>OZ020189.1:70061426-71524760 GCA_963971165.1 Philopedon plagiatum | reverse complement strand
CCTTAAAGAAGTATGTTGTTTAGTTCGTCCCTGCTCCATCTCCTTGAATTTCGGAAAATGTTTGTATTACCCCCAAAAGGTATTTTGTAATTCAACCCATATTTACTCTTAAGAAACTTAAAAACTTACTAAACTTCTTTCAGACCTGCGCAATAACACTTACTATGGTATATATCGTAGCGAAACAGAAAGACTGACAAACATACTAACAGACAGACATTTTAAAAAAAGGGTTTATCGCACCCAGACACCTGCATTGTTTAAAGAAACTTTTTTTCTGCACGATACAAACAGCATAACTACTGTTCAGGAACTCATAAAAAATGTAAAATATTTTTTTTATATAAAAACGATGGTTTTCTTTTAAAACCAAATTGCACTAAAAAAACATTGTTTTTATATAATTTTTTTTAAATTTTTATCGTACTTTTTTAGTCTTATTAATTCTTGTTTATTTTCATAATTTGTTTCCACGTAACTTATCGTATTCTACTCGTCAAACTCTTTCATTTGATACCCATGTCAAGGGGATAGTAAAGAAAAGGGTAATCACCCATCTTAGGGCGTCCGCCATATTGGACTTAGAATGACGTTACGTAGCTTATCGTATTCTACTCGCCAAACCCTTTTATTTGATACCCATGACAAGGGGGTTGCGAAAAAAAGGTAATCCGCTATCTTAGAACATCCGTCATATTGGGTTTAGAACGACACCATGTAGTCGAGGCAATGAAGCACTCAACCTAGGAATTTTTTGCACTAAGACGGAACGGAATGCGGTTTTGTGCATTCGCTTCCAAAAATTATTTGTAAAAAATGTATCTACTTTGTGTCTTATACAAACCGGAAATTGCATTGCTGCAATCAAAATTGCATTCAAAAAATGCATTTTTTGAAGTCGCTTTAAGAAAATTAAATAACTTTGTTAATAAGACTCAGAATTGGCTCGAACCGGGTTCCCGGTGGTTTTCGAAGTCGCTGATCATGATTATGATGTTCAAATTGACCCACAGCCGACCTGGAGCTCAGGATCGCTGATGAACGTCATCTCCGTGCGACTCTCCCAAAATTCACGCGGGGAAGGAGAGAAACTCGGCGCCTGGGGGTTTTTTGGGTTGCTGAAGTCAAATATGGCATCGCCGAACACCCCCCGGACACCTGGTGCGCCGGAACCTGGACGTGGACGTCATCCCCGAGAGTTTTCCTGACAAGATCGCAAAAAACAAACCCAAAATCGTTGTGTGGGCGTTTTTTGGGGCGCTGAATCCAAATTTCAAATCGAAAACGACCCCCCCGAACATCTGGTGCACCGGAATCTGGACGCGGACGTCATCTCCGAGGGTTTTCCAGACACGATCGCTAAAGACAAACCGAAAATCGTTATGGGGAGGGGGGCCAGGCGAGAATTGCACATCAATGAATGTGTTAAATTATGAGACGATTTTCGTTTAGTTTTTTGCGATCGTGTCGGGAAAACCCTCGGAGATGACGTCCGCGTCCAGGTTCCGGTGCACCAGGTGTTGTTGGGGGGGGGGGGGGGGGGGTCGTTCTCGATGAGACATTTGGATTCAGCGTCCAAAAAAAAACCCATAGCGATTTTCGGTTTGTCTTTAGCGATCATGTCTGGAAAACCCTCGGAGATGACGTTCAGGTCCAGGTTCCGGTGCACCAGGTGTTCGGGAGGTCGTTTCCGACGTGAACTTTGGATTCAGCGCCCCAAAGAACGCCCACACAACGATTTTCGGTTTGTTTTTTGCGATCTTGTCAGGAAAACTCTCGGGGATGATGTCCACGTCCAGGTTCCGGCGCACCAGGTGTCCGGGGGGTGTTCGCCGATGCCATATTTGACTTCAGCAACCCAAAAAAAAACCCCGGGCGCCGAGTTTCTCTCCTTCCCCGCGTGAATTTTGGGAGAGTCCCACGGAGATGACGTTCATCAGCGGTCCTGAGCTCCAGGTCGGCTGTGGGTCAATTTGAATCATAATCGTGATCAGCGACCTCGAAAACCCCCGGGAAGCCGGTTTGAGCCAATTCTGAGTCTTATTAACAAAGTTATTTAATCTTCTTAAAGCGACTTCAAAAAATGCATTTTTTGAATGCATTTTTGGCTGCAGCAATGCAATTTCCGGTTTGTATAAGATACAAAGTAGATACATCTTTTACAAATAATTTTTGGAAGCGAATGCAAAAAACCGCATTCCGATCCGTCTTAGTGCAAAAAATTCCGAGATTTTGGCTGTTTTAGTGCTTCATTGCCTCGACTAATGTAGCTTATCGTATTTTACTCGTCAAACCCTTTCATTTGATACCCATGTCAAGGGGGTTGTAAAGAAAAAGATAATCCGCCATCTTAAGGCGTCCGCCATATTGGCCTTAAAACCAAGGAAAAATTCAGAAAATTTTACCGAAATCACAGCTCAATACTTGGTATGGCCATGTTCTTTAACCCTTTCACTGCGGGAAGCCGATATAGACGCAAAAAAAATTCGTGCTGACCGTGCGGGTGACTGATATTTACGCAAGCAAGGAGGCAGGGTTTACTGCGGGAAACGACCGCGGACGTAAATCAAAATCCGTTATTTAGGACCTTAAAAATCGGTTGTTTTCGGCGGCTGTCATTTAAATAAGATGGGGAGACCGCAGGGTGTGTCAGGTGTTTGAGGACTATTGTGTACGTGTGTACGTCTATAATATTTAATTCTAAACAACATTTCTTAATAAAAAATTTGGAGATCTTTTCATTTAAGGTCATTTTTGCTGTATAATTTTTGATTTTTTTAAATTTCCCGCCAAACCCCTAAAGACGAACGCCACTGTTTAATGTTTTTTGGGGTTTCCAATGATGCAGAAACGATTGCCAACATCGGTATTTGTTAAAATCTAACAATAAAAATGGTGTTGTTTTAATAACTAAATAAATAAATGAACAAACAATAAATAAAGTTTATTCTGGGTATTCAGTTAGCTGCGGCAAGCGGCCGCAGACGCACGGGTCTCCCGCTGCAGCACAGTAAGCACAACTTTTGAAAACCGGTTCAGCAGTGAAAGGGTTAATAATCACCATTAATATAGTTTGGTTATAGATAGGGTTACCAACTTAGCTTGCTCCAAAAGGAATAGGACCTATCCAGAAATCTAGCATTGGGGCAGGGGGAGACCTCAATAACATCCTTAAAATCTTGAAAATTGTTAATTAACCAATGCCTTGCTAAACCATTACCAAACTCCCTGAGTGCACACATAAATAGCATTGTCACGTGGTAAAAGCAGTCCTGGATTAAGGGGGGCTAAGGGGATTATAGCCCCGGATTTTACGCCCCGGGACCCCCTAATCCGGCATTGGGTAAAAGTTACTATTTACTGAAAAGAGTACCTTTTTTTGTAATATTAGAAAAGTAAGAGTACATTTAGCTTAGAAAGAGTACACTCTTTAAAGCGTATGGTTGGTACCTATTTAAAGCATTATAATACATACCTGATATAGCATTTGCCTTTTTACACAAATTGAAAATTTTCATACTTCGGGAAATCCCGTACATTGTTAATCGGACGCAATAAATCACCACGCAAGTTATACGATTGCACCAAACAAAGCACGAATAAAACATAAAAATGATTCTAAAAATAAACTTCAAGGTTATTAAACTATTCTATAAATAGATGCTACGTTGCCAAATGTCGGTTGCAATAAGATTAGGAAAGTGTTAAAAAGTGTGTATTTAGTAATACCTCTAGTGAATTTTTGCTGAACTAAAATAATACATTCTCTTACAAACTAATCATGTTATTGCATCCGGCAAATTTTTAAAGATCTTGTCATATTTCAGAAATCCTGATAGATGGCGCAAAGCTAAAGACACGTATACCAAGGTCATGGCGCAGCCGTAAGTAATAACATCTTTTGGCCAACCAAAAAGCGCGGGAAATTCTAAAAACATAGGATGACTTTGTTGAGTCCGGTATACGGTATCAATATCGCGGTGGTCGCAATAATAGCCGTAAATGGTATACACAAGGACGCAACAATGATAGCAGGATATATATATATATATATATATATATATATATATATATATATATATATATATATATATATATATATATATATATATATATATATATATATACAATAACACCAGAAAACCCAAACCTCAAAATTCAGAAACAAACAAATATACAGGGTGTTTCCTAACCTCTCTGACAACAGAACGGAGGAGAATCCTCACATAATTTTAAGACGAAAATGTGTTATAAATTTTTTTAGAATGTCGCCTTGTTTTCGAAATACAGGGTGTTAAAAAAATTAAATTTTATGGGTTTTTTTGGCAAGCAATAGTCCAGTGATATCCAGGGTACGCGGGTGTTTACTGGCTCATGGAGGACATTTTCAGCAGTTTATTTGACTTTTGTTCATGTGAGTTCATTATGTAAGATTTTTAAATAATTTTATTTAAATGATTTTTATTGATACTGTATCAACTACTAGGTACTTCGTGTAACATAGCAAATAAATTACATTTTACTCTAAAACCCTAAGAGATAGGAGAAAAACGCAAGAGACGTAATTTGCTTAAAATTATTTTTAACATTAGGTAAGATCAAAATATTCAATGCTAAACAGGCCCGTATTATTTATTTTTGCGAAATTATGGTACTCGTTACCCGGATCTCCGCCACTGAACTATTTGAAAAGTTTAAAAAGGACACAAAGTAAAGTATTTAAACCCCTTATTATGTGTACTAAATATCACTGGAATATCGCTTGCCACTAATTAATAATTTAAAAAAAACGCATAAAATTTTATTTTTTTAACACCCTGTATTTCGAAAACAAAGCGACATTCTAAAAAAATTTATAACACATTTTCGTCTTAAAATTATGTGAGGATTCTCCTCCTTTCTTTTGTCAGAGAGGTTAGGAAACACCCTGTATATCACTACCATATATCCCCGAAATAAATAACAGAATAAAGAAAGTCCTTAAACCATATAACATTAATATCGCTGAAAAACCCAACAATAAAACAAAGAAACTATACACTAAGTTAAAACCAAACACACCCAAAGAAAACCAAACAAATTTAATTTATAAAATAGAATGCTTAGACTGTCCAAAAACATACATTGGACAGACAAAACAATATCTAAAAAACCGAATTAAAGAACATAAAAACAGCATAAGGAACACAAATACAAATCCCACGGCTCTATCAAAACATGCATTGGACAATTTACATAACTTTAACTTCAACGATGTACAAATATTGGATTATGAAACAAATAATAAAAAACGTAACATAAAAGAAATGATTCATATTAAAAAAACAAACAACACTATCAATTTTAGAACTGATACAGAAAACTTGAGCGTCATTTACAACAACCTAATTTCGCAACAAAATGCAAATTTTTGCATAAATAAAAGAAATGTAAATATAGTTATACCTAAATGGGAATTTCCAAGCGTACCTTTACCCGGCAATAAAACCCTAATTGTACCGCTTTCCTACACCAGTTTAAAAGATACCTTTGAAAAGTTCAGATGTGTAATTACTCATAGAAAAATTTTAAAATGTAATAGTTTAAGTATAATGTGTACAAGCTAAATTAAGGTACGTTATCTATTTTTATATTTAAAATTTATTCAATTTTATAGTTCAAAAATTTTTTGTAGACAATTTCTGAAGATGGTTTAGCAAAATAAACCGAAACGTAAAAATATAAAAAAGTTTACTTTTTTCAATTAATCATCACATGACCGCAATACCAGGAAATATACAAAATATTTATATCTAATAACGGTCAGGAAAAACCAAACAATAAAATTATATATATATATATATATATATATATATATATATATATATATATATATATATATATATATATACCGGGTGTCCACGAGTTTACTGGCCAGCTCGTTATTTTGTTAAGAAATAATATTTCGATTTGAAATTTTGGGAGTTCGTTTGGTTGCATTAGATGCAGATTTTGAGTGCTCGAACATCTAACTACCGTTTTCGGTTCAACCGGAAATACAGTCAACTTTGTTATTTTAAACGAAACCCCCTGTATATTTTTTAAAATTTGGATTCTACGTAAAATTCTAATTATAAAATATGTATCATACCCCATACCTATCTTTAGCAGTTTTCAAGAAAATGGCGTTTGAAAATGTCGGAAGAGCCGCAAACTATACTGTTTTAACATAAAACAAATGAATATGCGAAAAGTTGAATATATTATTCTTACTTCTTTTTAGGGGCCTTGTATGCTTGTGTCATGACAATCTCACTTCCGGTGCAACCGGAAGTGCTCCAAAATATGACATTCAGGCACAAATTACTTCAATAATTTCAATTGAACGACCTACTTTAAACTCTAAATTCTAATTTATCTGACTTTTCTCTATAATTTTTGTATACACCATCCCAGGTCTAAAGTTGATACTTCTTGAGATATGGACAGCTAAAAATTTAGATGCATTCCAAATTTCAATCTTTCTAATTTTATCTAGGCGGCTATGGAGACCATTTGCATTAAGAAAATGTAGAAAGGATACACATAATTAATAATATCAGAGCAGTGCTTGAAGAATAATTTTATTAGGTTTTCATTATAAAAAATAAGAAATTAGTCATAAATTAAGTGTTCGAATTGTTGACCGTTTTCTCTCAGACGAACTCTTTGAAATTCCCTGAGCACGTTGTTCATTTGTTTTGGGGGTGATATTATTAACAGAAAATATGACAAGTGTCTTGTATTCATAGCCATCTTGATTAAATAATTGGAAATTGAGATGGTTATGATCATGAAGCAGTTCAAGCGACAGATGATCTCCATAGCCGCCTAGATAAAATTAGAAAGATTGAAATTTGGAATGCATCTAAATTTTTAGCTGTCCATATCTCAAGAACTATCAACTTTAGACCTGGGATGGTGTATACAAAAATTATAGAGAAAAGTCAGATAAATTAGAATTTAGAGTTTAAAGTAGGTCGTTCAATTGAAATTATTGAAGTAATTTGTGCCTGAATGTCATATTTTGTAGCACTTCCGGTTGCACCGGAAGTGAGATTGTCATGACACAATCATACAAGGCCCCTAAAAAGAAGTAAGAATAATATATTAAACTTTTCGCATATTCATTTGTTTTATGTTAAAACAGTATAGTTTGCGGCCCTTTCGACATTTTCAAACGTCATTTTCTTGAAAACTGTTAAAGATAGGTATATGATATGATACACATTTTATAATTAGAATTTTACGTAGAATCCAAATTTTACAAAATATACAGGGGGTTTCGTTTAAAATAACAAAGTTGACTGCATTTCCGGTTGAACCGGAAACGATAGTCAGATGTTCGAGCACTCAAAATCTGCATCTAATGCAACCATACGAATTCCCAAAATTTCAAATCGAAATATTATTTCTTAACAAAATAATGAGCTGGCCAGTAAACTCGTGGGCACCCGGTATATATATATATATATATATATATATATATATATATATATATATATATATATATATATATACTTAATAATAATTGAATTCATAACCTAAGATACTACTTAACCTATCTTACACTCGCAATTTTCGCAGCAGACAAATAAAGGAAAAAAGAAGAAAATATCTTCCTAATGCTGCACCAATCTTTTAACAGTGCTGACAGAACAACTAAAAAAATCTAAGTCTTGATGTTTATTGTATATATCACACATTAAAAAATAGGAGAAAACTTTAAAATATTTTTACGTGGGACTGGCAGATAAAATGCTGCATTATGACGCGAACTCTACGCGGTAAATTAAAATCAAGTTTACCTAAAAGGTCTATATAGTCTATCTGATTTTTAAGTAATTTAAAGAGAGTAATTAAAAGGTGGTAATCACGACGATCCCTGAGAGAAGTATACTTAAATGTGTTGAGCAGTTCCGTCTACGGATAACCCTGCACAGGATAATAGGTACGCTATTACTTACAATACTTAAGAAATTTTCTCTGCACTCCCTCAAGAGAGTTGATAAGTACATTATATTCAGGTAACTAAATTACTGCAGCGTACTCCAACCTTGATCTAACATAGGAGTTGTATAGTATTTTAAGCACTTCAATGTCCTTAAAGTCCCTAGTACAGCGGGCAATAAAGCGATAACTTTTCGATGCGCCATTTATAACTTTATTTATATGTAGCACAAATGAAAGTTTTGAGTCGAAAACTACTCCCAGATCACAGAATTGATCAGAGCGGGAGATACTTTTGTTTGTTAGAGAATAATCGTAATTAATTACTGAAAGTATGTCAGTAAATGATACCACATTGCACTTCCTAATGTTAAGCTGGAAGTTGTTGTTAAGACACCAATCATTAATTGTATCCAAATTTTCCTCAAGTCGTCAATATTTCTAATACTTTTGTATATTTTGATGTCATCAGCATACAATAAATAATCGACATTAAGTTCCGCACCAATATCATTTATGAAGAGATTGAAAAGCAGGAGGCCGACCACAGAATCCGTGTGAAACACCCGAACTAGCAATATAGTGATCTGAGGAGTATCCATTTAGAGAGACGTATTGATATCGGCTGGATAGGTATGACTTAAAAAGGCTTATTAAGGAATCCGAGAAACCAAACAATTATTAAGCTTAAAAATCAGTACATTATGATCTAGTCTGACGGTCGCCTACTGGCGGACAGCGGTCCGGATCCGGACCGCGGAAGGTAGAAAACTGGACCGCCAAAAAATCTTAATTAATTTGTAAGGACAAATACCTACTTATCATATATTATTTTTAATAGTAAAAATAAAAATTAAAATCTAATAATATGAGTTTTTATAAGCCACGCTCTTTTTTGAGAAACAAAAATTACCTACGGTCCATTTGAAGTTTTTCTTGTTTTTCTCTGGACCTCGATACAATTTTTAAAAAGTATCCGGACCCCACAAGAAATTACTTGCCAACCCCTGAGTCTAGTCGGTCAAACGCCTTCGAAAAATCTGGATATATTACGTCAGTCTGACAACTTAGGTCTATAGATTCTGCAAGGTATTGCGAGCAATACACTAAAAAATGCTTGCAAAATATGAATCTATACTTGATACTGAAAATGTTTTGCTGGCCATGGGGGTCAGGTTCCCCCCGTAGGCGCTCGAGTTAGATCATTAGAGTGCGAGTTGGCTATTAGGACTTCGTACCATAAAAATGTCGACAGATGAGTTTTGGGAAAATTCGCAGAAAGGTCAACAATTTTGAATTTTTGCCTTCGCATAGTTGGCTTGATTTAAGTAAAATGATCATAATTTCGCTAAAAAAAGATCAGATCAAGCTAAAACATTTTGTTCCTCGAGATGTAAAATATTGGTCAAAACGTGAATTCTTTTCGACATAATGCAATAAATTGGCTGTCAGCAATCTAGTAATTATACACCAAAATTTAATAAAAAAAATAATTAAACAGAATTCAATGTCACTATTGGCATATAATGAGCCGTAGTTTACAACAACGATGAGTTTACAAATATTATGTGATTACAAAAAAAAATAGAATGGAAGTCTGTTCATAGTTTTAATGAAAGTATCGTTTAACAAGCTATATTTTCGCTATGCAAAAACATTTACACTATTCCAAGAGCATAATAAGAATAGAAATATTTGTTATGATCAGTTACATTGATAAACGATTTATTTTTATTTTATTAGAATTTTCAGTGGCGGTCCCAGGGGGGGGGGCGGTGGGGGCGATCGCCCCCCCCCCCTTACCCTCTTAACCCAAGACACTATTTTTAACGAAGAAATAATAAATGATCGATGCGGGTAAAACAAAAAATTTAAAACCGTAGGTGCAGGCAGTACACGTCTCTAGAATTGATTGTGGCCTAGATAAAATTGCATGCATGCTTTTTTAACAGAAATTTTGAATATACATAGGCAATTTTTTTTTGTAACACACTAACCCGACGATTGGGCCAACCCAACACCTACTAAACCGCCCCCCCTCTTTTGAAAAAACACACTAACCCGACGATTGGGCCAACCCAACACCTACTAAACCCCCGAAAAAAGCTGCGACCGCCACTGATTTCCTCTAGGTACTTAAGTAGATAATAGAAAATAAAATTATAGCTACGCATAAGAACGATCATGCTCATATAAACGCCATATACATACCCCTCGATGGATTTTCTCTTTCGGAGAGGAAATCCATCGGAATTTCATACGTAATCGGCGGCCGCGAGCAGTCGAAATGCTGTCCGTTGTTGCCTCGTTTCGCTTGTTTGGCCGGGCGCACCGCACACAGGCGAAAAATCGATAAAAGTCGGACAGAACCCTATTTTCAAAAAGTTCCTAAAATACAAAAATTAGGCTTTGGGCCTCTACCTTAATGACCAATCTATGGTACCTGTGCGCGCGAGCACTGCGAGGCCCTCCGTTACTTCCCTACGTTAGTGCGAAGAACGGTTTGTTGGAGAGCGTATGAGTTACGGAAGATAAAGTGCTATTTTGTTTATATGTATGTTGGTGTTTTTCGTGGATTATTTTATTAAAACTTTTGGGATAATTTATGCGTTTACAATGAATTTCGTTTTTTGTTTATAAAATTAATAGGAGGATAACGGTTATGGTAACTGGCCAAGTAGCACAGTTGTTTGTATTTTTATCTTATTATTTACCTTTACATGGGGATAAAGTTAACAATACCGTCAGATTCCAGTTTAAAACTTTGATTAGACGTAAGCCTGAAGTTTTGTTTTGCAAATACAACAATGATTTTATGCGACCAAGTGCGTCGTGTCTGTTTGTGTCTTTGTTCCGGCATCACTTAAAAACTACTAAAAATAGAACTTAATTGGACTTTTACCAAAAGATAGGTCTTATAGCCAGTTAAATATTGGGGTATATTTTATTAGGTTAGGTCAAGTATAGGTCAAGTTGACGAATAAAATGTTTAAACCAGTATTTCCTTTTTATTACAATACTTTTTTTTACTACAATTAGGTAATTTTAACTTTCAAATGATTTAATAGACTAATGGTCGTTTGCACCACCAAATTTAAGGCAAGTATAGTTATAAATACGTTTATTTTGAATCAGTAATAAATTACGTAATAACATTTAAAACTATACGTAACTTAAGTAAGCCTTAAGTTTGGTTGTGCAAATGACCACAAGTCTAATTACTCGCGCAAAGTGGTAGAATGAATAATAATCAGGTACTGGCTACTTAATAAAATACTTACCTAAGTTTAAATTGTTTTGGTTGGGTCATAATGGGAAACTAACATATTATTGTTTTTTCCGAAAATTCTATCCTTAATAAAAGTAGAAAAATTAATTTTAACGTAGCCCTAGTTTGTGATATACACATGGAGACGCAAAAATTAAAAATATATAACTACTAAAAACCAATAAGATTTAAAATCTAACAAGAAAATACAAAGAAGTAATCTAATTCTGCTTTCTAAAAAAATACTTATTTTATTGATTTTTAGAGCTACAGTTTTTAATCTTTGGCTTCCTTGTATATTTTACATAAAATTTACCTATCAAAATTTATTTTTTCTTATACACTAACTTTTATCAAGAATCACACTTTCTGAGAAATCAATATTAGAGAAGTTTTTTCGTTGGCGCCAACTTTTTTGCACTGTTCTTGGTACATAATCCTAATAATGTCATTAATTAATAATTAGGCTTAAAATATTTTTTCTTAGTCAAATAGTGTGTAAAGTTAATATTAAAAATATTTTGTTCAACAATTAATAACGTGTAGGTTTTGTCCGACTTTTATCGATTTTTCGCCTGTGTGCGCCGTCGAGAATTATTTAGAATTTAGAATGTCTCTCGACGCGCAGCGCCGTGGGACGGGATTTTGTGAAATTCGAAGCCTAAAGGTGCGCGCCCACTTAGGCGAAGCGTCGCGAAGCGAAGAGAAGAGAATTTTATCCGTCCAAGAAACTTACGTGCAATCAAATGGAAGCCCGCACAACGCTTCTCGACGCTTCAGTGTGCGGGCTCCCATTTGATTGCATGTAAAGTTCTTGGATGGATAAAATTCTCTTCTCGTCGCTTCGCCTAAGTGAGCGTGCACCTTAAAAAGATGGACAAGTGGTAATATGCGTTCTTTAGGCCATTTTAAATATCAGTTGGCAGGGCCGGATTGGCAGATTTTTTTTTACCGAGCTGAGGTCAGACCGGCCCCTTGTCGGAGCGGCCTCCTTGGGACTCTTGGGAGGCAAATACGATACAAACATTTAACATTTAAATTTAAAATTAAAAGAGTAAATATTTTGTTAACCATAATATAATAAATATATTCATATGATTTACAAACAAAATAGTGAAAATAGATATACAAAACAGTAAACAACAAAATAGATATACAAACAATACAACCCAAAAATAAAAGAATACTCTGTTAGCCTTAAACAACAAAAATAAAATGTGATTGTGAAAAAAAAATCATAGTTAATAAGAAGCTTTCTCATTGTGCCACTTTTTTCGGCTATAAAATCACATCTTGCGCTTGAGCTTTATTTAAAAAACACAATTTTGACGCACAACGAATTGTCAAATGCGGAACAATGTTCTACGTTCTACCTACAGTTCCGACTTGTAAATTTATATCCTAAAATCAAACATAAAATTTCTTTTTTTTTTTTCAAAAATCCCTTTAACAAATATTTAGGGTTTTGAGTGATGAGGGTAATTTAAGGCCGGTGCGGGTATTTTCAACACTCGCAGTGGGGAAAGCTGGATGATTGCATTGGCGGCACTGGAAGCGATTGCGTCGCACAGTGTAACGTTTTTGATAGTTCGTGGGAAACAGCGACTATTGAATTTTAATTTGTTTTGTCTCTAGATTATTCGTAAAATGTATCACCGTAAAGTACTTCCTTTTTAAGCAGAAATTTGACTTTTCTGATAGCAATAAAAATAATGCGAAAATAAGTCCAACTTAAAAAAATTCATAATGTGTTCTATAAAAAATGTGAAAGCAATTTTTGTTGTAGCTATAGTATGCTAACTACTCTTGATATTTTCAAATTTTCGTGGAAATATTTGTAAAGTATACTTACATACGGAATTTTGAAGAACCGTAGTCCTAGTCGAAGAAAAAACAAAGTTTAGTGTGATTTAAAAAAAATGCCTAAATATGCCTAAGTTGTCGCAGACATTAGAGTAGAGGATTACACAACTCTTATACATTAGAAATATCCAAAAATCTCATCCGACTTTGTCCGATTATTGTAAAAAAATATTTTTCTTTAGTAATGTCGCATATGCAGGAATCACAGTTGCTTTTTAATGCCGCTATTAAAGATTTTACAGGTATGTTATATTAAATTTTCTAAGAAGTTACAAGTAAATTTTAACTAATTTAACGTTTACTAAGAAAAGTTGCTGGAATAAAATTAAATAAAATATTCATGAATCTAAGTACCTACATAGTTTTAAAAATACGTTATTACACCCAGTTTCAAATTGTTATTTTACTAAACATTATATTATTCTAAGAAGTAGGTAATAAGTTAACTCATTAAGTATACTTTTTCCAGACCTAATAGAATCTCATAAATAGAAATTCTTAGGATTTAAGTGGTATAAAAAGCTAGACAGAGGCCTGCCGCTAATACCAGGATTACTCGCTATCACACAGCAAATCACTCACATTTCATGCAAATTTCTTAGTGATACATTCCCTAGACAATTCAAACAGCACCTGCATGTCTGCCTGCCGCGACGATGCGTTTTGTCTCTTTTCCACTAAGGGTAATATTATATTATCGCATGTAATGGGCGGAGTCATTTCCAGTTAAATGAGACACCACGTCTAAACAGATGCTTTTTTAAAATATGATTTATTTAAAACAGTTAAGTTTTAAGTTTTTACCAGTGAAGTGCGTATTATAAGTGTTTTTGTTTTTAGATACGTGGTTTATGTAAGTACATTTTTATTATAATAATGGCTTTTTGGCGACCTTTTGAGGTAGATGAAAGCGAATTACTACATGTTGAATTACCTTCGGTGCCGACCGCGGCATCACCAGTCGAAAAATGTCCGGCGTTTAATAAAGATTTACATGTTCAAAGTCAACGAATAATTCTAATTATTACGGCTATTTCGGTGATGTAAAATACCTGGGAATCCTTCATGTTCCCTAGTGGGCTGTCGATCATCCAGGATACCGGTCAAGTGTGCAGCTAGCCTCGACTCTGTAAATGTCGAGAGAAAGACAGAAAAAAGAAAAAACAAAGAAACAGAAATAGATAAATTCTCGGTCGCGTTTCAGGCTAGGCTACGCACCCAAAACGCTCGTAAAGCCGTAACAAAAAAATAAATATTGCAGTTAAAGGACCTATACAGACCTTGCAAAATACAATTCAACTTGTAATTGGAATAGATTAACTTCGTCGTACAACTCAGCAATTTGGCCGAGCGGCTGGTCCTTGCTACGCGCATCTTGGGAGCGGACGACCATCGTCGTCCCGCCTTAGCAACGACACTTACGTCCAGCGGTGCTGCGGTTGTTGTCTACAGGAAATCTAAACTCCGTCAAAAAATACAACGTTGAAATGGAGGGTTGTGAGTGGGATTCACGAAAAGTTCGTGGCAGTTAAGGACTAAGCAACTGGCCTTAATCAGATATTAGTTATAATAACTCAACGTGCTCAGTGAGGAGCGTCACTCCGCTAAGTAAATTTTGAAAAAAGAAGTATTAGGTAAGATGTCCGTTGTTTATAGAATTCGCGTCTTGGGACGGGACGCACTTGATCCCTCCGACACTAGTAAAGGAACAGGCCGAATGGCTTTACCTTGCTAGCTGTAACACGTAAGGCGATTCAACCTGGATACATGTCTTGGGGAAGATGGTTTGAAGGAGGAAAATTATTCCAAAATGCTGCTGAGAAATGGACAACTTTAATTGGACAATTAAGCGAATTGGGCCGAGCGGCGGGTTTTTTGCTATGAGTGCCTGGCAGGACAATCCATGAATAGAGTCTATATACAGGAAAGAGGACGAAAGTCTTCCGCCTTAGTAATTAAATTCAGTGTGGCAGTCTCCGGGGCTGTCGTTACGATTGAGTGAAACGCATGAAAGAACTCGGCGTCTCGAAATTAGACGCAGGCTTTTGTACTCAGATGTAGGAAGTCAATACTTGGTACTTGTTGATTTGGGATAAATCAACGTTCTTGGTCAAGGGAGTCTTGCACCGACTAGAGGGACCAGAACGGTATTCACGAAATGGTAAAAATGGTTTCTTAGACAGGTAGTGGTCTAAGTTATAATTCCAGGAAAAAACTTAGGAAAAATAATTATAGTCAAGAGGCGTGGCCCTGGCTAATAACGACAAGAAAGTGACATGCATAACGCATCCGAGCCATTATGTGTGTCCTTGGTTCTGAGTTGAATAGCTGATCTCGATCATGACAAACCGCGCGTTGTAAAGGTACGTCCATACGTGCGCGCCTGGGGAGCGGATGACGGTGTAAATATAATATAGTTACACTTACTACAAAACGATCATAAAAATAACAAATTATTTATGCCATTAATTTAAAGTCTTAATTATCGGTCGACGGTACGCCCATGAATACAATTATTTCTATGGTTAAACATCGTTTTTGCAGATTCAGTTAGGTTTTGATATACTTATAAATAATATTTTGTTAAAACGTTAAAACTTTTTATTATATCCCATCATAAATTGGTTAGAATATTTTGGGACGCCTATGGCTAGACCTTATCGGCACTGTTGCGTCAAAGGTGTCGGCTGCGTTATTTTTTTTTGCGGTTTCACTTACTATTGGAAACACTATACGCTTTGTAATTTTATTTTCAATTTATTGATTCATGTTCTTAAAATCTTCACACATTTTTTGCATTCGTCAAAGGGCTTGCAAATGTTTAAAATAATTATAAAAATATTACAATAAAAAATGCTTAAATCACAAAAGAGAACTTACATACGACATATATTCTGACTTTCACAATAATTTATTTTTATTTTTTATTCACGGGACACAGTGGGGTTACTTAATTAAGGATGCCACTAAGGTTGAAAACAAAGTGATAAAAGGGCAAAGAAAAAAGAAAATACAAAAGGATTTTCGAAATGAGCTTGGGATACTAATGGACGTTGTAAAACAGAGTGAGGGCACTACAAATGACGGCAATACTGTTGGAACTTTTTTCCGACATTACGAAAAATCAGCAGCAATCACTGGATTCAACAGAAATTTAATTAACAAATTTGCTGTAATTATTTAAGAGCTTTCTTGGATAAGACAGATAAGTACTGCAAAACTGAAAACTGTATGTGCCACTATATTGTTGGAGCTATATGCCATCCAGTATTCACATGTTATTAATACATGGGGCAGGAATTTGCGAAAATATTGCTTCTATTCCTATTGGACATTTATCTAAAGAGGCATCAGAAGCTAGAAATAAAGAGTTTCGTAAATTCCGAGAACATTACGCGCGAAAGCGATGACGGACTGAGAATATTGAGGACATACTGCACAACTTGTTAATTTCTTCAAATCGCCTTATTTCCTTTATTATGCCGAAATATGCGGCAAAAAAATTTATCTTTTTAAAGAAAATAACGTTGAGGAAGGCAATTCTAATACATTAGTCTCCAGCTCAGATTGTGAAAATTAGGTTAATTAAAGTTTGTTTTTTATAATTAGTATTTAAGTCTATTAATCCGAAAACAGTACTTTTATTTATTTTGTCGTAAAATAATTATATTTTTTGAGCGACCGGTACTAGTAAGGTACTACGTGGGTCTAAATTTAGTACAGTAATAACGTACTCCAATGTATGTTTTTATATGCCACAATTTTTGCAAAACAGCGAAGTAAAGTACCAATGTCCACGAATTTTCGATTTTGTTACACTGTGCATCGGTCTAGAGTCTAAATAATAATCACCTATCGGGGATTTAGTTTTTTCCGGCGCAGTGTTGCCAACTCGTGGGGAATTTCCCGATTTCTGGGATTCCTTTAACAAAACTGGGAAGAATTTTTGTATTAACACTTGCAACAAATTCTGAGTTTTTGTTTGTAATTTACAAATTGTAAATCAAACAATTTGAATACGTTTGCTTTGCACATTCCTACCGAATAATATCAAAATATAAATTTGACACATACGCACATAGCGGATGTCCCCAAAAAAGTTTTTAATTTAATTTTATTTCACACGTGAGTTAGATGATATTGAAAAATATAATATTTAATATAAAAAAATAAATAAGTAAAAATTAATATATAAATAATAATTTACATCATTTTCAAGGTTTTTTCTTTTTATGTTTGGGGTTGGGAAATCTTATGATTCGAAGCTTCGAAGTGGGATAAAGTCTAAGTGCCCAGGCCTTCGGCCTCACCGGCCTTTTTGGGCCGGCGGCCCACCGAGATTTTCTCGGTCGCTCGCCTGTCCCAATCCGGGCCTGTCAGTTGGGCTCAAGAAAATATTTGATTTAAAGGGATATACTACAAATACAATATTACAGATACATACATAGGTAATTAACTATTTTTTAATCCTACCGAATTTTTCATAGCGTCGTCGCCGGTGGTGATTGATTATAGAAAAGTATATATGACTGTACATATACGTTAAACTTGAAAAGTACTGTACAGGGCGGGTCTTGGGTTATTACCTCAAAACAAAAAATATCTGATTAATAAAAAGTTAATCTACACACATTCAAGAATGAAGTGTGCATTTTCTTTTGTACAAGGTTTTACTAAGAGGTTTTATTATTAGGTTTCACTTGGACTAGTAACACATACATATATAACAAAAACGTTAAAAAGTCCTTACTGACGTAGTCAATTACATAAAAGGACTGACAACTTCAATAATTTACGTGCATCATGTTGCTTCACACTGTGTCAATTGCGCTTTAAACTGACAAATGTGGGTGAACTGGATGTCCTGATATACATTTGTACCAGGCGCGGCCCGTGAAATTTCAACGTTGCATATCTCTGTTGCTACTTATGGGACCCATACCAAATTCAGGTTTTTTAATAGTGAGCCTGCTAGGAATGTTTTGGTAAAGAAAAAAAATATTTTGCAATTTGCGAAAAAAAGTTGATTTTTTGAATTGACCCACCTGGGTAAAAAATTACCACGCTTAGATATTTTATTTATTATTTTTTCTAAACAAATTTTTCATCATTTTGTCGACAATTCTTAAATTTTAAGAGAAAAAAATGTGTTAGTAGAAAGTTATAGTCATTTGAATTATTTGCAACCGTAAATTTAAATTATTTTTCGGTTGAAAATGACTATATCTTTCTACTAACACATTTTTTTATCTTAAAATTTAAGAATTGTCGACAAAATGATGTAAAATTTGTTTAGAAAAAATAATAAATAAAATATCTAAGCGTGTTAATTTTTTATCCTGGTGGGTCAATTCAAAAAATCAACTTTTTTTCGCAAATTGCAAAATATTTTTTTTCTTTACCAAAACATTCCTAGTAGGCTCACTATTAAAAAACCTGAATTTGGTATGGGTCCCAGAAGTAGCAACAGAGATATGCAACTTTGAAATTTCACGGGCCGCGCCTGATTTGTACATATTGTACCCACCCATACCCTATAATTTTTGTTCGGATTTGCGCGGGTTTGTTCAGGTGCAGTGGCGGCTGGTGAAATTTCGAAGTTGTATATCTCTGTTCCTACTTACAGGACCCGTACCAAATTTAGGTGTTTTAATAGTGAGCCCATTGGGAATGGTTTGGTAAAGAAAAAAACATTTTGTAATTTGCGAAAAAAAGTTGAATTTTTGGTGTGCCCCTCCTAAGAAAAAAATTTTATTAATTAATTAATTTAGGTATTTTATTTATCATTTTTTTACATAAATTTTACATCATTTTGTCGACAGATTTTAAATGTTGAGGGAAAAAATGTATTAATAGAAAGTTATTATAGTCATTTGAAGATTTTTAAGCCTAAAATATTATTTAAAAAAAATTCAAATAACTATAACTTTCTAATAACACATTTTTTTCTTTTAAAATTTAAAAACTGTCGACAGAATGATGTAAAATTTATTTAGAAAAAATAACAAATAAAATACCTAGATGTGCTCATTTTTTTCTTAGGAGGGGCACACCCAAAATTCAACTTTTTTTCGCAAGTTACAAAATGTTTTTTTTCTTTACCAAAACATTCCCAGTGGGCTCACTAGTAAAACCCCTAAATTTGGTACGGGTCCTGTAAGTAGGAACAGAGATATACATCTTTGAAATTTCACCAGCCGCCACTGCTCAGGTGTACCCCATTTATTTAAAATCATACGTAATAATTTAATGGCTGGTGCTTTTAAATTAATGATTTTTAATTTTGATATCATAATAAGAACTTTTGAAATAGATAAATCCTCATCTTCAGCTAGAGCGCTTCCGAAAATTACGAAAAAGCATATCAATCACAGTGTATTTGAAAAGATGTCGTGCAGACGGTTACTTCAAATATTTTTAAGAACACTGGCGGCAACTATTAGCACGTGCGTCAAAATTAAATTAATTAATAATAAAGAAAGATCAGAGACAGCTGATTTTTTTATTTATGAAAAATCTCTTTGACGCCTGTCTTAAGCAGTGACTGACTTTATGACATAAATCCATTCCGATGCGGCGTAAGTGGTAAAAAATACCGAAATAATCGACATTCTCAAAAAAGGTAAAGACATTTTTAGCTCACTAGATAAAGTTTCCATTAAATGTAGCAAAAAGGAAATCGATTCTCTGCTGAATTTACCAGAGACCAGACCTCCTCCAATGGCGTGGCGTGCCTTTGGAGGGGGGGGGGGCACAATGATTTGGGGGCACCAAGTAACTTATCTTTTATTGGAGAGTATGTGGTCATAGTAGGCAGCGAATCTCTAGGGGGCGCAGTTGGGACGCGGATGCGGGGGAGGGGGCTTGCACCCTCTAGCCCACCGACGGCACGCTACTGACATTCATGTTTTAACGGAATTGTTCAAACAATTAATGGTATATTTGGACTGTTTGAGGAAAAGAAAAATGACAAAAATAAATTTTTATTAACAAAAATGGCAAATCAAAATTTTTTGGATAATATGTTGGACGTGACTCCGCTTCCGGCGCCAGTTCCCAAAATATTGATTCATGGATACCGGCGCCGGCACCCGAGTACAAAATTTTTCGGGTGCCGGCAACGGTCCAGATACTACCAAAAGGGAATGCCGGCAGTTCTAACCTAAAATAATAATAGTTACGTCTTTTAAATGATATGTAAACATTGTGTTGTTTTAATTTTGCGTAAAAGCTATAAAATATGAGTGTGTGATAAATTTTCTTCATATGAAAATTTTAATTGTGTTTTGGTGGAATACAAGAAAGCCACAAACAATGAGTTTTGGTTGCGTGATAGCAGAACAAATGACAATCAAAGACAACGAAATCCTAAAGTCAACAAAAGTCGACAAGGAAGTGTTCCACGTATATATAAGCAAGGCTGCCAGGCTAACATTTTCTTGAAAGTAAGTGAGTGTAAACAATTTCTATGCATCCTGGGGATTGAACAAAATCACAATCATACTTCATCCAAAGCTTATTTTAATTCTCTAGCAAAACAGAGACACAGAGTTATAGATCCATATGCTTTACTAGTTATTTCTACCTCAAAAAATGACAACATGTCCATAGAAGATAAGAATTCCAATAAAATTGATATCAGAAAATTGAACACTCTTACTGAAGGTATGAAAAGTTTGATTACAATACATGTGTGCGAACCACGATCAGAAGTTTCAATTTAAAATAGGTTGCAAGTTACATTTTCTTCAGTGGAACGTCTAAGTTCAGAAATGGAAAAAAAAGGTATAAAGAACAGCCTAAGTTTGAATTACAAGACATAGAGATGCCAGGAAAGGTCAGAAAACGTGAACGTCCGAAGGGACTTGGAAATACAATGATAATAAGGTTGAATCGCAAGTGTGTGAAAGTGAAAACTTAATTTTAGGAAAAGTTTGATGTTTATTTTTCTTATTTCTACTTATAGATTCGCAGACTAATAACAATTGTTATATTTTTGTAGGAAGATTTAAGTTTCGTTAAAGCTTACACTATAATAAATTATATTATTTTTTGATTGAATTAAGGTATTTTGATTCTGATCTTATTTTGACATTAATTTTCTAATGTTGCCAGGCACCCAGCAAGGCTACCGTTAGGGCTGTCAGCGACGGCATCCATGATGGCTGCCGGCGCCGGCAGCAGAGTCACTTCCTAATATGTTGTCTTTAATTAGACAGCCCATCCCAACCTGAGGCTGGAATTTAAATCATTTCGCTTGTCTTCTAGAACTAGGACCATAACCGCACTTTTAAATCATCAAAATATTCATCAAACTTCCAGGAGGACTCAAATAGTTCAATCTTACTTCCATTAAATAGTTCACAAAAGAATGAAAATTTCCTCAAAACTCACCTTGTTTGAGACGATAAAGAACTCATTTTTCCTTCAAAATTAGTCCGAAGTCTCACCTTCTGTGAATAATAATCAAAGAGAAACAATTAAGTAGAGGAATGTGACACAAATTATTATGCAGGATATTTGGTCAAAAAATTAAAGGATAAGTTTCACTGCTCACTAAGTTTTAATTTGTTTCATAATTCTCTACTAGATAATAGCTTATTTAATGCTAAACAATTTTTTTCGTTACAAAAAAATTATGGTGAACACGATAAAATGCTTTAGTTATGCCTATCAATGAAGTTGCATCTTTGGTCCATACAACAATGTTTATCGCTTAAAAATTATTTTAAGATTATGAAACATGAGGAATCTGTTGAGTCATAACTAGAAAAATTACCTCTTAGCAAAAAATGTGGGTTGGTTAAGGAATAAAGAAGATCGCTACTATAAACATCGAGCGTTTTCAATTGAACACATTTAAATCCTGCAAGTGGTCCAGAGGGACTAAAAAGAAAATTTACCCAAAGTATTAAAACTTTACAAAACAAATAGTCTACGATTTCAAAAAATTTGTACGTTTTCCAAAATATTTGTATTTAAGGTAAAATAAACCATCCTTGTCATATACGAAAAATTCTATAACGTCTATACATCATCGAGTATAAATATACCCTGCTTGCGGTTGCGAACCCATTCCTCACTTTTCATAGCTTAAGAGTTGTGTTCAGTTTTGAACTAAAAAATAGTCATTTTTGTATATAAAAATAATCTTTAATTTTAGTTATTATTTTAATTTAAGTGGCAACTTAAAAATAATCTTTTCTTTTTGATTTCTCTTTTGTGCCCTGTAAGTTTTCCTACTTTGGGGTTTTTACAGATATACTTTCGCTTTTCTTTTAAACTTTAAATTAATTAATAAATGTTTATTTATGTATAAAATCAATATTCTAATAAAACGTGATAGCGCGCCAAAACATCCAGTGCTTGATTTCATATCAACCAGGTGACTTTTTTTTGTCTCTCTGAACGAGTCTACTTAAGTACTTGGACCAGTTAAGTGCTTAACGCTTTGTTCCCGCTTTTGTTGTGTCGCCGTCGTGGGGGCCCCCAATTAAACCAGCCTGTTAGCCAAAGGGTAAGTCACCTTTAAGTGTAATGATATAAATCACTGGCCGCCGCGCCGCTAGATACAGTCCACTAAGTTCTACTATTCAAGAGCTAACGAATCAAGTTGTCACCAGGTAACATCTCTATTTTGTTTTGTTTTGCTGCTCAGTTATATGTTGAAACGCGACAGCAACTTTCCCTTTGACTTTGACTTTCCCTTGAGCTTCAACTTTCCCAAATCGACAAATAAAAAATACATATAATTTGTCAAAAAATTAAAAACTTTAGCTTGTACTCTTAAAACCACCCACTGCAAAAATTCGATGGAGGTGCCGAATTTTGTCATCAGTTGCGAAATAAAATTTTGGTTTCTAAGAATACTTATTAGCAATGAAAAAATAGTAAGTCACATAAAACTGACACAACTAAACTTTTTAAAAAAAAATTTCACATATAACGGACTTTCCTTTGAAACATATCCCGACAAAAAACAAAACAATATATAAGGTCCTAACAGAACGGCAAACATTTTTTCTTATTTTTTGTTTCCTGAAAAGTCATCAAAAATCAGTTACTGTTTTCTTTTCACGGGAATGCTTGTAACAAATTAAAAAATTTTAAAAACGGACTCCTTTGTTTTGGAGACTAACTTATAATTTATATATTTTTCTTTTTTTCAAATCATTGTTTGTTTTATCATTCATTACTTAGTTGCTCCTTGGAGGGTCATGCAATGTAGGTATAAAAACATTGCACAAGAAAATGGTTTGTAATAGAATTGATTGTCCATAAAAGGGCACTTATGATAAGATATGGTGCATGAAGAAAAACACAGTGGACAACAAAATGGCACATCTAATTCACAAAACACACTAACACAAAAACAACAGGAAAGAGAAACTACTTTCATTTTTTTAACCACGACTGTAACGTACAATACGAGTAGATTGGGAGCCTTATATTTAAAAGAATGTGCCTCTGAAAACACATTAAAAGTAAATTTTTAAGCAAAGAGCATAAAAATACAGGTAATACAATTAATACAAATTTTCATAAACAGCTAAGACTGAAATAGTTTAGGCTCAAGCAAAACTTTTAAAACAATTACAATCGATTTAGTGGGAAATTACACTTTCGTTTTTACTTATATTTTCTCATTTTTGGTACACATAATACTTTATCTGAAATTTATCAGGATTAAACCTAATTTATTAAAGCTCCTAGTTTCATTAATACGGAAAATCATTAATTAACATTTTTCTATTTTCAAATTGTGCATAGGACTTCTTGTTAAGATTAATGCCAGTTTAATAGCTAAAGCACAACCTTTTTTTCTTTCTGATTACATTTTATATTTTTGGTGTTCGTCACAACAAAAATATTAACAGCCAGATTTTCCAAGAATAAGACAACCAAGTTTTATACTATAAATTTGTTTCAGACTTTTTTCGCAAATTTATAAAGAAAAGGGCAATTTTAGTACGTACTTTCCACAATAAAATTAGAGATCTAAATCCAGTTTAACAACAAATTCCAAGATGAAAGTCATTTGGAGACCAAGCAAATCGCTGAAATATTGGAATAACTCATAAATTTTAAACGGTGACTTATTGACACTAACTTGTCAAAACCTAACTGATCAATTAAAAACGCTTCTTGAAACACCATTGATATTATTAAATGGACTGAAATGAACCATCTTATCATTTCCAGGGCCTTATATTCACCGGTTTTCTTGCTTGAACAAATTCATGACCATCTTATAAGTACTGGATGAAAATCGAGTTAGGTCATTTTCAAAAAACAAATGTTAATGTGAGACATGCCACTGAAAAGTAAATTTTCTGTAGAATTCAAATATCAAATAAAAACAGTGTTTCCTTTTTAACCGATTTCACGAGGAGATTATCAATTCGACCCGTATGTGTCATAATTGTTGAACGGATTAACCGATTTTGATAATTTCTTTTTGTTTTGTAGATGAGTTCTCCCGAATGGTCCCAGTTTTTCCCGAAACCCAACCCAACCTAAAAAACTGCGAAAAACTAATAGAAAACTCTTGAAATCGACAATTTTTGCGGGTGTACTTCGGAATGGCAGCACCGATTTCAATAATTTTTCTCCGTTGTGTTACGCATGACGGTCCGATGGTCCCGTTGGTAATTGACTTTAAAAAATAGTAAAGGGGAGGGGGTGAGAAAATATCAAATCTTCTCACAAATGTTAAAAGAAAAGTTACTGGATGGGTAGAGAGAATAAAAGGAGCGGCCGAGAATTTTTCCGCAAATGTTGACTAATATCTTATTTTCGGGGTTATTGATGGCATAAAATCTAATTTTGTCTAGCCGATGTTAAAAAAATTACGGGCGGGGAGATAAAAAGGAGAGACTGGGAAATTGTCGAAGAAGAACGTTAACTAATATGTCATTTTCGGGGTTACTCAGGTCAGCAAATCTAATTTTACGTAAAATTGAGAATAAGTTCTCTAAACCACCTGAAAATTCCTTATACAATAAGGATTTGAACAAATCATGGTAAAACAGCTATTCTCCGGGCTATATGCCCCTCCGAGCGCTGGATTACATACCAAAATTTGCCGTATTTTGGCTAACACTGTTAGACAACAAAATACTTGGTTTGACTGCAAGAAACTACCAGGAAGAAGGAAGCTTTTTCTTTAGTTAGGATGTCGTTACCTGCATACCGGTTTCGAACTCTTTAGTTCTCATCAGTACAGGATAAACGATCATACCTACCTTCCGAAACCGCATATCCTTAAAGCTAATCATGTCGAACTGCATAAGAAGTATAACACAAGCAGCGCCATCCATTAGCAGTTTCAAGCAGTCGGAGTAGAATTTACCGTGAGGTAAAATTATTTCAACAATGAATGTGAAGTGTGAAGTCTACTTGTCAGGGGTACATATAAATACGTAAAATTGAGAATAAGTTCTCTAAACCACCTGAAAATTCCTTATACAATAAGGATTTGAACAAATCATGGTAAAACAGCTATTCTCCGGGCTATATGCCCCTCCGAGCGCTGGAGGGGCATATAGCCCGGAGAATAGCTGTTTTACCATGATTTGTTCAAATCCTTATTGTATAAGGAATTTTCAGGTGGTTTAGAGAACTTATTCTCAATTTTACGTATTTATATGTACCCCTGACAAGTAGACTTCACACTTCACATTCATTGTTGAAATCTAATTTTGTCTGACAGATGTTAAAAAAGTTAACGTGAAGGGGGGGGGGGGGGGTGAAAAAAAGGAGTGACTAGGAATTTCTTCAAACATGTTAACTAACATGCCAATTTCGGGGCTAGCGAGGTCAAAATATTGTCATATTTCCCCAGATATTCATCATTTTTTTCCAAATTTCTATACATTTTTGATATTATTTATTTAACATTTCGGAAACCACTCTACGTGCTGCAATTGCATATCGCTGGCCTCGCCTTTATTTTATGAACCCTGACCAGTTTGAACTGTTTGTATAAACTGTTCTTGAGGGGTTCATATAAAAAGCGTACCAGCGAGATGCAAAGAAGGGCGTCGTGTCCCGACGGGGAAGGCGTCACTGTGGTGCCGCACGAATAGTACGCATAGTACGAATAGCGCCAGCCCTTTAGGCTGACAAAGTACTCGGCTAGAAGCTGCCCCCTACGCTACCCAACTTAGTTACGTAAGTGTATTATTGTGCTTGTACCTGATATCAATACAAGTGTTTTGGTAAACCGCAGCCTATTTTATCAACCCTGACGACCCCTAGCGCGACATTTGGTGGAGGTGCCTGGTTCGTTCTCGTTGGTAAGTTCTTCCTAACTTGCCAAGGGCCTTTTGTGTTTTATAATTTTTTACTATCTCTTTCAGGTCATTTTAGTGTTTTTCAGTGCATTTTTAAAGTGTTTTTTTGCAGGGCGTTATAGTGCATTTTTTTTGTCAAATTATTTTTTACAGTGATTTTTTTAAAGGGCATTTTTACAGTGTTTTTTTTCAGGGTTTTTTTACATTGGTTTTTAAAGGGTATTTATTTTACAGTGGTTTTAAGGGGAATTTTTACAGTGCTTTTTACGTCTATATAATTTTCCTACCCCATTCTCATCCCAAAAAACGTTTGACATAATTTTGTCTTGTGCCCGTTAACGCTGGCGAGATTAAAATTATCCAAACAGAACCTATAGGAAAACCCACCTCGTGCCCGTTAACGCTGGCGAGGCTAGGTTTACTGTAAATCCCACCTCAAAGCGTCTACTGTAGTCCTGTCTTGTGCCCGTTAACGCTGGCGAGATTAGATTACATAGACTGCTAAATATAGAAATAGTTCCACCTCGTGCCCGTTAACGCTGGCGAGGCCAGAATTATTATATATTGGGGTTATTCACTAAACAACCCTTAACCCTTTTATTCCTGTTATCCCTTTTATTTAATTTTTATGGCCCGTAGGAAGCTTAACAAGATTCAAAGAGAACGAAAAAGGCAAGAGAAGTTAAGGGTTGTTAATAACGGCACATCGTTAGGTTTACCAAATACACTACCCGTAAAAATTTTTATTTCAAACGAGCAACAATTAAGGGCCCTGAGATTAAAAAGGAAATTTTTAAATTTATTTGGCGACAATGAAATATAATATTTTGTTTTGACATTGAGGTCGTCGCTCATGAACTTAAAGTGTATTTTGAAATTTAATACACAAGGTTCGCGTACTTGGTATGTTATCAATTAAAGTTGAACATGCTATTATTATAATATTATAAACATGTTTATATATTGAAGCGCCATTTAAATATAAAATTTTCCTATTTTCCTAAATATCTTTTTAAATTATTTTTTATTACTTTATAGGTATATTTGTACTGCCTTTTTTTTATCGCCATTTTGATAAGGTACCACAGAAATATTTATATTTTATTTATCATTATTAGGGTTAATACTTAACATAATATACGGATATTTTGCCTCTGATGTCTAATGAACAACCGCCACGCCCGATAACAAGGTCCACTAGCGTCAAATATAAACTAGTTATAGATAATAAAAATACGTTTTCTCCGGTCCACCGCAGTACAGAGCTTTTCGGGAACCCCGATCCATTCGCAAGAGCATCGCGAGTTTCTCGATCACCGCCAGCCACCCCTGGACCTTACAAAATTTTATACCTGTTTTTAGGAAGATGCTCATTTTTACTTTTTTTCTAAATGACTAATCTATTTTTTATTTTTACAGGACCGACCTTCGAAAAAATAAAATAATGTTTTTTTTTTTCTCCAAAAGTCCTAAAAGCCGCCTGTGAAAAAAAAATGGGCCTAGTACTCTTTTGAGAAATGAAAGAAAGGGGTATTATTGTAGGTATACATGGACTTTTTTTCATGTAATCTGGGCTAAATGCACTTTTTGTTTTAAAATGGGACTTACGAATTATAAGCAAGAATATAATCTATTTAATTTTTTAAACTATATAAAGGACCTCCAATGGATAAAATATTTTGGGAATCCAACCGTTATGTACATAAAGGATGGTAAGACTTTTTCTTATTTTCTCTGGAAAAGTATTTTTTTTGTAAAGTTTTAAAAATTTGTTTTCATAACTAGGTGTTTGGTATGTAAATGTGTGTTTTGTGTTGTGTCACTGTGTTAGTATGAAAGAGGGTATACCCAAAGTTTGTTGGTTTGAATGTTTTTTATGTATAATTTTAAGTATAGTTTACCTTTATTGCGATAGTAAATTTTAGATTAAGTTAGCACAAACCATACAGAATACTATTTTTTTATTTTTTGCGTTTATAATAAACAAACATATCATCACGTATAAATTTGATCAAGTTCATTACTATAAATAAATCACGAAGGTAAAGGTAGACAGTTCATTATTTTATTTAATCAGCAGAAAAGTAAACAATTGATATATAATATTAAAGATGCCGTTCACTCAGGTATTGTTGTTAAAGTTAAATTGTAATATACGGTGTCTAATGAAAATAAGTTAAACAAAAACAAGGGTATATTTTATGACTGAGACATTGAAAAATAAATCAGGGTCAGAATTTTTTTTATAAATCCAACTTCTTTTTTAATTTTAAGTCGAATATTATTATTATTAAGTAAATTTAAATATAGCGTAAAATAATGATTACCATATGCATTTTGTAATCGGGTGTTTATTTGTTTATATGACTGAAAGTCATATGTTTTCCAAATAGGGGGACATGGAAGACGACTTTGAACACGGAGTTGAATGTCCGCCTATTTGATGGTATTATGTGTTATGATTATTTATTTAAATGACTAGAAGTCATGTTTTCCGAGTAGGGGAACATGGAAGAGGACCTTCATAATATAGAGTTGAATGTTCGCCTACTCGATGGTGGTATGTATACCGTTATTTAAATGACTAAGAGTCATATATTGTGAGTATAGGGAGACATGGAAGATGACCTTCATATAGGGTTGAATGTCTGCCTATGCGAAATATTAAGAGTTATATATGCAAGTCGTATTTGAAGTTTATGTGACTTTGTTGATGAATAAATAGGATGGTAAATATGGTAAATATTTGATGATGTGATTACGCTATATTTGGGTTTTAAATTGTTATGTAAATGTGTATAATTTTGTTTTTCCCTGATGAATTAGAGACCGATGTCTCTCTGTCTCCAAAAGAGTAATACTTAGACACCAATAAAAGTTCTATGTAAAAACCGGGTGAATTTTCTTAGCCTGTCTACTTTTACTTAAACATCATAGTATCATGTAGGTTTTCATTATTTTTCATTATTTATAAACTGTTTTTTCCCTTTTAACTGCCGGTAGTCTTTTTTTTCCATGTACCATTGGGAGACCACACGACCTGGATCGAGAGCCACAAAACACACCAAAAACCCAAAGGCCAGTCGCCGCTCGCATCCACAGAGCCAGCGTCATGCATCAGCCACGCACGGTCCACCATGGCTCGCCAGCCTGGTCTTCCCTCACAAACGCCGAACTTCTGCACAACGAGCCGTGACGACACTGGTTGATCACAACTAACCTTAGGATTAGCCCTGCAAAGTTCCCGTCAATCACGGCTTAGTAACGGCACTCAACGGCACCCAAAGTCCGGGTGGCCGAACTCTTTGGAGGAGGGAGACCCCTGCTGCACTGGGAGTCGGCAACAAAACTAGCCGATCCCACCCCCAGGACACAGGAACCGTGACTGCTGCATCTGAACAAGAAATACATGACGACCTGCCTCAACGTGTGGCGCCTAAGATGTGTCGGGTTTTGTCGGTGTGTAGGCTATTCGATCAGTAACGTGTTGGAACTCCCTAATAATAGAACTTTGTAAAGAAAGTGTGTAAATGTGAACCAGACTACCAGGACAGTAACCATTTTTATTCTTCATTTTTAAGCTAGTTTTACCACACCTCATTTCACCCAAATAAATACGGAGTGTACCGAGCCTGCGAGCTCCAAATCGTTTGTTTATATTGTATTTGTTTATTGTATATTTTGTTTATGATATATTTGTATTTTGTATATTTGTATTTTGTAAACGTGTGATGTGTAAATTTTTAAAGCTAGGGGCTAGCTTTTACAGGCGCGGGGGAAATGTCATATTTCCCCAGATATTCATCATTTTTTCCAAATTTCTATACATTTTTGATATTATTTATTTAACATTTCGGAAACCACTCTACGTGCTGCAATTGCATATCGCTGGCCTCGCCTTTATTTTATGAACCCTGACCAGTTTGAACTGTTTGTATAAACTGTTCTTGAGGGGTTCATATAAAAAGCGTACCAGCGAGATGCAAAGAAGGGCGTCGTGTCCCGACGGGGAAGGCGTCACTGTGGTGCCGCACGAATAGTACGCATAGTACGAATAGCGCCAGCCCTTTAGGCTGACAAAGTACTCGGCTAGAAGCTGCCCCCTACGCTACCCAACTTAGTTACGTAAGTGTATTATTGTGCTTGTACCTGATATCAATACAAGTGTTTTGGTAAACCGCAGCCTATTTTATCAACCCTGACGACCCCTAGCGCGACAATATCAAATCTTTTCTAACAAACGTTAAAAGAAAAGTTACGGGGGGGGGGGGGGGGCGGATAGAAAATCTAATTTTGTCTAACCGATGTTAAAAAAATTAACGGGGGGAGGGAAAAAAGGAACGATTGGCTAGTTCTTTAAAAATGTTAACTAATATGTGATTTCCGGGATTATTGAGGTCACAAAATTTAACTTTGAATAACAGATTAAGAAAACTAAAGGCGGGGGGAGGGGGAATAAAGAGGAGCGACTGCCAATTTCTCCAAAAATGTTAACTAATGGATCATTTTCGGGGCTATTGAAGTCAAAAAAGCTAAGTTCATGTAAGGGATTTAAAAAAATTACGGCGGAGGGGGAGGGCGAATGGAGCGGGTGATAAATTCAATAAAAATATTAACTGTCACTTTCGGGGTTACTCAGGTCTGAAAATTCAATATTACTAGGACATTACAAATTTAAAGAGGGGGCCATAAGATGAAGAGGGTGGGAGAATAGGTGAACTAAAAAAATATATTTTTTTTAATTAGCCGATATCACAAAAGAAAAATCACTAAAAAGTATGAAATATTATTTTAACGTATTTATAACTGTGGTTAATGGTAAACTTAATTTTGTTCAAAGTTAGGCAACTTGTACACCGAAGTTCTGAACTTTGAAATCGGGGCAATTTCACAGTATAAGGATCCATAATGATAATTCATAAACGATTAATAAGACGTTGAGCTTACTTTAAAGTTCAGAACTTTTGTGTATAAATTACTAAAAGTCGAACGCAATTAGGCTGACCATTAGGCTCAGTAATAAATAACTAAAAACATTACTCTTTATTAACAATTTATTAATGTAGGTATTATCATTAAGGAGTCCTATTATACTTTAAAATTGCGCCGACTACAAAGTTCAGATCTTCGGTGTACAAGGTACCTAACTTTGAACAAAATTAAGTTTACCATTAACCACAGTTATAAATACGTAAAAATATTAGTTCATACTTTTTAGTCCTTTTTCTTTTGTGAAGTCGGTTCATTTTTTGAAAAAAAAAAATTAAATAAAACAGTTGATGATTAGCCGGAAGTTGTTTTAAAGGTCTGATTTTACTACTTGTAGTATCCTGAAATTTTCGTATTTTATTTCAGCAAATGCGGAAAAAAACTAGGGGGTTACTACTTTCTGAGTCAGCCGATATAGTGTAATTTATTGTTTTTAGTAGTACATATAGTGATACTTTTACTAACAATAATCCGCGATAACGATGATTATTATGCGATCAAAAAAAAAGAAATTAGGGAGAATGGAACCTGATCCTCAAATTATTAATGAAAGTTTCGAGATGCACGTAATAGGTGTGGCCACATAAATACGAGTACATTCTACAATAGTAAATTTATTTTAATTAGTGCTTACATCAATACATTATTTACGGAATTGGCAGATTCTTACAATTTCCCCTAATTATTTTATTTGAACTCGGCAACCGTATTACAAAATAACAGAAAACTACACGAAAAGCATTAAAGCATTCCTAATTTGGGATCATCGGCTACCGAAAGTTGCAGTACAAAAATTATTTAAAAGTTAATTTAGATCTTACGTCGAATCGTACGCGTTTTTAAAATGAGCGCTTTCTCTATTGGCTTATTAATCAAATTAGTTTTACATTAAAATTATATTTAAATTCAGTAGTAAGTAACTTTTTCATTAGTATATCTAATAATAATTTTGCACTTAAGAAGCTTCGTTTAGCAAATTTGTAATTTTATTTTTGCTGACGCAGCGGGCCACCATACGCAAATTTTATAGGACTTCTTCTGCTTATGATTTGCATCTAAAATTGTTTATCAGGTCATGTAATAGTAAATATATCATAATAAGAAGTTATGATAATGAAATAACAAAACTCATATTATGCTTTTCATGTTTGTTACATACAACATGCAAAAATTTGTTAATTATTTAGCGATTTTTTCATGTTCTTAAATATAATTTATTCTGCCAAAATTTATTTTAATGCTAAAAAGATGTTAAGTTTGAACTCAAAATAGCCTATGAATGAACACCAATACCGAACATTTTGTTAAATCGTTGTTGCAAAATATAAAAAATTAAGAAACAGATCTTTTTTCGTAGCAAAAAGAAATTCCAGAGATTAACGAAACTTTGCCTGTATAACATATCACCCTGTACATTTTTCGAATTTTCCTATAGAAGAATTTCAGGACCGGGCGTTATGGGGAGATTATCCAGGAACGCCAACCCCACATAGTGGGAAAAACGTTTAAAAGAAATATAAATTTAATAATTGTTTTAACGTTCACAAACAGCAATAAACTATAACAAAGCTAGAGTGTTCTTCTTAAAATAAATAGACATTGGCAAGCCATAACTTTTTAAGCGACCCTGTAAATTCGAAATTTATTTCGGGATAAATAATTTTAAGGTGGCATTTTCCACGTCTCGTCAATATTGGTCAACTTAATTTCATTTTAGTAGGTACAATTTTTTGCTTTATTTTTTTTTAATGAATATTGTGACAGTATTAACCGTAGATTCATATTCTATAGGTATATTTTTTAACGTATTAATACAAGCTTCAAGATATTTTATGATTTATTTTAGGAAAATAATATGTATAAAGATACCTATTTGAGGTCCTAATGGCAGAAAAAATTGCACCATAGATCTATTGATATATTAATCTCCTAAATGAAATCATTATACACGTTGAAACTTTAAATAATTGACTGACAATTGCTTGCAAGATATGAGTCTATACTACTTAATATACTTCCAATGTTATTGTTAAAAATTTTAAAGCCGAAAAACCACGTCAAAATGAAATTAAGTTGGCCAACATGGACGCCACGTGGAAAATGTCGCCTTAATTCCCTCTTACTTTTTTCCGAACAGGTACTTTTTTTGGAATAATACACTTATTTCATTTTATACTAACTTCGTAATATCTCTGAACCTACTGAGTAGGGAGTGTTGCATAAACTTACAGCCAGTTGCTTAAAACTCTTAATTCAGTAGTAAATTTATTTAACGTTTAGAATCACCTTTGGCAATGAGATTAGTATGAGTGCTGTCACAGCATAAGTGCCCAATTAGCTTAATAATTCTTGCTTAAACTATTTGTGCATCTGGACGTTAGCCTTTAATTTTAATCAAAATCAGAAATTAAAGCAAAAAATAGGTATTCCATATAAGAAAATATAACTTTGTCCCGTAACAACTGTTTGAGAAATGTTTCAACTAATTTGCAAACAGATTTTTAAAAGTCCTAGAACTAGAATCACATTACTTCAGTAGGCACATCGGCAGCTAAAAACCTTGGTTTTCTCTATCGAGCCAGAAAATACTTCTCCCCTTCCAACTTATACACTCTCTATGTTTCCCAAATAAGACCTAACCTAGAGTACTGCTCCCACATCTGGGGAGCGGCATCACCTTCGACACTTAACATCCTCAATTCCAGAGCCTAGAACAGACCACTTCTCTGGCTCATTCATACCTAGGGTCTCCAGATTATTGAAAAAATTGCCTGCAGATGTTTTCCCTTCCCGTCTCAACCTCCCTTCCTTTAAATCCCGTGTCAATAGACTACATTTCCCTTCTCTTTAGACGTCCACAATACGTTAGTACGAGGCTTGAACTCTACGAGGGATGTCTTAGATAAAAATAAATCCTGGAACTAACTATTTCTCGCTAACTTGTCTAGTTTTTGAAATAGGCAGACGATCTGTGACTTTTTACATACAGTGTATATTGAGAACTAGGCAGTCATTTTTTAACTTATTGTAAGACATTTTCCGGTTATTATATAAAAGTGTGTTCTGCTTTTTTGGCACGTGGTTTAATCTACTTTTTGTAAAAAAAAAAGACTGAAATGTCGTAACAAATTCCAAACACCTTATACGTAATACAATTCCCTATTTTAAATAATTTAATCAAATTATAGTGTTAAATTAGATTTTTGATAATCACTTTCTAGAAGGCATTTATTTGCTCTTAAGTTCTGATATTTAGTAAACAAAATTCCTTCCTTGCAAGAAGAAAGAAGGAAAATAATAAAACAACAGTGTACACAGCGATTATGCGACATAAAACATCGACAGAAGAGTACTATTATACAAAAAAAGTGGGAAACCTCGAGACTCAGGTAATACTAAAAAGTATACCATTTGCAAATTTTTGCTATTTGTTATAGTTCTGTGATTGGTATGTATGTTACATATAAACCTGAGCAAACCCAAACTATAAAATGATATTGTTTAAAAACATAAATCTTGGCAATAAGGTAAAAGTTGTGTTCCTATAAATATATAGCGAAATTTTCAATTAAACAAAATTTGAAATGTGCAAAATGAATGACATTACGGGGTCACGTTAGTGTAGCACAATATAAAGGAACTCGCCGATACGATACAATTTTTTATTAACTTTTTGGAGTAAAAATTACGCCAATGAGGATTAAATTTGCTCGATTTAAGTCTCGTATTTGTACTGTTATAGCAGAGCAAGCAAGAAGCGTATTAAACCGGTGCGCGTTATTTCGGCAATGTTTTAGACTTAGAGGTAATGTCGGTATGTCTGTTAAACATAAACCTGACCAAACACAAACTATAAATGATATTATTTAGAAACATCAAACTTGGAAATAAGGCAAAACTTGTGATCCTATAAATAAATAGCGAAATTCTCAATTAAAAAAATCAAAATGGGCAGACAAACGAAAATAAATGACATTATGGTGTCAAGTGTAGCACAATATAAAATAACCCGCCGATACGATATACATTTTTATTAATATTTTGGATTAAAAATTACGCATATGAGGACTAAAGCTCGATTTGGGTCTCGTATTTATTCCGTTAGGAATAGCAGAGCGAGCAAGAAACGTATTAAATCGGTGCGCGTTAGTTCGGCAATGTTTTTGAGGTAAATAAATCTCTTTGTTCCTGAGCAAGAAGCTCGGAGGGGTATATTAAAAATAATTTAAATCTATCGTTATATAAATGTTTTCCGATAAATCTCACTTAAAGCTTCTAACATTGACCTTCAGTAAGAGGAGACGATACTATTCATTCATTCACTAGCATTTTGATTTGTTTCATATACCTACATTTTGCGTGTGTAAGACAAAGGAAGAGGAGAGAAAGTACGGTAAACATTCGACTTCGCGCGCTGTGGCTAAGGTTTTCCGAACCGGTACTCCACCGAAGCAAACCTGTGACAAGACAGTTCCGGATAAAAAGAACCGATTTTTTCACACACTTGGCACTAGTGTTGTAAACATCCGTATTCTTTATATATCCGGATAATACGGAATCGGAATCAACTAATATCCGTATCAATCATCCGAATACGTATCCATTTCTGGAGCCGCGCGAAAGCGGTTCCGAAACATGTATTTATACAGAATTATTTCGAATACGGGTAGATAGGTGGATGCGGTATCATATGATTCGAATTCAAAGGTTAGGGATAGTAAGGCACCGTCGTTCGTTCTCGTTTGAATTCAGTTCGGGTGAGGCGGGCCCATATGATACCCGTTACCCCGATAAGTATGCTATCTTTTTTAGGAAATGTCATTAGAAAGAGAAAGCCTAAGATCAAATATGCCAAATCGCAGACCGTGTTGTTCGCTTACACTCGATCCCGATTCCATTTTCTCCTTGCACTTTGCATGTGGAAAAATCTTGTCGAAAATATCTAAGGGTATTATCAAATTATCACTCTTCTAAGTGACCCATAGAACAAAATTATAGAAAAGTCTAGAAATATAAGTAGGACTATATACGGAACATTCTGCAGATGAAAAAAATAAGGAATTCTATATTCATTTATGGTTTTTTTCTTAACACCTAATTTTTTCTTATAAATTAATATCCTGTTAAATGCCAAGAGTGGACATTGTCTGGTGTAAATTAGGACCAGGGCCGGATTGACAGATTTTTTTTTACCAAGCTGAGTCCAGACCGGCCTCCAGTCGGTGCGGCCTCCTTGGGACTCTTCGGAGACAAATAGAATACAAACGAGTTCAAGACGTTTAATTTTAAGTAAATATTCTATTGAACATAAATATAATCCTATGATTTACAAGCAAAACGATATACAAAACAGAAACTCCAAAAATAAAAGAATACTCTGTTAGCCTTAAACAATAAAAATAAAATGTGATTGTGGAAAAAAAATCATAGTTAATAACTAAGAAGCTTTCTCATTGTGTCACTTTTTTCGACTATAAAATCTATTACATCTTGCGCTTGACTTTATTTAAAAAACACGGTTTTGACGCACAACGAATTGTCAAATGTGGAACAATGTGCTACCTTCCACCTACAGTTTCGACTTGTAAATTTATATCCTAATATCTGAACATAAACTGTAATTTTTTTCAAAAATCCTTTTAACAAATATTTAGGTTTTTCAGTGTCGAGGGTAATTTAAGGCCAGTGCGGGTATTTTGGACACTCGAAGGGGGGAAAGTTGGATGGGCATGGGCAGCACTGAACGCGATTGCGTCGCACAGTGTAACGGATTTGATATTTTGTGGACATAGGGCAAAACAGCGACTATCGAATTTTAATTTGTTTTGTCTCTAGATTATTCGCAAAAAATCTGGAGTTGTCGTTTACTACTTTTTTTCAAATGTATCACCGTAAAGTACTTCCTTTTTAAACGAAAGCTTGACTTTTCTGAGAGCAATAAAAAAGATGCGAAAATAAGTCCAACTTTAAAAAATTCATATGTTCTATAAAAAATTTCTCTAAAATTCCAAATTTTAGAAGACATACTTGTGAAGTTTACTTACATAATTCTATATTATGGAATTTTAAAGAACCGTGGTCCTAGTCGAAGAAAAAAAGTTTGGTGTGGTTTTTAAAAAAATGCCTAAATTTGCGGTAGTTGTCACATACATAAGATTACACAACGATTATACATTAGGAATATCCAAACATCTCATCCAACTTTGTCAGATTATTGAAAAAAAGAATATTTTTTTAGTAATGTCGCACATGCAGGAATCCAAAGTTGCTTTTTAATGCCGCTTTGAAAATTTTCCAGATATGATATTAATCATATTAAATTTTCTAAGAAGTTACAAGTAAATTTTAACTAATTTAACTTTTACTAAGAAATGTGGCTAGAATAATATTAAATAATATATTCATGAACCTAAGTACCTACCTTCATAGTTTTAAAAATACCTTATTACACCCCATTCCAAAATCTTATTTTATTAAACATTATTTTATTCTAAGAAGTAGGTAATAAGTTAACTCATTAAGTACGCTTTGTAATTTAATTACGCATGCCACTACGGGTGAAAAGAAAGTAATAAAAGAGCAAAGAAAAATGAAAATACAAAATAAACTTGCGATACTAATTAAAATAAACGTTGTAAACAGAGTGAGGGCACTACAAACGACGGCAATACTGCTAGAACTTTTTTTCGACATTACGAAAAATCAGCAGCAATCACTGGATTGAACAAAACTGTAATTAACAAATTTGCTGTAATTTTCTAAGCCATTTCTTCGGGTCGAAACTTAAATGTTGATACTTTTCGAGAATATTTGACAGATACTGTAAAGCTGTACGTGTCATTATATATTATATTTGGTACTACTCGTATATGTCATCAAGTGTTCACATATTATTAAAACATTTCCTATATTCCAGTTGGACATTTATCTGAAGAGGAATCAGAAGCTAGAAATAAAGGGTTTCGTAAATTCCGAGAACATTACGCGCGAAAGCGAGGACAGACCGAGAATATTGAGGACATAATGCACAACTTGTTAATTTCTTTAAATCTCCTTATTTCCTTTATTAGACCGAAATAAACTGCGAAAAAAATTATCTGTTCTCAGAAACTGAAACACTTTTTAAAGTAACTAACGTTGAGGAAGACAATTCTGATAGATTAGTCTCCAGCTCAGATGGTGAAAATTAGGTTAATTAAAGTATATTTTTTATAATTAATATTTAAGTCTATTTAACTTAGTTAGGTACTTTAAACCGAAAACAGTATTTTTTTATTTATTTTGTCGAAAAATAACTATATTTTTTGTGCGACCGATACCTAGTAAGGTACTACACGTAGGTCTAAATTTAGTACGGTAATATCAAACTCCAATGTTTCGCTGTTTTACAATTTTTGCAAAACAGCGAAGTAAAGTACCGAAATCCACGAATTTTCGATTTCGTTACACTGTGCGTCGGCGTCGCGTCGGTTTAGTAATTCTTCGCTGACGAGGAATCACGAATCGAGTGTTGCCAACTCGTGGGGAATTTCTCGTTTTCTGGGATTTATTTAACGAAACTGGGAAAATTTCCTGTTTTTTTTAACAAAAGTGGGAAATTTTGTATTAACAATTATTGTAACAATTTCTGAGTTTTGGTTTGTAATTTACAAATTCGAAATCAAACAATTTTGATACGTTAGAACGTTTGCTTTGCACATTCCTACTGAATAGTAACCAAATATAAATTTGATACATACGCACATAGCGGAACGCCCCAAAAAACATTTTATTTTAATTTTATTTCACACGTGAGGTAAATAAATGATATTGAAAAATATAATATTTAATATTAAAAACAAATAAGTAAAAATTAATATATAAATAATAATAGGAAACATGCATATAACCCAAATAAATCTGAAATATTTTTTTTATATTCTCTACATAAATTAAATGTTTATGGCGGTTGATGTTGTCCATTTATTTTGGTTTTTACTAACAAAAAAAAAAGATTTTATATTGCAAATTGTCGCGCGAATTTCGGAACTTGTAAAACGTGATCCCATAGGCTGTGTCGTCAAAAGTGAACTTATGACTCATCATGGCGAATTCCAGTGTTGTAGAGTCGTCGAAAACTCACTAAAAATGGCATTTAATGCGTAACTCATTCAATGAAATATCCCTGCATTTAAAGTAGAAGGTTCCTAAAATCTTATTCATGTATACTTGAAGCCGAAATCGGTCCAGGAACCTTTCAATTTTGCAACAAAAATTGGCATTTCTGTGAAATTTTGACATATCATTTTAATACTTTCGAGTAAATAAACTGCAATTCCTTGTTTTCATGGCAATCTTCGAAAATTGAAAAATTTTCAAATTTTAGATGTCCCCGATGCAAATAAACCTATTTATTTATCACTTTAATGAAAGTGAAAAAAAAAGTCATAAACACTAAAACACCTGATTATCTATTTAAAAAATTAGAATTTCGTAATAATGTTCATTACGTGAATACAAGAAATCAAAACAACTTAACTATACCATCACACAAAACAGAAAAGTATAAAACATCTTTTAAATATAATAGTGCAATCATATATAACAGCATTCCCTTCTATCTAAAATATTTTACTTTTTCAACTTTTAAAACTTATTGTAAAAATTATTTAATCGGGGTGGAGTTGGAAGAATGATTATATATAATCAAAATTCTACCTTTTTGTGCCAACTAGTGTGTTACTATTGTTATTCATTTTTGTAAAATATTTATGCATGATATTATATTGTTACTTTTTAAACTATTTATTGTTTACTGGCACAAATAAATAAATATTATTATTATTATTATTATTATTTAAATTAGTGGGAGGTATTCTTAAATAATTAACGGATAAAATAAACCCAAAAACAAATCACTAAATAAGGTAAACACAAAAAATTAACAACCGTGAAAGATAGGGTCAAAAATCTAAATTTCCAGTTTTTTCCAAATATTTCCATTTTCCAGTGATTCTTTTAGGTAAATGTATTGCAAAAAAATGTATTTGAGATTTTAAACTTTCACTTATGAATTCGTTTTTCCATCTGACGTTTTGTTTTCGAGTTATTAGGTACCAAAGATGGCATTTTTCGACCTAAAGAAATTCAAAACTTGCCATTTTCGGATCCTCACCAGTTTCGGTAGAATTCTGAAGCTCCAGGTCCCATACAACCTCCGAAAATTTACATCGATTTAATACACTGTTGCGACCTGTACCCGAATTCAACGAAAATCGCGGAAATTTCGATTTTGACGTTTAATAGCTGCAAAACGAAACATCCTGTATAACTGAATTTTTTTACCGAAGCTAGTTGAACTATTCCTCTATCAATCCAAAAAATAGATTTCTCTCCCTCTGACTGTTTCCGAGAAAAACAAACCTGTTTGACTTTGGGTTAAGCTTTACGTTAACATGTAGATTGACACTTATTTTTGCTGATCTCCTGACGCTATTTTTAATTAGGGACAGATGGCTGCTTTTTAAATTGTTATAAATTATACCGCAACGTAAATATTTTTTGTAGCTAAATTATAAATTATACCGAAAAGTAAATACTTTTTGTAAAATTATCCTAGTAATTTTCTTCAAAATATTTTTTTTTTGGGTTTGTAATGACTTCCTTAAACGATTTATGCAATACAAAAATATGTGAATATTCCTTATTTACCTACATCGTTTTCAAGGTTTTTCCTTTTTATGTTTAGGGTTGAGAAATCTTATGATTCGAAGTTTCGAAGTGGGATAGAGTCTAAGTGGCCAGGCCTTCGGCCTTACCGGCCCCTTTGGGCCGGCGCACAGTGGGCCCAAATTGGATTTTGTCGATCGAAATTCTGAAACTTCTTATATTTGCTTATGGTATTAAAATACTCACGAAAAAATTGTCATAAAAAATTGGCACCCCCGAGGGGTGCGGTTAGGGGGTGGAAAATATAAACACAGCCTGATTTTTGGTAGTGAGCTTTTATGGCATTAAAGTAATAAAGGGGAAAATTATGAACAAATATGACACCCCTTGGGGCTCGACTAATGAAATAAAATGCGGGACAACGCAATTTACCGTTTACTTGCCACCCCAACCGGCACCGCCGCGCGGGCTGGTATTGTACAAGTCTGCACGTGTCTGCACCATTTCTTGGTATAATTGTCTTCCTTAGACACTAAACGAGATGACCATAAGCAATTGATAAAATCCTGGTGGATCCTTTGTATTGCAAGGCCGGATTTTCTTTTACATGTATTGTAATCTGTAGGATTTTCTACGAGGACGTATTTTATAACTGTATATACGAAAAGGAACAAAAAGTAAATATGCATTTTGTAGCCCAAAGAATGCTTTATAAGGTAATTTATACACCAACAGCGAGTTTATGAATATAAAGTAAAAGAAAAGAAAAATATTCTTGCTTTAATTTGTGTATTATTACAAGTTCTTAATTTGTTCGCACTTCGCGCGTAAAGCATGAAGTTGGAATGCATATGCTGATGTTAAATACTAGTAAAATAAGTAATTTACAGGTATTACTAGATATTCATGCAATTCTAACTAAATTGGTTAAGATAAAAAAATGATTTTCGATCGCGTTTTCTTCACTGTGCGGCGGCCCACAGAGATTTTATCGCTCGCTCGCCCGTTCCAATCCGGGCCTGCGCACATTGCGGATGGCCCCAAAAAAGTTTTTATTTTGATTCTATTTCACACATGAGCTAAATGATATTGAAAAATATAATATTTAATATAAAAAATAAATAAGTTACATTAATATGCAAATAATAAATAATACTTTACATAGTTTTCAAGGTTTTTCCTTTGTATGTTTGGGGTTGGGAAATATTATGATTCGAAGTTTCGAAGTGGGATAGAGGCTAAGTGCCCAGGCCTTCGGCCTCACCGGCCCCTTTGGGCCGGCGGCCCACCGAGATTTTCTCGGTCGCTCGCCTGTCCCTATCCGGGCCTGATTAGGACATATAGGTACATAAAGGTTCTAAATTTGTTTTATTAAAAAAACCCACTGTCCATTGAAATTACTGAATTGTAATTAATAGGTCTGATTAATTTTGGTGACTCACAGGTATAAACAATAATGATCTTATAAAAGAAAACACATCCCTTAAAAATATCATTGAAAAGTACTTACCGTTAACAATAATTGTAGTTTCTTTATAATCATTGTAAATAAATCAATATCCAAGCACTTGTGAAAAAACCGCATAAAGCCGTACACTGCTCCCAAAACAAGTTATTTTATAAAAACAAAAACAAACTTAAAAAGCACTCAAGCAATGGTAAATGTCATTGACACTATATATTTTGATGCTATTAGCATGATGATCTTCCCGCTAATTGGTACATATAAATTATGGTACTAATCCCCGGTGGTTCTATCACGGTGTCTACGATAATTTGGAAGGAGTAAGTTAATAGCGTATATGCAAAATCTTACAAATGAAAGTAACGGTTTAAAGACGCTCCTGTCGATGGGTCGTCGAACAACCGGTATACGCCAAGATTTAACACAGTTTTTGAGATGGAAGAGAAATGGTCTACCAGTGATTGTTAGAAAGTACCATACCGTTATTTTTATTTATGTAATATATAATAGAAATAAACAAAAATAATATCTAGTTGTGAATTTTTGCTGTCTAAACTTTTAATTATACAGGGTGGCTAAACGAAAACGAAACGTCGGCCTTTTTGGGTGTTTACTCTTTGTTATGAAAAAACGCTCGAACGCTCGATTTTGTTTTCGAGGGGGAAACTTTTTGAGCACATACTCACCTGCAACCCCTTGGGCAGAGTGGGATTCACCCCTAAAATCTTAAATGGAAAGGAGGGTCGAGTTGCACCTCGTTTGAGAGGTCTTTTGATTCTCTTTATCATCATACCTAGTTTATGCCCTTTTATTTCAGCGGTTTTCAAATTATTTAATTTAAAACTTCTAAAATTAAAATTTTTGTATCATTTAATAAAGATTTGTTTCTTACATAAAATTGCCAAAAAAGGGTAGAGATTAATTGAGGAGCGAAAATTCAAAAAGGGATCTCCTGTTAAAATGTATTGGTATATACCCATAAGTAATACTACTGGACTTGTCCCATTTTGATTGAAACAAACTTGATTTACATGTACTATGGACGTGTCTCGTTTTGTTCAAATATCTTACTTTCATATGGGAATTTTACAGGGATGTGTACTATTTCGAAACGATTTAAAGAGGTGGGTCGATAGAGATGACAAAAATGAGCTGAAAATTTATATAAAACTTGTTTTGAAAAAATGTGGACTTGTCCCTTTTTGAATGAACGCTCCTCAATTGTAATAATAGAGCAATAAATTTTTTAACTTTAATTTTTAATAAAAATCCCTACAGGGGACAGACTTAGCCCTTATTTAAGCTTAATGATTCATTAAATAAAAATAATTTTCAACGTACACTAAGTAGGTACATTACCACTACACAGTTAGTATAATAAATGTTGAAAATAACCACAATTGACTTCCATGCAATGATAAAGGTTTTGTTCAAATCGTTCCGTAGCATTTTAGGAGTTATTTGATTGCATTTAAATGTAATTCGTTCACGCAATTCTTCCAAACAGGCTGGTTGGTACATTTGAATGCAATCAAATAACTCCTAAGCCTCCCTAACTTAGCCACCTAATATAGCATAGTAGCCCAGTCTAAGACCTGCTAAACGTTCTTTTTCCAGGTATGCTCTTAGGATTTTTTTATAAAGTTATTTTTTATCATAATATTATATCATATCTAAAAATGGTTTCGACATTGTAAGTATGGCAGGAGTGGCAGGGCAATCCCTGTTTGAAGTGTGTTTTACTTTATATTACTTAATTTTTTTTGCGTTGTTGGGCTCTCAGCTTTGATGGTTTTTTTGCTTCAAAAACATGATGTCAAAAATTTAACCAGCATAAAACATTTTATACTAACTGATAACTGGTTAAAACATTAACGATGATGATTGTTTTTTTTTTACCTGTTACACTCGGATGTACCCACGTCTTAACGAATTGAATAAAAAGTAAAAAAAAAAATATAAAAAATTATTTAGTAAGGGTAGGATTGGAAGAATGATTTTTTATAAATCAAAACCCTACCTATTTATGCCAACTAGTATACTACTGTCATTTTTTGGTTTTCTTTTTTAGTTTATAATTTTAATATTTATATTTTTAATTGTTTTATTGGCATAAATAAACATCTTTATTATTATTATTATTATTATTTTGCGTCTTAAAGTATAAATTATTTAATATACTAGGTACATAATATATATTAGGTTCTATATAATAATATAATTCTAATTGGTCGGAGCATTTCGCGTTCATATGAAACAAGACTAAAGCCGGCTCCATATATTCGGCTAAGTTCCTGCGACAAATACGGCCGGGCAGGTAATAAGGCCCGAGGGTGGGATCGGAGACACCCCTAAGTATAGAAACCTGCACTTGGGCATATATTGAATCCATAGTACAATGCACTACCATTGAATTTGGAAAAGGTAAAGAATGCCGAATAGAGTGTTTTCCAAAGTGAGTTGCCAAAAGTGATCTCAAGTGCCGCAGTTTGTCTAAAAATATATTTTAAATTGGCGCTCAATTAGCTGTGTGAATAAATAGGTAGCGCAGCCACAAATTTCCAACAGTGTTGATAAATTTCTTTGGCAATCACCAAACGGATTGCCGAGGACCATAGGCATTTCTAGACCTCTATTTTTGGGGGGGCTTAAGACCCCGGTTTACATATTTGGGGGGGCTTAAGTCCCTGGTTTATATATAGGTGGCTAGGCCACTCAGTTGGATTTGGGGGGGCTAATCCAAGATTTGGGGGGGCTTAGCCCCCCCAAGCCCCCACCTAGAAACGCCTATGCCGAGGACACGAGTCGTGTCATAGGACGCGACGGGGAATCTCCTCGACTTGGCTTTCCAACCCGATAGCTAATCTTGTTAAGTTTACATTTTATACAAACCCTTCATTTTTCAGTGCATTTGCATATTTGGTTTACTATCAGCGGTACTAAAATGCGTTATGGCTGGTAATATGTTGTTATTTAAACTGCGGCAAGTCTCCGCCAGCTTATCCAGGTTTACGATTATTTCGTTTTCCTATAGAAGAAGATAGACAGATGGAGTGGATTCATTGACATTAAAAAAACTAGTCTATGAGTGGATTATAAATAGTGGTATGCTTCATACAAGTTTGTAATTAAAAAACTTAATTTATTATGTATACAGCGTGTTCCAAAACGTTGTAGAGAAATGGAAAATGTTCACCTTACCAAAAAAAAATTCAAAATCTTCAATTTTTAAAATTTGACTTGTTAAAATATGTACATATGTAAAATAAAAATACGTCTCACCCTTAGTAAAGAAAATAAGTGGTTTTCCAAATATAGATTGTTTTAGGAAAAATCACCACAAACAGTTTGTTCAAACTTTTGATTTCCTCTTTTTGTAAAGACGAGATGGCATTCATTGAAATCTACATTTCAAAAGCTTTACACATTTTTGCACATCGTTTACTACACATAATTTTTGTGGATGTCAGCTATTAATTTCTAAGCATAGCAGGACTTTTTATGCGTGTTTATTTTTAATAAAACAAACAACAAACAAACACTTTTCCAAGGGCGTACCCAGGATCTGAAATAGGGGAGGGCTGACCAAAAAAAAAACAATGGATTTTGCATTTCTCTTTTTACTTACTAAATTTTGACATAACTCGCTTAATTTTTACTTCAATAACAATTTTCTTGGATTTGTCGCAAATTTATTTAAAACTTGATTTTCAAATTGCTCTCGATTTGATTTAATTAAATCACGATGCACACTCATCAGACATAATCCTGTTAGCCTTTCCTCTCCCATGGTACTTCTCAACCAAGTCTTCACTCTTCTAAGAGTACTGAAGGATCGTTCTGCAGTGGTCGTGGTGCATGGAATTGTGATTAAAATCAAAAGTGCCTGTTTTAGGATGGGATAAAAAACATCGGTCTCGTCGAGAAGGTCAGTTATTTCGACGTCTTTTAGCTGGTCCTCAGTTGACTTTTTTTCCTTCCACAAATTATACCATAGGTCCATTTCCGCAGTAATATCATCCAATTAATAAAACTGGGTAAAATATTGTGCATTTTGTTCTACTTGATTGGTTTCCATGTCGAGCATATATAATGGATGTATTTTTGTTAAGGCAAACGCTGGAGTATGTTCTTGAGAAAAGCGAATATTTAAAGAGGCCATAATTGAATCCAGATACGGTATAATTAACGAACGCTTCCAGTAGTCACTATCACAGTCTGATGGAGGATTGTTTCTATGTATTTGCCTCTTGGTAATTCGAGGGATAGAAATTTCTATTTCCAATTATAATGCAAAATCTTGTGCTTTTTTAAGTACTTCATCAGTAACTAGGTCGGCATCTTCACGGTTTTTCTTCAGTACGTTAAGGATTACGTTCAGATGTTCTTGCAACTTAATTAAATCCATAGTTTTTGCTTGCAAGGCATTAACAACCGGCTCCAGTAAAGCTGAATATTTTGCAATTATAGTTAGGGCAACAATTAGTGAGGGTTTGGTAACGGCGGAATGCAACTGGTACGCAGATTTTCTCGTGGCGTAGTTTCCTTCGATAGACAGTTTTTCAAGTGATTTCACAATCTCGGGGAAATTTTGTGCAAATAAGCGAATACTTTTGTATTTTTCAGACCATCTAGTCTCACACAGTCGTGATAGATTAGGAGCGGAACTTCTGCGAGTGGTGGATTCCCTGAAAAAGGTTATAACATCCTTTACGGTGCCAATAGTGTTTCTAATTTCCGGAACATTATTTGCATCATTGACAACAAGATTTATTTTATGGTTTGAGCAATGAAAAAATAATGCTCGTGTGTACTTTTTCCTTAAAATCGCTTGTACGCCACCCTCTTTGCCCGCCATTGTAGCGCAGCCATCAAAACCAAGTCCTACACAACTTTGCGGTGAAAAATTATGGCTAACCAAAAAATTGTCTATTGCCTTGGCAATTGCTGGGGCATCCTGTGCCGTCAGCTCCGGGTCATTTTCGTTACAGTACAATTTAATATAAATTTCTCACAATGTTTACTAGTGTAACGTAACTGCTAACTACATAGACGTTTATCAACAACTAAGTAAATTAAGTCTACTTGCAGTACTTGCACAAACAAATTAACATCCCTGATAGTGCCTACACCAAATGAAAATAATTAAATTCCATTAGAAAAACAACACAATACAACAAATTCACGACTTTGCAAGGTTAAGATTTCGACGTTCCGAATTCGGAGTCGGACGCATCGGATCGGAATGTCTCCCACTCCACTCTATAATTCGGTTGGCAAAACAAAAATAACAAACGGCATCGGCACTCGGCAGTGCACTCGGCTGACTCGGCAGGTGCAAATGGCCAGGGTCGTAATAGAAAATTCATATTTCTTGGCTAATTCCGCCAATTGCAAATCTAATAGGCTATGCAGTGCGCTGCGTTTGACTTACGTATATGAATATATTTTAGTAGTAGTGTCCTATATTTTTCGGTTTTGTAATTTTTTTAGTAAAACCATAGTGGTTTATTTTGATTTTTTTATTTTCTGCACTTAGCGGTGCTTTTTTATAATTTATAAATTTCTGGGGGGGGCAGCTGCCCCCCTGCCCCTCGCTGGGTACGCCCATGCACTTTTCCACTTATCCCCAACCGTATATGTATTAATCAGTACTTAGTTTATTTTATTTCTAGAGATAACAACTGACAGATTTTGTTAAAAATATACCGGTTATTATTTAACCAATTTTTCGTTGTTCTTAATAAAATCTGACGTTTTCTTGTTTAAATATGGTTATAAAATCAGCTTATATGTTTAGTCCGTATTATTTTTAATTTTTATAAAAATACTATAGATTGTTTAATAGTTACCTATGCAACTGATACAAAAAATTAACTTTTATGGCACATAAAACCCACGTGGAATATAAATATAGCAAGTGCGATAAAGATACTTTTTGCACAGTATCTTCTTTTTGATCATGTTTGGTTCTAAAAATTACTACATTTCAAATGATCCGAGGCCAAGTTATTAGAAGCTACCTACAGAAAATTTACACCAAAGACAAAACCAGTTTTGTCCTGGCAGACAGATAAATCAGAACATTAAACTGAAAATTTAAATTCCATTTGTTATAAAAATTTTCTGAACATAAGATGTAAATAGGGATTGGTATGTTTGTGATCATGCCTCTTACCACAGTTAGATTTCAGGAAGTCGGTAACCGTTTTATGTATCGTTAACAATACCTAAACACCATTAATAGATACTATGAATAAAAGTTTTTTATCTACACACAGGGTGTTACAAATTCGATATGTTAGTATATCAGTATCTCATTAACAATAAGAGATACAGAGTTGGCTAAATTGGGCAAAGCAATTTATTGGTGAATCATAATCTACTGAGAAATTAAAAATATTCCATATTCTACCGGAGACATCCGAAAAAAACGAAATTTCTGAATTTGGTTTTTATTTCTTTGTGCCCTTTTGAAATCATAAAAAATTAAAAGCACTTTCGAAAGGCACTCTTTCAAACTCTACAAAATAACAAATCGTTATCAAGTCTGATTTTGTTAAATATGCACCAGTATTTTCTATTTCATTTTTTGAAAGCCCTTAAGGTTCTGAATGCCACTATGTATCATAGTTAATATTATATTAATGTAATAACCTTCATAGCAGAAAAATAAAGATTTCATTTTTATGTATACCTACATACATATATCTCCGTTTTTCTCATTATGTCTTAAGAAAAATTATTTATTTCCTTTTAATATTGATACATGGTTGTTTTCAGGAGTCAAAACGGTTTCAAAAAATTAAATCAAAAATACAGATCCATAAGTAAAAAATAGAGCTGATGACGAGCTATAAAAAATGATACGTACGTCTCTCCATCTCTTATATAGTTACCGAGATGCCAATGCTAACGTATCAGATTTGTAACAACCTGTAAATGTTCAGATTTTATGAAGTATATCTCTAAAATATATAGGATAGGCCAGGGGTCGGCAACCTTGTGAGTCGGAAGAGCCAAAAATTACAATTTACAAAATTTCAAAGTTTTTAAAGAGCCACAAAATTTTTTCTTGCCAACAATAAATAGTACTGGCATAAATAAAGTTTTTTGATAAAAAAAACGAATCTATTTATTCATAAGAAAAAATATCTATTTATTCATATAAAGAGCAGCAGCTTCACATCCAAAGAGCCGCATGTGGCTCGCGAGCCGCAGGTTGCCGACCCCTGGGATAGGCAATAAAAAATATAAACGAATGCAGTCAAGACAGTTAAGTGTACCTCATCTTTGAACACAATGTGCGAATTCACGCAGTATATTTCGAAATTATAGCCATAGACATCAATGCTTCATAGGGTGGGGTGTTGTAAATCTTGGAAGTACTAGGCACCCCAAGCCCCCCCCCCCCACACCCCCTTAACCACGCCTATACTGGCCAAGTCTATATTATAGTAATAACTATCTACGTGTCATAGTACCTACAATATATGCTGCATTATTTATTATGTAAGCCTGAAGGAAAAATTAAAAGAAAGCACTCTCTAAACCGCTGAAAAATTTGTAAAACTTCGATCACTTTCTTTATTTATTTCTAATACAAGCATCAACAGTAAAAAACAATAAAAGAGTACACTATTTAGACAGGACTGTATTGCACGCGCTTTCTAACGTCACAAAATTAAGCCTGATTTTTTAAAATTTTTAAAACACAAACTCTTATTTTCGGTTACACACGAAAGCCATACTTATATTAAAGAAGTATCAACTTAGGAATCACCCTACATACATATAATATACATAGTTTTTAGTTTATTTTGCTACGCTTATTTTCTTTGTAATCGTATTGTGTCATTTGAATTTCCTATTTCAATGTAAGTAAACTTTTTAAAACGCTAGATTTCAAATAATAATTTCGATTTTTTTATTTATGATGATATAAAACATCAGAGTAGTTGGGTTTCCCAGCCGCCAGACCAACATTTCAAATCCCCCCACTCTTCACCCCACCAAATCCCCCCACTCTTCACCCCACCAAATCCCCCCACTCCTCACCCCACTCCTCTCCCCACTCCTCTCCCCTCCGCTAAAACAAACAAACCAAAAATAAAAATCCACAGACAAAAAAAATCCCGCAGCCGAAAAAAAAAATCCCGCAGACGAAAAAAAAATTCCCGCAGACAAAAAAAAAATCCCGCAGCCGAAAAAAAAATCTGCGCAGTAGACATGCGCAAGGGCATGCCCCGCCCAAACGAGGTACTGCGACCACCGGTTGTCGACGCCCACACGGATTCTCTTTATATTCTCTTTGCGATTCTCATTCTTAAGTGTCTGCAGTCGTACCTTGAGCTCGATATAATACAGTTGTGCCTTCTTACATTCCGCTCAATATGTTTTTCATTATTATTGCACTTTAGTGTGTTATCAAAGTGTCATTGTTTAGTTTGCAAAAAACAGTATTGTGCAAACCAGTGAAAATATCCCAAGAATTGTTGAATAAGTATCAGTCTTTTCTGCTTTTTTGTTCAGTTCTCAAGATGTATCAGTGCAGTGATTGCAACAAAACTTTTACTCACGAATCTAACGTTTATAGACATAAACGAGAAGCATGTCCTTGTAGACCATCCTGTTCTCGGGAAAAACCAATACCCAGTTATGTGATATGCCGTTGAAAAGACCCAAAGTAGAAGACAGACCCCCATTACGTAAACTTACTTTATCACGATATAAAGACTGTGATACTTGGTATGTCAAAAATAAACTAGCTGCGCATTTACGGTCAAACATACATAAAAGTAAACTTGTGAAAAGTGATGACAATGTGAAATTTTTAACTTCAGCGTTTAAAAACAGGATTGTGTCTTACATGTTGCTGCAATCGAAAAAGTATGTGGACATGAAGAATTTTTTGATGAAGTACAACAAAAGTTTGTAAGTTTACTTTCCGAACAGTTAGTTAAGCATAGAAGTGTTAAGATTAATGTAGAACTATTTGGACAATATATTTTACAAACAAAAGAGACAATCGAAACTAAATCGTTTAACACAAAAAATAAGATCGTAACTTCAACAACAGATTTATCTGATATTTATAAGAAGTTTTTGTCTGAAATAAAAGAAAAGGCGTCAATATTTGCGGAAAATGGTTCAGGTCGGGCACTGGAAAAAATATTACATTTGGAGCTTAATATAAACAAATATAATCCAATTAGAGCTTCATCGTATATACCATTACCAAAACAAATTTCAAATAAGCAAGGTGTAATTAATATTAAAAATACTGACTCATATTGTTTTGCATGGAGTGTGATAAGTGATAAGTGCACTGTTTCCTGCTGAAAATCATGTTGAGAGAACAAGTTCATACCCTAATTTTTTTGAGTATTTAAATTTTGAAGGAATAGAGTTTCCTGTAAAGTTGAAAGATATAAATAAATTTGAAACGCTTAATCAAATATCGGTAAATGTTTACGGTTTGGAGAGTGTTTATGAAGATAATAAATTAAAGTATGAAGTAGTCGATCCTCTTCATTACACCAGTAAAAAACTTCCAGTACATATAAATTTGTTGTTGATAAGTGAAGGTGAAAACAATCATTATTTTTGGATTAAGGATATGTCAAGATTAGTATCATCTCAAATTAATAAAACAAGCTATAAAAATTTTTTTTGTGATGGATGTTTAATTTATTTTACATCAATGAAAAGACTTGAAGAGCATCAATCACATGATTGTAATCATTTGTTTATAAAAGTTCCTACCAACGACATTAAAATAATTAATAGTCCTAGAGCTGGGAGTAAAAGCAGCTGCCTTATAAGGTACCAAAGGTTTTGTAATAGAAGTGTATAATATAGCCCAAAGTAAAATGTAAACCGCCCGTCTGCCGGCTCCATATGGTCGCCTTCACCAGATATAAATGTAAAAAAATTAAAAAATTAGAGTTACAATTGCCGAATTAATACCAGGTTAATGTGTACAAAAAAATTACTAAAAGTACGATATAAATTCGGAATGCCCGCGTCTGCCGCGTAAAGTAATCGCTTTTTTGTAACAGACGGGGCTGAAAAGAACAAAAAACTGGCACCAACTTCCTCACAAAATACCAAGAAATTTTTTTATCCAAATATTTTACAATCATTCAAATTATCGATTTATAAAAACTAAACATTGGCAGACGGTCGCGTAACAAGTTCAGACGGGCTTAAAGTTAAGTAAACAACCCCTATGGATTCTCTGTTTTGTGGCAGTACTTGACTGCCTAATGAATATCAAGGTGGTTTTCGCGTAGAAAAAACAAACACAGGCCAAATTATTACAATAATAACGTCTGTTACCCATGAGTGGTCGCATTTTTAAAGCAGACGAATTTTAAGGTGTATTTCAAATTAATGCAAAAATACAAAAATCATGCTGAGAGCCATAAATTAAAGCGACTTGATTGAAATAGTGGTTTAAAAATATGTATTTCAATTAAATACAAATTAATTTTGTTTAATTTAAGACCCTCGCATATTAAAATGGTCTTCTACATGCATATATATTTATGACCTAAATATAACAAACCTTAGTTTATGTAATATTAGATATAAGTAAATGAAATAAACAAACTAAATTAATCCTCTTCATCGCTAGACTGGTTATAGGATACACATTCATCGTCACTATCGGATGAAACTGGGTCTGCTAAAATTTCTGTTAGAGATGCAGGAGTCTGTGGGCCTAGAAACCATTCAATTTGATACTTGTTATCAACCAAAATCCAACCATGTTCTTGAGGTTTATAAAACGTTGGCTCAGGCTCTGTTGCAAAATTCCATATTGCACAAATTTGATTAACTCTTTTTATTTTGCATAATAAGGAACTACTACATGGTGGCATTAAGCTGCTATCAAAGTTCTTTATTTTGCCAAGGGGATTCTTTTTTTCAGATGCACTGATGCCATAGTTTCTCATAAACAAATCAAACCGTGCTTCATTTACTCGCGATAAATTATTTCTGCCGTACATTTTACAAACAAATTTCTCTATATGATTAATGTTTTCTTCAGACACTGATTCACAACTACCTAATGTTGCAAAGATTTCGGCAATTTTTTGATTTTTCTGAATAATGCCCCAAGGTTTTACTTTTCCTTTCCTAGCAAACGATGCTGTGTAGTCGCTTCCTGTGAATGCATGATAGGCTGGTAATGCTTTGGACACAGTTTCACCCAAACTTTCGTAAATTTTATTAACGTGTAGATATCGTAAAGTATTCTTGAATTTAAGACCAGCTTCCACCCATAATGACACGTTATTTATTATCCGGTGCATATTTCCCAGTGCGATTATTAATATATCTGTGTCTGAGGCTCGTACGACAACATTGGTGTTTTTCGGTAGCTTAGATATATGGTAAATAATTCGGGTATCGGCTTCATAGTGAGAACAACATAATGACTGGTCAACTTCGCGTATTACATGGCCATTTGTATAATAAAATGTATAACATATATCTTGACAGTTTATCCTTAGGACTTTATCCCCCAGAATTCCTGCTATATTATCTGTGTTCCAATAGTTTACTAAAAACTGAACAAGCTCTGACTTAAAGGAGTCACTCCTCAATGCTTTCAGAAAGTCATTTGGCCGCTTTTGTTCTTCTCCAGTAATAGTAAAAGCTACACTTCTGTCTGTCTGTCCAGCACGTCGATCTCTTTCGGAATCTTTTATCGACGGCGTAATAATTTTATCAAAAATTATGTCAACTCTTTTGCTACTACTTCGGCACAGTTTTTTAAGAATATGAAGAGCTAATCTGCCAAAGGTAAGGGGAAGGTCTCCAAGAAGATGAAAAAAGAAAAATCCGTCAAATATAGTACAATCTATCTTATCTGGGGGAAGAGAAAGAGGCGCCTGCTTTTCTAGGAAATGAAACAACTTCGACTTATCAGTTTTATTCATCGATCCATCAATATGGCTCATTGATAAAGGAACTGCCGTTAATGGAAACGATAGTACATTTAGTAAATCGATTTTGTGTTCTAAAGCCAAAACTAATATTCTTCCTATTAAGTTTCGTTCGACTTTCACTTCTGTTATTTTTCCATCATTTTTCTTGACTTTTAATTTATTGTCTGATGCAAATGTATGAATTATTTGCTTAGGAATTGGTTTTTCAAATCTACCTGCATCATTTCTGCATTCTGCAATGAAACGATCTCTCAGAATTTCCCCCTGAGTATTGATGTTTAAGAGAAAATGTTTAATATGTGCAGTCGCACTTTTTCCAGTGGAAAGATTAAAAAGTTGATTCTTGTTCAACATTTCAAATGAAAATGGGTTTAAAGTGTTACAGATCTGGTTAACTAATTCCTTTATAAACATATTATCAGTCTTTAATTTGTGGCGCCGGAGATCATTTGTTACGTCTTCAGTATAATTCAGTTTTAGACTTTCCAATAAATGTGTCACTAAAGAGGCCCGTAATGAATGACTTGCTGCCCATCGCCTTCTAGCTGATATTGAATTTGTGAAAGAGCTGATTCCTATAAAGAAGAAAAAATATATCAATTGCAGGGCATGTTACCTAAGCAAGTATATAAGAAATTTTACCTGTTAATTTGTTCGCAGCATCTGCATTAATAGTTTGCTCCAGTGTAAGATCAATTGGCGTTCTGGAAAATGATTTGTCCGTTCGTCTGATAGAAATACCACCATTCATTAAGGATTCCTTTAAACCAGGATGTGTATTATCTACATTTACTAAATTGTTGTAAAATCTTACAATCCACCTTGCGTAGTTTTGATGATTCATTGAGAACATAAGCGACGCTATTTTGGGTAAACAAGAAAGATATAACTCAAAATCGCCTGTTCGTATGCTCCTTGAAAATTCTTCATACAATTTGATAAAATTTATGTAGATAATCCAAAATTGTGCCGTCATTCCGTGTACACCGGCTTCTGTCTCCTGGTAATATTTGTCATATCCATCCAATATTGCCGTAAGTGTGTCCGAAAAATTAAATTCAGTTGATTTTTGCTCCTGGATAACTTTCAATTCGGTTATTATATCAGAAATGTACGTGTTAGTAGCGTCAAGGTATGCTTGAAAGTGCAAAATCTGCAAGGCTGCAGCAAACATAGGATGAATCCTTTTGCACCTGTTAAAATGTGTGCCTGTAAGAAATCCTTTCAACGACCCAGGAGCTAGAATTCCAGATTCTGTAAGAATATAGGGTCCACCGGATTCTTCAATATATTTTCCGACCGCTTTAAAATATGACATCTGCACGTGAAACGCGCCTAGCTGAATAAATACGTTATTATATTTAGGGCGGTATTCGCTTTGAATTTGCAGTGCTATTTTTGCAATTGCCAGGTCGTAGGTAACAGAAATGTAGGACTGTTGACACTGAAGTGCAATATTTTGAGCTACTTGAAGGGTGTGAGCCACAACTGCAGCGCTTGTAGGGGATTCATTTATTGGTGGCAAGTAGCAAATGGATTGTACAGATAAAACGTCATTATTTTTAAGACTATTCCATCCTACCCACATAGGTATTTCTGAATCTAACAATGCAAGTGACATAACCCATAAATTATCTAGTTGTCTTATCTGCTTGTACCTATTTTGGTCAATTATTAATACTGTAGGTATTTCAATTACTTCATTTAATTTAGGTTTTTTATAATAGGGCTCAATTTCGGTATCTAAAATATCAAACATTCTTCGCCTCTTTCTTTGAGTAGTTACAGCAGCTGAAGGCGTAACATCGTCAATAATGTTATCGGAATCATTTATAATGTTGTTTTGGTAGATTATACCAACCGTATCATGTAGTGTATCTTTTCCCGATAAGGTTTCCACAAATCTGTCGAAATTGTCAAATGCCAGAGCTGTTAATAGATTTGGATTTTGCTGAATTCCATAGGGTGTGGTCAATTTGCCATCGAATGAGGAGTATGTTAATTCAGTTTCCAATTCCTCAGCCACTGAATAGCTGATGCTGTGTCCCAGTCTATTTAAAATATTAATTACTTTGCGACTTCCCGTAATGCTTTTCATGGCTATACCAAGTTCCATATGTTTTGATGTTTTAATTCGTCCATTCGTTACTGAATACACTGCATCTTGAGCAAGAGATTCAATTCTCACCATTGAGTTTTCTTCAAGTCGGCGATTGAATGCCCCACATAATAAATTTTTAAAAAACTTCTGTGTCAAAGGCGGTATAGAACATTCTCCTGCATATATATCTTTTAAGGTTACTGAATCAGGCAAAGGATTTCTTTGTGTGCTTAATATCTCTCTTCGAATTTGAAATGCCGCATTTTCAATTGCAATTTCATTAGTTTTTTCTTTACCGGTGCAAATGTGTACTGCATTTCTAGAATCTAACTTGCAGCTATGAACTATCAATTTTCCTTTATATTTTGTAATTCTTATTTTCTCCTTATAAATATGTTTTAATTTTCGTAACAAATGAGCGTTTGAAAAATTAGTTATTCTACTTTGACTATTTTCGGATGTGGCAGATTCAAAGAAGTATTGACAGTAAATATCGTGAATATTGGTCAAGAAATACGCATCCATATTTTCAAAGATATTAATTTTCATAAATTCTTGCAACGTTTTAAGTGCGTCTTTGTGATAATTTCTTTTCGTGTACCAGTGACCTTGTTTATTTTTTATATTTGTTTGCTTGTAAAATTTAAGTGTGTAGTTTGTTCGGCATAATCTATGGTAATGAACTTCTTTGGCTACAAAATCTATGTCTTTAATTTTTGTTAATAATTCTTGATCATTCAACAAGGTGGCGTATTGTTTTATTTTAGACTCAAAAATTTTAGTCTGGCAAACACTCAATCCAATCCGCTTTTTATTTTTATAAATAGAAACTTTATTGCAAAAGATGCAAGTCTTTTTTAAAACACCAGTATTACGATTTTTTAAAAATAATGTTTTTGACCGGGTGTTTTTCTTACATTTTTTTATAATATTTAAGTTATCTTCGGTAGGTTGATCTTCCGGTTCGGTCGGAGGATGACATAAGAGAAATTCCTGTAAATCATTATTTGTTATGGTCTCCATTTTATTTTTTTTAATTGCAGTAAATTTCCTGTAACAACTGGAGTGGTATCCTAGAAGCGAAAAGTCATCCTGATATGGAAACTGTATATCAGCATACTTCATTCCAAATTTTCTTCTACAAGATAGAGCTAACTGACATTTTTTAAACGTTTCTCTCGTGAATATCTTTATACCTTCCACTCCACTGTCTTCATCTTCTAAATGAATACAGCAAGTATGTCTAATGCCAGACGAGGTGCTAGGTAACACATTAATATCCATGTCCAAATCCTCTAAAATAAAGGGTGAGGAATTAACAACCCGGTCTGTATGCAATGCTTATACCCAGAGAGTTTGCGCTATATGGAATTTTTTTGCATTATTAATTTTTTAAAAACAACAAATTATTATTAAAAAATTCCCCTTAAAGAAAAAGTTTTGCTGATATCAGTTTAAGGTAACAAGATTACGTAACACAAAAAAAAACAAATGAAAACTTTATTCACGAATCAGGAAAATCTTTATTTACATTTTGTACTCGTATCTTGGAATGCTTTGATTCGGCAGTTTTAAATATTTTGATTTCAAAACGTTACATCTTCTATAACATTCTGTACACTTTGTATATTTCATTTTAACTTTGTCAGCAGCAAAAAAATTCTTCTTCGACCACAAATTTAATCAATACAACAATATCTATCAGAGAAAACAATAATAAAAATTATTTCCATAAAGCGCGTAATTTTTGGTAAGCATAAGCATATGACTGATGCAAAACTATATTTTTCTTGTTTTTTTAGAGATATCGGTTAATTAAAGCAATATCTTTGATGTGTAAGCATTGGTATGTAATTTTTTGCCATAACGAATATAAATAAACTCGTCATTTAACATTACTAGGTCCATGACTTTTTACGTAGTACCAAGACAGAAAAAAGGTACAATTTGGCAACACCAATCGTGTTCTGTCAAATAAACGCTCGGCGACATTCGTTATAACATAACCTAATCTCCTAATCCGTACCTATTTATTTATCATACATGCCAGATTCACATTATTGTGGATTATAGCTACTGTTGACTTACCGGAATAGATGCCCTATCACAATCACTGCATACAAAAAAAGAGACTATAATAAATAAAATAATGAGTACCTATTTACACGAAAAGATGCACGAGCACGAAATGTATCCAGTCAAGTAGACATAGACAAGAAGACAACCCAAGAAAGCATTGTTGCAGTCGTTAAACGCTACCTAGGGGTAATTTTGGTTATATGGGTGTTTACTTTTTAATAATAATAAATTTCTCTCTACAATGTCATACCTATCATAAGATACTATAGCCCAAAACGTATGCCACTAAAATTGGAATTAATTCTTGAAATTTATAGTTTTTATATAAGTTGCAGTCTACACATTGTTATTAAATTCGTCTGCCTTAAAAATGCGATCACTCATGACCAACAGACGTTATTATAGCAACAACATGACGTGTGATTATTTTTTCTACGCGAAGACCACCTTGATATTCATTAGGCAGTCAAGTACTGCCACAAAACAAAGGATCCATAGGGGTGGTTTACATAACTTTGAGCCCGTCTGAACTTGTTACGCGACCGTCTGCCAATGTTTAGTTTTTATAAATGGATTATTTGAATGATTGTAAAATATTTGGATAAAAAAATTTCTTGGTATTTTTTGAGGAAGTTGGTGCCGGTTTTTTGTTCTTTTCAACCCCGTCTGTTACAAAAAAGCGATCACTTTACGCGGCAGACGCGGGTATTCTGAATTTATATTGTACTTTTCGTCATTTTTTTGTGCACATTATCGTGGTATTAATTTGGCAATCGTAATTCTAATTTTTAAATTTGTATCTGGTGAAGGCGACCATATCGAGCCGGCAGACGGGCGGTTCATATTTCAGTGTGGGCAGTATTTCACACTTCTGTTATTAAACCTTTGGTATCTATGAGGCAGGTGATTTTACTCCCAGCTCTCGGTCTATAAGTACGGTCAGCATATACCAGAAAATATTTTACAGTGTGAAAATTTTCAAAAACAACTAAAAGTTCCATTCGTCATATACGCACTTTGAATGCTTTTTAAAACCTTTGTAGTTTGATCAACCAGATAATGATGAGGATTCATATACTCGGAACACATTTAAACATGAACCTTATGCTTTTTGCTATTTTATTAAGTGCTCATATAATGATTCTTTGTCGGTACTAGATTACTATTTTGGTATGGATGCCGCTGATGAATTTTGTAAACGAATTGAAGGTCATGTTCATAGAATTTATAATGACCATCTTAAACCTGTAGTGAAAACGCTTCCTTTATCAGATGAAGAAGAGCTGACTTATAAAGATAGTACTATTTGTCATATATGTAATAAAAAAGTTGAAAAAAAAATGAAAAAGTAAGGGATTATGATCATTTAACTGGTAAATTTCGAAATGCAGCTCACAGTATTTGCAACTTAAACTTTCAAATTCCAAATTTTATACCAATCTTTTTTCATAATCTAACTGGTTATGATGGTCATTTATTTGTTAAACAACTGTGTTGTGAAGAAGATAACATTGATGTACTTGCACAAACTAAAGAAAAATATATTTCATTTTCCAAATCCATATTAGTTGACAAAGTAAAAGACAAGGATAATAAAGAACAAAATATGTTTATTAAAATGAGATTTTTAGATTCATTCCGTTTTGTTGGTTCCTCTTTGGAAAAGCTTGGTGAAAGCTTGGAACCAAATCAATGCATTGAGATTAAAAAATATTTTGAAGATCCTAACCAGTTTAATGAAATTCGGAAAAAAGGTGTCTATCCTTATTCTTATGTTGATTCTACGGATTAACTCTATGAAAATCAACTCCCAGCTATTGAACACTTTTATGATAAACTTAAAGATGAACCTATGTGTCCTTCCGATTACAATAGAGCAATTACTATTTGGAATTTATTTAATTGTCAAAATCTTATGGATTATACCAAAATTTATTTATTGTCAGATGTTCTCATATTAACAGATTTTTTTGAAGCTTTTCGAAATGTATCTTTAAATAATTTTAAGCTAGATCCTGCCCAGTATTATACATTACCAGGTTTAAATTGGGATTCAATGTTAAAAATGACTGATGTTAAATTATAATTATTAACGGATATAGACATGATACATTTTTTTAAAAATAATATAAGAGGTGGTGTCTGTCATTGCAGCGTTCGAAAAGCTGCAGCTAATAATCCATTCTTGGAAAATTATGATCCAAGCAAACCAAATTCATTTATAATGTATTTGGATGCCACTAACTTGTATGGACATAGTATGAGTCAATTACTTCCCGTAAGTGATTTTTCTTGGTTGAACGATGAAGAAATTGAAGCCCTTGATGTGATGTCTCTTCCTGACGATGCTGAATTCGGGTTCGTTTTGGAAGTACATTTAATGTATCCTCAACGCTTACATCAAGAGCACAACGAATTACCTTTTTTGGCTGAAAATATTTGCGCACCAGATTCAAAACAAAAAAAAAATTAATATGCAATTTAAACCATAAAGAAAAATATGTTATTCATTACCGAAATCTGAAACAGGTGCTTCAAAATGGATTAAAATTAACTAAAATTCACAGAGTTATTAAATTTAAACAAGCTGCATTTCTTAAACAGTACATCGATTTAAATACCGAAATGAGGAACAAATCTAAAAATAAGTTGGAAAAGGATACTTATAAATTATTTAATAATGCCATTTACGGTAAATCTTTAGAAAACATTGACAAACGAGTTGACATAAGATTAATCACACACTGGAAGAACATTGGTAAGAAGCAAGGAGCGCAGTCATTGATTGCTAAACCAAATTTTAAAAATCGCTTTGTCTTTAATGAAAACTTGGTTGCGATACAAATGGAAAGAGTAAAGATAACTTACAATAAACCTGTTTATGTTGGCTTCACAGTCTTGGAATTATCAAAAACCGTTTTATATGATTTTTATTATGACTATATTAAGAGCAAGTATGGAGACGAAGCAATTTTGTTATTCTCGGATACAGATAGTTTGATCTTGCAAGTAGAGACTGAAAACTTTTATAAAGATATCCAAGACAATTTAGAGAAATTTGACACTTCTAATTACAATGAAAGCAATATTCATAATATTACTAAGAATAAATCAGTATTAGGACGAATGAAAGATGAGTTTGCGGGCAAACCAATTTCAAGTTTTTATGGAACGGGAGCTAAAGCTTACTGTGTAAATTTAGAAGATAAATCTGAAAAAAAGGCGAAAGGAGTTAAAAAATATGTTATAGAAAATTCCATTACTAAACAAGATTATAAAGACGTAGTTGAAAATTGTGAGATCAAATTTTGAAAAATGAATATTTTTCATTCAATTTTACATGATATGTTCACACAATTAAAAAATAAGGTTGCTTTGTCTCCAAAAGATGATAAACGCTATATAATACCAGATTCTTTTAGATCTTTAGCTTGGGGACACAAACATATAAATATTTTGGAAGAGAAATCCAAGACTGATGATGATATGGTCAATAATAAAATTCATATTCTAAAAGATTTAGTTCGTGACGAATATAAAACATAAAAACCCTGGGAAAATAGTTTATTTTGAAAATGGCTCTGCTACCAGTAGGAGTTCTATTTCTATCAGCATTCGTTAACAATACTTTGTTCATACAAGTTGATCCTAATGTTCCAGAAGCATTTATTTGTCTATCTGTTAATAATGTAAATAATGATAGTTGGCCTTCAACATGGAAATGAATGAATATAAATAATGGTGTTTCGTCCTCGATTACGCTGTAGATATTAATTTGTGTGTGTTTGTACAGTTAATTATATTATTTTCTGAAATTTGCTACATATATGAATTCATTTTCTATTCTAAAATATATTAAGATAATTACCCTAAATTTTGTGTCTCCTTGCATTCAAAATTACGGGTTTTCATAAATTTGCTAATCGTTCATGCTTTTACAATTATACTTTCTCGACCTGCCTACTATACTTTCCCATTTCCTGCTTTCCTACTATTTTACCGTCCCTCGTACCTACTTACTCCCGGTAGTACTACAACGTGTGGTACGCGACGACGCGGGAAGGAGATAGCCAGATGGCAGAGAGAGAAGAGAAAGAAACGATACTCGGCAAAAGACTGTGCGTTCGGAGTGCTCCCAAATCTCCCGCTGTTTTACCCTCTTCCCTGATGTTTCCCTAAGGTAAGTCGAATTGCTATCAATAAATTTTATATTCTGATTGTATTTACGTTACAAAAGATTACCGGACTGGAAAGGTGATTTCTATCCGTGAGGAAGTCTAAATAAGAGATCTGCGTATCAGCGTAACCTATGAATTTACAGTCTTTATAAGGGTGGCTAACAGCGCCCCAACCATTGGTCCTTCTCCCCAGATACGTTTTATTAGTCTTAAAGTTTGGACTTTCTTATCGTTGGGTTCACCTTTTCAATTCTGTGATTTACAATTTAATTTTGAATGCAAATCTAACGATCTTACTGGGAAATTGCGATTTTCTTCTACTTTACAAATTAGTTACTACTTTGCTTATTTGCTAATTTGCTTATTGCTATTTTGTCACACTTTGGTGCTACTTGCATGGTATTCGCCGATAAGTCTGTGAATTTTACTTCTATGTACTAATATTATACTTTTGCTGTACCTACTTTATTACTATACTTTACTGCTTTTGCAGTTTATCTGGCGAATATTAAGCATACATATTTCAAAATTACATAAATTAATTTTTCGTTTCTTTCAATAAATACCGCAAATTTTACCGCATTAATATTTACAGCGTACAAAATTTGTGTCACGTTAGTACCAGAAGCCGGTTGCACCTTTGCAAAAAGAGGTTCTCTTATCAGTTCGTTAAAATATTTCCAACCTTTGGTTATTTTTTTATACGCCGAAACTGATACTCCTTTACTTATTTTAAACGGTAAATAAAATACGTTGTCCTTTTCCTAAAAGGTATAACTTACGAATTACAGGGGCACTCTGAAAATTATTTAATGAAAATTTTTTCTTTCTAATTTTCAAACAATTTTTTATGCTTTAGGGATTATATTTGCATACATACAAAATACATTTTGTAATTATTTACTCCAGTTTACCTATTATTCTTACATTTGCTTAAAAATGTCCGACAATAAAATTTTAAAAGCGAAAGCTCTAAGGCAAACTGCCATTTTACAATTGTCTTTGATTATTGACGCCGCTAAATTAGCTAAAACTGATGAAGCTGAATTAAATCCTTTTAAAATCCGTTACAGAAGCCTTAGCAAAATCATGAAAGATTTTGAAAAACATAATAATAGTTTACTTGCTTTGCTTGCCGCAAAACCCGAAGACCTCAAGGTTGAGGAAAAAACGGGAATTGATTTTGCTAAAAGCTGTCACGAGATAGAGACAATTTATTACGAATTGTTCGAGTTACCGTTAGAAGAAAATGGCGTCTTAGATACTTCGATTCACCCTCCTTTCTCTCCACATAGGAATCAAAATTCAAATTTACGCGAACATGCGATTTTACCTAAAATCACATTACATATTTTTAACGGAGATATTGCGAGCTTTCCTACTTTCAACCAAACCTTTTTAACATTAATACATACTAATCGAACTCTAACTAATATAGAAAAGTTTAATTATTTGCTGTCTTCGTTGGAAGGTCCACCTTTAAATTTAATTTCTGACATTCAAGTTACGAATGATAACTACCTTATTGCTTATAATACAATAATTGAGAGATATAACAATAAACGTTTGCAAGCTTTTACCCACTGGAAAGCTATCGAGGAATACCCTCGTTTAATGTTTGAGAATATAGCTGGATTAAGAAATCTGTTAGATACCTTTTCAAAGAATTTAGCTGCTTTACAAAATTTAAAATTTGATACAAGTCGATGGGACTTTATATTAGCCTACATGATCCTTGATAGGTTGGACCCTTCAACAAGAAAATCCTTTGAACAACAACACGCTTCAAATGACGTCCCCAAATATGACGTAATAAAAGTTTTCCTTCAAAAATATTGCATTGCTTTGGAATCTGTTCCACAAAAACCGAAACCTGCTTCTAATTCGTCTAATTTAAAATCTAGTTTTGTGAACTCCCCTCGTAGTTTTCACAATCGACCTGAATGTAACCGAAGTCAAAAAAACAAATCTGCATTTTTCGTAAATAGTCCGTCAAACAGTAATACGTGCTTTTTATGCAAGAACAATCATATAATTTATAGATGTCCTGTTTTTTCTGCAAAATCTGTTCAACAACGTTTTGATCTTATAAAACAACAAAAGGCGTGCGTTAACTGTCTTGCAACTACGCACACGGTCACCCGCTGTACTTCAGAAAAGCGCTGTCGTTCTTGTCATCAAAAGCATCATACTATGCTTTGTTTTAGATAAAATATAATGGCCGATTCTAGTAATCATTCGGATTCCGGGCCATCTAACTCAGATTTGCAAAATAACTTCACTACGGTAAATTCTGATTCGGCCGTATCTGTCAAAACTTCCACAGTAGGGATGTTAATTAATGATCATGAAGTTTTATTATCCACCGTTTTACTAAAAATTAAAGATTCCTTTAATACGTGGCATACGGTTAAGGCCATTCTTGACAGTGGAGCTCAGTCTTCATTTATAAGCAGAAGCCTTGCCAATAAATTATCTTTGCCAAAATTTAAAATTGCTATGTCATTGCAAGGATTAGATTCCATGCGTACAACAGCAAAATTGGGAATGCATTGTGCTATTTCTTCCGTTTATGATCAAAATATTTCATTTGATTTAGACGCAATTATTCTCGACAAAATTTGTGACGAGATACCTGCTGTTTCTTTTTCTAAAGAAAATTTTCCCTTTACTTCAAATTTATTACTGGCTGACCCCAATTTTGCTGAAAAATCTAAAATTGATATTTTACTAGGAAATGATGTATTTCCATACATTTTAAAAGATGGCAGACTTAATAACGGTCCAGACCAACCGGTTTGTGTTAACACTATATTTGGCTGGACTTTAATGGGTAAAACTATCTTTAATCCTACTAACAAATTAATTAAATCTTTCTTTACTACTTCAGTTTCAAGTTGTGAAACAATTAATGATACTTTACAAAAGTTCTGGAAACTTGAAGAAGTTCCAGAGGTCAAAGTTCAGTCCCCTGAAGACGAATATTGTGAGAACCATTTTTCTCAAACAACTACCAGAACGGAATCGGGTAGATATGTTGTATCATTGCCCTTTAAAATTACTGCACCCGATTTCGGCGATACTTATAGTGTTGCTTTACAAAGATTTTTATCTCTAGAAAAAAGGTTTTTAAAAAATGAAAATTTTTACCAGTCTTACAGTGACGTAATACATGATTACTTAGATAACGGGCACATGGAGATTGTTCCTAAACCTCCTCTTACTGATATACCAAATTACTTTTATATTGCTCATCATGCGGTTTTCAAAAAGGATTCTACTAGTACACCTATTCGGGTGGTCTTTGATGCTAGCACTTGCGCCACTAGTAAACCCTCTTTAAATCAAGCTATGTATACGGGGCCTAAACTACAAAGGGACCTGGTAAATATTTTACTTAATTTTAGATTGCATAAATATGTTTTTACTTGCGATATAAAACAAATGTTTCGAATGATCTTGGTAGCTCCTAAAGATAGAATTTATCAAAGAATATTGTGGCGTTTCTCACCCAATGAACCGATTTCTCATTATCAGATTAATGTTACTTTCGGGATTGTTTGCAGTCCATATCTTGCTATCAGAACATTATTACAACTAGCAGATGACTATACAGATATTCCATTAGCATCAGAAATTTTAAAAACCTCAACTTACGTAGACGATATAACAGGTGGTGCCTCTAATCCTAAACAATTAATTTTAATAAAAAATCAAATATTTGAGCTGTTATCACGGGGTGGGTTTGACGCTCGAAAGTGGGCGAGTAACTGCCCAGAGTTGCTTAGAGATTTGCCAGAACACCTTGTATTGAATAAAGATACTTCTTTTGATATGGAGGGCAATAACACTTTAAAAATCTTGGGACTACAATGGGACCCAGTCTCAGATGTTTTTCGTTATACATGTTCAAATTTCCATAACGAATGTACTAAACGTACAATGCTGAGTGAACTCGCTCGAACTTTTGACCCTGTTGGGTATTTGACTCCTATTACTATATTTGTTAAAATGCTTATACAAGTATTGTGGTCACTTGGGATCGATTGGGATGAAAAACCGCCAAGAGAGGTCGTAAATAAGTGGGACAAATTTAAATCAGAGTTGCATTTCTTAAATACTTTACTATTACCGACTCAATTTCTTCAGAATTATTTGGATTCTGTGATGCGTCAGAACGCGCCTACTGTGGGGTGACTTATATACGCGTTCTTTTTCCTGATAATATATATAACTTACCTTGTGTGTGCTAAGTCAAAAGTTAGTCCTCTTAAAAGTCTAAGTTTGGCCAGATTGGAGCTCTGTGCAGCTGTTTTACTTGCAAAACTAATGTTTTACATTTTGGAGGTTTTTTCACAAAAAATACATTTTAAAAATATTTTTGCCTTTACTGACAGTTTAGTTGTTCTGAACTGGATTAGGAGTTCACCACACCGGTGGAAAACTTTTGTGAGCAACAGAGTGTCTTATATACAGGAAAGGCTTGCACCAAATTTGTGGTCACATGTGCCTTCTGAACTCAACCCTGCAGATTGTGGCAGTAGAGGCATGTTTCTCTCAGAGCTCACGAATTTTTCCCTCTGGTGGGCTGGACCAGATTTCCTGCTTCAAAATCGGAATGACTGGAATTTTTCAGAATTTTCGATAAATAAATTTACCGATGTTTCCCATGAACAAAGAAAATTTACTGTGACTACATTTGTTTCTTTAAATTTTATTGATTTTCTTTTCGACAAATTTAGTTCGCTTTCTAAGGTCAAGCGAATAATTGCATATATTTTAAGAGCCGTAACTATATTTGAGAATTGCAAACAAAAAAATAATATACACTATCCGCCACATCTGACTCTTCTGGAATTGCACAATACATTGCTATTTCTTACCAAATATACTCAGTCAACTTACTTCGCTTCAGAAATAGTTTTACTAAAAAATAACAAGCCTCTACCAAAATATTTACAAAAATTAAAGCCATTCATTGACAAAGATGGGTATGTACGGGTAGGTGGCCGTCTATTTCATTCTGATTTGCCTTATAAAAACAAGTTTCCTTTACTTTTGCCTGCAACTGCAAAATTTACTGACTTACTTATTTATGATATACATTATACATACTTACATTGTGGTATACAGACCACTCAGTATTTACTTTTTCAAAATTTCTGGGTCATATCTGCTAAGAGGGCTATTCGAAAAGTTATACATAAATGCCATACGTGCTGGAGGATAAACCCTAAACCCTATCAACCCCCTATGGGTGATTTGCCTAAATTTAGAGTTTCTGAATTTCCTAAAGCATTTACTAATTCCGGATTAGATATGTGTGGACCTTTTCCAATTACTATCGGTAGACTCAGGGGCGCCAGAGTTCACAAAGCCTATATCTGTCTTTTTATTTGCTGCAGTACAAAGGCAGTACATCTCGAATTGGTATCCGACCTCTCTACTGAAGCTTTCTTGGCAGCTCTACGCCGTTTTGTTGCCAGACGAGGCAAAATCTTAAATCTTTATTCGGATTGTGGCACCAACTTTATCGGTGGAGACAAATATTTACGCCAAATATTTGAAGATTCTGCTAAAAGCGAGGCAATAATTTGGCATTTTAACCCCCCCTCTGCCCCATCTATAGGAGGCATATGGGAGGCTAACATCAAATCGGTTAAGTCTCACTTGATAAGAGTAGTGGGCTCGCAAGTGCTAACATACGAAGAACTTAATACAGTTATTGTCCAAATAGAAGCTGTTCTCAATTCGAGACCCCTGTGTCCAATAAGTTCAGATCCTTCTGACCTGGCAGTCCTTACTCCAGGCCATTTTTTAACATTAAAACCACTTACTGCTTTACCCGATCCCGACACTGTAAGTTTACAACTAAATCGCCTTACAAGGTGGCAACTTTTGCAAAGGATGCACCGTGATTTTTGGAATCGCTGGCACAGAGAGTACCTTCACACTTTGCAGCAAAGAGCCAAGTGGCACGATCCAATTAATCCGGTGGTGCCTGATACCTTGGTTGTCATAAAAGATGAAAATAATAATCCTTTAAATTGGGTACTAGGTAGAATTGTGGAGGTATTCCCTGGTCACGATGGGATACCTCGGGTTGCGACGGTGAGGACGGCTAAGGGTGCTCTCAAGAGACCTTTGACCAAACTGTGTCCCTTACCCTAAATTAGACTTATATTTTCTCTATGAAAACCCATATGTTTTCATGGGGGTGGGGATGTTTCGTCCTCGATTACGCTGTAGATATTAATTTGTGTGTGTTTGTACAGTTAATTATATTATTTTCTGAAATTTGCTACATATATGAATTCATTTTCTATTCTAAAATATATTAAGATAATTACCCTAAATTTTGTGTCTCCTTGCATTCAAAATTACGGGTTTTCATAAATTTGCTAATCGTTCATGCTTTTACAATTATACTTTCTCGACCTGCCTACTATACTTTCCCATTTCCTGCTTTCCTACTATTTTACCGTCCCTCGTACCTACTTACTCCCGGTAGTACTACAACGTGTGGTACGCGACGACGCGGGAAGGAGATAGCCAGATGGCAGAGAGAGAAGAGAAAGAAACGATACTCGGCAAAAGACTGTGCGTTCGGAGTGCTCCCAAATCTCCCGCTGTTTTACCCTCTTCCCTGATGTTTCCCTAAGGTAAGTCGAATTGCTATCAATAAATTTTATATTCTGATTGTATTTACGTTACAAAAGATTACCGGACTGGAAAGGTGATTTCTATCCGTGAGGAAGTCTAAATAAGAGATCTGCGTATCAGCGTAACCTATGAATTTACAGTCTTTATAAGGGTGGCTAACAGCGCCCCAACCAAATGGTTTATTTACCTACAAAATAGATGATAATATTATAAATGATTCTACCGTTGTACAGTATAAGTTAAGATTATATTATTTGAATAAAACTTCAATAGTGACACAGGAATGGAATCAGTTGTATAGAAAATCTTGTATAGAAGAATGTAGTTCAAATGTGTGTGTAGTATTATTCAGTCTATTTTTATTATTGTTTATATGTTCAGTAGGATATATATTATTCAAAGTATATTTGTATTATAAATAAAATTCTGGAGTCAATAAAAAACATATTTATAATTATGGTTTTTATTCATAACAATGTCTATAATTATATAACAATTTTACGTTTGCTAATACACAATGCCATGGATTCACATTTTTGTGAAAATAACATTCTGGAATTTTCTTAAATTTACTTAATTTTGGTTCTTGACCAATGGGAATAGCGTATATGAAATCTTCATCCAAAAACTTTTTTAAGAAGTTTATTTTTTCTTTCCCCTTCACGTAAATTTTGGGCGATTGGTAAACTTCTAACACATGCTTTAAATCATTATCAATTTCATTAAGTTCTATATTTCCAAATTCCCATTTTAGTCCATGATACTCTTCGGCCCATTTAACCATTTTGAGATCGAGAGCAGATAACATATTTTTTTGAAATGGTGATTTAAACAGATAATTTGAGCAACGAATCCCATCATAAATCGCTAATTCTTTTGGAATGTATCGAAAGGAACAGTTGAATCCTTGAATGTCGATAAAAAGTTCTGTCTTATACTCATTCATGGTTAGTCGCTAAATGATGTTTAAATCTATATGATTAGTGTTTAAATCCCCCCACCACTCTTGCTATCCCCCACCACTCTTGCTATCCCCACTACCACGCTTGCTTATTTAAGCACTCACCCACAGTTCTACAACCATTATTTTAAGCAAGCATCTGACAATGTATCAACCAACAAACTATAACCAACAAGAGTTTAGTAAGAAGCGCAATGCAGCTCTCATCAATGAAACAAATCAAAAAACATAACATAAACAAATCCAAATCAAAATGGGTCAGCATTGGATTTTCCTTAGAGAGAAAATATATTCCTGTTGTTAAACTCTGTGGATACAAATATAATCAAAATGTGATTTTTAATGAAGATCAATGGATTTCCTTCCTAAATAATCAAGGAATTATGTTAAGTTTCATTTATTCCAACAACACCGGGTGGCAACCCATGAAGGGGAATGGTTATGAGATTCACTTTGTGTTTATTGGTGATGCAAGAATAATTAAGATTACACAAGATGGTGGTAATGAAGTTTTCTTAGCTGGTGATACCATAAATGAATTAGTGAACTTGTCAAATTTAATCAAATATCGTTTTGATATCTTACAAAACCTGGCATTTTCCAAATATTACAATATTTTAGTTAGTGGAATCTCTATGAAAAATGGTGATTTCTTAAAAAATGTATACAGGGTGGTGCAACCAAGATGGGGTGGACGATTGTGAGTAAACGGTGAGGAATTTCGAAAAAATTTTTTTTTGGATATTATCGATAGTCAAACCCGCTATGTTTTAAAATTATAGCCATAATACAGGGTGGTCCGAAAAACTCGTGGCGAACCAAACTTGTGTTTTTTTAAATGGGACACCCTGTATATAATTGGTTCAATTGATTCTCCTGTTCGTTACGATCATTTTGATATAGGGTTTATTGGGTCTAAAGCTTATAGTAAGGGAATGGGACGTGGTTAAAGTTGAAAAAATGCTCACAGTTCGGCCATTTTTTAAAAAAATTTGAAACAGGTATGGAAAAACCAAATATTCCATAAAACGTTACATATCCTTGAATACATTAATCGCTTGCAATTTGTTTAAAATTATTCACTGTTACACAGGGTGGTCAAGTTTTGCAAATACCCCCTGGACTCATTTTTTTTAAATGGAACACCCTGTATATTTTATTTTCATCTTGAAGATAACATTTCTAGCTTTCAAAAAATATCATACATGATGCCTTTCTGACCAACAGTTTTTTAGTAAACTAGCCGCGAAACCAAGGTTTCTTCATTCTAATACGATTATACTGAATTTACGTTGTTTATTATTAAACATCTAATATTAGGAGGCCATGACACTATCATAAATGAAACAAGATTGACGAACTTGTCAAAGCTACGCCGCACAATCCATTATTTACAAGTTAAGTGTAGGTGGCCCAATAATTATGAGGTAAGAAGACAGACCCGAAACTTTTACATGTTTATTAGAGATATTTCAAAAAACAGAAAATATTGTTTTTAGGAAATGTAAAGTAATTAATAAACCAGTTATAAACAAATTTTTTGAGAAACGAGTTGCCAGTATTGCTTGAAGATTTACGTTTAATGGTAAGGGGATCCTTATGGTTTCAACATGATGGAGCGCCCCCGCATTGCCATAGGAATGTAAGATATTTTGTCGATAATTGGAAGACAGATCGTTGTATTGGGCGAGGTGGACCAGTTAAGTGGTCAGTCAGACCACCCGACTTAACACCACTAGATTTTTTCTATGGGGGCATGTTAAAGAAGAAGTCTATAAAGAGGTTCCAACCACAGTGAAAGGTATGAAGACGATATTAATAAACAGTTTTCGCAACGTTTCAGAACAGACTTTGAGAAAAGTGAAACTTTCATTTATGAATAGACTCGAAATCTACCTTCAGCAAAATGGTGGTTCAGTTGAACACCTGATATGAGCTTTGTTAATTGTTTATATTAAATTAGGTTTACAAGTAAGTACATACCTAAGTAATTTTAAAAGATATTCTGTTTTTGCTTAATTAATTTTTTTAAACTGTTAATAATACTGATAACTGATTATCTTTGTTTATAACTGGTTTATTAATTACTTTACATTTCCTAAAAACAATATTTTCTGTTTTTTGAAATATCTCTAATAAACATGTAAAAGTTTCGGATCTCAGTCTCCTTACCTCATAATTATTGGGCCACCTAAACTTAACTTGTAAATAATGGATTGTGCGGCAGTAGCTTTGACAAGTTCGTCAATCTTGTTTCATTTATGATAGTGTCATGGCCTCTTAATATTAGATATTTAATAATAAACAACGTAAATTCAGTATAAATCGTATTAGAATGAAGAAACCTTGGTTTCACGGATAGTTTACTAAAAAACTGTTGGTCAGAAAGGCATCATGTGGTATTTTTTGAAAGCTAGAAATGTTATCTTTAAGATGAAAATAAAATATACAGGGTGTTCCATTTAAAAAAATGAGTCCAGGGCGTATTTGCAAAACTTGACCACCCTGTATAACAGTGAATAATTTTAAACAAATTGCAAGCGATTAATGTATTCAAGGATATGTAACGTTTTATGGAATATTTGGTTTTTCCATACCTGTTTCAATTTTTTTTTTAAAATGGCCGAACTATGAGCATTTTTTCAACTTTAACCGCGTCCCATTCCCTTACTATAAGTTTTAGACCCAATAAACCCTATATCAAAATGATCGTAACGAACAGGAGAATCAATTGGAACAATTATATACACGGTGTCCCATTTAAAAAAACACAAGTTTGGTTCGCCACGAGTTTATCGGACCACCCTGTATTATGGCTATAATTTTAAAACATAGCGGGTTTGACTATCGATAATATCCAAAAAAAAAATTTTCGAAATTCCTCACCGTTTACTCACAATCGTCCACCCCGTCTTGGTTGCACCACCCTGTATGATGTTATTTCACCTATGGAAAATAGTTTAAATATTTGCTGTGTTTTAGAATCATTAAACTTTTACTCAGATTGTGTTGTGGAGGATGTAGAAACATTTGCATGTAGTGAATTTGTAAAAAGTTGTATTGAAAATAAAAATTTATAAATATATTCTTCTTTTTATTCCTCCCACCTCCTAAATTACTATTTAAAGCTCTGAACTTACTTTAAGTCTGAACATTCTCCAACAAGATCTGGTTAGCATATACATCTCAACGAGTAGCATATAACCTAACAAGTGCTATAGAGAATCTATCACAACACTTCAGTAATTTAGAATTTGATGCTGCCCATGAAGCCGAGTATGGATTCGAAAAATTTTATACGTATGAAGAATGTATAGAAATGGGTAGAAAATATGAAAAAGCGGCAGAAGCCTGTAACATATATTTACATAATTCTGATTTAAAGTCTTTTCTGTACACGATGAAAGAAATGGGATTTGGGGAGCATTTGGATGAAGTAAAGAAGTTTTTGTCACCTGAAATTATTCAAGAAGTATTTGAAATCTAATTTATAACAAATTAAAAACTTTATTTCATGTATGTGTTTTATTCAATCATTAAATAATTATTGTATAAATTGTATACATTAGTAAGTGCGCATATACATGGTGATTTAGAATGATAAAAACACTGAGCTTCTCCTTCTTGTAATTTTGGATTTTCATCAAGTTCTATGACTGGTTTTAATGAATATTTTCGGATGCATTCGGATTTCTCTCTCCCTTTCACATAAACTTGATCCGCCTTTTCTGTTAGATTCTTGATTATTTCAGAAAATTTGTGAATTGGTGTATATCCTTCATTCCAAGGAATACAGTGATGATTTTTCATTAACCATACAGCTTGTTTATGTAAGTCAGGTGGTAGGTATTTTATATCAAATGGTGATTTAAAGATATAGTGGCATATTTTGTGTCCATCATAGGCAGCCAACTCTTTGGGAATAAACTTCTTATTTTCTATGTTAAATCCTTGCACATCGACAATTAGTAACCTCATAATTTCAAAAATGAGAATTGTTTAATCATAGATTTCTTATCAGAATATTCTTGTAGTTGTTGTTTTAATTTTTTCAGTTCTTTTAAAAAGTAGGATAAGCGAAGTTCCAGTTCTTCACCCATAATGGTAGGAAAGAATAGTAGAGCATTGATTTTATATAGTTAGACATGCGCTTTAAAGTTGTCTAACATTTTTGGTTAATGGATTGAAGCTAAATACTTTGTCGTGCATAATAAGACAATAGGCAGATATTTTGTCTTTAAGATCATCATGTAATTCAAACTCAACTCTCATAACAATAGGTCCGGATTCAATTGTTTCTTTCTGTTGTGAACAATCGATATATACGATAGGAGCATAAGTATTAAACTCCTTTGGAGAAAAAATGGGTTCGGGTGTTAATCCATAGTAAGATTTTTGAAATTGTGAAAACATTTCATATAATGATGCAAATTTGTTTTTAGAAAAGTCTAAAAATAGATCGTTGTAGGGCTATCTCTCAGAGTTTAAAAATACTTTGATGTTTCGTAATTTAACGTTGGAAAATAGAGACATATCAGTTGTTGATTTATCCCTTAAGTCTTTTTGAAAAGCAATTGCTACATGACGTGGGGTATTAACTTTCGTAGATGTTTTGACAGGCCAGTTATGACGATTAGTTTTTAAGAAGTCTGGGTATTCAATCAGTTCCCAACTCCGGAAAGCAATTATTATATCAGTATTCTTATTAATTATTTCAGATAATGCTAATTCTTGAGGAATAGCTACTGAAATGTGAGGTATATTCCAAGTTAGCTTAGTAAGCTCAATTTTTGGATTTTCATCTGCAGTATTAATTGTTGCATTTTTGTCTGAATTATCTCGTACTAAAATAAGTTCTTGTTTGGCATTTAAAATAATTTTTTTGTAGTCTTCAAAAAACCCCATTAAGAATTTAAGCGAAATGCAAACATTAAATAATCCAAAAATTGAGAATAAATTCTCTAACCACCTGAAAATTCCTTATACAATAAGGATTTCAACATCTAACTGTGTTAGAAGAAAATACGGCAAATTTTGGCATGTAATTCAGCGCTCGGAGGGGCATATAGCCCGGAGAATAGCTGTTTTGCCATTATGTGTTGAAATCCTTATTGTATAAGGAATTTTCAGGTGGTTAGAGAATTTATTCTCAATTTTTGCATATTTATATGTACCCCTGACAAGTAGACTTTCATTCATACGATTAAATAATCCTGTCGTTGCATCAACAACTTGTGAAGATTCCATTGGAAACCAACCTGCGTTTTTAAGTTTATTGCATTCATTTTTATTATATGACATGTATCCCTTTATTGTCGAAGTTAACCCAACATCTCTAACTGAATCTATTGTAACACCGTTTAGTTGATAACGCATTTCTTTAAAAAGGAATGCAATCCCATTGTTTATCAATTTTAATGTATTTGAGATAGTATTATTATCTTTTGTTAGTTTACCCTCTATATAAAGAAAGCTTTCGGAAGGAAGAATATACTTGTCTACTTCAGGAACAGGTATTATAATTTCATCATTATTTCCCAATTTTGTAGGTAGGTATGGTTCATAACCATGAACTTCGGAATGCACAATTGAATTATCTATGAAAAGACCTTCTGCTACGTTAAGGACATCCATTATACTAAAACATTTAAACCTAGAGATTTCAAAATGCTTATATTTTCAGGTGTTATCCCTTGTGTGTTTCTCTTTCTACTAATCTTGGGTTTACAGTGTTTAGTCTTCTTATAGTTTTTATTAATTTTTGTGGGTAAATTGAAGGTTTTTCTATTATAAAGGATAACCATTTCTTTCATATGCAACCTTATAGTTACAGTCTCGTCTCGAAAATCAACAATATTTAAATCTTGGTCTATTACCTTTACCGTTATTTTATCTATTACTTTTACTGTAACAGGAAAATAAATAATATTTTGAGGACTTTCTATTATTTTAAATCCAGGGCTAACATTAGGGAAAAACTGATGAATAATGTGTACTGGTTTTCCGTTCAGATAGGAACCTTCTGCGATACTGCAGTTTATGCATAAAGAATTAACTTTTATAATCTCTGCTGGATTTTTGCGATGTTCTTGGAACTCCATCACCAGTTATAATGTCCTTATTAAAACCCAAAAGATTTCCTATTGTACCATCTTTAAAAATAATATTTGTAGTAGACTTTATTGTTGATTTTAATGTGTTGTTATTTGCATAGAGGTGAAATGAAATATTTCTTTTTTGGAATTCAGTCTGTAAATATTTATTAACATCATCCATTTCATAACTTCCCGTAGGAATTGTTAAAAATTCATTATTTTTTCCGAAATATACTTTATTATTACTTTTATCAATATTTGGTATTGCATTAAAAGTTTCAAAGTTGGTGAGTCCGACAACGTAGGAAGTGTTAGGATCTAAGTAAATAGGTGGATGGAAATCTGCTTGAAGTATAGCTGAATTTGCGGAAAGAGCTATAGTAAACGACATGATGGTCGTAATAAGAATAAAATGGAAACACAATTATTCATTATTATAAATAAACTGTAAGGATAACTGTCAACAAGTTGAGGAAGTAAAAGATTGATATTTATCATAGTTATATTTAATATTGTGGTTGCTACCATCGCTATAGAAATAAGTTATAACTTTATTTGGTGGTCGTAAATTTCCAAAACTATCAAAGTAAATTATGTTATTATTATTTTTAACATACGCTGTCCAGTGAGTGCCTTCCCCCATATCGTCATCTAAATTTATAATACCTGTTTCTTATTTTTTTTGGGTAACTTATTTCTCATAAAGACACCTCTAAAAGGTGGCAACTTTAATAATTTGACATACTTTAATAAATCTATATTTGTCAAAGGTTGGCGAGGTAGCAAATTTAACAGTTTTTTGAATATGGTTTTAAATATAGACCACACCTTTTCTTATATGGTTTTAAATAAAGACCTTTTTCAATTGATATTTTTTCCATTTCTTTGTTGTGTCTTGTTTGTTCTTCTAACTTCTTCTGTGCATTTTTGGCAGAATTTGCTGCTTGGGCAATGCCAGCAGCGCCCCCGCTTAGGGCTCCTAGAGCAGATAAACCAGCAAAAATAGGTATTAAAGGTAAAATTCCACCAGTTTTTGGAATTGGAATAATTCTTTATTTAGGTTCTTTTATTTTTAATTTTTTAATGGATGATAAAGCTGTGCTGGCAGCATTTCTTATATTAGCAAACTCTTTTCCAACCAGCTCTTCACGTGCTTTTCTTACACCTTGGTTAAAAGATATTTGACCTCCTTTCTTGCGTTTATGACTTCTCTTCGTTTTTCTTATTCCCATACCGGGTTTTGTTTTTGCTTTCATGATGCCGGCCACAGCCGAGGATGACAGTTTTTCGCCTAGATTTGAATCTGAAGCTTTAAATCTATTAAATGCCGTTTTAGCTAATACTTTATCTGCCACGTTTCTGTTTTTTGAATCGGAATATTCCGAATATGCTATATCGTGCTCTTTGCAAGCTTCGTCTAATAAATTAATTCCCTTATCACCTCGGGCAAGCCTTTTATTTAACTTTGTACCAGGCCCACAAAAGTTATAAGAAGGAATATGGAGCTCTACTGGTAATTTATTAATAAGAGTATTTAATAAACCACTACCTTTCCTCTGTCCTTTCACGCAGTGAATGACATTATTATGTCTAATCATTATATATAAATGATTTAAAAACGCAAATATCCTTACTTAAATAGCGATGTTCAAACCATGAAGATCAAAAAACAAGATTTTTCTTTACCTATTAAAAATTTTGATTTATATCATGATAATTATCGAAAACATGGACAATTATTTGGTGGAAACTGTAAAAGATGTTTAATAGTAGGACCATCGGGTTGTGGAAAGACAAATGATATGATTTCTCTTATAACACACGCTAATGGATTAAGATTTGAATATATATATATATATATATATATATATATATATATATATATATATATATATATATATATATATATATATATATATATATATATATATATATATATATATCTATGTGTGTGTGTGTACTCAAAATCCTTATATCAATCAAAATATGAATATCTAAAAAGCCTTTTTGTCCCACTAAAGTTTATTGGTTATTTTGAATCATCGAACGCTGAGGATATTGTTTCACCCACTGAAATAAAACCAAACTCACTGATTGTATTTGATGATATAGTATGCACTGATCAAAGTCTTATGAGGGATTATTTTTGTTTTGGACGTCATAAAAATACAGATTGTTTTTATTTGTGTCAAACATATCCATCAATCCCTAAACAACTTATACGTGATAATGCCAACCTCTTGGTAATTTTTCAACAGGATGCTACAAACTTGAAACATATATATGATGACCATGTAAATGGTGGCATGAGCTATCAAGAGTTTAAAAACGTGTGTTTAATGTGTTGGAAACATAAATATGACTTTGTCGTTATTGACAAAGACTGCCAATTTAATGATGGCCGCTATAGAAAAGGATTTGATAATTTTATTTCCACTATATAACTCTCTGACACAACGATAATTTTCTAGTATACAACCTACATTTTGTAAAGATGGACGAAAAAACAGCGAAAGAGTTGGTAAAAACTAGACAAGCCGTTAGACAAAAGTATAAAGCTTTAAAATCATATTTATCTGATAAAGAAATTCGTATGGAAAAAGAATTTAAACCAATAACTCAACCTTTACATGAGTTAATTCAGACAATTAAAACAGAACCGTTCATTAAAAAAGAAGTGTATTCACCACAATTAGTTTCGACCCCAAAATTTCAATTTCCTACGCCAGAGGTCAATCAAAGGAAATCAAAAGCATATAGTAAATATCTTCCAACGCACATGCCCTCAATTTTAGGAGAAGAAGTATTTTGGGAAGATTCGCAACAGTCTCGTACAGGAGAATCAAGCCCTGAAACAACAATTGAACGAACTATAGGTGAGTTGCTACAAGATGTTTTAGAATTAACAAGAACACCTGCTTATGAAGAATATTTGGAAGCTTATCATTCACTTCTAAGACGTTTCGTGGATGGGCTAATAAAAGACACGGAAGGCAAATTTGATAACAAATATGGTTTTAGTTTTGATTGTTTGATGCAGATAAATATAAGATTGCTAATTCTGTGGTGGATTTCATAGGAAAAGATTTTAAAGTTGAAGTAGTTAGGTATGAGGGAACACCTGGATTGTATGAGCTTCTTTTTAAAAAAGAACCTGTTGGTTATACACCAAATGATATGGAAAATTATATGGATGTTTTGAAAAGGACAAATGCATATAGACGAAATTTTGATCCTAATAGTCAAATTCAAGGTTCGGCCGACATTAAATACTTGACAATAATTAAACCTTACTTATTACAAAAAGGTATATTAAAACGTGGAAGCACAACAGAGACAGGTTATCGTGCAGTACTACCAAGCACTTCACGTTTGTTACCTCCACAAAGACCGCGTTCTACAAGAAATCTGTCTACAAAAAGTGGAAAGGGGGAGCTATGTTAAATTTATCAAAAAAGAAATTAGATTATGTATATTATGACGATATAAATGAGATAATTGATAGATTAAAATTATTGACAGCATCACAAATGGCTGGACATACTGGTCATCAAAATGAAATAATATCGATTTTAGAAGAACTAAGAGAAGCAAAAATAATTAAATAAATACTAATTCTCACATGTTTATTCCTTATTCTACCGCTGGCAACAACCATGTCTATTGACAAGTTTGGTTCCCACATCTTTGGCAAGGATAATAAATTTTCATCTGAAGAAAATAACATTATAAAACTTGTTGATCTTAGTGCAGTTAAACTTTGTTATAATTTGGTATTGCCCTTCATAGGCATTTACTCTCTGTCCGATGAAGTTTACCATTTATTACAAGACAAACGAATTAAATATGTTTTCCTATGGAATCTGCTACTATAATTTCTGGAGAATACCCGAAAAAATATGTTTTCTTAAAAATTAATGGAAAAAAGATCACCGACCCTGTAGGTATTCGGTTAAAGAAAGGGGATGTTCTTTCTTTTCATCGTCCTGAAGGTAGTCATTTAGAAGATTTTTATGGCGAATTGTTAATAAAATGTCCTGTAGAAGTAACAAACTAAACATTCAATTATCATGTCTGCACAACCTAACATCAAGGAAGATCTAGTCAAAGAGTTAAATAAACCTGCTAGAAAAATTTTTAGACGACGACGGGTTATTATTAAAAATTTAAACGATTTATGGCAAGCAGATTTAGTGGAAATGATACCTTATGCAAAACTAAATAAAGGAAATAGATATATTTTAGTTGTTATAAACACATTTTCCAAATATGTTTGGGTTCAACCTGTTAAAAGGAAAACTGCTGAGGAAGTAACTTTAGCTATGGAAAAAATTTTAAAGCTTGCGAAAACTACTCCAACTAACATACATACAGATCAAGGAAGAGAATTTTTCAACATAAACTTTAATAAATCAATGGAAAAATATAACATTAATCACTACAGTACATATTCCACTATCAAAGCGGGGATTGTTGAAAGGGTCAACAGAACATTAAAAACTCTCATGTGGAAACAGTTTAGCTTTCAAGGCAATTATAAATGGTTGGATATCCTAAATAATATTGTTTTTAAGTATAATACAACTAAACATAGAACAACAGGATTAAAACCTATAGATATAAATGTAGAAAATGAAAAAGATGTTCTAACATCAACTTATAATAATATAAAAACAATTGACCCCAGAAAATCAAAATTTAAACAAGGGGATTATGTTAGGGTTAGTAAATACAGGGAGGCTTTCCAAAAGGGATATACACCAAACTGGCCAAATGAAAATTTTCAAATTAAAGAAATTAAATTAACCAACCCAAGAACATATCTGCTGACAGATGACAAAAATGAAATAATTTTAGGTAGTTTTTATGAACCGGAGTTGCAGAAAATCAAACATTCAAACGTGTATCTCGTGGAAAGGGTGCTAAGAAGAAAGGGAAATAAAGTTTATGTTAAATGGTTGGGAATGGACCAATCACACAATTCTTGGATATTAAAAAAAGATGTAATATAATAAAATAAAAAAACTTTATATTTAACAACATGGTTTTATTTACTTCTGATATATCTATATTGAATTCATGTCACTTATGTACAACCATATCACTAGAGCTTGATCAGCACTGTCATTTTTCTTCACAAGAATCTTTTCCTTAGTCTCTTTTAAAACAATTGAAAAATAGAATCTTCTGCAAAGAGGACAATGTGCGTTTGTTTTCGACCACTCTGTTAAATACTTTATACAAAATTTGTGTGTGCACGAATTGGGTGTGCAAATTTCTTCTCTTCTCATGGAATATAAACAAACAGGGCATCTGCTTCTGTCTTCTTGTTTAAGTTTTTTCACCGATTTTCTGCAACCAACCAGCTTTCGTTTTTGTATCATATTTATCATTATTTCTAGCAAATGTTTTAGAAACCGTGTGCGTATAAATTTATAGATATTCCCCCACTCAGTACTGCAAGTCAAGCCCACATGGGCGAGGTGGGAGGATATGAGCTTGAATTGGCTGTAGTATCGCGGTAGCTTAACTACTAATAAAACAAAAATTATTTAAAACGTTCATTGTATATTTTCTTCCTATAATTTTCATCCAAAACATCCTTTAGGAGGTTCTCAGCATATTGAAGTCTTTTTTGAAAGCGGTAGCGATCCAATACATACTGCTCATAATCACTCTCACGTGATTTTTTGTAAGCAAACTTCCATGCAAACAATACATGGATTTTATTCATATTTTCGTTAAATGTTACCTTCTTCATAGTGCTTCTCTAAAATCACAAATGAGCTGAGAAGACGAACTGTATGAATTTAACGTTGTAATGGATTTTATTCTTCAGCAATCAATCTTCTCATTACATTATAGGATTCATGTGAATCTAATCCCAAATTTATTATCATCAAATGATCATTAAAATGTTTAACTGTTATAGATTCCTTTAGTAGATTATCACATAAAATAATAGCTTCATCATGCAATGTTAGTATTTCACTACCATAATTTTTCTGAAAAAGTCTGTATTTTACTTTAATAAGATGATATTGGAGTTCCAACACTTTTATTTTTACTTCGTGTTTTAGCATTTTCTTCTTTTATAAAAATCAACACCTTCTTGGGATATTTGAACTGGTCTCAGTTCACAACAATTTGTACAATATTGAATACAAGCACTTGATTTATTTACTATTAGTTTTTTACAAACTGAACAACGACACCTTGATAAAACACTAAAGTTATATGTAGTAATAATGAACCACTTAGGATACATAACTAACCGCAAAATGGTTTGTTATAGCCTTAAATATGGATTGGAAGTAGAGGTGCGGTATGGAGAGGAGGAAGTGGTGGGGTCAAGAGTGGGGATTTGGTAGGGTGATTGGTGATAGGTGGATTAATGAATAATACTTCTAATTATTTGTTTGACATTTATAAAACTAATAGTGTCCGAATCCTGTCCGGATACAGTCCGGATACTGTGCGGATGCTGTTCGGATAGTGTTCGGATGCTGTTCTAAAGGGTGAAGAGTGGTGGGATGCTTTAAGGTGAATCCATGGATTAATGAATAATACTTCTAATTATTTGTTTGACATTTATAAAAAAATACATTTATTAAAATACAGGTTTATTTTTGAAAAAAATAATATGTTTATCTACATTAGTCTACTTTATGTTTCTATTGCACACGAAACATGATTTCTGCGGTACAGGGGGACCATCAAAGTGTGTGCTCCAGTCAGGACGATTATAATGAAAAAAACATGGCAATTTAATTTGAAGATCAAAACTTGATTTATAAGACATTGGTAATTTTCCCCATACATCCAAGAGTTCCAAAGGATCTGCATAATTAATTAGATATTCCAAAGGTAACATTTCTAGTTCATCTGTAGTAAAATCCTGCAAGGTTTTCTTTCCGCTTACATGACTAAACATTACATTTGCTGTTGGGCAAGACATAGTTTTTCTTTCTTTTCAGTCTTTTCGTTTTCTGTTTCCAATTCTTGAACTTTCTTTATCTGTTCAGTTCGAAACTTTTTTTTAGCACTCTTAGATAGATTGGGAGGTGGATTTATTATTATCAAATTGTTTTCTATGTACTCTTGTGGATTATAGCTTTCGCAATGTTCTGCGTCCCATGAATAATCAATAGGGACTGCTACAGACATGATCTGAATTGTGTTAAATACTGTAAATATTGAGTAGGATTTGGTAGGGAGAGGAGAGGGGAGAGGAGTGGGGAGAGGAGTGGGGGTTGGTGGGGTGAAGAGTGGGGGGATTTGGTGGGGTGAAGAGTGGGAGATTTGGTGGGGCGAAGAGTGGGGGGATTTGGAATGTTGGTCTAGCGGCTGTGAAACCCAACTACTCATAAGCACAATGTTATAATCATGAGACAAGATCTACCAGAGTATTACTCTTCTTGCGACTTAAACGAATTATATAGTTAATTATCTACCCTTTGTAACTTGTTTTTGATATTTAAGAACAGATTTACCATTGAAATCGACAATGTCGTCCATATTTCTCAAATGATTAAGATTAATAAATAAATAAATTAACAAAAAATCACGGTCTCAGTAAATAAGTATTATTATTAAAGCTTTGCAAACGGGGGTAATTCCAGAGACGGCTCTAACCTAGTTGGAAAATAAATTAGGATTCGATTTGGAAAGAAAATACGAATATTTATTTACCCACATTGTGTTATTTGAAAGTGCGAGATACGAAAATACCATACAGGGTGTCTGAGAAGTCTTAGCATGGGTAGATATCTTTACTATTAATAAAGATAGAGACACCAAATTTTAGTTGTATCTTATTGGTTAATAAATCTACTTTTTTATGTAATTTGACTTTTTCAACCCCCTTGGGGGGTTACGCTAGGAAGCTGAGGTCAAAAATTTTGAATGCAAACCTATGCTGGGTGGCCTCTTCTTTTAAAAGTCTTCAAAAAAGAAACATTTTACCGCAGCTCCCGTATTTTAATTCATTTTTAAATGACAAGTCTATAAAAATCATAAATCGTAAATCGTATAATCGGGCGGGGCACAAGTCGACCATTAGTCGACCTGTTGTGCCATACCGTACCAGTCTACGCTGCTATTTTTTGTTTTGTGGGGCACTTTTTTTTCTAACTTTTTCCAACTTTACTTCTCCATTTGTCGTTTTTATATTTTTTGTTTTTTGACACCTGCGCAGTAGACCAAAACGCGTACCACGCGGAAACCGAGCGTGCTAGACATACGTACGCAATTTCAGGAGATGTACTTGGATGTCTACATTCGAACCCATTCACTTTTAAGCATATATCCCCAATAGTCACAAAGTACCACTACGTATTTAACTTTATAACTTTTTCCAAGTTTTTTTCGACTTTATTTTTCGTTATTTGCCACCTGCGCAGTAGACCAAAATGCGTACCTCGCGCAAGCCCAGCGTGCTAGACATGCGTACGCAATTTCAGGAGATGTACTTGGGTGTCTACATTCGAAACCGTTTACTTTGAAGAATATATCCCCAATAGGCAAGGTACCACTACGTATTTACCTTTATAACTTTTTCCCCAAGTTTTCTTCGATTTTATTTTTCGTTTTTTGCCATCTGCGCAGTAGACCAAAATGCGTACCTCGCGCAAACCGAGCGTGCTAGACAGACGTACGCAATTTCAGGAGATGTACTTGTGTGTCTATATTCGAACCCATTCACTTGTAGGAATATATCCCCAATAGTCAAGGTACCACTACGTAGTTAACTTTATAACTTTTTTCCCAAGTATTTTTCGACTTTATTTTTCGTTTTTTGCCATCTGCGCAGTAGACCAAAATGCGTACTACGCGCGACAAACCGAGCGTGCTGGATATGCGCACGGAATTTCAGGAGATGGACATTGGTGTCTACATTTGAACCCATTCACTTTTAAGAATATATTCCCAAAAGTCAAGGTACCACTACGTATTTAACTTTCTAACTTTTTCCCAAATTTTTTTCGACTTTATATTTCGTTATTTGCCATCTGCGCAGTGGACTAAAATGCGTACCACGCGCAAACTAAGAGGGCTAGACATGCGCACGAAATTTCAGGGGATGTACTTTGGTGTCTACATTCAAACCTACCCACTTTCAAGAATACATCTCCAATAGTAAAACTACAACTGCGTATTTAACATATTTTTACGATTTAATGACGTCTTACTTTTTTGAACATTCTTAACTATGTGACATTGTGACCAACCGTGCCAGCCTTACTAATCAGTTATATTACGCATTGACTTATTTCCGGCATGGCCGGCTCTTCTTATTTATTCAAGCATTAGCCTTATCATAGGTATTGAGACTTTTGCGTCCTGTGAGAAATTCACAATATTGTATCCTCTATCCGCGAGTCGAACTTGCACTCAACCGTTTTTTTATTTCACACAATCACGGCAACGCCCATCAATTAAATTATTTCTGTCAAATACCGTATGTACTTCTTTTCGGCATCGACGCCTCTGGTAACAGACCAACAGTGACTGCATTACTTATTACGTTAAAAGTTGTTTAGAATGGCCACCATGAACTTCTTGGCAGTAATAAAGTCCGTTTTGGAACTCTGCCAAGAAGTAACATCTGAGAAAAGACCTTTAAAATGAGGTACCACACGGCATAGGGTTGCATTTACAATTTTTGACCTCAACTCCCTAGCGTAACCCCCCTAGGGGGTTGAAAAAGTCAAATTACTTAAACAAGTAGATTTATTAACCAATAAGATAAAACTAAAATTTGGTGTCTCTATCTTTAGATAGAGACACCAGATAGATATTTCCCATGCTAAGACTTTTCAGACACCCTGTATGGTATTTGCGTATTTCGCACTTTCAAATAACACAATGTGGGTAAATAAATATTTGTATTTTATTTTCACATCGAATCATAATTTTATTTCCAACTAGGTTAGAGCCGTCTCTGGAATTACCCCCGTTTGCAAAGCTTTAATTATTATTACGTATTATAAGGTGACATAATATGTTTCGTCCTATTAATAGGACATCCTTAGACCTTAAATTGCAATATCCTCTAATGTCCGAAAATCGTTAATGCTTACATAATTTAGGTAATGTCACGTTTAACGGATTTAATACGTTGATGTGCAAAACAAATAATTTTGGACTTTGCCTTGGTAACGTCAGCATTAATGAGCCGATATGCGTTGAAGTAGGAAAAACCGATAAGAGCATTAGAGTAAACACAGATTTTTCAAAAATAAAATATTCTGAAAATACAGTTTTAGGAAGATTGAGTTTGAACTGTTATAAAAAAAAGTTGGTGAGAAACTTTTGGTTATCGGCAGGGCTTCCTAATAATATGCGTCAAAAGAAAAATTCAGAAAAGATTATTTCAACTGGTAGCTATAATTACAGCTTTATCTAGTTCAAGAGGTTTCTTTATTTTATTATATATTATAAAAGCATGTACATAGATATAGGTTTTAAAATCGTTTTTAGAGACCGCCTTTCAGGCCGGTCTCTATAACGCCCCGTCACTCAGAAAAATGTTCGTTGGTTGGGGAATCGGGTTTTTCCACAATCTCAATTTTTTTTCTCCGAGATGGTTGCAGGTGGAACGTTCAAATTTTCTGGGTTAATAGAGGGATAGTGCGTCTAGCTTCGATAAAAAATTCAAAGTCGAAATTTCCGCGATATCGTATGAAATCGATTACAGGTCGCAAAACTTAATTATATCGATTTAAATTTTCGGAGGTTGTAGAGGACCGGGAGCTTCAGAACCCTATTGAAACTGGCGGTATTCGGAAAATGGGAAGTAATTCTTTTGAATTTTTTTAGGTCCAAAAATGCCATTTACAGACCCCTCTTTGGCGCCAAATAACGTGAAGCCGGAACGTCGGACAGAAAAACGGATTTGAACATAAAACTAAAGAATGTCGAATACTTTCTTTTTGCAATACATTTACCTATACCTAAAACGACTGGAAATTGGAAAATTTTGGGTAAAACTGGAAATTACGATTTTTCATGCAAATCTTTGACGGTTTTGAATTTTTTGGGGGGTCAAAATGGATCCGAATCGAAATCCCATGTACCTTATCGGAAAGAGCTCGCCGAAATACATGATACACGTATTTTTTGGTTCCTTAATTCTTAATAGGAAAGGAGCAATCGATAATTAAATTTCGATTTTTACCCATTTTTTTTGGATTGATTCTGCCTTTACTTGGTGGAACTCCATCTTAACAAACTTGTCAAAAAGAAAACACTAAATTGTGTAAAATTCGACTTTATTTAAACACTTGAACTTTTTTCTAATAAAAATCCGACATGTTTCGCTACACGGTAGCTTTCTCAAGAATGAGTGAATCAAACTAGAACTGAAGGGATAACAGACATTTACCTAGGTAAATGTCTGTTATCCCTTCAGTTCTAGTCAAGATTCACTCATTCCTGAGAAAGCTACCGTGTAGCGAAACATGTTGGATTTTTATTAGAAAAAAGTTCAAGTGTTTAAATAAAGTGGAATTTTACCCATTTTTTTTTCATGACATCTCTACATTCGAATCACTCTGTATCTTTTCCTATCTAATTTGTTCCAACTTTTTCAACGCTATCCCTTGGGGATATAATCAGGCTTTAAAATGAATCCCGAACGGGTGATCCAGGACCGGATTTAGGAGGTAAAAACTCATTTTTTCTATTTTTTTCAACCAAAATTCACCGTTAAAGGGCATTATTATATATTATTTCTGGTATTTAACAGTTCTTTTTTGGTTTATTTAATTCCCTCATCATCTGAGAACACTCTACACTAATTAAAATTGCATATTTTTGAGTTAAAGTTTTAAATAAAAAGCTCTTTTAGCATCGGTGCAGGAAAAATTTTAAACATATATTTTAATAGTCTGCCTTGGAAAGTCAGTTGAAGCAGCCTATCTTTACGTCGAAATTAAAATATGACCTGTCAGAATTATGCAAAAATGTCAGTATTTGTAGTGATTTTGGAAAGATCATGGGCCGATTTCGGCTTGGAATATACATGGAAAAGACAGAATGGACTTTATATTTTTAATTCAGGTGCATTTCATTGGACGATTTAAGCATTAAATACCAATTTTTTTTATCTTTCTGAGACCCTGCAAATGGATTTCAAAATCAGTTTTATACGGAAAAATGTATATAATTTGAAGGGTCGAAATGTCGCAAAAATGCCAGTTTTTCTTGAGAGATTATAGGGTTTCTGAAACGTTTTCGTGGGAAAAAAACGGGCAACGCCTCTATAGACCTTCCAGCGTCAATTCCGGAACATATAATTTGAAGAAGTACCCATTAAATACCATATTTAAAGATTTTTCGATGACGCTGCAAAGCATCGTAGAAAGGTATTATTCCATTAGGTAGTATACGGGGTAAATCACAATGACGGGTCTGATTTAAATTTTGCTTAGATTTGTTATTAATTGAGAACGGCTTATTCGATTGAAAAGAGTGATGTGGCAATCGAAAGGGGAGGAGGTAAGCTATTTTCTTATTTGAAAATAATTTCGATATTTCGTTGGCATGACGACGAAAAATTTGCTATTTCCGATATTTATTGAGTTTGATAGTAGAAATTTGATATATGGGAAGAATTCGGTCAATCATTCAAAATTATATATGTTAAATTTTGATTCGCATGGTTTATATAGCAACGATTAAGGATAAAGTTGACAATTTCTAACTCACGCACGGCTGATCTGATTGAAACGAGTGAGGTGGCAATCGAAAGGGAACGAAGTAAGCTACTTTTTTATGTGAAAATAATTTTGACATTTCGTTGCCATGACGACGAACAGTTTGCTATTTCCATTATTTATTGAGTTGGAGAGGTTGAAATTTGATATCTGGGTAGAATTCTGTCAATCATCCGAAAATATTTTTATAAATTTTGATTCCGATGATTACCATAGCAACGATTGAGTATAAAGTTGATCATTTTTAACTCGCGAACGACTTATCTGATTGAAACGAGTGAGGTGGCAATCGAAAAGCAAGGATGTAAGCTCCTTTTTTATGTGAAAATAATTTTGACATTTCGTTGCCGTGACGACGAACAATTTGCTATTCCCGGTATTTATTGAGTTGGAGAGCTGAAATTTCATATCTGGAAAGAATTCGGTAAATCATTCAAAAATATATCTGGAAAAATCGATTCCCATGGTTGGCATAGCTACGATTAAGGATAAAGTTGACAATCAATAACTCGCGGACGCCTTCTGCGGTTGGAACGAGTGAGGTGGCTATCAAAAGGGATGTAAGTACACTACGTATTTATTTGAAAATAATTTCGATTTTTGGTAGTCATGACGACGATCAATTTCATTTCTCCGTTATTTATTGAGTTGCAGAGTAGAAATTTCGCATCTAAGTAGAATTCGGTCAATCATTGAAAAATATTTTTGCAATTTTCAATTTTGATGATTGCCATAGCAACGATTAGGGGTAAAGTTAACAACTTACAACTCGCGAACGTCTTCTTAGATTGAAAGAAGCGGCGGTCATAAAATATGTGCACAATTTTTTTTCATTGACATATCAGTGGCGTGCCCGAAGGGCTCGCCACCAATCTTCATCCAGTTCGACCATTTCAGGAAGACGATGTTATCAAATGTATTGTAATGAAGGGATTAGGGGTTTTCTGTCCCCTTTATTTTGGTAAATCAAACTCTCTTCTCTAAGTCTTAATCATATCTATTTTTCCATATTCAAAAATGTACCAATTCAAAAGTGCTCATCTTTCTTATAATAATTACATATAATCAATAACCTTAATTACCTTAGTCTACATATTGGGTTTAATAATAAGTTATACGGGGTGTACGCCTGCTACAAGGAGCTAATATATATATATATATATATATATATATATATATATATATATATATATATATATATATATATATATATATATATATATATATATCTATTTTGTTCTTACACTACAAGCCGATCGAAAGACGACAAGCTTAGGGTGTCAGCGAAATCGTATATATTGTATTTATATGTAATAGGTGTTTGTATGTATGTAGCGATACGGTTACGAAGGGCGGTCTATTCTGCATCATCAGTCCGAATGAGTGTGATATCTTCCTTAATACATGCTCTAGCAACACGAAATTTTCAGGGCATGACAATGATGATATTACCGACCTTATTTGTCTGTATACAGGCTGTCCAAAAAGTCTTGATTGGAGCAAATACTCAAATACTCCTAGTAGTACCAGGATAAATGTAGTTAAACCGGATTTCATGCAAATCGATTATATTTGTTTTTACAAGTGTTGTATATACGTATACAGGGTGTCCGAAAAGTCTTGGTATGGGCAAATACCCAATAAAACCTAATTAATTCGGATTTTAAGTAAATCGACTATATTCCTATTTAAACGTGTGAGTGTTAGTTTGAATGTATACAGGTGTCCAAAAAGTCTTGGTATGGGCAAATACTCCTATTATTACTTAGATGAAATTTATTAGGTCGGATTTCAAGCAAATCGAATATATTTGTATTAATATGTGTTTATGTTTTTATGCATGTATACAGGGTGTCCGAAAAGTCTGTTTGTTGGCAAAAATAGTTTCTACGTGTAGGTGTTTGTATGTATATAGCGATACGGTTACGAAGGGCGGTCTATTCTCCATCATCAGTCCGAAGGAGTGTGATATCTTCCTTAATACATGGCCTAGCAACACGAAATTTTCAGGGCGTGACAATGATGATATTATCGACCTTATAGAGCCCCCTCGGGGGGCGTTTAGGCGGTCTATGCACCCTAGTTATAGACCGCCAACAGCGGTCTATATACCGACTGGTTGGAAAAAAATTGTGTGTGTGTGTGTGTGTGTGTGTGTGTATGTTGTCGTCCGTTTCGACATTTACACATTTTCAATTTTTTTCTCGAAAATGGTTAGAGGGGCAGCTACCAAATTTTCTGGGTTAATAGAGGGATAGTGCGACTAGCTTCGGTAAAAAATTCAGCTATACAGGGTGTTCCGTTTCGGAGTTATTAAACGCCAAAAGCGAAATTTCCGCGATTTCCGTTGAAATAGAGTACAGGTCGCAAAAGCGAATTAAATCGATTTGAATTTTCGGAGGTTGTGGAGGACCGGGAGCTTCAGAACCCTATTGAAACTGGCGGTATTCGGAAAATGGGAAGTAATTCTTTTGAATTTTTTTATGTCGAAAAATGCCCTTTGTAGACCCCACTTTGGCACTGAATAAGTCGAAACCGGAACATCGGACAGAAAAACGTATTTGAACATAAAACTAAAGAATCTCAAATACTTTCTTTTTGCAATACATTTACCTATACCTAAAACGACTGGAAATTGGAAAAATTTGGGAAAAACTGGAAATTACGAATTTTCATGCAAATGTTTGACGGTTTTGAATTTTTGGGGGGTCAAAATGGATTCAAATCGAAATCTCATGTGCCTTATCGGAAAGAGCTCGCCGAAATACGTAGTTTAGATATTTTTTGGTTCCTTAATTCTTAATAGGAAAGGAGCAATCGATAATTAAATTTCGATTTTTAACCATTTTTTTTTCATGACATCTCTACATTCGAATCACTCTGTATCTTTTCCTATCCAATTTCTTCCAACTTTTTCAACGCTATCCCTTGGGGATATAATCAGGCTTTAAAATGAATCCTGAATGGGTGATCCTGGGCCGGATTTAGGGGGTAACAACACATTTTTTCTGTTTTTTTTTCATCAAAATTCATCTTTAAATGGCGTTATTATGTATTATTTCTCTTATTTAACAGCTCTTTTTTGGTTTATTTTCTTCCGTCATCATCTGAGAACACTGCTAACTAATTAAAACTCCATATTTTTGCGTTAAAGTTATAAATAAATAGGTTTTCTTCCTTCGGCGCAGGAAAAATTTTAAAAACTGCGAATGTTAAACCATGCCATGAAAAAAAAAAAGCAATTGAACTGGTGACGCTTTAGATCGAAGTTAAATATGAGCTGTCAAAATTTCTAGTTTTCCTAACGATATTTTAAAGATCCTGAGCCAGTTTCGGCTTGGAATATACATGGAATTGATAGAATGGACGTTTTTTTATCTATTCCTGACCATTTCGTAGCAGGAGATGGGCATTAAATATCATTTTTTTGAAATTTTTGTTGACCCTACATTGCATTATAAAAATCAATTTCTATACGGGAAAATGTATTAATTTAATTATTATAATCGATGAAATGTCACAATTTGGCTAAAACGTCAGCATTTTGATGCGAAATAGGAACGACTCTGGACCAACTTCGGCTTCAAATTTACCGGGATTTAGGGACCTTATACTTTCGGTAGAAAGACATTTCATTTGATAAATTTGACTTTAAAAACCAATTTTATCGACTTTCCGATGACGCTACAAGACATCATTGAAGATTCTAATATTGCGCTCAGTGGCATCGAAAAAATCCAAATATATATGCATTTTATTTTCTAACCATGATCGTGTACACCTTTGGGGCAATATATTAATTATTATTGAATAATTTTAATTTAATTTTAGGGAAATGACTTGATTCGGATCGTTTTAAAGGAACCAGAACGATTCGAGAATACATTTTATACCTTGCGGCATGTGCATGATTGTATATATGTCTACAGGGTGTCCAAAAAGTCTTTGTATGCGGAAATATCTTTGCCATTAGGACGAAGATAAAATTAATTGAGCCGGTTTTCAAGAAAATCGAAAATATTTAATTTACTATGTGTCGTGTTCTATTGTGTTTTTATATATGTACACAAGGTGTCCGAAAAGTCTTTGAATGGGCAAATACCTTTGGCTTTTGTACAAATAGTAACTCAATTGTCGGATTTAAAGCAAATCGTAGGTATATATTTGCTTTTATAAGTGTACGGATTTATATGTTTGTATACAGGGTGTCCTAAAAGTCTTAGTATGGGCAAATACTTCTACTAGTAGCAAGATAAACTTAACTAATTAAGATTTTAAGTACATCGACTATATTCCTATTTAAACGTGTTAGTGCTAGTGTGGATGTATACAGGGTGTCCAAAAAGTCTTGGAATGGGCAAATACTCCTATTATTACTTAGATAAACTTTATTAGGTCGGATTTCACGCAAATCGAATATATTTGTACTAATATGTGTTTATGTTTGTATGCATGTCTACAGGGTGCCCGAAAAGTCTTGCTATGATCAAATACTTCTACTAGTACTGAGATAACCTACTTAATTCGGATTTTAAGTAAATCGACTATATTCCTATTTAAACGTATGGGTGTTAGTTTGAATGTATACAGGGTGTCCAAAAAGTCTTGGTATGGGCAAATACTCCTATTATTACTTAGATAAAATTTATTAGGTCGGATTTCACGCAAATCGAATACATTTGTATTAATATATGTTTATGTTTGTATGTATGTATACAGGGTGTCCGAAAAGCTTTGGTTGGCAAAAATAGTTTCTACGTGTGGTGTTTGCATGTGTGTAGCTACACGGATACGAAGGGCGGTTTATTCTACATCATCAGTCCGAAGGAGTGTGATATCTTCCTTAATACATGCTGTAGAAACACGAAAATTTCAGGGCATGACAATGATGATATTACCGACATTATGGAGCCCCCTTTCAGGGCATGACAATGATGATATTACCGACATTATAGAGCCCCCTCGGGGGGCGATTAGGCGGTCTATGTACCCTAGTTATAGACCGCCAACAGCGGTCTATATAACGAGCCGTTGGTCAGGAAAATGTGTGTGTGTGTGTGTGTGTGTGTGAAAGTTGTCCGTTTTGACATTTTCACTTTCAATTTTTTTTCTCGAAAACGGTTGGAGGTGGGGCAACCAAATTTTCTGGGTTAATAGAGGAATAGTGTGGCTAGCTTCGGTAAAAAATTCAGTTATACAGGGTGTTCCGTTTCGGAGATATAAAACGTCAAAGTCGAAATGTAAGCGATTTCCGTTGAAATCGATTACAGGTCGCAAAACTTAATTAAATCGATTTAAATTTTCGGAGGTTGTGGAGGACCGGGAGCTTCAGAACCCTATTGAAACTGGCGGTATTCGCAAAAAGGGAAGTAATTCTTTTGAATTTTTTTATGTCGAAAAATGTCGTTTGCAGACCCCAATTTGGCACTGAATAACTCGAAAACGAAACGTCGTACAGAAAAACGTATTTGAACATAAAACTAAAGAATCTCAAATACTTTCTTTTTGCAATACATTTACCTATACCTAAAACGACTGGAAATTGGAAAAATTTGGGAAAAGTGGAAATTACGATTTTTCATGCAAATTTTTGACGGTTGTCAATTTTTTTGGGGGTCAAAATGGATTCAAATCGAAATCCCATGTGCCTTATCGGAAAGACCTCGCCGAACTACGTTATAAACGTATTTTTTGGTTCCTTCATTCTTAATAGGAAAGGAGCTATCGATAATTAAATTTAGATTTTTTACGATTTTTTTTCATGACATCTCTACATTTGAATCACTCTGTATCTTTTCCTATCCAATTTCTTAAAACTTTTTCAACGTCATCCCTTGGGGATATAATCAGGCTTTAAAACAAATCCCGAACGGGTGATCTAGGGCCGCATTTAGGGGGTAAAACTCATTTTTTCTGTTTTTTTCCATCAAAATTCATATTTAAAAGGCATTATTATATATTATTTCTCTTATTTAACGATTCTTTTTTGGTTTATTTCCTTCCCTGATCATCTAAGAACACTCCTAACTAATTAAAACTCCATATTTTTTCGTTAAAGTTATAAATAAATACCTTTTTTTGCATCGCTGCAGGAAAAATTTTAAAAAGTACATATATAAAAGCCGTGCCTTGAAAAAACAATTGAACGGACCCTCTTTACATCGAAATTAAAATATGGCCTGTCAAAATGTCATGAAAATAACAGTTTTTGTAGCGATATTGGAAGCTTCCTGGACTGATTTCGGCTTGAAATATACATGGCAAAGGTAAAACGCACTTTATATTTTCAATTACAATACATTTCATTGGACGATTTAAGCATTAAATACGAATTTTTTTAATTTTTCTGAGACCATGCAAAATGCATGTCAAAATCAGTTTTATACGGAAAAACGTATTAAAATATGTGTCTAAATGCCGCAAAATGCCAGTTTTTCTTGGGAGATTGGAAACAGTCTGGACCAACTTCGGCTTGAAATTTACCGGGCAAGGGAATTAGGGACATTATACTTTCAGTAGAAAGACATTTCATTTCATAATATACCGATTAAATACCATTTTAATCGATTTTCCTATGACGCTACAAAGCATCATTGAAGATTCTAATATGGAGCTCAGTGGCTTCGAAAAAATCCAGAAATATGCATTTTATTTTCTAACCATGGGCGTGTATACCTTTGGGACAATATATTAATTATTATTGAATCATTTTAATTTAATTTTAGGGAAATGGCTTGATTCGGATCGTTAATTTAATTAAGTTTTGCGACCTGTACCCGATTTCAACGGAAATCGCGGAAATTTCGATTTTGCCGTTTAATAACTCCGAAACGGAACACCCTGTGTAACTGAATTTTTTACCGAAGCTAGCTGCACTATCCCTCTATTAACCCAGAAAATTTGGTTGCTCCCCCTCTAACTGTTTTCGAGAAAAAAATTGAAAAGGTGAAAATGTCGAAACGGACGACAACATACGCACGCACGCACGAACGCACATACATACACACATTTTTCTGACCAACGGCTCGGTATATAGACCGAGCCTGAAAGGCGGTCTATAACTAGTACGGATAGACCGCTTAATCGCCCCCGAGGGGGCTCTGTAATGTCGGTAATATCGTCATTGTCATGCCCTGAAAATTTCATTTGGCAATGTATTAAGGACGAGATCACACTCCTTCGGACTGATGATGGAGAATAGACCGCCCTTCGTAACCGCATCGCTACATACATACAAACACCTACACGTAGAAACTATTTTTGCCAACAAAAATACTTTTAGGACACACTGTATACATACAAACATAAACACGTATTAATACAAATAAATTCGATTTGCTTTAAATACGACCTAATTAAGTTTATCTAAGTAATAATAGGAGTATTTGCCCATACCAAGACTTTTTGGACACCCTGTATCCTTTCAAACTAACACTCACACGTTTAAATAGGAATGTAGTCGATTTACTTAAAATCCGAATTAATTAGGTTTATCTCGGTACTAGTAGAAGTATTGGCCCATACTAAAACTTTTCGGACACCCTGTATACGTATATACAACACATATAAAAACAAATATAATCGATTTGCATGAAATCCGGTTTAATTACATTTATCCTGGTACTACTAGGAGTATTTGCTCAAACCAACACTGATTGGACAGCCTGTATACAGACATATATTTCCGTACACATAGAAATGCAAATATATACGATTTGCTTTAAATCCGACAATTAAGTTTATGGTTGTACAAATAGCAAAGGAATTTGTCCATACAAAGACTTTTCGGACATCCTGTACTGTACATACATACAAACACAACAAACACGACACAGTAATTTAAATATTTTATATTTTTATATTTTTGCGATTGAAAACCGGCTCAATTACGTTTATATTCGTACTAATTGCAAAGATGTTTGCGCATACAAAGACATTTTGGACATTCTGTATACATACCAACATATAAACAGCCACACAAAGGAATAAAAAATTTACGTTTTCCTTGAAATAAGACTCATTTAAGATTTTCTTCGTTCTAATGACAAAGATATTTGCGCATACAAAGACTTTTTGGACATTCTGTATACATACAAACATAAACAATCACACAAAGGAATAAAAAATTTACGATTTCCTTGAAATAAGGCTCAATTATTCTTCTCTTCTTGCTAATTACAAAGATATTTGCGCATAAAAATACTTTTCGGACACCCTGTAGACATATGTACAACCATTCACATGCCCGAAAGGTATAAAATGTGTTTTCGAATCGTTCTGGTTGGGTTGATTGGGTTTAAATTTTCGATTTAAATTTTCGGAGGTTGTGGAGGACCGGGAGCTTCAGAACCCTATTGAAACTGACGGTATTCGGAAAATGGGAAGTAATTCTTTTGAATTTTTTTATGTCGAAAAATGCCCTTTGCAGAGTCATCTTTGGCGCTTAATAAGTCGAAGCCGGAACATCGGACAGAAAAACGTATTTGAACATAAAACTAAAGAATCTCAAATACTTTCTTTTTGCAATACATTTACCTATACCTAAAACGACTGCAAATCGGAAAAATGTGGGAAAAACTGGAAATTACGATTTTTCATGCAAATGTTTGACGGTTTTGAATTTTTGGGGGGTCAAAATGGATTCAAATCGAAATATCATGTACCTTATCGGAAAGAGCTCGCCGAGATACGTAGTTTCCATATTTTTTGGTTCCTTCATTCTTAATAGGAAAGGAGCAATCGACGATTAAATTTCGATTTTTGACGATTTTTTTCATGACATCTCTACATTCGAATCACTCTGTATCTTTTCCTATCTAATTTCTTCCAACTTTTTCAACGCTATCCCTTGGGGATATAACCAGGCTTTAAAACAAATCCCGAACGGGTGATCCAGGACCGGATTTAGGGGGTAAAAACTCATTTTTTCTGTTTTTTTCCATCAAAATTCATCTTTAAATGACATTATTATATATTATTTCTCCGATTTAACAGTTCTTTTTTGGTGTATTTTCTTCCCTTATCATCTGAGAACACTCTGCACTAAGTAAAATTGCATATTTTTTCGTTAAAGTTATAAATAAAGAGCTTTGTTTGCATCGGCGCAGGAAAAATTGTAAAAAGTACATATTTGAAATGGCTTGCCTTGGAGAAACAAATGAAACGGACTCTCTTTACATCGAAATTAAAATATGACCAGCCTGTCAAAATGTCATGAAAATACCAGTTTTTGTAGCTATATTGGAAGCTTTCCGAACCGATTTCGGCTTGAAATTTACCGGGCAAGGTATGGGTAAATACTTCTACTAGTACCGATGGGCAAATACTTCTACTAGTACCGAGATAAACCTACTTAATGCGGATTTTAAGTAAATCGACTATATTCCTATTTAAACGTGTGGGTGTTAGTTTGAATGTATACAGGGTGTCCAAAATGTCTTGGTATGGGCAAATACTCCTATTTTTACTGACATAAAATTTATTAAGTCGGATTTCACGCAAATCGAATACATTTGTATTAATATGTGTTTATGTTTGTATATATGTATACAGGGTGTCCGAAAAGTTTTTTGTTGGCAAAAATAGTTTGTACGTGTGGTGTTTGTATGTGTGTAGCGACATGGTTACGAAGGGCGGTCTATTCTGCATCATCAGTCTGAAGGAGTGTGATATCTTCCTTAATACAAGGCCTAGCAACACGAAATTTTCAGGGCGTGACAATGATGATATTACCGACCTTATAAAGCCCCCTCGGGGGCGATTAGGCGGTCTTCCCGTACTAGTTATAGAGCGCCTTTCAGGCCGCTCTATATAACGCCCCGTCAGTGAAAAAATGTGCGTTGGTTGTCGTCAGATTCGGTATTTTCCCATTCTCAATTTTTTTTCTCGAAAACGGTTAGAGGGGAAGCAATCAAATTTTCTGGGTTAATAGAGGGATAGCGCATCTAGCTTTGATAAAAAATTCAGTTATACAGGGAGTACCGTTCCGGAGTTATTAAACGTCAAAGTCGAAATTTCCGCGATTTCGTATGATACACGATTCAGGTCGCAAAAGTTAATTAAATCGATTTAAATTTTCGAAGGTTGTAGAGGACCGGGGTCTTCCGAACCCTATTGAAATTGGCGGTATTCGGAAAATGGGAAGTAATTCTTTTGAATTTTTTTATGTCGAAAAATGGCACTTGCAGACCCATATTCAATTCTACATTGCTCGAAAACGCAGCGTCGGACAGAAAAACGGATTTGAACATAAAACTAAAGAATCTCAAATACTTTCTTTTGCAATACATTTACCCATACCTAAAACGACTGGAAATTGGAAAAATTTGAGAAAAACGGGAAATTACAATTTTTCATGCAAATCTTTGACGGTTTTTAATTTTTGGGGGTCAAAATGGATCCAAATCGAAATCCCATGTACCTTATCAGAAAGACCTCGCCGAACTACGTTGTAAACATATTTTTTGGTTCCTTCATTCTTAATAGGAAAGGAGCAATCGATAATTAAATTTCTGTTTTTAACCATTTTTTTTCATGACATCTCTACATTCGAATCACTCTGTATCTTTTCCTATCTAATTTCTTCCAACTTTTTCAACGCTATCCCGTGGGTATATAATCAGGCTTTAAAATGAGTCCCGAATGGGTGATCCAGGACAGGATTTAGGGGGTAAAAACACATTTTTTCTTTTTTTTTTCATCAAAATTCACCTTTAAATGGCATTATTATGTATTATTTCTCTTATTAAACAGCTCTTTTTTGGTTTATTTTCTTCCCTCAGCATCTGAGAACACTGCTAACTAACTAAAACTCCATATTTTTGCGTTAAAGTTATAAATAAATAGGTTTTCTTCCTTCGGTGCAGGAAAAATTTTAAAAACTGCGAAATTTAAACCATGCTATGGACAAAAACAATTGAACTCGTGACGCTTTATATCGAAGTTAAATATGAGCTGTCAAAATATCCAGTTTTTCTAGCGATATTTTAAAGATCCTGAGCCAGTTTCGGCTTGGAATATACATGGAATTGATATAATGGACGTTTTTTTTATCTATTACTGACCATTTCGTAGCACGAGATGGGCATTAAATATCATTTTTTTGAAATTTTTGTTGACCCTACATTTTGAAAACATTATGAAAATCAATTTCTATATTTTGTTGACCCTACATTGTGAAAACATTATGAAAATCAATTTCTATACGGGAAAATGTATTAATTTAGCTAGTATGAAATGTCACAATTTGGCTAAAATGTCAGCATTTTGATACGAAATTGGAAGGAGTGTGGACCTACTTCGGCTTCAAATTTACCGGGCAAGGGATTTAGGGACCTTATACTTTCGGTAGAAAGACATTTCATTTGATAAATTTGGCTTCAAAAACCAATTTGATCGATTTTCCGATGATGCTACAAGACATCATTGAAGATTCTAATATTGAGCTCAGTGGCATCGACAAATTTGTTATAATATCTAAAAATATGCATTTTATTTCCTAAGCATGAGCGTGTATACCTTTGGGCTAATATATTAATTATTATTAAATAATTGTAATTTAATTTTAGGGAAATGAATTGATTCGGATCGTTTTAAAGCAAAGGGGACGATTCGAAAATACATTTAGTACCCTTCGGCAAGTGCGAGATTGTATATACAGGGTGGTGCAACCAAGATGGGGTGGACGATTGTGAGTAAACGGTGAGGAATTTCGAAAATTTTTTTTTTTGGATATTATCGATGGTCAAACCCAGTAGAGTGTTTGTGCCGGTTGTCCACCAATACAAATCCAAATCCAATCCCCCCACTCTTCACCCCACCAAATCCCCCCACTCTTCACCCCACCAAAATCCCCCCACTCTTCACCCCACCAAAATCCCCCCACTCTTCACACCACTCCTCTCCCCTCTCCGCTCCCCTCCCCGCTCCCCTCTCCGCTCCCCTCTCCCCTCTCCTCTCCCCTCTCCTCTCCCCTCGCCTCTCAGGAGCTTAAAACCATTCCACAACACGTACTCTTCACACTACCAAATCCTACCACTCTTATATCAAATCCATTCCTCCTACCCGCCACACCACTTTTATTGCTATAAATTCTCAATATTTACAGTATTTAACACAATTCACAACGATGTCTGTAGCAGTCCCTATTGATTATTCATGGGACACAGAACATTGCGAAAGCTATAATCCACAAGAGTACATAGAAAACAATTTAATAATAATCAATCCACCTCCCAATCTATCTAAGAGTGCTAAAAAAAAGTTTCGAACTCAACAGAGAAAGAAAGTTCAAGAATTGGAAGCAAAAAGAAAATCTATGTCTTGCCCAACAGCAAATGTAATGTTTAGTCATGTAAGCGGAAAGAAAACCTTGCAGGATTTTACTACAGATGAACTAGAAATGTTACCTTTGGAATATCTAATTAATTATGCAGATCATTTGGAACTCTTGGATGTATGGGGAAAATTACCAATGTCTTATAAATCAAGTTTTGATCTTCAAATTAAATTGCCATGTTTTATACATTACAATCGTCCTGACTGGAGCACACAATTCGATGGTCCTCCTGTATCCCAGAAATCATGTTTCATGTGCAATAGAAACATAAAGTAGACTAATGTAGATAAACATATTGTTATTTTTGTTCAAAAGTAAACCTGTATTTTAATAAATGTTTTATAAATGTCAAACAAATAATTAGAAGTATTATTCATTAATCCATGGATTTACAGCATCCCACCACCACCAAATCCCCCCACTCTAAATCGTTAAACATCATTACACAAAGCTTCACTCATTTCATCGTATTACAGCGCGTTACTTAAAAGGGTAAGTGCGGTTAAAACGCAAGTGTTGTACTAATTCGAACAATACACAGGTCAATACAGACCCCATATGTAGAGCGGTAGACCCGCCCAAAACAACAAATTTTTTATTTGTGGCTTCACTATTGGAGTTATATTCTTAAAAGTGGGTGGGTTGGAATGTACACACCAAAGTATATCTCCTAACACTCCGTGCGCATGTCTGGCACGCTCGATGTGCGCGTGGTACACATTTTGGTCTACTGCGCATATAAAAAAAAATGGCGGCTCAAAAAAAAAAAAGCGGATCAAAAAAAAAATGGCGGATCAAAAAAAAAAAATGGTGGATCAAAAAAAAAATAAATTGGCGGATCAAAAAAAAAATTGGCGGATCAAAAAAAAAACAAAAAAAAACGTTTTTTATATTTTTCGTTTTTTTACAACTGCGCAATAGAGATGCGCATGAGCATGCCCCGCCCAGACGGATTCTCTTTATATTCTCTCTTCGCTTCTCGTTCTGCAGTCGCATCTTCAGCTGGATATAATACAGTTGTGTCTTCTCCTTGTTACGTATATATCCTCAGCGGTTAGTTAGCGTTGATATTATATTAATTGTTTAGTTTGCAAAAACAGTATTGTGCAAAGTGTTGTGAGAGCAGTTAAAATATCCCAAGAACTGTTGAATAAATATCAACCTTTTCTACTTTTTGTTCAGTTCTCAAGATGTATCAGTGCAGTGAATGCAACAAGAGTTTTACGCATCAATCTAACGTGCATAGACATAAAAGAGAATCGTGTGCCATGAGACCATCTTGTTCGCGAGAAAAAAGGAAGGCTAATACCCAGGTATGTGATGTGTCCATGAAAAAAGCAAAAATAGAAGATATTAAAGAAGACAGACCTCCAATACCTAAACTTACTTTATCGCGATGTAAAGATTGTGATACTTGGTACGTGAAAAATAAACTTTCTGCCCATTTACGGTCAAACCTACATAAAAGTGCACTTAAAAGTGACGATGTGAAAATTTTAACTTCTGCTTTTAAAAACAGGATTGTGTCTTACATGTTGCTGCCATCGAAAAAGTATGTGGACATTGAAGAATTTTTTGATGAAGTACAACAAAAATTTGTAAGTTTACTTTCCGAACAGTTAGTTAAGCATAAAAGTGTTAAGATTAATGTAGAACTATTTGGACAATATATTTTACAAACAAAAGAGACAATCGCAACTAAATCGTTTAATACGAAAAATAAGATGATAACTTCAACAACAGATTTATCTGATATTTATAAACAATTTTTGTCTGAAATTAAAGAGAAGGTGTCAATATTCACAGAAAATGGATCAGGTTGGGCATTGGAAAAAATATTACATTTGGAGCTTAATATAAATAAATTTAATCCAATTAGAGCTTCATCGTATATACCATTACCAAAACAAATTTCGAATAAAAAAGCTGTTGTTAATATCAAAAATAATGATTCATATTGTTTTGCATGGAGTGTGATAAGTGCACTGTTTCCAACTGAAAATCATGTTGACAGAACAAGTTCATACCCTAATTTCTTTGAGTATTTAGATTTTGAAGGAATTGATTTTCCTGTGAAATTAAAGGATATACATAAATTTGAAACGCTTAATCAAATATCTATAAATGTTTACGGTTTAGAGAGTGTTTATGAAGATAATAAATTAAAATATGAAGTAGTAGGTCCTCTTCATTACACCAGTAAAAAACTTCCAGCGCACATAAATTTGTTGTTGATAAGTGAAGGTGAAAACAACCATTATTGTTGGATTAAGAACATGTCAAGATTAGTGTCATCTCAGATTAATAAAAGAGACCATAAAAAATATTTTTGTGATGGATGTTTAATTTATTTTACATCAATGGAAAAATTAAAATTACACCAATCACATGATTGTAATCATTTGTTTACAAAAGTTCCTACCAATAACATTAAAATAAATAAGTACGGTCAGCATATACCAGAAAATATTTTACAGTTTGAAAATTTTCAAAAACAACTAAAAGTTCCATTTGTTATCTATGCAGACTTTGAATGCTTTTTAAAACCTTTGCAGCATCAAGAACCAGGAAACGAACAGAATTCTTATACTTTAAATACATTTAAACATGAACCGTATGCTTTTTGTTATTTCATTAAATGTTCATATGATGATTCTTTGTCGGTATTAGATTCATATTTTGGTTTAGATGCAGCTGATGAATTTTGTAAACGAATTGAAGGTCATGTACATAGAATTTATAATGAACATCTTAAACCTGTAGTGAAAATGCTTCCTTTATCCGATGAGGAAGAGCTGGCTTATAAAAATAGCAAAATTTGTCATATTTGTAATAAAACAATTGAAGAAAATGAAAAAGTCAGGGATCATGATCATTTAACTGGTAAATTTCGAAATGCAGCTCACAGTATCTGCAACTTAAACTTTCAAATTCCAAATTTTATACCTATCTTTTTCCATAATTTAACTGGTTATGATAGTCATTTATTTGTTAAACAATTGTGCTGTGAAGAAGATAATATTGATGTACTTGCACAAACCAAAGAAAAATATATTTCATTTTCAAAATCCATATTGGTTGACAAAGTAAAAGACAAGGATAATAAAGAAAAAAATCTGTTTATTAAAATGAGATTTTTAGATTCATTCCGTTTCGTTGGTTCCTCTTTGGAAAAGCTTGGTGAAAGCTTGGAACCAAATCAGTGCATAGAGATTAAAAAATATTTTGAAGATCCTAACCAGTTTAATGAAATTCGTAAAAAAGGTGTTTATCCTTATTCTTACGTTGATTCTTTCGAAAAATTACATGAAAATCAACTCCCAGCTATTGAACATTTTTATGATAAACTTAAAGATGAACCTATGTGTCCATCGGATTACAATAGGGCAATTACTATTTGGAATTTATTTAATTGTCAAAATCTTATGGATTATACCAAAATTTATTTATTGTCAGATGTTCTCATATTAACAGATTTCTTTGAAGCTTTTCGAAATATATCTTTAAATAACTTTAAGCTAGATCCTGCACAGTATTACACATTACCAGGTTTAAGATGGGATTCAATGTTAAAAATGACTGATGTTAAATTAGAATTATTAACGGATATAGATATGATACATTTTTTTAAAAATAGTATAAGAGGTGGCGTCTGTCATTGCAGCATTCGAAAAGCTGAATCTAATAATCAATTCTTGGAAAATTATGATACAAGCAAACCAAATTCATTTATAATGTATTTGGATGCCACTAACTTGTATGGACATAGTATGAGTCAATGTCTCCCCGTAAGTGATTTTTCTTGGTTGAACGATGAAGAAATTGAAGCCCTTGATGTGATGTCTATATCTGATGATGCTGAATTCGGGTATGTTTTGGAAGTAGATTTAAAGTATCCTCAAAATTTACATGTAAAACACAACGAATTACCTTTTTTGGCTGAAAATATTTGTGCACCAGGTTCAAAACAAAAGAAATTAATATGTAATTTAAACCATAAAGAAAAATATGTTATTCATTACCGAAATCTGAAACAGGTGCTTCAAAATGGATTAAAATTAACTAAAATTCATAGAGTTATTAAATTTAAACAAGCTGCATTTCTTAAACCATACATCGATTTAAATACCGAAATGAGGAACAAATCTAAAAATAAGTTGGAAAAGGATACTTATAAATTATTTAATAATGCCATTTACGGTAAATCTTTAGAAAACATTGACAAGCGAGTTGACATTAGATTAAACACACACTGGGAGAATATTGGTAAAAAACAAGGAGCGCAGACATTGATTGCTAAACCAAATTTTAAAAATCGTTTGGTCTTTAATGAAAACTTGGTTGCGATACAAATGGAAAGAGTAAAAGTGACTTACAATAAACCTGTTTATGTTGGCTTCACAGTCTTGGAATTATCAAAAACCGTTTTATATGATTTTTATTATGACTATATTAAAAGCAAGTATGGAGACGAAGCAATTTTGTTATACACGGATACAGACAGTTTGATCTTGCAAGTAGAGACTGAAAACTTTTATAAAGATATGCAAGACAATTTAGAGAAATTTGACACTTCTAATTACAATGAAAACAATATACATAATTTAACTATAAACAAATCAGTATTAGGGCGAATGAAAGATGAATTTGCAGGTAAACCAATTTCAAGTTTTTATGGGACGGGGGCTAAAGCTTACTGTGTAAATTTAGAAGAGAAATCTGAAAAAAAGGCAAAGGGAGTTAAAAAATATGTTATAGAAAATTCCATTACTAAACAAGATTATAAAGACGTAGTTGAAAATTCTGAGATCAAATTTAGAAAAATGAATATTTTTCATTCAATTTTACATGACATGTTTACACAATTAAAAAATAAAGTTGCTTTGTCTCCAAAAGATGACAAACGCTATATAATTCCAGATTCTTTTAGAACTTTAGCTTGGGGACACAAATATATAAGTATTTTGGAAGAGAAATCCAAGACTAATGATGACCAAGTTAATAATGTAATTGACATTCTAAAAAATTTAGTTCATGACGAATATAAAACATAAGATCCCTGGGAAAATATTTTATTTTGAAAATGGCTCTGCTACCAGTAGGAGTTCTATTTCTATCAGCATTCGTTAACAATACTTTGTTCATACAAGTTGATCCTAATGTTCGAGAAGCATTTATTTGTCTATCTGTTAATAATGTAAATAATGATAGTTGGCCTTCAACATGGAAAAGAATGAATATAAATAATGGTTTATTTACCCACAAAATAGATGATAATATTATAAATGATTCTACCATTGTACAGTATAAGTTAAGATTATATTATGTCAATAAAACTTCAATAGTGACACAGGAATGGAATCAGTTGTATAGAAAATCTTGTATAGAAGAAGAAAGTACTTCAAATGTGTGTGTAGTATTATTAAGTATATTGTTAGTAGTGTTTATATGTTCAATAGGATATATATTATTCAAAGTATATTTGTACTATAAATAAAATTCAATAACAAAACATATTTATAATAAAAGTTTTTATTCATAACAATGTCTATAATTATATAACAATTTTACGTTTGCTAATGCACAATGCCATGGATTCACATTTTTGTGAAAATAACATTCTGGAATTTTCTTAAATCTACTTAATTTTGGTTCTTGACCAATGGGAATGGCGTATATGAAATCTTCATTCAAAAACTTTTTTAAGTAGTTTATTTTCTCATTCCCTTTCACGTAAATTTTGGGCGATTGGTAAACTTCTAACACATGCTTTAAAATATCATCAATTTCATTAAGTTCTATATTTCCAACTTCCCATTTTAGTCCATGATACTCTTCGGCCCATTTAACCAGTTTGATATCAGGGGTAGATAACATATTTTTTTGAAATGGTGATTTAAACAGATAATTTGAGCAACGAATCCCATCATAAATCGCTAATTCTTGTGGAATGTATCCAAAAGAACAATTGAATCCTTGAATGTCGATAAAAAGTTCTGTCTTACACTCATTCATGGTTAGTCGCTAAATGATGTTTAAATCTATAAGATTAGTGTTTAAATCCCCCCACCACTCTTACTATCCCCACCACTCTTACTATCCCCACCACTCTTGCTTTCCCCACTACCACGCTTGCTTATTTAAGCACTCACCCACAGTTCTACTCACAGTATTTCAAGCAAGCATCTGAAAATGTATCAACCAACAGGAAACCAACAAGAGTTTAGTAACAAGCGCAATGCAGCTCTCGTCAATGAAACAATTTACTACATTAACAAATCCAAATCCAAATGGGTCAGCATTGGATTTTCCTTAGAGAGAAAATATATTCCTGTTGTTAAACTCTCTGGATACAAATATAATCAAAATGTGATTTTTAATGAAGATCAATGGATTTCCTTACTAAATAATCAAGGAATTATGTTAAGTTTCATTTATTCCAACAACACCGTGTGGCAACCCATGAAGGGGAATGGTTATGAGATTCACTTTGTGTTTATTGGTGATGCAAGAATAATTAAGATTACACAAGATGGTGGTAATGAAGTATTCCTAGCTGGCGATACCATAAATGAATTAGTGAACTTGGCAAATTTAATCAAATATCGTTTTGATATCTTAAAAAACCAGGAATTTTTCAAATATTACAATATTTTAGTTAGTGGAATCTCTATGAAAAATGGTGATTTGTTAAAAAATGTATATGATGTTATTTCACCTATGGAAAATAGTTTAAATGTTTGCTGTGTTTTAGAATTATTAAACTTTTACTCAGATTGTGTTGTGGAGGATGTAGAAACATTTACATGTAATGAATTTGTAAAAAGTTGTATTGAAAATAAAAACTTATAAATATATTTTTCTTTTTATTCCCCCCACCTCCTAAATTAATATTTAAAGCTCTGAACTTACTTTAAGTCTGAACATTCTCCAACAAGATGTGGTTAGCATATATATCTCAACCAGTAGCATATAACCTAACAAGTGCTATAGAGAATCTATCACAACACTTCAGTAATTTAGAATTTGATGCTGCCTATGAAGCCGAGTATGGAGTTGAAAGATTTTATACGGATGAAGAATGTATAGAAATGAGTAGAAAATATGAAAAAGCAGCAGAAGCCTGTAACATATATTTACATACTTCTGATTTAAAGTCTTTTCTGTACACGATGAAACAAATGGGATTTGAGGAGCATTTGGATGAAGTAAAGAAGTTTTTGTCACCTGAAATTATTCAAGAATTCAACCTAATTTATAAGAAATAAAAAACTTTAATATATTTATTTGTTTTATTCAATCATTAAATAATTATTATATAAATTGTATACATTAGTAAGTGCACATATACATGGTGATTTAGAATGATAAAAACAACGAGCTTCTCCTTCTTGTAATTGTGGATTTTCATCAAGTTCCATGACTAGTTTTAATGAATATTTTCGGATGTATTCGGATTTCTCTCTCCCTTTCACATAAACTTGATTCCCCTTTTCTGTTAGATTCTTGATTATTTCAGAAAAGTAGGGTGTTTGTGCCGGTTATCCCTCAATCAAAATCCAAAATCATTCCCAAAGGAGCTTCCCAAATGAGTTTTCAAAACCATTCCCAATCCCCCCACTCCCTACCAAATCCACCCACTCTTCACACTACCAAATCCCCCCACTCCCTACCAAATCCCCCCACTCTTCACACCACTCCTCTCCCCTCTCCGCTCCCCTCTCCCCTCTCCCCTCCCCTCTCCTTTCCCCTCTCCTCTCAGGAGCTTAAAACCATTCCACAACACGCACTCTTCACCCTAGCAAATCCCCCACTTCCTACCAAATCCACCCACTCTTCACACTACTTTATATAAATTAAAGCTATAATAAAACAAAATTCACAACGATGTCTTTGGTAGTACCTATTGATCTCTCCTGGGACACAGAACATTGCGAAAGCTATAATCCACAAGACTACATAGAAAATAATTTAATTTTACGAAAACCTCCACCTAATCTCTCCAAAAAAGGAAAAAAGAAATTTCGAGAAGCAGAGCGTAAAAGGATTCAAGAATTGGAAGCAGAAAAGGAAAACTATGTCTTGCCCAACAGCAAATGTAATGTTTAGTCATGTAAGTGGAAAGAAAACCTTGCAAGATTTTACTACAGAAGAACTAAAAATGTTACCATTGGAATATCTAATTAATTATGCAGACCCTTTGGAGCTCTTGGATGTATGGGGAAAATTACCAATGTCTTATAAATCAAGTTTTAATCTTCAAATTAACTTACCATGTTTTTTTCATTACAATCGTCCTGACTGGAGCACACACTTCGATGGACCTCCCACATCCCAGAAAGCATGTTTCGTTTGCAATAGAAACATATGTACCACATCTCAAGTAGACTAATGTAGATATTGTTATTTTTTCAAAAATAAACTTGTATTTTAATAAATGTATTTTAGTTTTAGTAAATGTATTTTTTATAAATGTCAAACAAATTTCATTGGATTCATTGATTCACTTTACAGCGTACCACCTCTCTTTTAAACGCACAATCCTCTCCACAGCACTTCTCCCTACCAAATCCCCCCACCAAATCCCCCCACTCTTCACCCCACCAAATCCCCCCACTTCACCCCACCAAATCCCCCCACTCTTCACCCCACCAAATCCCCCCACTCCTCTCCCCTCTCTCATCCCCACTCCTCTCCCCTCCGCTTAAAATCCTTATTTAAATCAATACCGAATGATTCCTTGTTAGTTATGTATCCTCCATGGTTTCGAATTACTACATATAACTTTAGTGTTTTATCAAGGTGTCGTTGTTTAGTTTGCAAAAACAGTATTGTGCAAAGTGTTGTGAGAGCAGTTAAAATATCCCAAGAACTGTTGAATAAATATCAACCTTTTCTACTTTTTGTTCAGTTCTCAAGATGTATCAGTGCCGTGAATGCAACAAGAGTTTTACTCAACAATCAAACGTGTATAGACATAAAAGAGAATCGTGTCCCATGAGACCGTCTTGTTTGCGCGAGAAAAGAAAATCCAAGACTCAAATATGTGATGTGTCTTCAAAAAACTTAAAATAGAAGATATTAAAGAAGACAGACCTCCAATACCTAAACTTACTTTATCGCGATGTAAAGACTGTGATACTTGGTACGTGAAAAATAAACTTGGTGCACATTTACGGTCAAACCTACATAAAATTGTGAAAAGTGCCGATGATGTGAAAATTTTAACTTCTGCTTTTAAAAACAGGATTGTGTCTTACATGTTGCTGCCATCGAAAAAGTATGTGGACATTGAAGAATTTTTTGATGAAGTACAACAAAAATTTGTAAGTTTACTTTCAGAACAATTAGTTAAGCATAGAAGTGTTAAGATTAATGTAGAACTATTTGGACAATATATTTCACAAACAAAAGAGAGAATCGAAATTAAATCATTTAACACAAAAAATAAGGTCATAACTTCGACAACAAGTTTAAGTGATATTTATAAACAGTTTTTGTCTGAAATTAAAGAAAAGGTGTCAATATTTGCGGAAAATGGATCAGGTTGGGCATTGGAAAAAATATTACATTTGGAGCTTAATATAAACAAGTATAATCCAATTAGAGCGTCTTCATATATCCCTTTACCAAAACAAATTTCAAATAAAAAAGCTGTTATTAACATTAAAAATAATGATTCATATTGTTTCGGATGGAGTGTAATAAGTGCACTATTCCCTGTTGAAATTAACAGTGAAAGAACAAGTTTATATCCAAATCCTTTTGAAATTTTAAGTTTTGAAGGAATAGAGTTTCCTGTAAAGTTGAAAGATATATCTAAATTTGAAACGCTTAATCAAATATCTATAAATGTTTATGGTTTAGAGAGTGTTTATGAAGATAGTAAATTCAAGTATGAAGTAGTTGGCCCTCTTCATTACACAAACAAAAAACTTCCAGTACACATAAATTTGTTGTTAATAAGTGAAGGTGAAAACAACCATTATTGTTGGATTAAGAACATGTCAAGATTAGTGTCATCTCAGATTAATAAAAGAGACCATAAAAAATATTTTTGTGATGGATGTTTAATTTATTTTACATCAATGGAAAAATTAAAATTACACCAATCACATGATTGTAATCATTTGTTTACAAAAGTTCCTACCAATGACATTAAAATAAATAAGTACGGTCAAAATATACCAGAAAATATTCTACAGTTTGAAAATTTTCAAAAACAACTAAAAGTTCCGTTTGTCATATATGCAGACTTTGAATGCTTTTTAAAACCTTTGCAGTTTGATCAACCAGATAATGATGAGGATTCATATACTCGGAACACATTTAAACATGAACCTTATGCTTTTTGTTATTTCATTAAATGTTCATATGATGATTCTTTGTCGGTATTAGATTACTATTTTGGTATGGATGCAGCTGATGAATTTTGTAAACGAATTGAAGGTCATGCACATAGAATTTATAATGAACATCTTAAACCGGTAGTGAAAATGCTTCCTTTAACAGATGAGGAAGAACTATCTTATAAAAATAGCAAAATTTGTCATATTTGTAATAAAACAATTGAAGAAAATGAAAAAGTCAGGGATCATGATCATTTAACTGGTAAATTTCGAAATGCAGCTCACAGTATCTGCAACTTAAACTTTCAAATTCCAAATTTTATACCCATCTTTTTTCATAATTTAACTGGTTATGATAGTCATTTATTTGTTAAACAATTGTGCTGTGAAGAAGATAATATTGATGTACTTGCACAAACTAAGGAAAAATATATTTCATTTTCAAAATCCATATTAGTTGACAAAGTAAAAGATAAAGACAATAAAGAAAAAAGTATTTTTATAAAAATGAGATTTTTGGATTCATTCCGTTTCGTTGGTTCCTCTTTGGAAAAGCTTGGTGAAAGCTTGGAATCAAATCAGTGCATTGAGATTAAAAAATATTTTGAAGATCCTAACCAGTTCAATGAAATTCGTAAAAAAGGTGTTTATCCTTATTCTTACGTTGATTCTTTCGAAAAATTACATGAAAATGAACTCCCAGCTATTGAACATTTTTATGATAAACTTAAAGATGAACCTATGTGTCCATCGGATTACAATAGAGCTTTTAATATTTGGAATTTATTTAATTGTCAAAATCTTATGGATTATACCAAAATTTATTTATTGTCAGATGTTCTCATATTAACAGATTTTTTTGAAGCGTTTCGAAATGTATCTTTAAATAATTTTAAGCTAGATCCTGCACAGTATTATACATTACCAGGTTTAAGATGGGATTCAATGTTAAAAATGACTGATGTTAAATTAGAATTATTAACGGATATAGATATGATACATTTTTTTAAAAATAATATAAGAGGTGGTGTCTGTCATTGCAGCGTTCGAAAAGCAGAAGCTAATAATCCATTCTTGGAAAATTATGATCCAAGCAAACCAAATTCATTTATAATGTATTTAGATGCCACTAACTTGTATGGACATAGTATGAGTCAATGTCTCCCCGTAAGTGATTTTTCTTGGTTGAACGATGAAGAAATTGAAGGCCTTGATGTGATGTCTCTTCCTGACGATGCTGAATTCGGGTTCGTTTTGGAAGTAGATTTAAAGTATCCTCAAGGTTTACATCAAGAGCACAACGAATTACCTTTTTTGGCTGAAAATATTTGTGCACCAGGTTCAAAACAAAAGAAATTAATATGTAATTTAAACCATAAAGAAACATATGTTATTCATTACCGAAATCTGAAACAGGTGCTTCAAAATGGATTAAAATTAACTAAAATTCATAGAGTTATTAAATTTAAACAGGTTGCATTTCTTAAACAGTACATCGATTTAAATACCGAAATGAGGAACAAATCTAAAAATAAGTTGGAAAAGGATACTTATAAATTATTTAATAATGCCATTTATGGTAAATCTTTAGAAAACATTGACAAACGAGTTGACATTAGATTAATCACACACTGGGAGAACATTGGTAAAAAGCAAGGTGCGCAGACATTGATTGCCAAACCAAATTTTAAAGATCGATTAGTTTTTAATGAAAATTCGTCGCGATACAAATGGAAAGAGTAAAGATAACTTACAATAAACCCGTTTATGTTGGATTCACAGTCTTGGAATTATCAAAAACCGTTTTATATGATTTTTATTATGACTATATTAAGAGCAAGTATGGAGACGAAGCAATTTTATTATACACGGATACAGATAGTTTAATTTTAAACATAAAAACTGAAAATTTTTATAAAGATATGCAAGACAATTTAGACAAATTTGACACTTCTAATTTCAATGAAAACAATATACATAATATAACTAAGAATAAATCAGTATTAGGGCGAATGAAAGATGAATTTGCGTGCAAACCAATTTCAAGTTTTTATGGGACGGGAGCTAAAGCCTACTGTGCCAATTTAGAGAATAAATCTGAAAAAAAGGCGAAAGGAGTTAAAAAATATGTTATAGAAAATTCCATTACTAAACAAGATTATAAAGACGTAGTTGAAAATTCTGAGATCAAATTTAGAAAAATGAATATTTTTCATTCAATTTTACATGATATGTTCACACAATTAAAAAATAAGGTTGCTTTGTCTCCAAAAGATGATAAACGCTATATAATTCCAGATTCTTTTAGAACTTTAGCTTGGGGACACAAACATATAAGTATTTTGGAAGAGAAATCCAAGACTGATGATGAGATGGTTAATAATGTAATTGATATTCTAAAAGATTTAGTTCATGACGAATATAAAACATAAGAACCCTGGAAAACTATTTTAGTTTGAAAATGGCTCTGCTACCAGTAGGAGTTCTATTTCTATCAGCATTCGTTAACAATACTTTGTTCATACAAGTTGATCCTAATGTTCGAGAAGCATTTATTTGTCTATCTGTTAATAATGTAAATAATGATAGTTGGCCTTCAACATGGAAAAGAATGAATATAAATAATGGTTTATTTACCCACAAAATAGATGATAATATTATAAATAATTCTACCGTTGTACAGTATAAGTTAAGATTATATTATTTCAATAAAACTTCAATAGTGACACAGGAATGGAATCAGTTGTATAGAAAATCTTGTATAGAAGAATGTAATGTAAATGTGTGTATAGTATTATTAAGTATATTGTTAGTAGTGTTAATATGTACTATGGGATATATATTATTCAAAGTATATTTGTATTATAAATAAAATTCTGGAGTCAATAAAAAAGGTTTTTATTCATATAATGCACAATGCCATGGATTCACATTTTTGTGAAAATAACATTCTGGAATTTTCTTAAATCTACTTCATTTTGGTTCTTGACCAATGGGAATAGCGTATATGAAATCTTCATCCAAAAACTTTTTTAAGTAGTTTATTTTTTCATTCCCTTTCACGTAAATTTTGGGCGATTGGTAAACTTCTAACACATGCTTTAAAATATCATCAATTTCATTAAGTTCTATATTTCCAAATTCCCATTTGATGATACTCTTCGGCCCATTTAACCAGTTTGAGATCAGGAGCAGATAACATATTTTTTTGAAATGGTGATTTAAACAGATAATTTGAGCAACGAATCCCATCATAAATCGCTAATTCTTTTGGAATGTATCCAAAGGAACAGTTATATCCTTGAATGTCGATAAAAAGTTCTGTCTTACACTCATTCATGGTTAGTCGATAAATGATGTTTAAATCTATAAGATTAGTGTTTAAATCCTCCCACCACTATCCCCACTACCACGCTTACTATCCCCACTACCACGCTTGCTTATTTAAGCAGTCACCCACAGTTCTACTCTCATTATTTCAAGCAAACATCTGAAAATGTATCAACCAACAGGAAACCAACAAGAGTTTAGTAAGAAGCGCAATGCAGCTCTCATCAATGAATCCATCTACTACATCAACAAATCCAAATCCAAATGGGTCAGCATTGGATTTTCCTTAGAGAGAAAATATATTTCTGTTGTTAAACTCTGTGGATACAAATACAATCAAAATGTGATTTTTAATGAAGATCAATGGATTTCCTTCCTAAATAACCAAGGAATTATGTTGAGCTTTATTTATTCCAACAACACCGGCTGGCAACCCATGAAGGGAAATGGTTATGAGATTCACTTTGTGTTTATTGGGGATGCAAGAATAATTAAGATTACACAAGATGGTGGTAATGAAGTATTCCTAGCTGGTGATACCATAAATGAATTAGTGAACTTGGCAAATTTAATCAAATATCGTTTTGATATCTTAAAAAACCAGGAATTTTCCAAATATTACAATATTTTGGTTAGTGGAATCTCTATGAAAAATGGCGATTTGTTAAAAAATGTATATGATGTTATTACACCTATGGAAAATAGTTTAAATGTTTGCTGTGTTTTAGAATTATTAAACTTTTACTCAGACTGTGTTGTGGAGGATGTAGAATCATTTGCATGTAATGAATTTGTAAAGAGTTGCATTGAAAATAAAAATTTATAAACATATTTTTCTTTTTATTCCCCCCACCTCCTAAATTAATATTTAAAACTCTGAACTTACTTTAAGTCTGAACATTCTCCAACAAGATGTGGTTAGCATATACATCTCAACGAGTAGCATATAACCTAACAAGTGCTATAGAGAATCTATGGCAACACTTTAGTAATTTAGAATTTGATGCTGAGCATGAAGCCGAGTATGGATTCGAAAACTTCTATACGTATGAGGAATGTATGGAATTGGCAAGAAAGTATGAAAAAGCTGCAGAAGCCTGTAACATATATTTACATACTTCTGATATAAGAACTTTTCTGCAAACCATAAAGGAAATTGGATTTGAGGAGCATTTGGATGAAGTAAAGAAGTTTTTGTCACCTGATATTATTCAAGAATTCAACCTAATTTATAACAAATAAAAAACTTTATTTCATTTATGTGTTTTATTCAATCATTAAATTATTATTATATAAATTGTATACATTAGTAAGTGCACATATACATGGTGATTTAGAATGATAAAAACAATGAGCTTCTCCTTCTTGGAATTTTGGATTTTCATCAAGTTCTATGACTGGTTTTAATGAATATTTTCGAATGTATTCGGATTTCTCTCTCCCTTTAACATAAACATGATCTACTTTCTCTGTTAAATTCTTGATTATAACAGAAAACTTGTGAATTGGTGTATATCCTTCATTCCATGGGATACAGTGATGATTCTTCATTAACCACACAGCTTGTTTGTGTATGTCAGGTGGCAGGTATTTTAGATCAAACGGTGCTTTAAAAACATAGTGGCAAGTCTTGCTTCCATCATAGGCAGCCAGTTCTTTGGGAATAAACTTCTTATTTTCTATATTAAATCCTTGCACATCAACAATTAATAACCTCATAATTTCAAAAATGAGAATTGTTTAATCATAGATTTCTTGTCAGAATATTCCTGTAGTTGTTGTTTTAATTTTTTCAGCTCTTCTAAAAAGTAGGATACTCGAAGTTCCAGTTCTTCACCCATAATGGTAGGAAGGAATAGTAGAGCATTGATTTTATATAGTCAGACATGCGCTTTAAAGTTGTCTAACATTTTTGGTTAATGGATTGTAGCTAAATACTCTCTCATGCATAATAAGACAATAGCAGTGCATACACAAGCTGAACGACCAACATTTTACGTAGGATTGCACGATGCAATATCTCAACCTACGCAGTCTGCGTACACTCCTATGTTGCGCATTTGGTGCAACTACCTGCTCGTCGTCACTGGAATAACCACTATCCGAACTTGATGTCATCTTGGCAATATATATATAATTTAATAAGCGAAAATTGTTTAATCATAGATTTCTTGTCAGAATATTCTTGTAGTTGTTGTTTTAATTTTTCAGCTCTTCTAAAAAGTAGGATACTCGAAGTTCCCATAATGGTAGGAAAGAATAGTAGTGCATTGATTTTATATAGTCAGACATGCGCTTTAAAGTTGTCTAACATTTTTGGTTAATGGATTGTAGCTAAATACTTTGTCATGCATAATAAGACAATATGCAGATATTTGGTCTTTAAGATCATCATGTAATTCAAACTCAACTCTCATAACAATAGGCCCGGGTTCAATTGTTTCTTTCTGATGAGAACAATCGATATATACGATAGGAGCATAAGTATTAAATTCCTTTGGAGAAAAAATGGGCTCCGGTGTTAATCCATAGTAAGATTTTTGAAATTGTGAAAACATTTCATATAATGATGCAAATTTATTTTTAGCAAAGTCTAAATATAGATCGTTGTAGGGATATCTCACCGAGTTTAAAAATACTTTGATGTTTCGTAATTTAACGTTGGAAAATAAAGACATATCAGTTGTTGATTTATCCCTTAAGTCTTTTTGAAAAGCAATTGCTACATGACGTGGGGTATTGACTTTCGTAGATGTTTTGACAGGCCAGTTATGACGATTAGTTTTTAATAATTCTGGGTATTCAATCAGTTCCCAACTCCGGAAAGCGATTATTATATCAGTATTCTTATTAATTATTTTAGATAATGCCAATTCTTGAGGAATAGCTACTGAAATGTGAGGTATATTCCAAGTTAGCTTTGTAAGCTCAATTTTTGGATTTTCGTCTGCAGTATTAATTGTTGCATTTTTGTCTGAATTATCGCGTACTAAAATAAGTTCTTGTTTAGCATTTAAAATAATTTTTTTGTAGTCTTCAAAAAATCCCATTAAGAATTTAAGGGGAATGCAAACATTAAATAATCCTGTTGTTGAATCAACAACTTGTGAAGATTCCATAGGAAACCAACCTGCGTTTTTAAGTTTATTGCATTCATTTTTATTATATGACAAATATCCCTTTATTGTTGAAGTTAACCCAACATCTCTAACTGAATCTATTGTAACACCGTTTAGTTGATAACGCATTTCTTTAAAAAGGAATGCAATCCCATTGTTTATCAATTTTAATGTATTTGAGACAGCATTATTATCTTTTGTTAGTTTACCCTCTATGTAAAGAAAGCTTCCGGAAGGAAGAGTATACTTGTCTACTTCATGAACAGGTATTATAATTTCATCATTATTTCCCAATTTAGTAGGTAGGTATGGTTCATAACCATGAACTTCGGAATGCACAATTGAATTATCTATGAAAAGACCTTCTGTTACATTAAGGACATCCATTATATTAAAACCTTTAAGCCTAGAGATTTCAAAAAGCTTATATTTTCAGGTGTTATCCCTTGTGTCTTTCTCCTTCTACTAATCTTTGGTTTACGATGTTTAGCCTTCTTATAGTTTTTAGTAATTTTGCGGGTAAATTGAAGGTTTTTCTATTATAAAGGATAACCATTATACTTCTTTTATATGCAACCTTATAGTTACAGTCTCGTTTCGAAAATCAACAAGATTTAAATCTTGGTCTATTACCTTTACTGTTATTTTATCTATTACTTTTACTGTAACAGGAAAATAAATAATATTTTGGGGACTTTCTATTATTTTAAATCCAGGGCTAACATTAGGGAAAAACTGATGAATAATGTGTACTGGTTTTCCGTTCAGATAGGAACCTTCTGCGATACTGCAGTCTATGCATAAAGAATTAACTTTTATAATCTCTGCTGGATTTTGCGATGTTCTTGGAACTCCATCACCAGATATTATCCCATTATTAAAGCCCAAAAGCTTTCCTATTGTACCATCTTTAAAAATAATATCCGTAGTAGACTTTATTGTTGATTTTAATGTGTTGTTATTTGCATAGAGGTGAAACGAAATATTTCTTTTTTGGAATTCAGTCTGTAAATATTTATTAACATCGTCCATTTCATAACTTCCCGTAGGAATTGTGAAAAATTCATTATTTTTTCCAAAATATACTTTATTATTACTTTTATCAATATTTGGTATTGCATTAAAAGTTTCAAAGTTGGTAAGTCCGACAACGTAGGAAGTGTTAGGATCTAAGTAAATAGGTGGATGGAAATCTGCTTGAAGTATAGCTGAATTTGTGGAAAGAGCTATAGTAAACGACATGATGGTCGTAATAAGAATAAAATGGAAACACAATTATGTATTATTATAAATAAACTGTAAGGATAACTGTCCACAAGTTGAGGTATTAAAAGATTGATATTTATCATAGTTATATTTAATATTGTTTTTGCTACCATCGCTATAGAAATAAGATATAACTTCATTTGGTGGTCGTAAATTTCCAAAACTATCAAAGTAAATTATGTTATTATTATTTTTAACATACGCTGTCCAGTGAGTGCCTTCCCCCATATCGTCATCTAAATTTATAATACCTGTTTCATATTTTTTTATTTTTTTGGGTAACTTATTTCTCATAAAGACACCTCTAAAATGTGGCAACTTTAATAATTTGACATACTTTAATAAATCTATATTTGTCAAAGGTCGGCGAGGTAGCAAATTTAACAGTTTTTTGAATATGGTTTTAAATATAGACCACACCCTTGCTTATATGGTTTTAAATAAAGACCATTTCCAATTGATATTTTTTCCATTTCTTTGTTGTGTCTTGTTTGCTCTTCTAACTTCTTTTGTGCATTTTTGGCGGAATTTACTGCCTGGGCAATGCCAGCAGCGCCCCCGCTTAGGGCTCCTAGAGCAGATAAACCAGCAAAAATAGGTATTAAAGGTAAAATTCCACCAGTTTTTGGAATTGGAATAATTCTTTGTTTAGGTTCTTTTATTTTTAATTTTTTAATTGATGATAAAGCTGTGCCGGCAGCGTTTCTTATATTAGCAAATTTTTTCCCAGCTAGCTCTTTACGTGCTTTTCTTACGACTTGGTTAAATGATATTTGACCTCCTTTCTTGCGTTTTTGTTTCCGTTTTCTTATTCCCATGCCGAGTTTTGTTTTTGCTTTCATGATTCCGGCCACAGCCAAGGATGACAGTTTTTCGCCTAGATTTGAATCTGAAGCTTTGAATCTATTAAATGCCTTTTTAGCTAATACTTTATCTGCCTCGTTTCTGTTTTTTAAATCGGAATATTCCGAATATGCTATATCGTGCTCTTTGCAAGCTTCGTCTAATAAATTAGTTCCCTTATCACCTCGGGCAAGCCTTTTATTTAACTTTGTACCAGGTCCACAAAAGTTATAAGAAGGAATATGGAGCTCTACTGGTAATTTATTAATAAGAGTATTTAATAAACCACTACCTGTTCTCTGTCCTTCCACGCAGTGAATGACATTATTATGTCTAATCATTATATATAAATGATTTAAGAACGCAAATAACCTTACTTAAATAGCGATGTTCAAACAATGAAGATCAAAAAACAAGATTTTTCTTTACCGATAAAAAATTTTGATTTATATCATGATAATTATCGAAAACATGGACAATTATTTGGTGGAAACTGTAAAAGATGTTTAATAGTAGGACCATCGGGTTGTGGGAAGACAAATGTTATGATTTCTCTTATAACACACGCTAATGGATTAAGATTTGAAAATATATATGTGTACTCAAAATCCTTATATCAATCAAAATATGAATATCTAAAAAGGCTTTTTGCCCCACTAAAGTTTATTGGTTATTTTGAATCATCGAACGCTGAGGATATTGTTTCACCCACTGAAATAAAACCAAACTCACTGATTATATTTGATGATATAGTATGCACTGATCAAAGTCTTATGAGGGATTATTTTTGTTTTGGACGTCATAAAAATACAGATTGTTTTTATTTGTGTCAAACATATTCATCAATCCCTAAACAACTTATACGTGATAATGCCAACCTCTTAGTAATTTTTCAACAGGATGCTACAAACTTGAAACATATATATGATGATCATGTAAATGGTGACATGAGCTTTCAAGAGTTTAAAAACTTGTGTTCAATGTGTTGGAAACATAACTATGACTTTGTCGTTATTGATAAAGACTGCCAATTTAATGATGGGCGCTATAGAAAAGGATTTGATAATTTTATTTCCACTATATAACTCTCTGACAAAACGATAATTTTCTAGTATACAACCTACCTTTTGTAAAGATGGATGAAAAAACGGCGAAAGAGTTGGTAAAAACTAGACAAGCCGTTAGACAAAAGTATAAAGCTTTAAAATCAGATTTATCTGATAAAGAAATTCGTATGGAAAAAGAATTTAAACCAATAACTCAACCTTTGCATGAGTTAATTCAGACAATTAAAACAGAACCGTTCATTAAAAAAGAAGTATATTCACCACAATTAGTTTCGACCCCAAAATTTCAATTTCCTACGCCAGAGATCAATCAAAGGAAATCAAATGCATATAGTAAATATCTTTCAACGCACATGCCCTCACTTTTAGGAGATGATGAAGTATTTGGGGAAGATTCGCAACAGTCAGGAGAATCAAGCCCTGAAACAACAATTGAACCAACTATAGGTGAGTTGCGACAAGATGTTTTAGAATTAACAAGAACACCTGCTTATGAAGAATATTTGGAAGCATATCATTCACTTCTAAGACCTTTCGTGGATGGGCTAATAAAAGACACGGAAGGCAAATTTGATAACAAATATGGTTTTAGACATGATGTTGATGCAGATAAATATAAGATTGCTAATTCTGTGGTGGATTTCATAGGAAAAGATTTTAAAGTTGAAGGAGTTAGGTATGAGGGAACACCTGGATTGTATGAGCTTCTTTTTAAAAAAGAACCTGTTGGTTATGCATCAAATGATATGGAAAATTATATGGATGTTTTGAATAGGACAAATGCATATAGACGAAATTTTGATCCTGATAGTCAAATTCAAGGTTCGACCGACATTAAATACTTGACAATAGTTAAACCTTACTTATTACAAAAAGGTATATTAAAACGAGGAAGCACAACAGAGACAGGTTATCGTGCACTACTACCAAGCACTTCACGTTTGTTGCCTCCACAAAGACCGCGTTCTACAAGAAATCTGTCTACAAAAAGTGGAAAGGGGGGAGCTATGTTAAATTTATCAAAAAAGAAATTAGATTATGTATATTATGATGATATAAATGAGATAATTGATAGATTAAAATTATTGACAGCATCACAAATGGCTGGAATACTGGTCATCAAAATGAAATAATATCGATTTTAGAAGAACTAAGAGAAGCAAAAATAATTAAATAAATACTAATTCACACATGTTTATTCCTTATTCTACCGCTGACAGCAACCATGTCTATTGACAAGTTTGGATCCCACATCTTTGGCAAGGATAATAAATTTTCATCTGAAGAACATAACATTATAAAACTTGTTGATCTTAGTGCAGTTAAACTTTGTTATAATTTGGTGTTACCATTTATTGGCAAATATAACATATATGAACATGCAGACAACGCTTTTCAATTGTTGCAAGATAGACGGTTACAATATATTTTTCCTATGGAATCTGCTACTATAATTTCTGGAGAATACCCGAAAAAATATATTTTCTTAAAAATTAATGGAAAAAATATCACTGACCCTGTAGGTATTCGGTTAAAGAAAGGGGATGTTCTTTCTTTTCATCGCCCTGAAAACGGTCATTTAGAAGATTTTTATGGCGAATTGTTAATAAAATGCCCTGTAGAAGTAACAAACTAAACAGTTAATTATCATGTCTGTACAACCTAACATCAAGGAAGATCTAGTCAACGAGTTACATAAACCTGCTAGAAAAAATTTTAGACGACGACGGGTTATTATTAAAAATTTAAACGATTTATGGCAAGCAGATTTGGTGGAAATGATACCTTATGCAAAACTAAATAAAGGATATAGATACATTTTAGTTGTTATAAACACATTTTCCAAATATGTTTGGGTTCAACCTGTTAATAGAAAAACTGCTGAGGAAGTAACTTTAGCTATGGAAAAAATTTTAAAGCTTGCGAAAACTCCTCCAACTAACATACATACAGATCAAGGAAGAGAATTTTTCAACAAAAACTTTAATAAATTAATGGAAAAATATAACATTAATCACTACAGTACATTTTCCACAGTGAAAGCAAGTATTGTTGAAAGGGTCAACAGAACTTTAAAAACTCTCATGTGGAAACAGTTTAGCTTGCAAGGAAATTATAAATGGTTGGATATCCTAAATAATATTGTTTTTAAGTATAATACAACTAAACATAGAACAACAGGATTAAAACCTATAGATATAAATGAAGAAAATGAAAAAGATATTCTAAAATCAACTTATAATAATATAAAAACAATTGACCCCAAAAAATCAAAATTTAAACAAGGGGATTTTGTTCGAATAAGTAAATACAGGGAGGCTTTCCAAAAGGGATATACACCAAACTGGTCAAATGAAATCTTTCAAATTAAAGAAATTAAATTAACCAATCCAAGAACATATCTGCTGACAGATGACAAAAATGAACTAATTATAGGTAGTTTTTATGAACCAGAGTTGCAGAAAGTCAAACATTCAAACGTGTATCTCGTGGAAAAGGTGCTAAGAAGAAAGGGAAATAAAGTGTATGTCAAATGGCTGGGAATGGACAAATCACACAATTCTTGGATATTATAAAAAGATGTAATATAATAAAATAAAAAACTTTATATTTAACAACATGGTTTTATTTACTTCTCATCATGTCACTTATGTACAACAATATCACTAGAGCTTGATCAGTACTGTCATTTTTCTTCACAAGAATCTTTTCCTTAGTCTCTTTTAAAACAATTGAGAAATAGAATCTTCTGCAAAGAGGACAATGCGCGTTGGTTTTCGACCACTCTGTTAAACACTTTATACAAAATTTGTGTGTGCACGAATTTGGTGTGCAAATTTCTTCTCTTCTCATGGAATATAAACAAACAGGACATCTGCTTCTGTCTTCTTGTTTAAGTTTTTTCACCGATTTTCTGCCACCAACCAGCTTTCGTTTTTGAATCATATTTCTAGCAATTAATGTTTCAGAAACCGTGTGCGTATAAATTTATAGATATTCCCCCACTCAAGTCAAGCCCCATGGGTGAGGTGGGAGGATATGACGTTGAATTGGTCGTACTCAAAAATTATTTAAAACGTTCATTGTATATTTTCTTCCTAAAATTTTCATCCAAAACATCCTTTAGGAGGTTCTCAGCATATTGAAGTCTATTTTGAAAGCGGTAGCGATCCAATACGTACTGCTCGTAGTTACTAATCCTTGCTTGTTTGTATGCAAATTTCCATGCAACCAATATATGGATTTTATTCATATTTTCGTTAAATGTAACCTTCTTCATAGTGCTTCTCTAAAATCACAAGTTTTATTCCCTTATATATTAAAAGTCAAGGTCATATTATGAGCGAGGAGGGGTGGTGGGGGGAGGGTGGGGAAGGGGGGAGTCAGATCCACATACTAGTGCTTCTACTATTAAAAGTTACTCAAGGTCAAGTCAAAGTCAAGAGTGGGAGGAACAGAAACGGTTTACTACTACTACTACAACCAAAGGGGAGAATAGCAACCAACTTACAACATCTACTTTTATTTTTCCAGATCTGATATATTTCATAAACAAGATACTGTTTCGGCAAATTTGCAGTTATTGATCTCACTTTGCATAAAGGAAAGAATTTATTTATTAGAGTAAATTAGAGTTAAACCGTTTAGATTTAGCGTAAAAACGGTTTTCCGGCTTACTAAAATTAGTTGTGACAGCAGTATATTTCTGATCGTGCAGGAAGAGATTTCCGCTCCTTTGTCTCATTCCTTATAATTACTATTTATTAATATTAAATTCCTTATACTGTGAAATAAAATAACGGTAACAATCTTTTATTATTCCGTCTGAGAATTTAATATTAAACCATAATTATATTCTTTTCTCGCAACAACCTGTCTAAATCTGGGCTATAATTATTTCTTAACTGGTTCGAGGCGAGAGAACCACTTCTTCGTTCTTGTTTCGACGTCAAATTCACAGACCTTCATAAAGTATTTTTAGATATATTATAAAACCGTGTAAAGAACGTGGTTTCCTAAATTGATTTTAAAATACAGTTTGAATGTGAGAAATCCATTGCAACGTGCTAATGCTAAAGTGACTTAGATTTATTGTGGAAAATTGTAGTGTTTTCAAAGTTAGAATTCATTATAAAGCTGTAAGTCTAAATTTCTAAATCTAATTATAATTTTCTAGTTACGGCGGACCCGCTTAAGTCATTTATTACAATCTCTTAAAAATGTCCCTCATAGAGCGGACTGCAAAAATGTATGGAAATTTTTATAATGCAGGGTAATTGCCTTTGTAAAATAAAAATTCCTGCATCTGCTGATACTTTTCTAGTTATGACAGTATCTAAGTCTGTTAAAAATATCCCGCATAGGGCAGACTGCAAAAATGTATGGAAATAGGCACGTCCATCTGATCATTTTTATAATGCGGGGTTATTTCCTTTATAAAATAAAAATTCCTGCATCTGCTGATAATTTTCTAGTAATGGCAGTATCTAAGTCTGTTAAAAATATCCCGCATAAAGCAGAGTGCAAAAATGTATGGAAATAGGCACGTCTATCTGGTCATTTTTTTATAATGCAGGTTAATTTCCTAAGCACATCTTTTACTCAATTCATAGCAAGAATCCCCTACAAATAATAATTACTCATTGCTCCATAATTGTACCCGTATAAAATGAATACAGTACTTCAGGAAATTATTCAAAGGTAATTTAAATTTAATGATCGTTTACTATTGCAAGCGATACCCGTACCTGCTGGCTATAATTTTTATAAAATAAAAAAACAATTAATAAATTAAGTACATTTACTTTTAAGACCCACCAACAACATATAATTTTTACTGGTTCTATAGTGTTTAAATCACTATCGTTTTGAATAAGTATAGAAGATATTCCATTAGCGGAATTAAAATAACCATATAATTTTCTAAAGGGTCAACTCAGTACAAAAATAAATCACACCATCTGCAAAATGTAAAACATTTGGTTACATATCTTTTTATAAGTAATCAACTCGAACACGGAAATTATGTAATATCATATGCAACATGTGCAAATATACTTACTTAAACAAAGCCAGGTGAAAGGCGTTCGTTGAACGCTGGAAAACGTGAGAAATGAGCTTCTCTATATTAAATTGCATATACGGGGGGGCATTGAGAACTTAATAAAAATACAGCGTGTACTTAAATTGTTTTTATTATACAGGTGACATTAAAAACGATAAAATAGAGTATATTTAAATTGTATGTTTTTATTATTCGAGGACATTAAAAATAATAAGCATATTTCTTGAGCTACTGGTGGGTAGTAAATCAACTGTTTTTTCCTTGCATATGCAAAAGCCTTATACTAGCTGTTGGACATGCCATTATTAATAGTTAGTTCTTGTTCAATGAATAATCAATAGGGACTGCTACAGACATCGTTGTGAATTGTGTTAAATACTGTAAATATTGAGAATTTATAGCAATAAAAGCGGTGTGGGGAAAAGCTGGTAGGAGGAATGGTTTTGAAAGCTCCTTTGGAGCTGGATTTGATATAAGAGTGGTAGGATTTGGTAGGGAGTAGGGGGATTTGCTAGGGAGTGGGGGGATTTATTTTTGGATCCATATCTGGTGTGGTTTGGATACTATCCAGGGATAGTGACCATATTTGTACTGCCAAAGACATTGTTGTGAATTTTGTTTTATTATAGCTTTAATTTATATAAGGTAGTGTGAAGAGTGGTAGGATTTGGTAGGGAGTAGGGGGATTTGCTAGGGTGAAGAGTGGGGGGATTTGGTAGGGAGCAGATGGATTTGGTAGGGAGAAAAGTGGGTGGATTTGGTAGTGTGAAGAGTGGGTGGATTTGGTAGGGAGTGGGGGGATTGGGAATGGTTTTGAAAGCTCATTTGGGAAGCTCCTTTGGGAATGATTTTGGATTTTGATTGAGGGATAACCGGCACAAACACCCTACTCAGAAAATTTGTGAATTGGTGTATATCCTTCATTCCAAGGAATACAGTGATGATTTTTCATTAACCATATAGCTTGTTTATGTAAGTCAGGTGGTAGGTATTTTATATCAAATGGTGATTTAAAGATATAGTGGCATATTTTGTGTCCATCATAGGCAGCCAACTCTTTGGGAATAAACTTCTTATTTTCTATGTTAAATCCTTGCACATCGACAATTAATAACCTCATAATTTCAAAAGTGAGAATTGTTTAATCATAGATTTCTTGTCAGAATATTCTTGTAGTTGTTGTTTTAATTTTTTCCGTTCTTTTAAAAAGTAGGATACTCGAAGTTCTAGATCTTCACCCATAATGGTAGGAAAGAATAGTAGAGCATTGATTTTATATAGTTTAGCGCTTTAAAGTTGTCTAACATTTTTGGTTAATGGATTGTAGCTAAATACTTTGTCATGCATAATGAGACAGTAGGCAGATATTTTGTCTTTAAGATCATCATGTAATTCAAACTCAACTCTCATAACAATAGGTCCGGATTCAATTGTTTCTTTCTGATGTGAACAATCGATATATACGATAGGAGCATAAGTATTAAATTCCTTTGGAGAAAAAATGGGTTCAGGTGTTATTCCATAGTAAGATTTTTGAAATTGTGAAAACATTTCATATAATGATGCAAATTTATTTTTAGCAAAGTCTAAAAATAGATCGTTGTAGGGATATCTCTCAGAGTTTAAAAATACTTTGATGTTTCGTAATTTAACGTTGGAAAATAGAGACATATCAGTTGTTGATTTATCCCTTAAGTCTTTTTGAAAAGCAATTGCTACATGACGTGGGGTATTAACTTTCGTAGATGTTTTGACAGGCCAGTTATGACGATTAGTTTTTAATAATTCTGGGTATTCGATGAGTTCCCAACTCCGGAAAGCAATTATTATATCAGTATTCTTATTAATTATTTTAGATAATGCTAATTCTTGAGGAATAGCTACTGAAATGTGAGGTATATTCCAAGTTAGCTTAGTAAGCTCAATTTTTGGATTTTCATCTGCAGTATTAATTGTGGCATTTTTGTCTGAATTATCTCGTACTAAAATAAGTTCTTGTTTGGCATTTAAAATAATTTTTTTGTAGTCTTCAAAAAACCCCATTAAGAATTTAAGCGGAATGCAAACATTAAATAATCCTGTTGTTGCGTCAACAACTTGTGAAGATTCCATAGGAAACCAACCTGCGTTTTTAAGTCTATTACATTCATTTTTATTATACGACATGTATCCCTTTATTGTCGAAGTTAACCCAACATCTCTAACTGAATCTATTGTAACACCGTTTAGTTAATAACGCATTTCTTTAAAAAGGAATGCAATCCCATTGTTTATCAATTTTAATGTATTTGAGATAGTATTATTATCTTTTGTTAGTTTACCCTCTATGTAAAGAAAGCTTTCGGAAGGAAGCGTATACTTGTCTACTTCATGAACAAGTATTATAATTTCATCATTATTTCCCAATTTTGTAGGTAGGTATGGTTCATAACCATGAACTTCGGAATGCACAATTGAATTATCTATGAAAAGACCTTCTGCTACGTTAAGGATATCCACTATACTAAAACCTTTAAACCTAGAGATTTCAAAAAGCTTATATTTTCAGGTGTTATCCCTTGTGTGTTTCTCTTTCTACTAATCTTTGGTTTACGGTGTTTAGTCTTCTTATAGTTTTTATTAATTTTTGTGGGTAAATTGAAGGTTTTTCTATTATAAAGGATAACCATTATACTTCTTTTATATGCAACCTTATAGTTACAGTTTCGTTTCGAAAATCAACAATATTTAAATCTTGGTCTATTACCTTTATTGTTATTTTATCTATTACTTTTACTGTAACAGGAAAATAAATAATATTTTGGGGACTTTCTATTATTTTAAATCCAGGGCTAACATTAGGGAAAAACTGATGAATAATGTGTACTGGCTTTCCGTTCAGATAGGAACCTTCTGCGATACTGCAGTCTATGCATAAAGAATTAACTTTTATAATCTCTGCTGGATTTTGCGATGTTCTTGGAACTCCATCACCAGATATTATCCCATTATTAAAACCCAAAAGTTTTCCTATTGTTCCATCTTTAAAAATAATATCTGTAGTAGACTTTATTGTTGATTTTAATGTGTTGTTATTTGCATAGAGGTGAAATGAAATATTTTTTTTTGGAATTCAGTCTGTAAATATTTATTAACATCGTCCATTTCATAACTTCCCGTAGGAATTGTTAAAAATTCATTATTTTTTCCAAAATATACTTTATTATTACTTTTATCAATATTTGGTATTGCATTAAAAGTTTCAAAGTTGGTAAGTCCGACAACGTAGGAAGTGTTAGGATCTAAGTAAATAGGTGGATGGAAATCTGCTTGAAGTATAGCTGAATTTGTGGAAAGAGCTATAGTAAACGACATGATGGTCGAAATAAGAATAAAATGGAAACACAGTTACGTATTATTATAAATAAACTGTAATGATAACTGTCCACAAGTTGAGGTATTAAAAGATTGATATTTCTCATAGTTATATTTAATATTGTTGTTGCTACCATCGCTATAGAAATAAGTTATAACTTCATTTGGTGGTCGTAAATTTCCAAAACTATCAAAGTAAATTATGTTATTATTATTTTTGACATACGCTGTCCAGTGAGTGCCTTCCCCCATATCATCATCTAAAATTATAATACCGGTTTCATATTTTTTTATTTTTTTGGGTAACTTGTTTCTCATAAAGACACCTCTAAAATGTTGCAACTTTAATATTTTTGCATACTTTAATAAATCTATATTTGTCAAAGGTCGGCGAGGTAGCAAATTTAACAGTTTTTTGAATATGGTTTAAGATATAGACCACACCCTTGCTTATAAGGTTTTAAATAAAGCCCTTTCCCTATCGATATTTTTTCCAATTCTTTGTTGTGTCTTGTTTGTTCTTCTAACTTCTTCTGTGCATTTTTGGCAGAATTTACTGCTTGCGCAATGCCAGCAGCGCCTCCGCTTAGGGCTCCTAGAGCAGATAAACCAGCAAAAATAGGTATTAAAGATAAAATTCCACCAGTTTTTGGAATTGGAATAATTCTTTGTTTAGGTTCTTTTATTTTTAATTTTTTAATGGATGATAAAGCTGTGCTGGCAGCATTTCTTATATTAGCAAACTTTTTTCCAACCAGCTCTTCACGTGCTTTTCTTACACCTTGGTTAAAGGATATTTGACCTCCTTTCTTGCGTTTATGACTTCTTTTTCTTATTCCCATACCGAGTTTTGTTTTTGCTTTCATGATTCCGGCCACAGCCAAGGATGACAGTTTTTCGGCTAGATTTGAATCTGAAGCTTTAAATCTATTAAATGCCTTTTTAGCTAATACTGTATCTGCCTCGTTTCTGTTTTTTAAATCGGAATATACCGAATATGCTATATCGTGCTCTTTGCAAGCTTCGTCTAATAAATTAATTCCCTTATCACCTCGGGCGAGCCTTTTATTTAACTTTGTACCAGGCCCACAAAAGTTATAAGAAGGAATATGGAGCTCTACTGGTAATTTATTAATAAGAGTATTTAATAAACCACTACCTGTTCTCTGTCCTTCCACGCAGTGAATGACATTATTATTATGTCTAATCATTATATATAAATGATTTAAAAACGCAAATAACCTTACTTAAATAGTGATGTTCAAACAATGAAGATCAAAAAACAAGATTTTTCTTTACCGATAAAAAATTTTGATTTATGTCATGATAATTATCGAAAACATGGACAATTATTTGGTGGAAACTGTAAAAGATGTTTAATAGTAGGACCATCGGGTTGTGGGAAGACAAATGTTATGATTTCTCTTATAACACACCCTAATGGATTAAGATTTGAAAACATATATGTGTACTCAAAATCCTTATATCGATCAAAATATGAATATCTAAAAAGGCTTATTGGTTATTTTGAATCATCGAACGCTGAGGATATTGTTTCACCCACTGAAATAAAACCAAATTCATTGATTGTATTTGATGATATAGTATGCACTGATCAAAGTCTTATGAGGGATTATTTTTGTTTCGGACGTCATAAAAATACAGATTGTTTTTATTTGTGTCAAACATATTCATCAATCCCTAAACAACTTATACGTGATAATGCCAACCTCTTGGTAATTTTTCAACAGGATGCTACAAACTTGAAACATATATATGATGATCATGTAAATGGTGACATGAGCTTTCAAGAGTTTAAAAACTTGTGTTCAATGTGTTGGAAACATAAATATGACTTTGTCGTTATTGATAAAGACTGTGAATTTAATGGTGGCCGCTATAGAAAAGGATTTGATAATTTTATTTCCACTATATAACTCTCTGACACAACGATAATTTTCTAGTATACAACCTACCTTTTGTAAAGATGGACGAAAAAACAGCGAAAGAGTTGGTAAAAACTAGACAAGCCGTTAGACAAAAGTATAAAGCTTTAAAATCAGATTTATCTGATAAAGAAATTAGTATGGAAAAAGAATTTAAACCAATAACTCAACCTTTGCATGAGTTAATTCAGACAATTAAAACAGAACCGTTCATTAAAAAAGAAGTATATTCACCACAATTAGTTTCGACCCCAAAATTTCAATTTCCTACGCCAGAGATCAATCAAAGGAAATCAAATGCATATAGTAAATATCTTCCAACACACATGCCCTCACTTTTAGGAGATGAAGAAGTATTTTTTGAAGATTCGCAACAGTCTCGTACAGGAGAATCAAGCCCTGAAACAACAATTGAACCAACTATAAGTGAGTTGCGACAAGATGTTTTAGAATTAACAAGAACACCTGCTTATGAAGAATATTTGGAAGCATATCATTCACTTCTAAGACCTTTCGTGGATGGGCTAATAAAAGACACGGAAGGCAAATTTGATAACAAATATGGGTTTAGCCATGATGTTGATGCAGATAAATATAAGATTGCTAATTCTGTGGTGGATTTCATAGGAAAAGATTTTAAAGTTGAAGGAGTTAGGTATGAGGGAACACCTGGATTGTATGAGCTTCTTTTTAAAAAAGAACCTGTTGGTTATACATCAAATGATATGGAAAATTATATGGATGTTTTGAATATGACAAATGCATATAGACGAAATTTTGATCCTAATAGTCAAATTCAAGGTTCAACCGACATTAAATACTTGACAATAGTTAAACCTTACTTATTACAAAAAGGTATATTAAAACGTGGAAGCACAACAGAGACAGGTTATCGTGCAGTTCTACCAAGCACTTCACGTTTGTTACCTCCACAAAGACCGCGTTCTACAAGAAATCTGTCTACAAAAAGTGGAAAGGGGGGAGCTATGTTAAATTTATCAAAAAAGAAATTAGATTACGTTTATTATGACGATCCAAACGAAATCATAGATAGATTGAAATTGTTGATGTCATCGCAAATGGCAGGACATACTGGTCATCAAAATGAAATAATATCGATTTTAGAAGAACTAAGAGAAGCAAAAATAATTAAATAAATACTAATTCTCACATGTTTATTCCTTATTCTACCGCTGGCAACAACCATGTCTATTGACAAGTTTGGTTCCCACATCTTTGGCAAGGATAATAAATTTTCATCTGAAGAACATAACATTATAAAAGTTGTTAACCTTAGTGCAGTTAAACTTTGGTATAATTTGGTGTTACCCTTCATGGGAATTTACTCTCTACCAGATAGAGTTTACCATTTATTACAAGACAAACGAATTACATATGTTTTTCCTATGGAATCTGCTACTATAATTTCTGGAGAATACCCGAAAAAATATGTTTTCTTAAAAATTAACGGAAAAAAGATCACCGACCCTGTAGGTATTCGGTTAAAGAAAGGGGATGTTCTTTCTTTTCATCGTCCTGAAGGTAGTCATTTAGAAGATTTTTATGGTGAATTGTTAATAAAATGTCCTGTAGAAGTAACAAACTAAACATTTAATTATCATGTCTGCACAACCTAACATCAAGGAAGATCTAGTCAACGAGTTACATAAACCTGCTAGAAAAAATTTTAGACGACGACGGGTTATTATTAAAAATTTAAACGATTTCTGGCAAGCTGATTTGGTGGAAATGATGCCTTATGCAAAACTAAATAAAGGATATAGATATATTTTAGTTGTTATAAACACATTTTCCAAATATGTTTGGGTTCAACCTGTTAAAAGAAAAACTGCTGAGGAAGTAACTTTAGCTATGGAAAAAATTTTAAAGCTTGCGAAAACTACTCCAACTAACATACATACAGATCAAGGAAGAGAATTTTTCAACAAAAACTTTAATAAATTAATGGAAAAATATAACATTAATCACTACAGTACATTTTCCACAGTCAAAGCAAGTATTGTTGAAAGGGTCAACAGAACATTAAAAACTCTCATGTGGAAACAGTTTAGCTTGCAAGGCAATTATAAATGGTTGGATATCCTAAATAATATTGTTTTTAAGTATAATACAACTAAACATAGAACAACAGGATTAAAACCTATAGATATAAATGAAGAAAATGAAAAAGATGTTCTAAAATCAACTTATAGTAATATAAAAACAATTGACCCCAGAAAATCAAAATTTAAACAAGGGGATTATGTTAGGGTTAGTAAATACAGGGAGGTTTTTCAAAAGGGCTATACACCAAACTGGTCAAATGAAATTTTTCAAATTAAAAAAATTTAATTAACCAACCCAAGAACATATTTGCTGACAGATGACAAAAATGAAATAATTTTAGGTAGTTTTTATGAACCGGAGTTGCAGAAAGTCAAACATTCAAACGTGTATCTCGTGGAAAAGGTGCTAAGAAGAAAGGGAGATAAAGTTTATGTTAAATGGTTGGGAATGGATAAATCACACAATTCTTGGATATTAAAAAAAGATGTAATATAATAAAATAAAATAAAGAAACTTTATATTTAACAACATGGTTTTATTTACTTCTGATATATCTATATTAAATTCATGTCACTTATATACAACAATATCACTAGAGCTTGATCAGCACTGTCATTTTTCTTCACAAGAATCTTTTCCTTAGTCTCTTTTAAAACAATTGAGAAATAGAATCTTCTGCAAAGAGGACAATGTGCGTTTGTTTTCGTCCACTCTGTTAAACACTTTATACAAAATTTGTGTGTGCACGAATTGGGTGTGCAAATTTCTTCTCTTCTCATGGAATATAAACAAACAGGGCATCTGCTTCTGTCTTCTTGTTTAAGCCTTTTCAGCGATTTTCTGCAACCAACCAGCTTTCGTTTTTGAATCATATTTCTAGCAACTAATGTTACAGAAACCGTGTGCGTATAAATTTATAGATATTCCCCCACTCAAGTCAAGCCCCATGGGTGAGGTGGGGGGATATGAGCTTGAATTGGTTGTAATAAAACAAAAATTATTTAAAACGTTCATTGTATATTTTCTTCCTATAATTTTCATCCAAAACATCCTTTAGGAGGTTCTCAGCATATTGAAGTCTATTTTGAAAGCGGTAGCGATCCAACACATACTGCTCATAATCATTCTGGCGTGATGCTTTGTAAGCAAACTTCCATGCAAAAAATACATGGATTTTATTCATATTTTCGTTAAATGTAACTTTCTTCATAGGGTTTCTCTAAAATTACAAGCTTTATTCCCTCCTTTTATATCGCAGCATCGAAGTGTGTGCTCCAGCAATGTAAAACTATTATACAATTATAAGAATTGTTCTAAAGTTGTTTTTCAATTTTATGGTTTGTGATTTTCTGCACATCCGGTTTGTTACACATTACACAGACGTCTGATAAAATAATCATATGTAGACCTTGCTCACACACTTTACATTTAATTTCATCTTTACAACAATCCATGGCACGCTTATAATGGGTGTTCACATGTATGTGTTTACCTCGTTGTTGTTCTATGGCTAATAAAAAGTAACACTCGTGATCTAGCAGCTTTGCTTATTGGTTATCTGGTTCTTCACAAAGAGGTTAATAAAATAACACATAAATACAAAGAATACAAACTTTTTATTTAATACATCTAGATACATTTGTATGGATAATTTTTCTAGGAGTTTTAAGTTTATCTGGAGCGTTGGAAAAGTAAAGGTGTGTTGTGTTTGTTCTCTGGAACTGATTAAAAATATCCAACATTACTGCTGTCTCCATATCTGTGCTTATACTAGGATCCTCTTTGTACACAAACTTCGTAAGGTCCACGGTTGGTATCATATGTTTTATAACTTTGACGGTGGGATCGTAAATTTCTCCTTTAAACACGTTCCAAAAATGAATGTTGACTCCTATTTCATCATAGAAAATCTTTCCACATTTTGGTTCTACATGTACATTATATTTTTTAGCAAGTTCCCAAACCATTAAAGTTGCGGGTAAACAGGATCCATAATACTGGTTCCGACTGAATACTTCTTCAATGTTGTCAAGAATAATTTTTAATATTTCCGACATGTTAATTGACTGTCGGTCAACAGTTTACTAACCATTTCTTATAAGCTATTCTATTTAGATTACAAATTTCAGCTACACCACTACTTTTTTTAGCACTCTTAGATAGATTGGGAGGTGGATTGATTATTATTAAATTGTTTTCTATGTACTCTTGTGGATTATAGCTTTCGCAATGTTCTGTGTCCCATGAATAATCAATAGGGACTGCTACAGACATCGTTGTGAATTGTGTTAAATACTGTAAATATTGAGAATTTATAGCAATAAAAGTGGTGTGGCGGGTAGGAGGAATGGATTTGATATAAGAGTGGTAGGATTTGGTAGTGTGAAGAGCGCGTGTTGTGGAATGGTTTTAAGCTCCTGAGAGGAGAGGGGAGAGGAGAGGGGAGAGGAGAGGGAAGCGGAGAGGGGAGCGGAGAGGGGGGCGGAGAGGAGAGCGGAGAGGGGAGAGGAGTGGTGTGAAGAGTGGGGGGATTTTGGTGGGGTGAAGAGTGGGGGGATTTTGGTGGGGTGAAGAGTGGGGGGATTTTGGTGGGGTGAAGAGTGGGGGAATTTTGGTGGGGTGAAGAGTTGGGGGATTTGGTGGGGTGAAGAGTGGGGGGATTGGATTTGGATTTGGATTGGTGGACAACCGGCACAAACACTCTACTAAACCCACTATGTTTTAAAATTATAGCCATAATACAGGGCGGTCCGAAAAACTCGTGGCGAACCAAACTTGTGTTTTTTTAAGTGGGACACCCTGTATATAATTGTTCCAATTGATTCTCCTGTTCGTGGCGATCATTTTGATATAGGGTTTATTGGGTCTAAAACTTATAGTAAGGGAATGGGACGCGGTTAAAGTTGAAAAAATGCTCACAGTTCGGCCATTTTTAAAAAAAATTTGAAACAGGTATGGAAAAACCAAATATTCCATAAAACGTTACATATCCTTGAATACATTAATCGCTTGCAATTTGTTTAAAATTATTCCTATTATACAGGGTGGTCAAGTTTTGCAAATACGCCCTGGACTCATTTTTTTTAAATGGAACACCCTGTATATTTTATTTTCATCTTAAAGACGACATTGCTAGCTTTCACAAAATACCATACATGATGCCTTTCTGACCAACAGTTTTTTAGTAAACTAGCCGTGAAACCAAGTTTCTTCATTCTAATACGATTATACTGAATTTACGTTGTTTATTATTAAACATCTAATATTAGGAGGCCATGACACTATGATAAATGAAACAAGATCGACGAACTTGTCAAAGCTACTGCCGCACAGTCCATTATTTACAAGTTAAGTGTAGGTGGCCCAATAATTATGAGGTAAGAAGACTGAGACCCGAAACTTTTACATGTTTATTAGAGATATTTCAAAAAACAGAAAATATTGTTTTTAGGAAATGTAAAGTAATTAATAAACCAGTTATAAACACATTTTTTGAGAAACGCGTTGCCAGTATTGCTTGAAGATTTACGTTTAATGGTAAGGGGATCCTTGTGGTTTCAACATGATGGAGCGCCCCCGCATTGCCATAGGAATGTAAGATATTTTGTCGATAATTGGAAGACAGATCGTTGGATTGGGCGAGGTGGACCAGTTAAGTGGTCAGCCAGACCACCCCACTTAACACCACTACATTTTTTCTATGGGGGCATGTTAAAGAAGAAGTCTATAAAGAGGTTCCAACAACAGTGAAAGATATGAAGACGAGAATAATAAACAGTTTTCGCAACGTTTCAGAACAGACTTTGAGAAAAGTGAAACTTTCATTTATGGATAGACTCGAAATGTACCTTCAGCAAAATGGTGGTTTAGTTGAACACCTTATATGAGCTTTGTTAATTGTTTATATTAAATTAGGTTTACAAGTAAGTACATACCTAAGTAATTTTAAAAGATGTTCTGTTTTTGCTTAATTAATTTTTTTAACTATTAATAATACTGATAACTGATTATCTTTGTTTATAACTGGTTTATTAATTACTTTACATTTTCTAAAAACAATATTTTCTGTTTTTCCAAATATCTCTAATAAACATGTAAAAATTTCGGGTCTCAGTCTCCTTACCTCATAACTATTGGGCCACCTAAACTTAACTTGTAAATAATGGATTGTGCGGCAGTAGATTTGACAAGTTCGTCAATCTTGTTTCATTTATGATAGTGTCATGGCCTCCTAATATTAGATATTTAATAATAAACAACGTAAATTCAGTATAATCGTAATAGAATGAAGAAACCTTGGATTCACGGCTAGTTTACTAAAAAACTGTTGGTCAGAAAGGCATCATGTATGGTCTTTTTTGAAAGCTAGCAATGTTATTTTTAAGATGAAAATAAAATATACAGGGTGTTCCATTAAAAAAAATTAGTATTTGCAAAACTTGACCACCCTGTATAACAGTGAATAATTTTAAACAAATTGCAAGCGATTAATGTATTCAACGATATGTAACGTTTTATGGAATATTAGATTGTTCCATACCTGTTTCAAATTTTTTTTTAAAAATGGCCGAACTGTGAGCATTTTTTCAAATTTAACCGCGTCCCATTCCCTTACTATAAGTTTTAGACCCAATAAACCCCATATCAAAATGATCGTAACGAACAGGAGAATTAATTGGAATAATTATATACAGGGTGTCCCATTTTAAAAAACACAAGTTTGGTTCGCCACGAGTTTTTCGGACCACCCTGTATTATGGCTATAATTTTAAAACATAGCGGGTTTGACTATCGATAATCTCCAAAAAAAATTTTTTCGAAATTCCTCACCGTTTACTCACAATCGTCCACCCCATCTTGGTTGCACCACCCTGTATGTCTACAGGGTGTCCGAAAAGTCTTTGTATGCGCAAATATCTTTGTCATTAACATGAAGAAAAACTTACATAAGTCCTATTTCAAGGAAAATTTTGTATTCCTTTGTGTGGTTGTTTATATGTTTGTATGTATACAGATTGTCCAAAAAGACTTTGTATGCTCTGTATCTTTGCCATTCGTACGAAGATATACTTAACTGAGTTTTCAAGAAAATCGAAAATATTTAAATTACTGTGTCGTGTTGTGTTTGTATTGGTATGTATGTATACAGGGTGTCCGAAAAGTCTTTATACGGACAAATACCTTTGCTATTTGTACAAATATGAACTTAATTGTCGGATTTAAAGCAAATCGTATATATTTGCATTTCTATGTGTACGGAAATATATGTCTGTATACAGGCTGTCCAAAAAGTCTTGGTTGGAGCAAGTACTCCTAGTAATACCAGGATAAATGTTATTAAACCGGATTTCAAGCAAATCGATTATATTTGTTTTTATGTGTATTGTGTATATGTATGCAGGGTATCCGAAAAGTCTTGGTATGGGCAAATACTTCTACTAGTACCGAGATAAAACTAATTAATTCGGATTTTATTTAAATCGACTATATTCCTATTTAAACGTGTGGGTGTTAGTTTGAATGTATACAGGGTGTCCGAAAAGTCTTGGTAAGGGACTCCTATTATTACTTAGATAAACTTTATTAGGTCGGATCCATAGAGAAAATATATAATAGAGAAATAGTGTCATTTGCGAATGTGGCAAATTTACCAAGCTGAATCCGTAAACAAAGACGGTCTTCTGCGGGCTTGCGCCTTGTCGACCGTTTGCCTTGTGACCGTACTTCAAAATTTATTTCACATGACGTGAATCTTTTATCGAGTAATAAATGCTAAATAGATTACTTGTAATTATTCTTTTTATTAATGATAAAAATGTAACCATTAGTGAGATTTTAACAAAAAGTTTGGTGGCTTAAATCTGAGTTTTCTTGCTATACAAAACTGTCGATAATCCCTCCAAAATAGCTCAGTTTATACATATACAGTGCGTCTCTTTAATGTCCCCCTCTTAATTTTTTAAACGTTACATTTACAAAATTTAAAGTTGAAATAAAATATAAACATAGTATTCTAAACAATAGAAATAAAATATGCAACTGTTTTAAGAAGTAAAATAGTAAATCAAAAAAATTACATGTGTATATTTTATTGGATTGGCATCCCATCCTGTATAATTATTGAACAAACCAAGTTCTATGTAAATGTTTTTACACCTATTTACAGTGTGTGCACTTGATACTTTGCTGAAAGCGCTACTACTTACGGCCCATGTCAATCTAATCCACCGATATCTTAGCGATCCTCTGGCGAAAGCGCTTTTTTCTTTCGCCATCCCTTTTAAAATACTCCCCTCTACCCTAATCCACTAGTATTTTCAGTGCCCCTTTGACGAAAGCGCAAATATGCCTTTTGGACACACCCTTCTAATCCACTGATATCTTAGCGATCCTTTGGCGAAAGCGCTTTTTTCTTTCGCCGACCCTTTTAAAATAATCCCCTCTAACCCAATCCACTAGTATTTTTAGTGCCCCTTTGGCGAAAGCGCAAATATGCCTTTTGGACACACCCTTCTAATCCACTGATATCTTAGCGATCCTTTGGCGAAAGCACTTTTTTCTTTCGCCATCCCTTTTAAAACACTCCTCTCTACCCTAATCCACTAGTATTTTTAGTGCCCCTTTGGCGAAAGCGCAAATATGCCTTTTGGTCACACTCACCCTTATGCAATATAGGGGAAGGAGGCATTGACACTATATATGACCTTCTTACACCATCTTACCCCTTATACAATGCCCCTAATACACACACACACCATCAGTGCCTTTCTGACACCTTGACCACACTCAATATACGTCACTGACAAATATTTCTACTTCTCCGTGTGTGTATTCACTTCAACATCGGAGTGCATTTAAGATAAATTATATTTTTTACCTACTATTCTTTCACATATTGATATAATTTAAATTTGGAATTAAACTATTTGTATTTATGCACTAATTGTAAGAAATAGACTACGAAATAATTCCTTATATTTAAAAGTTGGATACATAATTGGCGAAACATATGAAATGTCTGTAACACTTTGTAAAGACTATTTTTGTATCGAAATAACAAGCTTCAGAGGTTCGCTATATTCGCCACCCCAACCAAAAATACCATAACATACAAATGACTGAGATTTTTTCGGCCCGGTTCTGATCGCCGCGTTGCGTCATTGAGTTCAACAACCACTTTTACGAGACGTCCCGAGTGCGCATGCCTCGAGAGGACCGTCGTTTAAAAATTTGACTGGCGCCCAATGCGTACAAACGCACTTTTTCGCCCATACATTGGACGGATTCAGCGGTGTCGCGAATACGTTGTGATGGTCTAAATATATGTTGTCTATGGTCGGATCTCACGCAAATCAAATATATTTGTATTAATATGTGTTTATGTTTGTATGTATGTATACAGTGTGCCCGAAAAGTCTTGGTATGAGCAAATACTTCTACTAGTAGGTACCGAGATAAACCTACTTAATTCGGATTTTAAGTAAATCGACTGTATTCCTATTTAAACGTGTGGGTGTTAGTTTGAATGTATACAGGGTGTCTATTATACTGAATTTACGTTGTTTATTATTAAACATCTAATATTAGGAGGCCATGACACTATCATAAATGAAACAAGATCGACGAACTTGTCAAAGCTACTGCCGCACAGTCCATTATTTACAAGTTAAGTGTAGGTGGCCCAATAATTATGAGGTAAGAAGACTGAGACCCGAAACTTTTACATGTTTATTAGAGATATTTCAAAAAACAGAAAATATTGTTTTTAGGAAATGTAAAGTAATTAATAAACCAGTTATAAACAAATTTTTTGAGAAACGCGTTGCCAGTATTGCTTGAAGATTTACGTTTAATTGTAAGGGGTGTGGTTTCAACATGATGGAGCGCCCCCGCATTGCCATAGGAATGTAAGATATTTTGTCGATAATTGGAAGACAGATCGTTGGATTGGGCGAGGTGGACCAGTTAAGTGGTCAGCCAGACCACCCGACTTAACACCACTACATTTTTTCTATGGGGGCATGTTAAAGAAGAAGTCTATAAAGAGGTTCCAACCACAGTGAAAGATATGAAGACGAGAATAATAAACAGTTTTCGCAACGTTTCGGAACAGACTTTGAGAAAAGTGAAACTTTCATTTATGGGTGATCCAGGGCCGGATTTAGGGGGTAAAAACACATTTTTTCTGTTTTTTCCATCAAAATTCTTCTTTAAATGGCATTATTATGTATTATTTCTCTTATTTAACAGCTCTTTTTTGGTTTATTTTCTTCCCTCATCATCTGAGAACACTGCTAACTAATTAAAACTCCATATTTTTGCGTTAAAGTTATAAATAAATAGGTTTTCTTCCTTCGGTGCAAGAAAAATTTTAAAAACTGCGAATCTTAAACCATGCCATGAAAAAAAACAATTGAACTGGTGACTCTTTACATCGAAGTTAAATATGAGCTGTCAAAATATCCAGTTTTTCTAGCGATATTTTAAAGATCCTGAGCCAGTTTCGGCTTGGAATATACATGGAATTGAGAGAATGGACGTTTTTTATCTATTCCTGACCATTTCGTAGCACGAGATGGGCATTAAATATCATTTTTTGAAATTTTTGTTGACCCTACATTGCATTATAAAAATCAATTTCTATACGGGAAAATGTATTAATTTAATTATAATGTATGAAATGTCACAATTTGGCTGGAATGTCAGCATTTTGATGCGAGATTGGAAGGAGTGTGGACCAACTTCGGCTTCAAATTTACCGGGCGAGGGATTTAGGGACCTTATACTTTCGGTAGAAAAACATTTCATTTGATAAATTTGGCTTTAAAAACCAATTTTATCGATTTTCCGATGACGCTACAAGACATCATTGAAGATTCTAATATTGCGCTCAGTGGCATCGACAAATTTGTTATAATATCTAAAAATATGCATTTTATTTCGTAAGCATGAGCGTGTATACCTTTGGGTCAATATATTAATTATTATTAAATAGATGTAATTTAATATTAGGGAAATTAATTGATTCGGATCGTTTTAAAGCAAAGAGAACGATTCGAAAATACATTTTGTACCCTTCGGCAAGTGCGTGATTGTATATGTCTACAGGGTGTCCGAAAAGTCTTTGTATGCGCAAATATCTTTGTCATTAACACGAAGAAAACCTTAAATAAGGCTTATTTCAAGGAAATTCTAAATTTTGTATTCCTTTGTGTGGTTGTTGTTATTATATGTTTGTATGTATACAGATTGTTCAAAAAGTCGTTGTATGCTCTGTATCTTTGCCATTAGTACGAAGATAACCTTAGTTGAGTTATCAAGAAAATCGAAAATATTTAAATTACTGTCTGTCGTGTTGTGTTGTGTTGGTATGTATGTATACAGGGTGTCCGGAAAGTCTTTGTATGGACAAATACCTTTGCTATTTGTACAAATATAAACTTAATTGTCGGATTTAAAGCAAATCGTATATATTTGCATTTCTATGTGGAGATATATGTCTGTATACAGGCTGTCCAAAAAGTCTTGGTTGGAGCAAATACTCCTAGTAATACCAGGATAAATGTAATTAAATCGGATTTCATGCAAATCGATTATATTTGTTTTTATATGTGTTGTATATACGTATACAGGGTGTCCGAAAAGTCTTGGTATGGGCAACTACTTCTACTAGTACCGAGATAAACCTAATTAATTCGAATTTTGAGTAAATCGGCTATATTCCTATTTACACGTGTGGGTGTTAGTGCGAATGTATACAGGGTGTCCAAAAAGTCTTGGTGTGGGCAAATACTCCTATTAATACTTAGATAAACTTTATTAGGTCGGATTTCACGCAAATCGAATATATTTGTATTAATATGAGTTTATGTTTGTATGTATGTATACAGGGTGTCCGAAAAGTCTTAGTATGGGCAAATACTTCTACTAGTACCAAGATAAACTTCACTAATTCGGACTTTAAATAAATCGACTATATTCCTATTTAAATGTGTTGGTGTTAGTGTGAATGTATACAGGGTGTCCAAAAAGTATTGGAATGGGCAAATGCTCCTATTAGTACTTAGATAAACGTAATTCGGTCGTATTTCACGCAAATCGAATATATTTGTATTAATATGTGTTTATGTTTGTATGTATGTATACAGGGTGTCCGAAACGTATGTTTGTTAGCAAAAATATTTTCTACGTGTAGGTGTTTGTATGTATGTAGCGATACGGTTACGAAAGGCGCTCTATTCTACATCATCAGTCCGAAGGAGTGTGATATCTTCCTTAATACATGGCCTAGAAATATGAAAACTTTCAGGGCGTGACAATGATGATATTACCGATCTTATAGAGCCCCCTCGGGGGGGGCGATTAGGCGCTCTACGCATGCTATATACCGTGCCGTTGGTCAGAACAATGTGTGTATGTATGTATGTGCGGCCGTATGTTGTCGTTGGTTTAGACATTTGCACTTTTCGATTTTTTTTCTCGAAAACGGTTAGTGGTAGCGCAATCAAATTTTTTGGGTTAATAGAGGGATAGTGCATCTAGCTTCGATAAAAAATTCAGTTATACAGGGTGTACCGTTTCGGAGTTATTAAACGTCAAAGTCGAAATTTCCGCGATTTCGTATGATACACGATACAGGTCGCAAAAGTGAATTAAATCGATTTAAGTTTTCGGATGTTGTGGAGGACCGGGAGCTTCAGAACCATATTGAAACTAGCGGTATTCGGAAAATGGGAAGTAATTCTTTTGAATTTTTTTATGTCGAAAAATGCCGTTTGCAGGCCCCATTTTGGCACTGAATAACTCGAAACCGGAACATCGGACAGAAAAACGTATTTGAACATAAAACTAAAGAATTTCAAATACTTTCTTTTTACAACACATTTACCTATACCTAAAACGACTGGGAATTGGAAAAATTTGGGAAAAACTGGAAATTACGAATTTTTGGTGCAAATCTTGACGGTTTTTAAATGTTTTCGGGGTCAAAATGGATTCAAATCGAAATCCCATGCGCCTTATAGGAAAGAGCTCGACAAAATACGTAATATTTATATTTTTTGGTTCCTTAATTCTTAATAGGAAAGGAGCAATCGATGATTAAATTTAGATTTTTAACCATTTTTTTTTCATGACATCTCTACATTTGAATCACTCTGTAACTTTTCCTATCTAATTTCTTTCAACTTTTTCAACGCTATCCCTTGGGGATATAATCAGGCTTTAAAATGAATCCCGAACGGGTGATCCAGTGCTGGATTTAGGAGGTAAAAACACATTTTTTCTGTTTTTTTTTTCATCAAAATTCATCTTTAAAAGGCATTATTATGTATTATTTCTCTTATTTAAGTTCTTTTTAGGTTTATTTTCTTCCCTCATCATCGGAGAACACTGCTAACTAATTAAAACTCCATATTTTTGCGTTAAAGTTATAAATAAATAGGTTTTCTTCCTTCGGTGCAGGAAAAATTTTAAAAACTGCGAATGTTAAACCATGCCATGAAAAAAAAACAATTGAACTGGTGACGCTTTACATCGAAGTTAAATATGAGCTGTCAAAATATCCAGTTTTTGTAGCGATATTTTAAAGATCCTGAGCCAGTTTCGGCTTGGAATATACATGGAATTGATAGAATGGACGTTTTTTATCTATTCCTGACCATTTCGTAGCACGAGATGGGCATTAAATATCATTTTTTTGAAATTTTTGTGGACCCTACAGTGCATTATAAAAATCAATTTCTATACGGGAAAATGTATTAATTTAATTATAATGTATGAAATGTCACAATTTGGCTCAAATGTCAGCATTTTGATGCGAAATAGGAAGGACTCTGGACCAACTTCGGCTTCAAATTTGCCGGGCAAGGGATTTAAGGACCTTATACTTTCGGTAGAAAGACATTTCATTTGATAAATTTGGCTTTGAAAACCAATTTTATCGACTTTCCGATGACGCTACAAGACATCATTGAAGATTGTAATATTGCGCTCAGTGGCATCGAAAAAATCCAAAAATATGCATTTTATTTTCTAACCATGAGCGTGTATACCTTTGGGGCAATATATTAATAATTTTAATTCAATTTTAGGGAAATGACTTGATTCGGATCGTTTTAAAGTAACCAGAACGATTCGAAAATACATTTTATACCTTGCGGCATGTGCATGATTGTATATATGTCTACAGGGTGTCCAAAAAGTTTTTGTATTCGGAAATATCTTTGCCATTAGTACGAAGATAAAATTAATTGAGCCGGTTTTCAAGAAAATCGAAAATATTTAAATTACTATGTGTCGTGTTGTGTTGTGTTTTTAGATATGTATGCAGGGTGTCCGAAAAGTCTTTGAATGGGCAAATACCTTTGCCTTTTGTACAAATAGTAACTCAATTGTCGGATTTAAATCAAATAGTAGGTATATATTTGCATTTCTATGTGTACGCATTTATATGTTTGTATACAGGGTGTCCTAAAAGTCTTAGTATGGGCAAATACTTCTACTAGTACCAAGATAAACTTAACTAATTAAGATTTTAAGTACATCGACTATATTCCTATTTAAACGTGTTAGTGTTGGTGTGAATGTATACAGGGTGTCCAAAAAGTCTTGGAATGGGCAAGTACTCCTATTAGTACTTAGATAAACTTTATTAGGTCGAATTTCAAGCAAATCGAATATATTTTTATTAATATGTGTTTATGTTTGTATGTATGTATACAGGGTGTCCGGAAAGTCTTGGTATGGGCAAATACTTCTACTAGTACCGAGATAAACCTACTTAATTCGGATTTTAAGTAAATCGACTATATTCCTATTTAAACGTGTGGGTGTTAGTGTGAATGTATACAGGGTGTCCAAAAAGTCTTGGTATGGGCAAATACGCCTATTATTACTTAGATAAAATTTATTAGGTCGGATTTCACGCAAATCGAATACATTTGTATTAATATGTGTTTATGTTTGTATGTTTGTATACAGGGTGAACGAAAAGCTTTTGTTGGCAAAAATAGTTTCTACGTGTGGTGTTTGTATGTGTGTAGCTACACGGTTACGAAGGGCGGTCTATTCTACATCATCAGTCCGAAGGAGTGTGATATCTTCCTTAATACATGCTCTAGCAACACGAAATTTTCAGGGCGTGACAATGATGATATTACCGACCTTGTAGAGCCCCCTCGGGGGCGATTAGGCGGTCTTTGAACCCTAGTTATAGACCGCCCGCCGAGCGGTCTATATACCGAGCCGTTGGTCAGAAAAATGTGTGTGCGTATGTGCGTATGTTGTCCGTTTCGACATTTTCACCTTTTCAATTTTTTTTCTCGAACCCAGTTCGAGGGGGAGCAACCAAATTTTCTGGGTTAAGAGGGATAGTGCGGCTAGCTTCGGTAAAAAATTCAGTTATACAGGGTTTTCCGTTTCGGAGTTATTAAACGTCAAAGTCGAAATTTCCGCGATTTCCGTTGAAATCGATTACAGGTCGCAAAACTTAACTAAATCGATTTAAATTTTTTGTGGTTGTAGAGAACCGGCAGCTTCAGAACCCTATTGAAACCGGCGGTATTCGGAAAATGGGAAGTAATTCTTTTGAATTTTTTTATGTCGAAAAATGCCCTTTGTAGACCCCACTTTGGCACTGAATAAGTCGAAGCCGGAGCTTCGGACAGAAAAACGTATTTGAACATAAAACTAAAGAATCTCAAATACTTTATTTTTGCAATACATTTACCTATACCTAAAACGACTGGAAATTGGGAAAATTTGGGAAAAAGTGGAAATTATGTTTTTCATACAAATTGTTGACAGTTTTTCATTATTTCGGGGTTAAAATGGATTCAAATCGAAATCCCATGTACCTCATCGGAAAGACCTCGCCGAACTACGTTGTAAACGTATTTTTTGGTTCCTTCATTCTTAATAGGAAAGGAGCAATCGACGATTAAATTTCGGTTTTTTACGATTTTTTTTCATGATATCTCCACATTCAAATCACTCTGTATCTTTTCCTATATAATTTCTTCCAACTTTTTCAACGCTATCCCTTGGGGATATAATCAGGCTTTAAAACAAATCCCGAACGGGTGATCCAGGACCGGATTTAGGGGGTAAAAACTCATTTTTTCTGTTTTTTTCCATCAAAATTCATCTTTAAATGGCATTATTATATATTATTTCTCCGATTTAACAGTTCTTTTTTGGTTTATTTTTTCCTTATCATCTGAGAACACTCTACACTAAGTAAAATTGCATATTTTTTCGTTAAAGTTATAAATACAGAGCTTTGTTTGCATCGGTGCAGGAAAAATTTTAAAAAGTACATATTTTAAATGTCTTGCCTTGGAGAAACAAATGAAACGGACTCTTTTTACATTGAAATTAAAATACGACCTGTCAAAATGTCATGAAAATAACAGTTTTTGTAGTGATATTGGAAGCTTCCTGGACCGATTTCGGCTTGAAATATACATGACAAAGGTAAAACGGACTTTATATTTGTAATTACGGTACATTTCATTGGACGATTTAAGCATTAAATACATATTAAATCGGTTTTGCTGAGGCCCTGCATTGCATTATAAAAATCAATTTCTATACGGGGATATGTATTAATTTAATTATAATGTAAGAAATGTCACAATTTGGCTCAAATGTCAGCATATTGATGCGAGATAGGAAGGACTCGGCTTCAAATTTACCGGGCAAGGGATTTAGGGACCTTATACTTTCGGTAGAAAGACATTTCATTTGATAAATTTGGCTTTAAATATCAATTTTATCGATTTTCCGATGACGCTACCAAGCATCATTGAAGATTCTAATATGAAGCTCAGTGGCATCGAAAAAATCCAAAAATATGCATATTATTTTCTAACCATGAGCGTGTGTACCTTTGAGGCAATATATTAATTATTATTATTATTGAATAATTTTAATTTAATTTTAGGGAGATGACTTGATTCTGATCGTTTTAAAGTAACCAGAACGATTCGAAAATACATTTTATACCTTGCGGCATGAGCATGATTGTATATATGTCTACAGGGTGTCCAAAAAGTCTTTGTATGCGGAAATATCTTTGCCATTAGTACGAAGATAAAATTAATTGAGCCGGTTTTGAAGAAAATCGAAAATATTTAAATTACTATGTGTCGTGTTGTGTTATGTTTTTATGTATGTATACAGGGTGTCCGAAAAGTGTTTGAATGGGCAAATACCTTTGCCTTTTGTACAAATAGTAACTCAATTGTCGGATTTAAAGCAAATCGTAGGTATATATTTGCATTTCTATGTGTACGGATTTATATGTTTGTATACAGGGTGTCCTAAAAGTCTTAGTATGGGCAAATACTTCTACTAGTACCAAGATAAACTTAACTAACTAAGATTTTAAGTTCATGGACTATATTCCTATTTAAACGTGTTAGTGTTAGTGTGAATGTATACAGGGTGTGCAAAAAGTCTTGGAATGGGCAAATACTCCTATTAGTACTTAGATAAACTTTATTAGGTCGAATTTCAAGCAAATCGAATATATTTGTATTAATATGTGTTTATGTTTGTATGTATGTATACAGGATGTCCGAAAAGTCTTGGTATGGGCAAATACTTCTACTAGTACCGAGATAAACCTACTTAATTCGGATTTTAAGTAAATCGACTATATTCCTATTTAAACGTGTGGGTGTTAGTTTGAATGTATACAGGGTGTCCAAAAAGTCTTGGTATGGGCAAATACTCCTATTATTACTTAGATAAACTTTATTAGGTCGGATTTCACGCAAATCGAATACATTTGTATTAATATGTGTTTATGTTTGTATGTATACAGGGTGTCCGAAAAGCTTTTGTTGGCAAAAATAGTTTCTACGTGTGGTATTTGTATGTGTGTAGCTACACGGTTACGAAGAGCGGTCTATTCTACATCATCAGTCCGAAGGAGTGATATCTTCCGTAATACATGCTCTAGAAACACGAAACTTACAGGGCATGACAATGATGATATTACCGACCTTATAGAGCCCCCTCGGGGGCGATTAGGCGGTCTATCCAATCTAGTTATAGACCGCCTTTCAGGCTCGGTCAGAAAATGTGTGTATGTATGTGCGTGCGTGCGTATGTTGTCGTCCGTTTCGACATTTTCACCTTTTCAATCTTTTTTCTCGAAAACGGTTAGAGGAAGGCAACCAAATTTTCTGGGTTAATAGAGGGATAGTGCGACTAGCTTCGGTAAAAAACTCAGTTATACAGGGTGTTCCGTTTCGGAGTTATTAAACGTCAAAGTCGAAATTTCAGCGGTTTCCGTTGAAATCGGATACAGGTCGCAAAAGTGAATTAAATCGATTTAAATTTTCGGAGGTTGTGGAGGACCGGGAGCTTCAGAACCCTTTTGAAACTGGCGGTATTCGGAAAATGCGAAGTAATTCTTTTGATTTTTTTTATGTCGAAAAATGCCCTTTGTAGACCCCATTTTGGCACTGAATAAGTCGAAACCGGAACATCGGACAGAAAAACGTATTTGAACATAAAACTAAAGAATCTCAAATAGTTTCTTTTTGCTATACATTTACCTATACCTAAAACCACTGGAAATTGGAAAAATTTGGGAAAAACTGGAAATTGCGAATTTTTGATGCAAATCTTTGACGGTTTTTAAATGTTTTCGGGGTCAAAATGGATTCAAATTGAAATCCCATGTGCCTTATCGGAAAGAGGTCGCCAAAATACGTAATTTTCATATTTTTTGGTTCCTTAATTCTTAATAGGAAAGGAGCAATCGACAATTAAATTTCGATTTTTAACCTTTTTTTTCATGACATCTCTACATTTGAATCACTCTGTATCTTTTCCTATCTAATTTCTTCCAACTTTTTCAACGCTATCCCTTGGGGATATAATCAGGCTTTAAAATGAATCCCGAACGGGTGATCCAGGGCCGGATTTAGGGGGTAAAACACATTTTTTCTGTTTTTTTCCATCAAAATTCATCTTTAAAAGGCATTATTATGTATATTTCTCTTATTTAACAGCTCTTTTTTGGTTTATTTTCTTCCCTCATCATCTGAGAACACTGCTAACTAATTAAAACTCCATATTTTTGCGTTAAAGTTATAAATAAATAGGTTTTCTTCCTTCGGTGCAGGAAAAATTTTAAAAACTGCGAATGTTAAACCATGCCATGAAAAAAAAAACAATTGAACTGGTGACGGTTTACATCGAAGTTAAATATGAGCTGTCAAAATATCCAGTTTTTCTAGCGATATTTTAAAGATCCTGAGCCAGTTTCGGCTTGGAATATACATGGAATTGATAGAATGGACGTTTTTTATCTATTCCTGGCCATTTCGTAGCTCGAAATGGGCATTAAATATCATTTTTTTGAAATTTTTGTTGACCCTACATTGCATTATAAAAATCAATTTCTATACGGGAAGATGTATTAATTTAATTATAATGTATGAAATGTCACAATTTGGCTAAAATGTCAGCATTTTGATGCGAAATAGGAATGACTCTGGACCAACTTCGGCTTCAAATTTACCGGGCAAGGGATTTAGGGACCTTATACTTTCAGTAGAAAGACATTTAATTTCATAATATACCGATTAAATACCATTTTAATCGATTTTCCTATGACGCTACAAAGCATCATTGAAGATTCTAATATGGAGCTCAGTGGCATCGAAAAAATCCAAAAATATGCATTTTATTTTCTAACCATGAGCGTGTATACCTTTGGGGCAATATATTAATTATTATTGAATAATTTTAATTTAATTTTAGGGAAATGACTTGATTCGGATCGTTTTAAAGTAACCAGAACGATTCGAAAATACATTTTATACCTTGCGGCATGTGCATGATTGTATATATGTCTACAGGGTGTCCGAAAAGCCTTTGTATAGGAAAATAACTTAGCTATTTGTACAAATATAAACTTAATTGTCGGATTTAAAGCAAATCGTATATATTTGCATTTCTATGTGTACGGAGATATATGTCTGTATACAGGCTGTCCAAAAAGTCTTGGTTGGAGCAAATACTCCTAGTAGTACCAGGATAAATGTAATTAAACCGAATTTCAGGCAAATCGATTATATTTGTTTTTATTTGTGTTGTATATACGTATACAGGGTGTCCGAAAAGTCTTAGTATGGGCAAATACTTCTACTAGTAGGTACCAAGATAAATTTAATTAAGCGGGATTTTACGTAAATCGACTATATTCCTATTTAAACGTGTGGGTCTTAGTGTGAATGTATACAGGGTGTCCAAAATCTTGGTATGGGCAAATACTCCTATTAGCACTTAGATAAACTTTATTAGGTGGGATTTCACGCAAATCGAATATATTTGTATTAATGTGTGTTTATGTTTGTATGTATGTATACAGGGTGTCCGAAAAGACTTGATATGGGCAAATACTTCTACTAGTACCGAGATAAACCTACTTAATTCGGATTTTAAGTAAATCGACTATATTCCTATTTAAACGTCTGGGTGTTAGTTTGAATGTATACAGGGTGTCCGAAAAGTCGTGGTATGGGCAAATACTCCTATTATTACTTAGATGAACTTTATTAGGTCGGATTTCACGCAAATCGAATATTATATTTGTATTAATATGTGTTGATGTTTGTATGTAGGTATACAGGGTGTCCGAAAATTCTTGGTATGAGCAAATACTTCTACTAGTACCGAGATAAACCTACTTAATTCGGATTTTCAGTAAATCGACTATATTCCTATTTAAACGTGTGGGTGTTAGTTTGAATGTATACAGGGTGTCCAAAAAGTCTTGGTATGGGCAAATACCCCTATTATTACTTAGATAAACTTTATTAGGTCGGATTTCACGCAAATCGAATACATTTGTATTAATGTGTTTATGTTTGTATGTATGTATACAGGGTGTCCGAAAAGCTTTTGTTGGCAAAAATAGCTTCTACGTGTGGTGTTTGTATGTGTGTAGCTACACGGTTACGAAGGGCGGTCTATTCTACATCATCAGTCCGAAGGAGTGTGATATCTTCCTTAATACATGCTCTAGAAACACGAAACTTTCAGGGCATGACAATGATGATATTACCGACATTATGGAGCCCCCTTTCAGTGCATGACAATGATGATATTACCGACCTTATAGAGCCCCCTCGGGGGGCGATTAGGCGGTCTATGCAATCTAGTTAGAGACCGCCTTTCAGGCTCGGTCTCTATACCCCCTGCTTGGTCAGAAAAATGTGTGTATGTATGGCCGTATGTATGGCCGTATGTATGTTGTCGTCCGTTTCGACATTTTCACCTTTTCTATTTTTTTTTTCTCGAAAACGGTTAGAGGGGGAGCAACCAAATGTTCTGGGTTAATAGAGGGATAGTGCAGCTAGCTTCGGTAAAAAATTCAGTTATACAGGGTGTTCCGTTTCGGAGTTACTAAACGTCAAAGTCGAAATTTCCGCGATTTCCGTTGAAATCGATTACAGGTCGCAAAATTTAACTAAATCGATTTAAATTGTTTGTGGTTGTAGAGGACCGGCAGCTTCAGAACCCTATTGAAACTTTCGGTATTCGGAAAATGGGAAGTAATTCTTTTGAATTTTTTTATGTCGAAAAATGCTGTTTGTAGACCCCACTTTGGCACTGAATACGTCGAAGCCGGAGCTTTGGACAGAAAAACGTATTTGAACATAAAACTAAAGAATCTCAAATACTTTCTTTTTGCAATACATTTACCCATACCTAAAACCACTGGAAATTGGAAAAATTTGGGAAAAACTGGAAATTACGTTTTTTCATGAAATTTGTTGACGGAATTTAATTTTTTGGGGGTCAAAATGGATTCAAATCGAAATTCCATGTGCCTTATCGGAAAGAGCTCGCCGAAATACGTGGTTTTCATATTTTTTGGTTCCTTCATTCTTAATAGGAAAGGAGCAATCGACGATTAAATTTCAATTTTTTACGATTTTTTTTCATGACATCTCTATATTCGAATCACTCTGTATCTTTTCCTATCTAATTTCTTCCAACTTTTTCAACGCTATCCGTTGGGGATATAATCAGGCTTTAAAACAAATCCCGAACGGGTGGTCCAGGACCGGATTTAGGGGGTAAAAACTCATTTTTTCTGTTTTTTTTCCATCAAAATTCATCTTTAAATGGCATTATTATATATTATTTCTCCGATTTAACAGTCCTTTTTTGGTTTATTTTCTTCCCTTATCATCTGAGAATACTCTACACTAAGTAAAATTGCATATTTTTTCGTTAAAGTTATAAATAAAGAGCTTTGTTTGCATCGGTGCAGGAAAAATTTTTAAAAAGTACATATTTTAAATGGCTTGCCGTGGAGAAACAAATGAAACGGACTCTCTTTACATCGAAATTAAAATATGACCTGTCAAAATGTCATGAAAATAGCAGTTTTTGTGGCTATATTGGAAGATTCCTGAACCGATTTCGGCTTGAAATTTACCGGGCAAGGGAATTAGGGACCTTATACTTTCGGTAGAAAGACATTTCATTTGATAAATTTGACTTTAAATACCAAATTTATTGATTTTCCGATGACGCTACGAGACATCATTGAAGATTCTAATATTGCGCTCAGTGGCATCGAAATATTTGTTATAATATCCAAAAATATGCATTTTAATTCCAAAGCATGAGCGGGTATACCTTTGGGCCAATATATTAATTATTATTGAATCATTTAAATTTAATTTTAGGGAAATGAATTGATTCGGATCGTTTTAAAGTAAAGAGAACGATTCGAAAATACATTTTGTACCCTTCGGCAAGTGGGTGATTGTATATATGTCTGCAGGGTGTCCGAAAGGCTTTGTAAGCGCAAATATTTTTGTCATTAACACGAAGAAAAACATAAATAAGTCTTATTTCAAGGAAATCACACAGATTGTCCAAAAAGTCTTTGTATGCTCTGAATATTTGCCATTCGTACGAAGATAAACTTAACTGAGTTTTCAAGAAAATCGAAAATATTTAAATTACTATGAGTCGTGTTGTGTTGTGTTGGTATGTATGTATACAGGGTGTCCGAAAAGTCTTTGTATGGACAAATACCTTTGCTATTTATGCAAATATAAACTTAATTGTCGGATTTAAAGCAAATCGTATATATTTGCATTTCTATGTGTACGGAGATATATGTCTGTATACAGGCTGTCCAAAAAGTCTTGGTTGGGGCAAATACTCCTAGTAATACCAGGATAAATGTAATTAAACCGGATTTCATGCAAATCGATTATATTTGTTTTTATATGTGTTGTATTTACGTATACAGGGTGTCCGAAAAGTCTTAGTATGGGCAAATACTTCTACTAGTACCAAGATAAATTTAATTAATTCGGATATTAATTAAATCGACTATACTCCTATTTAAACGTGTGGGTGTTAGTTTGAATGTATACAGGGTGTCCGAAAAGTCTTGGTATGGGACTCCTATTATTACTTAGATAAACTTTATTGGGTCGGATTTCACGCAAATCAAATATATTTGTAGTAATATGTGTTTATGTTTGTATGTATGTATACAGGGTGTCCGAAAAGTCTTGGTATGAGCAAATACGTCTACTAGTACCGAGATAAACCTACTTAATTCGGATTTTAAGTAAATCGACTATATTCCTATTTAAACGTGTGGGTGTTAGTTTGAATGTATTCAGGGTGTCCAAAAAGTCTTGGTATGGGCAAATACTCCTATTATTACTTGGATTAACTTTATTAGGTCTGATTTCACGCAAATCGAATATAGTAGGTATACTTGGCCGGTGCAGATTGCACCCCCCACCACTTTTTTGATTGGTCGACCCCCCACCTAAGCTCCGCCCAAGCCCCGCCTCCAGTGGGGGGGTCGACCAATCAAAAAAGTGGTGGGGGTGCAATCTGCACCGGCCAATGTCCTCTAGCCCCGCCCCAAGCACAGGATTGGTCAACCACCCACCCAAGCCCCGCCTCCAAGCACCGGGAGGCGGGGCTTAGGTGGGATGTTGACCAAAAAAGTGGTGGGGGTGTAAATCTGCACCAGTCAGCCCCCTTCCAGCAAGGCGCGCTAATTTCCCACTCCAAACTATACATAGGAGGGGTGTGAGAGAAGGGATTGTAGTCTAAGAGCATTCGCGTATTAGTCGCGTCCTTAGTACCACTGCAGCACTGTTACAAGATACTAATAATATTTAGTGTTATGGATCTGTGCGGTATTTGCAACTCTGAAATTAGCATATTCTTTCATAAAGCTATAAACTTAGCGAGACTGCATTTATTAGAAGAATACGCACAGCTGCAACATCAATACTTTGAAGATCGTACGAGTTTTAAATATTGGGAAGATTATTACGCATACTATTTTAATAATTATCATGTGAATTTTCAAAAGTGTATTAATGGAATTATGATGTGTGACACATTTACCGAACGATCTGTGTGTATTAATGTTGTTGTAGACCAGCTATATCGTTTGGGATATGGAGAACTATTTCCAGTAACACTTGTTCAAGAATTCTTGAGAAAAGAAAAGACAATTGAAGAAGTAAATGACGACCTAAATTGTGTAATAGTTAACAAGTTTTTTAGAGCAAGTTCTACATATGATTATTTTATCAGACGTCTGTGTAATGTGTAACAAACGAGATGTGAAGAAAATCACAAATCATAGAATTGACCAAACAACTTTAGAACAAAGCGTGTGAGGATTTCTTTGAAGATTTAACTCTGCAAAATTATTTAAACAGTATAACTATGCTTTTAAAAATGTTGGACCATTATAAGTATACAACTTGGATTGTTAATAGATTTAGTTTAATAAATATTTGTAGTCCCAACAGTTTGTTTATGATTCCCTTCACATTTACCATTTTATTAACCTAATTTTTACGATAGATAAATTAAAAGCATAATGAAAGATAAATTTCATATATATGTATATAGTATACACATAATATTTTTACATTCAGTTTAACAATTATTTTTATTCATACTTTGTGTTTATAGTTGCAATTTACACACAACATAATTTTTAATTCGGGTGATAAAGAGAAGTTAATCAAAAGTACAATTTTATTGGTAACAATTCTTATAATTGTATAATAGTTTTACATTTTCCAATGGACAATGACAAGCTTCTACCGTTTTATGAAAATAACACTCTGGAACCTTCTTATATTTACTTAATTTTGGTTCATTAGAAGTCGGAATGCTAATAATGTTTTCACTATCTAAAACTTTTTGTAAAAATGTTGTCTTTTCAACTCCTTTTATACAGTGACCGGCAAAAAGTTCGCAACATATGGGAAAAATTTTTATTAAGTGAGTATTGGAAAAACTCTTCCGGGGGATCGGTTCTGCATGTCCGATAACCTAAAAATCGATTTTGACATACGTCACGTGACCACTGGTATAGCGTCAAATTAAAAAAAAAATTGTTAATTTACAAAAAGTGAGGTTAGTTGACGAGATATCAAAAAAAGTTATTTGAAAAAATTGCTTAGAATTAAATTTTAGGTCCTTGTGCAAAATTTTAAGATTTTATTTAAAAAAATTGGAAAACTCAATTTTTTTTAAATATTTTTTTATCGATTTACAAATTTCCAGTTTTTTTCGTTTAGATAGCTTGGCTAATGTAAAACCCATGTATCTGGATGAAAATAAACGAATGTAGTAGTTTTTTCTACAATTGACAGGACAAAATTAAAAAAAACAGGGTTTCGCCGGACGCTAGCTGTTGCAATGATTTGTATCTAGCAGCAGTGTCAAAATTTTAGAGACATTTCAATGAGATTACATTGAGAAAACCTTAATCGTCTTAAATATATCTGAAGTTCGACTTTTTGTAAAGTTAAGGGGAGTAAAATAGATAATAAACAAAAAATTACCTGTTTATTTAATCGAAATTTCATAAACGAAAACCAATGTAAGAAAAACTTAAAAGTAGTCAAATTCTGTACTAACAACATAAAAAATCATTGTTTTTCCTTGGGTGCACAAAATTTAAAACTCAGTATGACCACCATTTCTCTCCATACATACTATTGTTCTCGAGCGCAACTCTCGATTAACATTTCGGAGCATTTTACGATTTATTTGCAATACACAATTTCTAATGACATTCTCTAAATTTTGTATATTCCTAAAGGGTCGATGTTTGTACACAGAGTTCTTTAGGTATCCCCACATAAAGAAATCTAACGGAGTCAGATCTGGTGATCTCGCAGGCCACGGATTTTCAGAAAACCGTCCTATCCACTGGTTTCCAAATTCTTGATCCAGCCATCTCTTCACCTCATTTGTGGAATGAATGCTAGCTCCGTCTTGTTGACAAATTGTCTAAAAAGTCAGATATCTCAGTTTGTAGAAATTCTAAATATCGTTCTGAATTTAAATTGTCTCTAAAGAAAAAAGGTCCCACTATTCTGAGGTTGAAAATTCCGCACCACACATTAACCTTAAAACTATATTGGTCTTTACTCTGAATTACAAAGTCTGGGTTTTCGGTGGCCCACCATCTACAGTTTTGTGAACTGACGGTTCCGTTAGAGGTAAATGTAGCTTCATCCGAGAAAAGAACGTTCTTTGGGAAATTAAAATCTTCCTCAATCATACCCTGGAACCAGGCACAAAAATCGAAGCGGGCGTCATAATCCCTATCTTTTAATACTTGTACAAATTTAGGTTTGTACGGATGAAATTTGTTTCTTTTTAATATCCTCCGCACAGATCTTTCATGAATGTTAGTGATCTCCGATATTTGACTAACTGCTAATTGGGGTGTTTCTGTGATCGACAAACACACATCCAGAGAACCTTCGTCACCTGTTACCGGTTTTTCATGGGAAACTTTATACTGATTTTCTACCGATCCCGTTTCTTTAAATTTATTGACTAGACGAGATACTGTGGAATAATGGAGGGATTTATCGGGGTGCCTCTCATTAAAAATTGCTGCTGTTTCTCTATGGCTTTTGTAATTATCTCCAGAAATTAAAATAATTTCTATCTTTTCCTGAAGAAGTAGTGTGGGTGCCATTTTAAGGAATAAAATATTAATAAACTTATGTAAAATATCAAACTTAGTAAGATGCGAGACATAAACCAATGACATAGGTTGAAATCAAACAAATTATAATTTGTTTGACATTTTTCTGTTGTTTTTAACCTACTAGGTTATTTGGTTGTTTTAATTTCAGAGCCTGCTTTGGTAGTTTTCAGTACAACTAAATAGACCTGGTTGTTAAATTTATGTGCGAAAAATCTTAATAAAATCTTGATACAGTCATTTCATTAGATTCAAACCATTGCAACAGCGAGCGTCCGGCGAACACCTATTTCTTCGATTTTGTCCTGTCAATTGTAGAATTGTAGATCTGACTCCGTTAGATTTTTTTATGTGGGGATACCTAAAGAACCCTGTGTACAAACATCGACCCTTTAGGAATATACAAAATTTAGAGAATGTCATTATAAATTGTGTATTGCAAATAAATCGTAAAATGCTCCGAAATGTTAATCGAGAGTTGCGCTCGAGAACAACAGTATGTATGGAGAGAAATGGTGGTCATACTGAGTTTTAAATTTTGTGCACCCAAGGAAAAACAATGATTTTTTGTGTTGTTAGTACAGAATTTGACTACTTTTAAGTTTTTCTTACATTGGTTTTCGTTTATAAAATTTCGATTAAATAAACAGGTAATTTTTTGTTTATTATCTATTTTAATCCCCTTAACTTTACAAAAAGTCGAACTTCAGATATATTTAAAACGATTAAGGTTTTCTCAATGTAATCTCATTGAAATGTCTCTAAAATTTTGACACTGCTGCTAGATACAAATCATTGCAACAGCTAGCGTCCGGCGAAACCCTGTTTTTTTTTAATTTTCTCCTGTCAATTGTAAAAAAAACTACTACATTCGTTTATTTTCATCCAGATACATGGGCTTTACATTAGCCAAGCTATCTAAACGAACAAAACCGGAAATTTGTAAATCGATAAAAAAATATTTAAAAAAAATTGAGTTTTCCAATTTTTTTAAATAAAATCTTAAAATTTTGCACAAGGACCTAGAATTTAATTCTAAGCAATTTTTTCAAATAACTTTTTTTGATATCTCGTCAACTAACCTCACTTTTTGTAAATTAACAATTTTTTTTTTAATTTGACCCTATACCAGTGGTCACGTGACGTATGTCAAAATCGATTTTTAGGTTATCGGACATGCAGAACCGATCCCCTGGGAAAGTTTTTCCGATACTCTCCTAATAAAAATTTTTCCCATATGTTGCGAACTTTTTGCCGGTCACTGTATATACTTTTGGTTTATTGAATAAAAATATATATATTTTTAAGAATATTTTCAATCTCGTTTAAGTCAATGTATCCAGATTCCCAGTCTAAGTCGTGATATGTTTCACACCATCTAACAATTTTATTATCTTCAGGAGACGGCATGTTTCTTTTAAAGGGTGGTTTAAATAAAAAAGTTGAAAGACGAAATCCATCATAAATTGCCACTTCTTTAGGAACGTAACCAAAGGAACAAGTATACCCTTGAATGCCAATAAAAATGTGTGAAGTGCACTCCTTCATGGTGTGCAGGGAAGTGAGGTATTGCTCGTAAAAATTCGCTTTTAAAATCCACCTTGTAGTGAAGTTGTTTTAATTATAATAAAGAAAAAAGATGTTATAAAGAAAATATATTTAAAAACAAAGCAATATACAACTAAAAATTAAACTAAAAATGATACTTATAATTAAAAATATGTTTACACAACCTTTTCGGTTGTTTTCGTCGCACACACCTCAACACTTGAATATCACACTCACTAGAACAGTTTGGCGCGCTGCTGCTGCTGCTGCTGCCGTTGGCTGTGAGGGTGGTGTTGGTTGTGAGGGTGGTGTTGGCTGTGAGGGTTGTGTTGGCTGTGAGGGTCGTGTCGCTCTCTGCTGCATTGACGCCCAGTGTATCAGGGTGGAACGTGGTGGATTCGGACAACCCGCTAGGAGAATTCGGTCTTGTAGGAATATCGTAAATCCAGTAATAATTGTTCCGTATCCGAATGAATCGTGTTGCAAAACTCACTAAACTGTAGAAACGTCATTTTAGACACTTTTTTACGCAAAGCTTCACTCATAGCTAATTTCATTGTACTACAGCGTGTTACGTAAAAGACAAGTGCGGTTAAAATGCGAGCGTTGTACTACTGAAAGATAACAACACACGGCTCAATATAGTGTGAAGCAAGCTCCTCCCATATGTATAATAAGGCGGGAGAAAGGACCCACTCGACAACAAAGTTTTTTATTTGTAGCTTCACTATTGGAGATATATTCTTAAAAGTCGGTGGTGGGTTGGAATGTATGCACCAAAGTACCGCCCCTAACACTCCGTGCGCATGCGTAGCACGCTCGGTACTGCGCAGATGTAAAAAAAACACAGAAAAAAAGCAGACAAAAAAACTCGCAAAAAAAAACTCGCAGACAGAAAAAAAAACAGAAAAAAACGCAGACAAAAAAAACTCGCAGACAGAAAAACAAAGCAGACCAAAAAAAAAACAGACAAAAAAAAACTCGCAGACAGAAAAAAAAGCAGACCAAAACAAAAAAAAGCAAAAAAAAAGCGACAAAAAAAAAGGCTTTTTATATTTTTCGTTTTTTTTTACATCTGCGCAGTAGACATGCGCATGGGTATAACGAGATTTTCCCCCGCATATATGCAGACTCGTACTGCCTGGTACTAGAGGTCGACCGTTAGGTCCCGCCCAGGCGGATTCTCTTTATATTCTCTTCACGCTTCGCATTCTTAAGTGTCTGCAGTCGTACCTTGAGCTCGATATAATACAGTTGTGCCTTCTTACATGCCGCTCAATATATTTTTGTGTTATATATTCCGCTACGGTTAATTTAACATATTTGGTTCACTTCTCTTGTGTCTTGTGTTTTGTTATAAATCTATTTTTCGTAAGTATGACTTTGATTGATTTAACTGTCTTTGATTTAATATACGCTTGTAAAGTTCATGATTATATGGATTGCCAGATTTGTGGAACGACTGATGAACAAATTGTTGCGCTTGACTCGATCAGTATTGCGAGTTTTGAAAGCTATTGTGATATTAAAGTAGAGGATTATGCAATAAACAATATCGGTGAAGATCTAGAAAACATGTCTAATAATATAATAGTGAAATATTGTAATGAAGACTCGTGTCATGCTATTTCCGATGTCGAAGCGCAACAAACCACTTCTGAAACTGATGAAACTCACTCACATTTAGTTCCAAATTTTAAAGAATCCGACATTTTACCAAATTTGTATACATGCTTAAAGAATGCATCATCCTATAATTATAATGAAATTTATGCATCAACAGTCAATTTTAGTGATATAAAAAATAAAAATTGCGTGAGTGAGCCTTAAACAAAAAGGTGTGCGACATTTTCACCTGTTACACCAGTTCCAGAAGTGGATAATAAAGAGATTTTTATATATCCAGCAAAACCCGTTTTAAATTTAACGGATGTTATTAAATCCGAGTCTGAAATGCAGATAAAAACATCCGGATTAAACTCAAATACCGCGGAGTTTGTTGAGATATATAAAAATACGAATATTACGACTGAACCAACGGTATAAACAGACAGACACCCGGACAAAGAAAATGAGCAAACTGGTAATTTAATGATTTTATTGGAAGAAAGGGGGAGACGACCGCACAGGCAGACACACTTGCGGACAACGAAAATGAGCAAATTGTTGACTTAACAAGTGACGCACAGACAGACAGACTGGCGGACAACGAAAACAAGCAACTTGTTGACGGTGTACAAACAATTAATTCGATCGACAAACGGGATGTAGACGGGAGCCAAACTATTGATTTAACAATTTTATCAGAAACGGAAGAAGCAACTTTAACCGGTGATTTGACAGTTTTTAATAAAATAAGTATTACAGGGGATGGGAACTGCCTCTTTAGTGCTGTAAGTTTCTTCCTTTGTGGTAATCAAGACGGGTTTAAAGAGGTCAGAGCTGAGACCGTAAAATATATCAGTAAAAATTGGCATATTTTCGAAATTTTTTTATTTTATTTCAATATGGATAGAGATGCAATTTGCTCATTAATGGCACAAGATGGGATTTATGGAACATCAATAGAATGTTTAGCCATTTCAGATATTTACAAATTAAACGTTAAAATATACACTAATAATAATGTTCAGCCCACGACTATAAGTTCGATGGAGCACTCAAAAACCATTAATCTTCTTTTTACTGGAGAGCTCACATCTGGCCACTTCAGCTTATTACTAGAAAAATTAGTCGCGGATAAAAATATTAGCAATACTTTAAAAGTTGATTCTTGTCAAAGTTTACTACAACTGCCTCCAAATTATTAAATGAAATTACAACTGCCCCCAAATTATTAAATGAAATTACAACAGACCCGAAATAAACTTGCAGAAAATTTCACAAAACTGGCGATGTTCCGTACAAGAGTGAGCTTGATAAATTTTTACGAGCTAAACCTAAAAAAAATATATCAATCAAGGATATGCGACGTAGTTGTGGACTAATGAAATCATTATTCCACAACTACTTGTCTTTAGGTGAGGCTTGTAAAAATTTAAATTTTGTCGGGGAAGTTTTAAATAGGCAGGGAAATCTTCTAACCAAATGCGGAAACCTGCTTTTCGAGTCATGCTTCGAATCAATAGATATATAAAATATTTTTCCCTTTCCCCCACTCCTCTATTACCCATTTCCCTTACTCCATTTATATCATTCCCTGGTGGAGTTATTGACTACCTTCCCGCGGTTCCACTGTTTAAACCAAAGTCAACATTTTATTTCCTCAGTATTAAATATGTCCTTCTTGTGCACACTGTGTTTACGCGAGTTTAAGCAAAAGCGTGGTCTAGTGCGACATATTAAAGAAATTTGCTTAGCAAATACATATGTCTCAAATCCCGATGATTACATAATTGATGGTGAGTTATTTTTTGTTTAACATTTTCTTTTTATTTATTGGAAATTATTATTTTTAGTTAATAAAAAATTTTTCTCGTAAGAAAAAGTTCGACACTGCCTGGACTGTGATGTCAGCGTCTCAAATGCATGTTGGACTTCTCATTTAAAATCAAATGCTCATAAATTAAAAGCCTGCAAGTTTAGTGAATCTGGTATAGATACTAAACAGCGCATTTCAATGCCGAATTATTTCATATAAAATATCTTCCCCAAAGCACTTTGTTGATTTAAAAGAATTCCAAGAAAATGTACAGGATAAGGTAGTTAAAGTTATTCAACATGAATTGAAGAAACACAATGTCGTCAAAATTAATTTGGAGCTGTTTGGATTGTACTATTTACCAACTTCTAGAACTTCTGAAATTAAATCTCACAATACGATTTTCGAAGTTGTAACACAATCTACAAATCTGATAATGGTATATGAAAAATTAATGGGAATAATTCATGGAAAATTTGATGAATTCGCAGAACGTGATTCAGGTGTGTATAAGTTTATATATTCCGTTTGTATTAGTTTTCAAAAACTATAAATAGTATCAATGAAATTAAAAATATTAAAACTTGACCGTTTTATTTTAGGATGGGTTCTGCAACAAATACTTCATCTTGAAGTTAATGTAAACAAGTATAATCCATTGAGGAGTTCATCATACATACCTCTTCCAAGAGATGTTCAATGGAAAAAGGCTGTTGTTAATGTGCAAAATTGTGATCAGTTTTGTTTTGGTTATGCGGTTGTATCAGGTTTTTACCAAGGAGATCCCCGAAATCCAGCATTGTATCCGCAGTTTAGGGAGTTATTCAACTTTGAAGGTATAGACTTTCCAGTATCTATTAAAGACGTTGCTAAATTGGAAGAATTAAATAATGTATCGATAAATGTTTACGGTTTAGAAGTCGCATATAAGAATGGGAAAAACATTTATGAGGTGATTGGTCCTCTACATTTTTGCAAGGTTAGATCTAATACCCATATAAATTTATTACTATTATCGGAACTAGATGATATAGGTAATATTAAATATCATTACTGCTATATAAGCGATCTTCCTCGTCTAGTTTCCAGTCAAGTTACTAATCACGAACATAGAAAATATTTTTGTGATGGTTGTTTACAATTTTTCCCCACTTTGAATATTCTTAGGCAACACATTCAAAATGATTGCAACTTTGTTAGAAATGATTTTCCTTCAAAATAGTATATATTAGATAAATTTGACAATATGGTGCCTGAAAATATATTAAAATTTCAAAACATTGAAAAACAAATGCAAGTTCCATTTGTCGTTTATGCAGACTTTGAATGTGCTTTAAAACCTATCCAAAATGATTATGATGAAAATTCGTCCCAAACTTACACTTTGAAAAAAATTGAACATATACCACATTCATTTGCTTATTATATTAAATGTTCATTTGATGATGCTGTTTCAAAATTTCATTTATATCGAGGGAGGGATTGTATCAAAAAATTTGTAGAAGACATAGGCCTACCATATAAAGACAAGTAACAAAGACAAACTAAACGTCCAGACGAGGGATGGAAAATGTTAGTAAACAATATTTGTTGTGTTGTGCTGTATTGTTTACTTAGTTCTCCACGACACGATAAACCCAAAGCCGGTAATCAATTGAACTCCAAGACTAACGGATACCGGTTATCCTTTTTTATTTGCAACTCCTAGAGAAAGATAACAAAGCATCTGCTGATGCAGTTTAGTCCTGGGACTAGTGGTCTAGACGTACATCATGACAGTGTTGCCATTTGGGGCGACAAGTCGCCAAAATGACGACTTGTTGTCTCTATGAGAGTGTGGCGGCGATTTTCAATAAAAAGCTTATTTTTGGCGGCTTTTTACAGGTGAAAAAATTGAATATACACGTTGTATACAATACGTATGAAGAAACAACGTCACAATAATAATCATTATTGCACCGAGGGATTTCTCAAAGAGAATATCTAAACGCGCCACGAATTGTACGTCAGTAGAATAATTGTAGGGAAATTACTCTACTCCTCCTAATTTGCATATTAAAAGTAATGAGTTTTACTCCATATATTAAAATTAATTAGTTTTACTCCATATTTTAAAATAATAATTTTTTTACCTCCGCCTCTGAACTGAGAGACCCAATTAGCATATCATAATTAGTTTAACTCCCTATTTACTCCGCCTAAAATTTTCCTCCGCCTCTACCGTATATGACGAGATTAAAAGCGAAGTTAAGAGTGAAAGTTAAATTTTACTGAATTTGTGACCCCAATTAGCATATCATAATTAGTTTAACTGTCTATTTACTCCGCCTAAAATTTTCCTCCGCCTCTACCGTATATGACGAGATTAAAAGCGAAGTTAAGAGTGAAAGTTAAATTTTACTGAATTTGTGACCCCAATTAGCATATCATAATTAGTTTAACTCCCTATTTACTAATTAAAAATTTGAAATGGAAGAAGAATTAGAAATCATGTGTTGATGTAGAAAAAATTATTCCACAGTTCGACTACAAGGACTCTCCAGAACTAGATCCAGATCCCTTTGTAAAAAGTTTTTAAAAATAAATCACGAAGATGGTAACAACTTCGCCAGTTATTTTTGCTTCTACATTCATCAATATTTTTTTTTTACATGCGATCCTACAATAACGTAAACACGCACATAAAAAGAAAACTAAGACACTCGAAAAATGGGCTTACATTGCTATATTTGTAGGCGATCACTATATCTAATAATTTTGTCAAAAACTTGTCGGATTTGTAATAGTGGAAATGAAATAATTACCATCGATAGGGATACAAGTATCCCAATTATACCATATTATATTTATTTTCTACAAAACATTGCACATTAGCACCATATGTAAAGTGTAATCAAAAATAATACATTTAATTACTATACAAGTAAAGATAATATTTACCAAAATAAAATAATAGCGGTAAAAAGTTTTAAAGAATTATGTCATAAAGCATGTTTAAAACTTATTAACTTTAAACTACTTATCTAAACACCATTGAACTAAAATTGTCCCCAAAATTATCTCTAAACACTATGCCTAGTCTCAGTATATCCCAACGAATCCAATCAAACTTAAAAATAATAAAATGTTTTTATTTTCTACAAAACACTGCACTGCACCATAGAGTTTAACTAAAAATAATACATTACTACACTTTATTTGGCAGAATAAAATGGTTAGACAGTTTGTTTTCATAGTTACAAAATCTTAAAAAAAATGAAATGTATGCATAGAGCATGTTTAAAATATTTTTAATGAAACAAAAATGGAAAAACAATATCCCTAAAAGTGTCTCTAAGCACTTTTCACCTCGATACCCAGCCAATCAATCAAAAAAAGAAATTATTTTAGGGGTTAGAAGATTTATGCATAAAGCACATAAAAAATATTTTTAAGTAAGCAAAATTGGAAAAACTTACTTCTTAACTTAACGCTATATTTAAAATTTTCTCTGAATATTTAACTAACACTGTTACTAAAATTGTCTCTAAGCACTTTACACATCTAGTCCCGATATATCCCATCCATCCGGATGGATGTTGTGCTAGTCACCTTGTTGACTAGGAAGGAGAGTCCCTTTCCAAATTATCAGGGTTCCCCGGTATGTGATGTTGTGAAACCAACGGACGTCCAGCTACAATTGTTGCCTTATAATCGGAGGACACACCCATCCAATATCAGGGTTGATGTTCTTATCTCTGATCACATTATAAATAGGACTAATATGTTAAAAAAACAGTTTAAAAAATAACTTAAATTTTTTTAAGCTGCAAAGAATATTTTTAAAATATTTTATACGAATGGACTTGACTAAATGGTTAACAGATAGCTTATGTATACTTGAAAATATACGGAGAGACCTTAAAAATCAGATTTCACTTTTGCAGAGCGGAGTATGACCTCAAAATTTCGACCAGCGCAGCGGCGTCTCCAGATAAGACATTAAACATTACATTACTTGTAGTTAATATTGTTGATTTGGGGTCATATGAATATAATTTTTGCGCCAGTCAACTTGAACATCCCAATTATTTATTTACTTTATTTATTTTTTTTCAATTCGCCTCTTTAATGCGAATAAATTAAAATGTTCCTGCAGGATTTAATTCTAAAATTTTAGAGCGAACTTTTCACTTTTAATCGTCAACTTTACACCTTTTTTTTTAATTTACATGGCCTAAAATTAATTAAAGCTCTGTCATGATGCAGTTAAGACGCCACAGCTCACACAAAGTAAAAAATATACTTTTAAAATGGGCACCTCAACGAGGGTGCAAGAGGGTGCACTGAATCCCCGGCTATTTAAATATTAGACGAGCGGGAGATAAATATTTTTTAAATAAATATTTATTACCCCGGCAAATAAAGAGCACTGAACCGTTATTTCAGCGAGGGACTACACTTCTTTACTGTATTTGTAACAATATAAATATATTTCCCAAATATTTTATTCGTGGATAAATTTTTAAAGTAGGTAGCTAACAACAAACTTGCTATATATTTTAAGATAACTTTGATTATGTTAACTCTGAGTATGTACATACATTACTATACGTAATGGTATTAAAAATCCGATTAGAACGCGACGCTCTAATTATTATTTTATAGTTCATAACAAAAACATGTTTTAACATCGCTACTATTGGGTTTGTTTCTGCAGCAGTTTCAAATCAATTAGAGCCAATGAGATTGTCCGGTTTCGATTAGCAAACTGTTTTCCTAGAAGATTGTCTCTGACTAGTTTCAAACTGCTGCAGAAACAAACCTATTAACTACCAATAGCATTTTTAATACACTGCCACAGACAGTCACGAGCAATCCTTGTCGAAAGCTTAAAAAATACGAACGGCGACGAGTATTAAAGCTAACTATCCAATACTTTTTTTAAATATGAAATACAGAATACAATAAAAATAAATTTCATACCCACTTCGACCCTGACTTATACATTGCTCTTGATCGACCGGCCTATGCTTTTTAATATTTATTATAGAATATAAATTAGTCTTGCTTCAATTGAATTACTTGAATAATTGTAAAAAATATTTTATTTATTGTAATTATTAAAATACACCCCTTGTGGACGCCCATGACCAGAGTTTTCTCTTTTGTAAATAACGCAGTGTGTCCTACAAATTGCAATGTATCGAATAAGAAAGATTAAACCGTTACTATATTATCCCGATCATAGCCCCAGGCGACGAAGCCGATATTTATTACATGCTTGTCTCCTTTGTTTCACGAAGAAGAATTTAAATTATGCAACATAATTGTCAGATATATTTTTAACCTTAGGTTTAAAGCACTAAAGTGGCTTAAAGTGCAGAATACTTTTAAATATGACTTCTATATCAATGTTCACAAAATAGTAAGTTCATTACGCGTAATGCTAGGAACAGTGACATGCTTCGGCACTCATTACAGTATTTTCACTATAACTCTCTTGATAACGAATGGAAAAATGGTTTGTTCTTCTGGACTAGCAGCTTTGCCATAGTCACAACAATTTCGCTGCTTATCTTATTTCCCTTTTAAAGATTTCATACCTGTTTTTGGTGTACTACGCTTTTTTCATTCGAGATTATAAAATATCGTGAGCGTTGCCGTCAGTGATTTACCGTAAGATATTTCAAATAAAATGTAGACCAAATATGAGGCGTTTTCATACTTTTAACACTTTCTCTATAATTCTATAACCACAAAATAGGCTAAAAAATTTAATACAATATGGATTTATTTTTGTAAACAATAGTGTGCTGATTTATTATTAAAATTAAATGTAATTATGACAAAAATTGTTTCCGGGGCACAACAACGTAAATTCGTTTCCTACGCTATGAGAAATATGTCAGAATGCCAAACAATTAGACAAGTTCTACAAAATAAGAGCCTCACCCTCCGTGGGTTCCATATCTACACTAAATAATTTAATAATATCGGTAAATTATTTAATCTTGTAATAGAACTAGTAAAAATATACCTGTGGGTAAATAAAGCATTCGGTAGGCAAATACCAACCTTATTCAGATGTTATCTTATTCCACCCACCCGTGTGACTTTTTTCAAAGATTTCTTTCTGCACGGACTAAGAAAATATTAATATTGTCAACAAAATCTCAATAAAATTATTGCAATAAGTTAAATAAAGGGTTTAAAAAATATGTAAGTAAGACTGGTAGAAAATAAGGAAAGTTTAGCAAGAAAGTCACTATATTTTTTCTTAGTGATCTTTACATTAGACCGCGAAGCGGTCTATATACCCCTTGCTTGGTGAAAAAAATGTCCGTTGGTTGTCGCAGACTTGGACATTTTCACATTTTCAATTTTTTTTCTCGAAAACGATTAGTACGGGAGCGACTAAATTTTCTGGGTTAATAGAGGGATAGTGAGTCTAGTTTCGATAAAAAATTCAGTTATACAGGGTGTTTCGTTTCGGAGTTATTAAACGTCAAAATCGAAATTTCCGCGAATTCATATTGGATCGATTACAGGTCGCAAAACTTAATTAAATCGATTTAAATTTTCGGAGTTTGTAGAGGACTGGAAGCTTCAGAATCCTATTGAAACTGGCGGTATTCGGAAAAATGGGAAGTCACACTTTAGAATTTTTTTTTAGATCGAAAAAGTCACTTGCAGACCCATATTGAGTTCTACATTGCTCGAAAACGAAACGTCGGACAGAAAATCGGTATGACACGTCAAACTTTAGAATCTCAAATACTTTCTTCTTGCAATACATTTACCTATACCTAAAACCAGTGGAAATTTGGGAAAAACTGAAAATTACGATTTTTGATGAATATTTTTGACGGAATTTTTTTCGTGGTCAAAATGGATCCAAATCAAAATCTGATATACCTGGTCGGAAAGAGGTCGCCGAAATACGTAATTGCCATATTTTTAGGTTTCTTCGTTTTTTATAGGAAGGGAGCAATCGACGATTAAATTTTGATTTTTAACCCATTTTTTGATGATTGACATTCGAATCACTCAATATCTTTTCCTATCCTATTTTTCTGTGTAGGTGTTTGTATGTGTATAGCGACACGGTTACGAAGAGCGGTCTATTCTGCAACCGAATGAGTGTGATATCTTCCTTAGGCGATTAGGCGGTCTACCCAAACTACTTTTTGTACCACTGGTGGATAGCCATAAGGGACCATGGAACTATGGCACTACCACAGTAAATAAGTCACTTAAGATATTTTCATTTTTTAAATTAATTTATTTTTACTATATTAGCACATATTAGCACAGACAGAGGTTCGTATTCGTTTGATCGCAGTTTGAAAGTCGTCCGAAAATTAGGATATAGTGAACTGAGTTAAAGGCAAAATAAATAATTAATGTAATAAAATGATTTCGATTGTGTTCACGTATTGTGCAGAATAAAAATATTGGCAAGTATTTTGTTAAAAGGGTGAATGCGCTGGAAAACACTATACATAGTTTTAAAATGATTTTTCTTAAGATTCTCTAAACTGCATAAAATTACAAATAAGAATATATTTTATGAAAATCTGATTCTTATTTACACGCTAAAAGAAAAAAATTTTGCTATTTCTACTTATATATTATTCTAGAAGTGACGTATTGAAGGGAAGCAATCCTGATGTGTAGATGTTAGTAAAGCATTAGAAATTAGTCATTTTTACCGCCTTCAAAAGAAGAGATTCTCAAGCGACCAATATTTTCTATTTTTTTATGTATGTTCGCGCATAATTCTTGAACGGATTAAGCAATTTCCATAATTTTTTGTAGAATATTTCTCCTGGATGGTTCCGCTGTACCAGTTTTTAGTGTTCCGTGAAACTTATGGAATCACTTCGGTGTCCGTCCGTCCGTCTGTCACAGACGATTTTCTCAAACCATTCGACGTAAAAAAAAAATGAAATTTAGCACATAGATAGAGTGACCCAGTTACAGACTTGAGTATAAAAAGTTTTAATTCTGGGAGTTAATTTAGGGGAAATGGAAAAAAAAATTGCATCCTGTAGGTTGTCAAATGAAAGCTTATTGAAGCTTGAATTCAACAATATATATTATATATTTTTTATGCATTTTTTTTTTAAAGATTTTTGGGGAAAACGCTTAAAAATTGTTGTCCCCACCCTTATCACCAAAAGGATCGCTCAGAAAAATGTGAAAAAAATTATTAACATTAAAAATTAGCTGTAGATTAAACCAAAATTATCAGGATTGAAAAATTCTATCGCGATCAATTGTTATAAATAATTCGATTGTTTATTCCCTTGTAACTGCTGAACCATTGGTTTAAGAGAAAAAGTTTTTCGATAAAAAATATTTCTCACGATGTAAGAATCAACTTTTGACCTTGCACGATTTTCAATGCTCCGCGCATAAGCGATGTGATACGCGGTGTGGTTTGCTCAGGTGGGGGCTTGTGGCACGGAACACTAATTGTGCAAGTATAGCTTCCACTTGACCGATTTTTTATTTTCTAGCAAAAATGAGACAAAGCTGTAAACAATTATATATAATTAAAAAAAATCATAAAAATGGACAATTTTTTCATTTACTGTGGTTTTATTTGTATCTTGGTTATACAAAATAATATAGGGAGGTTTAAGAAGGGACAAGGGCAGGGATTTTTTTCCAAAATATTAACTATAAGATATTGAGTTATTGAGGTCAGATAATTATTTAATTTTGTCTAACAGATGTTAAAGAATATTACAGGGGTGTGGTGAGAGGCAAACAAGTGAATTAAAAAAATGTTGTATAGTATATTATTTTTTAGATAATTTAACATAAACATTTTATTAATTATTTAATTAATTTTAAAATATAAATTTTGATGGATAAAAACAATCGCTATCGCCATTCTTTTTTCTTGAATGTCCTTTTTTTTATGAAGAGCATTAAAGAAAATGGGTGTTGCAAATATTGATAGTAACGCTGTTGTGGCTATTTATTTGAGATAAAAAGTAATAGAATGCATTTTTTTATCGAGGGCGCATTCATAGGGGAATGGGAAAGCGTCCTCTCCCCCTAGGCGCTCGAAATAGAAAATTAAAATATACATTGGCTATTGGAAACCTGAACCACAAAAATATTATCAGTGAAGATTGGAAAACACTCGCAATAAAATTCTAAATCTAATTAAATTACTAAAAAGTACGGCGGAGAATGGAGTAGTACGAAGATTTACAAGCACGATAGCAGCATTTATTTATTTTTAATGGATTTAAATAAAACATAATTTTAAATTTTCGCAGATATACGGATAATTAAATAAAAAAATGATTACCAAATATTTCTGCTATTAAACAGTTTCTAATCTCTATTGGAGATTGTAATTATTTAAAAAAAAACAACGCTGTGGAATTAACTTGCTTATTTTTATTACGAAGCTTATTGGCGAGATATTGGCTTTTATGTATAAGTAGAATAGGTCTTATTGATATTAAGTATACTATTTCAAAACCCACGCTTACTGGTGTTGTAGTTTAACAAAAAATGGTTTTAATTAATTAAATTGTTTTTATTGAGTATATTTTCGCTTGTATAAGCCACTTATGCGCCCCTTTTTTGTTTTTCTGCGCAGAAGATCAAAATGTGTACCACGCGCATACCGAGCAAGCTAGACATGCGCACGGACTTTCAGGGGATGTACTTTGGTGTCTACATTCGAATCCACCCACTTTTAAGAATATCTGTGCAATAGTAAAGCTACACTCAAAAGACTTTCTCTTTGGTTGGGGTATTTCTACCGCCTTCTTCTACATATGGGAGGAGCTTGCTTCAAACCATATTTAACCGCGTACTGTTTTCCTTCAGTAGTACAACAGTCGCCTTTTAACCATACTTTCCTTTGAGTATCACGCTATAGTACGATGAAATTATCAATTAATGAAGCTTTGCGCCACAAAGTGTCAAAAATGAATTTTACAGAGTTCAGTGCGTTTTGCGACACGTTTCATTCAGATGCAGAAGCGCTATTATGGGATTTGTGGATTTGTGATATTCCCACAACTCCAAATTCGCCCAGTGGACATCCAGAATCCATCCCCTGCCCAACACCACCACCAATGTCAAACAACGCCACCGACACAGCAACCCTGCTTCCGACAGTCAAAGGGTCTCACATCAAAAAGTGCCCCAGCAGTGACAGTGTTCCTAATTTCAATTACAATTCTCAACCGTGTGCTATTCCGATGCACTCTTTGGAATGTTCACCAGTGCACCGGAAACAACCAAAAAGGTTATGTAAACGCATGTTTAATTATAAGTACAATTTTTAGTTTGTACTTCCTATTTATCAATATATATTCTCACCAACATTTCTCTTTTATTGATTCTTTTTCTTCATAATTATACTAAATCATACTGCACAACGTGCTTTTTAAAAAGCAAATTTTTTTATTAGAAATACCTCACTTGCTCGCACACCATGGAAGAGTGTACCGCACACATTTTTATTGACATTCAAGGGTATAATTGTTCCTTTGGTTACATTCCTAAAGAAATGGCACTCTACGATGGATTTCGTCTTTCTAATTTTTTATTTAAACCTCCATTTAAAAGAAACATTCTGTCTCCTGAAGATACTAGAATTATTACATGGTGTGAAAGATATCATGGCTTAGACTGGGAATCAGGATACATTGACTTAAACGAGATCGATACAATTCTTACAAATATATATTTTTTATATAATAAACCAAAAGTATATGTAAAAGGAGTTGAAAAGACAAAATGTTTACAAAAAGTTTTAGACAGTGCAAGCATTATTAGCATTCCGACTTCTAATGCACCAAAATTAAGTAAATATAAGAAGGTTCCTGGGTGTTATTTTCATAAAACGGTAGAAGTTTGGCATTGTGCATTGGAGAATGTAAAACTATTATACAATTATAAGAATTGTTACTAATAAAATTTTACTTTTCATTTCCCTTTTATCGCCAAAATAAAAATTATGTTAGTAAAAATATAGCTTGTATGTGAAGGGTTGATATCCTATCATCGACATCATAATTGTAGCGGTCAACATCCACCAGAGTATTGAATCTATCCGCAGTTAGACAATTTGTAGTTTTTGAAAATAAATTTTTTCTTCCTTTCTTCATTTGTTAGTTCAAATATTGTAACCAAATATATTTAAACTCTTGTTAAACTATGTAACAGTCAGTCCTTAGAATTATTTTGTCTTGTGAAGGTTTTTTCTTGTTTAATATATTTTTTAAACTATATTGGATTTTTAATTATGACCCTTAATCCATATATCCTTTTATATTACATTGCTAATAATATATTGTATGTGCATAATCCAAATAGAGTAACAAATGCTATGGCGTGTTTTGGAAATAAAACAGATTCTGCTTTAAGTAAGCATTGTCACTATATGAAATACAAACTAATTAATAATAATTTTACTTCAGCTTTTTCTCACTTAATGCAAAACGATGAAAAAAATAGTAAATATTTTAAAATATTATATTATTATCCTAATAATACTATTTTGGACACTAATTGGATTCAGAATTTGCAGACGGAAGAATGTTCAAATAATACAGAATATGAAAGTATTAAGAAATCTTTAAAAAATGAATCTTGTAAAATAATTTAAAACTTATCATTATCAATATTTATACTTTGTGTCTTGTCGATTATGTCAATAATGTTTTATAAATTTAATTATTAAGTTTACTCTTCATGTTAAATAATGTAAAAAATATTAACCTTGCGTTTTCATTATGGAAGGGATGTTAATATAAGAATAAATGTGACATAAAATGATAGCAGTCTACTTGGGTCTCTCAAAATGACCTATTATTCGAAAAATCAGTATTTTTCTAACGATCCAAAATCAAATTATTATAGTAGTGACATAAAAAAAGTAAATGAAGAAAAACTTTTAAACAACAAAGTGTTTTGCTTGAATAATTCCTTATCAAAATTAATACAAGTTTGGAAGATTTCTCGGCTAAAATAAAAATTAGAAGCCAAAATGGATTCAGTATTACTTTAAGTGAAGAAGAGTGGAAAAGTCTTTTGAAATATCAGGGAGTAGTAGTAAATTATTTCTATTCATCTAACAACGAACCCTTTCCAGTCAAGATTAATGATCTTACTTTGTCATTTGAAAAAATTAATCAAAATCCTATTATAAAACTTCATAGATGTGATGGTGATTATTTGTATTTCGCTAGAGACACTACTGATAAATTGTGGGAAATACAAGAATTAATTAATTATAGAATTCAAATTATAAAAAAGCAGGAATTTGAAAAATATTTTGATGTGTTCCAAACTACACTCGTCAATAATTCAGTGGACTTGTTAACAAATGTTTATAATGTTTTAAATCCCAGTCAAAATGCTAACAGTGAAAATGTTAGTACCATGTTGGAGATGTTATTGATGTATCCGAACGTGTTGGAAAATAAATTGAGAAGAATTGCTCCGAAAAGAAAATATTATGAAGAAATCAGTGAATATTAATGAAGACAAAAACAAATTTCACTTATTAGTTGGTTGGAATTATGCCTCAAGACAAGCACGCAAAAGTGATTATTATCAGTACTATCTGGACCGACTTCGTCTTGAAAAAAGAATACAAAATTGTGAAAAAATGTTTTCTAAAATATTAGATGTAAATCATAGAAATGTAATTTATAATGAAAGATTTAATAAAGAAATTTAGTTTAAAATAATGGTGTTTTAATTAAAAAACTGTGTTTCTTGCTAATATTTATATATTAAAAATTATATTACAATAAAGATATATAGAAGTCATATTACAATACATCCTTTTTTAATATCCATGAATTATGTGATTTATCCAATCCTAACCATTTAACATATACCTTATTTCCTTTTTTTCTTAGTATTTTTTCAACCAAATATACATCAGGATGTTTTACCTTCTGTAACTCTTCTTCATAAAATCCACCTTCAATATTTTCGTTTTTAATATCTTTTAAGAGATAAGTGGTTGGATTTGTTAATTGCACTTCCCTAATTTGAAAAATTTCAGTAGACCAGTTTGGTGTATATCCTTTATAGAATGCTTCCCTATGTTTAGAAATTCGAACAAAATCATTTAATATAAATTTATTTTGTTTGGGATCAATCGTTTTCTTATGTGTAAATGATTTTTTCATAATTACATTTGCGTTCTTCTCATTAACATTAGCAGGTTTGAACCCTGTTGTTTGATGTTTTTTATTATTATACTTTTTTAAAATTTCTGGTAAAATATTCAACCACTTGTAATTACCTTGATTGCTAAAATGCTTCCACATCATACCTTTCAAGGTACGATTTACTCTTTCAACAATACTTGCTTTTAAATTTGAAAAAGTACTATAATGATTTATATTGTAATTTTTCATAAGTTTTTGAAAATGTTGATTATAAAATTCTTTACCCAAATCCGTTTGCAAGTTTTTAGGTCTTGTAGCACTTTTTAAAATTTCGTCCATAGCTTCCACAACATCCTTTCCTTGTTTAGTCTTAATAGGTTCAGCCCAAGCATATTTGGAAAATGCGTTGATCACCACTAAAATATATCGATATCCTCTATTAAATTTTGCGTATGGTAGCATTTCAACCAGATCTGCTTGCCATAAATCGTTTAACTCTTTAACTATAACCCGTCTTCTTTTGTAATTTCTTCTAGCGGGTTTATGAAGTTCATTCACTACAGTTTCTTTAATATTTTCACTCATTTTAGTTTTTTATATTTTGTTTATGTTTTAGTTGTGACTGTCTGAAATATGTTGCTGGCTTTGTGTCAATTTTGACTCTATGTCTGAAATCTTAACTTCAGCTGCTATTATATTTTTTCGATTAAAAAATGCAGTATGATGAGCCTCCTTAGCAAAAGTTTTAAAATCATTTAAATCTTCTACAATTTTTTCCAAAGAAAAGGCTTTTGTGTATTTTTTAAAATCCTCTAGATCTTGGATGCTTTTGTCAACATTTTGTTGTAGTTTAGCAAATCGTTTTTCAAAATCCTCCACTGTTGTTGTCAAACCCGCCTGTAATAATTGAAATACCTTTTCTATATTTTCAATTGCTTGAACATTCTTTTCTAGTTTTTCTCTAAATTCCTCATATTTTGTGTTATATATACTTCTGAAATGATCATTCTGAATTTTTTCAATTTTATAATTTTCCTTTAGTTCATTAACTTCTCTTTTTAGAGGTTCTAATGTGACATTAATATTAAAACGTTTTGAAATGTGTCTACCAAATTTGTCGAGAGTCATTTTGAATGTGTAGCAAAATAATTACAACCTTTCCTTTTATACAATTATATTAGCCTCTTTTAATTCTTCAATAATAGAGTTAATTTCATTATTGTGCCCGGTGTGGCCAGCTGCTTTTGAAGCTAATAATAATTTTAACCTTTCAACTAATTCATTGGGATCATCGAAATAAACAAAATCTACTTTATTATTAGATAAATCCATGAAACCTGTCCCTTTTTTTTGTTAAATTTTTAAAATATTGTTGTATTTGTGATGTTTGAGCAATGGAAGAAGCTCTAGTTCTAGCCCTTGTAACAGGCGCTAGAGGTTTGGAGAACGAACGGGTTCTACCTCTAAGAGGATCTTTTAAAATCTCCTTATCGACAAGGTATGGATGAATAAGAGTAACATATTTATCTGAAACTGTTCCGTGAATTTGTTCGTTCTCTTTATAGTTTTTTCGATAGGCATTAGTTCTTTTTAAAATATCCATGTAGTCGTCCACATCTTTAGCTTTGTATCCCAGAGGATGTTTTTTAAATAACAATTCAAATAACCCAGGCGTGCCTTCGTATGTAAGACATTTTACTAATACATCTTTTCCTTGAAAATTTATTCTTGAATCGCCAATAAAAAAAGATTCATCTTTTATATTATGTCTAATTCCATATTTGTGATCGAATAAGCTCTTCGTATCTCTTATCATTTCATCTACATACTTTCTAGGCAGTGGATCAAATTGATCCAAATATATTTTATATGTTTTTGTTGAAGGTAAATTCTGGATATATGATCTGCTTTCTTCAAGTTGTTGTCTAATTCCTTCGTCGGATTCGTTGCTAAGATTAACTGGTGTTCCTTCAAAAACCTCTTCCTCTTCTAAAAAAGAAAGTCCCATTGGTAATAAATGTTTATCATATGATGATACTCTTTTTTGTTTAGTTGGTGTAGAAGAAAAATAAGGTTGTGTTAAAAATGGCTGCTTTGTAGTTAAGAAACTTAAATTTTCCAACGATTCTTATTTGATTTTTTCCTTCTTTAACTTATCTGTCAATAATTCCTTCAAAGGCTTTATAATGGGTTCTAATTCTCTTTCCTTTTGAACCTGAGATTGAAGTATGTCAGCTTTTAATGTCTGGAATTTTCGTTTAACTGCCTTTCTAATTTTAACTAATTCTTTTGCCGCTTTTTCATCCATCTTGTTCATCTGAGTTTTTGTCATATACTATACAAACTTGATATTGGCAAGCTATTTATAAATGAATAAAGGAATCAAATCCTTTACGATATCTTCCAGAATTTATATTTGAGTCTTTATCGACAACCAAGAATCCATATTTGTCTCTCCAACACAATAAACATAACTCTCTAAATTGTTTAAATGACATATCAATATTAACATGATCATCATAAATATGTTTCAGATTAGTTGAATCTTGTTGGAATATTATTAATAAATTTGCATTATCACGAATTAATTGTTTAGGTATAGATGAATACGTTTGACATAAATAAAAACAATCTGTATTTTTATGTCGTCCGAAACAAAAGTAATCTTTAACTATATTTTGATTACAACAAACAATATCGTCAAATATTATAATAGAATTTGGATTGATATCTTTTGGTGAAATAATATTTTCTTCATCTTCGGATTCGTAAAAACCAATTTCTTTGAGAGGCGTGAAGAGTTTTCTCAGATATTCATACTTTGGTTGATACAAGGATTTTGAATAAATATATATATGTTCAAATCGCAAACCATTAGGGTCCTCTATAATACTAATAAGAACATTAGTTTTTCCACATCCAGATGGTCCAACCACTAATCCCCTTTTACTATTTCCATCAAATAATTGTCCTTGTTTTCGAAAATTATTTTCTGCGACATCATGATCTCGAATATTGATTGTATAGGATTGTTTTTCGATCCGCATCTTAGACATTAACTAAATGATTTTAAACTTACAGGTTTTTATATATAAGCAACTTGGTGTCAGAAAATTTTTCATTTCATTCAAAGATTTATAACATGACTATATCTTATCCAAATCGCATTAAACGCAAAAGGACATTTAAAAAGAGAGGAAGTGGTGTCTTAAATACACTAATTAATAAAATTCCTTTCGAACTGCATCTTCCAGGTTATAACTTTTGTGGTCCGGAAACCAAATTAGAAAAGAGACTTGCACGAGGTGACAAAGGAATAAATCCCTTAGATGAGGCGTGTAAAGTGCATGATATTGCATATTCAGCTTCAAAAGATATAAAAGGTAGACATGTTGCTGATAGTTTATTAGCTCAGAAAGCTTTGGAACGGTTCAAAGCAAAAGACTCAAGTTTTGGTGAGAAAGCTGCTGCTTTAGGAATAAGTGGAGCAATGAAAGTTAAAACGAAATTAGGAATGGGGATGAAAAGAAGGAAAAGGAGAACAAGGGGTCGTAAAGGACGTGGAATTTCATTAAACAAAGCTATTTCACTAGCCAGAAAGGGAATTCAAGGAAAAAATATTAACAGTTTAAAAGCAGGTGCTAAAATAGCGTTAGCATCTATAAAAAAATATGGTAGGGTATCTAATCCAAAAAGGAGAATCCTACCAATTCCAAAATCTGGTGGATTCTTACCACTTATACCATTATTCGCAGGATTATCTGCTTTAGGCGCTCTAGGTGGAGGTGCAGCTGGAATTGCTAAAGCTGTTAATGATGCGAAAGCTGCAAAACAAAAATTAGAAGAAGAGAAAAGACATAATCAAACTATGGAATCTATTGCGGTAGAAAAAAAGGGAAGTGGACTTTATTTAAGACCATACAAATCAGGTTGTGGCTTATATCTTAAACCATACTCAAAAAACTGTTAAACAAAATACCTCGAAAACCGCTCACAAACATTGATATAGTTAAATATGTTAAACAACTAAAAATACCATACTTTCGAGGTATTTTTATGAGAAACAAACTACCAAAAAAAATTTAAAAAAACAGAGTGTGGAATAATTAATTTAGACGAATCTAGGGGAGAAGGAAGTCACTGGACAGCTTATGTTAAAAAAGGAACAAATATAATATATTTTGATAGTTATGGAAATTTACGTCCTCCGCTTGAATTAATTAAATACTTTTATAGTGATGGTAAAAACAACATAATACAATATAATCATGATCAGTATCAAAGGTATAATGCAACCAATTGTGGACAACTATGTTTAAAATTTCTTTATAAAAACATGTAACGAATATTTTCAAATTTATTCCTTAATAGAAGTCTAAAGAAACATGTCATATAGTTTTGTAATTAGTGGTAATTCTTCTACACTAACAGTAGAGTTTAACCCGCCAATATATTTCTACGAAAATTTTGAATATGTTATCGGTTTTATTAATTTTGAAACTTTCAATGCTATTCCGAATATTGATGCAACAAATAATTTGTTTATTTATAATCAGACGAATGAATTTAGAATACCATTTGGAAGCTATGAAATAGATGACTTAAATACATTGTTACAAAAACATCTTGATAAAGAAGGCTTAAGTTTTCATCTTTTCCCCAATAATAATACTTTACGAACTCACATTAAAACAACTTTTCCAATAACTTTTCGAGAAGGCACGATAGGAAAAATATTTGGATTTGATAATAAAGAATTGAATGCAAATCAAGAATATATATCAGATCGACCCGCTGAAATTATTCGGGTAAACTCCCTAAATATAGATTGTAGTGTTGCAGAAGGATCTTATTTAAATGGAAAACCAGTTCATATAATTCACCAGTTTTTCCCCAGTGTAGGTCCTGGTTATAAAATAATAGAGTCACCTCAACACATTATTTATTTACCTGTAACAGTTAAAATTATAGACAAAATTACACTTAAAATACTCGACCAAGAAGGTGACATCGTCAATTTCAGAGGAGAAACCGTGACGGTAAGACTACATCTTAAGAAAATAGAAGAATAATGGTTTTTTTATATAACAAAAAGACAAATTTCGCTCATCAACAAAAGTTTAATATAAGTAAAGTCAAGCAAAATTCAATCAGTGAGAGGGTAAACTCTAAGGCGTTAACATCTTCTAACCGCAAATTTCTCGTATCTATAGGTTTCAAGCTTAAAACAAAACAATAAAATGGAACACTTAAATGTGAAAGAAAACATTCTTGTAGATGAATCAATAATGAGTTGGGAATTACTTTCTTTCGATCCATTTAATCCAAATAAACTAGGACCAAATGATGAAATAATAATTTCTTTGCAACAAACAGGAAAATATCCTTTACCCTGTAAAAGTCAATTATACTTAGAACTAAAAGTCTTAAATGAAAATAATGAACCATTAAAAAGTACCTTATTAATTAATAATGCACCAGCATTTTTATTCAAGGAACTGAGATATGTTTTAAATGGAGTTACTATTGATTCTGTACGGGATATTGGAATAACTTCTACATTAAAAGGTTATGCATCATTTAATGAAAATGAAAGTGTAAAACTTCAAAATGGTGGTTGGTATCCGAAATCTAAAAAAGGGGACAAGATTATGACTGATGAACAAGGAAATGTTTCTCTGTGTATTCCTCTAAAAATGTATTCTGGATTTTTTGAAGATTATAATAAAATTATTTTAAATTCACAACAAGAATTAATTTTGATAAGGAGTAATAATGATTCAAACGCATTAATATCAACGAGCGATAATGAAAAACCAAAAATCACATTAACAAAACTTTGTTGGCGAGTTCCCCATCTTACTGTAGGCATTCCGCAAGAATTAGCACTTACCAAAATTATTGACAGGAACAGTGACATTATTATTACTTTCCGTAGTTGGGAATTAGTTGAATATCCTGAATTATTAGAAACCACTAGGCACAACTGCCCTGTTAAAACTTCTACAAAAGTTGAGACACCACGCCATGTTTTAATCGCTTTTCAAAAAGATAAACGTAACAACCTTAAAATGGATATGAGTAAATTTGATCATTGTGAACTAAGAAATATAAATGTTTATTTAAATTCTGAAAGGTATCCTTACAACGATCTTCAGTTAGATTTTACAAATAATAAATTTGCCATATTATATGAAATGTTTTCCGAATTTCGTCAAATGTATTATAACCATCCGGTAGAACCAATCTTCAGTCCAAAAGATTTTAAAGACAACGCACCTATAGTTTATATTAACTGTTCCCATCAAAGAGACTTACTTCAGACCGGTCCAGTAACAATGAGAATTGAGTTTGAGACAAAAGAAACAGTTCCAGCAAAAACATCAGCATATTGCCTAATAATTCACGATAAAGTATTTACTTATAATCCACTAACTAAAATAGTAAAACAACTATAATAATTATCCCCACTCCAGTTTATAGACTAAATTTATTTCAATCACATTATTCTATAGTTCTAGTAATAATTATGTATTCAAAGGTGATACACACTTCATCTCAAATGATACGCATTGAAATTTTTATTAAAAACATAGAAATTCTAAAACAACAAATAAGAGAATACTCTCTAAAAAAATTTATCTGCCAGCAATTTTCGTTGCTAAAAATATGCGACTAGTTTTGGATATACAAGGATTTAAGGATGAGCGAAACAAATTTATTCCCAAAGAATTGGCTACGTATGATGGAAGCAGAATTAGTCATTATGTCTTTAAACAACCCTATCCATTAAGTTTTCTTTCTCCTGATTTACACAAGCAAGCTACATGGTTAATGAAGAATCATCACTGCATCAATTGGAATGTTGGATATACACCACTCCACTATTTTTCCAATATTGTTCAAAAAATGACTGAAGAAGCCCAATTTGTTTATGTTAAAGGAAGTGAAAAGGCTAACTATATTAGAAAATATTGTAAGAAACCTATAATTGAAGTAGACGAACAACCAATTCTACATCCATCAACACCTAAATGTTTTTTCCATATTAAGTCACCGTCTATGTGTGCACTTTCAAATGTACTGTATATGTATGATAATTTTTTTTATGAATGAATAAAAAGACTGATTAAATATATTACTGTTTTATTTCTCCATATTCTAATACAAGTGATTACAACTTAAACAACCCAATTTTCATTTAAAGGCGATTAAAAAAATTATTTTCACAAATCAATAAAAATATTATTGTTCATATTTATTTTTTAATACAGAAATGTTGTCATATAATTCTAACCGATAAAATTTAATCACTAACTTTACAAAATTCTTTGTCTTTAAAAAGTCTAAACAAGCTTGCGCTGCTTCTTGACATATTGATGCATGTTCCATATATTTTATGTATAATATTACATCTTGCGCTTCCGTATCCTCTTCAGCTCCAAGTGCATAATATTTCGAACATGCTTCTGAGATAATAAGATCTTCATACATTTCACTGACTAAAGTCTCCATATTTACACTTCACCAAAAATCACAAAATCACTAAGACCAAAGTTCGTCACATTCTTTCTCAGCTTCCTTTATTAAATTGAACACCTCCGATTCACTATCTGAGATATATTTTTTGAAAGTAAGCACCTTCCTAGAAAATCCATTATTTGAAAAATTTCTTATTAACTGTAGAATATCTTCATTTTCATAAAAATCACGACAAATATCTATACCCTTTTCAAAATATTCCACCGTATCAGTGTAAAAACGAGTCCATTCTGGTTTACTTTCTAAAGCAAATCTTTGATACCAAATACTTTTATTAATAAACTCTTTTTCTATTCGTTGAACTTCTTGCAACACTTCTTCATTCACAGACATTTTAACCTTACTGAAAACTAAAACTAAATTAAAGTATCACCTCTATGCACAACTTATACATCTCCTGTCCCTCTACTTTGATGGTTAGAGTGGGATTTAACCTTGTTTTTTTAATTGTGTATGTGACCAATCAATGTCTTGCGGAGGTAAAATTTTACATGGAGTAAAATTATGAGGTAAACTAATTATAGGGAGTTAAACTAATTATGATATGCTAATTGGGTCTCTCAGTCCAGAGGCGGAGGTAAAAAGAAAATTATTATCTCTGCTCTCTGCCCTCTGCTCCCTGCTCCCTGCTCCCTGCTCTCTGCTCTCTGCTCTCCGCTCTCTGCTCTCCGCTCCCTGTTCCCTGCTCCTTGCTCTGTGCTCCCTGCTCTCTGCTCTCTGCTCTCTGCTCCCTGCTCCCTGCTCTCTGCTCCTTGCTCTGTGCTCCCTGCTCTCTGCTCTCTGCTCCCTGCTCTCTGCTCTCCGCTCCCTGTTCCCTGCTCCCTGCTCCCTGCTCTCTGCTGTCTGCTCTCTGCTCTCTGCTCTCTGCTGTCTGCTCACTGCTCTCTGCTCTCTGCTCTCTGCTCTCTGGCCTACAAATATAGCAATGTAAGCCCTTTTTTCGAGTGTCTTAGTTTTCTATATTGATGAATGTAGAAGCATATACGGTAGAGGCGGAGGAAAATTTTAGGCGGAGTAAATAGGGAGTTAAACTAATTATGATATGCTAATTGGGGTCACAAATTCAGTAAAATTTAACTTTCACTCTTAACTTCGCTGTTAATCTCGTCATATACGGTAGAGGCGGAGGAAAATTTTAGGCGGAGTAAAATTATGAGGTAAACTAATTATAGGGAGTTAAACTAATTATGATATGCTAATTGGGTCTCTCAGTTCAGAGGCGGAGGTAAAAAAATTATTATTTTAATATATGGACTAAAACTAATTAATTATAATATATGGAGTAAAACTCATTAATTTTAATATTTAAATTTATGCAAATTAGGAGGAGTAGAGTAATTTCCCTACTATTATTCTACTTACGTCAAATTTTGGGGATTCCACCAAGTTTGTTCCACAAAAACATTTTTTTTATTTAGTATTGACAGTTTTCTAACCCCAATATCTCAAAAAAGCTGTGGCCACAAAGTGGCGACGTTTCATACTGATCGATGGCGACTTTTTGCTTTGTTACTCTGGCAACACTGGTCTAGACGCCCGTCGGCAAGTGATTGTTTGGGTGATCAGCTGTTTTTGTTTGGTGTAAACACGTGTCGGTGTGTTTACAGTGAGTTTCGAGTTTATTTTACAATTTGTGAGTGTCTTGAAAGCTTTTAACAGTGTTTAATAGGTGTTTCTGTGAGACAATGGGTAAAATATGCATAGTTTGTGGCCATGAGTACCAGAAAGGTGGTGGCAGGTCATTTCATCGGTAAGTAAACAACAACAATACGAGTACTTCAATGGCGTATCTTATAAAAGGGAAGCATTAGGCAAACCTGTAACACCAAAAATAGTTTTCACCGATTACAAAATGACGATTTCGGTTTCACGTTTCTCATTAAAAGCTATTTAATGTTTTCGGATTTGTGAAAATACGCAGCATGGTAGTGTGTCATGATTTTCTCACTTTCAATAGCTTTTGGCAACAAAAAAAAGCAGTGACACCTGATGCTACTTTGCATTTTCTTTTGCAGGTAGCTCGAACGGAAATTGGTAGTTTTGAAGTGTTGTATTATTTGAGGTCTTTTATTTTTAATATAGCATTAATATGTAGACCTAATGTGCCCAAGTGCTTGAAGTTATTGTAAAGGCTTTTCACTAAAATTACCTTGTCTACTACTATCTTTACATACATGCGTAGATATTATGCAGTAGAACTCACAGTTTAAAGTAGATTTGATCAGTAAAGGATTATTTAGATAGCTAGGTTGTAGGTATTAAAAATTAAGAAATAAGCCGAAAAGAAACAAAAGGTAAAAATGTTTAAACCAGAAGGCAGTTGGTGTGGCATCAAATTTTCTGGTGACCCATACATTTTAATACGTATATAAAGAAACCTAATCGTGCCTTTTATAGGAACATAGTTGTACAGTACACGTAACAATTTTTTAGATTTCCTGATGATAAAAGAAGGCAGTCATGGCTTGAGGCCCTTCAGCTAAAAGACGAAAATGTGCAACAATGGACATACATATGTATGGATAATTTTAAAAATACAGATTTTATCGTACGGAAATCAGGAGTATGAAACCTAAAACTTACTGCGGTACCTTTTAAACCCATGTAAGTATTTTCCCAATTGCTTATACTAGGTTTATATTTGCTTTGTTTTGTTTTGTGTTAATATGTGACTTTCTTCTTGTTTATGTTTGTTACGGTAATGTGTACTTGGGATTGAACTAACAGTTGACAACATAATTGTTCTCTTATCTGTGTTCCCTTTCTTTTTCTCTATGTCCCAAGTAGAACTTGTCTCGTAAGAAAGGGTATATTGGTATTACAAATATCTAATTTAGAGTAATTATAGTATATTGTTACCTACTTTAGAGTAAATATCAATAAAATAGGAATTATCAGACACTTGTTTGCTTGGATGATTTTGTGAAATACCTACATCTCTGACTGGGATAAAAAAATGCATATACTTTTGGCTTAATAATTGTGGGAGGAGGGAGCAATGACCATGGCAAATGAAAACAGTAACGTTTCTCTATATGAGCTAGTGGGGCCATTAAGGAAAAAGTTACTGAGTAGGATACTTTTTGTGCAATATAGTGTGACAGCTCTATAATAGGTACCGATAAACATGCACAAAGGACCATACAGATACTTAACAGTCAAGTCATATCATTATAAAAAGTTTGTGTAGGTATTAATTTATCTTCTAACACAAAATAATGAATTTGGCTTATTACTACTACGGCTTGTTACAATTTCTTTGAGAAACAAAGAAAATATGAAAAAGTGCAATAGTAAATAGCTGATTTAAGTGCAAGCACTAATAAGTAACAACTATTTTTTTCCAGAACGACCATCTGTAATATTGAAGAAAGATTTATAGCCATTCCTTCTCCAAAAAGGTAAATATCTGTTATCAAAATTCTCCTTGTTTGCAGTGTGCCTCATTTAGGCATAATTACCAAAAATGATTTAAGGAACACCAGAATTTGTAATAATAATTTTTTATGATGTTACAAACTTATTTAACGAGGCTTACTTTCATCATTTAGACATGATTATGAGTCTTTGAGCACCTTGACAGCTTCTGAACACGGTGACTCCCTTGAGCTAGATAGCAACCCTGGGAGCAATATGTATGAGGGAGTGAGGGCAGAACCAAGGTAATTTATGTAAGTGTGTAAACCATTTTCAAAGTATTAACTGACAATCTCGGAGAATAACACTTTCGTTCTTTCTTCAAAATATTTTCAGGTATCCCGTAACTACCCTAAATATTCACAAAAATATTCCTGACAAAGATGGATCATCTAGGACTGTAACAGCCACAGATTTATCTGGCACACTGACAGCCACAGATTCATCTGGCACACTGACAGCCACAGATTCATCTGGCACACTGACCGTCCAGCTGCCAGGAGAGGAAGCCACGAAAACAAAAGTTAGTAGGTATTTAATACTCAAGAAACATTTGTTTAACGAAAAAGTGTATTTACACATATATGTATTATACTACATATATGTCACCAGCTGTGTTGTTAAGTGATGAACACAGAATTTTGGCGAATGGAAGTTATTAAAGTAATTTGACAGTGACATTGCCAGGTGGGGGGCGACCGCCCCCCTGCCCTTTCGATCAACGTGTGATTAACGCCCAGACAGAAAGTATACTTTCTGTCGAAAGGTGCAACAGCTTATAATCAAATTGCAGTGCCGTAGCCAGCATTTGGGGGTGGGGGGAACAGGGTGTTTTAAAAAAATAGCTGTTCGCTATGTATATGAGCGGGGGCGTTAATCACACGTTGATCGAAAGGGCAGGGGGACGGTCGCCCCCACCTGGCAATGTCACTGTCAAATTGCTAAAGTAGGAAAAATTTTACAGCTACTTTAATAACTTCCATTCGCAAAATTCTGTCTTCTTCACTTAACAACACAGCTGGTGAAGTTTGTTGCACTATGAGGACATGATCCATATATGTATTTATTTTTTTCTGTTTTTTTTTGTTATTGATGAGCACAGTACTTTTTAACTACTTTTAGGTACTCTACTGCGACTTTTAAATTATTAATTAATTAAATATGTTTTAGGTACTATGATGCTTCAGCTAGCTTAGATATAGAAAACGCTATTCCTAAAGGCGGTAGATCATCCAGTACGATAACAGGCACAGGTTCCTCTAGCGCATTGACAGCCCCAAAATTGGCAGAGAACAGCTGTAACAGTTTACGCCGCACTTCTGAAGAGAAAGAACCCCCCAAACAAAATAAGTAAATTAATAATCTAACAACTTTTCACAAACAAACCATGAATATAAAAGTATATGATACTTTGGTTTTTCAAAGGAAAACGAAAGTAATGTAAATATGAAAAGTTTTTAAAGAAAACCTACTTGTATTGCTCTGATAACAAAACAAAATAATACAGTATTGTTACAGTTTTAGACATCATATTTTAACATTAAACGACTTACCTGTAAGGAAGTTCAATCGTAATTATACGACTGGTCCGTTCCGTATAGAACACCCTGTAGTTGCTTCTAAAGTGATGATAGTGCACTAAGTTGAAAGTAAAACATAGTTGACTCTTTTCATAACGTATCGATATCCCTTCATTAGGCTTTATGATAGCTAAAGGTAGATAAATCGAGTAGAAGGGGTGGGTATATACATATACATAGGTATTCTTACTAAGGAAAAGGTGGGTTTGTTCTATACGGAACGGACCAGTCGTATAATTACGATTGAACTTCCTTCCTTCCTTCTCACCTAGAACAAGGCGTGAATCCTCAAAAATATGTCTCTTTTTTTCTTTTGTTTTTAAATATATGTACAAATGTAATGTATTCCGGATAAAAAGAACCACCCGGTATATATATATATATATATATATATATATATATATATATATATATATATATATATATATATATATATATATATATATATATATATATATATATATATATATATATATATATATATATAGTACAACGCACGAGGTCAGATTTCAGTTTAATCGGATGTTTATGATTTTTAAAGAACCCAAGAAAGCTTATATAAACACAACAATTATGAATGAGAATTGTGTTACAGAAACCATTTATCAGCATCTATGTTTCAGGGTTATAGATAGGCATGTTTTTGAATTTTAAAATGGATATGAGTAAAGTTCCAGGTATATGCAATTTTTTAATACAGAAAATGGAATCTAGACAAGTTTGGAAGATGAGTAAATCTCTCTGTCTAGGTATCGGCATACGGATGATGAGTAAATCATCCAGTACTGCATATCTTCACTTGTATTTTTGTAAAATTGAGTGTAATTTATATGTAGATGATGAGTAAATCATCCAGTCTACGTATGCATATCTTCAACACTTACAAAGTGTTGGAATAGCAATCCTTAGTATTTTATTTTACAGAAGATGACAAAATGTGAGTTTTTTGAGAATAAGTTTGTATTTATTTTTACTTACTTGATGAACTAGAAGAGATATCTTCTAACAGGTCTTCTAATTTCCGCAGTTTCTTTTTGCTTTTCTCTAGTCTTTCGGTGGTCTTTCTCTTTGTCACTTTCATATTTATTTTTACGCACTCACAAATCAAACCGGCACTGTTAGCAGAGTAGTCTAATAATTCTACCGTGCTGTTAGCACTAAAAAGCGTAATGACTAATGAAGGGATATCGATACCTTATGAAAAGAGTCGACTATGTTTTGCTTTCCACTTAGTGCACTGTCATCACTTTAGAAGCAATTACAGGGTGTTCTATTAGGAATGGACCAGGAAGTATAGTTGGTTGATTGTGATATGTTAATATTTCTCCAACAATCTGCATTTATCATTGCAATTTATTAATTAAAATATCGTTAAGGCAATTCTCAACTCATATTTGTTATTGCTTATAATTTTTCCACTGTCACAGTATTTGCTAGTGTTATAACTAGAGATCTGATTCGAATATTGCATTCCAGGAACGGACTCCATGGGAAATAATGAACACACAAAACATTAAAAATAGTGGAGTCTTCACTTACAATCACTTTATTGTTATGATAACGATATTGATATAAGTAATCCTTTTACTATAATTATTTTATTAGAAGTTCTATTTATACTATTATAATAAATTACTCCTTTTTTCCTCGCATAGTCTACACGACCTTCACATTAGTGAGTAAGTACAGTATATCCGATATAACAATCGCCATTCTGTTATTTTAAAACCTAAAGCAGTGATGAAGAAAGCTTCATTTACAACCTTTATTTTTTCTCGTTCCCATATATCATACCTATGCAGTTTTGGGTATTATTAGGGCTGCTACTATTTTTAGTATTATCCCCTATTTAGCCATTGCTAGTTTTATTTTTAATTCAACTTTAATGGAATACTCTGTATATTAGCTTTTTATTCTGTGATAAATTGTAGGCAAGTTGCATATAATGCACCATATGTTTACATAGAATAGTTTAACAGATATTTCCCTGTAAGACCTACTTTTGTTCTGTTGACGGCCTGTAGCATCTAAACGGAAGGGCAAGCAACATAAGTCATAAGTTCATGTCTTAGTTTTATTACCTCTATCGAAACATATACAATTTGATCAAAATTATTTCCGTCGTGCTTCTGGAACTGTTGTGGTTAAACCGCAAGTTGACATTTCATGATAGGTGATGTAACCCTGAGACAGGGCAAGTCGTTTTTCTGTAAGTTGCACTACTACAGGTATGAAAAGGAAAATCCATTATTTTTACATTTACCTTGCATTACTAACTGGTAAACTTAGACTTATGTATGATATCTTATACCTTTGTATTTGTACTAAAATCTGAAAGTTGCACAATATAGTGTTCCGTAAATTTAAGTTAGTACCTGCCTAGTCGATAACCTAGACCCTGTATATACAACAGCTACAAAAAAATAACTTCAAAATGGTACAAAAAACTGCTGCAATACACATTTTTGCTCTTTATTATGATTTATTGTAATCGTTGCTACTACAAGATGTGTGGCGCGTTTACAAGCATAAATAATGTAGCAATTTCTTTTTGTGTTGTTGCCTACGCCATAGTTTCACTATTTTTTTGGACGATACAACGTGGTATAATTTTTATCCTGCCAAAAAAGTAGCGAATACATTTTGCAAACACATGGAATGTGGAGCGTCTCACACAACAAATTTAAAGTTGTTTAAGTTGTGAGGCAGATTTAGCTATAAACACTTATTGGCTTATTTCTAATTTAAAATTGTTACATGTACCTAAGTTACTGGTACTCTGGTACATAATGTTAAAAGTATCTACTAATAATGAAACCATAAAAAATGTAGCAATGGTAAACTTTACTTACTCCGATACTTGTAAATGATATTAAAAATACTGCTATAAGTGTAATTATGACTTTTATTGCCCTTTTCCTTACTTTTGTTTTTCGGTACCTACATGAAATGCTAATTATTAAAGTTATTGCTAATTACTTTCATCAATCCACCTCTTACTAGCACCTGCTTGGCTTTGTGTTATCGTCACCCTGGTAAGTCATTTTTAGAAGAAAAAAAAGTAAGTCCCCACTTGATTGCTTTTAAACTTTATGAAAAGACACTTTTTTAAGCTGTAATAAAAACGGCATTAACCTGTGATTTGGGTTGCTATATAAGCATAAAATACATCTATACCAAAGCCCGTAGTCTTGACACTGGCAAGGTTGGAAGCATGGCAAGTGCCTACCCTTATGTAAAGCAGAATCATAATATACCCCTACATTATTTTACGAAATCATCTGAAAAGTTTGGTTACATTCATAAGTATACATTTTTCATTTGTTTTTAACGAATCGCCGTTTATCCGAATATGTTTGCTTAAAAATTTTAATTAATTCTAAAAATACATAAATCTTTTATTTTAAAACTATCATCAAATTGGTTTCGTATTATCACAACTTTTCACGCCGCCACTGCCACATGTTTATAAACAGATCGTCGTCTGTTTATAAACAACCTTCACCCCTTGCCTCTCGTCCCCGTATTTGTGTTTATAGTATGGGACAAACAATCCCCATGCTTTGGGTATTTGCGTTACGTATCTTTATAATAATTTCATCTTAGGTAGAAGATTTAGAATCGGATGTTAAAGCAATATATTCAAAATATTTAAAAAATATTACGCCAATGTTAAAACTTACAAATTCTGATAGGGAAATGTTTCACAAGTCAACACATTGTCATATTTGCAAAAAAAGTTTTCTAAACATTTCGGATAAGGTGAAAGATCATTTTCATATCACTGAAAAATTCAGAGGTGCAGCACACTCAGCGTGTAATTTAAATTTCAAAATTCCAAACTTTATTCCAGTCATAATGCATAATTTAAAAAATTATGTTAGTCACCTTTTCATAAAACCATTGTGTTTAGATATGGAGCAAATTGATGTTATTCCTATGAATAAGGAAAAATACATTTCCTTTAGCAAATACCTCTGGGTAGATAAAATAAAATATAAAAATGGAAGAACACGAGATAAGTATTTAAAACTCAGGCTTATTGATTCATATCAGTTTTTGCCATCGTCTTTGGATAACTTATCAAGTATACTTGATGATTCTCAATGTTTAGAAATCAGAAAAGAATTCTCAAATGATTTACAGTTTAAAAATATAAGAAAGAAAGGTATATTTCCTTATTCATATATTGATGATATTTCAAAATTTGATTAAACAAATTTACCAGCTGCAGAATTATTTTATAATGAATTAAAAGATGAACATATTTCAAGTATGGATTATCAACGTGTTAAGGAAATTTGGGATATGTTTCAATGTCAAACACTTGGAGATTATTCGGACATTTATTTAAAATCTGATGTTTTGCTGTTAGCAGATGTTTTTGAAAATTATAGAAACCTTTGTTTAAAAACATACAAACTCGACCCAGCACATTATTTTACTGCACCGGGATATAGGTGGGATGCCATGTTATTGCACAAAGTAGTTGAATTAGAACTTCTTACCGATCCTGACATGCTTCATTTTTTAAAAAAGGGTGTGAGAGGGGGTGTTAGTACTTGCGTACAGCGAAAATCAATTGCAAATAACCCGTTTCTTGTTAATTTTAACCCATTAAAACTTACAAAAATACACAGGGCCATAAAATTCACGCAATCACCATGGGTTAAAGAATATATTGTCTTAAATACAAATTTAAGAAATTCTTCAAAAAATAAATTTGATAAAAACTTATATAAGACTAAAAATAATAGCATATATGGCAAAACTATGGAAAATGTGGATAGAAGGGTTGATGTAAAACTGGTATCACATTGGGAGAGAGTTGGTCATAAAATTAATTGTGCAGAGATGTTTATAGCAAAACCTTATTATAAAGATTGCAAAATATTTTCAGAAAATTTAGTAGCTTTACAAATGAATAAAACAAAAATTGAATATAACAAACCTATTTATGCAGGGTTTTCAATATTGGATATTTCTAAACCGTAATATATAATTTTTTATGACTATCTTAAGCAAAGGTATGGAGAAAATGTTTCTCTTTTGTACACAGACACCGATTCTCTTATACTGGAAGTTTCAACCAAAAATTTTTACGATGATATGAAACACAACCTAGATAAATTCGACACATCTAACTATGATAAAGTTAATATTTATGGTATTCCTCAAAATATTTCTGTGGTTGGTAAATTTAAAGATGAATATGCTGGTGAACCAATCAAAAGTTTTTATGGGACCGGTGCGAAAGCATACTGCGTTGAAACAGAACATAACGTTCTTAAAAACAGCAAAGGGTGTATGTCGCTCATCCATTCAAAAACAATTAACCATTACAGATTACATAAACGTCATTGAACAAAATTCTAAAGTGTATTGCACAATGTATGCCTTTAGATCACATTCACATACTATATATACTGAATTAATTCATAAATTGGCTTTGATGGCTGATGATGATAAACGATATTTAATTCCTGGGAGTAGTAAAACTTTAGCTTGGGGTCACCATGACATACAGTTACACGAATTGTGTAAAGCTGTTGATATTGTTAACAAAGATGAATAATGTAATTTATGTAAAATTATTTTATATATAATGAAAAACTATAATAGTTGCAGGTCAGTTGTTAGGTAATCGTTACAGAAAAATGATTGCTAATACTGTGTTAGTGTTGTCTGCTCTAATAGGGAATATAATATATGTTAATTATGTTCCGAAAACTCACTTTGCTGAGATTTGCATTAATGCAAATAAATCAGATATTAAACCTGAATGTTGTTATGTAATGAAAATAACTAATATAAATGGTAGTACCATGTGGTATCACCAACTCGATGATAAGTATATATCTTCAACAAGATATTTTAAGATAAAATACATGTATCCTAATAAAACTATAATTAATTCAGAATGGAATGTGCTGTCACAACAAAGTGAGTTTACTTGTGAATATTTTACCATTTTATACGTAACCATTTCATGTTTCATCTTAATTTTTGTAATGTATTTATTTACATCATTTTTCTTGTGGAAAATATATAAATTTTTACACTAATAATCAATTATAGTAAAAGTAAATGATATGAAGTGGGAGATCTCTCCGGATGGAGGGGGAAATATGGTATAAAAGAGTAAATATATCTGAACTGGACAGTAGTTGCGACGTTAAAGTTAGAAGCATAAACATGAATACTCCGAACACTATTCACCCTAATAAAGTAAATTCATATTATACTGAAGCATTTTCTCCAAGTTTAACTTCAAACATCTTCAATTCTAGTAGTGATAATGATTTTAAAAACACAAGTGTTTTTCAACAGTGGTTTCATCCTTTAAATAAGTCTATCAATAAATATATATGCTGTGACAGGTCATTTTTTGTCACAGACTCAGTGTTTGTTTTAATAATTGGTTTATTCACGAACGCCTGTTTTCTTAATTATTTACCTTGATTGAGAGGTTCTATTTTCGTTCTTCCACTATGTGGCCCCCTTCCCTTGCTTTCCAGGCTACCCCCTGGGAGTGTTGTTTGTCTTTTATCTCGTCCAACTCAGCTAGACATCAGCTGTCCTTCGAAGCTTGTAGTCTGCTTTAACATCTTTCTCTCTTGTTTGGGCCCTGAATTTTCGCCTTGCTTAAAGCCTTCCTGTGTGTATAGACAATCGCTCTTAGTCTTTTATATTAACATGTTTTAGATAATATATTATAAGGGGATACCTACATATTTTCATATTCCAGCTGTTAGCATTTTTCGCTCTCGAGATTGGATCTGACTTAATTCTGGTAGCTTCCCACATGCACTGCCCTGGTTTGCGCCGTTCTCTTTAACATTCGGCCTTCGTGTTCACAAATCTCGTTAGAATTTAATCTTCTTGGTATTTCTATTTTCGAATGTTAAAAGTTTTGGAGGTTGAAAGGCTGTGTGTACGTTTTCGCCCGGCGGAGCTGTAAGCGGGGCAATATCAAGTTTAAGTACAACAATATCTAAGTTCGGGCCGCGAGGTCGATTCACGCAGCGCTTTTGGGAGCAGTCGATTTATGAACACGGCTGCTGCAGTGGCATTTTCGAGTGTGGGAAGGTTGGAATTTTGTAGCACTACGTCATCGTTTTCCTTTCTGTAGTTTCGACATTCGGGGTTTCAGCTGTTAGTATTTGGATGCATCGCACTGAAATAGTGCGTCTCGATCAGTACCGGCATAGGTACCTATAACGGTCTGTATTTCCGTGACTTTATTGTTTCACGCCAGGGGCCTCTGTACGATTGTAGTGTCTTTGTTTGGTGGCGTGGTGACGGTTGGAGTAGTCAGTGCAAGACGGAAATTCTTCGGAACCATTTTGGATATGTGTCGGTGTGGTGGGATGAAGTGTCATATGATTCTTCCGACACGAGGCATAGGCCGGTCACTTCCACTCTGCCTTTCGACAGTTGTTCTACGGTCCCTGATTTAAAGTTTCAGTTTTTGAAATTCAAGTTTTTTTTTTGGATTAAAAAGTCAGGGACCGTGTTTAAATTCTTGATGAATTTGTTTCTGCAAGACGCAGGTTTTTTTGGGCGACTTCGTTCGATGATAGGTGAGTTTTTTTCCGTTTTTTGTCTACCCGTAGACGCCATGTGCATGCTGAAATTTTTCAAGTACTAAGGATTTCTTTCTTTATTTCTATCAAGCCACGAACATCGGCAACAGTTTGGAGGTCCAAACCCTGTGGTAACCTTTGCTGTGTGGTGCCCTTTTGCTGCCTGTAGAGAATTTGGAATTTCCATCCCTCTTTATCCTTGAAGAGGTAAGTCCTTGAAGTCTTTTTTTTTAGTCCCACGATTTTTTGTTAATACTTATAAATCGCCAATTTAAGCCCATAAAATTATAATTAAAATTTTAACGAACCGTAATTATCGTTCTGATGGACGGTACTTTGTTCTAAGTAAGACTCTAGTTTTCTCGGGTGGTTCTTATTGCTACACCATATTTTGAGTTATAGTAGTCAAGCCTTCAATTTCTTAAATATTAATATCATTTTATCTAATTTGCGAATAAATTTTTGAGACTTGATCGTGGACCGTAAACCTCGTACAAGCTATGAGTTATGCTTAAGACCTCTTTATACCAGCTTACGGGCCTGGGTTTTATTTGAATTAAAATAGTCGGTCGCCCACGTAGAATGTAGATTGTTTTTATCAAGTTTTTTTATTGACTATCGCCAAGCACATACAGTGGTTATTGGGCTATCTGTAGCGTTAAGTTTCAAGCCGTAATTTATATATGAATAAGGGAATTGTGTGGTACTGGTACTGTGTCAGTATGGTTGGTTATCGTAATCGCCAAGTTGAAAATTAAGCTTCATAGTCAGTGTTTTTTTTTAAATATTAATTTGTTTGTTATTATTAAGGTTCGGTCGCCAGTTTGTCAAGAATACCACCAAATCCTTTATTTTCCTGTTTTTTTATGAGCTAAGACGTGTACGGGCTTGAGGTTTTACGGGTTTTATTTCTAGGAAGCTGTAAAATTTAAATTTATGTTTGCGTTTGTTTATAACGGGGGGTTATATAATATTTTTGTTTTCAGAGGTTCATTAACCTATTAGTTTATTTTAAATTTGTCATTTGGCGAATATTTTGGTGTGCTTAGAAACTTATTATGCTCGTACACGTTTTACAACTTTTTTATTATATCGTATTGTTTGGTTCTGGGAACGTAAGGTAGTTATGTAGATGCTTTGTATATATCTATGCTTATACTTTTGGTATCTCGTATTATTCGCTTTTGGAATTTAACGTAGTCAAGTAGATGCCTTGCTTTAACGGTATATTTTGCGTTTAATTTAATATTTGTGCCTTGATAAATGTACATAAGCGGTGTGTATTTTGATTGTTTATATTTGAACGGTTTCTCCCTATACAGGGTGCTTTCTCTTAATTTAAATGACTAAAATTTTTCTGAAGTCAATTATTATTCTTATGTTATCTTACATTGATTCGCTTTACACGAGTAGTGCTAATGCTTAACCTTTAAGTCAAGCTACAGTAGGGGTTTGAAGTTTTAATTATGTTCTTTTTTGGGCTTCGCTTAGGCTTTCCTTTACTTTGAATAATACTTGAACGTTTAAATTGTAAGTCGATCTGTCTAGGGGTCTCAGATTTTAGTTATTTTTACTGGCTTCACTTAAGCCCTTTTCTTTGTTTATACTTTGAATCTTGCGTAAACTTATGATTTAGTTATCAATTATTTTTCTTTTGTTGTACTTTTATTGTTTTTATTGTTAATGTAAGATAACATACTGCCGCATTAGTTAGTGATCATGGAGTTTTTGTAAATATTAACGTTCATCTTTAAAGTATCAAGGAACTGTCCAATTTTATTTATTTATCAATGTCCTTGAGTAATGATTTCTTTTGTTTATTAAAGTAACTTTTTAATATTATCCTAAGCTTGGTTAAGTCTTGCAGTCTGGTTTACTTCTTTCAGTGGTAACTTTTTTTTTACTCAAAGTAACTTCATATTTTGGTTTTTGTAACTCAACTTAAATTTTGCGATTGATTTCAAGCCACTGGCTTTCTCATTTATTATTAGCCTTTTATCTAATATTCTTAAATTTTGCGGATTAGTTTCAGTAAATTATTTATCCAAATATTAACTTTTTTATTAATGTGACCTTTTAATCGTATCTTAAGCTCGTTTAAATTTTGCAAATAGTTACTTTCTCTTTTATTAGTAGTTTTTTTTCCTTAACGTAGCTTCTTATTTATAAATATTTTTCTACTTACCCAAATTTTGCGATTCAGTTTAAGCCAATGGCTTTCTCTTTTAATATTAAATTAATTAATTAATTAATAAAAAAAAATTAATTAAATTTTGGCGCTTTAGTTCAAGTCAATAATTGTTTCTCTCCGAATAAATTAAACTTTTTATTTTTTTTTGTGTGTACAACACTGTAAACACCTGTAATTTTTTTTATTGTGCAAATATATGTACAGCATTAGAAGTATTAAGTTGTTTCTGTTCAGCTCACTGCGCCCTATGTTTTTTTAATTTTCAATTATGACTAGCGGGTTTGTTATGTGTTGAAGCAGGTTCCTGGACCACCTAGGCGACTTCCAGTTTGTGTCGGTGTAAGTCCAATCGAAACCTTTTCCGGCTAACTGAGCTGAGGGCGAATTTGCACGCGCTCTACTACAACCTGATTCACACAGAACACCCTGCTGATTCTGTTTCTTTCTTAGAGTATCTTCCTGATTATTTTTTTTAATGTTCCTTTCAAGTTAAGCGGTAAGTACTTGGTCAATGATACTCATCATAGTATCTTTGACAGTTTTTAATCAAACACTTTTTAAAAAAAATTACCGCTTTTTTTTCTAATTTTACTGTTGTGCGTCTAGTGAGCTGGATGGAACTTTGAAAATTTCCATCAATTTTAACTCTAACTGTACTACCCCTGTATTACTGCATTTGATTTTGGCGATTTATTATCGATTTTATTTTACTTTTTACGTAACTTTGATTTTCCTTCATTTGGCGATTTATTACCGATTTTAATTGACTTGTTTACGAAACTTTGATTGTCTTTGAATTTGCGGTTTATTACCGATTTTATTTTACTTATTACGTAACTTTGATTGTCTTTGATCTTGCGATTTATTACCGATTTTATTTTATTTTATTTTTTTTCGTGACTTTGATTATCTTTGCGTACTGTATTATGATTGCTGGTTTACGTGATTTACCTTTTTATTATTTCTTGCTATTTTTGCTGATTTAATTATCTTTTTTTTGCTATATTTGACTATACTATTGGTGTAGTTTTGATAAATTTATTTCAGTTACGCGATTGTACCTAGATTTGACCTTTTTTTTATTGACTTTTGAGTTGCTATTGTTTCGTTCACTCCAAAATGGATTATAATATGCAGGTTAACCATCTTAGGAAAGAGATGATAATTTATGAACTTACGATTCGTGGAGTACCGGCTAGTTATGCCAATACGGTAAAAGAACTTATAGTAGCGTTACGCCCAATTTTAGAAATGGAAAGGAAAGGTAAAAGTTTTGCTCGTCTGGCCTATACGTGTGTTTTTGTCGATGAATATAACTATATAACTAAAACCTTACAGAATATTGATAGCTTGATTAAAAATGTCTCCGGTGAATCCGCTAAAGAAAAATTTGAACGTTTACAATCTCAACTTGTTCACTTATTTACACGCGTTCATCGTATTCCGGTTGCGAACCTTAGTGCCGCGGAATCGCAAACCCGTTCTGACTGGTTGCTCCAAATTTTGGGCAATTTAAACTGTTTGGACAGTCTCTTAAAACAAGATCCGAATTTAAGCACCTTGCTCGCTCAAGTTCATTCGGACGGTTCGGATTCGTCGGATTCGGATGCGTCGAGAAATAGCAATGCGTCCAACAGTCGATCACTACAATCGCGCTCGTCGCCTAAAGTCAACCAACCGGCAGTTAGCCACAACATAACTACCGCTTCCGTTCGCCATCATTCGTGTAGCAAAGCGCAACATGTTGAAAAGTGGGGTATTAAATTTACCGGCGAGGTTGGACAGATGTCCGTGCATAATTTCTTGGAGCGAGTTTCGGAACTACGCGAAGCTCGAGGTTTTTCTGAACGCGAACTTTTTATATCCGCTATCGATTTATTTACTGGTAAAGCACTGAATTGGTTTCGCGCTAATCGTCATCGATTTTCGGACTGGTCTAGTTTGTCTGACCTTCTCTGTAAACATTTCGAACCGCCGGATTATCGTCATCGGTTATTTAAGGAAATTCTAGACAGGACTCAGGATTCGACTGAGAATATAGTCGATTACCTTTCTAATATGAGTGCGTTGTTTAGACGACATGGCTCCATCTCTGAGGACGTCCAACTTGAAATTATTATACGAAACTTATCACCTTTTTATACTACCCAACTTCCGGTAGTCAACAAATTGGAAGAACTAGAAGGAGAATGTCTCAAGTTGGAGTTAAAGAAATATCGTGCAGAGAACTATATACCACCTCCTAGAAAAAGGCAGCATTTTGTAGAGCCAGACTTCGCGTTTATGACTGCTGAAGCATCAGGTTCGAGAGACGATGAACTGTTACCAGCTGTTGACGTGGTGACCGAATCATCTCCGGCACCATCAACTTCTCGAGACGTGAGACAGTTACCCAGAGAGACACGTCCACCATCTCCAAAAATAGCTAGATCAATCTTGTGCTGGAACTGTAATAAGCCAGGTCATCGGAATAGTCAGTGCTCCGAACAGCGCAGAATCCATTGTTACCGCTGCGGCGCACCAAATGTGACCAGTAAAAGCTGCCCTAAGTGTTTATTGACAGAGAAACGATTCTCGGGAGAGCCGATAGATCGTAAGACTACTCCCGTTACTCTCACTTTACCGACCAACAACTTTCCTTCCAATGAAAACGCTTCGCTGAACAACAACTCCGTTCCCAATAAATCCCTTCTACCCACCTTTTTCTTTCTAACGAAAACCGTTCACTCCCTAACAATTCTGCGTCCAATAAAATTCTTTTGCCAACCAATAACTTCCTTTCTGATGAAAACCTTCCGTCAACCAATGACTCTGTTTCCAGCAAAAATCATTCACATGCTACTAACCCTTTTCCAAATAAGAAACTATTAGATTTTATCATAGCTCATGCGCATGGCGACCAACGCCCCTATTTAGAAATTTCAATTTTAGGTTACAAAATCTTAGGCTTGTTAGATTCTGGAGCATTACGGACTATTGTAGGTCAACCTGGTCTCCGAATTTTGGAAAGTTTGGGATTAAAACTTATTAAGCATCAGACGGACTGTACCGTCGCGGACGGCCAAACTTGCTCTAGTTTAGGTTATTTTCAGGCTCCTGTAACTTTATTAAATAGAACTCGCGTTATCGATATTTTAGTTCTTCCAGAACTGTCCCACCAACTGATTTTAGGAATCGACTTTTGGAGATCCATGGAAGTGATCCCCGACTTGAAGCAGGACGTCTGGCATTTTTCCACTGATGATCGACTTACGGAAATTTGTAGCGTTATAGATGGCAACTCTTTATCTGAAACCGACCGAGCGTGTTTAAATGCACTGGTTAAGGAGAAAATATCGGAAATGGGTACTGGTCTTGGCTGCTGTAAGGTAGCAGAACACGTCATTGAGCTTGAACCCGGCACTAGGCCCATTAAACAGCGTTACTACCCAGTTTCCCCATACAAGCAAAGGATTATGGACGAGGAAATCGACGATATGTTGAAACTTGGCGTGATCGAACCTTCTAAAAGTCCTTGGTCCAGTCCAGTGTGTTTGGTACGCAAGAAAGATGACAGCTATAGGTTTTGCATAGATTTTAGAAAGCTTAATACAAAAACTAAGAAAGACGCATATCCTATACCTTATATCTCCGCCATTTTGGATCGCCTCAGAGACGCCCGCTACATTAGCTCCATCGACATAAAATCAGCGTTCTGGCAGGTACCTCTTAGTGAGTCCTCACGTGAATTAACTGCTTTCACTGTTCCAGGTAGGAATCTTTATCATTTTCTGCGCATGCCCTTCAGCTTGACCAATGCGCCAGCCACCTGGCAACGTATAGTGGACCGTGTATTAGGCGTTGATTTGGAAAATCACGTGATGGTGTATCTTGATGATATAATTATCAACTCCAGAACCTTTCCTGAACACCTCAGAATTCTGGGCCTAGTTTTTGACCGTTTGAAAGATGCAGGACTCATAGTTTCCGAGGAGAAATGTCACTTTTGTAAGCCTGAATTACGATACCTTAGTAGATGGTTTTCAGGCATACGAGATCAGGATATATATCCAAAAATTCCCCCCACTCTTCACCCCACCAAAATCCCCCCACTCTTCACCCCACCAAAATCCCCCCCACTCTTCACCGGTACCAGACCAGGATATATATCCAAAAATTCCCAACACTCTTCACCCCACCAAAATCCCCCCACTCTTCACCCACCAAAATCCCCCCACTCTTCACCCCACCAAATCCCCCCACTCTTCACACCACTAAATCCCCCCACTCTTCACACTACCAAAATCCCCCCACTATTCACCCCACCAAATCCCCCCTCTCCGCTCTCCTCTCCCCTCTCCTCTCCCGTCTCCTCTCCCCTCTCCAAAAACAAAAAACAAAAACAAAAACAAAAACAAAAAAACAAAACCATTCCACAACACGCACTCTTCACACTACTAAATCCTACCACTCTTATATCAAATCCATTCCTCCTACCCGCCACACCACTTTTATTGCTATAAATTCTCAATATTTGCAGTATTTAACACAATTCACAACGATGTCTGTAGCAGTCCCTATTGATTATTCATGGGACACAGAACATTGCGAAAGCTATAATCCACAAGACTACATACAAAATAATTTAATTTTACGAAAACCTCCACCTAATCTATCTAAGAGTGCTAAAAAAAGTTTCGAACTGAACAGAGAAAGAAAGTTCAAGAATTGGAAGCAAAAAACTATGTCTTGCCCAACAGCAAATGTAATGTTTAGTCATGTAAGCGGAAAGAAAACCTTGATAGATTTTACTACAGAAGAACTAGAAATGTTACCTTTGGAATATCTAATTAATTATGCAGATCCTTTGGAACTCTTGGATGTATGGGGAAAATTACCAATGTCTTATAAATCAAGTTTTGATCTTCAAATTAAATTGCCATGTTTTATACATTACAATCGTCCTGACTGGAGCACACAATTCGATGGTCCTCCTGTATCCCAGAAATCATGTTTCATGTGCAATAGAAACATAAAGTAGACTAATGTAGATAAACATATTGTTATTTTTGTTCAAAAGTAAACCTGTATTTTAATAAATGTTTTATAAATGTCAAACAAATAATTAGAAGTATTATTCATTAATCCATGGATTTACAGCATCCCACCACCACCAAATCCCCCCCACTCAAAATCGTTAAACATCATTACGCAAAGCTTCACTCATTTCATCGTATTACAGCGCGTTACTTAAAAGGGTAAGTGCGGTTAAAACGCAAGTGTTGTACTAATTCGAACAATACACAGGTCAATACAGACCCCATATGTAGAGCGGTAGACCCGGCCAAAACAACAAATTTTTTATTTGTAGCTTCACTATTGGAGTTACATTCTTATAAGTGGGTGGGTTGGAATGTACACACCAAAGTATATCTCCTAACACTCCGTGCGCATGTCTGGCACGCTCGGTGTGCACGTGGTACGCATTTTGGTCTACTGCGCATATAAAAAAAATGGCGGCTCAAAAAAAAAAAAAAAGGCGGCTCAAAAAAAAAAATTGCGGCTCAAAAAAAAAAAAAATAATAATGGCGGCTCCAAAAAAAAAAATGGCGGCTCAAAAAAAAAAAAAATTGGCGGCTCAAAAAAAAAAAAAAAGTTTTTTATATTTTTCGTTTTTTTACATCTGCGCAATAGAGATGCGCATGGGCATGCCCCGCCCAGACGGATTCTCTTTATATTCTCTCTTCGCTTCTCGTTCTGCAGTCGCATCTTCAGCTGGATATAATACAGTTGTGTCTTCTCCTTGTTACGTATATATCCTCAGCGGTTAGTTAGCGTTGATATTATATTAATTGTTTAGTTTGCAAAAACAGTATTGTGCAAAGTGTTGTGAAACCAGATAAAATATCGCAAGAATGTGTTGAATAAAAGAGTTGTGAAAGCTGAAGATGTTAAAACATAAACATCAAATAAAAGTAAAAAATTTAAAAAGGTGTTTTGTGGACACGCGCTATGAACTTTTAGAATTAGACTGTAGTGATGAACAACTCTTTACGTTGCTTGAGGAAGGTATAGCGTTATGTAACAATGTTCTTGCAGGATCTATAAAATCAAAACATTTTAATGACCATATAAGTCTTATAAGTTTAGGTTTAGATTTATATGAATGGTTTACCGTAATGAGAGGAAGAAATCTGGTGATACTATAAATGAATTAGTGAACTTGACAAATTTAATCAAATATCGTTTTGATATCTTAAAAACCAGGAATTTTCCAAATATTTCAATATTTTAGTTAGTGGAATCTCTATGAAAAAATGGTGATTTGTTAAAAAATGTATATGATGTTATTTCACCTATGGAAAATAGTTTAAATGTTTGTTATTTGTAGCTTCACTATTGGAGTTACATTCTTATAAGTGGGTGGGTTGGAATGTACACACCAAAGTATATCTCCTAACACCCCGTGCGCATGTCTGGCACGCTCGGTGTGCACGTGGTACGCATTTTGGTCTACTGCGCATATAAAAAAAATGGCGGCTCAAAAAAAAAAAAAAAGGCGGCTCAAAAAAAAAAAATTGCGGCTCAAAAAAAAAAAAAAATAATGGCGGCTCCAAAAAAAAAAAATGGCGGCTCAAAAAAAAAAAAATTGGCGGCTCAAAAAGAAAAAAAAAAGTTTTTTATATTTTTCGTTTTTTTACATCTGCGCAATAGAGATGCGCATGGGCATGCCCCGCCCAGACGGATTCTCTTTATATTCTCTCTTCGCTTCTCGTTCTGCAGTCGCATCTTCAGCTGGATATAATACAGTTGTGTCTTCTCCTTGTTACGTATATATCCTCAGCGGTTAGTTAGCGTTGATATTATATTAATTGTTTAGTTTGCAAAAACAGTATTGTGCAAAGTGTTGTGAAACCAGATAAAATATCGCAAGAATGTGTTGAATAAAAGAGTTGTGAAAGCTGAAGATGTTAAAACATAAACATCAAATAAAAGTAAAAAATTTAAAAAGGTGTTTTGTGGACACGCGCTATGAACTTTTAGAATTAGACTGTAGTGATGAACAACTCTTTACGTTGCTTGAGGAAGGTATAGCGTTATGTAACAATGTTCTTGCAGGATCTATAAAATCAAAACATTTTAATGACCATATAAGTCTTATAAGTTTAGGTTTAGATTTATATGAATGGTTTACCGTAATGAGAGGAAGAAATCTGATTGCGGAAGAATAAGTGTAAGTTTCCCGCGCGTTTTTGTTTAGTTCCCATCATGTTTTCATGCAGTGAATGCAACAAGAGTTTTACTCATCAATCGAACGTTCATAGACATAAACGAGAAGCATGTCCTTGTATACCATCCTGTTCTCGGGAAAAACGAAAAACCAATACCCAGTTATGTGATATACCGTTGAAAAGATCCATAGTAGAAGACAGACCCCCATTACCTAAACTTACTTTATCGCGATGTAAAGATTGTGATACTTGGTATATAAAAAATAAACTTGCTGCGCATTAAAAACTTTTTTAAGAAGTTTATTTTTTCATTCCCTTTCACGTAAATTTTGGGCGATTGGTAAACTTCTAACATATGCTTTAAAATATTATCAATTTCATTAAGTTCTATATTTCTAAATTCCCATTTTAGTCCAGTTGCAAGAATTATCAAGATTACACAAGATGGAGGTAATGAGGTATTCCTAGCTGGTGATACCATAAATGAATTAGTAAACTTGGCAAATTTAATCAAATATCGTGTTGATATCTTAAAAAACCAGGAATTTTCCAAATATTACAATATTTTAGTTAGTGGAATCTCTATGAAAAATGGCGATTTGTTAAAAAATGTATATGATGTTATTTCACCTATGGAAAATAGTTTAAATGTTTGTTGTGTTTTAGAATTATTAAACTTTTACTCAGATTGTGTTCTGGAGGATGTAGAAACATTCGTATGTAATGAATTTGTAAAAAGTTGTGTTGAAAATAAAAATGTATAGGTATATTTTTCTTTTTATTCCGCCCACCTCCTAAATTAATTTTTAAAGGTCTGAACTTACTTTAAGTGTCACATACTCATACAAGATGTGGTTAGCATATACATCTCAACGAGTAGCATATAACCTAACAAGCGCTATAGATAATCTATCACAACACTTTAGTAACTTAAAATTTGATGCTGTCCATGAAGCCGAGTATGGATTCGAAAGATTCGAAAAATGGCGGCTCAAAAAAAAAAAAAAAAAAAAAAAATGGCGGCTCCAAAAAAAAAATGGCGGCTCAAAAAAAAAAAAAAAAAAAAAGGCTCACTATTGGAGTTATATTCTTAAAAGTGGGTGGGTTGGAATGTACACACCAAAGTATATCTCCTAACACTCCGTGCGCATGTCTGGCACGCTCGGTGTGCACGTGGTACGCATTTTGGTCTACTGCGCATATAAAAAAAATGGCGGCTCAAAAAAAAAAAAAAAAAAAAAAAAAATGGCGGCTCCAAAAAAAAAAAATATATATATCCTCAGCGGTTAGTTAGCGTTGATATTATATTAATTGTTTAGTTTGCAAAAACAGTATTGTGCAAAGTGTTGTGAAACCAGATAAAATATCGCAAGAATGTGTTGAATAAAGGAGTTGTGAAAGCTGAAGATGTTAAAACATAAACATCAAATAAAAGTAAAAAATTTAAAAAGGTGTTTTGTGGACACGCGCTATGAACTTTTAGAATTAGACTGTAGTGATGAACAACTCTTTACGTTGCTTGAGGAAGGTATAGCGTTATGTAACAATGTTCTTGCAGGATCTATAAAATCAAAACATTTTAATGACCATATAAGTCTTATAAGTTTAGGTTTAGATTTATATGAATGGTTTACCGTAATGAGAGGAAGAAATCTGATTGCGGAAGAATAAGTGTAAGTTTCCCGCGCGTTTTTGTTTAGTTCCCATCATGTTTTCATGCAGTGAATGCAACAAGAGTTTTACTCATCAATCGAACGTTCATAGACATAAACGAGAAGCATGTCCTTGTATACCATCCTGTTCTCGGGAAAAACGAAAAACCAATACCCAGTTATGTGATATACCGTTGAAAAGGTCCATAGTAGAAGACAGACCCCCATTACCTAAACTTACTTTATCGCGATGTAAAGATTGTGATACTTGGTATATAAAAAATAAACTTGCTGCGCATTTACGTTCAAACCTACATAAAAGTGCACTTAAAAGTATATTATTAAGTATATTGTTAGTAGTGTTTCTATGTTCAATAGATATGATATTATTCAAAGTATATTTGTATTATAAATAAAATTCAATAATAAAAAACATATCTACCATTGTACAGTATAAGTTAAGATTATATTATTTCAATAAAACTTCAATAGTGACACAGGAATGGAATCAGTTGTATAGAAAATCTTGTATAGAAGAATGTAATTCAAATGTGTGTCTAGTATTATTAAGTATATTGTTAGTAGTGTTTCTATGTTCAATAGGATATATATTATTCAAAGTATATTTGTATTATAAATAAAATTCAATAATAAAAACATATATATAATAATGGTTTTTATTCATAACAATACCTATAATTATATAACAATTTTACGTTTGCTAATGCACAATGCCATGGATTCACATTTTTGTGAAAATAACATTCTGGAATTTTCTTAAATTTACTTAATTTTGGTTCTTGGGCAATAGGAATAGCGTATATGAAATCTTCATCCAAAAACTTTTTTAAGAAGTTTATTTTTTCATTCCCTTTCACGTAAATTTTGGGCGATTGGTAAACTTCTAACATATGCTTTAAAATATTATCAATTTCATTAAGTTCTATATTTCCAAATTCCCATTTTAGTCCATGATACTCTTCGCCCCATTTAACCATTTTGAGATCGAGAGCAGATAACATATTTTTTTGAAATGGTGATTTAAACAGATAATTTGAGCAACGAATACCATCATAAATCGCTAATTCTTTTGGAATGTATCCAAAGGAACTGTTATATCCTTGAATGTCGATAAAAAGTTCTGTCTTACACTCATTCATGGTTAGTCGCTAAATGATGTTTAAATCTATAAGATTAGTGTTTAAATCCCCCCACCACTCTTACTACTCCCCACTACCACGCTTATTATCCCCACTACCACGCTTGCTTATTTAAGCACTCACCCACAGTTCTACAACCATTATTTCAAGCAAGCATCTGAAAATGTATCAACCAACAGGAAACCAACAAGAGTTTAGTAACAAGCGCAATGTAGCTCTCGTCAATGAAACAATTTACTACATTAACAAATCCAAATCCAAATGGGTCAGCATTGGATTTTCCTTAGAGAGAAAATATATTCCTGTTGTTAAACTCTGTGGATACAAATATAATCAAAATGTCACTTTTAATGAAGATCAATGGATCTCCTTCCTAAATAATCAAGGAATTATGATGAGCTTTATTTATTCCAACAACACCGGGTGGCAACCCATGAAGGGAAATGGTTATGAGATTCACTTTGTGTTTATTGGGGATGCAAGAATTATCAAGATTACACAAGATGGAGGTAATGAGGTATTCCTAGCTGGTGATACCATAAATGAATTAGTAAACTTGGCAAATTTAATCAAATATCGTGTTGATATCTTAAAAAACCAGGAATTTTCCAAATATTACAATATTTTAGTTAGTGGAATCTCTATGAAAAATGGCGATTTGTTAAAAAATGTATATGATGTTATTTCACCTATGGAAAATAGTTTAAATGTTTGTTGTGTTTTAGAATTATTAAACTTTTACTCAGATTGTGTTCTGGAGGATGTAGAAACATTCGTATGTAATGAATTTGTAAAAAGTTGTATTGAAAATAAAAATGTATAGGTATATTTTTCTTTTTATTCCGCCCACCTCCTAAATTAATTTTTAAAGCTCTGAACTTACTTTAAGTGTCACATACTCATACAAGATGTGGTTAGCATATACATCTCAACGAGTAGCATATAACCTAACAAGCGCTATAGATAATCTATCACAACACTTTAGTAACTTAAAATTTGATGCTGTCCATGAAGCCGAGTATGGATTCGAAAGATTTTATACGTATGAGGAATGTATGGATATGGCTAGAAAATATGAAAAAGCAGCAGAAGCCTGTAACATATATTTTCATACTTCTGATCTCTCTTATGTTAACCGGGTGGCAACCCATGAAGGGAAATGGTTATGAGAATCACTTTGTGTTTATTGGTGTTGCAAGAATAATTAAGATTACACAAGATGTTGGTAATGAAGTATTCCTAGCTGGTGATACTATAAATGAATTAGTGAACTTGACAAATTTAATCAAATATCGTTTTGATATCTTAAAAACCAGGAATTTTCCAAATATTTCAATATTTTAGTTAGTGGAATCTCTATGAAAAAATGGTGATTTGTTAAAAAATGTATATGATGTTATTTCACCTATGGAAAATAGTTTAAATGTTTGTAGTGTTTTAGAATTATTAAACGTTTATTCTGATTGCGTTGTGGAGGATGTAGAAACGTTCGCATGTAGTGAATTTGTAAAGACTTGTATTGAAAAATAAAATTTTAAAATATATTTTTCCTCTTTATTCCTCCCACCTCCTATTCCTCCCACCTCCTATCCTAAATTAATATTTAAAGCTCTGAACTTATTTTAAGTCTCACATACTCATACAAGATGTGGTTAGCATATACATCTCAACGAGTAGCATATAACCTAACAAGCGCTATAGAGAATCTATCACATGACTTTAGTAACTTAAAATTTGATGCTGCCCATGAAGCCGAGTATGGATTCGAAAGATTTTATACATATGATGAATGCATGGATATGGAAAGAAAGTATGAAAAAGCTGCAGAAGCCTGTAACATATATTTACATACTTCTGATTTAAAGTCTTTTCTGCAAACCATAAAGGAAATGGGATTTGAGGAGCATTTGGGTGAAGTAAAACAGTTTATTCCACAAGACATCATTGAAGAAATATTTGAAACCTAATTTATATCAAATAAAAAACTTTATTTCATTTATGTGTTTTATTCAATCATTAAATAATTATTATATAAATTGTATACATTAGTAAGTGCACATATACATGGTGATTTAGAATGATAAAAACAATGAGCTTCTCCTTCTTGTAACGATGGATTTTCATCAAGTTCCATGACTGGTTTTAATGAATATTTTCGAATGTATTCGGATTTCTCTCTCCTTTTTACTACCTCTCCTATGCCACCTCTCTCTTATGCTACCTCTCTCTTATGCTACCTCTCTCTTATGCCACCTCTCCCTACCACTCCTCTCTCTTATGCTACCACTCCTCTCTCTTATGCTACCTCTCTTTTACTAGCTCTCCTCTCCTATGATACCTCTCTCTCGCTTTTACTAGCTCTCTCCTCTCTCTTATGATACATACCTCCCTACCACCTCTCTTTCTTATGTTACTTTCTCGCTCTCTCCCTATGCTACTTCTTGCATACAAGCTGCCGTTTTACCATTTGTTTCAAACATTACATAGTTCTAACGTATAAAAAAGAATGTACAAAAAGGTATAAAATGTCTATTTTTTCTGAATTTGGTTTCAGATTTTTCCAATTTATCTTTATAATATTGTTTATTACCTATACCAAATTTAAATTAGATTTATCAGCCACATCGCCAGCTAAAAGCTTGGTTTTTCTCTTCCGAGCCAGAAAACTATTTCTTCCATGCCTAATTACACACTCTTTATGTTTCCCAACTAATACCTCCAAATGAGAGCCATTCGACTTATCATTAACTCAGTCCTCCCAAGGAAACTCTCTTATTTATTTTCTATCGATACTTGCACGGATTTTGCTTTGAAGACCTCACCGCTATAATTATCATCCTTAATTGTTTATACTAGAACAACAAAAGGCGTGTTACGTATGCAAGGACCTCCAGATTATGGATCAAAATTGTCTGCAGACGTTTTTCCCTGCCCCATCCCAATCTTCAATCCTTTAAATCCTGTGTCAATAGATCACATTTTCCTTCTCTCTTCAGACTCCCACGACACATTAGTACTTAGGCTTGAAGTTTTCGTGGACTGTCTCAGATAAAAAAGCCAAGTGTTTCACCTTTATTTGTGAAAAGACAATATTTTGATGTGGAATAAATAATGCATTTTTGAGCTTTTTCTAAGACCGATATCTTTCAAAAATCTTGCTCTTGATGGTAGTTTTCGACTGAACAAAATCCTGGCAACGCATAACTGGTCAACTAGAACACCTTACTTTAAACCAATACTAAATCTAAACTTTCCTAGTGAATCTGAACGTTTATGTCGACAACACCAAAAAAGTATTAATCCAGTACACTTTGACGCTAAGAAATGAAACATCCTTTGAAGCTATTTTTAATAAATTTGATCTTAGATCGGTACACTTAATTGTAGCAGCTCGAAAAGGTGGATTAAAACTTTGTTCTTTAACTTGATGCATCCCAGAATAATATAATGACAACTTGTGTTACTATCTTTATTTAACCCATCAGTGTACATCTTACCTAGTAAAAACATTATTGAATTCACAACTAAAACTATTAATAAAACTCAATTCCAAGTTGCTCCAGTTCTCTTAAAATACTCATAATTTTGGGTGTATTAATGCCATCCGTATTATTCTCTTCCAAACATCGAAATTGGTCTATCATGTCATTGACATCTGTATACTCTAGGATAGGACTCTCCGTCTAACTTCCTGAAGCCCTCCTCCCCATTTTTCTACTTCGTAGTTCCCATCGCTAGTGTCTTCGATTAATTTTCTCCTTTGGATTTCGTTTTGAAATTTTAAAAATTTTAAATATTTCGTATTTTTCTTTTTAGCCACTATATTATTCAATTCTTTATAAGTGCTTCGGGGAGGAAATTGCTTTTTAATAATATTTACATACTTCCAACCAGACGATGAACTAATGCGTTCACACCGTTTAAAGTTTCTTTTGTGGGCATTTGTTAGAACTAAAATGTTTCTATATTGTAAGAGGTCGTTATCGGTGTACTCTACAGGGTGTTCCTCAGTCAGGAGATTTAGGAGGCCATCTGTTAACTTAAACTCTTTCTCACTAATAATTAGAGTATTTCCTTTAAAAACAGCTGGCACATTTCCAAGAAACCAACTAGAGCACACCTCCCGAAAACCAAACACGTTTTTATTTGACATTTCCATCAACTTTAAAGTTATTTTGCTGATAGCCATCTTATCTCTTTAACATCTAACTTGATAATGAAGCTTTCTTAGTGATAGTAGGATATTTATTAACACGTAATGGCGTCGTAAAATAGACGTAACATAGACGTAACATAGAAGTAACATAGACGTAACAGAGACGTAACATAAACGTAAAATGGTATATGGCCTGTTTTTACCTGGTTTTCAGCTGGTTTTAGCTGTTTTAGCTGGTTTTTACCTGTTTTTAGCTGTTTTTAGGAAGAGTCCTTTCTATCAGTTAAAAAAATAGAATATTTCTTAACGAGGGAGAAAACACAATTTACACTCGTGTAGCATCATCCCGAGCCGAAGGCGAGAGATGATCGAACGCCACACTCGTGTGGCATCCCGAGCCGAAGGCGAGGCATGATCGAACGCCACACTCGTGTGGCATCATGCCACACGAGTGTAAATTGTGTTTTCTCCCTCGTTAAGAAATATTCTATTTTTTTAACTGATAGAAAGGACTCTTCCTAAAAACAGCTAAAAACAGGTAAAAACCAGCTAAAACAGCTAAAACCAGCTGAAAACCAGGTAAAAACAGGCCATATACCATTTTACGTTTATGTTACGTCTCTGTTACGTCTATGTTACGTCTATGTTACGTCTATGTTACGTCTATGTTACGTCTATTTTACGACGCCATTACGTGTTAATAAATATCCTACTATCACTAAGAAAGCTTCATTATCAAGTTAGATGTTAAAGAGATAAGATGGCTATCAGCAAAATAACTTTAAAGTTGATGGAAATGTCAAATAAAAACGTGTTTGGTTTTCGGGAGGTGTGCTCTAGTTGGTTTCTTGGAAATGTGCCAGCTGTTTTTAAAGGAAATACTCTAATTATTAGTGAGAAAGAGTTTAAGTTAACAGATGGCCTCCTAAATCTCCTGACTGAGGAACACCCTGTAGAGTACACCGATAACGACCTCTTACAATATAGAAACATTTTAGTTCTAACAAATGCCCACAAAAGAAACTTTAAACGGTGTGAACGCATTAGTTCATCGTCTGGTTGGAAGTATGTAAATATTATTAAAAAGCTATTTCCTCCCCGAAGCACTTATAAAGAATTGAATAATATAGTGGCTAAAAAGAAAAATACGAAATATTTAAAATTTTTAAAATTTCAAAACGAAATCCAAAGGAGAAAATTAATCGAAGACACTAGCGATGGGAACTACGAAGTAGAAAAATGGGGAGGAGGGCTTCAGGAAGTTAGACGGAGAGTCCTATCCTAGAGTATACAGATGTCAATGACATGATAGACCAATTTCGATGTTTGGAAGAGAATAATACGGATGGCATTAATACACCCAAAATTATGAGTATTTTAAGAGAACTGGAGCAACTTGGAATTGAGTTTTATTAATAGTTTTAGTTGTGAATTCAATAATGTTTTTACTAGGTAAGATGTACACTGATGGGTTAAATAAAGATAGTAACACAAGTTGTCATTATATTATTCTGGGATGCATCAAGTTAAAGAACAAAGTTTTAATCCACCTTTTCGAGCTGCTACAATTAAGTGTACCGATCTAAGATCAAATTTATTAAAAATAGCTTCAAAGGATGTTTCATTTCTTAGCGTCAAAGTGTACTGGATTAATACTTTTTTGGTGTTGTCGACATAAACGTTCAGATTCACTAGGAAAGTTTAGATTTAGTATTGGTTTAAAGTAAGGTGTTCTAGTTGACCAGTTATGCGTTGCCAGGATTTTGTTCAGTCGAAAACTACCATCAAGAGCAAGATTTTTGAAAGATATCGGTCTTAGAAAAAGCTCAAAAATGCATTATTTATTCCACATCAAAATATTGTCTTTTCACAAATAAAGGTGAAACACTTGGCTTTTTTATCTGAGACAGTCCACGAAAACTTCAAGCCTAAGTACTAATGTGTCGTGGGAGTCTGAAGAGAGAAGGAAAATGTGATCTATTGACACAGGATTTAAAGGATTGAAGATTGGGATGGGGCAGGGAAAAACGTCTGCAGACAATTTTGATCCATAATCTGGAGGTCCTTGCATACGTAACACGCCTTTTGTTGTTCTATTATAAACAATTAAGGATGATAATTATAGCGGTGAGGTCTTCAAAGCAAAATCCGTGCAAGTATCGATAGAAAATAAATAAGAGAGTTTCCTTGGGAGGACTGAGTTAATGATAAGTCGAATGGCTCTCATTTGGAGGTATTAGTTGGGAAACATAAAGAGTGTGTAATTAGGCATGGAAGAAATAGTTTTCTGGCTCGGAAGAGAAAAACCAAGCTTTTAGCTGGCGATGTGGCTGATAAATCTAATTTAAATTTGGTATAGGTAATAAACAATATTATAAAGATAAATTGGAAAAATCTGAAACCAAATTCAGAAAAAATAGACATTTTATACCTTTTTGTACATTCTTTTTTATACGTTAGAACTATGTAATGTTTGAAACAAATGGTAAAACGGCAGCTTGTATGCAAGAAGTAGCATAGGGAGAGAGCGAGAAAGTAACATAAGAAAGAGAGGTGGTAGGGAGGTATGTATCATAAGAGAGAGGAGAGAGCTAGTAAAAGCGAGAGAGAGGTATCATAGGAGAGGAGAGCTAGTAAAAGAGAGGTAGCATAAGAGAGAGGAGTGGTAGCATAAGAGAGAGGAGTGGTAGGGAGAGGTGGCATAGGAGAGGTAGTAAAAAGGAGAGAGAAATCCGAATACATTCGAAAATATTCATTAAAACCAGTCATGGAACTTGATGAAAATCCATCGTTACAAGAAGGAGAAGCTCATTGTTTTTATCATTCTAAATCACCATGTATATGTGCACTTACTAATGTATACAATTTATATAATAATTATTTAATGATTGAATAAAACACATAAATGAAATAAAGTTTTTTATTTGATATAAATTAGGTTTCAAATATTTCTTCAATGATGTCTTGTGGAATAAACTGTTTTACTTCACCCAAATGCTCCTCAAATCCCATTTCCTTTATGGTTTGCAGAAAAGACTTTAAATCAGAAGTATGTAAATATATGTTACAGGCTTCTGCAGCTTTTTCATACTTTCTTTCCATATCCATGCATTCATCATATGTATAAAATCTTTCGAATCCATACTCGGCTTCATGGGCAGCATCAAATTTTAAGTTACTAAAGTCATGTGATAGATTCTCTATAGCGCTTGTTAGGTTATATGCTACTCGTTGAGATGTATATGCTAACCACATCTTGTATGAGTATGTGAGCACTTAAAATAAGTTCAGAGCTTTAAATATTAATTTAGGACAGGAGGTGGGAGGAATAGGAGGTGGGAGGAATAAAAAGGAAAAATATATTTTAAAATTTTATTTTTCAATACAAGTCTTTACAAATTCACTACATGCGAACGTTTCTACATCCTCCACAACGCAATCAGAATAAACGTTTAATAATTCTAAAACACTACAAACATTTAAACTATTTTCCATAGGTGAAATAACATCATATACATTTTTTAACAAATCACCATTTTTTCATAGAGACTCCACTAACTAAAATATTGAAATATTTGGAAAATTCCTGGTTTTTAAGATATCAAAACGATATTTGATTAAATTTGTCAAGTTCACTAATTCATTTATAGTATCACCAGCTAGGAATACTTCATTACCAACATCTTGTGTAATCTTAATTATTCTTGCAACACCAATAAACACAAAGTGATTCTCATAACCATTTCCCTTCATGGGTTGCCACCCGGTTAACATAAGAGAGATCAGAAGTATGAAAATATATGTTACAGGCTTCTGCTGCTTTTTCATATTTTCTAGCCATATCCATACATTCCTCATACGTATAAAATCTTTCGAATCCATACTCGGCTTCATGGACAGCATCAAATTTTAAGTTACTAAAGTGTTGTGATAGATTATCTATAGCGCTTGTTAGGTTATATGCTACTCGTTGAGATGTATATGCTAACCACATCTTGTATGAGTATGTGACACTTAAAGTAAGTTCAGAGCTTTAAAAATTAATTTAGGAGGTGGGCGGAATAAAAAGAAAAATATACCTATACATTTTTATTTTCAATACAACTTTTTACAAATTCATTACATACGAATGTTTCTACATCCTCCAGAACACAATCTGAGTAAAAGTTTAATAATTCTAAAACACAACAAACATTTAAACTATTTTCCATAGGTGAAATAACATCATATACATTTTTTAACAAATCGCCATTTTTCATAGAGATTCCACTAACTAAAATATTGTAATATTTGGAAAATTCCTGGTTTTTTAAGATATCAACACGATATTTGATTAAATTTGCCAAGTTTACTAATTCATTTATGGTATCACCAGCTAGGAATACCTCATTACCTCCATCTTGTGTAATCTTGATAATTCTTGCATCCCCAATAAACACAAAGTGAATCTCATAACCATTTCCCTTCATGGGTTGCCACCCGGTGTTGTTGGAATAAATAAAGCTCATCATAATTCCTTGATTATTTAGGAAGGAGATCCATTGATCTTCATTAAAAGTGACATTTTGATTATATTTGTATCCACAGAGTTTAACAACAGGAATATATTTTCTCTCTAAGGAAAATCCAATGCTGACCCATTTGGATTTGGATTTGTTAATGTAGTAAATTGTTTCATTGACGAGAGCTACATTGCGCTTGTTACTAAACTCTTGTTGGTTTCCTGTTGGTTGATACATTTTCAGATGCTTGCTTGAAATAATGGTTGTCGAACTGTGGGTGAGTGCTTAAATAAGCAAGCGTGGTAGTGGGGATAATAAGCGTGGTAGTGGGGAGTAGTAAGAGTGGTGGGGGGATTTAAACACTAATCTTATAGATTTAAACATCATTTAGCGACTAACCATGAATGAGTGTAAGACAGAACTTTTTATCGACATTCAAGGATATAACAGTTCCTTTGGATACATTCCAAAAGAATTAGCGATTTATGATGGTATTCGTTGCTCAAATTATCTGTTTAAATCACCATTTCAAAAAAATATGTTATCTGCTCTCGATCTCAAAATGGTTAAATGGGGCGAAGAGTATCATGGACTAAAATGGGAATTTGGAAATATAGAACTTAATGAAATTGATAATATTTTAAAGCATATGTTAGAAGTTTACCAATCGCCCAAAATTTACGTGAAAGGGAATGAAAAAATAAACTTCTTAAAAAAGTTTTTGGATGAAGATTTCATATACGCTATTCCTATTGCCCAAGAACCAAAATTAAGTAAATTTAAGAAAATTCCAGAATGTTATTTTCACAAAAATGTGAATCCATGGCATTGTGCATTAGCAAACGTAAAATTGTTATATAATTATAGGTATTGTTATGAATAAAAACCATTATTATATATATGTTTTTATTATTGAATTTTATTTATAATACAAATATACTTTGAATAATATATATCCTATTGAACATAGAAACACTACTAACAATATACTTAATAATACTAGACACACATTTGAATTACATTCTTCTATACAAGATTTTCTATACAACTGATTCCATTCCTGTGTCACTATTGAAGTTTTATTGAAATAATATAATCTTAACTTATACTGTACAATGGTAGATATGTTTTTTATTATTGAATTTTATTTATAATACAAATATACTTTGAATAATATCATATCTATTGAACATAGAAACACTACTAACAATATACTTAATAATATACTTTTAAGTGCACTTTTATGTAGGTTTGAACGTAAATGCGCAGCAAGTTTATTTTTTATATACCAAGTATCACAATCTTTACATCGCGATAAAGTAAGTTTAGGTAATGGGGGTCTGTCTTCTACTATGGATCTTTTCAACGGTATATCACATAACTGGGTATTGGTTTTTCGTTTTTCCCGAGAACAGGATGGTATACAAGGACATGCTTCTCGTTTATGTCTATGAACGTTCGATTGATGAGTAAAACTCTTGTTGCATTCACTGCATGAAAACATGATGGGAACTAAACAAAAACGCGCGGGAAACTTACACTTATTCTTCCGCAATCAGATTTCTTCCTCTCATTACGGTAAACCATTCATATAAATCTAAACCTAAACTTATAAGACTTATATGGTCATTAAAATGTTTTGATTTTATAGATCCTGCAAGAACATTGTTACATAACGCTATACCTTCCTCAGGCAACGTAAAGAGTTGTTCATCACTACAGTCTAATTCTAAAAGTTCATAGCGCGTGTCCACAAAACACCTTTTTAAATTTTTTACTTTTATTTGATGTTTATGTTTTAACATCTTCAGCTTTCACCACTCTTTTATTCAACACATTCTTGCGATATTTTATCTGGTTTCACAACACTTTGCACAATACTGTTTTTGCAAACTAAACAATTAATATAATATCAACGCTAACTAACCGCTGAGGATATATACGTAACAAGGAGAAGACACAACTGTATTATATCCAGCTGAAGTTGCGACTGCAGAACGAGAAGCGAAGAGAGAATATAAAGAGAATCCGTCTGGGCGGGGCATGCCCATGCGCATCTCTATTGCGCAGATGTAAAAAAACGAAAAATATAAAAAAACTTTTTTTTTTTTTTTTTTTTTTGAGCCGCCATTTTTATATGCGCAATAGACCAAAATGCGTACCACGTGCACACCGAGCGTGCCAGACATGCGCACGGAGTGTTAGGAGATATACTTTGGTGTGTACATTCCAACCCACCCACTTTTAAGAATATAACTCCAATAGTGAAGCTACAAATAAAAAATTTGTTGTTTTGGCCGGGTCTACCGCTCTACATATGGGGTCTGTATTGACCTGTGTATTGTTCGAATTAGTACAACACTTGCGTTTTAACCGCACTTACCCTTTTAAGTAACGCGCTGTAATACGATGAAATGAGTGAAGCTTTGCGTAATGATGTTTAACGATTTTGAGTGGGGGGGATTTGGTGGTGGTGGGATGCTGTAAATCCATGGATTAATGAATAATACTTCTAATTATTTGTTTGACATTTATAAAACATTTATTAAAATACAGGTTTAATGAATAATACTTCTAATTATTTGTTTGACATTTATAAAACATTTATTAAAATACAGGTTTACTTTTGAACAAAAATAACAATATGTTTATCTACATTAGTCTACTTTATGTTTCTATTGCACATGAAACATGATTTCTGGGATACAGGAGGACCATCGAATTGTGTGCTCCAGTCAGGACGATTGTAATGTATAAAACATGGCAATTTAATTTGAAGATCAAAACTTGATTTATAAGACATTGGTAATTTTCCCCATACATCCAAGAGTTCCAAAGGATCTGCATAATTAATTAGATATTCCAAAGGTAACATTTCTAGTTCTTCTGTAGTAAAATCTATCAAGGTTTTCTTTCCGCTTACATGACTAAACATTACATTTGCTGTTGGGCAAGACATAGTTTTTTGCTTCCAATTCTTGAACTTTCTTTCTCTGTTCAGTTCGAAACTTTTTTTAGCACTCTTAGATAGATTAGGTGGAGGTTTTCGTAAAATTAAATTATTTTGTATGTAGTCTTGTGGATTATAGCTTTCGCAATGTTCTGTGTCCCATGAATAATCAATAGGGACTGCTACAGACATCGTTGTGAATTGTGTTAAATACTGCAAATATTGAGAATTTATAGCAATACAAGTGGTGTGGCGGGTAGGAGGAATGGATTTGATATAAGAGTGGTAGGATTTAGTAGTGTGAAGAGTGCGTGTTGTGGAATGGTTTTGTTTTTTTGTTTTTGTTTTTGTTTTTGTTTTTTGTTTTTGGAGAGGGGAGAGGAGACGGGAGAGGAGAGGGGAGAGGAGAGCGGAGAGGGGGGATTTGGTGGGGTGAAGAGTGGGGGGATTTTGGTAGTGTGAAGAGTGGGGGGATTTTGGTGGGGTGAAGAGTGGGGGGATTTGGTGGTGTGAAGAGTGGGGGGATTTGGTGGGGTGAAGAGTGGGGGGATTTTGGTGGGTGAAGAGTGGGGGGATTTTGGTGGGGTGAAGAGTGGGGGGAATTTTTGGATATATATCCTGGTCTGGTACCGGTGAAGAGTGGGGGGAATTTTGGTGGGGTGAAGAGTGGGGGGATTTTGGTGGGGTGAAGAGTGGGGGGAATTTTTGGATATATATCCTGATCTCGTATGCCTGAAAACCATCTACTTACCTTGGCTACATCGTAGACGCCCAAGGTTTAAGACCTGATCCTGAGAAAGTGCAGGCCATTGTGAATATAGCACCTCCACGAAATATCACCGAAATTCGACGTTTTATTGGCACCGCTTCTTGGTACCGGCGTTTTGTGCCGAACTTTTCAGCTATTATAGCCCCAATTACTCGGCTTACCAGGAAAAATGTCAAATGGGAATGGACTTCCGAGTGCCATCAGTCATTCAACTTGATTAAAGAAGCTCTTATCACAGCTCCCGTGCTTACATGTCCAGATTTCAACCGCACATTTACTTTGCAGACTGATGCGTCATTTTATGGCTTAGGAGCAGTTCTGACTCAGCAATTTGATGACGGAGAAAAGGTTATTTCCTATCTTTCACGTTCTCTCACCAAACAAGAGATGAAATTAACCGTCACAGAAAAAGAGTGCCTTGCCGTAATTTGGAGTGTGGAAAAGCTTCGTCACTATCTGGAGGGTGTACACTTCAAAGTTATAACCGATCACCATTCGTTGTTATGGCTTCATAACCTAAAAGATCCACAAGGACGCCTCGCTCGATGGGCTCTTCGTTTACAACCTTACGACCTTGAATTGATCCACCGTAAAGGCCGAGATCATGTCGTGCCAGATTTTCTTTCCAGGTCAGTGCCAGTGACTGCTGATTCTGTCGCAGCGGCTGACGAACTACCGTCGCCATCATTTTCTGACACCTCAGACAAATGGTACAAAGGCATGATGCAGAAGCTAGAAGAACGTCCTGATAAATATCCTTGCTGGCGAGTCGAGAATGGCAATCTCTTTAAATATGTCAAGACAAACAATCCGAGTTTGCCAGATCATTCCACTTACTGGAAAATAGTAGTACCAAAGGATAAACGAAAAGAGATATTTCTTCGATGCCATGATAATCCAGCAGCAGGGCACGTGGGTGTTTTCAAAACCTTTTGGAAGGTCGCCGAGAGATATTATTGGCCGAAAATGAGATCCGACGTTGCTAGTTATGGCCGTGCTTGTAGAACTTGTGCTCAGAATAAAGTAGAGCAGAAACGTCCAGCTGATTTAATGGGTAATCGCCCAGACATAAAGGAACCTTGGCAAGCCATCAGCCTAGACTACATAGGACCTTTACCTCATTCTAAGCAAGGTAACACTCATATTTTAGTGGTCGCCGATTATTTTAGCAAGTACGTCGTCTTATTCCCGTGTCGATCGGCAACAGCAAAATCGTTGGTTAAGTGTGTCGAAGATGGCATTTTCTTAGTTTACGGAGCTCCTCAATTCTTAACGTGCGACAACGGAACTCAAATGAAATCCAAAGAATTTCAAGCCCTTTGGGATAAATATAAAGTTAGAAAATTTTACACTGCTAATTACTATCCTAGAGCAGATCACACTGAACGCGTTAATAGAGTTATCAAAACGATGTTACGCTCTTACGTTCAACAAAATAACCATCGAACTTGGGAAGATAATTTAACTGCTATCGGTTGCGCCATTCGCTCTTCGCGACACGAAACTACGGGCTTCACCCCATACTGCGTTAATTTTGGCAGGAAACATAAGTTATTCGGTTCGGACTATGCTGAGGGTGTTCCTCTAGTAGAAACTGAGCGTCAAAATTACATTCGGGAACGAATAGAAGCTTTCAAACAATTATTTAAAAAAGTCCACACTAAAATCGAAGCTCCTCGTGTTAAAAATCGACATAACTATAATTTGCGCCGACGCCCAGTAAGCTTTGTTCCTGGTCAAGAAGTCTGGCGTAAGAATAAAAGTATATCCGATGCGGCGAAATATTATAGCGCAAAGTTGGCTCCGGAATTTGTAGGTCCGTTTAAGATCGTAGAAAAGACCGGCACGTGTACTTACGAACTTGAGGATGAACATGGTGTTAGTAAGGGCATTTGGCATGTACAAGACCTTAAACCGGTATATGCCGAAACTGCGTGTAGTGGTCCGTAGGAGTGAATAAATTATTAGGCAACTCAAAGTCATTATTTACTCTATCACCTTCAGTTAATTTGACTGTCCTTAATTTAATATTATGTTTTACTCGTCATTTTGATTCAATTAACTTATCAATCTATCGTTTTTTTTTGAATTTATTAATTTTTCAGTTCATAGCTTCAATTTGATTAATTACTACTTTTTTAATTTTTTTTTTATCTTTTTTTTTTCTCTTTCGGTAATAATGACTTTAGTGAGGTTTCTTTATCGTTGCGTTAATTTTGACTTTTGGCCCAGTTTAAATTCTTTTCTTTTTTACTTTCCTTGCTGAGTCTGGAGCAATTTTGATGCCCTGCAGTACGGGCGTGATGGTGTCTGAATCCATGTTGGCTCGAAGCTTGATGGATTTGGACACTATCGCTTAGAATAGTGCTGCACTGGGTTAACTAGTTATGGTAGGAGTCCCCTGAAAGCCGTGGCAAGGTAAGCCTTCAGCTGCCTTGCTTCTATTGTTTGTAGTGGGTAAGCCCTCAGCTGCCTTACTACTTTCACTTGCCATCGTCGCCTTATGCCTTGCTTTTTTTTTTGGTTGTCATAACCTAATTATATTTACCTTATCGTCACGTGGTTTATTGTATAGTAACGTATAGTAACGTGTATTGTCATTTAACGTAGCTTACCTTTTTCCATTAGCCAGTCTCACGCAGACACCCATCTCGGCGCGAGACGGGATGGGGGTCGGTGTGTCACATGGTAATTTAAGTTTGATTACTTGGTTAGAAGGCGGTGAGATGGCGGCGATGAATTTTGGACCTAATTTTCTTTATCGTTTTTTTTAATCTGCATTCACTATTAATCGTTTTTTTCTACTATAGACTAGGGCCAAAAGTCTTTATTTATTATCTTGATTGGACCTTTTTTTTATTACCTTGATTTGACGTATTTACCTTGATGTGACCTTTTTGATTTGGCTTCATTTTCTCTACCTTGACTTGATTTTATTATTATTCCCTACTTGTGTCTGGAAATTTCGGTTATTTGAACTAGTATGTGTTTTTGCTCGAGTACGACTTTGTCTTTCCTTTGGAGATTTAGAGTAGAAACACAATTTTCTTTCTCTCCTTTTGCTGATATTGTGAAGTTGAGAATACCACTTATGGTGGGATTCACTGCTAGTTTTTGGTAAATAACCCAATTTTCTTTATCTCGATTTGCGAACCTTTAGTTTGATTTACTTGTTTCATTTACTTTTGGTTGATTACCTTTTTTTTACATTTGCGTTTGTCTTTGCGATGATTTACTTACCTTTGCGATAAATTTACCTACTTTTGCGATACATTTTCTTACCTTTGCGATAATTTGCTTACCTTCGCGTTAATTTACTTACCTTTGCGTATATTTGCTTACCTTTGCGGAATTTCGATTACATTTACTTTGGTTAATTTCGATTACCTTTTGCGTTCATTCCGTTACCTTTTTTTTCCTCTTTCTTCCTTGATTTACTTACCTTATCGTGATTGGCCTTTGATTGGCTCTAATTTACTTTGATACATTTGGTATTTTCCTTGTTATTTGGATTTGTCTTAGGTCTAGGTTTTGGTAGGACTATATAGTAGTCTGCGTCCATTTCGGTATTTACTGGTTTTGCGCCTAGATCCTTACCGATATATTTTGTCTATTCACCATTTAGACAAGATAAAACTCTCCCGATTGCGACTTTACCTTATTTTGGCTTTATCGATTTAGACATTTGTCCCTATCTCATTTTAAAGGCTGCACGGTGTTGGGTGCTACCGGATGTCGCTTCGACGCTCTTTGTTAGATCATGGATCCTTCGGAGAGCAGACCGACTGGAAGGGCTGTTCAGGGGGGGCGGAAGTCTGACCCCTGGGGTAACAGTTTGCCCATAGAACATGTTCCGCGGGCCAGGGGAGGACCAAGCTACTTTGTTCGGCCTGAGCTCAAGTCGGCCTATTAGGTTGCGACAGGCCGGTGGCAGTGCCACCGCTCAGAACACCCTGATTTTTTTTTTTGTTGTATACGGGGACCGATGTGCTTCCCATTTGGTACATCTTTTAGCTTGGTGGATGCTTCAATCCACTCCCTTTTGTATGGTGGATCATCTGGGCTATCCCTCTTTTCTTCTCATTTTAGTTATGTTGTACTATATTTATCTTTTCCTTTTTTTGTTGTCCACCCTTTGGCTGGTTTGACGCATGTCACTTGGTGATTTAATTCGGGACGATTCTACGGTGTGAGGCTAGTAAACGAGGTTTCTCACAATATTTATGGGTGTTACGCAATGCTAGCTCCCTTACCACCCTAGGGTTTACGTTCCACACCGAATCTTCCTGGAGGAGGTCGTCGGGTGACTAGTGGCAAAGGGACCAAAGATTGCTTTGAGTATTTAGTTATTTTAAGATTGAGTTATCAGTCTTGTTAGTTAGTATTAGTTATATGGTACTACCTTGGGTTCCCACATATCGTTATTTATGTTTTTGTTATTGGCGCCAGCATAGCGCAGGTAATTCATTTTCTTTTCCAATTTTCTTGTATCTACAGAGAGCCTCTGATCCTTATCGTCGGTTAATTTTCAGTGGAAAATTTCCCTCCTTTCGTAGGAGAGGGGGAGTTGTGACTGGTCATTTTTTGTCACAGACTCAGTGTTTGTTTTAATAATTGGTTTATTCAGGAACGCCTGTTTTCTTAATTATTTACCTTGATTGAGAGGTTCTATTTTCGTTCTTCCACTATGTGGCCCCCTTCCCTTGCTTTCCAGGCTACCCCCTGGGAGTGTTGTTTGTCTTTTATCTCGTCCAACTCAGCTAGACATCAGCTGTCCTTCGAAGCTTGTAGTCTGCTTTAACATCTTTCTCTCTTGTTTGGGCCCTGAATTTTCGCCTTGCTTAAAGCCTTCCTGTGTGTATAGACAATCGCTCTTAGTCTTTTATATTAACATGTTTTAGATAATATATTATAAGGGGATACCTACATATTTTCATATTCCAGCTGTTAGCATTTTTCGCTCTCGAGATTGGATCTGACTTAATTCTGGTAGCTTCCCACATGCACTGCCCTGGTTTGCGCCGTTCTCTTTAACATTCGGCCTTCGTGTTCACAAATCTCGTTAGAATTTAATCTTCTTGGTATTTCTATTTTCGAATGTTAAAAGTTTTGGAGGTTGAAAGGCTGTGTGTACGTTTTCGCCCGGCGGAGCTGTAAGCGGGGCAATATCAAGTTTAAGTACAACAATATCTAAGTTCGGGCCGCGAGGTCGATTCACGCAGCGCTTTTGGGAGCAGTCGATTTATGAACACGGCTGCTGCAGTGGCATTTTCGAGTGTGGGAAGGTTGGAATTTTGTAGCACTACGTCATCGTTTTCCTTTCTGTAGTTTCGACATTCGGGGTTTCAGCTGTTAGTATTTGGATGCATCGCACTGAAATAGTGCGTCTCGATCAGTACCGGCATAGGTACCTATAACGGTCTGTATTTCCGTGACTTTATTGTTTCACGCCAGGGGCCTCTGTACGATTGTAGTGTCTTTGTTTGGTGGCGTGGTGACGGTTGGAGTAGTCAGTGCAAGACGGAAATTCTTCGGAACCATTTTGGATATGTGTCGGTGTGGTGGGATGAAGTGTCATATGATTCTTCCGACACGAGGCATAGGCCGGTCACTTCCACTCTGCCTTTCGACAGTTGTTCTACGGTCCCTGATTTAAAGTTTCAGTTTTTGAAATTCAAGTTTTTTTTTTTGGATTAAAAAGTCAGGGACCGTGTTTAAATTCTTGATGAATTTGTTTCTGCAAGACGCAGGTTTTTTTGGGCGACTTCGTTCGATGATAGGTGAGTTTTTTTCCGTTTTTTTGTCTACCCGTAGACGCCATGTGCATGCTGAAATTTTTCAAGTACTAAGGATTTCTTTCTTTATTTCTATCAAGCCACGAACATCGGCAACAGTTTGGAGGTCCAAACCCTGTGGTAACCTTTGCTGTGTGGTGCCCTTTTGCTGCCTGTAGAGAATTTGGAATTTCCATCCCTCTTTATCCTTGAAGAGGTAAGTCCTTGAAGTCTTTTTTTTTAGTCCCACGATTTTTTGTTAATACTTATAAATCGCCAATTTAAGCCCATAAAATTATAATTAAAATTTTAACGAACCGTAATTATCGTTCTGATGGACGGTACTTTGTTCTAAGTAAGACTCTAGTTTTCTCGGGTGGTTCTTATTGCTACACCATATTTTGAGTTATAGTAGTCAAGCCTTCAATTTCTTAAATATTAATATCATTTTATCTAATTTGCGAATAAATTTTTGAGACTTGATCGTGGACCGTAAACCTCGTACAAGCTATGAGTTATGCTTAAGACCTCTTTATACCAGCTTACGGGCCTGGGTTTTATTTGAATTAAAATAGTCGGTCGCCCACGTAGAATGTAGATTGTTTTTATCAAGTTTTTTTATTGACTATCGCCAAGCACATACAGTGGTTATTGGGCTATCTGTAGCGTTAAGTTTCAAGCCGTAATTTATATATGAATAAGGGAATTGTGTGGTACTGGTACTGTGTCAGTATGGTTGGTTATCGTAATCGCCAAGTTGAAAATTAAGCTTCATAGTCAGTGTTTTTTTTTAAATATTAATTTGTTTGTTATTATTAAGGTTCGGTCGCCAGTTTGTCAAGAATACCACCAAATCCTTTATTTTCCTGTTTTTTTATGAGCTAAGACGTGTACGGGCTTGAGGTTTTACGGGTTTTATTTCTAGGAAGCTGTAAAATTTAAATTTATGTTTGCGTTTGTTTATAACGGGGGGTTATATAATATTTTTGTTTTCAGAGGTTCATTAACCTATTTGTTTATTTTAAATTTGTCATTTGGCGAATATTTTGGTGTGCTTAGAAACTTATTATGCTCGTACACGTTTTACAACTTTTTTATTATATCGTATTGTTTGGTTCTGGGAACGTAAGGTAGTTATGTAGATGCTTTGTATATATCTATGCTTATACTTTTGGTATCTCGTATTATTCGCTTTTGGAATTTAACGTAGTCAAGTAGATGCCTTGCTTTAACGGTATATTTTGCGTTTAATTTAATATTTGTGCCTTGATAAATGTACATAAGCGGTGTGTATTTTGATTGTTTATATTTGAACGGTTTCTCTTAATTTAAATGACTAAAATTTTTCTGAAGTCAATTATTATTCTTATGTTATCTTACATTGATTCGCTTTACACGAGTAGTGCTAATGCTTAACCTTTAAGTCAAGCTACAGTAGGGGTTTGAAGTTTTAATTATGTTCTTTTTTGGGCTTCGCTTAGGCTTTCCTTTACTTTGAATAATACTTGAACGTTTAAATTGTAAGTCGATCTGTCTAGGGGTCTCAGATTTTAGTTATTTTTACTGGCTTCACTTAAGCCCTTTTCTTTGTTTATACTTTGAATCTTGCGTAAACTTATGATTTAGTTATCAATTATTTTTCTTTTGTTGTACTTTTATTGTTTTTATTGTTAATGTAAGATAACATAATGCCGCATTAGTTAGTGATCATGGAGTTTTTGTAAATATTAACGTTCATCTTTAAAGTATCAAGGAACTGTCCAATTTTATTTATTTATCAATGTCCTTGAGTAATGATTTCTTTTGTTTATTAAAGTAACTTTTTAATATTATCCTAAGCTTGGTTAAGTCTTGCAGTCTGGTTTACTTCTTTCAGTGGTAACTTTTTTTTTACTCAAAGTAACTTCATATTTTGGTTTTTGTAACTCAACTTAAATTTTGCGATTGATTTCAAGCCACTGGCTTTCTCATTTATTATTAGCCTTTTATCTAATATTCTTAAATTTTGCGGATTAGTTTCAGTAAATTATTTATCCAAATATTAACTTTTTTATTAATGTGACCTTTTAATCGTATCTTAAGCTCGTTTAAATTTTGCAAATAGTTACTTTCTCTTTTATTAGTAGTTTTTTTTCCTTAACGTAGCTTCTTATTTATAAATATTTTTCTACTTACCCAAATTTTGCGATTCAGTTTAAGCCAATGGCTTTCTCTTTTAATATTAAATTAATTAATTAATTAATAAAAAAAAATTAATTAAATTTTGGCGCTTTAGTTCAAGTCAATAATTGTTTCTCTCCGAATAAATTAAACTTTTTATTTTTTTTTGTGTGTACAACACTGTAAACACCTGTAATTTTTTTTATTGTGCAAATATATGTACAGCATTAGAAGTATTAAGTTGTTTCTGTTCAGCTCACTGCGCCCTATGTTTTTTTAATTTTCAATTATGACTAGCGGGTTTGTTATGTGTTGAAGCAGGTTCCTGGACCACCTAGGCGACTTCCAGTTTGTGTCGGTGTAAGTCCAATCGAAACCTTTTCCGGCTAACTGAGCTGAGGGCGAATTTGCACGCGCTCTACTACAACCTGATTCACACAGAACACCCTGCTGATTCTGTTTCTTTCTTAGAGTATCTTCCTGATTATTTTTTTTAATGTTCCTTTCAAGTTAAGCGGTAAGTACTTGGTCAATGATACTCATCATAGTATCTTTGACAGTTTTTAATCAAACACTTTTTAAAAAAAATTACCGCTTTTTTTTCTAATTTTACTCTTGTGCGTCTAGTGAGCTGGATGGAACTTTGAAAATTTCCATCAATTTTAACTCTAACTGTACTAGCCCTGTATTACTGCATTTGATTTTGGCGATTTATTATCGATTTTATTTTACTTTTTACGTAACTTTGATTTTCCTTCATTTGGCGATTTATTACCGATTTTAATTGACTTGTTTACGTAACTTTGATTGTCTTTGAATTTGCGGTTTATTACCGATTTTATTTTACTTATTACGTAACTTTGATTGTCTTTGATCTTGCGATTTATTACCGATTTTATTTTATTTTATTTTTTTTCGTGACTTTGATTATCTTTGCGTACTGTATTATGATTGCTGGTTTACGTGATTTACCTTTTTATTATTTCTTGCTATTTTTGCTGATTTAATTATCTTTTTTTTGCTATATTTGACTATACTATTGGTGTAGTTTTGATAAATTTATTTCAGTTACGCGATTGTACCTAGATTTGACCTTTTTTTTATTGACTTTTGAGTTGCTATTGTTTCGTTCACTCCAAAATGGATTATAATATGCAGGTTAACCATCTTAGGAAAGAGATGATAATTTATGAACTTACGATTCGTGGAGTACCGGCTAGTTATGCCAATACGGTAAAAGAACTTATAGTAGCGTTACGCCCAATTTTAGAAATGGAAAGGAAAGGTAAAAGTTTTGCTCGTCTGGCCTATACGTGTGTTTTTGTCGATGAATATAACTATATAACTAAAACCTTACAGAATATTGATAGCTTGATTAAAAATGTCTCCGGTGAATCCGCTAAAGAAAAATTTGAACGTTTACAATCTCAACTTGTTCACTTATTTACACGCGTTCATCGTATTCCGGTTGCGAACCTTAGTGCCGCGGAATCGCAAACCCGTTCTGACTGGTTGCTCCAAATTTTGGGCAATTTAAACTGTTTGGACAGTCTCTTAAAACAAGATCCGAATTTAAGCACCTTGCTCGCTCAAGTTCATTCGGACGGTTCGGATTCGTCGGATTCGGATGCGTCGAGAAATAGCAATGCGTCCAACAGTCGATCACTACAATCGCGCTCGTCGCCTAAAGTCAACCAACCGGCAGTTAGCCACAACATAACTACCGCTTCCGTTCGCCATCATTCGTGTAGCAAAGCGCAACATGTTGAAAAGTGGGGTATTAAATTTACCGGCGAGGTTGGACAGATGTCCGTGCATAATTTCTTGGAGCGAGTTTCGGAACTACGCGAAGCTCGAGGTTTTTCTGAACGCGAACTTTTTATATCCGCTATCGATTTATTTACTGGTAAAGCACTGAATTGGTTTCGCGCTAATCGTCATCGATTTTCGGACTGGTCTAGTTTGTCTGACCTTCTCTGTAAACATTTCGAACCGCCGGATTATCGTCATCGGTTATTTAAGGAAATTCTAGACAGGACTCAGGATTCGACTGAGAATATAGTCGATTACCTTTCTAATATGAGTGCGTTGTTTAGACGACATGGCTCCATCTCTGAGGACGTCCAACTTGAAATTATTATACGAAACTTATCACCTTTTTATACTACCCAACTTCCGGTAGTCAACAAATTGGAAGAACTAGAAGGAGAATGTCTCAAGTTGGAGTTAAAGAAATATCGTGCAGAGAACTATATACCACCTCCTAGAAAAAGGCAGAATTTTGTAGAGCCAGACTTCGCGTTTATGACTGCTGAAGCATCAGGTTCGAGAGACAATGAACTGTTACCAGCTGTTGACGTGGTGACCGAATCATCTCCGGCACCATCAACTTCTCGAGACGTGAGACAGTTACCCAGAGAGACACGTCCACCATCTCCAAAAATAGCTAGATCAATCTTGTGCTGGAACTGTAATAAGCCAGGTCATCGGAATAGTCAGTGCTCCGAACAGCGCAGAATCCATTGTTACCGCTGCGGCGCACCAAATGTGACCAGTAAAAGCTGCCCTAAGTGTTTATTGACAGAGAAACGATTCTCGGGAGAGCCGATAGATCGTAAGACTACTCCCGTTACTCTCACTTTACCGACCAACAACTTTCCTTCCAATGAAAACGCTTCGCTGAACAACAACTCCGTTCCCAATAAATCCCTTCTACCCATCTTTTTCTTTCTAACGAAAACCGTTCACTCCCTAACAATTCTGCGTCCAATAAAATTCTTTTGCCAACCAATAACTTCCTTTCTGATGAAAACCTTCCGTCAACCAATGACTCTGTTTCCAGCAAAAATCATTCACATGCTACTAACCCTTTTCCAAATAAGAAACTATTAGATTTTATCATAGCTCATGCGCATGGCGAAATTTCAATTTTAGGTTACAAAATCTTAGGCTTGTTAGATTCTGGAGCATTACGGACTATTGTAGGTCAACCTGGTCTCCGAATTTTGGAAAGTTTGGGATTAAAACTTATTAAGCATCAGACGGACTGTACCGTCGCGGACGGCCAAACTTGCTCTAGTTTAGGTTATTTTCAGGCTCCTGTAACTTTATTAAATAGAACTCGCGTTATCGATATTTTAGTTCTTCCAGAACTGTCCCACCAACTGATTTTAGGAATCGACTTTTGGAGATCCATGGAAGTGATCCCCGACTTGAAGCAGGACGTCTGGCATTTTTCCACTGATGATCGACTTACGGAAATTTGTAGCGTTATAGATGGCAACTCTTTATCTGAAACCGACCGAGCGTGTTTAAATGCACTGGTTAAGGAGAAAATATCGGAAATGGGTACTGGTCTTGGCTGCTGTAAGGTAGCAGAACACGTCATTGAGCTTGAACCCGGCACTAGGCCCATTAAACAGCGTTACTACCCAGTTTCCCCATACAAGCAAAGGATTATGGACGAGGAAATCGACGATATGTTGAAACTTGGCGTGATCGAACCTTCTAAAAGTCCTTGGTCCAGTCCAGTGTGTTTGGTACGCAAGAAAGATGACAGCTATAGGTTTTGCATAGATTTTAGAAAGCTTAATACAAAAACTAAGAAAGACGCATATCCTATACCTTATATCTCCGCCATTTTGGATCGCCTCAGAGACGCCCGCTACATTAGCTCCATCGACATAAAATCAGCGTTCTGGCAGGTACCTCTTAGTGAGTCCTCACGTGAATTTATTTCTATCAAGCCACGAACATCGGCAACAGTTTGGAGGTCCAAACCCTGTGGTAACCTTTGCTGTGTGGTGCCCTTTTGCTGCCTGTAGAGAATTTGGAATTTCCATCCCTCTGTATCCTTGAAGAGGTAAGTCCTTGAAGTCTTTTTTTTTAGTCCCACGATTTTTTGTTAATACTTATTAATCGCCAATTTAAGCCCATAAAATTATAATTAAAATTTTAACGAACCGTAATTATCGTTCTGCTTTACGGTACTTTGTTCTAAGTAAGACTCTAGTTTTCTCGGGTGGTTCTTATTGCTACACCATATTTTGAGTTATAGTAGTCAAGCCTTCAATTTCTTAAATATTAATATCATTTTATCTAATTTGCGAATAAATTTTTGAGACTTGATCGTGGACCGTAAACCTCGTACAAGCTATGAGTTATGCTTAAGACCTCTTTATACCAGCTTACGGGCCTGGGTTTTATTTGAATTAAAATAGTCGGTCGCCCACGTAGAATGTAGATTGTTTTATCAAGTTTTTTTATTGACTATCGCCAAGCACATACAGTGGTTATTGGGCTATCTGTAGCGTTAAGTTTCAAGCCGTAATTTATATATGAATAAGGGAATTGTGTGGTACTGGTACTGTGTCAGTATGGTTGGTTATCGTAATCGCCAAGTTGAAAATTAAGCTCCATAGTCAGTGTTTTTTTTTTAAATATTAATTTGTTTGTTATTATTAAGGTTCGGTCGCCAGTTTGTCAAGAATACCACCAAATCCTTTATTTTCCTGTTTTTTTATAAGCTAAGACGTGTACGGGCTTGAGGTTTTACGGGTTTTATTTCTAGGAAGCTGGAAAATTTAAATTTATGTTTGCGTTTGTTTATAACGGGGGGTTATATAATATTTTTGTTTTCAGAGGTTCATTAACCTATTAGTTTATTTTAAATTTGTCATTTGGCGAATATTTTGGTGTGCTTAGAAACTTATTATGCTCGTACACGTTTTACAACTTTTTTATGATATCGTATTGTTTGCTTCTGGGAACGTAAGGTAGTTATGTAGATGCTTTGTATATATCTATGCTTATACTTTTGGTATCTCGTATTATTCGCTTTTGGAATTTAACGTAGTCAAGTAGATGCCTTGCTTTAACGGTATATTTTGCGTTTAATTTAATATTTGTGCCTTGATAAATGTACATAAGCGGTGTGTATTTTGATTGTTTATATTTGAACGGTTTCTCCCTATACAGGGTGCTTTCTCTTAATTTAAATGACTAAAATTTTTCTGAAGTCAATTATTATTCTTATGTTATCTTACATTGATTCGCTTTACACGAGTAGTGCTAATGCTTAACCTTTAAGTCAAGCTACAGTAGGGGTTTGAAGTTTTAATTATGTTCTTTTTTGGGCTTCGCTTAGGCTTTCCTTTACTTTGAGTAATACTTGAACGTTTAAATTGTAAGTCGATCTGTCTAGGGGTCTCAGATTTTAGTTATTTTTACTGGCTTCACTTAAGCCCTTTTCTTTGTTTATACTTTGAATCTTGCGTAAACTTATGATTTAGTTATCAATTATTTTTCTTTTGTTGTACTTTTATTGTTTTTATTGTTAATGTAAGATAACATAATGCCGCATTAGTTAGTGATCATGGAGTTTTTGTAAATATTAACGTTCATCTTTAAAGTATCAAGGAACTGTCCAATTTTATTTAGTTATCAATGTCCTTGAGTAATGATTTCTTTTGTTTATTAAAGTAACTTTTTAATATTATCCTAAGCTTGGTTAAATCTTGCATCTCTGGGTTACTTCTTTCAGTGGTAACTTTTTTTTTACTCAAAGTAACTTCATATTTTGGTTTTTGTAACTCAACTTAAATTTTGCGATTGATTTCAAGCCACTGGCTTTCTCATTTATTATTGGCCTTTTATCTAATATTCTTAAATTTTGCGGATTAGTTTCAGTAAATTATTTATCCAAATTTTAACTTTTTTATTAATGTAACCTTTTAATCGTATCTTAAGCTCGTTTAAATTTTGCAAATAGTTACATTCTCTTTTATTAGTAGTTTTTTTTCCTTAACGTAGCTTCTTATTTATAAATATTTTTCTACTTACCCAAATTTTGCGATTCAGTTTAAGCCAATGGCTTTCTCTTTTAATATTAAATTAATTAATTAATTAATAAAAAAAAATTAATTCAATTTTGGCGCTTTAGTTCAAGTCAATAATTGTTTCTCTCCGAATAGTAATCTTTTCTATTAACGTAACTTCTTATTTTTATTTTTAATTATTAACGTAACTTCAAATATATATATATTTTTTTATTAATCAAATTTAAATTACTGTAACTACTAGGAATTGTTTTGTTCCTAGGGTCTTCCGGAGGGGCTGAAAAGCATCCCTATTATTTTCTCCTGTAGGGGATGCAAGGCATCCCTATTTCTTTTTGGCGGGCGCTAAGCAGCCTTCCTATGGTCTTCAGTAGGGGCTAAGGAGCCTACCTATATTTTTCTGTATGAGGACAATCTTCCTCAGGAAATTATTTAGTGTAACTTTTTCTATTTTGCGGGGGCAAAATCGCCCAATTTTAATTTTTTTTTATACAACAACTGTAAACACCTGTAATTTTTTTTATTGTGCAAATATATGTACAGCATTAGAAGTATTAAGTTGTTTCTGTTCAGCTCACTGCGCCCTATGTTTTTTTAATTTTCAATTATGACTAGCGGGTTTCTTATGTGTTGAAGCAGGTTCCTGGACCACCTAGGCGACTTCCAGTTTGTGTCGGTGTAAAAAACTGGTGGCGTCCAATCGAACCTTTTCCGGCTAACTGAGCTGAGGGCGAATTTGCACGCGCTCTACTACAACCTTATTCACACATAACACCCTGCTGATTCTGTTTCTTTCTTAGAGTATCTTCCTGATTCTTTTTTTTTTAATGTTCCTTTCAAGTTAGGCGGTAAGTACTTGGTCAATGATACTCATCATAGTATCTTTGACAGTTTTTAATCAAACACTTTTTTTTTAACAAAGTGCGTGGCAATGCATTGGTTTAAGTGTGGAAGATTTTAACCCGTGTATCAAGCTGTCGGGAAATAAAGGAATTTCAATTCTTTTAAATGAAAGCGAGTGGAGGGAAATCCTGATTTATCAAGGTGTAATAACTAGTAACCTGTTTTCATCAGAAATACGTGGGGAGCCTTTAGAATTCGGAAACATTGGATTACACTTTGAAAAAATTCGAGACGAAAATCTCCTGAAAATTACGAAAAATGGATTTTACATCTATCTAGGGAGAGAAACAGTTTGCAATTTGTGGCAGTTAATTCCAATGATAGAAAAAAGATTAACTCTTTTTAAAAATCAACAATTTAAACAATATTTTTCAATCTTTAAAAACAATTATGTAAATTGTGAAGGTGACATTGCAAATAAAATATTTGAAGTATTAGCTGGACAGGAAAACACGAGTGAAAATATTTGTGCAATTCTGGAGTTAGCTATTTCACATCCAACCATTCTTGAACGCAAAATCAAACAATTTTAACGATATGAAGAAAGTACAGTTCAATGAGAAGATAAACGAGGTTCATACAATAATCGCTTGGAGTTTCGCTTATAGACAAGCTAGAGAGAATATGTATGAACGACTGGCTAGGGATCGGTTCCATTTTCAAAGAAGAATTGAACGCCTTGCTGCAATTTTAAATAAAGTTTTAACTATGGAGCATAGAGATAAAATTTATTATAAACATTTCACATGTAACCAATAGATAAAAATAAAAAAACAGTTAAATAAATGTAGTGTGTTTTATTTCATATTTAGGAATTGCAGCTATAACAAGTATATATTATTTTAGTATTTCAGTTTTCGGAATCCAAGAATTGTGTGATTTATCCATTCCTAACCATTTAACATAAACTTTGTCTCCTTATCGTCTTAATACTTTTTCAACTAGATACACATCAGGATGTTTCACTTTTTGCAACTCCTCTTCATAAAAACCTCCTTGAATATTATTATTGTTTTCATCTTTCAGTAAATCGACTCTAGGGTTAGTTAATTTTATTTCTTTAACTTGGAAAACTTCATTAGACCAATTTGGAGTATACCCTTTTCTAAATGCCTCTCTATATTTACTTATCCGAACAAAATCGCCTTTTTTATAGTTTGGGTTTTTGGAAAAAGGAATTTTAATCATAATATTTAATAAGAACTAACTATTATTTATACCATATCTGGGATGTTATTTTACAAATAATACCAAACGACAGTTTCTAACACTTTTTATTTTAGTTTTGTATTAATACATAAAAACATAAATTGTGCGGTTATTTTTTTTATTTTATTATTTTTTATAATTAACTATTATATCTCCTAAACCTAAGGTTTTACAGAGTGTTTAAATAAATACTAACAGCAATTTCTAATACTTTTGTTTCAACATAAATTATACAGGATGAAATCAAAAATTATTAGAACTAATAAAATTCTATAACATTGAGTCTTTGAAGTTCCTTAAGAATAGCCATTACTTTTGGGGTGTTAACACCCGAAGTATTGCTTTTTTCTAAATACTTCAGACGCTCCACCAGCTCATTAGCATCATCGTATTCTTCTACTACACCCATTTCTACATCTTTTTCATTTTCTTCCTCGTATTCTTCCTTACTTCGATAGTCGCATTCTTCAGCGGTGAGTGTCTTTTGACTTTTAAGTTTATATAATTTTTTCATTAGGGCTTTTTGGTTCTCCATTTCAGGTTGTTTCTTTTCTTCCTTACCCTCCATTCTTGAGATATAACTTCTTTTCGGAGGAAACAGTTTGGAAATGATATGGGTATATTTCCACCCTTTGGAGGCTAAAATGGTCTCGTCTCCATTGAAACCCTTTCGGTGTGCATGTGTAATCAATAAAAGCTTCTTATAACTATTCAAATCATTTTAATTAAATTTTACTGGTTGATTTGTAGCTAATAAATTAAACAATCCATCCGTCAGCAAAAATTTTTCTTTCCCTATTATGAGAACGTTATCTTTTATTACAATAGGGATATTTCCAAGAAAGAACTTAGACCCCTCTGTCCTTACACCATATTTAACAGCTGGTGTTTCAAGAAGCTGATACTTTATCTTGTCAGCATACATCTTATCACTATGACATTCAGTGCTCAACTAAAACCTTTAATCTGGACAGTAGGTATCCCGTTACTTGAGCCAGACAGATGACGTCACAAGCCCCACCCCTCTGGTGCAAACTGAAAAGAACGTTATTGAAAAAAGTCCTGACTAGCACAGGGTTCCAAACTAGGACCCTGACTTGCACAGGATTCGAACCTAGGACCTCTTAGAAGGTGTTGGGATCTCCTTGGTGATGTTTGACGACCTAGACCACACAACTATCAAGTCCATGTACAGACATTCATCGAGTAACCCATACGAAGGCACACACTACAATCACTAGCCAATCAATGAGAGATATTTACAGGAGAATAACTAAAAAAGTACGCATCGTAGAGAAAATTTTTATTTGAAAATAATGTAGAGCTCATTTTTTTTACATATAACTGCTGATTTTGAGCGAAATATAAGCAAGTTGAGCAGTAGTGTATTATCGTTCTTTGTAAATCAAGGAATATTCCAAATCATTCCCAAAGGAGCTTCCCAAATGAGCTTTCAAAACCATTCCCAATCCCCCCACCAAACCCCCCCACTCTTCCCCCACCAAATCCCCCCCCCCCCCCCCCCACTCTCCACCTCACCAAATCTCCCCACTCTCCACCCCACCTTTTCCCCACACCACTTTTATTGCTATAAATTCTCAATATTTACAGTATTTAACACAATTCAGATCATGTCTGTAGCTAGCCATATAAAGTAGACTAATGTAGTGATTTTTATTTATTTCAAAAATAAACTTGTATTTTAATAAATATATTTTTTTATAAATGTCAAACAAATAATTAGGAGTATTATCATTATTGCTGGACCATGTATATTATTAAGATCTTAATTCCCCCCCCCCCCCCCCCCCCGTATATGCAATTTAATATAGAGAAGCTCATTTCTCACGTTTGCATGCGTTCAACGAACGCCTTTCACCTGGGTTTGTTTAAGTAAGTATATTTGCACATGTTGCATATGATATTACATAATTTCCGTGTTCGAGTTGATTACTTATAAAAAGATACAAAACCCCCCTCTCCTTTCCCCTCTCCTTTCCCCGCTAAAAAAAATATCCCGCAGACAAAAAAAAGCACCAAATCCACCCACTCTTCACCCTACCAAGCTAAAATCTGGTACAAATCAGGTAAAATCAGGTAAAAAACAGCTAAAACCAGATAAAAAACAGCTAAACCACAGCTAAAAACAGGTAAAAAACACCTAAAAATAGCTACAAACCAGCTAAAACCCAGCTAAAAACAGCTAAAAATCAGCTAAAGACCAGCTAAAAACAATTAAAAACCAGCTAAAAACCAGCTAAAAACAGCTAAAAAGAGGTAAAAACAGCTAAAAAACACCTAAAAACAGCTAAAAGCCAGCTAAAAACAGCTAAAAACCAGCTAAAATAGCTAAAAACCAGCTAAAAACAGCTAATTTAATCTGACATACAAAATATTAAGACATGCCTTGCATTTTCTAACGTATGTTCACCACTTCATCAATACTCCTTCGTCATACAGTAATAAACAGGATTAAATTAGACTTTTTCACAATTCTTCAAACATGTTTAGGAAATTTACGAGGAGAATGAGGACGAGAGAGACGAAATACTGCTACGAGTTTAAATATTTAGTGGTGATGAAGCTCGCGAGAAACAGAAAAATTTTGGTTTTACCAACTAAGACCAAAGAATGTCTAAATTTTAGTGAAGAACAATCGACAAGATATACATTGAAATACGTATTAAGATTCTAACCAGGAAACCTAAGGAGAGTAGTCAATATTTGTGTTTCAAGTGCAAGTATTAAAATCGTAAAAACTACGAAGAATGCCTTTCTAACGTACTCATTCCGAAAAATTTGTATTGTTATTAGACAGACTGTTAGGGCCCCGCTCCACGTAAAAATAGGAGCTTGGTTTTCTTCTTAGATCTCGTAGTGAAATACTTTAAAGACTATATATTTTAGTCGTTACTTAACCTATAAAAAAATTTAGCCATACCCCATCAGTACTTTAAACTAAGAATTTCCCCGAGAGAAAGAAGAAGAGATACTGTTGGAACAAGTTTAAATATTTTAGGTTATTTGAATGGGTAGTTTTACCACTACTGCAAATAACTGGGGAAACTTGTAGTTGGCGAAGAACCCAAAGACAGATGTGTTAAGTTTAAAACCTAAAGACAATAGTAAAATAAACGTTTTAAGGTAAATTAAAGCTGCAGTACGAACAAAATAGAGACTTGTGCATTTCTTAGAGTAATATTTAGGCCGTTTAGGATTTTGAACTTCGTGCCACTTGGTCAAATTTCGGGGTGTGAACGACTGAATTAAAATACTGTCATTCCGCGTACAAAATATATCTAGATGTTTCTAAGTATTATTAGCTCTGACCAGGCGACACTGCAGTAAAACCTTCTTAACCATAGTTTTAAGAATTTTCTAAATGTGGCAACAATGCTACAACTAATTTAGTATCACTGCAAAGTGTATGTAAAATCAGTGTTACTACTCTTGTATTAAACTTTAACAATGTTTTAAGAACTGTGTACATTTGACATCAACGAATCAAGATAGAATTGATAGGCTTACACCCCTTAATATACTTCCACTTAAAACTTGTTTTTCCCTACCAATAAACATAGAACGTTTTGTTGCCTTTTTATAATTCATCCAGTAGTTTTAAATTAGAACCGATTTAAGACTTCGCGACTTAAAGATACATAAATAATAACCCACAACAAAGCTGTCAATTACTGTTAGACTACTAAAAAAAAGTTAAAATAAAAGACTACAATATTTATTAACTATTTATTAATTACAATGCTGTACAAATATTATAATATACATTCTAATTAACAGGTTTTCTGTTTCTTGTAACCAAACGGTTCAGAGTTCCCATCAACTAGAAACTTTCTTTTTGTGGAGTTTGGCCTGTAGAGTTTCGTCTCAGTGCAGGTTGTTACAGAGTGGTCTTTGGTTCTTCGAATATCTTTTGAGATGATCGATATTGGTTCCGACTCTGTAAGAACCATATCCTTAATAGTGTCGAAATTTATTAACCGCGATGCCTCGTAATTTAAGGATATCCCCGTAACTTTACAAACTATCACATCAGAATTAGTCTTGGTAGCATTTACTTTATAAGAATAATTTTTGGGGCCTCCAGAAACAAACTCTGTAATGTAGCTGGCATCACCATACATTTCTAATTCATCGGTTAGATCACCAATGAATTGTCCAGTAGTTAAATCAGTCGCACCTGGTCTGGTAACGTAAATAACGGAGTCAGTATCGTAATAAAGGACTCTGTCACCTAATTGTTCGAGAAACGAATAAAGTTTCAGGCGCGCTTGGGCAGTAACGAAAGCAGCAATAACCACATTAACAGTAGCTAACTGGTCAAAGGATTCTTCTCTATGTTCATATCCAACAATTAGAGTGTTGTCATTGACAGGGAGAACACCATTAACATAAATTGATGGATTTGTTAGCATTGCAAATAATTCAACAGGCTTATTTACAATCTTTGTCTTTGGTTGATTTTCCCGTTGTCCAAATTTGCCCCAAAAAGAGTTTAAAATAAGTTTAGCTAGAGATCTTAGGCCAGGGTTTTCAAGAATCCGAGAATATTCTAATTTGACATCTTCCCTTGCAAAGAATTCTTCAATATATTTGTTTTTCTCTTCCTCGGTCGTACACTCTTTGGGCCAGCCGGAAGCTTCCTGCTTTATTTTAATAAATTTGTTCATCATTCCTGTGAACAAGCCATCTTCACCAGTCTCCTTATTAAATGTCAGAACATCATATTTCCATATTTCTTGTATTTCGGTTATATTTTATCCCTTCACAACAGCTTTAAGTACCTCGTCTAGAACCCATGTCCCCTGTAACGTTCTTTCTTCATCAGTATGATTACACTCGTTTGTAATCATGTCTTCACCGCAGGTTCGACAAAGAACAAACATCAATTTACTATTCATTTTAACGGGGAGAACTGGGTGGTAGAGATCTTGAGGAGGTAAAATTTTACATTTAATTAAGCCCCTGATATTGTTCAAATCCAAACTGTGACATTCCTCCCCTACGAAAACTTTAGGATGTGCAACTGGAAATTTTCCGTACTTACACACCCAGGGGTACAGGGAACAAACATCCATATATTTAATCTTTTCTGCTTCTTTAGCCTTGTAATAAGTATGAGTATTACCCGTACGCCCTCCGTAGAAAGCATCTCTCGGGTTTAAAGGCAAAAGTGTTAAAAGAGGATGTGTCTCGGTGTAGGCCTTAATTTCCAAATTATCTTTTAATTGCTTTCTAAAGTCACACTCCCATATTTCATTAACAACAAAACCCATTTCTTTTAACTTTGTAATTTTTGTTTGAGATGATTCATACCTTAAATTTGGTGTTGTGGAAGGATCGTCACCAACAGGATCATCTCTTCCAAATTTATAACATTTTGGGCATCCATGGTAATAACAGCCCTGAAACTCGAAAATTTCATTGGTTTCAAGACAGTAACCATCAACTTTTACACCATGCAGAACCATTTCTCTCCCTTTAGCAGCATGTAAAATATTGATTTGTCTTTGTTTTTCCTCCCAAATTAACCACTCTATTGCAATTTTACTTTGTTGATCTTTCCACCTGTATCCGTTTTTAGGAATAACTCCAATGGTGTTGGGTTTTAAAAAGTTTCTGCGGAATACTTTGTTGCATGCGGAAGCAATTGTTGTGGCTTCGGTAAAGGGACAGACATTAGTGGTTGACAACAGTTGATCTCTAAATTTCAAACAGGCTCGTGTTAGAATTTCTACATCTGATACACAGTATTCAACCAAGTCCTTTTGCATTTCGAATCGATCATTTTTGTGTTCCTCGTACCACTGTAAAAACTTCTTTCGATCATCTTCCTTCATGGTGTCTGGAGAGTAGTATTCTAAAGCAGGGAGGGTACCAACGTAATGTTCGTTTGCTTTTGTGTTGAATAAATGAGGAAAATATCCCTTTTTGAAGTCATCGCCCAAACCAAATGCTTTTGGTAATTTCGACAAGGCCATTGGGAAATAGTTAAGAGAGTCAATAAATTTCACATTTCCAACCTTCATCGTGATTATTTTTGTACCCCTCATAATTAGTTCTCGTGTTAGAGTGGTGTTTGTGAGTAAATAATTCAAAATAAATTGATGGTCAAAGGCTTGACCGTTGTGTGCTATTACAACAACATTTTTAAAGGTTTTTCTTAATTGTAGCAAATGTTGCGTAAATAGTAAAACAGGGTCAAAATTTTTAAGTATTTGCAGTCTAACACCACATTTTCTGCATATTTTGTCTTCTGATTTTGATGCACACGTCACAACATTGTTTAAAAACACAGAGATTTACTTGGTGAAGAAGCGAACCATTTGTCAACACCTCTTCTTGTCGGGTTTCAAAGTCGTAAAACACGAAAAGTACATCTTTAGTTTTCCGTTTTTCTGTGGCTCTTTGAATGAAACATAGATGATTTTCAGGAGCATATGTTCTACATATTTTACAAAATACTTCTCCACATACATGTTGTCTTTTACCCCTCACTGTTTTAAAACAGTTGTTACAACTTCTAATTTCTGCACACACTGTGCTTTTCTCCCAAGACCCATCTTGTAGGTGATTCTCGTAACAAGCCTGGCTTTTAAAGTACCGACGGCAATTGGTACAATTAATTTTAAGTTGTTGACTCGGACATTTCGGAGACTGAAGGCAACCAGCACACACTCCACCGCACCGGTGCTCATCTTTGTGATCAAACGGCGAGTGGCATTCTTCGCAGTAATAGCTGCAGCAAAAGGCGGCCGTAGTAGAAGTAATTACATTAAAATGTCGATCATGATGTAACAAGTTAAGTCTTTTATTGCTTTCTGTAGTTTCTTCAAAAATGGTATCTCTGCCCTTTGACCCGTAACTGTATACCACAATTTTGTAATCCTTGAGGTGTTCTTGAAATTGTTGAAGCTCGACAATACCAGCCCCTTCTTCGGGAATTACAACACCAGCTTCTTCTAATAACTTTCTGGTCCTTGTAATCTGTATTTTCCCCTTATCCTTCCTTACTTTGTTAAATTCATGGTCTTTGTCCAAGTTGGCTATCGCAACCACCCAGGAGCGAGGTAGGCATAAGTTGTCTTTATTCGTAATACTTATTATTCCTCGTCGCATACCACATTCCTCTTCAAAGCTGTTGTATTTACCTCTTCTTCCCCGACCCGTCGGTAAGCGTACAATTGTTACTTTAAGACAAAAAGTGTCTGTATTAAGTCCTGTTGAGTTGGACTGGTAAACATTGCTAATAACATCCCAAACATCCTCGTAACTAATTTCTTCTGCCGGTTTAAAACCTATCCATCCTTCACCTCGATTAAAATCTTTAGAACAGAAACTAAAAGCCAACTGATCCGATAGTTGTAGACCGCTAGTAACCTTGTAAATAACTTGGTTAATTGCTTCTTTTATCCACTCATCGGGCTCAGCCCCAGCAGGTACTGGATTTAACTTAAATTCTACGGTTCTACCTGTTAGGTTGAATCTTCTAACCTTCTTGCTAGTGTCTCTAACAATAACAAACTTTTCCATCCTGTCAGGCATGTCTTCACTCATCGACTGTTCAAACAGAAATGATTAGACTGCTCTGACGCACCTCTACTTATAACCTCGGTTCGTCAAAACAGGGGCACGTTCGGTCACTCAATAAAAATACCAAGTAGAGTACATTCAGAAACCAAGTATTTTAACCAATCAGAATCGAACTTGCGAGTGCTAACCAATCAGAATTAAGCCTACAGATTTTAACTAATCAAACTAAATTTTAATTTGCTCCTGCAAACTTAACGCACCATCTGCTTATCTTTTCAAGGTCAGCTGGTACTGCGTATTACAGTTCTCACGAAAAACACTTAGATTCTCCCATCTAAAAACTAAAGCTTAGGTTTAGTTAAGTTTTTCTATTCAATTCTTTAACGCTTAACAAGGTTGTGAACGAGCTTGGCGAGATTAAGGTTTACATTAAGCGCTAGGCTTTAAAAGATTTTAACTAAAAATAAATACCTATTAGGTGATCAAATAAAACATCTGCTTGTGTTACTATCTTTATTTAACCCATCAGTGTACATCTTACCTAGTAAAAACATTATTGCATTCACAACTAAAATTATTAATAAAACTCAATTCCAAGTTGCTCCAGTTCTCTTAAAATACTCATAATTTCAGGTGTATTAATGCCATCCGTATTATTCTCTTCCAAACATCGAAATTGGTCTATCATGTCATTGACACCTGTGTACTCTAGGATAGGACTCTCCGTCTAACTTCCTGAAGCCCTCCTCCCCATTTTTCTACTTCGTAGTTCCCATCGCTAGTGTCTTCGATTAATTTTCTCCTTTGGATTTCGTTTTGAAATTTTAAAAATTTTAAATATTTCGTATTTTTCTTTTTAGCCACTATATTATTCAATTCTTTATAAGTGCTTCGGGGAGGAAATAGCTTTTTAATAATATTTACATACTTCCAACCAGACGATGAACTAATGCGTTCACACCGTTTAAAGTTTCTTTTGTGGGCATTTGTTAGAACTAAAATTTTTCTATATTGTAAGAGGTCGTTATCGGTGTACTCTACAGGGTGTTCCTCAGTCAGGAGATTTAGGAGGCCATCTGTTAACTTAAACTCTTTCCCACCAATAATTAGAGTATTTCCTTTAAAAACAGCTGGCACATTTCCAAGAAACCAACTAGAGCACACCGCCCGAAAACCAAACACGTTTTTATTTGGCATTTCCATCAACTTTAAAGTTATTTTGCTGATAGCCATCTTATCTCTTTGACGTCTAACTTGATAATGAAGCTTTCTTAGTGATAGTAGGATATTTATTAACACGTAATGGCGTCGTAACATACACGTAAAATAGACGTAACATAGACGTAACATAGACGTAACATAAACGTAAAAAGCTAGTAGCATACATATATTATTTGAACCTTCACGTCTATGTTACGTCTATGTTACGTCTATTTTATGTGTATGTTACGACGCCATTACGTGTTAATAAATATCCTACTATCACTAAGAAAGCTTCATTATCAAGTTAGACGTCAAAGAGATAAGATAGCTATCAGCAAAATAACTTTAAAGTTGATGGAAATGCCAAATAAAACGTGTTTGGTTTTCGGGAGGTGTGCTCTAGTTGGTTTCTTGGAAATGTGCCAGCTGTTTTTAAAGGAAATACTCTAATTATTGGTGGGAAAGAGTTTAAGTTAACAGATGGCCTCCTAAATCTCCTGACTGAGGAACACCCTGTAGAGTACACCGATAACGACCTCTTACAATATAGAAAAATTTTAGTTCTAACAAATGCCCACAAAAGAAACTTTAAACGGTGTGAACGCATTAGTTCATCGTCTGGTTGGAAGTATGTAAATATTATTAAAAAGCTATTTCCTCCCCGAAGCACTTATAAAGAATTGAATAATATAGTGGCTAAAAAGAAAAATACGAAATATTTAAAATTTTTAAAATTTCAAAACGAAATCCAAAGGAGAAAATTAATCGAAGACACTAGCGATGGGAACTACGAAGTAGAAAAATGGGGAGGAGGGCTTCAGGAAGTTAGACGGAGAGTCCTATCCTAGAGTACACAGATGTCAATGACATGATAGACCAATTTCGATGTTTGGAAGAGAATAATACGGATGGCATTAATACACCTGAAATTATGAGTATTTTAAGAGAACTGGAGCAACTTGGAATTGAGTTTTATTAATAGTTTTAGTTGTGAATGCAATAATGTTTTTACTAGGTAAGATGTACACTGATGGGTTAAATAAAGTTAGTAACACAAGCAGATGTTTTATTTGATCACCTAATAGGTATTTATTTTTAGTTAAAATCTTTTAAAGCCTAGCGCTTAATGTAAACCTTAATCTCGCCAAGCTCGTTCACAACCTTGTTAAGCGTTAAAGAATTGAATAGAAAAACTTAACTAAACCTAAGCTTTAGTTTTTAGATGGGAGAATCTAAGTGTTTTTCGTGAGAACTGTAATACGCAGTACCAGCTGACCTTGAAAAGATAAGCAGATGGTGCGTTAAGTTTGCAGGAGCAAATTAAAATTTAGTTTGATTAGTTAAAATCTGTAGGCTTAATTCTGATTGGTTAGCACTCGCAAGTTCGATTCTGATTGGTTAAAATACTTGGTTTCTGAATGTACTCTACTTGGTATTTTTATTAAGTGACCGAACGTGCCCCTGTTTTGACGAACCGAGGTTATAAGTAGAGGTGCGTCAGAGCAGTCTAATCATTTCTGTTTGAACAGTCGATGAGTGAAGACATGCCTGACAGGATGGAAAAGTTCGTTATTGTTAGAGACACTAGCAAGAAGGTTAGAAGATTCAACCTAACAGGTAGAACCCTAGAATTTAAGTTAAATCCAGTACCTGCTGGGGCTGAGCCCGATGAGTGGATAAAAGAAGCAATTAACCAAGTTATTTACAAGGTTACTAGCGGTCTACAACTATCGGATCAGGTGGCTTTTAGTTTCTGTTCTAAAGATTTTAATCGAGGTGAAGGATGGATAGGTTTTAAACCGGCAGAAGAAATTAGTTACGAGGATGTTTGGGATGTTATTAGCAATGTTTACCAGTCCAACTCAACAGGACTTAATACAGACACTTTTTGTCTTAAAGTAACAATTGTACGCTTACCGACGGGTCGGGGAAGAAGAGGTAAATACAACAGCTTTGAAGAGGAATGTGGTATGCGACGAGGAATAATAAGTATTACGAATAAAGACAACTTATGCCTACCTCGCTCCTTGGTGGTTGCGATAGCCAACTTGGACAAAGACCATGAATTTAACAAAGTAAGGAAGGATACGGGGAAAATACAGATTACAAGGACCAGAAAGTTATTAGAAGAAGCTGGTGTTGTAATTCCCGAAGGAGGGGCTGGTATTGTCGAGCTTCAACAATTTCAAGAACACCTCAAGGATTACAAAATTGTGGTATACAGTTACGGGTCAAAGGGCAGAGATACCATTTTTGAAGGAACTACAGAAAGCAATAAAAGACTTAACTTGTTACATCATGTTGGACATTTTAATGTAATTACTTCTACTACGGCCGCCTTTTGCTGCAGCTATTACTGCGAAGAATGCCACTCGCCGTTTGATCACAAAGATGAGCACCGGTGCGGTGGAGTGTGTGCTGGTTGCCTTCAGTCTCCGAAATGTCCGAGTCAACAACTTAAAATTAATTGTACCAATTGCCGTCGGTACTTTAAAAGCCAGGCTTGTTACGAGAATCACCTACAAGATGGGTCTTGGGAGAAAAGCACAGTGTGTGCAGAAATTAGAAGTTGTAACAACTGTTTTACAACAGTGAGGGGTAAAAGACAACATGTATGTGGAGAAGTATTTTGTAAAATATGTAGAACATATGCTCCTGAAAATCATCTATGTTTCATTCAAAGAGACACAGAAAAACGGAAAACGAAAGATGTACTTTTCGTGTTTTACGACTTTGAGACCGGACAAGAAGAGGTGTTGACTAATGGTTCGCTTCTTCACCAAGTAAATCTCTGTGTTTTTAAACAATGTTGTGACGTGTGCATCAATACAGAAGACAAAATAGGTAGAAAATGTGGTGTTAGACTGCAAATACTTAAAAATTTTGACCCTGTTTTACTATTTACGCAACATTTGCTACGATTAAGAAAAACCGTTAAAAATGTTGTTGTAATAGCACACAACGGTCAAGCCTTTGACCATCAATTTATTTTGAATTATTTACTCACAAACACCACTCTAACACGAGAACTAATTATGAGGGGTACAAAAATAATCATGATGAAGGTTGGAAATGTGAAATTTATTGACTCTCTTAACTATTTCCCAATGGCCTTGTCGAAATTACCAAAAGCATTTGGTTTGGGCGATGACTTCAAAAAGGGATATTTTCCTCATTTATTCAACACAAAAGCAAACGAACATTACGTTGGTACCCTCCCTGCTTTAGAATACTACTCTCCAGACACCATGAAGGAAGATGATCGAAAGAAGTTTTTACAGTGGTACGAGGAACACAAAAATGATCGATTCGAAATGCAAAAGGACTTGGTTGAATACTGTGTATCAGATGTAGAAATTCTAACACGAGCCTGTTTGAAATTTAGAGATCAACTGTTGTCAACCACTAATGTCTGTCCCTTTACCGAAGCCACAACAATTGCCTCCGCATGCAACAAAGTATTCCGCAGAAACTTTTTAAAACCCAACACCATTGGAGTTATTCCTAAAAACGGATACAGGTGGAAAGATCAACAAAGTAAAATTGCAATAGAGTGGTTAATTTGGGAGGAAAAACAAAGACAAATCAATATTTTACATGCTGCTAAAGGGAGAGAAATGGTTCTGCATGGTGTAAAAGTTGATGGTTACTGTCTTGAAACCAATGAAATTTTCGAGTTTCAGGGCTGTTATTACCATGGATGCCCAAAATGTTATAAATTTGGAAGAGATGATCCTGTTGGTGACGATCCTTCCACAACACCAAATTTAAGGTATGAATCATCTCAAGCAAAAATTACAAAGTTAAAAGAAATGGGTTTTGTTGTTAATGAAATATGGGAGTGTGACTTTAGAAAGCAATTAAAAGATAATTTGGAAATTAAGGCCTACACCGAGACACATCCTCTTTTAACACTTTTGCCTTTAAACCCGAGAGATGCTTTCTACGGAGGGCGTACGGGTAATACTCATACTTATTACAAGGCTAAAGAAGCAGAAAAGATTAAATACATGGATGTTTGTTCCCTGTACCCCTGGGTGTGTAAGTACGGAAAATTTCCAGTTGCACATCCTAAAGTTTTCGTAGGGGAGGAATGTCACAGTTTGGATTTGAACAATATCAGGGGCTTAATTAAATGTAAAATTTTACCTCCTCAAGATCTCTACCATCCAGTTCTCCCCGTTAAAATGAATAGTAAATTGATGTTTGTTCTTTGTCGAACCTGCGGTGAAGACATGATTACAAACGAGTGTAATCATACTGATGAAGAAAGAACGTTAGAGGGGACATGGGTTCTAGACGAGGTACTTAAAGCTGTTGTGAAGGGATACAATATAACCGAAATACAAGAAATATGGAAATATGATGTTCTGACATTTAATAAGGAGACTGGTGAAGATGGCTTGTTCACAGGAATGATGAACAAATTTATTAAAATAAAGCAGGAAGCTTCCGGCTGGCCCAAAGAGTGTACGACCGAGGAAGAGAAAAACAAATATATTGAAGAATTCTTTGCAAGGGAAGATGTCAAATTAGAATATTCTCGGATTCTTGAAAACCCTGGCCTAAGATCTCTAGCTAAACTTATTTTAAACTCTTTTTGGGGCAAATTTGGACAACGGGAAAATCAACCAAAGACAAAGATTGTAAATAAGCCTGTTGAATTATTTGCAATGCTAACAAATCCATCAATTTATGTTAATGGTGTTCTCCCTGTCAATGACAACACTCTAATTGTTGGATATGAACATAGAGAAGAATCCTTTGACCCGTTAGCTACTGTTAATGTGGTTATTGCTGCTTTCGTTACTGCCCAAGCGCGCCTGAAACTTTATTCGTTTCTCGAACAATTAGGTGACAGAGTCCTTTATTACTATACTGACTCCGATATTTACGTTACCAGACCAGGTGCGACTGATTTAACTACTGGACAATTCATTGGTGATCTAACCGATGAATTAGAAATGTATGGTGATGACAGCTACATTACAGAGTTTGTTTCTGGAGGCCCCAAAAATTATTCTTATAAAGTAAATGCTACCAAGACTAATTCTGATGTGATAGTTTGTAAAGTTAAGGGGATATCCTTAAATTACGAGGCATCGCGGTTAATAAATTTCGACACTATTAAGGATATGGTTCTTACAGAGTCGGAACCAATATCGATCATCTCAAAAGATATTCGAAGAACCAAAGACCGCTCTGTAACAACCTGCACTGAGACGAAACTCTACAGGCCAAACTCCACAAAAAGAAAGTTTCTAGTTGATGGGAACTCTGAACCGTTTGGTTACAAGAAACAGAAAACCTGTTAATTAGAATGTATATTATAATATTTGTACAGCATTGTAATTAATAAATAGTTAATAAATATTGTAGTCTTTTATTTTAACTTTTTTTTAGTAGTCTAACAGTAATTGACAGCTTTGTTGTGGGTTATTATTTATGTATCTTTAAGTCGCGAAGTCTTAAATCGGTTCTAATTTAAAACTACTGGATGAATTATAAAAAGGCAACAAAACGTTCTATGTTTATTGGTAGGGAAAAACAAGTTTTAAGTGGAAGTATATTAAGGGGTGTAAGCCTATCAATTCTATCTTGATTCGTTGATGTCAAATGTACACAGTTCTTAAAACATTGTTAAAGTTTAATACAAGAGTAGTAACACTGATTTTACATACACTTTGCAGTGATACTAAATTAGTTGTAGCATTGTTGCCACATTTAGAAAATTCTTAAAACTATGGTTAAGAAGGTTTTACTGCAGTGTCGCCTGGTCAGAGCTAATAATACTTAGAAACATCTAGATATATTTTGTACGCGGAATGACAGTATTTTAATTCAGTCGTTCACACCCCGAAATTTGACCAAGTGGCACGAAGTTCAAAATCCTAAACGGCCTAAATATTACTCTAAGAAATGCACAAGTCTCTATTTTGTTCGTACTGCAGCTTTAATTTACCTTAAAACGTTTATTTTACTATTGTCTTTAGGTTTTAAACTTAACACATCTGTCTTTGGGTTCTTCGCCAACTACAAGTTTCCCCAGTTATTTGCAGTAGTGGTAAAACTACCCATTCAAATAACCTAAAATATTTAAACTTGTTCCAACAGTATCTCTTCTTCTTTCTCTCGGGGAAATTCCTAGTTTAAAGTACTGATGGGGTATGGCTAAATTTTTTTATAGGTTAAGTAACGACTAAAATATATAGTCTTTAAAGTATTTCACTACGAGATCTAAGAAGAAAACCAAGCTCCTATTTTTACGTGGAGCGGGGCCCTAACAGTCTGTCTAATAACAATACAAATTTTTCGGAATGAGTACGTTAGAAAGGTATTCTTCGTAGTTTTTACGATTTTAATACTTGCACTTGAAACACAAATATTGACTACTCTCCTTAGGTTTCCTGGTTAGAAACTTAATACGTATTTCAATGTATGTCTTGTCGATTGTTCTTCACTAAAATTTAGACATTCTTTGGTCTTAGTTGGTAAAACCAAAATTTTTCTGTTTCTCGCGAGCTTCATCACCATTAAATATTTAAACTCGTAGCAGTATTTCGTCTCTCTCGTCCTCATTCTCCTCGTAAATTTCCTAAACATGTTTGAAGAATTGTGAAAAAGTCTAATTTAATCCTGTTTATTACTGTATGACGAAGGAGTATTGATGAAGTGGTGAACATACGTTAGAAAATGCAAGGCATGTCTTAATATTTTGTATGTCAGATTAAATTAGCTGTTTTTAGCTGGTTTTTAGCTATTTTAGCTGGTTTTTAGCTGTTTTTAGCTGAGTTTTAGCTGGTTTTTAGCTGTTTTTAGGTGTTTTTTTTAGCTGTTTTTACCTCTTTTTAGCTGTTTTTAGCTGGTTTTTAATTGTTTTTAGCTGGTCTTTAGCTGATTTTTAGCTGTTTTTAGCTGGGTTTTAGCTGGTTTGTAGCTATTTTTAGGTGTTTTTTACCTGTTTTTAGCTGGGGTTTAGCTGTTTTTTACCTGGTTTTAGCTGTTTTTTACCTGATTTTACCTGATTTTTACCAGATTTTAGCTTGGTAGGGTGAAGAGTGGGTGGATTTGGTGCTTTTTTTTGTCTGCGGGATATTTTTTTTAGCGGGGAAAGGAGAGGGGGGATTTGTATCTTTTTATAAGTAATCAACTCGAACACGGAAATTATGTAATATCATATGCAACATGTGCAAATATACTTACTTAAACAAACCCAGGTGGAAGGCGTTCGTTGAACGCATGCAAACGTGAGAAATGAGCTTCTCTATATTAAATTGCATATACGGGGGGGGAATTAAGATCTTAATAATATACATGGTCCAGCAATAATGATAATACTCCTAATTATTTGTTTGACATTTATAAAAAAATATATTTATTAAAATACAAGTTTATTTTTGAAATAAATAAAAATAACTACATTAGTCTACTTTATATGGCTAGCTACAGACATGATCTGAATTGTGTTAAATACTGTAAATATTGAGAATTTATAGCAATAAAAGTGGTGTGGGGAAAAGGTGGGGTGGAGAGTGGGGAGATTTGGTTGAGGTGGAGAGTGGGGGGGGGGGGGATTTGGTGGGGAAAGAGTGGGGGGATTTGGTGGGGGGATTTGGTGGGGGGATTTGGTGGGGGATTGGGAATGGTTTTGAAAGCTCATTTGGGAAGCTCATTTGGGAAGCTCCTTTGGGAATGATTTGGAATATTCCTTGATTTACAAAGAACGATAATACACTACTGCTCAACTTGCTTAGATTTCGCTCAAAATCAGCAGTTATATGTAAAAAAATGAGCTCTACATTATTTTCAAATAAAAATTTTCTCTACGATGCGTACTTTTTTAGTTATTCTCCTGTAAATATCTCTCATTGATTGGCTAGTGATTGTAGTGTGTGCCTTCGTATGGGTTACTCAATGAATGTCTGTACAAGGACTTGATAGTTGTGTGGTCTAGGTCGTCAAACATCACCAAGGAGATCCCAACACCTTCTAAGAGGTCCTAGGTTCGAATCCTGTGCAAGTCAGGGTCCTAGTTTGGAACCCTGTGCTAGTCAGGACTTTTTTCAATAACGTTTTTTTCAGTTTGCACCAGAGGGGTGGGGCTTGTGACGTCATCTGTCTGGCTCAAGTAACGGGATACCTACTCTGAACATATCCTTTTATCCTTCAAAACCTCGTTATAACACATACAGGACAATGTCATGACGTTATCCGGACAGCAACAGGACGTTAACAGGACAACAACAGGGCAGTAATTGGACAAGAATAGGGGGGTTCACAGGGCGTTAACGGGACGTCACACAACACAAAGACAAACGCCATGAGAAAAGTTAGAATTCTTTTGAAAACAGGATCTTTTCTATCAATTGCTTAAGGTTGAGAATCGTTTAAGTTTCGAATAATTTTATACCACCTGCAATAGAATAGTTGTTGAGGTTAGGTTTGATTGTTTAAGGTAATAAAGCAAATAAAGGACTTAGTTTAATTCTTTGTTTAATACATCTAGCTACATTTCTATGGATAATTTTTCTCAGAGTTTTAAGCTTCTCTGAAGTGTTGAAAAAGTTCGACGAACGAAAGACCATACTGTAACAACAAATACTGAAATCAAGCTGTATAGACCGAATTCAGTAAAGAGGAAGTTTCTTCCTGATTGTAACTCTGAGCCCTATGGATATAAGAAGCAAATAACAGATTGTAATTAAATAATAAACTCGGATATAACAAATATATAAAATTGTAAAGTAAATGTAATTAATCAAGGAACTTAAAATATAGAATTAATTTGTTTAAGTAAACATCGTTTTTGCTTTGAAAGAATCGTTTTTATCCATAAAATCGAGCTGAGGCGCGCTTGAGGGATCAGTTCACATCTGGCAGCTCTGCTAAGGTGTTATTTTGCAATCACAGTTTCTTATCACAGCACTTATAAATTTTTGTTAAAAACAGTATAAATATTAAAATTATAAAAATATTAAACAATAACACTAAAGGCACTGTTCGATTGAAAACATTATGAGAGTGGAGGGGGCCTGAAGGTCATCTAACAGATACAAATAGAGACACAAAAATTCCTTGTTTTAGTCTGTATACAGTACTTCCAGAATACTACATAGTAATTTATTTGCTCAAAATGCAATCACCAAAAAGTGAACGTCAAATTGTAGTTGTATATCCGTTCTCTGTAAACGGCCGTCAGATGTGTGCCAATTGCGAGAATTGGGAATTGCTCGTGGGACAAATGGGTTTCTGTGAATGGTGTCAAAATGAGTACAGAAAGGGACAGGAAGAACAGTTATCATTATCATCGCATATCACCCAACCCGCTCAAACCCCAATCATCTTAAGCGGAGGAGGAGATTTGTTAGAGCAGCAGCGACAGCAAAATTCCAACTCTTCTACAGAAGAAGAAGTCAACGGAGATGGTTCATCATCGCCGTCGCCGTCGTCATTACCGTCAGAGTGGTCACCAGGTAGAACATCGCCACCGGATGCTCCATTCGACTCTTCCGATGAAGAGTATATGCGCGAAATAAGTGGCGATGATGAAGATGAATATGATACAGAACAAGGTTTTCGAGCCATATGTTTAAGGAGAAGCGAACTTATACAATTTGGATATAGTCCATAAATGTAATTTTATATATTTTTTAGTTTGTTTATGAAATAATAAAAATATTCTTGTACTAAATATGTTTATTATTTACCATACATATGAACTAACAAATCGCTCTTGATATATATAATATTTCTGTGGTTCCGTTGTAATAACCTTGCTAGGATACTTCCATTTTTCCAATTCTTCTTTGAAAACGGTATCTATCGAGTATTAGTTGTTGAAAGTTACTTAGTATCTCTATACCAGGTTCACTAAACTTACAGACTTTTAATTTGTGAGCATTTGATTTTAAATGAGAAGTCCAACATGCATTTGATTTTAAATGAGAAGTCCAACATGCATTTGAGACGCTGACATCGCAGTCCAGGCAGTGGCGCACTTTTTCTTGTGAGAAAATTTTTTTTATTAACTAAAAATAATAAATTCAAATAAAAATAAGAAAATGTTAAACAAAATAACTCACCATCAATTATGTAATCATCCAGATTTGAGACATATTTATTTTCTAATCAAACTTCTTTAATATGCCGCACTAGACTTTGCTTTTGCTTAAACTCGCGTAAACACAGTGTGTACAAGAGGGAAATTTTGTACAGAGGATATAAACTGTTGACTTTGGTTTAATACCGAAAAATATATACACAAAACTCTAAAATAAACCGAGCGGAATATAAGTATGAAGAATTGTATTATATGGAGCTCGAATAAAGAGAACTTCAAGGCAACCCGTCTGGGCGGGGGCTTAACGGTCAAAACAGGTGGTCGACCTGACAGTACCAGGCAGTGCATGTGCGCGGGGAAGAATCCCGTCAGGGTGGGGCATGCCCATGCGCATGTCTACTGCGCAGATGGAAAAAACCAAAAATATAAAAAGTTTTTTTAATAATGTTTTTATATATTTCCAACTCCACTTTTAAGAATATATCTCCAATAGTAAAGCTACAAATTAAAAACTTTGTTGCTGGGTGTACCTTTTCTCCCGCTTTATTATACATGTGGGAGGAGCTTGCTTCGCACTATATTGAGTCGCGTATCTTTTTATCTTTCAGTAGTACAACGCTCGCATTTTAACCGCACTTGTCTTTTACGTAACACGCTGTAGTACAATGAAATTAGCTATGAGTGAAGCTTGCGTAAAAAAGTGTCTCAAATGACTTTTATAGAGTTTAGTGAGTTTTGCAACACGATTCATTCCGACACGGAAGCATTATTACTGGATTTACGATATTCCTACAAGACCAAATTCTCCTAGCGGGTTGCCCGAATCCACCACGTTCACTAGCGATACAGCAGTGCACCTTGATACACTGGAAAGCAATACAGCAGTGGGCGTCAATGCAGCATCGAGCAACACCACCCTGACAGCCAACACCGCCCTCACAGCCAACAGCAGCGCGCCAAACTGTTCTAGTGAGTGTGATATTCAAGTGTTGAGGTGTGTGCGACGAAAACAACCGAAACGGGTATGTAAACATATTTTTAATTATAAGCATAATTTTTAGTTTAATTTTTAGTTGTATATTGCTTTGTTTTTAAATATATTTTCTTTATAACATCTTTTTCTTTATTATAATGAAAACAACTTCACGACAAGGTGGATTTTAAAAGCGAATTTTTACTAGCAATACTTCACTTCACTGCACACCATGAAAGAGCGCACTTCACACATTTTTATTGACATTCAAGGGTATACTTGTTCCTTTGGTTACGTTCCTAAAGAAGTGGCAATTTATGATGGATTTCGTCTTTCAACTTTTTTATTTAAACCTCCATTTAAAAGAAACATGCTGTCTCCTGAAGATAATAAAATTGTTAGATGGTGTGAAACATATCACGGCTTAGACTGGGAATCTGGATACATTGACTTAAACGAGATTGATAATATTCTTAAAAATATATATTTTTTATTTAATAAACCAAAAGTATATGTAAAAGGTGTTGAAAAGACAAAATTTTTACAAAAAGTTTTAGATAGTGAAAACATTATTAGCATTCCGACTTCTAATGAACCAAAATTAAGTAAGTATAAGAAGGTTCCTGATCGTTATTTTCATAAAACGGTACAAGCTTGCCACTGTGCATTGGAGAATGTAAAACTATTATACAATTATAAGAATTGCTACCAATAAAATTGTACTTTTGATTAACCTCTCTTTATCACCTGAAATAAAATATATGTTAGTAAAAATGCTACTGTGTGAAGAGTGATATTAACACAAAGTATGAATAATAATTGTTAAACTTTATGCAGTAATAAATAAAATTTTATCTTTCATTACGTTTTTTCCTTTATCTATCGCATGAATATTAAGTTGGGTTAATGTTGAGGAAAATATAAACACAAAGTTCCGCTTAGAAATATTTATTAAAGTAAAACTATTATCAATCCAAATTGTATATTTATAATGATCCAACATTTTTAAATGTATAGTTATACTGTTTAAATTATTTTGAAGAGTTAAATCTTCAAAGAAATCCTCACACGCTTTATTCTAAAGTTGTTTGGTCAATTCTATGGTTTGTGATTTTCTGCACATCTGGTTTGTTACACATTACACAGACGTCTGATAAAATAATCATATGTAGAATTTGTTCACACACTTTATATTTAATTTCATTTTTACAACAATCCATGGCACGCTTATAATGGGTGTTCACATGTATGTGTTTATCACGTTGTTGTTCTATGGCTAATAAAAAGTAACACTCGTGACACAGACTGTACATGCCACCCGCCATGGATGTGATTAATATGTATGATTGCATTACGCACACTTCACGTTTTAAATAGTTCCCTTTCACAGCTTCTGAAGCTTTAATTTTTTAATTTTCACTAACCCTTCTTCTCCACAACCACTTCCCAGAACTTCTTCCTCAGTGCCGGAGTCATCTTCATCCTCATCATTGTTTTATTTTATTCCGACTTTAGTAGAACACTTTATTACTTCAGAACAAATATCGTTTAACTGAAATTATCAACCTTTTATGCTGCAACCCCTTCTCTCCTATCCCTCCTATGCATAGTTTGGAGTGGGAAATTAGCGCGCGCCTTGCAGGAAGGGGTCAGATGCTTGAAGGCGGGGTTTAGGTGGGGGCGACCAATCAGATGCTTGGAGGTGGGGATTGGGTGGGGGGTCGACCAATCCGGTGCTTGGAGGAGGGGTTAGCGGGATATGGCCGGTGCAGATGGCGCCCCCCACCTCTTAAAAAGTGGTGGTAGAAGTCAGTGGCGGGGTGGGGGGCGCCATCTGCACCGGCCATTCTTACCTACTGAATATATTTGTATTAATATGTGTTTATGTTTGTATGCATGTCTACAGGGTACCCGAAAAGTCTTGGTATGGGCAAATACTTCTACTAGTACCGAGATAAACCTACTTAATTCGGATTTTAAGTAAATCGACTATATTCCTAAACGCATGGGTGTTAGTTTGAATGTATACAGGGTGTCCAAAATGTCTTGGTATGGGCAAATACTCCTATTTTTACTTAGATCAAATTTATTAGGTCGGATTTCACGCAAATCGAATACATTTGTATTAATATGTGTTTATGTTTGTATGTATGTATACAGGGTGTCCGAAAAGTTTTTTGTTGGCGAAAATAGTTTGTACGTGTCGTGTTTGTATGTGTGTAGCGACATGGTTACGAAGGGCGGTCTATTCTGCATCATCAGTCCGAAGGAGTGTGATATCTTCCTTAATACAAGGCCCAGCAACACGAAATTTTCAGGGCGTGACAATGATGATATTACCGACCTTATAGAGCCCCCTCGGGGGCGATTAGGCGGTCTACTCGTACTAGATATAGACCGCCCGCCGAGCGGTCTATATACCGAGCCGTTGGTCAGGAAAATGTGTGTGCGTATGTATGTGCATGCGTGCGTATGTTGTCCGTTTCGACATTTTCACTTTTTCAATTTTTTTTCTCGAAAACAGTTAGAGGTGGAGCAACCAAATTTTCTGGGTTAATAGAGGGATAGTGCGGCTAGCTTCGATAAAAAATTCAGTTATACAGGGTGTTCCGTTTCGGAGTTATTAAACGTCAAAGTCGAAATTTCAGCGATTTCCGTTGAAACCGGGTACAGGTCGCAAAAGTTAATTAAATCGATTTAAATTTTCGGAGGTTGTGGAGGACCGACAGCTTCAGAACCTTATTGAAACTGGCGGTATTCGGAAAATGGGAAGTAATTCTTTTGAATTTTTTTATGTCGAAAAATGCCCTTTGTAGACCCCTATTTGGCGCTTATTAAGTCGAAGCCGGAACATCGGACAGAAAAACGTATTTGAACATAAAACTAAAGAATCTCAAATACTTTCTTTTTGCAATACATTTACCTATACCTAAAACGACTGGAAATTGGAAAAATTTGGGAAAAACCGGAAATTACGAATTTTTGATGCAAATCTTTGACGGTTTTTAAATGTTTTCGGGGTCAAAATGGATTCAAATCGAAATCCCATGTGCCTTATCGGAAAGAGCTCGCCAAAATACGTAATTTTCATATTTTTTGGTTCCTTAATTCTTAATAGGAAAGGAGCAATCGACGATTAAATTTCGATTTTTAACCATTTTTTTTCATGACATCTCTACATTTGAATCACTCTGTATCTTTTCCTATCCAATTTCTTCCAACTTTTTCAACGCTATACCTTGGGGATATAATTAGGCTTTAAAATTAATCCCGAACGGGTGATCCAGGGTCGGATTTAGGGGGTAAAAACACATTTTTTCTGTTTTTTTTTCATCAAAATTCATCTTTAAAAGGCATTATTATGTATTATTTCTCTTATTTAACAGCTCTTTTTTGGTTTATTTTCTTCCCTCATCATCTTCTGAGAACACTGCTAACTAATTAAAACTCCATATTTTTGCGTTAAAGTTATAAATAACTAGGTTTTCTTCCTTCGGTGCAGGAAAAATTTTAAAAACTGCGGATGTTAAACCATGCCATGAAAAAAAACAATTGAACTGGTGACACTTTACATCGAAGTTAAATATGAGCTGTCAAAATATCCAGTTTTTCTAGCGATATTTTAAAGATCCTGAGCCAGTTTCGGCTTGGAATATACATGGAATTGATAGAATGGACGTTTTTTTATCTATTCCTGACCATTTCGTAGCACGAGATGGGCATTAAATATCATTTTTTTGAAATTTTTGTTGACCCTACATTGCATTATAAAAATCAATTTCTATACGGGAAAATGTATTAATTTAATTATAATGTATGAAATGTCACAATTTGGCTAGAATGTCAGCATTTTGATGCGAAATAGGAAGGACTCTGGACCAACTTCGGCTTCAAATTTACCGGGCTAGGGATTTAGGGACCTTATACTTTCGGTAGAAAGACATTTCATTTGATAAATTTGGCTTTAAAAACCAATTTTATCGACTTTCCGATGACTCTACAAGACATCATTGAAGATTCTAATATTGCGCTCAGTGGCATCGAAAAAATCCAAAAATATACATTTTATTTTCTAACCATGAGCGTGTATACCTTTGGGGCAATATATTAATTATTATTGAATAATTTTAATTTAATTTTAGGGAAATGACTTGATTCGGATCGTTTTAAAGTAACCAGAACGATTCGAAAATACATTTTATACGGCATGTGCATGATTGTATATATCTACAGGGTGTCCAAAAAGTCTTTGTATGGACAAATACCTTTGCTATTTGTACAAATATAAACTTAATTGTCGGATTTAAAGCAAATCGTATATATTTGCATTTCTATGTGTACGGAGATATATGTCTGTATACAGGCTGTCCAAAAATTCTTGGTTGGAGCAAATACTCCTAGTAATACCAGGATAAATGTAATTAAACCGGATTTCATGCAAATCGATTATATTTGTTTTTATATGTGTTGTGTATACGTATACAGGGTGTCCGAAAAGTCTTAGTATGGCAAATACTTCTACTAGTACCAAGATAAATTTAATTAATTCGGATATTAATTAAATCGACTATATTCCTATTTAAACGTGTGGGTGTTAGTTTGAATGTATACAGGGTGTCCGAAAAGTATTGGTATGGGACTCCTATTATTACTTAGATAAACTTTATTAGGTCGGATTTCAGGCAAATCAAATATATTTGTATTAATATGTGTTTATGTTTGTATGTATGTATACAGGGTGTCCGAAAAGTCTTGGTATGAGCAAATACTTCTACTAGTACCGAGATAAACCTACTTAATTCGGATTTTAAGTAAATCGACTATATTCCTATTTAAACGTGTGGGTGTTAATTTGAATGTATACAGGGTGTCCAAAAAGTCTTGGTATGGGCAAATACTCCTATAATTACTTAGATAAACTTTATTAGGTCGGATTTCACGCAAATCGAATACATTTGTATTAATATGTGTTTATGTTTGTATGTGTGTATACAGGGTGTCCGAAAAGTTTTTTGTTGGCAAAAATAGTTTCTACGTGTGGTGTTGGTATGTGTGTAGCGACACGGTTACGAAGGGCGGTCTATTCTGCATCATCAGTCCGTAGGAGTGTGATATCTTCCTTAATACATGGTCTAGAAACACGAAATTTTCAGGGCATGACAATGATGATATTACCGACATTACAGAGTCCCCTCGGGGGGCGGTTAGGCGGTCTATTCGTACTAGTTATAGAGCGCCAAAGGCGCTCTATATAACGCCCCGTCAGTGAAAAATGTTCGCCGGTTGCCGTGGAATCCGGTATTTTCCCATTCTCAATTTTTTTTCTCGAAAACGGTTAGAGGGGGATCAACCAAATTTTCTGGGTTAATAGAGGGATAGTGCACCTAGCTTCCATAAAAAAATTGAGTTATACAAGGTGTATCGTTTCGGAGTTATTAAACGTCAAAGTCGAAATTTCCGCGATTTCGTATGATATCAATTACAGGTCGCAAAAGTTAATTAAATCGATTTAAATTTTCGGAGGTTCTACAAGACCGGGGTCTTCCGAACCCTATTGAAATTGGCGGTATTCAGTAAATGGGAAGTAATTCTTTTGAATTTTTTTATGTCGAAAAATGGCACTTGCAGACCCATATTCAATTCTACATTGCTCGAAAACGAAGCGTCGGACAGAAAAACGGATTTGAACATAAAACTAAAGACTCTAAAAAATACTTTCTTTTTGCAATACATTTACCTATACCTAAAACGACTGGAAATTGGAAAAATTTGGGAAAAACAGAAAATTACGAATTTTGATGCAAATCTTTGACGGTTTTTAATTTTTTGGGGGTCAAAATGGATTCAAAGCCAAATCCCATGTACCTTATCGGAAAGAGCTCGCCGAAATACGTAATTTTCATATTTTTTGGTTCCTTCATTCTTAATAGGAAAGGAGCAATCGACGACTAGATTTAGATTTTTTACGATTTTTTTTCATGACATCTCTACATTCGAATCACTCCGTATCTTTTCCTATTTAATTTCTTCCAACTTTTTCAACGCGATCCCGTGGGGATATAATCAGGCTTTAAAATGAATCCCGAATGGGTGATCCAGGACCGGATTTAGGGGGTAAAAACACATTTTTTTGTTTTTGTTTTCATCAAAATTCATCTTTAAATGGCATTATTATGTATTATTTCTCTCATTTAACAGCTCTTTTTTGGTTTATTTTCTTCCCTGATCATCTAAGAACACTCCTAACTAATTAAAACTCTATATTTTTTCGTTAAAGTTGTAAAAAAACAGTTCTTTTTGCATCGGGAAAGAAAAAATTTTAAAAACTGCATATTTTAAAAGTCTGGCCTTGGAGAAACAGTTGAAGAGGCCTTCTTTACTTCGAAATTAAAATATGAGCTGTCAAAATGTCATGAAAATGCCAGTTTTTGTTGCAATATTGCAAGGTTCCTTGACCGATTTCGGCTTGGAATATACATGGAAAAGGTAAAACGGACTTTATATTTTTAATTACGGTACATTTCATTGGACGATTTAAGCACTAAATGCCAATTTCATTGATTTTGCTGAGGCCCTGCAAATGCATTTAAAAATCAATTTCTATACGGGGAGATGTATTCATTTAATTATAATGTATGAAATGTCACAATTTGGCTCAAATGTCAGCATTTTGATGCGAGATAGGAAGGACTCTGGACCAACTTCGGCTTCAAATTTACCGGGCAAGGGGTTTAGGGACCTTATACTTTCGGTAGAAAGACATTTCAATTGATAAATTTGGCTTTAAATATAAATTTTATCGATTTTCCGATGACGCTACAAAGCATCATTGAAGATTCTAATATGAAGCTCAGTGGCATCGACAAATTTGTTATAATATCTAAAAATATGCATTTTATTTCCTAAGCATGAGCGTGTATACCTTTGGGCCAAAATATTAATTATTATTAAATAATTGTATTTTAATTTTAGGGAAATGAATTGATTCGGATCGTTTTAAAGTAAAGAGAACGATTCGAAAATACATTTTATACCCTTCGACAAGTGCGTGATTGTATATATGTCTACAGGGTGTCCGAAAAGTCTTTGTATGCGTTAATATCTTTGTCATTAACACGAAGAAAAACGTAAATAAGTCTTATTTCAAGGAAATCGTAAATTTTTTATTCCTTTGTGTGGTTTTTTATATGTTTGTATGTATAAAGATTGTCCAAAAAGTCTTTGTATGCTCTGTATCTTTGCCATCAGTATGAAGATAAAAAGATAAACTTAACTGAGTTTTCAAGAAAATCGAAAATATTTAAATTACTGTGTCGTGTTGTGTTTGTATTGGTATGTATGTATACAGGGTGTCCGAAAAGTCTTTATATGGACAAATACTTCTACTAGTACCAAGATAAATTTAATTAATTCGGATATTAATTAAATCGACTATATTCCTATTTAAATGTGTGGGTGTTAGTTTGAATGTATACAGGGTGTCCGAAAAGTCTTGGTATGGGACTCCTATTATTACTTAGATAAACTTTATTAGGTCGGATTTCACGCAAATCAAATATATCTGTATTAATATGTGTTTATGTTTGTATGTATGTATACAGGGTGCCCGAAAAGTCTTGGTATGAGCAAATACTTCTACTAGTAGGTACCGAGATAAACCTACTTAATTCGGATTTTAAGTAATTCGACTGTATTCCCATTTAAACGTGTGGGTGTTAGTTTGAATTTATACAGGGTGTCCAAAAAGTCTTGGTATGGGCAAATACTCCTATTATTACTTAGATAAACTTTATTAGGTCGGATTTCACGCAAATCGAATATTATATTTGTATTAATATGTATTAATGTTTGTATGTATGTATACAGTGTGTCCGAAAAGTCTTGGTATCGGCAAATACTTCTACTAGTACCGAGATAAACCTAATTAATTCGGATTTTAAGTAAATCGACTATATTGCTATTTAAACGTGTGGGTGTTAGTGTGAATGTATACAGGGTGTCCAAACAGTCTTGGTATGGGCAAACACTCCTATTATTACTTGGATAAACTTTATTAGGTCGGATTTCACGCAAATCGAATATATTTGTATTAATATGTGTTTATGTTTGTATGTATGTATCCAGGGTGTCCGAAAAGTCTTGGTATGGGCAAATACTTCTACTAGTACCGAGATAAACCTACTTAATTCGGATTTTAAGTAAATCGACTATATTCCTATTTAAACGTGTGGGTGTGAGTTTGAATATATACAGGGTGTCCAAAAAGTCTTGGTATGGGCAAATACTCCTATTATTACTTAGATAAACTTTATTAGGACGGATTTCAAGCAACTCGATTATATCTGTTTTTATATGTTGTATATACGTATACAGGGTGTCCGAAAAGTCTTAGTATGGGCAAATACTTCTACTAGTACCGAGATAAACCTACTTAATTCGGATTTTAAGTAAATCGACTATATTCCTATTTAAACGTGTGGGTGCTAGTTTGAATATATACAGGGTGTCCAAAAATTCTTGGTATGGGCAAATACTCCTATTATTACTTAGATAAACTTTATTAGGTCTGATTTCACGCAAATCGAATATATTTGTATTAATATGTATTTATGTTTGTACGGAAGTATACAGGGTGTCCGAAAAGTCTTTGTGTTGGCAAAAATAGTTTCTACGTGTAGGTGTTTGTATGTATGTAGCGATACGGTTACGAAGGGCGCTCTATTCTGCATCATCAGTCCGAAGGAGTGTGATATCTTCCTTAATACATGGCCTAGAAACACGAAACTTTCAGGGCATGACAATGATGATATTACCGACTTTATAGAGCCCTCTCGGGGGGCGATTAGGCACTCTACGCATGCTAGTTATAGAGCGCCTTTCAGGCCGCTCTATATAACGCCCCGTCAGTGAAAAAATGTCCGTCTGTTGTCGTCGAATCCGGTATTTTCCCATTCTCAATTTTTTTTCTCGAAAACCGTTAGAGGGGGAGCAACCCAATTTTCTGGGTTAATAGAGGGATGGTGTATCTAGCTTCGATAAAAAAATTCAGTTATACAGGGTGTCGCGTTTCGGAGTTATTAAACGTCAAAGTCGAAATTTCCGCGATTTCGTATGATACACGATACAGGTCGCAAAAGTTAATTAAATCGATTTAAATTTTCGGAGGTTGTAGAAGACCGGGGTGTTCCGAACCCTATTGAAACAGGCGGTATTCGGAAAATGGGAAGTAATTCTTTTGAATATTTTTAAGTCGAAAAATGGCACTTGCAGACCCATATTCAATTCTACATTGCTCGAAAACGAAGCGTCGCGCGGACAGAAAAACGGATTTGAACATAAAACTAAAGAATCTCAAATACTTTCTTTTTGCAATACATTTATCTATTCCTAAAACGACTGGAAATTGGAAAAATTTGGGAAAAACTGGAAATTACGATTTTTCATGCAAATTTTTGACGGTTGTCAATTTTTTCAGGGGTCAAAATGGATCCAAATCGAAATCTCATGTACCTTATCGGAAAGACCTCGCCGAACTACGTTCTAAACATATTTTTTGGTTCCTTCATTCTTAATAGGAAAGGAGCAATCGATAATTAAATTTTGGTTTTTAACCATTTTTTTCATGACATCTCTACATTTAAATCACTCTGTATCTTTTCCTATCTAATTTCGTCCAACTTTTTCAACGCTATCTCTTGGGGGTATAATCAGGCTTTAAAATGAATCCCGAATGGGTGATCCAGGACCGGATTTAGGGGGTAAAAACACATTTTTTCTGTTTTTTCCATCAAAATTCATCTTTAAATGGCATTATGTATTATTCCTCTTATTTAACAGCTCATTTGTGGTTTATTTTCATCCCTTATCATCTGAGAACACTTCTAACTAATTAAAATTCCATATTTTTTCGTTAAAGTTATAAATAAATACCTTTTTTCGCATCGCTGCAGGAAAAATTTTAAAAAGTACATATTTTAAATGGCTTGCCTTGGAGAAACAAATGAAACGGACTCTCTTTACATCGAAATTAAAATATGACCTGTCAAAATGTCATGAAACTATCAGTTTTTGTAGCGATATTGGAAGCTTCCTGAACCGATTTCGGCTTGAAATATACATGGCAAAGGTAAAACGGACTTTATATTTTTAATTACGGTACAATTCATTGGACGATTTAAGCATTAAATACCAATTTCATTGAATTTGCTGAGGCCCTGCAAATGCATTTAAAAATCAATTTCTATACGGGGATATGTATTAATTTAATTATAATGTATGAAATGTCACAATTTGGCTAAAATGTCAGCATTTTGATACGAGATTAGAAGGAGTGTGGACCAACTTCGGCTTGAAATTTACCGGGCAAGGGAATTAGGGACCTTGTACTTTCAGTAGAAAGACATTTCATTTCATAATATACCGATTAAATACCATTTTAATCGATTTTCCTATGACGCTACAAAGCATCATTGAAGATTCTAATATGAAGCTCAGTGGCATCGAAAAAATCCAAAAATATGCATTTTATTTTCTAACCGCGAGCGTGTATACCTTTGGGGCAATACATTAATATTATTGAATTTAATTGTAGGGAAATGACTTGATTAGAATCGTTTTAAAGTAACCAGAACGATTCGAGAATACATTTTATACCCAACCCAACCCAACCCGGCATGTGCATGATTGTATATATGTCTACCGGGTGTCCGAAAAGCCTTTGTATGGGAAAATATCTTTGCTATTTGTACAAATATAAACTTAATTGTCGGATTTAAAGCAAATCGTATATATTTGCATTTCTATGTGCACGGAGATATATGTATGTATACAGGCTGTCCAAAAAGTCTTGGTCGGAGCAAATACTCCTAGTAGTACCAGGATAAATGTAATTAAACCGAATTTCAGGCAAATCGATTATATTTGTTTCTATTTGTGTTGTATATACGTATACAGGGTGTCCGAAAAGTCTTAGTATCGGTAAATACTTCTACTAGTAGGTACCAAGATAAATTTAATTAAGTGGTATTTTACGTAAATCGACTATATTCCTATTTAAACGTGTGGGTCTTAGTGTGAATGTATACAGGGTGTCCTAAAATCTCGGTATGGGCAAATACTCCTATTAGTACTTAGATAAACTTTATTAGGTCGGATTTCACGCAAATCGAATATATTTGTATTAATATATGTTTATGTTTGTATGTATGTATACAGGGTGTCCGAAAAGACTTGGTATGGGCAAATACTTCGACTAGTACCGAGATAAACCTACTTAATTCGGATTTTAAGTAAATCGACTATATTCCTATTTAAACATGTGGGTGTTGGTTTGAATGTATACAGGGTGTCCAAAAAGTCTTGGTATGGGCATTTGCCCATATTTACTCCTATTATTACTTGGATAAACTTTATTAGGTCGGATTTCACGCAAATCGAATACATTTGTATTATATGTGTCTATCTTTGTATGTATGTATACAGGGTGTCCGAAAAGTCTTGGTATGGGCCAATACTTCTAGTAGTACCGAGATAAACCTACTTAATTCGGATTTTAAATAAATCGACTATATTCCTATTTAAACGTGTGGGTGTTAGTTTGAATGTATACAGGGTGTCCGAAAAGTCTTGGTATGGGCAAATACTCCTATTATTACTTAGATAAACTTTATTTGGTCGGATTTCACGCAAATCGAATATTATATTTGTATTAATATGTGTTTATGTTTGTATGCATGTATACAGGGTGTCCGAAAAGTCTTGGTATGGGCAAGTACTTCTACTAGTACCGAAATAAACCTACTTAATTCGGATTTTCAGTAAATCGACTATATTCCTATTTAAACGCGTGGGTGTTAGTTTGAATGTATACAGGGTGTCCAAAAAGTCTTGGTGTGGGCAAATACTCCTATTATTATTTAGATAAACTTTATTAGGTCGGATTTCACGCAAAACCGAATACTTTTGTATTAATATGGGTTTATGTTTGTATGTATGTATACAGGGTGTCCGAAAAGTTTTTTGTTGGCAAAAATTGTTTCTATGTGTGGTGTTTGTATGTGTGTAGGGACACGGTTACGAAGGGCGCTCTATTCTGCATCATCAGTCCGTAGGAGTGTGATATCTTCCTAAATACATGGCCGAGAGACACGAAACTTTCAGGGCATGGCAATGATGATATTACCGACCTTATAGAGCCCCCTCGGGGGGCGATTAGGCGCTCTACGCATGCTAGTTATAGACCGCCTTTCAGGCTCGGTCTATATACCGAGCCCTTGGTCAGGAAAATGTGTGTATGTGCGTATGTTGTCGTCCGTTTCGACATTTTCACCTTTTAAATTTTTTTCTCGAAAACGGTTAGAGGGGGGGGCAATCAAATTTTATGGGTTAATAGAGGGATAGTGCGACTAGCTTCGGTAAAAAATTCAGTTATACAGGGTGTTCCGTTTCGGAGTTATTAAACGTCAAAGTCGAAATTTCAGCGGTTTCCGTTGAAATCGGGTACAGGTTGCAAAAGTGAATTAAATCGATTTAAATTTTCGGAGGTTGTGAAGGACCGGGAGCTTCAGAACCCTATTGAAACTGGCGGTATTCGGAATATGGGAAGTAGTTCTTTTGAATTTTTTTATGTCGAAAAATGCCCTTTGTAGACCCCACTTTGGCACTGAATAAGTCGAAACCGGAACATCGGACAGAAAAACTTATTTGAACATAAAACTAAAGAATCTCAAATACTTTCTTTTTGCAATATATTTACCTATACCTGAAACGACTGGAAATTGGAAAAATTTGGGAAAAACCGGAAATTACGAATTTTTGATGCAAATCTTTGACGGTTTTTAAATGTTTTCGGGGTCAAAATGGATTCAAATCGAAATCCCATGTGCCTTATCGGAAAGAGCTCGCCAAAATACGTAATTTTCATATTTTTTGATTCCTTAGTTCTTAATAGGAAAGGAGCAATCGACGATTAAATTTCGATTTTTAACCGTTTTTTTTCATGACATCTCTGCATTTGAATCACTCTGTATCTTTTCCTATCTAATTTCTTCCAACTTTTTCAACGCTATCCCTTGGGGATATAGTCAGGCTTTAAAATGAATCCCGAACGGGTGATCCGGGCCGGATTTAGGGGATAAAAACTAATTTTTTCTGTTTTTTCCATCAAAATTCATCTTTAAATGACATTATTATATATTATTTGTCTTATTTAACGATTCTTTTTTGTTTTATTTTCATCCCCTATCATCAGAGAACACTTCTAACTAATTAAAATTCCATATTTTTTCGTTAAAGTTATAAATAAATACCTTTTTTCGCATCGCTGCAGGAAAAATTTTAAAAAGTACATATATTAAATGCCTTGCCTTGAAAAAACAATTGAACGGACTCTCTTTACATCGAAATTAAAATATGATGTGTCAAAATGTCATGAAAATAATAGTTTTTGTAGCGATATTGGAAGCTTTCTGGACCGATTTCGGCTTGAAATATACATGGCAAAGGTAAAACGGACTTTATATTTTGAATTACGGTACATTTCATTGGACGATTTAAGGCGAATCATCAGCGAAAATAAATTCCGGCGGCATACCGATCTAACATAGGACAGCAACACGTCTGTCTCTGTCTAAGACCGCCCCCCGGTAAATTATATTTTTGCACCGGCATCACCGCAACTATCATGACGCGGCGACCCACACAGCTGATTGACCGGAGATATTCACATATTATTTATTTTATTATTTAGCTTGGTTCTTTAAGCCTATCCAGTGACGTTACCGACGTCTGTCGCATCGCATGGATAAAATGAAGTACAAAGAAAATACATACCTAATCTTTATTGTATTTTACCTACCTGCGCGCAAGTAAAGGTAGACGTATGTTTTTCGCACATGTAATGTAAATGCAAAATTTATGTAATGCAAATATACGCGCGATGTATGTATATAGGGGTGTATGTACAATAATGTGTATATATTACGTGGAATGGAGGGACCAATTCCACAAAATGGCTCGTCGGTAAATTATCTTCATACGAAGAGTGACATAAGATAGGTGAAGTGTAAGAAAAACAGATATGGCGGCCGACAGCAACCATTGTGTTGTACAGAAAAAGAAAAGTTTTTCCTCACATTGCAATATGGATACCTTCCAAAGGAAAGGTGGTGATGAAGGCATTGTAAATTTTAAAGATATATCTATACGTTTTCCAGAAAAAAAAATAAATATGGCGGCGATGTCGTTAAGTTGTATCTAAAACCAACTTTCCAAACATTTCACTGGGGATGCCACATTAAAGGTCTTGGTGAAAGATCTGTACTCCGTAAACAATAGCAAATACGGCGGCCGCCAGCAGCCATTTTGTTCTAAATGCAACAATTTTCACAACCATTGCAATACGAACATTAAAATCACGGACGTGATACCACGGTTTTAAAGATTAGATATACCTATTTCACAAAAAAAAAACACATGTACCTACTTAGATGTAAAAAATTATGTGCCAAATAAAAAGTCGTAATGAAGGGCTGCAGCACATGGGAAAAACTAAATACAAAAATAGGTACAGGTGTGGTGTAGTTTGATTATTAGTGATAACTGGCTGATGCGTTGTTTCCGCGTACAACTGCATCATCAATAAACATTCCATGGTATCGGCGGATAACCTTCGTGTTTTTGCAGTAAACAATGATGTGAATTTTGAAAAAGAACGTTCTGCATCTAAGGATGTTATATTGGCATATGCGTATTGTTGCTCATAAGCACTTGCTCGTCCTTCACGCAAACACTCACAACGGCACGTAACTGTGTATAATTCGGATTTTTCCTTAAAACTTCGTTTGACTTTGAACTTGAAAGACAAAGGAGCGTAACTCCATTTAACATATTTTTCAGGAGAAGCGATTGAAAATTAAGCCAGTATTGCATTTATTACTGAACCTTCTTCTTCTGTTATAATTTACAGTAGGTACACTTATGTAAGTTGTTTAGTAGACTAAGTGGTTTCTTGCAAAGAAAGATGTAGGTATTTACGGAGTTACCGAATTTTAAAAGAGAGATACTTTTTGTGTATTAACTTTTTTGAAAATTTTCATACATGGCTGACTTACGCCTATATAATTTATAATATCACGAGAGAGAGAGACCGAGAGAGAGAGATACGCCAGTTTGTATTTTTATAAATATGACCTTGGGAGGTGGCCATAACACGAAATTCGGGTTTTCGGAAACGCCTTTTTGTCTCGACGATATGCCTGGGGTATCTGTTAATGTCTGTAAATGTAAATTTAAATAGTCCACAATATCAAAATATTCCCCTAGCCGTAAGGCAGGATTTTGAAAATTTCCGATGGCGTTAAATATAATGTATAATTGTCAGGTATAGTTACCAAATCTTATATTATCGCTTCTTGCATTTTGGCTTTTTTTTTGCTCTTGCGGTATTCACTTATGTTTAATTTTTCATTGACTTGTTTGCCGTTCTGGTTGGTCGTAGTCGATGTTGTTGGTAAATTAGTCATGGTATTTTTGAAAAAAGTAAGGGCTAACAACCTAATTTAATACATCTTTTTTTTAAGCTTTTTGCTGCTATATTGGCTTTTTAAATGAGGAAATTACCAGCTACCCACACTTTTCCTTTAAGGTAATCAAAGTGTAGGTTACTAACTAAATTATGTTTATGAACTTGAAATTTTGCACAGAGGTTTCTTATATATCGGAGGCATCCACCAAGGTAGGGTTTTTCAAAATTGAACCCCTAAGGATGTAAAATAGGGGTTTAAACCTTGTATGGAAAAAGAATATTAGATTGTCCTATTAAGTCGAAACTTCATTGAAGTACTCTAAAAAACAAATGTTTAAACACGTGTTTTGCAGTTTTTACTGATTCAACCTCAAATATTTTCTGTGTACAGGGTGTCCGGATTTCGTTGTAATTGCAGGGTATCTCGGTTGTTATTAGTGATAGAGAGTTGCGATTTTCGCGAAGTGTTGCTACTTTTTGATGAAACGAAAGATGGCATAAAAATATTCATGGTCCCCTCCGTTTTTGAGATACAGGACGAAATTGATTTTTTTTTTCATTTTCGGACCCCCCTCGCATTTCTGTTATCTTGTAACTTATAAAAAAAGTAAAAATGGATCCTACTAGAATTTTCTACGTAGAATCGAGTGGCATGGTTAGATTTTCAGCAGATGTGATATTTTTCGAGATATTAACTAAACATATGTTTTTTAAATGGAACACCCTGTATATTTCTTAACCATTAAGTTTCCCCTTTCGAGAGCTTTTCAAAAATATATAACACTTTATAGTTATTTTTTATTTTTAGGCCTTAAACGAACTATTTAATTTTAAACTTTAATTTTGCGTAGTTGGTCGTGGTTAACTTGTGGTTTAACGTCAATTCAAGTATTTAGATTTAAAAAAGAAACTGGTTAAATCCTGTATTTTCATTAATTTATTAAAATTGGTATTATTTTTTAAACTACAACACTACTTGTTATCTAGAACTAAAACTGCTTAGTTTTTAATCACTTGAAGATTAAATTAGTTGTCTTGAATTATAGTATTAATAGCAAATAAAAGTCAAATTTAAAAACAAAACATGCAAAACTTCAGGTATGAAAACAGTTAGTCCATTTTAACACTTTTCGTTACCTAAAGTTTTGTATGTTTTGTTTTTAAATTTGACTTTTATTTGCTATTAATAAGCCAATACAACTAATTTGATCTTCAAGTGATTAAAAATAAAGCAGTTTTAGTTCTGGTTAGGATTTTCTGTATATCTAAGATATCAAGTAATGTTGTAGTTTAAAACATAATACCAATTTTAATAACTTAATGAAAATACAGGGTTTAGCCAGTTTCTTTTTTAAACCTAAATACCTGAATAATTGACGTTAAACCACATGTTAAACACGGCCAACTACGCAAAATTAAAGTTTAAAATTAAATAGTTCGATTTAAGTGCTAAAAATAAAAAAGAACTTTAAAGTATTATATATTTTTGAAAAGCTCTCGAAAGGGGGCACTTAATGGTTAAGAAATATACAGGGTGTTCCATTTAAAAAAAACATATATTTGGTTGATATCTCGAAAAATATCACATCTGATGAAAATCTAACCACGCCACACGTAGAAAACTCTAATAGGATTCATGTTTACTTTTTTAATAAGTTACAAGATAACTGAAATGCGAGGGGGTCCGAAAATGGGAAAAAATCAATCCTGTATGTCAAAACAGAAGGGGGCCATGAAAAATATTTTTATGCCATCTTTCGTTTAGCAACACTTCGCGAAAACCGCAACCCTCTATCTTTAAGATATAAACCGAGATACCCTGCAATTACAACGAAATCCGGACACCCTGTACACAGAAAATATTTGAGGTTGATTTAGTAAAAACTGCAAAACACGTGGTTGTACATTGTCTTTCCAACGGAGTCCGTTCCTGGAATGTAATATTTGAATCCGGTCTCTAGTGATAACGCTACTGAAGAGGGCAAGTGCTTCACACATTTTTCACAATTATCACTGATTTACTTCTTTTATTTTCTTTTTCTGTTATATTTTACTTAGTATGACGCGCACGCCTATGTCGGGGGGAACATTTTGGACGGCGCTATTTATGATTCCTAGAACTAACCATTTTCTGTCTTACCCAAGGCCGGCCGCACGTTGCGTCGTTGCCAGCGTTAGGCAAAAGTACAATTAGATGGTCTGGCGCCGAAAGAGGGCGTATTGCACCAGGGCTTTTTTTGCAAAAATCGTTTTTCCAGGATTATGGACAAACTATTCAATTTTTACTTTTACTTTTTTTACCAGCATGTCTAAATTAATACCCACGAGGGCTGTATTACGTCTATATTTTAAAGTATCTTTTATTTCAAAAAATAAAACTTTAAAAAATTAATATTTGAGTTTTTGGCTTTATAGCGTAATAGATAAAGTAATTCTCTGTGACATTTATATCTAAACATTTTTTAATATAATGCATATTAACGGCAAAAAATTGGAAATACAAAAATTGTTGGTGATGAATCCCCTTAAGCATTAAATGCATATTTCATCGGTTTTGCTGAGGCCCTGCATTGCATTATAAAAATCAATGTCTATACGGGGATATGTATTAATTTAATTATAATGTATGAAATGTCACAATTTGGCTAAAATGTCAGCATTTTGATGCGAGATAAGATGGACTCTGGACCAACTTCGCCTTCAAATTTACCGGGCAAGGGATTTAGGGACCTTATACTTTCGGTAGAAAGACATTTCATTTGATAAATTTGGCTTTAAATATCAATTTTATCGATTTTCCGATGACGCTATAAAGCATCATTGAAGATTCTAATAGAGGATGCTGGCCATTTGGTCTTAACCAGTGCCATTAACCTATAAACACACACAAGATTCTAATATGAAGCTCAGTGGCATCGATTGTTGTAGGTTATCCAAAAATATGCATTTTATTTCCTAAGCATGAGCGTGTATACCTTTGGGCCAATATATTAACTATTATTAAATAATTGTAATTTAATTTTAGGGAAATGAATTGATTCGGATCGTTTTAAAGTAAAGAGACCGATTCGAAAATACATTTTATACCCTTCGACAAGTGCGTGATTGTATATATGTCTACAGGGTGTCCGAAAAGTCTTTGTATGCGCAAATATCTTTGTCATTAACACGAAGAAAAACTTACATAAGTCTTATTTCAAGGAAGTCGTAAATTTTTTATTCCTTTGTGTGTTTGTTTATATGTTTGTATGTATACAGATTGTCCAAAAGTCTTTGTATGCTCTGTATCTTTGCCATTCGTACGAAGATAAACTTAACTGAGTTTTCAAGAAAATCGAAAATATTTAAATTACTATGTATGTGTCGTGTTGTGTTGTGTTGGTATGTATGTATACAGGGTGTCCGAAAAGTCTTTGTATGGACAAATACCTTTGCTATTTGTACAAATATAACCTTAATTGTCGGATTTAAAGCAAATCGTATATATTTGCATTTCTATGTGTACGGAGATGTCAAATGTATACAGGCTGTCCAAAAAGTCTTGGTTGGAGGAAATACTCCTAGTAATACCAGGATAAATGTAATTAAACCGGATTTCATGCAAATCGATTATATTTGTTTTTATATGTGTTGTATATACGTATACAGGGTGTCCGAAAAGTCTTAGTATGGACAAATACTTCTACTAGTAACAAGATAAATTTAATTAATGCGGATATTAATTAAATCGACTATATTCCTATTTAAACGTGTGGGTGTTAGTTTGAATGTATACAGGGTGTCCGAAAAGTCTTGGTATGGGACTCCTATTATTACTTAGATAAACTTTATTAGGTCGGATTTCACGCAAATCAAATATATTTGTATTAATATGTGTTTATGTTTGTATGTATGTATACAGGGTGTCCAAAAAGTCTTGGCATGAGCAAATACTTCTACTAGTACCGAGATAAACCTACTTAATTCGGATTTTAAGTAAATCGACTATATTCCTATTTAAACGTGTGGGTGTTAGTTTGAATGTATACAGGGTGTCCAAAAAGTCTTGGTACGGGCAAAAACTCCTATTATTACTTAGATAAACTTTATTAGGTCGGATTTCACGCAAATCGAATACATTTGCATTAATATGTGTTTATGTTTGTATGTATGTATACAGGGTGTCCGAAAAGATTTTGTTGGCAAAAATAGTTTCTACGTGTGGTGTTTGTATGTGTGTAGCTACACGGTTACGAAGGGCGGTCTATTCTACATCATCAGTCCGAAGGAGTGTGATATCTTCCTTAATACATGCTCTAGAAACACGAAACTTTCAGGGCATGACAATGATGATATTACCGACATTATGGAGCCCCCTTTCAGTGCATGACAATGATGATATAACCGACATTATAGAGCCCCCTCGGAGGGGCGATAGGGCGGTCTACCCGTACTAGTTACAGAGCGCCTTTCAGGCCGCTCTATATAACTCCCCGTCAGGGAAAAAATGTGTGTCGGTTGCCGTCGAATCCGGTATTTTCACATTCTCAATTTTTTTTCTCGAAGACGGTTAGAGGGGGAGCGATCAAATTTTCTGGGTTAATAGAGGAATAGTGCATCTAGCTTCGATAAAAAATTCAGTTATACAGGGTGTCGCGTTTCGGAGTTATTAAACGTCAAAGTCGAAATTTCCGCGATTTCGTATGATACATGATACAGGTCGCAAAAGTTAATTAAATCGATTTAAATTTTCGGAGGTTGTCGAAGACCGGGGTGTTCCGAACCCTATTGAAATTGGCGGTATTCGGAAAATGGGAAGTAATTCTTTTGAATTTTTTTAGGTCGAAAAATGGCACTTGCAGACCCATATTCAATTCTACATTGCTCGAAAACGAAGCGTCGGACAGAAAAATGGATTTGAACAAAAAACTAAAGAATCTCAAATACTTTCTTTTTGCAATACATTTACCTATACCAAAAATGACTGGAAATTGGAAAATTTTGGGAAAAACTGAAAATTACAATTTTTGATGCAAATATTTTTTGGGGGGTCAAAACGGGGATTCAAATCCAAATCCCATGTGCCTTATCGGAAAGAGCTCGCCAAAATACGTAATTTTCATATTTTTGGTTCCCTCATTCTTAATAGGAAAGGAGCAATCGACGATTAAATTTCGGTTTTTAACCAATTTTTTTCATGACATCTCTACATTCGAATCACTCTGTATCTTTTCCTATCTAATTTCTTCCAACTTTTTCAACGCTATCCCTTGGGGATATAATCAGGCTTTAAAATGAACCCCGAATGGGTGATTCAGGGTCGGATTTAGGGGATAAAAACTCATTTTTTCTGTTTTTTCCATCAAAATTCATCTTTAAATGGCATTATTATATATTATGTCTTATTTAACGATTCATTTTTGGTTTATTTTCATCCCCTATCATCAGAGAACACTTCTAACTAATTAAAATTCCATATTTTTTCGTTAAAGTTATAAATAAATACCTTTTTTCGCATCGCTGAAGGAAAAATTTTAAAAAGTACATATATTAAATGCCTTGCCTTGAAAAAACAATTGAACGGACTCACTTTACATCGAAATTAAAATATGATGTGTCAAAATGTCATGAAAATAACAGTTTTTGTAGCGATATTGGAAGCTTCCTAGACCGATTTCGGCTTGAAATGGTAAAACGAAGGACAAAGGTAAAACGGACTTTATATTTTTAATTACGGTACATTTCATTGGACGATTTAAGCATTAAATGCATATTTCATCGGTTTTGCTGAGGCCCTGCATTGCATTATAAAAATCAATGTCTATACGGGGATATGTATTAATTTAATTATAATGTATGAAATGTCACAATTTGGCTAAAATGTCAGCATTTTGATGCGAGATAGGATGGACTCTGGACCAACTTCGCCTTCAAATTTACCGGGCAAGGGATTTAGGGACCTTATACTTTCGGTAGAAAGACATTTCATTTGATAAATTTGGCTTTAAATATCAATTTTATCGATTTTCCGATGACGCTACAAAGCATCATTGAAGATTCTAATAGAGGATGCTGGCCATTTGGTCTTAACCAGTGCCATTAACCTATATACACACACAAGATTCTAATATGAAGCTCAGTGGCATCGATTGTTGTAGGTTATCCAAAAATATGCATTTTATTTCCTAAGCATGAGCGTGAATACCTTTGGGCCAATATATTAACTATTATTAAATAATTGTAATTTAATTTTAGGGAAATGAATTGATTCGGATCGTTTTAAAGTAAAGAGAACGATTCGAAAATACATTTTATACCCTTCGACAAGTGCGTGATTGTATATATGTCTACAGGGTGTCCGAAAAGTCTTTGTATGCGCAAATATCTTTGTCATTAACACGAAGAAAAACTTACATAAGTCTTATTTCAAGGAAGTCGTAAATTTTTTATTCCTTTGTGTGTTTGTTTATATGTTTGTATGTATACAGATTGTCCAAAAGTCTTTGTATGCTCTGTATCTTTGCCATTCGTACGAAGATAAACTTAACTGAGTTTTCAAGAAAATCGAAAATATTTAAATTACTATGTATGTGTCGTGTTGTGTTGTGTTGGTATGTATGTATACAGGGTGTCCGAAAAGTCTTTGTATGGACAAATACCTTTGCTATTTGTACAAATATAACCTTAATTGTCGGATTTAAAGCAAATCGTATATATTTGGGCGTAACTCCATAAATTAAACACTGATTTTTATTCGGTACTCAAAACCAAAATTTTAATTTTTAAAAACTGATTCAACTAAATACATACTAGGTACATTATTTAGAAACTACTATTTGTTTTACAAAACACGTTTTATAAGACTCTGGATAACCAAAGTAATTGAATTTTACATTTTTTAACAATAATTATTGAATAACGTTATGACGTAGAACAACAGTCAACAAGACGGCAACACACCCTTAGACGATTGTCTTGCGACTGACTCGCTTTTTTCCGGCGCACTTGCTAGCACCGGGGGTTTATTACTTCGCGGAACTCACTCGCTGCTGCCAAGATGAAACGCCGCCGAACTCTCGCAACAATTTGTTTATGGGTAGTTTTTCCCTTTTCGGCGTTGCCGCTAGTCCTTTTTCACGATAATGTATGCGTCTCTATACCCCCCACATTGGAAGGCTCCCTTCCAACAAATGACGAAGCAGTCACATTAGACGCATTGTTATGGTCACTCTTTATTTAAGGGTAACACACATAATTTTGAGAAAGCTCGCCGAATCACCCCATTGCAAGTTTTAACATCGGCAACACGACACACACCATCCTTTCCGGGAAAAACATGACAAACACGCCCCAACTTCCACTGTTTTGGAGCTAAATTATCTTCCTTCACTAAAACCATGTCTTCTAGCTGGATACCTGGATGGGAAGTTTTCCATTTTCGACGCTGCTGAAGCTCGTTTATAAACTCCTTCTGCCATCTTTGCCAAAAGTGTTGCTGAATTTGCTGTATTAATTGAAATCTCGTTAGCCGATTAACCGCAACATTAGATACGTCAGGATCTGGCAGTGACGTAGCTGGTTTTCCCAACAAGAAGTGAGAAGGAGTGAGGGGAGAAAGGTCATTTGGATCGCTGGACATGGGGCAGATTGGACGGGAATTTAATATTGATTCTATCTGCACCAACAGTGTATAAAATTCCTCAAATGTAAAGACGATATTCCCCATTACACGACGCAAATGATGTGTACAACTTTTTACTCCATTTTCCCACATACCACCCATGTGTGGAGCTCTTGGTGGTATGAAATGCCAAGAAATATTATCCGAACTCAAAGAATCCTGCAATTCGTTACAAAATTCTTTGTTGTTTAACAACCTTTTAAGCTCTGCGCAAGAGCCAACAAAATTGCTGCCATTGTCGGAATAAACGTGAGCTGGCTTGCCCCTCCGAGATACAAACCTGCGAAAGGCAGACACAAATGCATTTGTTGACAGCTCGGTAACCAATTCAAGGTGCACAGCCCTAGTTTTCAGGCACACAAATAAACATATCCAACATTTGGATTTTTTAGAACCGCGACCTTTATGATTTTTAATAAAATACGGACCTGCATAGTCCACACCCGTTGTTTCAAATGGAAAGCCTGGGTGTACTCGTATCGAGGGTAATTCACCCATGAGAGGATTTTGAATCTTTGAATTGTATCTAAAACACCGTATGCAATTTCTAACTACTTTCTTGGCAATATTGCGACCAGTAACCGGCCAAAATTTTTCACGAACTGAGGCTAAAGTGGCCTGAGCGCCCGCGTGACACAAACGTATATGTTCATCGCTAAGAATAAGCTTGGTTATATGATGTTTAGAAGGTATTAAAATTGGGTGTTTCTTATTTTCATTGTAATTAGAATTTTTTAAACGACCTCCCACTCGAATAACATTATTTGCGAAAAATGGTGAAAGACTCAAAATCGAACTTTTTCGAGAAATTTCCTTTTCTCCTGATAAATCCTCATATTCTCTTGAAAATGAGTCACGTTGAACAATTTGAATTATTTTCAATAGAGCAGCATCAATCTCATCCACAGTCAGTGGACATACCCTTTTATTATTTTTGTTTAGACAGTTATTTTTGAACCTAATAATCCACGCTACAACTCTTTTTAATTTTGTGAAACTAGAAAACCGTTCAAAAGGAAAGGTTTCTCCTGACATAACGGAGGTAAATATATGAATATTTTTACGCTGCTCGGGTAATTCAATAGCATCAAAATCATTTGATATCAAGTAATCAACACTATTCTGATATAAAAGCGCTGGACCTTCCCACCAAATTTAATTAGCCTTAAGCTGACTAGGCATAGCGCCTCGGCTGACTACATCAGCAGGATTTTGTTCAGTTGGTATATGATTCCATGGAAATGGATTAGTCAGATCTTGAATCTCAGCCACCCTATTGCTGACAAATGTTTTCAACTGGCTGGGAGATGTCCGAAGCCACCCCAAAACAATAGTTGAATCCGTCCAAAAACAACAAGTGTATGACTGCAATTTTAGCGAATCAAATACCTTTTTTGCTAATCTAGATACTAAGAGCGCACCACATAATTCAAGGCGAGGCACTGACAATATCTTGAGAGGAGCGACCCTGGATTTAGAGCACAAAAGACGGACATAAATATTCCCCTCTGAATCTATTGATTTGACATAAATACAGCCTCCGTAAGCCACCGATGACGCGTCACAAAAGCAATGAAATTCTATAACATTTCCAAGAACAACCTTACGAGGTAAGTTCATCTCATTTATGTATGGTAGTTCAGCTTTAAACCTAAACCATGCTCCCTGAAACTTATCAGGTAGGACTTGATCCCAAGATAATTTCAGCAACCATAGTTTTTGCAACATAATTTTAACATACAATATGCAAGGAGACACCAGACCTAAGGGATCAAACAACCTTGAGATCGATGACAATAGAATGCGTTTTGTTATCGCTGTCTCTTGATCATTCAAGTTTATTTCATAAGACAGTGAATCTGAAAGACTAGACCACACTAGCCCCAAAGTTTTTTCATCAGCTCCTAACAAAACAGCCTCTGGTTTAATATCTTTATGAAGGTCTTTAATAATATTTTGATCATTTGATCGCCACTTACGTAGCTCAAAACAACCTTTCCCTAGTACATCTGTAATTTTACTACATATTGCTGAAGCCTCCTGGGCTGAATCCGCCCCTGTCAAGAGGTCGTCTACATAAAAGTCCGACTCAATAATTTGTGCTATTTCCGGTTGATTTTCTCTACACTCAATACCTAATTGTTTTAGACATCTGATGGCTAGAAATGACCCTGAAGTAGTACCGTAGGTAACTGTATTTAATTCGTATGTCTGAAGTACATCTTCAGAACCTTTACGCCATACTATTCTCTGTAACCGTCTATCCTCTTTGTCGACTAAGACCTGCCTATACATTTTCTTAATATCTGCTGAAATAACAAACTGATGTGTTCTGAAACGAAGTAAAATTGAAACAAGATCATCCTGTATAGTAGGTCCTGTCATTTGAATGTCATTCAATGAGTAGCCTGAACTAGTAGGCATAGATGCATTGAACACAACCCTGAGCTTTGTTGTACTGCTATCGTCTTTAAAAACAGCATGGTGAGGTACATAACATGACACTGCTATGTCGGAATCAACCTGATTTGTAACATTTGACATATGACCCAATGCCTCATATTCATCTAAGAACTGAACATACATATTTCGCAACTTTGCATCATTCTTAAGTCTCCGCTCTAATCTTTCGAACTGCTGAATAGCCCTTCGTCTAGAATCACCTAAACAACTGACATCATTTTTCAGTGGAATTCTTACCACAAAGCGGCCATCCAGGTCCCTCTTGGTGTTTTTAACAAAATGATTTTCAGCACTAATTTCTTCCAAAGAAAATGGTTTTTCACAAGAAACTTCTTCAGCTTGCCAAAACTGCTGCAACTGATCTTGAACATCCATGGTTTTAACAAAATTGCAAACTATTTCATTTGATGGCCGAAAACGCAAAGGACCCGCAACTATCCAACCAAAAACTGTATTTTGCAAAATTGGACCCTTTTGCCTATCAATTCTTTTACCTAAAGAAATGATAGACCAAAACAAATCTCCGCCTATTAACAATTCGACCGGCCCTGGTACGTAAAATGATGGGTCAGCTAACTTTACAGTTTTTGGAATATTCAATTCTGAAATATTTACCCGACAATTAGGTAAATTCCCTGTAATTTTTGGAATCACAAAACAAGAAATATTTGACACATAAGCATGATCTTGAGCCCCAATTTTTGTTTGAATACGGCCCTGTATGTTTGTTGCTATACCCGACAGTCCTGACACACAAGTTTCTACTGACTGAATAGGCAGCTTCAACCTATGACATAAATCACTTGCAATAAAACTACTCTGAGCTCCTGAATCAAGTACGGCCCTGACTGGATGTGGTATGCCATTTTCGTCAAAAACATTAACCAATGCCGTTGATAACAATATTTGACTTTCACACTCTTGTGCACAAATGACTTTTGACTCGCATGATTTTGCATTGGTTTGTTGACACTGAAATAAATTAGCACTATTTTGATCAGAATCCGAATTTTGTTCCGCACCTGAATTCTTACTACCCATATGATGTTTATTTTCCTGATTTAACCTTTCTGTGTGACTATTTTCACGATCAGATTTTTCCAAATGCAAAATTGTGTTGTGTTTGCCATTACATTTCTTACAACACCCGTATTTACATATTTTTCCTATGTGACCTGGTTTGAAACAATTAACACATAACCTAAGACCCAAAACCTTTTCAATGCGTTTAGGCACCGACAATTTTAACAATGTTTGACAATTATAATAGGAATGATTTTCCTTGCAAATCGGACATGAAAATCCTGATCCCGTTAATAAATTTTTGGAAAAACGCCTATTTTCACTTTTTAACCCCTTACTCTTGTCAATTGTTTCAAGCAAATTGGCTTTATCCGTTAAAAATGCTTTGAAATCTTTGAACGTAAGAACCTTTTTTTGAATTTTATGCTCTTCCCACTCTCTCGAAGTGGCCCTATCTAATTTTTGCGAAACGATATAAATAATCAACGTATCCCACTTATCTACCGGTTCATTCATTTTTTCCAATGCAATTAAATGTTTAGAAACATTTTCAATGAGATTTCTTATTTTAACAGATGACTCTGTGACTAACTGGCTCCATTTCAAAAATTTCTTTTATGTGATTATTTACTAAAATACGTGGGTTATCGTATCGTTCACATAACGCATCCCAAGCATTCGCATAATTATTTTCGGAAAACTCTATGGCCTGTAAAGCCTGGGCAGCACTACCTTGTAAAGCTGCCCTCAAATAATGATATTTTTGTATATCCCCTATATTTGGATTATTATGAATAACTGAATTGAATGTATCCCTAAATTCAAGCCAGCCCTCGTATCTGCCATCAAAAACGGGATTTTTTATTTCAGGTAATCTTATACCTATTGACGTATTGCGCGATGTTGTCGACGCTTGCGGAAGTATGGGCAAAGAAGCATTTAAATTTTGCAAGTCACTGTTTCTAAAATCAAAAATTATTTTTTCAGCCAACGAAGTGGCCAAATAAAAGGAATGTTAAAATGTTTCTCTCTCAAGAGCCTCCTTGTCAAGCTCCTTTTCATCTACGCTTATCTCTATTTCCAACTGTATGCTATTGAATTCATTAATGATTGCTTTAGTTTGCACTAATCGTTGTTGCAATCCAATAATATCAACATCTGTCAAACTGTCACTATCTAAGCCCTCAACATACTTTTTAAAACACGTAACCCTTTGTTTTAAGCTACCCCGTTTTCTATTTAACAGTTTAATCTCTTCGTTATTTGACATTTTGCAGAGATGTACTATTGGTATATCCCCTTAATGAATTTACATAAATCAACAAACACTACTGTGGATACAGACAAATCAAATTACAATGGATTATCGGTAAATGGAACAAACTCACCCTGTTGGTCTTTCTTCACGTTCTATAACAAACTTTTAGTCCATTATTTTGACATTTTGCACTGACTTTTGCTACAAGTAAGCACCTATTTGACATTAAATCCAAATTGACGTAATAACACTGATTTATTGTTCTGACTTATAACTGTCTTTCAGTCTCAATGATTTAGCTCACAATGATTTGATTTTCAAATCCAAATGATTTATTTCACAACGATTTACTTTTTGCACATTTTGACAACCGTTTCGAAGGACCATTAATTTATGGGCGTAACTCCATAAATTAAACACTGATTTTTATTCGGTACTCAAAACCAAAATTTTAATTTTTAAAAACTGTTTCAACTAAATACATACTAGGTACATTATTTAGAAACTACTATTTGTTTTACAAAACACGTTTTATAAGACTCTGGATAACCAAAGTAATTGAATTTTACATTTTTTAACAATAATTATTGAATAACGTTATGACGTAGAACAACAGTCAACAAGACGGCAACACACCCTTAGACGATTGTCTTGCGACTGACTCGCTTTTTTCCGGCGCACTTGCTAGCACCGGGGGTTTATTACTTCGCGGAACTCACTCGCTGCTGCCAAGATGAAACGCCGCCGAACTCTCGCAACAATTTGTTTATGGGTAGTTTTTCCCTTTTCGGCGTTGCCGCTAGTCCTTTTTCACGATAATGTATGCGTCTCTAATATTTGCATTTCTATGTGTACGGAGATGTCTGTATACAGGCTGTCCAAAAAGTCTTGGTTGGAGGAAATACTCCTAGTAATACCAGGATAAATGTAATTAAACCGGATTTCATGCAAATCGATTATATTTGTTTTTATATGTGTTGTATATACGTATACAGGGTGTCCGAAAAGTCTTGGTATGGGACTCCTATTATTACTTAGATAAACTTTATTAGGTCGGATTTCACGCAAATCAAATATATTTGTATTAATATGTGTTTATGTTTGTATGTATGTATACAGGGTGTCCAAAAAGTCTTGGTATGAGCAAATACTTCTACTAGTACCGAGATAAACCTACTTAATTCGGATTTTAAGTAAATCGACTATATTCCTATTTAAACGTGTGGGTGTTAGTTTGAATGTATACAGGATGTCCAAAAAGTCTTGGTACGGGCAAATACTCCTATTATTACTTAGATAAACTTTATTAGGTCGGATTTCACGCAAATCGAATACATTTGCATTAATATGTGTTTATGTTTGTATGTATGTATACAGGGTGTCCGAAAAGTTTTTGGTTGGCAAAAATTGTTTCTACGTGTGGTGTTTGTATGTGTGTAGCGACATGGTTACGAAGGGCGGTCTATTCTGCATCATCAGTCCGTAGGAGTGTGATATCTTCCTTAATACATTGCCTAGAAACACGAAACTTTCAGGGCATGACAATGATATTACCGACTTTATAGAGCCCCCTCGGGGGGCGATTAGGCGCTCTACGCATGCTATTATAGACCGCCTTTCAGGCCGGCCTATATACCTAGCTGTCCCGTGAAAAATGTTCGTCCGTTGCCGTCATTTTCGACATTTTCACCTTCTCAATTTTTTTCTCGAAAACGGTTAGAGGGGGAGCAATCAAATTTTCTGGGTTAATAGAGGGATAGTGCATCTAGCTTCGATAAAAAATTCAGTTATACCGGATGTCACGTTTCGGAGTTATTGAATGTCAAAGTCGAAATTTCCGCGATTTCGTATGATACACGATACAGGTCGCAAAAGTTAATTAAATCGATTTAAATTTTCGGAGGTTGTAGAGGACCGGGAGCTTCAGAACCCTATTGAACCTGGCGGTATTCGGAAAATGGGAAGTAATTCTTTTGAATTTTTTTATGTCGAAAAATGCCGTTTGCAGACCCCTTTTTGGCGCTAAATAACTCGGTCGCCGGAACGTCGGACAGAAAAACGGATTTGAACATAAAACTAAAGAATCTCAAATACTTTCTTTTTGCAATACATTTACCTATACCTAGAACGACTGGAAATTGGAAAAATTTGGGAAAAACTGGAAATTACGAATTTTCATGCAAATCTTTGACGGTTTTGAATTTTTTGGGGATCAAAATGGATTGAAATCGAAATCTCATGTGCCCTATCGGAAAGAGCTTGCCGAACTACGTTATGAGCTTATTTTTTAGTTCCTTCATTCTTAATAGGAAAGGAGCAATGGATAATTAAACTTCGTTTTTTAAACATTTTTTTTCATGACATCTCTACATTCGAATCACTCTGTATCTTTTCCTATCTAATTTCTTCCAACTTTTTCAACGCTATCCCTTGGGGATAATCAGGCTTTAAAATGAACCCAGAATGGATGATCCAGGACCGGATTTAGGAGGTAAAAACTCATTTTTTCCATTTTTTTCAACCAAAATTCATCTTTAAATGGCATTATTATATATTATCTCGCTTATTTAACAGCTCTTTTTTGGATTATTTCCTTCCCCCATCATCTGAGAACACTCCTAACTAATTAAAATTCCATATTTTTTCGTTAAAGTTATAAATAAATAGCAATTTTAGCATCGGTGCAGGAAAAATTTTAAACAATGCATATTTTAATAGTCTGCCTTGGAAAATCAGTTGAAGCAGCCTATCTTTACGTCGAAATTAAAAAATATGACCTGTCAGAATTATGCAAAAATGTCAGTATTTGTAGTGATTTTGGAAAGATCCTGGGCCCATTTCGGCTTGGAATATACAAGGAAAAGACAGAATGGACTTTATATTTTTAATTACGGTGCATTTCATTGGACGATTTAAGCATTACATACCAATTTTTTTATCTTTCTGAGACCCTGCAAATGGATTTCAAAATAAGTTTTACGGAGAAATGTATTATAATATGAAGGGTCTAAATGTCGCCAAAATGCCAGTTTTTCTTGGGAGAATTTTAGGGTTTCTGGACCGTTTTGGGCTTGAAAAGTACCGGGCAACGCCTCTATAGACCTTCCCGTGTCTATTCCGAAACATATAATTTGAAGAAGTACGCGTTAAATACCATATTTAACGATTTTTCGATAACGCTGCAAAGCATCATAGAAATGTATTATTCCATTAGGTAGTATACGGTGTAAATCACAATGACGGGTCTGATTTAAATTTTGCTTAGATTTGTTGTTAATTGAGAACGGCTTAGTCGATTGAAAAGAGTGATGTGGCAATCGAAAGGGGAGGAAGTAAGCAATTTTCTTATTTGAAAATAATTTCATATTTCGTTGGCATGACGACGAACAACTAGCTATTTTCATTATTTATTGAGTTGGAGAGTTGAAATGTGATATATGGGAAGAATTCGGTCAATCATTCAAAATTATATATGTAAAATTTTGATTCGCGTGGTTTCTATAGCAACGATTAAGGATAAAGTTGACAATTTCTAACTCATGCATGACCTATCTGATTGTAACGAGTGAGGTGGCAATCGAAAGGCAAGGAATTAAGCTCCTTTTTTATGAGAAAATAATTTTGATATTTCGTTGCCATGGCGACGAACAATTTGCTATTCCCGGTATTTATTGAGTTGGAGAGCTGATATTTGATATCTGGAAAGAATTCGGGCACTCATTCAAAAATATATCTGTAAAAATCGATTCCCATGGTTGGCATAGCAACGATTTAGGATAAAGTTGACAATTTCTAACTCACGCACGGCTTATCTGATTGAAACGACTGAAGTGGCAATCGAAAGGGAAGGAAGTAAGCTACTTTTTTATGTGAAAATAATTTTGATTTTCCGTTGCCGTGACGACGAATAATTTGCGATTTCCGTAATGTATTGAGTTGGATAGTTGAAATTTTATATCTGGGAAAAATTCGGGCACTCATTCAAAAATATATCTGTAAAAATCGATTCCCATGGTTGGCATAGCAACGATTAAGGATAAAGTTGACAATTTTTAACTCAACGAATAATTTGCTATTTCCGTTATTTATTGAGTTGGAGAGTTGAAATTTGATGTCTGGGAATAATTCGGTCAATCATTCAAAAATATATCTGTAAAAATCGATTCCCATGGTTGGCATAGCAACGATTAAGGATAAAGTTGACAATTTCTAACTCACGCACGGTTTATCTGATTGAAACGACTGAAGTGGCAATTTGGAGTGGAGTACTTTGTAAGCTACTTTGTTATGTGAAAATAATTTTGATATTTCGTTGCCGTGGCGACGAATAATTTGCGATTTCCGTTATTTATTGAGTTGGAGAGTTGAAATTTGATATCTGGGAAGAATTCGCTTAATCATTCAAAAATATATCTGTAAAAATCGATTCCCATAGTTTCTATAGCAACGATTAAGGATAAAGTTGCCAATTTCTAACTCACGCACGGCTTATCTGATTGAAACGACTGAAGTGGCAATCGAAAGGGAAGGAAGTAAGCTACTTTTTTATGTGAAAATAATTTTGATTTTCCGTTGCCGTGACGACGGATAATTTGCGATTTCCGTTATTTATTGAGTTAGAGAGTTGAAATTTATTTTAGGTATAGGTAAATGTATTGTAAAAAGGATATTTGAGATTCTTTAGTTTTATGTTCAAATCCGTTTTTCTGTCCGACGTTCCGGCATCACGTTATTTAGCGCCAAAGAGGGGTCTGCAAACGGCATTTTTCGACATAAAAAAATTCAAAAGAATTACTTCCCATTTTCCGAATACCGCCAGTTTCAATAGGGTAGTTTTAATTTTGTAGGATTTATACCCATGCTTTTTTAAAACATGTCTAACTGTGCGGTCTGGAATGCCAATTTCTTGAGAAATTTGGATGCTGGAGCATGGCTCATTTGCTTCCACAAAAGCACATACATTTTCGTCCCTCTCGACTATTTCTTCAGGAATCGATTTTTATTTTTTTTTATTCGATAATATCGTGATTTTTACGCTAGAAAAGATCGGAGTGGCGAAAATCGATATTATTTTGCGAGAGTGTGTAAAATTTTAATTTGTATATAATATAATATCTAAAATTTTAGATGTATAGTTTTTGACCAAGTAATAGAGTATTTCAAAAAATATGATATTTTACCAGACAACCAATCAGGTTTTAGAGAAAATTTTAGTACTTCTACTTTACTCTGTAAACTTAAAGATGATATTTTAGAAAATTGGGATTCAGGTTTTGCTACTAATATAGTCTTTCTCGATTTGGCTAAAGCCTTCGATTCTCTAAATCATGAAATGTTATTAGCAAAGCTTAAATATATAGGTTTTAGTCAAAAATCTTGTCAGTGGTTCAAACATTATTTATCTGACAGAAAACAAGTGACAAAAATTGCAAACGAATACATTTGTGACATTTCAAATTCAGTGTCAATTTCTAGAGGTGTTTCACAAGGATCAGTATTAGACCCTTTATTATTTATTATATACACTTTTGATTTTCATGTATCAATTAAACACGGCAATCTTTTAGCTTTTGCAGATGATACTCAAATATACCACTCAATCAAATACACAGATTTAAAAAATAGTATTTCTTTAATCAATAAGGATCTTTTAAATATCTCAAAAACTATAACTGATCATGGATTAAAAATAAATGAAAATAAAACTAACTTAATTTTAACTGGTCCTAAAACACTAATCACTAAAATAAAAAATAATTCTGACTTCAAAATTGTTCTTAACAATAATTTTAAGATAACTTCAATCGAATATAGTAAAAATCTTGGAGTAATTTTTGATCAGTATCTAAATTTTAATGAACACATAAAAAATATAATTAAAAAAGCATACTACAAACTAAGAATTTTATATAATTTTAAGGACTACTTAAATACCGATACTAAACTTAGGCTGGTTGATTCAATTATTCTAAGTGGTTTAGATTATTGTGATATAATTTATCACAAAAATATCAGTAACGAAGATAAACAGAAATTACAAATTCTTCAAAATACCTGTGTTCGTTTTTCAGTAGGACTAAAAAAATATGATCACGTATCACCTACCTTTAACAAACATAATATAATTAAATTAGAAAAAAGACGCGAAATCCACTTATCCTGTTTTATATATAAAATAATTGTAACTCAGAAACCTAGATATTTATTTGAAAAAATTGAATTCAGGAATAATATTCATAATGTTAATACTAGAAATCAGAACACAATAGAAATACCTAAACATCGTACTGAAAAATATAAGTCTTCGTTTAAATATACATCTTCTGTAATTTTTAATACTATTCCTCCTAGTCTAAGGGGCTTAAGCTACATAACTTTTAAAAATAATATAAAAAATTATTTAGTAGGGGTAGGATTGGAAGAATGATTTCTTATAAATCAAAATCCTACCCATTTATGCCAACTAGTATACTACTGTCACTTTTTGGTTTTCTTTTTTACTTTTATCAATTTTATATTTATATTTTACATTGTTTTTATTGGCATAAATAAACATCTTTATTATTATTATTATTATCTTCGATTTGCTAGGAACGCCATTCAATTAAATAATTCTGTTTTTAAGAGGAGTGAGTTAAATAGTAATTTGTTATTTAATTCTGATTGTATAGGTTGCTATTTATTTTTGATTTGCTTGAAACGTCATTTAATTAAGATCGTCTTTGGAGAGGAGCGAATTAAGTTGTTATTTATTTTTGATTTGCTTGAAACGTCATTTAATTAAGTTTGTCTTTTGAGAGGAGCGAATTAAATTTTTATTTAATTTTGATTATATAATTTATTATTTATTTCTTATTTGCTTAAAACATTATTTAATTAAATTTGTCTTTTGAGAGGAGCGAGTTAAATAGTGATTGGTGGCGAGCCCTTCAGGCACGCCACTGTTACTTTGGGTTGTATAGGTTGCTATTTATTTTTGATTTGCTTGAAACGTCATTTAATTAAGTTTGTCTTTGGAGAGGAGCGAATTAAATTGTTTTTTAATATAGATTATATAAGTTGTTATTTATAAAAAATAATAAAAGAATTAAAAATGTAGTTTATTTTAAGAATTCTTTGCCATTTTTTCGTTTCATCTTATAATTTTAACTTAGGAAATCGTAATATTTCATTTTTTTTAATTTTTGAAAAGATAAAATTTTTGAAAATTTACATAGGGGTTTACCCATAAAATTTTCAATTCTGCCATTTCATCGGTCGTATCTCGAGAACGGTTAGATTTATTGGAAAAATAGTTATTAGTACAAAGTTGCAGTTTACTAAGATGTATAATTTTTTCCATATGATTTTCCTTTATACCTGATAGTTTCGGATATATTTTTAAAAAATGACGTATAATAATTACCAAGTTTATACCTCTATATTTCGAAAACTATAAGTCCTATCGAAAAATTGTCTATTACAGAAAAGTTGGACTTTGTCTATCTAAGTTGTCGGATACATTTTTTTGTGAAAGTCTTTAATAACCGAAATGAAAATAAAAGTATAAAACAGTGTCAAATTTTTTCGTTTTTTTGCGGTTTTTTGTGAAAAATTTAAAAATAAAAAATATAGTTTATTTTCAGAATTCCTTGCCTTTTTTCGTTTCCTCTCGTAATTTTAACATAGGAAACCGTAATATGTCACTATTTTTTAATTTTTGGAAAAATAAAATTTTTCAAAATTTTCATAAGGGTTTACCCATAAAATTTTGAATTCTGCTATTAAATCGGTCGTATCTCGAGAACGGTTAGATTTATTGAAAAAATGGTTATAAGTAAAAAGTGACAGTTTGTTAAGGTCTATAATTTTTTCTATTTGATTTTCTTTTAAACCTGATATTCCCGGAGATATTTTCAATAAATGATGTATAAAAATTACCAAGTTTAAACCCATATATTTCGAAAACTATAAGTCCTATCGAAAAATTCTTTATTATAGAAAAGTTTGACAATTTTATTGTCTATCTAATTTGTTGCATTTTGACCCCTAAAAAAAATTAAAAACCGTCATGCAAATTTTTCCAATTTCCTTAGATCAAGGAAATCCTAAAGTTTTTATTCCTTTGTGTGGTTCTTTATATGTCTTTATGTATACAGAATGTCCAAAAAGACTTTGTATGCGCAAATATCTTTGCCATTAATACGAATATAAACTTCATTCAGTCGGCTTTCAAGAAAATCGAAGATATTTAAATTATTATGTGTCGTGCTGGTTGTGTTTGTATGTATGTAAACAGGGTGTCCGAAAAGTCCTTGTATGGGCAAAAACCTTTGCTATTTGTACCAAAGATAAACTTAATTGTCGGATTTAAAGCAAATCGTATATATTTGCATTTCGAGGTGTACGGATTTATATGTTTGTATACAGGTTGTCCAAATAGTATTTGTTTGAGCAAATACTCCTACTAGTACCGAGATAAACCCAATTAATTCGGATTTTAAGTAAATAGACTTTATTCCTATTTAAACGTGTGGGTGTTAGTGTGAATGTATACAGGGTGTCCAAGAAGTCTTGGAATGGGCAAATACTCTTATTAGTACTTAGATAAACTTAATTAGGTCGTATTTCAAGCAAATGGAATATATTTGTATTAATATATACAGTGACCGGCAAAAAGTTCGCAACATATGGGAAAAATTTTTATTAGGTGAGTATTGGAAAAACTTTTCCGGGGGATCGGTTCTGCATGTCCGATAACCTAAAAATCGATTTTGACATACGTCACGTGACCACTGGTATAGCGTCAAATTAAAAAAAAAATTGTTAATTTACAAAAAGTGAGGTTAGTTGACGAGATATCAAAAAAAGTTATTTGAAAAAATTGCTTAGAATTAAATTCTAGGTCCTTGTGCAAAATTTTAAGATTTTATTTAAAAAAATTGGAAAACTCAATTTTTTTTAAATATTTTTTTATCGATTTACAAATTTCCAGTTTTTTTCGTTTAGATAGCTTGGCTAATGTAAAGCCCATGTATCTGGATGAAAATAAACGAATGTAGTAGTTTTTTCTACAATTGACAGGACAAAATTAAAAAAAACAGGGTTTCGCCGGACGCTAGCTGTTGCAATGATTTGTATCTAGCAGCAGTGTCAAAATTTTAGAGACATTTCAATGAGATTACATTGAGAAAACCTTAATCGTCTTAAATATATCTGAAGTTCGACTTTTTGTAAAGTTAAGGGGAGTAAAATAGATAATAAACAAAAAATTACCTGTTTATTTAATCGAAATTTCATAAACGAAAACCAATGCAAGAAAAACTTAAAAGTAGTCAAATTCTGTACTAACAACATAAAAAATCATTGTTTTTCCTTGGGTGCACAAAATTTAAAACTCAGTATGACCACCATTTCTCTCCATACATACTATTGTTCTCGAGCGCAACTCTCGATTAACATTTCGGAGCATTTTACGATTTATTTGCAATACTCAATTTCTAATGACATTCTCTAAATTTTGTATATTCCTAAAGGGTCGATGTTTGTACACAGAGTTCTTTAGGTATCCCCACATAAAGAAATCTAACGGAGTCAGATCTGGTGATCTCGCAGGCCACGGATTTTCAGAAAACCGTCCTATCCACTGGTTTCCAAATTCTTGATCCAGCCATCTCTTCACCTCATTTGTGGAATGAATGCTAGCTCCGTCTTGTTGAAAGTATAAATTTCTTCTTTCGGCTAATGACAAATTGTCTAAAAAGTCAGATATCTCAGTTTGTAGAAATTCTAAATATCGTTCTGAATTTAAATTGTCTCTAAAGAAAAAAGGTCCCACTATTCTGAGGTTGAAAATTCCGCACCACACATTAACCTTAAAACTATATTTGGCTTTACTCTGAATTACAAAGTCTGGGTTTTCGGTGGCCCACCATCTACAGTTTTGTGAACTGACGGTTCCGTTAGAGGTAAATGTAGCTTCATCCGAGAAAAGAACGTTCTTTGGGAAATTAAAATCTTCCTCAATCATACCCTGGAACCAGGCACAAAAATCGAAGCGGGCGTCATAATCCCTATCTTTTAATACTTGTACAAATTTAGGTTTGTACGGATGAAATTTGTTTCTTTTTAATATCCTCCGCACAGATCTTTCGTGAATGTTAGTGATCTCCGATATTTGACTAACTGCTAATTGGGGTGTTTCTGTGATCGACAAACACACATCCAGAGAACCTTCGTCACCTGTTACCGGTTTTTCATGGGAAACTTTATACTGATTTTCTACCGATCCCGTTTCTTTAAATTTATTGACTAGACGAGATACTGTGGAATAATGGAGGGATTTATCGGGGTGCCTCTCATTAAAAATTGCTGCTGTTTCTCTATGGCTTTTGTAATTATCTCCAGAAATTAAAATAATTTCTATCTTTTCCTGAAGAAGTAGTGTGGGTGCCATTTTAAGGAATAAAATATTAATAAACTTATGTAAAATATCAAACTTAGTAAGATGCGTGACATAAACCAATGACATAGGTTGAAATCAAACAAATTATAATTTGTTTGACATTTTTCTGTTGTTTTTAACCTACTAGATTATTTGGTTGTTTTAATTTCAGAGCCTGCTTTGGTAGTTTTAAGTACAACTAAATAGACCTGGTTGTTAAATTTATGTGCGAAAAATCTTAATAAAATCTTGATACAGTCATTTCATTAGATTCAAACCATTGCAACAGCGAGCGTCCGGCGAACACCTATTTTTTCGATTTTGTCCTGTCAATTGTAGAATTGTAGATCTGACTCCGTTAGATTTTTTTATGTGGGGATACCTAAAGAACCCTGTGTACAAACATCAACCCTTTAGGAATATACAAAATTTAGAGAATGTCATTATAAATTCTGTATTGCAAATAAATCGTAAAATGCTCCGAAATGTTAATCGAGAGTTGCGCTCGAGAACAACAGTATGTATGGAGAGAAATGGTGGTCATACTGAGTTTTAAATTTTGTGCACCCAAGGAAAAACAATGATTTTTTGTGTTGTTAGTACAGAATTTGACTACTTTTAAGTTTTTCTTACATTGGTTTTCGTTTATAAAATTTCGATTAAATAAACAGGTAATTTTTTGTTTATTATCTATTTTAATCCCCTTAACTTTACAAAAAGTCGAACTTCAGATATATTTAAGACGATTAAGGTTTTCTCAATGTAATCTCATTGAAATGTCTCTAAAATTTTGACACTGCTGCTAGATACAAATCATTGCAACAGCTAGCGTCCGGCGAAACCCTGTTTTTTTAAATTTTGTCCTGTCAATTGTAGAAAAAACTACTACATTCGTTTATTTTCATCCAGATACATGGGCTTTACATTAGCCAAGCTATCTAAACGAAAAAAACCGGAAATTTGTAAATCGATAAAAAAATATTTAAAAAAAATTGAGTTTTTCAATTTTTTTAAATAAAATCTTAAAATTTTGCACAAGGACCTAGAATTTAATTCTAAGCAATTTTTTCAAATAACTTTTTTTGATATCTCGTCAACTAACCTCACTTTTTGTAAATTAACAATTTTTTTTTTTAATTTGACGCTATACCAGTGGTCACGTGACGTATGTCAAAATCGATTTTTAGGTTATCGGACATGCAGAACCGATCCCCTGGGAAAGTTTTTCCAATACTCTCCTAATAAAAATTTTTCCCATATGTTGCGAACTTTTTGCCGGTCACTGTATATATATATATATATATATATATATATATATATATATATATATATATATATATATATATATATATATATATATATATATATATATATATATATATATATGTGTGTGTATGTATGTATACAGGGTGTCCGAAAAGTATTTTTGTTGGCAAAAATAGTTTCTACGTGTAGGTGTTTGTATGTATGTAGCGATGCGGTTACGAAGGGCGGTCTATTCTCCATCATCAGTCCGAAGGAGTGTGATATCGTCCTTAATACATGGCCCAGCAACACGAAATTTTCAGGGCATGACAATGATGATATTACCGACATTACAGAGCCCCCTCGGGGGGCGATTAGGCGGTCTACGCAATCTAGTTATAGACCGCGAAAGCGGTCTATATACCCCCCTCTTGGCTAGAAAAATGTTCGTTGGTTGTCGTGGTTTTCGACATGTTCACCTTTTCAATTTTTTTTCCTCGAAAGCGGTTAGCGCGGAAGCGATTAAATTTTCTGGGTTAATAGAGGGATAGTGCGTCTAGCTTCGAAAAAAAATTTAGTTACACAGGGTGTCGCGTTTCGGAGTTATTAAACGTCAAATTCGAAATTTCCGTGATTTCCGTTGAAATCGGATAGAGGTCGCAAAACTTAATCAAATCGATTTAAATTTTCGGAGGCTGTAGAGGACCGGGGGCTTCCGAACCCTATTAAAATTGGCGATATTCGGAAAATGGGAAGTAATTCTTTTGAATTTTTTATGTCGAAAAATGCCGTTTGCAAGATCCCTCTTTGATACTTAATAACTCGAAAACCAAACGTCGGACAAAAAAACGAATTCCAACGAAAAACTCTAGAAACTCAAATACTTTCTTTTTGCAATGCATTTACCTATATCTAAAACGGCTGGAAAATGGATTTATTTGAGAAAAACGGGAAATGTAGATTTTAGACCCAAATTTTTCATTGTTTTTAATTTTTTTGGGGGTCAAAATGGATCCAAATCAAAATTTAATCTACCTGATCAGAAAGAGCTCGTCAAAATACGTAAAATCCATAGTTTTAGTTTTGTCATTCTTAATGGGAAGGGAGCAATCGACGATTATATTTCCATTTTTTGCCCTCGACATCGGCACATTTGAATCACTCTGTATTTTTTCCTATCTAATTTTTTCCAAATTTTTCAACGCTATCTTATAGAGGGATAATCAGGCTTTAAAATTAATCTCGAATGGGTAATCCAGGAGCGTATTTAGGGGGTAAAAACTTTTTTTTTGATTTTTGCTAACAAATCCTACTTTCAACCGGCTTAATTAAATACAAATTTTTTAATTTAGTGCTTCTTTCTGCATTCATTATATGCGCTGAATATCTAACAATACCTCCCAATGATTTAAATCGCTTATTTTTTCTTTTCACTTATTAATAATTAGGTTTATTTGCATTGTGGACGGGCAAAATTTCAGAATTTTAAAATTTGCCTTCATGCAGGACCCCAGAAGTTTAGGGAATCTCAGTCAAGGTTACAGTAAGGACGCAGCGGCGGGATCTCCGAAATAGAGTTGCCAAATGAGTGCGACACAAAGTAAAACGAACGATTTTCTGCATAATCTAAACAAGGATTCGTGGAAGCGTGGCAACATACGTTTATTATAGGATTTATTGGGTTGACCCAGATGGGCGTTGATATAACTATACGGAGAGCATTTAACAGGGACGTATTTCAGTAAAACCTGAAGATAGAGTTAATTTAGTCGGGTTTCAAGCAAATCGTTTATATTAATTCTGTTTCTATATTATGTGAGTGTTTGTGTGAATGTATACAGGGCGTAACCCAGAATTTCTGAAAAAAGGCTTAAAACACCTCGATTTCGCGCGTTCGTGAAAACACCGTAAAATCGGCGGAAAAATAGATATTACTCAGGGATTAAAATCAAATGCTCTCTGTCATTTTATCGCTTGGGTCGCGAAATCTAGGATAAATAAAAATTATCATAAATCGGGAACGACTTGGAAAAATGGATCCCGGTTTTCGATAGAGTTTTCTAAATTACTCTTTCTATTAACTTAGGCCTATAGAAGGGCTGCCAAGGGTACCATCCCTGCAAGTCTTTTATGTCGGGGAGTTTTGAATAATTTCGAAAAAATTTAACTTGACAAAATTAAATACCGATTGTGACTAAGGGCGTTAAGTGTGTCCCCAACTTATAGTAGTGCCCTTTTGGTCGGTTAGTAGCAGAAGAACCCAAGCTGTGAAACAAAATCGACTCATTTGTAAAATAAATATAAAAACCGCGATTTATTAGAAAATAGATTATTTAAGTAGTGCTAGGAGTGACTGGTCGCGGTTCGGTAGCCACACGCGTACTTGCCATTTAAACAAAGCCGTGAGAGAGGCGCAGCCTCCTGATAGCCGGGCAAACCCTAGGCAGGCTGCGTTTACCGGACGTTTCAGTAAAATAGCGTAAGGGTGAATATAGACGCTCATACATAAGTGGAATTCACCAAAGGGGACTAACCATCAAGTGTTGGCCATATAGTGTAATATACTTAATTAGGGAAAGTGCTAGAAAGCAGCGGCTACTATAACGGCCATAAGAAAACAACTTAGAATTGTAAGGCCCCTTAGCCATTAAATCGGGATTAGATATTAAGATTATATCCGGCGTAGGAAAATTTTAGTTTGTTACCCGTAGGTAGTTTAAGGGGGTCGCGGTTCGTTACAAACAACGACTGAGACTTAACCCTGAAATTTAAAGTCAAACCTGACAAACATCTGACAATAAAGAAAATAATTGACCCTCCGTGCAAAATTTCAGTTTTGGGTAGTCCCAACTACCCAAGTAAAAAATTGCTGGACGTGCCCGTGCCAGCGACAGGCTGTCCAAAACGTCCTGGTATGAGCAACCTGTCAATTCCTGTGTTATATGTATACAGGGTGTCCGAAAAGTCTTAGTATGAGCAAATACTTCTACTAGTACCAGGATAAACTTAATTTTAAGTAAATCGACTATATTCCTATTGAAACGTGTGGGTGTTAGTGTGAATGTATACAGGGTGTCCAAAAAGTCTTGGGATGGGCAAATACTCCTATTAATACTTAGATAAACGTACGTAGGTCGTATTTCAAGTAAATCGAATATATTTGTATTAATATGTGTTTATGTTTGTACGTGTGTATACAGGATGTCTGAAAAGTCTTAGTATTTGCAAATCCTTTTATAAGTACCAAAATAAACTTAATAAAGCCGGATTTCAAGAAAATCGTCTATATTTGTATTTATATGTGTGGTTATTTGTAAGTATGTATACAGGGTGTCCGAAAAGTCCTAGTATGGGCGAATACTTCTACTAGTACCAAGATTAATTAATTCGGATTTTGAGTAAATCGACCATATTCCTATTTAAACATGTGGCTGTTAGTGTGAATGTATACATGGTGTCCAAAAAGTATTGGGATGGGCAAATACTCCTATTAGTACTTAGATAAACCTAAGTAGGTCGTATTTCAAGCAAATCGAATATATTGTCACGCCCTCGTTTTAAGGGTGCAACTAGGGGCGTAGAGGTAACGGAACCTTAATTAAATTGAAACTAAACGTGATTTTAAAAACAACTTAAATCATTTATTTACAATTAAATAGGAACATTAAAACGACATACAAAATACAGATTTATGTTTTACTCTCGAAAGACAACTTAACTTTATATTACTTACATTAAATATTTGAAGATCATCTCTTCCACAATTCATCACAATCACCAACGTATCGGACCGAGGATCGTGCACTAGTGTCCTTTACCACTCTTGTCTTTTCGATCGCCCTATTGCATAGTCAGCAATTCCCTCCTTTATTTGGAGCGTTGACTTTAGGTCGAAAACCTCGATAATGCTGACTAGGTAATTAGACGTCGTTTCAATAAATTATTTCGAGTAATTATTTGATTTTATAAAGGAACTATAATATTTCATAGTTGCAATTTTTATGTATATTCAATAAATAAGCTACATCCTGCCAATGTAGAGGGCAATAACTTATGATTAAGTAAAATAGGATTATAGATTACTTATTGAACTTCCAAATATTGATCTATGAAATATTATTGGTTTTTCCACTTGTGACACATCCCCCGGCCCTGTAAAAGCTGGACCCCAGCTTAAACAAGCCTATTGTTAAACCAGTTTAAATTTGAAAAAAAAATGTTTAAATAAAATGTAATTAAATCAAATTGAAAATAAAAAATAATTTCAGCGTTTAAAAAGATAAAAACTATACATATAAATTCTTGACAAAAAACATATAACGGTGCATACAGTTCACCAAAACAATAAAAGTTCACAAGTTGTCTTTAATATTTTCACCAATTTCCGTGTGCACCTGTGCCTCAGTACGGTCCTGTCGTAGAAAGCCATTGAAGCCCTGAAGTTTGCTCTTGATTGCTCTGCGTCGGTCGCGTCGAGGGTTTGATTGCGTTCTCGATGACTTGAGCCGCCGTGCTACCTTCTGCCTAACAGCTTATGCCTACGAGCCTGTTCCATTGCTGCTGGCTTCTATGCTCCGCCCATGTTGTTGTTGCCATTTGTAGTCAGCCGCCAAGGACTTGTCACTTGTTATAACCTTAAATTGTATAAAAAAGTTGTTATGTTTTAAAATTTGTAAGTTCATCAGTTTCTCGACGCGAGGCTGGGAAATCGACGTGAGTGACGGATTTCTTCCATAAAAATCATCCCTGTGTTCGAACTTTGGTGGTTAGTGATAGTGAAGTTCGGTGTATACAGGCGGTGCATTTTCCTTGCGTGTCGTTACGTCGTGAAAGCCTTGCTGATTTCGGTCTTCGGTTAGTGGAAAATTGTGTCAGTGCTTTGAAGTTCAAGTGGACGACTTCAGACATGACCATAGGCTTGGGCTGTTTTGACTAAACATCCTGGAACCAGGTTGACTGTTTCTCCAGGCATTGGTAGGCAATAGCATGTCATGGCAGTCGGTGCTGGATGCTCTATTCGTACATCTCTTCATGGGATATGGATGGACCAGGTTTGTTCCATTTGTTTGCCTGACACCTGAGAGCGTGGCAGCTGAAGGCGTCTTACAGGTTTCTTGGACCAGGTTTTAGATGCACAGTGGTGAAATGACATGAAAAGAAAGAAAAAGAGTAAGTATATGTTCCTATTTTTGCTTATATCTAATTAAATGACTGTAGATATTGATATCTTATTTCGATATAAATAATGAGTACCTATATATCGATATAACAATATCTCATTTTTAACTTGTACAACCCAATGTACATATTTGTACTTAACCATGTTTTTGGTTGTTTTGCATTAAAAGTTTTGAAAAAAATGATAAAGTAGCCCACTTAACAGTACTAATGTAATTAAATCTTAATAGATTGGGTTCAGATTGTTTATAAAAGCTTCTGTTAATTTACTGATTTACCTGACCTTTTTGAAACTCAAGGTCTATAATAAAATAATTTTGAACAGTTTATTTGCTTTATTTGTTCGTTTCTTGTATTTAAGTATTTCTTGATACCATGTAAAATGTATCTTTCTTATTACCCGTCTACTTAGGAATTTAAGCAAAATGTAGCTTTTTGTCAAGCTTTTTGTATACAATATAACAATAATTAATGTCTGGCGTAGGATTTTGGAATATACTTAGAAAACGCTCTACCGGTTTGTATGCCTCTGTCTCCTACCTACGCTTTAAATACAATTTCTCCTATTTTTATAGGTTTGTTTACTATATACTTACTCGTATATGTCACTATATACTTACTCGTATATGTGATTAATATATTCTTATAATATTTCTCCTGTATTCCAATGATATTTATCCAATGACTACATTTTTTAAGGTACCTATCATATAGTATTGGCTTAAATAACAAGGAAACGACATCAATCTTCGATTGATTATTTTTAAATGAATTTTGCAAGAATACTCAGGCATACGAAGTTTTCTCGCGTTCCATACACTTATAGTGTTTATATTTCTATGCACTGAATTCGTGCATTAACTTTATCCCCAGGAGACAGTGATAGAAGGTTTTCCTCTCCAAGTATTTCCAGTGTATATCGTTTTTTATATCTCTCCCCTGACATAGAGGGAAGTGTAGATAGTTCTATTCCTTCTTCCAATTGTGTAGGGGTAATATTATTATTAGTTTTATTTTTTCGTTTGCAGAAGCACTTCAATATCAGACGATAAGTTAAATAGAGCAGGACGATTGCTACGCATGTGCAAAGAAGTCCAAAGAGGATATCGTGAGCCACAGGGGAGTTGGGAGTTTCTGCTTGTACAGCAGGAATTGCAGGCGCTGTTAGCAGGAGTCTGTTGCGGCTAACGAAGAGGTATGCAACTGTGAGGGAAAGGACTATGTTCCACAGTAAAAAGAGTGAGTTGCTATGAAGCCCGTAAGTTTCACTATATGAAGTTATTGTGGGATAAACATCTTTAATTGAATCGAGGATGTTTTTAAGTGTACTGTCAGTAGAGGTTAAATTTAAATGGGGTATTTTTAAAGTCCAGTTAGTATTTAAACATTCATGAATATCTTTGTATGTAGGTAAATTATGTTGTAATTTTGGGTTAAGAATGAATGATTGTAAATTAGACCATATGGCAGGAATAATGTGTATTACTTTAACTTCACTTGTCATTCTGTCGGGACAAGGAAACCTGTTTGGAATAATAATTTCTTCCCCTGAATAAAGTTTGCAGTTACAAGGTAAATGAATTTTGATTGAGTCCTGATGTTTGTGTGTCTCTTGAATTTTATGTTTGGCTTCGCCACAAGAAATATAGGTGTCATTTTTTGGGTGAGTTACTACATAACTCTCATCGTATATTTCTGAAATTATCATGGACGTTGCAGAGTGACAGTTCATGGGGCAAGAGTGGCTCAGTTCTTGAACTGTAGCCCCTTCGTGAAGTTTCTTGACACATTCAGGACCTTGTATAGAGTCCGCTGAAAACCTTGGAATATAACATAGTTTGTTATGGTAAGGTTGGCACTGGTGAAGTCCAGTCCCGGAAATTTGTCGAATATGATGCCTTTGAGTGTAAGGGTCAGTAGATACTGCTAAAAATAATGTTTGATGAGGTATAGAACATGTTTCGTCAAACCATGCAAATGGGGTAGTTACTAATTCATAAAGTTCCCACTGTTTTCTATTTTGAACGATAGGAATTTTGACATGAATGAAAAGATTTGAATCTGTGAATGAACAATCTACTATTGGGAGTTCGAAGTACTTAGAGATTTCGGTAACAGGAATGGCCAGTTCCTGATTCGATCCTCCAATTTCGTCTTCCAATCTTTCCAAGTCCTTTTTGAGTACTGCCGGGTGAATAATTGACGAAGGAATTTTGTGGTGTTTGCATGAGTCTATTATTGTATGTCTTCGTATAGACCTAGTAAGCAGTATGGTCCGTTTAAGATTTAAGTATTCGGTGTACAGTGAGGTTAGGATCATTGATTCTTGGTGGTCCACTGACTTAAATATTCTGTTCTGTAAATCGTTTGTCTGCTGTTCTATCATTTTAAGCCTATCTTCTGTTTGCCTAAAAGTGTTTTTTAGAGACTTTGCATATTCTTCAAAGTGTTTTGAGTTTTCACTTATTTCTCTTATTGTCTTGGAAAGTCCTTGACCGATGGAATTTAGTTGTTTTCTCACTTGTTCCTCGCTTTCAGCAACTAAATTAAATTTCTCTGAAAAATGAAAATCCCCTGCCAATGAAATCTAACGCTCGCCTTCCTCTACTTTGCTTCTTGTTTTGCATTGAGGATATGCTCCATCCTTGTTCCAAGAATTCAAGTTCTTTTGCAAAAGATTTTCCTAGTTCATTAATGTGGTGGTTAATTATGCATTCTTCGCTTTTTGTACTTTGGCTCCTGCATATCGTATTCAATTGTTTGGTCTCTGTGAGGTTGTCCTCTGTCCATTCGGTTTTATATGTTGTTGGAATCGTGGCGTCGTAAGCAATTGCTTCTGGAAGGGGCTTCCAAAACGCTCCTGCACTGACTTCCACGCTATATGCTTCATACTTTGCTGCCTGTCCTCCATTTATTAACGCTATTAATGGTAATCTGATAAAGAAAATTTATTATTTATATAACAAGTCCTGTATCTAATAAGTGAGCATTGTTTTCATAAATATTTTTATGTTGGTACTGGTCCAATTGTCTTTTGATCGGCTGTACCTAGTATATCTGAACCTTTTTTAAAAAAAAATATTTTTCCTGAAACCTTTGTATTTTTATTGAATATGTATTTCTTTTAATATACGTGTATGTATCTAAGTTTAAAATTGTAAATATACATTCCCGGATATATACATTATCCTACTTTATAATATGTATATTTTTGTCCTAGTACCTAACTGTTATTACCTTATATTAATACCTAAAAAAATTGGTAAAAACCTCTTTTAATTTTATTTTTGTATTGAGCCTTAGCTTTTTAAGTATAATCCTACTTAAATTTGTAAGTTGTCATTATTAACAGGGGTAATTAATTAAGTTAATATGTACTTTCAATAACTTACATTGTGTACATGTTACATGTGCTTAATGCAATTGTTATAAATATTTGTTATTTTAATAGCTTGGGTTGTGATTAATAATTTATTTACATTTCGGGGGTGGGTATGGGTGTCCAGGTGTCATAGTAGGGGAGAATACGACTAACATGTACGACATCTTTCTTTGAATTTTTTGATCTGCCCTTTTGAATTTCATAGTCTATGTCCGAGACCTTTTTTGTTACATAATATGGGCCAAACCATCTTAACAGAAGCTTTTCACTTCTACCCACTTTTCTTACAGGAGTAAACACCTTTACTTGATCTCCCTCATTGTATTCTACATGTCTGTGTTTTTGTGTCATACCTTAGTTTGTCTATTTTCTGTTTTCGTAAAATATTCTCCACAGCCTTATTCCTTACTGCTAATGCATTTTCCCTTATACTGTGGGTATCAGAGTAGTTATCTTTCACCGGCATGAGATCAAGCCAAATCCAAAATCCAAATCCCCCCACTCTTCACCCCACCAAAATCCCCCCACTCTTCACCCCACCAAAATCCCCCCACTCTTCACCCCCACCAAAATCCCCCCACTCTTCACCCCACCAAAAATCCCCCCACTCTTCACACTACCAAAATCCCCCCACTCTTCACACTACCAAAATCCCTCCACTCTTCACCCCACCAAAATCCCTCCACTCTTCACCCCCCTCTCCTCTCCCTACCAAATCCTACTCAATAGTTACAGTATTTAACACAATTCAGATCATATCTGCAGCAGTCCCTATTGATTATTCATGGGACGCAGAACATTGCGAAAGCTATAATCCACAAGAGTACATAGAAAACAATTTAATAATAATCAATCCACCTTCAAATCTATCTAAGAGTGCTAAAAAAAAGTTTCGAACTCAACAGAGAAAGAAAGTTCAAGAATTGGAAGCAAATACACGTACATAGAAAACAATTTAATAATAACAAATCCACCTTCAAATCTATCTAAGAGTGCTAAACACCAAATCCCCCCACTCTTCACACCCTCCCCTCTCCGCTCCCCTCTCCTCTCCCCGCTCCAAAAACAAAAAAACAAAAACACAGACAACAAAAAACACTCTTCACACAACACCTACAAAACGTCGACACACGACTGAAATTTGTAATCTAAATAGAATAGCTTATAAGAAATGGTTAGTATACTGTTGACCGACAGGCAATTAACATGTCGGAAATATTAAAAATTATTCTTGACAACATTGAAGAAGTATTCAGTCGGAACCAGTATTATGGATCCTGTTTACCTGCAACTTTAATGGTTTGGGAACTTGCTAAAAAATATAATGTACATGTAGAACCAAAATGTGGAAAGATTTTCTATGATGAAATAGGAGTCAACATTCATTTTTGGAACGTGTTTAAAGGAGAAATTTACGATCCCACCGTCAAAGTTATAAAACATATGATACCAACCGTGGACCTTACGAAGTTTGTGTACAAAGAAGATCCTAGTATAAGCACAGATATGGAGACAGCAGTAATGTTGGATATATATAGTTGGATATATAGTTCCAGAGAACAAACAAAACACACCTTTACTTTTCCAACGCTCCAGATAAACTTAAAACTCTTAGAAAAATTATCCATACAAATGTATCTAGATGTATTAAATAAAAAGTTTGTATTCTTTGTATTTATGTGTTATTTTATTAACCTCTTTGTGAAGAACCAGATAACCAATAAGCAAAGCTGCTAGATCACGAGCGTTACTTTTTTTATTAACCATAGAACCACAACGTGGTAAACACATACATGTGAACACCCATTATAAGCGTGCCATGGATTGTTGTAAAGATGAAATTAAATGTAAAGTGTGTGAGCAAGTTCTACATATGATTATTTTATCAGACGTCTGTGTAATGGGTAACAAACCGGATGTGCAGAAAATCACAAACCATAAAATTGAAAAAACAACTTTAGAACAATTCTTATAATTGTATAATAGTTTTACATTGCTGGAGCACACACTTCGATGCTGCGATATAAAAGGAGGGAATAAAGCTTGTGATTTTAGAGAAACACTATGAAGAAGGTTACATTTAACGAAAATATGAATAAAATCCATGTATTGCTTGCATGGAAGTTTGCTTACAAAGCAGCACGCCAGAATGATTATGAGCAGTATGTGTTGGATAGATACCGCTTTCAAAATAGACTTCAATATGCTGAGAATCTTTTGAAGGATGTTTTGGATGAAAATTACAGAAATAAAATATACAATGAACGTTTTAAATAATTTTTGTTGTATTAGTGGTTATGCTACGACGATACTACAACCAATTCAAGCTCATATCCCCCCACCTCACCCATGGGGCTTGACGTGAGTGGGGGAATATCTATAAATTTATACGCACACGGTTTCTGAAACATTAGTTGCTAGAAATATGATTCAAAAACGAAAGCTGGTTGGTTGCAGAAAATCGGTGAAAAAGCTTAAACAAGAAGACAGAAGCAGATGCCCTGTTTGTTTATATTCCATGAGAAGAGAAGAAATTTGCACACCCAATTCGTGCACACACAAATTTTGTATAAAGTGTTTAACAGAGTGGACGAAAACAAACGCACATTGTCCTCTTTGCAGAAGATTCTATTTCTCAATTGTTTTAAAAGAGACTAAGGAAAAGTTTCTTGTGAAGAAAAATGACAGTGCTGATCAAGCTCTAGTGATATTGTTGTACATAAGTGACATGAATTTAATATAGATATATAAGAAGTAAATAAAACCATGTTGTTAAATATAAAGTTTTTTTATTTTATTATATTACATCTTTTTTTAATATCCAAGAATTGTGTGATTTATCCATTCCCAACCATTTAACATAAACTTTGTTTCCTTTTCTTCTTAGCACCTTTTCCACGAGATACACGTTTGAATGTTTGACTTTCTGCAACTCCGGTTCATAAAAACTACCTAAAATTATTTCATTTTTGTCATCTGTCAGCAAATATGTTCTTGGGTTGGTTAATTTAATTTCTTTAATTTGAAAAATTTCATTTGACCTGTTTGGTGTATATCCCTTTTGAAAAGCCTCCCTGTATTTACTAACCCTAACATAATCCCCTTGTTTAAATTTTGATTTTCTGGGGTCAATTGTTTTTATATTATTATAAGTTGATTTTAGAACATCTTTTTCATTTTCTTCATTTATATCAATAGGTTTTAATCCTGTTGTTCTATGTTTAGTTGTATTATACTTAAAAACAATATTATTTAGGATATCCAACCATTTATAATTACCTTGCAAGCTAAACTGTTTCCACATGAGAGTTTTTAAAGTTCTGTTGACCCTTTCAACAATACTTGCTTTGACTGTGGAAAATGTACTGTAGTGATTAATGTTATATTTTTCCATTAATTTATTAAAGTTTTTGTTGAAAAATTCTCTTCCTTGATCTGTATGTATGTTAGTTGGAGGAGTTTTCGCAAGCTTTAAAATTTTTTCCATAGCTAAAGTTACTTCCTCAGCAGTTTTTCTTTTAACAGGTTGAACCCAAACATATTTGGAAAATGTGTTTATAACAACTAAAATATATCTATATCCTTTATTTAGTTTTGCATAAGGTATCATTTCCACCAAATCTGCTTGCCATAAATCGTTTAAATTTTTAATAATAACCCGTCGTCGTCTAAAATTTTTTCTAGCAGGTTTATGTAACTCGTTGACTAGATCTTCCTTGATGTTGGTTTGTTTACTCATGACTTCTAAATGTTTAGTTTGTTACTTCTACAGGACATTTTATTAACAATTCGCCATAAAAATCTTCTAACTTTCAGGACGATGAAAAGAAAGAATATCCCCTTTTTTTAACCGAATACCTACAGGGTCGGTGATCTTTTTTCCATTAATTTTTAAGAAAACATATTTTTTCGGGTATTCTCCAGAAATTATAGTAGCAGATTCCATAGGAAAACCATATGTAATTCGTTTGTCTTGTAATAAATGGTAAACTCTATCGGACAGAGAGTAATTTCCCATAAAAGGTAATACCAAATTATAATATAGTTTAACGGCACTAAGGTCAACAAGTTTTATAATGTTATGTTCTTTATTATCTTTGCCAAAGATGTGGGAACCAAACTTGTCAATAGACATGGTTGTTGCCAGCGGTAGAATAAGGAATAAACATGTGAGAATTAGTATTTATTTAATTATTTTTGCTTCTCTTAGTTCTTCTAAAATCGATATTATTTCATTTTGATGACCAGTATGTCCAGCCATTTGCGATGACATCAACAATTTCAACCTATCCATGATTTCGTTTGGATCGTCATAATAAACGTAATCTAATTTCTTTTTTGATAAATTTAACATAGCTCCCCCCTTTCCACTTTTTGTAGACAGATTTCTTGTAGAACGCGGTCTTTGTGGAGGTAACAAACGCGAAGTACTTGGTAGTATTGCACGATAACCTGTCTCTGTTGTGCTTCCACGCTTTAATATACCTTTTTGTAATAAGTAAGGTTTAACTATTGTCAAGTATTTAATGTCGGTTGAACCTTGAATTTGACTATCAGGATCAAAATTTCGTCTATATGCATTTGTCCTATTCAAAACATCCATATAATTTTCCATATCATTTGATGTATATCCAACAGGTTCTTTTTTAAAAAGAAGCTCATACAATTCAGGTGTTCCCTCATACCTAACTCCTTCAACTTTAAAATCTTTTCCTATGAAATCCACCACAGAATTAGCAATCTTATATTTATCTGCATCAACATCATGTCTAAAACCATATTTGTTATCAAATTTGCCTTCCGTGTCTTTTATTAGCCCATCAACGAATGGTCTTAGAAGTGAATGATATGCTTCCAAATATTCTTCATAAGCAGGTGTTCTTGTTAATTCTAAAACATCTTGTCGCAACTCGCCTATAGTTGGTTCAATTGTTGTTTCAGGGCTTGATTCTCCTGACTGTTGCGAATCTTCAAAAAATACTTCTTCATCTCCTAAAAGTGAGGGCATGTGTGTTGGAAGATATTTACTATATGCATTTGATTTCCTTTGATTGACCTCTGGCGTAGGAAATTGAAATTTTGGGGTCGAAACTAATTGTGGTGAATATACTTCTTTTTTAATGAACGGTTCTGTTTTAATTGTCTGAATTAATTCATGCAAAGGTTGAGTTATTGGTTTAAATTCTTTTTCCATACGAATTTCTTTATCAGATAAATCTGATTTTAAAGCTTTATACTTTTGTCTAACGGCTTGTCTAGTTTTTACCAACTCTTTCGCTGTTTTTTCGTCCATCTTTACAAAAGGTAGGTTGTATACTAGAAAATTATCGTTGTGTCAGAGAGTTATATAGTGGAAATAAAATTATCAAATCCTTTTCTATAGCGGCCACCATTAAATTCACAGTCTTTATCAATAACGACAAAGTCATATTTATGTTTCCAACACATTGAACACAAGTTTTTAAACTCTTGAAAGCTCATGTCACCATTTACATGATCATCAGTAGGTTATACATAGGGAAATTACTCTCCTCCTCCTAATTTGCATATTAAAAGTAATGAGTTTTACTCCATATATTAAAATTAATTAGTTTTACTCCATATATTAAAAAATAATAATTTTTTTACCTCCGCCTCTGAACTGAGAGACCCAATTAGCATATCATAATTAGTTTAACTCCCTATAATTAGTTTACCTCATAATTTTCCTCCGCCTAAAATTTTCCTCCACCGCTGAGGCGTTTTAAGACCGTATATCACGAGATTAAAAGCGAAGTTAAGAGTGAAAGTTAAATTTTACTGAATCCTTGTGACCAATCTGGCCTTATAAAGATCCCTTTGTAAAAAGTTTTTAAAAATAAATCACGAAGATGTTAACAACTTTGCAAGTTAGTTTTGCTTCTACATTCATCAATATAGAAAACTAAGACACTCGAAAAAAGGGCTTACATTGCTATATTTGTAGGCCAGAGAGCAGAGAGCAGAGAGCAGTGAGCAGACAGCAGAGAGCAGACAGCAGAGCGCAGGGAGCAGGGAGCAGGGAGCAGGGAACAGGGAGCGGAGAGCAGAGAGCAGGGAGCAGAGAGCAGGGAGCAGAGAGCAGAGAGCAGAGAGCAGGGAGCACAGAGCAGGGAGCAGGGACCAGGGAGCAGGGAACAGGGAGCGGAGAGCAGAGAGCGGAGAGCAGAGAGCAGAGAGCAGGGAGCAGGGAGCAGGGAGCAGAGGGCAGAGAGAAGAGATAATAATTTTCTTTTTACCTCCGCCTCTGGACTGAGAGACCCAATTAGCATATCATAATTAGTTTAACTCCCTATAATTAGTTTACCTCATAATTTTACTCCATGTAAAATTTTACCTCCGCAAGTCATTGATTGGTCACATACACAATTAAAAAAACAAGGTTAAATCCCACTCTAACCATCAAAGTAGAGGGACAGGAGATGTATAAGTTGTGCATAGAGGTGACACTTTAATTTAGTTTTAGTTTTCAGTAAGGTTAAAATGTCTGTGAATGAAGAAGTGTTGCAAGAAGTTCAACGAATAGAAAAAGAGTTTATTAATAAAAGTATTTGGTATCAAAGATTTGCTTTAGAAAGTAAACCAGAATGGACTCGTTTTTACACTGATACGGTGGAATATTTTGAAAAGGGTATAGATATTTGTCGTGATTTTTATGAAAATGAAGATCTTCTACAGTTAATAAGAAATTTTTCAAATAATGGATTTTCTAGGAAGGTGCTTACTTTCAAAAAATATATCTCAGATAGTGAATCGGAGGTGTTCAATTTAATAAAGGAAGCTGAGAAAGAATGTGACGAACTTTGGTCTTAGTGATTTTGTGATTTTTGGTGAAGTGTAAATATGGAGACTTTAGTCAGTGAAATGTATGAAGATCTTATTATGTCAGAAGCATGTTCGAAATATTATGCACCTGGAGCTGAAGAGGATACGGAAGCGCAAGATGTAATATTATACATAAAATATATGGAACATGCATCAATATGTCAAGAAGCAGCGCAAGCTTGTTTAGACTTTTTAAAGACAAAGAATTTTGTAAAGTTAGTGATTAAATTTTATCGGTTAGAATTATATGACAACATTTCTGTATTAAAAAATAAATATGAACAATAATATTTTTATTGATTTGTGAAAATAATTTTTTTAATCGCCTTTAAATGAAAATTGGTAATGGGGGTTGTTTAAGTTGTAATCACTTGTATTAGAATATGGAGAAATAAAACAGTAATATATTTAATCAGTCTTTTTATTCATTCATAAAAAAAAATTATCATACATATACAGTACATTTGAAAGTGCACACATAGACGGTGACTTAATATGGAAAAAACATTTAGGTGTTGATGGATGTAGAATTGGTTGTTCGTCTACTTCAATTATAGGTTTCTTACAATATTTTCTAATATAGTTAGCCTTTTCACTTCCTTTAACATAAACAAATTGGGCTTCTTCAGTCATTTTTTGAACAATATTGGAAAAATAGTGGAGTGGTGTATATCCAACATTCCAATTGATGCAGTGATGATTCTTCATTAACCATGTAGCTTGCTTGTGTAAATCAGGAGAAAGAAAACTTAATGGATAGGGTTGTTTAAAGACATAATGACTAATTCTGCTTCCATCATACGTAGCCAATTCTTTGGGAATAAATTTGTTTCGCTCATCCTTAAATCCTTGTATATCCAAAACTAGTCGCATATTTTTAGCAACGAAAATTGCTGGCAGATATATTTTTTTAGAGAGTATTCTCTTATTTGTTTTTTTAGAATTTCTATGTTTTTAATAAAAATTTCAATGCGTATCATTTGAGATGAAGTCATTAGTGTATCACCTTTGAATACATAATTATTACTAGAACTATAGAATAATGTGATTGAAATAAATTTAGTCTATAAACTGGAGTGGGGATAATTATTATAGTTGTTTTACTATTTTAGTTAGTGGATTATAAGTAAATACTTTATCGTGAATTATTAGGCAATATGCTGATGTTTTTGCTGGAACTGTTTCTTTTGTCTCAAACTCAATTCTCATTGTTACTGGACCGGTCTGAAGTAAGTCTCTTTGATGGGAACAGTTAATATAAACTATAGGTGCGTTGTCTTTAAAATCTTTTGGACTGAAGATTGGTTCTACCGGATGGTTATAATACATTTGACGAAATTCGGAAAACATTTCATATAATATGGCAAATTTATTATTTGTAAAATCTAACTGAAGATCGTTGTAAGGATACCTTTCAGAATTTAAATAAACATTTATATTTCTTAGTTCACAATGATCAAATTTACTCATATCCATTTTAAGGTTGTTACGTTTATCTTTTTGAAAAGCGATTAAAACATGGCGTGGTGTCTCAACTTTTGTAGAAGTTTTAACAGGCCAGTTGTGCCTAGTGGTTTCTAATAATTCAGGATATTCAACTAATTCCCAACTACGGAAAGTAATAATAATGTCACTGTTCCTGTCAATAATTTTGGTAAGTGCTAATCCTTGAGGAATGCCTACAGTAAGATGGGGAACTCGCCAACAAAGTTTTGTTAATGTGATTTTTGGTTTTTCATTATCGCTCGTTGATATTAACGCGTTTGAATCATTATTACTCCTTATCAAAATTAATTCTTGTTGTGAATTTAAAATAATTTTATTATAATCTTCAAAAAATCCAGAATACATTTTTAGAGGAATACACAGAGAAACATTTCCTTGTTCATCAGTCATAATCTTGTCCCCTTTTTTAGATTTCGGATACCAACCACCATTTTGAAGTTTTACACTTTCATTTTCATTAAATGATGCATAACCTTTTAATGTAGAAGTTATTCCAATATCCCGTACAGAATCAATAGTAACTCCATTTAAAACATATCTCAGTTCCTTGAATAAAAATGCTGGTGCATTATTAATTAATAAGGTATTTTTTAATGGTTCATTATTTTCATTTAAGACTTTTAGTTCTAAGTATAATTCACTTTTACAGGGTAGAGGATATTTTCCTGTTTGTTGCAAAGAAATTCGTATTTCATCATTTGGTCCTAGTTTATTTGGATTAAATGGATCGAAAGAAAGTAATTCCCAACTCATTATTGATTCATCTACAAGAATGTTTTCTTTTACATTTAAGTGTTCCATTTTATTGTTTTGTTTTAAGCTTGAAACCTATAGATACGAGAAATTTGCGGTTAGAAGATGTTAATGCTTTAGAGTTTACCCTCTTACTGATTGAACTTTGCTTGAATTTACTTATATTAAACTTTTGTTGATGACCGAAATTTGTCTTTTTGTTATATAAAAAACCATTATTCTTCTATTTTCTTAAGATGTAGTCTTACCGTAACGGTTTCTCCTCTGAAATTGACGATGTCACCTTCTTGGTCGAGTATTTTAAGGGTAATTTTGTCTATAATTTTAACTGTTACAGGTAAATAAATAATGTGTTGAGGTGACTCTATTATTTTATAACCAGGACCTACACTGGGGAAAAACTGGTGAATTATATGAACTGGTTTTCCGTTTAAATAAGATCCTTCTGCAACACTACAATCTATGTTTAGGGAGTTTACCCGAATAATTTCAGCGGGTCGATCTGAGATATATTCTTGATTTGCAATCAACTCTTTATTATCAAATCCAAGTATTTTTCCTATCGTGCCTTTGCGAAATGTTATTGGAAAAGTTGTTTTAATGTGAGTTCGTAAAGTATTATTATTGGGGAAAAGATGAAAACTTAAGCCTTCTTTATCAAGATGGTTTTGTAACAATGTATTTAAGTCGTCTAATTCATAGCTTCCAAATGGTATTCTAAATTCATTCGTTTGATTATAAATAAACAAATTATTTGTTGCATCAATATTCGGAATAGCATTGAAAGATTCAAAATTAATAAGACCGATAACATATTCAAAATTTTCGTCTAAATATATTGGCGGGTTAAACTCTACTGTTAGTGTAGAAGAATTACCACTAATTACAAAACTATATGACATGTTTCTTTAGACTTCTATTAAGGAATAAATTTGAAAATATTCGTTACATGTTTTTATAAAGAAATTTTAAACATAGTTGTCCACAATTGGTTGCATTATACTTTTGATACTGATCATGATTATATTGTATTATGTTGTTTTTACCATCACTATAAAAGTATTTAATTAATTCAAGTGGAGGACGTAAATTTCCATAACTATCAAAATATATTATATTTGTTCCTTTTTTAACGTAAGCTGTCCAGTGACTTCCTTCCCCCTAGATTCGTCTAAATTAATTATTCCACACTCCGTTTTTTTAATTTTTTTTGGTAGTTTATTTCTCATAAAAATACCTCGAAAGTATGGTATTTTTAGTTGTTTAACATATTTAACTATATCAATGTTTGTGAGCGGTTTTCGAGGTATTTTGTTTAACAGTTTTTTGAGTATGGTTTAAGATATAAGCCACAACCTGATTTGTATGGTCTTAAATAAAGTCCACTTCCCTTTTTTCCTACCGCAATAGATTCCATAGTTTGATTATGTCTTTTCTCTTCTTCTAATTTTTGTTTTGCAGCTTTCGCATCATTAACAGCTTTAGCAATTCCAGCTGCACCTCCACCTAGAGCGCCTAAAGCCGATAATCCAGCGAATAATGGTATAAGTGGTAAGAATCCACCAGAAGACTTTGGAATTGGTAGGATTCTCCTTTTTGGAGTAGATACCTTTCCATATTTCTTTATAGATTCTAACGCTATTTTAGCACCCGCTTTTAAACTGTTAATATTTTTTCCTTGAATTCCCTTTCTGGCTAGTGAAATAGCTTTGTTTAATGAAATTCCACGTCCTTTACGATCCCTTGTTCTCCTTTTCCTTCTTTTCATCCCCATTCCTAATTTTGTTTTAAGTTTCATTGCTCCACTTATTCCTAAAGCAGCAGCTTTCTCACCAAAACTTGAGTCTTTTGCTTTGAACCGTTCCAAAGCTTTCTGAGCTAATAAACTATCAGCAGCATGTCTACCTTTTATATCTTTTGAGGCTGAATATGCAATATCATGCACTTTACACGCCTCATCTAAGGGATTTATTCCTTTGTCACCTCGTGCAAGTCTCTTTTCTAATTTGGTTCCCGGACCACAAAAGTTATATCCTGGAAGATGCAGTTCGAAAGGAATTTTATTAATTAGTGTATTTAAGACACCACTTCCTCTCTTTTTGAATGTTCTTTTGCGTTTAATGCGATTTGGATAAGATATCGTCATGTTATAAATCTTTGAATGAAAAATTTTCTGATACCAAGTTGCTTATATATAAAAACATGTAAGTTTAAAATCATTTAGTTAATGTCGAAGATGCGGATCGAAAAACAATCCTATACAATCAATATTCGAGATCATGATGTTGCAAAAAATAATTTTCGAAAACATGGACAATTATTTGATGGAAATAGTAAAAGGGGATTAGTGGTTGGACCATCTGGATGTGGAAAAACTAATGTTCTTATTAGTATTATAGAGGACCCTAGTGGTTTGCGATTTGAACATATATATATTTATTCAAAATCCTTGTATCAACCAAAGTATGAATATCTGAGAAAACTTTTCACACCTCTCAAAGAAATTGGTTTTTACGAATCCGAAGATGAAGAAAATATTATTTCACCAAAAGATATCAATCCAAATTCTATTATAATATTTGACGATATTGTTTGTTGTAATCAAAGTATAGTTAAAGATTACTTTTGTTTTGGAAGACATAAAAATACAGATTGTTTTTATTTATGTCAAACGTATTCATCTATACCTAAACAATTAATTCGTGATAATGCAAATTTATTAATAATATTCCAACAAGATTCAACTAATCTGAAACATATTTATGATGATCATGTTAATATTGATATGTCATTTAAACAATTTAGAGAGTTATGTTTATTGTGTTGGAGAGACAAATATGGATTCTTGGTTGTGGACAAAGATTCAAATATAAATTCTGGAAGATATCGTAAAGGATTTGATTCCTTTATTCATTTATAAATAGCTTACCAATATCAGGTTTGTATAGTATATGACAAAAACTCAGATGAACAAGATGGATGAAAAAGCGGCAAAAGAATTAGTTAAAATTAGAAAGGTAGTTAAACGAAAATTTCAGCCATTAAAAGCTGATATACTACAATCTCAGGTTCAAAAGGAAAGAGAATTAGAACCCATTATAAAACCTTTGAAGGAATTATTAACAGATAAGTTAAAGAAGGAAAAAATCAAAGTAGAATCGTTGGAAAATTTAAGTTTCTTAACTATAAAGCAGCCATCTTCATCACAACCTTATTTTTCTTCTACACCAACTATACAAAAAAGAGTATCATCATATGATAAACATTTATTACCAATGGGAGCTTCTTTTTTAGAAGAGGAAGAGGTTTTTGAAGGAACACCAGTTAATCTTAGCAACGAATCCGACGAAGGAATTAGACAACAACTTGAAGAAAGCAGATCATATATCCAGAATTTACCTTCAACAAAAACATATAAAATATATTTGGAACAATTTGATCCACTGCCTAGAAAGTATGTAGATGAAATGATAAGAGATACGAAGAGCTTATTCGATCACAAATATGGAATTAGACATAATATAAAAGATGAATCTTTTTCTATTGGCGATTCAAGAATAAATTTTCAAGGAAAAGATGTATTAGTAAAAGGTCTTACATACGAAGGCACGCCTGGGTTATTTGAATTGTTATTTAAAAAACATCCTCTGGGATACAAAGCCAAAGATGTGGACGACTACATGGATATTTTAAAAAGAACTAATGCCTATCGAAAAAATTATAAAGAGAACGAACAAATTCACGGAACAGCTTCAGATAAATATGTTACTCTTATTCATCCATACCTTGTAGATAAGGATATTTTAAAGGATCCTCTTAGAGGTAGAACCCGTTCATTCTCCAAACCTCTAGCGCCTGTTACAAGGGCTAGAACTAGAGCTTCTTCCATTGCTCAAACATCACAAATACAACAATATTTTAAAAATTTAACAAAAAAAGGGACAGGTTTCATGGATTTATCTAATAATAAAATAGATTTTGTTTATTTCGATGATCCCAATGAATTAGTTGAAAGGTTAAAATTATTATTAGCTTCAAAAGCAGCTGGCCACACTGGGCACAATAATGAAATTAACTCTATTATTGAAGAATTAAAAGAGGAAAGGTTGTAATTATTTTGCTACACATTCAAAATGACTCGACAAATTTGGTAGACACATTTCAAAACGTTTTAATATTAATGTTACATTAGAACCTCTAAAAAGAGAAGTTAATGAACTAAAGGAAAATTTTAAAATTGAAAAAATTCAGAATGATCATTTCAGAAGTATATATAACACAAAATATGAGGAATTTAGAGAAAAACTAGAAAAGAATGTTCAAGCAATTGAAAATATAGAAAAAGTATTTCAATTATTACAGGCGGGTTTGAAAACAACAGTGGAGGATTTTGAAAAACGATTTGTTAAACTACAACAAAATGTTGACAAAAGCATCCAAGATCTAGAGGATTTTAAAAAATACACAAAAGCCTTTTCTTTGGAAAAAATTGTAGAAGATTTAAATGATTTTAAAACTTTTGCTAAGGAGGCTCATCATACTGCATTTTTTAATCGAAAAAATATAATAGCAGCTGAAGTTAAGATTTCAGACATAGAGTCCAAATTGACACAAAGCCAGCAACATATTTCAGACAGTCACAACTAAAACATAAACAAAATATAAAAAACTAAAAAATGAGTGAAAATATTAAAGAAACTGTAGTGAACGAACTTCATAAACCCGCTAGAAGAAATTACAAAAGAAGACGGGTTATAGTTAAAGAGTTAAACGATTTATGGCAAGCAGATCTGGTTGAAATGCTACCATACGCAAAATTTAATAGAGGATATCGATATATTTTAGTGGTGATCAACGCATTTTCCAAATATGCTTGGGCTGAACCTATTAAGACTAAACAAGGAAAGGATGTTGTGGAAGCTATGGACAAAATTTTAAAAAGTACTACAAGACCAAAAAACTTGCAAACGGATTTGGGTAAAGAATTTTATAATCAACATTTTCAAAAACTTATGAAAAATTACAATATAAATCATTACAGTACTTTTTCAAATTTAAAAGCAAGTATTGTTGAAAGAGTAAATCGTACCTTGAAAGGTATGATGTGGAAGCATTTTAGCAATCAAGGTAATTACAAGTGGTTGAATATTTTACCAGAAATTTTAAAAAAGTATAATAATAAAAAACATCAAAAAACAGGGTTCAAACCTGCTAATGTTAATGAGAAGAACGCAAATATAATTATGAAAAAATCATTTACACATAAGAAAACGATTGATCCCAAACAAAATAAATTTATATTAAATGATTTTGTTCGAATTTCTAAACATAGGGAAGCATTCTATAAAGGATATACACCAAACTGGTCTACTGAAATTTTTCAAATTAGGAAAGTACAGTTAACAAATCCAACCACTTATCTCTTAAAAGATATTAAAAACGAAAATATTGAAGGTGGATTTTATGAAGAAGAGTTACAGAAGGTAAAACATCCTGATGTATATTTGGTTGAAAAAATACTAAGAAAAAAAGGAAATAAGGTATATGTTAAATGGTTAGGATTGGATAAATCACATAATTCATGGATATTAAAAAAGGATGTATTGTAATACGATTTCTAGATATCTTTATTGTAATATAATTTTTAATATATATAAATATTACCAAGAAACAGTTTTTTATTAAAACAACATTATTTTAAACTAAATTTCTTTATTGAATCTTTCATTATAAATTACATTTCTATGATTTACATCAAATATTTTAGAAAACATTTTTTTACAATTTTGTATTCTTTTTTCAAAACGAAGTCGATCCAGGTAGTACTGATGATAATCACTTTTGCGTGATTGTCTTGAGGCATAATTCCAAACAACTAATAAGTGAAATTTGTTTTTGTCTTCATTAATATTCACTGATTTCTTCATAATATTTCCTTTTTGGAGTAATTCTTCTCACTTTATTTTCCAACACGTTCGGATACATCAATAACATCTCCAACATGGTACTAACATTTTCACTGTTAGCATTTTGACTGGGATTTAAAACATTATAAACACTTGTTAACAAGTCCACTGAATTATTGACGAGTGTAGTTTGGAACACATTAAAATATTTTTCAAATTCTTGCTTTTTTATAATTTGAATTCTATAATTAATTAATTCTTGTATTTCCCACAATTTATCAGTAGTGTCTCTAGCGAAATACAAATAATCACCATCACATCTATGAAGTTTTATAATAGGATTTTGATTAATTTTTTCAAATGACAAAGTAAGATCATTAATCTTGATTGGAAAGGGTTCGTTGTTACATGAATAGAAATAATTTACCACTACTCCCTGATATTTCAAAAGACTATTCTTCACTTAAAGTAATACTGAATCCATTTTGGCTTCTAATTTTTATTTTAGCCGAGAAATCTTCCAAACTTATTCCAACATGTATTAATTTTGATAAGGACTTATTCAAGCAAAACACTTTGTTGTTTAAAAGTTTTTCTTCATTTACTTTTTTTATGTCACTACTATAATAATCTGATTTTGGGTCGTTAGAAAAATACTGATTTTTCGAATAATAGGTCATTTTGAGAGACCCAAGTAGACTGCTATCATTTTATGTCACATTTATCCTTATATTAACATCCCTTCCATAATGAAAACGCAAGGTTAATATTTTTTACATTATTTAACATGAAGAGTAAACTTAATAATTAAATTTATAAAACATTATCGACATAATCGACAAGACACAAAGTATAAATATTGATAATGATAAGTTTAAAATTCCGATTATTTTACAAGATTCATTTTTTAAAGATTTCTTAATACTTTCACATTCTGTATTATTTGAGCATTCTTCCGTCTGCAAATTCTGAATCCAATTAGTGTCCAAAATAGTATTATTAGGATAATAATATAATATTTTAAAATATTTACTATTTTTTTCATCGTTTTGCATTAAGTGAGAAAAAGCTGAAGTAAAATTATTATTAATTAGTTTGTATTTCATATAGTGACAATGCTTACTTAAAGCAGAATCTGTTTTATTTCCAAAACACACCATAGCATGTGTTACTCTATTTGGATTATGCACATACAATATATTATTAGCAATGTAATATAAAAGGATATATGGATTAAGGGTCATAATTAAAAATCCAATATAGTTTAAAAAATATATTAAACAAGAAAAGACCTTCACAAGACAAAATAATTCTAAGGACTGACAGTTACATAGTTTAACAAGAGTTTAAATATATTTGGTTACAATATTTGAACGAACAAATGAAGAAAGGAAGAAAAAATTTATTTTCAAAAACTACAAATTGTCTAACTGCGGATAGATTCAATACTCTGGTGGATGTTGACCGCTACAATTATGATGTCGATGATAGGGTCAATAAAAATGTGTGCGGTACACTCTTCCATGGTGTGCGAGCAAGTGAGGTATTGCTAATAAAAAAATTCGCTTTTTAAAAAGCACGTCGTGCAGTATGATTTAGTATAATTATGAAGAAAAAGAATCAATAAAAGAGAAATGTTGGTGAGAATATATATTGATAAATAGGAAGTACAAACTAAAAATTGTACTTATAATTAAACATGCGTTTACATAACCTTTTTGGTTGTTTCCGGTGCACTGGTGAACATTCCAAAGAGTGCATCGGAATAGCACACGGTTGAGAATTGTAATTGAAATTAGGACCACTGTCACTGCTGGGGCACTTTTTGATGTGAGACCCTTTGACTGTCGGAAGCAGGGTTGCTGTGTCGGTGGCGTTGTTTGACATTGGTGGTGGTGTTGGGCAGGGGATGGATTCTGGATGTCCACTGGGCGAATTTGGTGTTGTGGGAATATCACAAATCCACAAATCCAATAATAGCGCTTCTGCATCTGAATGAAACGTGTCGCAAAACGCACTGAACTCTGTAAAATTCATTTTTGACACTTTGTGGCGCAAAGCTTCATTAATTGATAATTTCATCGTACTATAGCGTGATACTCAAAGGAAAGTATGGTTAAAAGGCGACTGTTGTACTACTGAAGGAAAACAGTACGCGGTTAAATATGGTTTGAAGCAAGCTCCTCCCATATGTAGAAGAAGGCGGTAGAAATACCCCAACCAAAGAGAAAGTCTTTTGAGTGTAGCTTTACTATTGCAGAGATATTATTAAAAGTGGGTGGATTCGAATATAGACACCAAAGTACATCCCCTGAAAGTCCGTGCGCATGTCTAGCTTGCTCGGTATGCGCGTGGTACACATTTTGATCTTCGGCGCAGAAAAACAAATAAGGGGCGCATAAGTGGCTTATACAAGCGAAAATATACTCAATAAAAACAATTTAATTAATTAAAACTATTTTTTGTTAAACTACAACACCAGTAAGCGTGGGTTTTGAAATAGTAGACTTAATATCAATAAGACCTATTCTACTTATACATAAAAGCCAATATCTCGCCAATAAGCTTCGTAATAAAAATAAGCAAGTTAATTCCACAGCGTTGTTTTTTTTAAATAATTACAATCTCCAATAGAGATTTTCAATTTCAAAAGATTCTTTATGCGGAAATATTGCTATTTGAACCCTTAATAGAACTAAAGAAACTGTTTAATAGCAGAAATATTTGGTAATCATTTTTTTATTTAATTATCCGTATATCTGCGAAAATTTAAAATTATGTTTTATTTAAATCCATTAAAAATAAATAAATGCTGCTATCGTGCTTGTAAATCTTCGTACTACTCCATTCTCCGCCGTACTTTTTAGGAATTTAATTAGATTTAGAATTTTATTGCGAGTGTTTTCCAATCTTCACTGATAATATTTTTGTGGTTCAGGTTTCCAATAGCCAATGTATATTTTAATTTTCTATTTCGAGCGCCTAGGGGGAGAGGACGCTTCCCCATTCCCCTATGAATGCGCCCTCGATAAAAAAAAATGCATTCTATTACTTTTTATCTCAAATAAATAGCCACAACAGCGTTACTATCAATATTTGCAACACCCATTTTCTTTAATGCTCTTCATAAAAAAAATGGACATTCAAAAAAAAGAATGGCGATAGCGATTTTTTTTATCCATCAAAATTTATATTTTAAAATTAATTAAATAATTAATAAAATGTTTATGTTAAATTATCTAAAAAATAATATACTATACAGCATTTTTTTAATTCGCTTGTTTGCCTCTCACCACACCCCTGTAAAATTCTTTAACATCTGTTAGACAAAATTAAATAATTATCTGACCTCAATAACTCAATATCTTATAGTTAATATTTTGGAAAAAAATCCCTGCCCTCGTCCCTTCTTAAACCTCCCTATATTATTTTGTATAACCAAGATACAAATAAGACCACAGTAAACGAAAAAATTGTCCATTTTCATGATTTTTTTTAATTATATATAATTGTTTACAGCTTTGTCTCATTTTTGCTAGAAAATAAAAAATCGGTCAAGTGGAAGCTATACTTGCACAATTAGTGTTCCATGCCACAAGCCCCCACCTGAGCAAACCACACCGCGTATCACATCGCTTATGCGCGGAGCATTGAAAATAGTGCAAGGTCAAAAGTTGATTCTTACATCGTGAGAAATATTTTTTTGTCGAAAAACTTTTTCTCTTAAACCAATGGTTCAGCAGTTACAAGGGAATAAACAATCGAATTATTTATAACAATTGATCGCGATAGAATTTTTCAATCCTGATAATGTTGGTTTAATCTACAGCTAATTTTTAATGTTAATGATTTTTTTTCACATTTTTCTGAGCGATCCTTTTGGTGATAAGGGTGGGGACAACAATTTTTAAGCGTTTTTCCCCAAAAATGTTTAAAAAAAAATGCATAAAAAATATATAATATATATTGTTGAATTCATGCTTCAATAAGCTTTCATTTGACAACCTACAGGATGCATTTTTTTTTTCCATTTCCCCTAAATTAACTCCCAGAATCAAAACTTTTTATACTCAAGTCTGTAACTGGGTCACTCTATCTATGTGCTAAATTTCATTTTTTTTTACGTCGAATGGTTTGAGAGAAAATCGTCTGTGACAGACGGACGGACGGACACCGAAGTGATTCCATAAGTTTCACGGAACACTAAAACTGGTACAGCGGAACCATCCAGGAGAAATATTCTACAAAAAATTATGGAAATTGCTTAATCCGTTCAAGAATTATGCGCGAACATACATAAAAAAATAGAAAATATTGGTCGCTTGAGAATCTCTTCTTTTGAAGGCGGTAAAAATGACTAATTTCTAATGCTTTACTAACATCTACACATCAGGATTGCTTCCCTTAAATACGTCACTTCTAGAATAATATATAAGTAGAAATAGCAAAATTTTTTTCTTTTAGCGTGTAAATAAGAATCAGATTTTCATAAAATATATTCTTATTTGTAATTTTATGCAGTTTAGAGAATCTTAAGAAAAATCATTTTAAAACTATGTATAGAGTTTTCCAGCGCATTCACCCTTTTAACAAAATACTTGCCAATATTTTTATTCTGCACAATACATGAACACAATCGAAATAATTTTATTACATTAATTATTTATTTTGCCTTTAACTCAGTTCACTATATCCTAATTTTCGGACGACTTTCGAACTTCGATCAAACGTATACGAACCTCTGTCTGTGCTAATATGTGCTAATATAGTAAAAATAAATTAATTTAAAAAATGAAAATATCTTAAGTGACTTATTTACTGTGGTAGTGCCATAGTTCCGTGGTCCCTTATGACTATCCACCAGTGGTACAAGAAGTAGTTTGGGTAGACCGCCTAATCGCCTAAGGAAGATATCACACTCCTTCGGTTGCAGAATAGACCGCTCTTCGTAACCGTGTCGCTATACACATACAAACACCTACACAGAAAAATAGGATAGGAAAAGATATTGAGTGATTCGAATGTCAATCATCAAAAAATGGGTTAAAAATCAAAATTTAATCGTCGATTGCTCCCTTCCTATAAAAAACGAAGAAACCTAAAAATATGGCAATTACGTATTTCGGCGACCTCTTTCCGACCAGGTATATCAGATTTTGATTTGGATCCATTTTGACCACGAAAAAAATTCCGTCAAAAATATTCATCAAAAATCGTAATTTTCAGTTTTTCCCAAATTTCCACTTGTTTTAGGTATAGGTAAATGTATTGCAAGAAGAAAGTATTTGAGATTCTAAAGTTTGACGTGTCATACCGATTTTCTGTCCGACGTTTCGTTTTCGAGCAATGTAGAACTCAATATGGGTCTGCAAGTGACTTTTTCGATCTAAAAAAAAAATTCTAAAGTGTGACTTCCCATTTTTCCGAATACCGCCAGTTTCAATAGGGTTCTGAAGCTCCCAGTCCTCTACAAACTCCGAAAATTTAAATCGATTTAATTAAGTTTTGCGACCTGTAATCGATCCAATACGAATTCGCGGAAATTTCGATTTTGACGTTTAATAACTCCGAAACGAAACACCCTGTATAACAGAATTTTTTATCGAAACTAGGCGCACTATCCCTCTATTAACCCAGAAAATTTAGTCGCTCCCGCACTAATCGTTTTCGAGAAAAAAAACTGAAAATGTGAAAATGTCCAAGTCTGCGACAACCAACGGACATTTTTTTCACCAAGCAAGGGGTATATAGACCGCTTCGCGGTCTAATGTAAAGATCACTAAGAAAAAATATAGTGACTTTCTTGCTAAACTTTCCTTATTTTCTACCAGTCTTACTTACATATTTTTCAAACCCTTTATTTAACTTCTTGCAATAATTTTATTGAGATTTTGTTGACAATATTAATATTTTCTTAATCCGTGCAGAAAGAAATCTTTGAAAAAAGTCACACGGGTGGGTGGAATAAGATAACATCTGAATAAGGTTGGTATTTGCCTACCGAATGCTTTATTTACCCACAAGTATATTTTTACTGGTTCTATTACAAGATTAAATAATTTACCGATATTATTAAATTATTTAGTGTAGATATGGAACCCACGGAGGGTGAGGCTCTTATTTTGTAGAACTTGTCTAATTGTTTGGCATTCTGACATATTTCTCATAGCGTAGGAAACGAATTTACGTTGTTGTGCCCCGGAAACAATTTTTGTCATAATTACATTTAATTTTAATAATAAATCAGCACACTATTGTTTACAAAAATAAATCCATATTGTATTAAATTTTTTAGCCTATTTTGTGGTTATAGAATTATAGAGAAAGTGTTAAAAGTATGAAAACACCTCATATTTGGTCTACATTTTCTTTGAAATATCTTACGGTAAATCACTGACGGCAACGCTCACGATATTTTATAATCTCGAATGAAAAAAGCGTGGTATACCAAAAAACAGGTATGAAATCTTTAAAAGGGAAATAAGATAAGCAGCGAAATTGTTGTGACTATGGCAAAGCTGCTAGTCCAGAAGAACAAACCATTTTTCCATTCGTTATCAAGAGAGTTATAGTGAAAATACTGTAATGAGTGCCGAAGCATGTCACTGTTCCTAGCATTACGCGTAATGAACTTACTATTTTGTGAACATTGATATAGAAGTCATATTTAAAAGTATTCTGCACTTTAAGCCACTTTAGTGCTTTAAACCTAAGGTTAAAAATATATCTGATAATTATGTTGCATAATTTAAATTCTTCTTCGTGAAACAAAGGAGACAAGCATGTAATAAATATCGGCTTCGTCGCCTGGGGCTATGATCGGGATAATATAGTAACGGTTTAATCTTTCTTATTCGATACATTGCAATTTGTAGGACACACTGCGTTATTTACAAAAGAGAAAACTCTGGTCATGGGCGTCCACAAGGGGTGTATTTTAATAATTACAATAAATAAAATATTTTTTACAATTATTCAAGTAATTCAATTGAAGCAAGACTAATTTATATTCTATAATAAATATTAAAAAGCATAGGCCGGTCGATCAAGAGCAATGTATAAGTCAGGGTCGAAGTGGGTATGAAATTTATTTTTATTGTATTCTGTATTTCATATTTAAAAAAAGTATTGAATAGTTAGCTTTAATACTCGTCGCCGCTCGTATTTTTTTAAGCTTTCGATAAGGATTGCTCGTGACTGTCTGTGGCAGTGTATTAAAAATGCTATTGGTAGTTAATAGGTTTGTTTCTGCAGCAGTTTGAAACTAGTCAGAGACAATCTTCTAGGAAAACAGTTTGCTAATCGAAACCGGACAATCTCATTGGCTCTAATTGATTTGAAACTGCTGCAGAAACAAACCCAATAGTAGCGATGTTAAAACATGTTTTTGTTATGAACTATAAAATAATAATTAGAGCGTCGCGTTCTAATCGGATTTTTAATACAATTACTTATAGTAATGTATGTACATACTCAGAGTTATCATAATCAAAGTTATCTTAAAATATATAGCAAGTTTGTTGTTAGCTACCTACTTTAAAAATTTATTCACGAATAAAATATTTGGGAAATATATTTATATTGCTATAAATACAGTAAAGAAGTGTAGTCCCTCGCTGAAATAACAGTTCAGTGCTCTTTATTTGCCGGTATAATAAATATTTATTTACAAAATATTTATCTCCCGCTCGTCTAATATTTAAATAGCCGGGGATTCAGTGCACCCCCTTGCACCCTCGTTGAGGTGCCCATTTTAAAAGTATATTTTTTACTTTGTGTGAGCTGTGGCGTCTTAACTGCATCATGACAGAGCTTTAATTTATTTTAGGCCACGTAAATTAAAAAAAGGTGTAAAGTTGACGATTAAAAGTGAAAAGTTCGCTCTAAAATTTTAGAATTAAATCCTGCAGGAACATTTTAATTTATTCGCATTAAAGAGGCGAATTGAAAAAATAAATAAAGTAAATAAATAATTGGGATGTTCAAGTTGACTGGCGCAAGAATTATATTCATATGACCCCAAATCAACAATATTAACTACAAGTAATGTAATGTTTAATGTCTTATCTGGAGAGCCGCTGCGCTGGTCGAAATTTTGAGGTCATACTCCGCTCTGCAAAAGTGAAATCTGATTTTTAAGGTCTCTCCGTATATTTTCAAGTATACATAAGCTATCTGTTAACCATTTAGTCAAGTCCATTCGTATAAAACATTTTAAAAATATTCTTTGAAGCTTAAAAAAATTTAAGTTATTTTTTAAACTGTTTTTTTTAACATATTAGTCCTATTTATAATGTGATCAGAGATAAGAACATCAACCCTCATATTGGATGGGTGTGTCCTCCGATTATAAGGCAACAATTGTAGCTGGACGTCCGTTGGTTTTACAACATCACATACCAGGGAACCCTGATAATTTGGAAAGGAACTCTCCTTCCTAGTCAATAAGGTGACTAGCACAACATCCAGATGGATTGGATGGGATATATCGGGACTAGATGTGTAAAGTGCTTAGAGACAATTTTAGTAACAGTGTTAGTTAAATATTCAGAGAAAATTTTAAATATAGCGTTAAGTTAAGAAGTAAGTTTTTCCAATTTAGTTAAAAATATTTTTTATGTGCTTTATGCATAAATCTTCTAACCCCTAAAATAATTTCTTTTTTTGATTGATTGGCTGGGTATCGAGGTGAAAAGTGCTTAGAGACACTTTTAGGGATATTGTTTTTCCATTTTTGTTTCATTAAAAATATTTTAAACATGCTCTATGCATACATTTCATTTTTTTTAAAGATTTTGTAACTATGAAAACAAACTGCCTAACCATTTTATTCTGCCAAATAAAGTGTAGTAATGTATTATTTTTAGTTAAACTTTATGGTGCAGTGCAGTGTTTTGTAGAAAATAAAAACATTTTATTATTTTTAAGTTTGATTGGATTCGTTGGGATATACTGAGACTAGGCATAGTGTTTAGAGATAATTTTGGGGACAATTTTAGTTCAATGGTGTTTAGATAAGTAGTTTAAAGTTAATAAGTTTAAACATGCTTTATGACATAATTCTTTAAAACTTTTTACCGCTATTATTTTATTTTGGTAAATATTGTGTTTAATTGTATAGTAATTAAATGTATTATTTTTGATTACACTTTACATATGGTGCTAATGTGCAATGTTTTGTAGAAAATAAATTTAATATGGTATAATTGGGATACTTGTATCCCTATTGATGGTAAATATTTCATTTCCACTATTACAAATCCGACAAGTTTTTGACAACATTATTAGATATAGTGATCGCCTACAAATATAGCAATGTAAGCCCATTTTTCGAGTGTCTTAGTTTTCTTTTTATGTGCGTGTTTACGTTATTGTAGGATCGCATGTCAAAAAAAAATATTGATGAATGTAGAAGCAAAAATAACTGGCGAAGTTGTTACCATCTTCGTGATTTATTACTTTTTACAAAGGGATCTGGATCTAGTTCTGGAGAGTCCTTGTAGTCGAACTGTGGAATAATTTCTTCTACATCAACACATGATTTCTAATTCTTCTTCCATTTCAAATTTTTAATTAGTAAATAGGGAGTTAAACTAATTATGATATGCTAATTGGGGTCACAAATTCAGTAAAATTTAACTTTCACTCTTAACTTCGCTTTTAATCTCGTCATATATGGTAGAGGCGGAGGAAAATTTTAGGCGGAGTAAATAGGGAGTTAAACTAATTATGATATGCTAATTGGGGCACAAATTCAGTAAAATTTAACTTTCACTCTTAACTTCGCTTTTAATCTCGTCATATACGGTAGAGGCGGAGGAAAATTTTAGGCGGAGTAAATAGGGAGTTAAACTAATTATGATATGCTAATTGGGGTCACAAATTCAGTAAAATTTAACTTTCACTCTTAACTTCGCTTTTAATCTCGTCATATACGGTAGAGGCGGAGGAAAATTTTAGGCGGAGGAAAATTATGAGGTAAACTAATTATAGGGAGTTAAACTAATTATGATATGCTAATTGGGTCTCTCAGTTCAGAGGCGGAGGTAAAAAAATTATTATTTTAATATATGGAGTAAAACTAATTAATTTTAATATATGGAGTAAAACTCATTACTTTTAATATGCAAATTAGGAGGAGTAGAGTAATTTCCCTATGTATAACCTACTATCATCATATATATGTTTCAAGTTTGTAGCATCCTGTTGAAAAATTACCAAGAGGTTGGCATTATCACGTATAAGTTGTTTAGGGATTGATGAATATGTTTGACACAAATAAAAACAATCTGTATTTCTATGACGTCCGAAACAAAAATAATCCCTCATTAGACTTTGATCAGTGCATACTATATCATCAAATACAATCAGTGAGTTTGGTTTTATTTCAGTGGGTGAAACAATATCCTCAGCGTTCGATGATTCAAAATAACCAATAAACTTTAGTGGAGCAAAAAGCCTTTTTAGATATTCATATTTTGATTGATATAAGGATTTTGAGTACACATATATGTTTTCAAATCTTAATCCATTAGGGTGTGTTATAAGAGAAATCATAACATTTGTCTTCCCACAACCCGATGGTCCTACTATTAAACATCTTTTACAGTTTCCACCAAATAATTGTCCATGTTTTCGATAATTATCATGACATAAATCAAAATTTTTTATCGGTAAAGAAAAATCAGCACAGCTTTATCATCGATTAAAAAATTAAAAATAAAAGAACCTAAACAAAGAATTATTCCAATTCCAAAAACTGGTGGAATTTTACCTTTAATACCTATTTTTGCTGGTTTATCTGCTCTAGGAGCCCTAAGCGGGGGCGCTGCTGGCATTGCGCAAGCAGTAAATTCAGCTAAAAACGCGCAAAAAAAATTAGAAGAACAAACAAGACACAACAAAGAAATGGAAAAAATATCAATTGGAAAAGGTCTTTATTTAAAACCATATAAGAAAGGGTGTGGTCTATATTTAAAACCATATTCAAAAAACTGTTAAATTTGCTACCTCGCCGACCTTTGACAAATATAGATTTATTAAAGTATGCGAAAATATTAAAGTTGCCACATTTTAGAGGTGTCTTTATGAGAAATAAGTTACCCAAAAAAATAAAAAAATATGAAACAGGTATTATAAATTTAGATGACAATATGGGGGAAGGCACTCACTGGACAGCGTATGTTAAAAATAATAATAACATAATTTACTTTGATAGTTTTGGAAATTTACGACCACCAAATGAAGTTATAACTTATTTCTATAGCGATGGTAGCAACAACAATATTAAATATAACTATGATAAATATCAATCTTTTAATACCTCAACTTGTGGACAGTTATCATTACAGTTTATTTATAATAATGCGTAATTGTGTTTCCATTTTATTCTTATTACGACCATCATGTCGTTTACTATAGCTCTTTCCGCAAATTCAGCTATACTTCAAGCAGATTTCCATCCACCTATTTACTTAGATCCTAACACTTCCTACGTTGTAGGACTTACCAACTTTGAAACTTTTAATGCAATACCAAATATTGATAAAAGCAATAATAAAGTATATTTTGGAAAAAATAATGAATTTTTAACAATTCCTACGGGAAGTTATGAAATGGACGATGTTAATAAATATTTACAGACTGAATTCCAAAAAAGAAATATTTCGTTTCACCTCTATGCAAATAACAACACATTAAAATCAACAATAAAGTCTACTACAGATATTATTTTTAAAGATGGAACAATGGGAAAACTTTTGGGTTTTAATAATGGGATAATATCTGGTGATGGAGTTCCAAGAACATCGCAAAATCCAGCAGAGATTATAAAAGTTAATTCTTTATGCATAGACTGCAGTATCGCAGAAGGTTCCTATCTGAACGGAAAGCCAGTACACATTATTCATCAGTTTTTCCCTAATGTTAGCCCTGGATTTAAAATAATAGAAAGTCCCCAAAATATTATTTATTTTCCTGTTACAGTAAAAGTAATAGATAAAATAACAATAAAGGTTATAGACCAAGATTTAAATATTGTTGATTTTCGAAACGAAACTGTAACTATAAGGTTGCATATAAAAGAAGTATAATGGTTATCCTTTATAAAAGAAAAACCTTCAATTTACCCACAAAAATTAATAAAAACTATAAGAAGACTAAACATCGTAAACCAAAGATTAGTAGAAAGAGAAACACACAAGGGATAACACCTGAAAATATAAGCTTTTTGAAATCTCTAGGTTTAAAGGTTTTAGTATAATGGATATCCTTAACGTAGCAGAAGGTCTTTTCATAGATAATTCAATTGTGCATTCCGAAGTTCATGGTTATGAACCATACCTACCTACAAAATTGGGAAATAATGATGAAATTATAATACCTGTTCATGAAGTAGACAAGTATACTCTTCCTTCCGAAAGCTTTCTTTACATAGAGGGTAAACTAACAAAAGATAATAATACTATCTCAAATACATTAAAATTGATAAACAATGGGATTGCATTCCTTTTTAAAGAAATGCGTTATCAACTAAACGGTGTTACAATAGATTCAGTTAGAGATGTTGGGTTAACTTCAACAATAAAGGGATACATGTCGTATAATAAAAATGAATGCAATAAACTTAAAAACGCAGGTTGGTTTCCTATGGAATCTTCACAAGTTGTTGATGCAACGACAGGATTATTTAATGTTTGCATTCCGCTTAAATTCTTAATGGGGTTTTTTGAAGACTACAAAAAAATTATTTTAAATGCCAAACAAGAACTTATTTTAGTACGAGATAATTCAGACAAAAATGCCACAATTAATACTGCAGATGAAAATCCAAAAATTGAGCTTACTAAGCTAACTTGGAATATACCTCACATTTCAGTAGCTATTCCTCAAGAATTAGCATTATCTAAAATAATTAATAAGAATACTGATATAATAATTGCTTTCCGGAGTTGGGAACTCATCGAATACCCAGAATTATTAAAAACTAATCGTCATAACTGGCCTGTCAAAACATCTACGAAAGTTAATACCCCACGTCATGTAGCAATTGCTTTTCACAAAGACTTAAGGGATAAATCAACAACTGATATGTCTCTATTTTCCAACGTTAAATTACGAAACATCAAAGTATTTTTAAACTCTGAGAGATATCCCTACAACGATCTATTTTTAGACTTTGCTAAAAATAAATTTGCATCATTATATGAAATGTTTTCACAATTTCAAAAATCTTACTATGGAATAACACCTGAACCCATTTTTTCACCAAAGGAATTTAATACTTATGCTCCTATCGTATATATCGATTGTTCACATCAGAAAGAAACAATTGAATCCGGACCTATTGTTATGAGAGTTGAGTTTGAATTACATGATGATCTTAAAGACAAAAAAAATGCCTATTGTCTTATTATGCATGACAAAGTATTTAGCTACAATCCATTAACCAAAAATGTTAGACAACTTTAAAGCGCTAAACTATATAAAATCAATGCTCTACTATTCTTTCCTACCATTATGGGTGAAGATCTAGAACTTCGAGTATCCTACTTTTTAGAAGAGCTGAAAAAATTAAAACAACAACTACAAGAATATTCTGACAAGAAATCTATGATTAAACAATTCTCACTTTTGAAATTATGAGGTTATTAATTGTCGATGTGCAAGGATTTAACATAGAAAATAAGAAGTTTATTCCCAAAGAGTTGGCTGCCTATGATGGACACAAAATATGCCACTATATCTTTAAATCACCATTTGATATAAAATACCTACCACCTGACTTACATAAACAAGCTATATGGTTAATGAAAAATCATCACTGTATTCCTTGGAATGAAGGATATACACCAATTCACAAATTTTCTGAAATAATCAAGAATCTAACAGAAAAGGTGGATCAAGTTTATGTGAAAGGGAGAGAGAAATCCGAATACATCCGAAAATATTCATTAAAACCAGTCATGGAACTTGACGAAAATCCACAATTACAAGAAGGAGAAGCTCATTGTTTTTATCATTCTAAATCACCATGTATATGTGCACTTACTAATGTATACAATTTATATAATAATTATTTAATGATTGAATAAAACAAATAAATATATTAAAGTTTTTTATTTCTTATAAATTAGGTTGAATTCTTGAATAATTTCAGGTGACAAAAACTTCTTTACTTCATCCAAATGCTCCTCAAATCCCATTTCTTTCATCGTGTACAGAAAAGACTTTAAATCAGAAGTATGTAAATATATGTTACAGGCTTCTGCTGCTTTTTCATATTTTCTAGCCATATCCATACATTCCTCATACGTATAGAATCTTTCGAATCCATACTCGGCTTCATGGGCAGCATCAAATTCTAAGTTACTAAAGTGTTGTGATAGATTCTCTATAGCACTTGTTAGGTTATATGCTACTGGTTGAGATGTATATGCTAACCACATCTTGTTGGAGAGTGTTCAGACTTAAAGTAAGTTCAGAGCTTTAAATATTAATTTAGGAGGTGGGAGGAATAAAAAGAAGAATATATTTATAAATTTTTATTTTCAATACAACTTTTTACAAATTCATTACATGCGAATGATTCTACATCCTCCACAACACAATCTGAGTAAAAGTTTAATAATTCTAAAACACAACAAACATTTAAACTATTTTCCATAGGTGTAATAACATCATATACATTTTTTAACAAATTGCCATTTTTCATAGAGATTCCACTAACCGAAATATTGTAATATTTGGAAAATTCCTGGTTTTTTAAGATATCAAAACGATATTTGATTAAATTTGCCAAGTTCACTAATTCATTTATGGTATCACCAGCTAGGAATACTTCATTACCACCATCTTGTGTAATCTTGATAATTCTTGCATCCCCAATAAACACAAAGTGAATCTCATAACCATTTCCCTTCATGGGTTGCCACCCGGTGTTGTTGGAATAAATAAAGCTCATCATAATTCCTTGATTATTTAGGAAGGAGATCCATTGATCTTCATTAAAAGTGACATTTTGATTATATTTGTATCCACAGAGTTTAACAACAGGAATATATTTTCTCTCTAAGGAAAATCCAATGCTGACCCATTTGGATTTGGATTTGTTAATGTAGTTAATTGTTTCATTGACGAGAGCTACATTGCGCTTGTTACTAAACTCTTGTTGGTTTCCTGTTGGTTGATACATTTTCAGATGCTTGCTTGAAATAATGGTTGTAGAACTGTGGGTGAGCGTTTAAATAAGCAAGCGTGGTAGTGGGGAAAGCAAGAGTGGTGGGGGGGATTTAAACACTAATCTTATAGATTTAAACATCATTTAGCGACTAACCATGAATGAGTGTAAGACAGAACTTTTTATCGACATTCAAGGATATAACAGTTCCTTTGGATACATTCCAAAAGAATTAGCGATTTATGATGGGATTCGTTGCTCAAATTATCTGTTTAAATCGCCATTTCATAAAAATATGTTATCTGCTCTCGATCTCAAAATGGTTAAATGGGCCGAAGAGTATCATGGATTGGAATGGGAATTTGGAAATATAGAACTTAATGAAATTGATGATATTTTAAAGCATGTGTTAGAAGTTTACCAATCACCCAAAATTTACGTGAAAGGGAATGAAAAAATAAACTTCTTAAAAAAGTTTTTGGATGAAGATTTCATATACGCTATTCCCATTGGACAAGAACCAAAATTAAGTAAATTTAAGAAAATTCCAGAGTGTTATTTTCACAAAAATGTGAATCCATGGCATTGTGCATTAGCAAACGTAAAATTGTTATATAATTATAGACATTGTTATCAATAAAAACCTTTATTATTATATATATTATTGAATTTTATTTATAATACAAATATACTTTGAATAATATATATCCTATTGAACATATAAACACTACTAACAATATACTTAATAATACTACACACACATTTGAATTACATTCTTCTTCTATACAAGATTTTCTATACAACTGATTCCATTCCTGTGTCACTATTGAAGTTTTATTGACATAATATAATCTTAACTTATACTGTACAATGGTAGAATCATTTATAATATTATCATCTATTTTGTAGGTAAATAAACCATTATTTATATTCATTCTTTTCCATGTTGAAGGCCAACTATCATTATTTACATTATTCACAGATAGACAAATAAATGCTTCTCGAACATTATGATCAACTTGTATGAACAAAGTATTGTTAACGAATGCTGATAGAAATAGAACTCCTACTGGTAGCATGACCATTTTCAAACTAAAATATTTTTCCAGGGTTCTTATGTTTTATATTCATCATGAACTAAATCTTTTAGAATATCAATTACATTATTAACTTGGTCATCATCAGTCTTGGATTTCTCTTCCAAAATACTTATATGTTTGTGTCCCCAAGCTAAAGTTCTAAAAGAATCTGGAATTATATAGCGTTTATCATCTTTTGGAGACAAAGCAACCTTATTTTTTAATTGTGTGAACATATCATGTAAAATTGAATGAAATACATTCATTTTTCTAAATTTGATCTCAGAATTTTCAACTACGTCTTTATAATCTTGTTTAGTAATGGAATTTTCTATAACATATTTTTTAACTCCTTTCGCCTTTTTTTCAGATTTATCTTCTAAATTTACACAGTAAGCTTTATCTCCCGTCCCATAAAAACTTGAAATTGGTTTGCCCGCAAATTCATCTTTCATTCGCCCTAATACTGATTTATTCTTAGTAATATTATGAATATTGTTTTCATTGAAATTAGAAGTGTCAAATTTGTATAAATTGTCTTGCATATCTTTATAAAAATTTTCAGTCTCTACTTGCAAGATCAAACTATCTGTATCCGTGTATAACAAAATTGCTTCGTCTCCATACTTGCTTTTAATATAATCATAATAAAAATCATATAAAACGGTTTTTGATAATTCCAAGACTGTGAAGCCAATATAAACAGGTTTATTGTAAGTCACTTTTACTCTTTCCATTTGTATCGCAACCAAATTTTCATTAAAGACTAATCGATTTTTAAAATTTGGTTTAGCAATCAATGTCTGCGCTCCTTGTTTTTTACCAATATTCTCCCAGTGTGTGATTAATCTAATGTCAACTCGCTTGTCAATGTTTTCTAAAGATTTACCGTAAATAGCATTATTAAATAATTTATAAGTATCCTTTTCCAACTTATTTTTAGATTTGTTCCTCATTTCGGTATTTAAATCGATGTACTGTTTAAGAAATTCAACCTGTTTAAATTTAATAACTCTATGAATTTTAGTTAATTTTAATCCATTTTGAAGCACCTGTTTCAGATTTCGGTAGTGAATAACATATTTTTCTTTATGGTTTAAATTACATATTAATTTCTTTTGTTTTGAACCTGATGCACAAATATTTTCAGCCAAAAAAGGTAATTCGTTGTGTTTTACATGTAAATTTTGAGGATACTTTAAATCTACTTCCAAAACGAACCCGAATTCAGCATCATCAGATATAGACATCACATCAAGGGCTTCAATTTCTTCATCGTTCAACCAAGAAAAATCACTTACGGGGAGACATTGACTCATACTATGTCCATACAAGTTAGTGGCATCCAAATACATTATAAATGAATTTGGTTTGTTTGGATCATAATTTTCCAAGAATTGATTATTAGCTTTAGCTTTTCGAACGCTTCAATGACAGACACCACCTCTTATACTATTTTTAAAAAAATGTATCATATCTATATCCGTTAATAATTCTAATTTAACATCAGTCATTTTTATCATTGAATCCCAACTTAAACCTGGTAATGTGTAATACTGTGCAGGATCTAGCTTAAAGTTATTTAAAGATATATTTCGAAAAGCTTCAAAAAAATCTGTTAATATGAGAACATCTGACAATAAATAAATTTTGGTATAATCCATAAGATTTTGACAATTAAATAAATTCCAAATAGTAATTGCTCTATTGTAATCCGATGGACACATAGGTTCATCTTTAAGTTTATCATAAAAATGTTCAATAGCTGGGAGTTGACTTTCATGTAATTTTTCGAAAGAATCAACGTAAGAATAAGGATAAACACCTTTTTTTCGAATTTCATTGAACTGGTTAGGATCTTGAAAATATTCTTTTATTTCTATACATTGATTTGGTTCCAAGCTTTCACCAAGCTTTTCCAAGGAGGAACCAACGAAACGGAATGAATCTAAAAATCTCATTTTAATAAACAGATTTTTTTCTTTATTATCCCTGTCTTTTACTTTGTCAACTAATATGGATTTTGAAAATGAAATATATTTTTCTTTGGTTTGTGCAAGTACATCAATATTATCTTCTTCACAGCACAATTGTTTAACAAATAAATGACTATCATAACCAGTTAAATTATGGAAAAAGATAGGTATAAAATTTGGAATTTTAAAATTTAGATTGCAGATACTGTGAGCTGCATTTCGAAATTTACCAGTTAAATGATCGTGATCCCTTACTTTTTCATTTTCTTCAAGTTTTGTATTACATATATGACAAATTGTGCTATTTTTATAAGCCAGCTCTTCCTCATCTGATAAAGGAAGTATTTTCACTACAGGTTTAAGATGTTCATTATAAATTCTATGTACATGACCTTCAATTCGTTTACAAAATTCATCAGCTGCATCTAAACCAAAATATGAATCTAATACCGACAAAGAATCATCATATGAACATTTAATGAAATAAGAAAAAGCGTACGGTTCGTGTTTAAATGTATTTAAAGTATAAGAATTCTGTTCGTTTCCTGGTTCTTGATGCTGTAAAGGTTTTAAGAAACATTCAAAGTCTGCATATATGACAAATGGGACTTTCAACTGTTTTTGAAAATTTTCAAACTGTAAAATATTTTCTGGTATATGTTGACCGTACTTATTTATTTTAATGTCGTTGGTAGGAACTTTTGTAAACAAATGATTACAATCATTTAATTGATGCTCTTCAAGTCTTTTCATTGATGTAAAATACACTAAACAACCATCACAAAAATATTTTTTATGTTCTGTTTTATTTACTTGTGCTGATACTAATCTAGACATGTCCTTAATCCAACAATAATGGTTGTTTTCCCCATCATTTATAATCAACAAATTTATGTGCGCTGGAAGTTTTTTACTGGTGTAATGAAGAGGACCAACCACTTCATACTTGAATTTATTATCTTCATAAACACTCTCTAAACCGTAAACATTTATAGATATTTGATTAAGAGTTTCAAATTTATGTATATCCTTTAATTTCACAGGAAACTCTATTCCTTCAAAATTTAAATACTCAAAAGGATTTGGATATGAACTTGTTCTGTCAACATTTGTTTCAGCAGGAAACAGTGCACTTATCACACTCCATGCAAAACAATATGAATCATTATTTTTGATATTAATTACACCTTGTTTATTTGAAATTTGTTTTGGTAAAGGGATATACGATGAAGCTCTAATTGGATTAAATTTATTTATATTAAGCTCCAAATGTAATATTTTTTCCAATGCCCAACCTGATCCATTTTCTGTGAATATTGACACCTTCTCTTTAATTTCAGACAAAAATTGTTTATAAATATCAGATAAATCTGTTGTTGAAGTTATGACCTTATTTTTTGTGTTAAACGATTTAGTTTCGATTGTCTCTTTGGTTTGTAAAATGTATTGTCCAAATAGTTCTACATTAATCTTAACACTTCTATGCTTAACTAATTGTTCGGAAAGTAAACTTACAAACTTTTGTTGTACTTCATCAAAAAACTCTTCAATGTCCACATACTTTTTCGATGGCAGCAACATGTAAGACACAATCCTATTTTTAAACGCACTTTTATGTAGGTTTGACCGTAAATGCGCAGCAAGTTTATTTTTCACATACCAAGTATCACAATCTTTACATCGCGATAAAGTAAGTTTAGGTATTGGAGGTCTGTCTTCTTTAATATCTTCTATTTTAGCTTTTTTCATGGATACATCACATACCTGGGTATTAGCCTTCCTTTTTTCTCGCGAACAAGATGGTCTCATGGCACACGATTCTCTTTTATGTCTATGTACGTTAGATTGATGAGTAAAACTCTTGTTGCATTCACTGCACTGATACATCTTGAGAACTGAACAAAAAGTAGAAAAGGTTGATATTTATTCAACAGTTCTTGGGATATTTTAACTGCTCTCACAACACTTTGCACAATACTGTTTTTGCAAACTAAACAATTAATATAATATCAACGCTAAGTCAACTAACCGCTGAGGATATATAGGTAACAAGGAGAAGACACAACTGTATTATATCCAGCTGAAGATGCGACTGCAGAACGAGAAGCGAAGAGAGAATATAAAGAGAATCCGTCTGGGCGGGGCATGCCCATGCGCATCTCTATTGCGCAGTTGTAAAAAAACGAAAAATATAAAAAAGGTTTTTTTTTTGATCCGCTTTTTTTTTTTTTTTTTTTGATCCGCCATTTTTTATATGCGCAGTAGACCAAAATGCGTACCACGCGCACACCGAGCTTGCTAGACATGCGCACGGAGTGTTAGGAGATGTACTTTGGTGTGTACATTCCAACCCACCCACTTTTAAGAATATAACTCCAATAGTGAAGCTACAAATAAAAAAATTTGTTGTTTGGGCGGGTCCTTTCTACCGCTCTACATATGGGGGTCTGTATTGACCCGTGTATTGTTCGAATTAGTACAACACTTGCGTTTTAACCGCACTTACCCTTTTAAGTAACGCGCTGTATTACGATGAAATGAGTGAAGCTTTGCATAATGATGTTTAACGATTTTGAGTGGGGGGATTTGGTGGGTGAAGAGTGGTGGGATGCTGTAAATCCATGGATTAATGAATAATACTTCTAATTATTTGTTTGACATTTATAAAACATATATTAAAATACAGGTTTATTTTTGAACAAAAATAACAGTGAGTTTATCTACATTAGTCTACTTTATGTTTCTATAGCACACGAAACATGATTTCTGGGATACAGGAGGACCATCGAATTGTGTGCTCCAGTCAGGACGATTATAATGAAAAAAACATGGCAATTTAATTTGAAGATCAAAACTTGATTTATAAGACATTGGTAATTTTCCCCATACATCCAAGAGTTCCAAAGGATCTGCATAATTAATTAGATATTCCAAAGGTAACATTTCTAGTTCATCTGTAGTAAAATCCTGCAAGGTTTTCTTTCCGCTTACATGACTAAACATTACATTTGCTGTTGGACAAGACATAGTTTTTCCTTTTTGCTTCCAATTCTTGAACTTTCTTTCTCTGTTGAGTTGAACCTTTTTTTTAGCACTCTTAGATAGATTTGAAGGTGGATTGATTATTATTAAATTGTTTTCTATGTACTCTTGTGGATTATAGCTTTCGCAATGTTCTGCGTCCCATGAATAATCAATAGGGACTGCTGCAGACATGATCTGAATTGTGTTAAATACTGTAAATATTGAGTAGGATTTGGTAGGGAGAGGAGAGGGGGGTGAAGAGTGGAGGGATTTTGGTGGGGTGAAGAGTGGAGGGATTTTGGTAGTGTGAAGAGTGGGGGGATTTTGGTAGTGTGAAGAGTGGGGGGATTTTTGGTGGGGTGAAGAGTGGGGGGATTTTGGTGGGGTGAAGAGTGGGGGGATTTTGGTGGGGTGAAGAGTGGGGGGATTTTGGTGGGGTGAAGAGTGGGGGGATTTGGATTTTGGATTTGGCTTGATCTCATGCCGGTGAAAGATAACTACTTATCAGGGTGTTCTGTAGAAGGAATCATGTTGGCTTCCGTCGGTAGTATTGGCTCCCTACCATATACCAGCATGAATGGAGAAAATTTTGTTGTGTCCTGCCTACTTGTGTTATAGGCAAATGTGACATGGTTTAAAAATTCATCCCAATTTCTTTGATTTGTATTTGTATACATGGCAAGCATATCTGCCAATGTTTTATTGAATCTTTCAGTCAAGCCGTTAGTACTTGGGTGGTATGCAGTCGTGAACTGCTTTATTGTCCCTACCTGCTTCAGAACTTCTGTTACTAGCTCTGACTGAAACACTTTTCCTCTGTCACTCAGTAGGTATTTCGGAGCTCCGTGTCTTGTTATTATTTGCTGTACTATAAATTTTGCTACAGGATCGGCTTTTCCACTCGGTAGTGCCTTCGTTTCTGCCCAGCGTGTGGCGTAGTCTGTAGCCACGACTATGACGGTGTTGTTTGACTTGCTTTTTCGGAATGGACCCAAAATGTCTATTCCTATTCTTTCGAAAGGCGTACCCACCGGAATAGGCTGTAGAAGACCTACAGGTTTTCTATTTTGTTGCCCTTTTCTTGCTTGGCAATCTGGGCAGCCCTTAATAAATTTCTCCACATCTCTTTGCAAACTGTCCCAATAAAACCTATTTTTAATTTTATAGATAGTTTTAGTGGTCCCTAGATGTCCACTTAGTGGCTCAGAGTGATTGCTGTAGATAATTTCTCCAATTAACTTTTTCGGAATCACAAGTAAATTTTCTCTGCCCTCGGGACTACTGTTAGCCTTATACAAAATATCGTCAATTAATCTATAATTTTTTGCGCGTCTGCGGATACCTATAGGCGTGCCATCCGGATTTTCTATAGCTTTAATGATTGTTATTAGGTCCGGGTCCTCTTGTTGGAGCTTTGTTATATCCTCTGACTCTAGGAGAAATGTTGGGACTTCATTTATCTCTTCGCTTTCATCGGGTCCTAGCACTGGGTATCTGCTGATGCAGTCCGCATCTCGGTGTGCTATACCACTTTTATGGACTATTACATAGTCGAATTTGGATAATTTTATGGACCATCTTGCTAACCTTCCCGTAGGGTCTTTTAAAGATTTTAGCCAACAGAGAGCACGATGATCTGTAACTATCCGCACTGGTTTTCCGTAAATTAGGTGTCTCAAGTAGGTTAGGCCCCATATTGCCGCTAGTCCTTCGATCTCTGTTATCGTGTAGTTCTTTTCTGATTTTGAAAGACTTCTACTTGCGTATGCAACTGGGTGTAGTTGGTTGTCGTCTCCTTCCTGTAGGAGGATTGCTCCTATACCGACTAGGCTTCCGTCTACTCTTAGTTCACATCCCTTTTTGGGATTATAATGGGCCAGGACTGGGGCGGTGCAGAGTTTTTCTTTGAGCATTTTAAATGCTTCTTTTTGTTCGTCATTCCAAACAAAGCATTTTCCTTTTCTTGTAGCCTGATGTAAGGGGTGGGCAATTATTGAAAAATTTTTGATAAATTTTCTATAGTAATTGCAGAGGCCTATAAAGCTTTGTGTGTCTTTAATAGATTTTGGTTCTGGAAACTCCTTGATGGCTACCAGTTTTCGCTCATCTGGCAGGATACCATCTTTTGAGACTGTATACCCTAAGAGATCAATTTTTTCTTTTATATATTCACACTTACTTGGCTTTAGGGATAAGCCGGCTTCTCGAAGGCGATCGAACACCTTTTTAAGCTTTTGTAAGTGTTCTTTCATGGTTTCGGAAAAAATTATTATATCGTCCATATATATTAAGATTTCCTTCCATTTCAAGTCTCGAAATACCCTATCGGCTAGCTGTTGAAAGGTAGCCGGGGCATTGCATAGTCCAAAACTCATATAATTAAATTCCCAGAGTCCATGACCTTGGGCTTGGAAAGCCGTATACGGTTTGGACTCCTCTTTAATTTGTACTTGCCAAAAACCGGAGAACATGTCTAAGGATGAGAAATATTTTGCATTACCCAAGTAAGTTAAAATGTCGTCGATATTGGGGATATTGTATGCCGATTTTCTGGTCACTGCGTTAAGTTTTCTGTAATCTACGCAGCACCTCGTTTCACCCGTTTTCTTCTTTACTAGCACGACTGGACTTGCCCATGGGGAGTTACTAGGGCGAATTATATCGTATTTTGCCATTTCCTCTATTTGTTGATCAATTATCTCCCTTTCTTTTTGTGACACTCTGTATGCTTTGGTCTTTATCGGTTGGGCGTTTCCTACGTCTATGCTATGTTCTGCTAAGTCGGTCTTTCCCATGTACTTTGGTGATTTAGAGAATACGTCTTTGTATTCGTCTAATAATTTCTCCAGTGTTTGCTTAATGTCTCTGTCGCTTATATGTCCAATTTTGTGATCGGTAATGGTCACTTTATCCTGGTCACTTTCCTCCTCTTCCACATATAGGAAAGGTATTTCCGAAAGGTTATATCTTGAAGTTATTTTTAAGTGTCCTAACGTTGATCCTTTAAAAATTTTAATATGGCTGTGACTTCTTGTCACTGCATCTAGTATTAAATTATTTTGTGACAAGTGAGGCAGGTTCAGTAGGATCATCCCCTTTGGCCTTAAGAACTTGTCATTTTCCTCAAATACCATTTTTTCTTGTATTTCGTTATTTAAGGGTTCTAGTTGGGTGTCCAGTTTAATCCTTATTTGTACATGAGGCACTAGAATATAGTCCTCTTTGGCGGTTATCTTATATATATTTTCGTCATTGTCTTCCTCTTCAATAACAGATAGATGGACAGTGTCTTCCTGTTCATTTGTTCCTGCATGTGGTTCTTGTTTAGGCTCCTCACTGTTATTTTGGAAAAACAAGGTAGTTTGCACTCCCTTATTGTACAGTCGTACAGTTTTTTGACCGAAGTCTATTTTAGCTCTATTTTTTGATAAAAAGTCTGTCCCCAGGATTAAGGGTTTAGAAAGGTTTTCTACTACTAGGGCCGAGACATACCCTGCTAATTTTCCTAGTCTTATTCGGACATCGGTTTTTCCTACTGGCGAAACTTTATTTCCCCCTGCTGTTACTAAATTTATCCTATTTTCTAAAGGTTTTATTTCTAACGCTAGAGTTTTATTTACAACGCATTGACTGGCCCCTGTATCTAATATAATATCTACATTTAGGCTACCATTAACACAGCCTTTAACTTTTAAAATATTTTGATTAATGCCCATAGAGTGCAGGACGACCTCATCAGGGCCTCTTAATTGAGTCGTCCGTTGTCGTTTGGGGAGTTTGACCTAAAAAATGAAACTCTTCTGCCTTGTTGACTGTTGCCATCATTGTCACATGTGTAGTGACCACAGCGGTTGCAGTTACTACACCGTGGCCTGCCATCGCTACACCTAGTATTGGGTAGATTGTTTCTATCCCTTTCTCTACTATTACTTCGTTCCCTACTGAAACGTTGGTTGTTTTGGGGTCGATATTGTTGCCAACCACTATAATTGCCTCTCTGAGTGCCTCGTTGGGCCCTAAAATTGGATCCTCGGCTATAGCCCCTTTCTGGTCTTTCACCGTATCGATTATCGTTTCGTGAATATCTTGGAGGTGGGTTATTTTGACTATTTCCCCTCCGGCCACGTACTTCTCTGAAGGGTCTAAAATTTGTTCTTCCCCGGTCCGGTTGATTGGATTGTGTAATTGACAGGAGAGCAGTCTGGGACGTCATCCTGTCGACTAGTGCACGTTGTCTTATTTCGCTTAGTTTTAGTATAAGTGTTTTTAATTGGTCGTAGTCCATGTTAGCCGTACTCATAAGGTAATAAGTTTCGTAAAAAGACGAGTGTAAGCCGTTTTCGAAATGGTCCCTAAATGTTTCGAAGCCCATTTTTGGGTCTACCTCGCGAGCTATAGTTAATAAATCGTAGTAGTATTTTTTAATATCTTCGTTGTCGTGTTGTTTCCTCGTATTTCACCTAAATTTTAATTTCCGCATAGGTTGTTCGCCGCTAAACTCTTTTATAAAGTCTTGCCTTATTTTTTGCCAATCGTTATCTTTATTTGCGGGTTTATCCGTATATTCTACATACCAATAATTTGCAGGACCTTCCAGAAAATTTCCTAGATACGATATCTTATATGCGTCGCTCCAGCCATTACAATTTGCTGTCCTATCGTATTTTGCTAGAAAAGTTACTGGCGAGTCCAAACTCGGGTCAAATGTTGGTGGCGAAATGAATTTTGGAGTTGTTGGGTTTTTTGTTTCTGCGAATGCATTTTGCAAGGTTGTATTTGCCATGTTAGTACCTTGCTTTTTAGGTTTTGTATTTACGTTTGTTTGGTTTTTATTGCCGTTATCTATTGGTTGGGTTTGTACCCGTTTATTTAGTCTTTGTACAACGTCTGTTTGTGCGTGCGAGTTTGTAGTATTCGTTGTATTTAGGGGATGGTAGAATGGTGTGTAGGGTAGTTTGTTTTGTTCTAATGATGGTGTAGGATTATCTTGAGGATTTATTGGGGTCGATGGAACTTCGTTTGTTTCTTTGGGTTGGTCGGGGTTAGAAGGAGTTGCAGGAATGTCCTTATTGTCTTTCTCAATAATTGTAAGGTTCTCGACAGGTAACTCAAATGTGAATTTATTTCCTGCTACAGGTGCTGACGTTGGACTTCTAGATATAGATGCTCTGGGTTTAAATGGATTTATTTCGGTACTTCTATGAGATGGTTTAAAGTTTGACAATAAGTTACTTGCAGCAGTGTTAATTTTTAAATTTAAATTAGCTTTACTCCTTGTAATTCTTTCGTCACCACTCATTTGATTTAAAACTATACTAATCAAGGAACGAACTCTACGCAAACCAATAAATTTACATAATGTACCTATTAACGATTTCGGTTAGTTATTGTGTATTAGCAATTTTCTACTAATTTTTGACACGTGAAATACGCAAACACGCAAAACAGCGGTTTTTCTAATACGAATAAAATATACCGAAAAGATAAAAAAAATTGTCAGATCACTTAAGTAGTTTTCAAAATAATATTTTTAAAGTTTCTAATGTATTGGTTAGAAAATTTCTTGTTTTGAAAAAAAATACGTTAATATTCCCAATTCTCCTCAGTTTATTAGCTACACAGCTTAAACGACTCAAAAAAAAAATCGAAATTTAAAGAGTAACTAAAAATTTGTTTCAACAACCCACATATTTAAGTAAAATAATTAGTTTAATATATTCTGACACAAAACACCTTTTAATTTGTTTATCACAATAGCGCGGCTTCAATTAAAAAAATAAAAACTATAAAAGAAATAAAATGTGGTAAAAAATAATGACCTCCTTAACTATGTAAAAACTGAATGTTTTGTCTTTCGAGTGTAATTAACATAGAATCCCTTTTTTAAAATTTGAAGAATGGAAAAAATATCACGAAGTACGCGGACCTGAACAAAATCAAACAAGGACCGGTAGCCTCCACCAAATGTGGGGTAGAAAAACAAGCCCGGGTAGCCTCCACCAAATGTCACTGTGCATTAAGTAGATTGAAAATCGAACGTGCTTTTTAAACATAACTTAAATCATTTATTTACAATTAAATAGGAACATTAAAACGACATACAAAATACAGATTTATGTTATTACTCTCGAAAGACAACTTAACTTTATATTACTTACATTAAATATTTGAAGATCATCTCTTCCACAATTTATCACAATCACCAACGTATCGGACCGAGGATCGTGCACTAGTGTCCTTTACCACTCTTGTCTTTTCGATCGCCCTATTACATAGTCAGCAATTCCCTCCTTTATTTGGAGCGTTGACTTTAGGTCGAAAACCTCGATAATGCTGACTAGGTAATTAGACGTCGTTTCAATAAATTATTTCGAGTAATTATTTGATTTTATAAAGGAACTATAATATTTCATAGTTGCAATTTTTATGTATATTCAATAAATAAGCTACATCCTGCCAATGTAGAGGGCAATAACTTATGATTAAGTAAAATAGGATTATAGATTACTTATTGAACTTCCAAATATTGATCTATGAAATATTATTGGTTTTTCCACTTGTGACAATATTTGTATTAATATGCGTTTATGTTTGTACGTGTGTATACAGGATGTCTGAAAAGTCTTAGTATTTGCAAATCCTTTTATAAGTACCAAAATAAACTTAATTAAGCCGGATTTCAAGAAAATCGTCAATATTTGTATTTATATGTGTGGTTATTTGTATGTATGTATACAGGGTGTTCGAAAAGTCCTAGTATGGGCAAATACTTCTACTAGTACCAAGATAAACTTAATTAATGTGGCTTTTAAGTAAATAGACCATATTCCTAGTTAAACGTGTGGGTGTTAGTGTGAATGTATACAGAGTGTCCAAAAAGTCTTGGGATGGGCAAATACTCCTATTAGTACTTAGATAAACGTAATTAGGTCGTATTTCAAGCAAATCGAATATATTTGTATTAATATGTGTTTATGCTTGTATGTATGTATACAGGGTGTCCGAAAAGTCTTTTTGTTGGCAAAAATTCGTCCGGGGAGCGGACGACCTTGAAAAAATGTTTCTATGTGTAGGTGTTTGTATGTATGCAGCGATACGGTTACGGAGAGCGGTCTATTCTGCATCATCAGTCCGAAGGAGTGTGATATCTTCCTTAATACATGGCCTAGCAACACGAAATTTTCAGGGCATGACAATGATGATATTACCGACCTTATAGAGCCCCCTCGGGGGGCGATTAGGCGGTCTATCCAATCTAGTAATGAAAAGCGTGTTTGTTTTTACTAAAACCTCTATAATATTAGTGCATATTTTATTTTACTATAACTTTTTAACAAATCAAATTTAATTTCCAACCCCACAAAGAAGCAAAAATAAAGTTTTATTACCCGCTGTTGTACAAAACAACTTTACTTCACAGTTACATCGAAAAATACGTTTGCCTAAATACAAACTAATATTTAAATAAAATCTTGTAAAAAATACTTTTTAAAAACAAACTTTTATTATTTAGATGTACTAAAACGAAAAATATAAGCAGAGACAACTCGGATACAAGTATAGTGTTTTCATTGTGACAATGCTGAATGCTATTTATAGATGGCCGTAGTTCGCATGGGTGGATCCTAATAAAAATAGTATCAAAGTTGTCACTGAAACAGATATAACATATTTTGTTCAATTTCTTATCTTAAAAGCTCGTCGCGCGCGAAAAGTTCATACAGGCATTCACTTTGTTTGGCAGAAATTGTAAATATATACCTACCTAAGTATGTATTTTTCTTTTTTATTTCGCGACAAGCTTTTCAGACAATTAATTTAACACAATATATTATATCTGTTTCAGTGATAACTTTGATACTACTTTTTTAGGATCCACCCACGCGAACGCTTATAAATAGCATTCAGCATTCCCACAATTCATTTTAGTACATCTAAATAATAAAAGCTTGTTTTTAAAAAGTATTTTTTATAAGATTTTATTTTTAAATTTTTAGTTAAGTTCTTACAAGACATTTTACCTGTTATCGTATTCTACTCGTCAAACCCTTTCATTTTTGATACCCATATCAAGGGGATTGTGAAAAAAACGGTAATCCGCGATCTTGTGGCGTCCACCATATTGGGTTTAGAATGACGTCACATAGCTTATCATATTCTACTTGTCAAACCCTTTCATTTGATACAACTGTTAAGGAGGTTGTAAAGAAAAAGGTAATCCGCCATTTTGTGGCGTCCGCCATATAGGGCTTAGAATGACGTCACAATTATCGTATTTTACTCGTCAAACCCCTTCATTTGATACCCATGTCAAGGGGGATGTGACAAAAGGGAATCCGCCATCTTATGGCGTCCGCCATATTGGGTTTAGAATGACGTCGCATAGCTTATCGTATTCTACTCGTCAAACACTTTAATTTGATACACATATCAAGGGGATTGTAAAGAAAATGGTAATCGGCCATCTTGGGGCGTCCGCCATATTGGATTTAAAATATTAAATATTGCATAGTCACCGGACTTTTACACGTGTGCAAAATTGCAAAGCTCTAGCTTAATTAGAACTAGTCGAAATTTTGATTGCAATATTTGACCTAAACATACTAACAAATATACCTACGTATATACAGACATACATATACAATAATGTACATACACACATACAAGCAAACAATACTTTCAAACATATTTATTACTTCAAAACTATTAACAATGACAGTTAGGTACTACTATTTACAACAGATAGGTATGTGGCCCGTGTTACGACCCCTATTCAAGGGAAGTCCAGCATGGCAACGCGACCAGGGAGCGGCCGGGGCTGATGTTGACCCTTGGTACCCATTGCGTCACGGCGCGGCGGTACGGAGTAACGACTCTTACCAAGAAACTTACAGAGTCGAGGAGAATAGTTTGCATATAGCTTGAGACAGAGGGATTTTGGTTATTTACATTTTCCTAATTATTTAATTTTCATTTGACATCACTGGAAAAATATACAACGAAAAAACCAGTTTAAAAAGCAAAACTAACAGGTGAAGTTAAATAAAAGCTTGTAAAAAAAGGTCGCGAAGAACACCCGTTTCTAATCTACATGTACCAGGAAAGCTGCCGCTTATACACTGAGCAATCGTCGTACTCAGGCAAAATTTGCGTTTGTACTAATCTTACAATCAGAATCGTGTAAATATAAAGTTAAATAAGATAAATGTTCAACTATAAAAGTTCAATTATGGTTTTTCTTATGTTTGTGTTAAAATTGGAGGGAAAATAACTATTTTCTTATCTCTTTAGGAAAAAACTACTAAATACAATAAATAATACATAATTTTTTCATGGAAATAATGACTAAGTGGAACCTACGGCACCACTGTCAGGGGATAGGTCCGCCGTTGGAGACCTCTGAAACGGGAAGCATCAATACCGTCTAAAAGACAAAGTGCTTAATTTAAAATGTCCGTGACGTCACACAATCTAGGCCAAGATTAGGCCTCTATAAGAAATGTTTTAAAAGGTTCGCCACTCAATTAATGAATATTGCACTATAGTCTTGTTAAAAGCATTAATTATTTTTGTCTCCTTTAGAGATGTGAGGTTGCCAGATTTACACCTGAAAAACCAGAAACTTTTAGCAATAGGGTAAAAATTTTTAAAAAATGTCTGAAGAAACTGTCTGAAGAAACTACCAAGCAGAGAAAAAGATTACTTGTAATAAAAAAGAAATCAAAACTTTAAAAACAAATGAGAAAAATTATTATATTGAATCATTGTGTTCAATTTTGTCACAACCACTCGAGTGTTTCCTGTTAAATCGATGCGCCTGACAACACTGTTGGTCTAGGCGTCTGCTAAAGAGAAGCTGCTCTCGCAAATTAATAATTATCTCTGTCTCTTTTTTACTTTTGAAAAGCGTATAAGGATGAACAACCATGGGTCAGTGGTGGTCGGTTTCGAGATGTGAGGTTGCCAGATTTACACCTGAAAAAACCAGAAACTTTTAGCAATAGGGTAAATTTTTTTAAAAAATGTCTGAAGAAACTGTGTGAAGAAACTGTCAAACAAAGAAAAAGATTACTTGTAATAAAAAATAAATCAAAACTTTAAAAACAAATGATAAAAATTATTATATTGAATCATTGTGTTCAATTTTGTCACAACTAATCGAGTATTTCCTGTTAAATCGGTGCGCCGGACAACACTGTTGGTCTCGGTTGTCTGTTGACGAGAAGCTGCTCTCGGAAATTAATAATTATTTCTGTCTATTTACTTTTGGAAAGCGTATAAGGATGAACAACCATGGGTCAGTGGTGGGTCAGTTTAAAGAAAAATAATCGCACCCAAGCAAACACATATGTGGCTTCACTAATGACAGTACACAGTTTTGTTTTGTTTTGATCGGCGTCGGATAATTTTGAACTTTATAACATATTAGTTTTGCCTAATTTTTATGTTTTTACAATATAAATTTCGGTAAATTTGAAACTTAAAAAAGCCTTATAAGTGATGTGTTCCTGGGTGTCGTGGAAATTACGTTAACGAGCCAAAAGTGCACGTTTTCGGGTTTCCAAAAGATGGCGTTTTGCAGAAGCAATGGTTAAGGGCAAATTCTCCGGAAGATTTAGCGCCAAATCAAAATACCAAAGTTTGCGAACTACATTTTGCCGAAGGTAGTATAATTTTGTAATTTTGAATAACTCCGAAGAAGATCCAAAAACAGGTAAGATTGTTTCAATTCAATTGATCTGAAAAAACCACGTATAAAAGAAAACTGCATTCCAACAATTTCTCAACATCAATCTAAAGCTGTGCATATGCGTAAAAGTCTTAAAATATTAAAGAAATAATTCATATATCCCCTGTATCAAAAATTAACTCCGAACTGTTATATAATTTTCTTAAGACTCTAATAGAAAATTTAGAAGAAATAGGATGTATAGTTTTTTGCACTAGATATTAGTGATAATTAAGGAACGGATAAATCATACAAGCTAGTCGCAAGGTCATAGGCGGCGTGAAAATATTTGTGTGTAATAAATGTAAAATTAAAACAAATCTAGACTCCATTACAATTTATTGGCATTACATGATATAATTAACATTTTTTCAAAGTTCGCTTCAGTAAAACGCGTTCGTTTATAATTAAGAATATCTCTTAGTCTAGGAAAGCTTCGTTCAACAGCACACCTTGTAACAGGAGCGAAACGGAAATACAAGTCAATATTTTTAGTTTTCAATGTTTCAAAAATATTTGTTATTTCTGAAAATCCTGGATTTCTTTCTCACATTTTTGGTAGATACACTTGTAATTTTTCACCAATTTCGGTAGGACGTGCTTGTTTATGGTTATCTCAAATAAGTTAAAAGAAGTCAAAAGGGGAAGGTTTTGTGTCTCCAACTGTTCAATTACATCTGGAAGATATCCAAAATTTTCAGAAATAAACTTTATTCATATTTAAACGTCAGTGCACTTATAACTTCTTTACTTCTTGTTACACTCAAAGCATCATCTTTTAGACTGTCAAAACCATTTTTAACTCAGTCGTAATCTGTTTGGTAATATAATGACTGATGTGTTCCCCACCTTATAATAACAGGTTGTGGGGGCAATGGGACATTAGGACACATTTCTTTAAATGTGTTTATTCGCGCTGGTGATTTCAGAAAAACTTTTTTTTATCTCACTAACCAAACTATCAATAACTGGATAGAAGTCACGCATCAGTTCACATATTCTATGCAAGGCATGAGCTAGACATGTAAAGTGAATTATATCTGGAAAGTGATCTTTTAACTGTCTTCCTGCTTTTAGCATATATGCCGCACTATCCGAACGCAGCAAAACAACCTTTTCAGTAATATTCGTATCTGGAAAGAGCGACCTGATACTTTCTACTGCAGCTTGATTGATTGTCTCACTATTGGTTTTAGCCTGAAATTTACTGTTGACTACATATGAGCTTTCTCCTTCTATAGGATTTAAAGGCCCAACTATGATAAAAGCAACGTATCGGCCCTTGATGTCGGTGGTTTCATCGATACTAAACCACAACTTTTTTCCTTTAATATTGTGACATATTTTGTCAATAGTTTTTGAGTATACCTTATCCACATAACTTTTACGAAGAGTAGATTCGTCTGGTACTCTGTGGTGTCAGTATTTTTGTAAAAATGTCTTCACTGATGGATTATTTATTTTATGGAGAGGAATGTCAGCTGCAACAAATGTTTCACACAAATCCATGCAAAACTCTGCGTGTATTACATCAGGTTCTCTAGATGCGGATGGCCCCGGATGAGATTGCATCTTCTCTAAATGCTTTGGACTTTTGACATGTCGCTCAATATGATTTCGATACCTTGTTCCCGTTCAAATAAGATAGGGGAATATGGAAGCAGCCACTCCAACTTAAGTTTTTTACGTGTACTCATTGCGGTAATTGTAGGTGGTCACAGATAATATGGAACAAAATAATTTCAGCACACCACTAACTTGTTTACACTGAAACTGAACACAAAAATAAGCGCTATCTCTATTTTATATCTCAAAAACTAATTAAATTTACGAGCAATAAACTCCACTTCAGAGTAAGAAAGAATAATTGTATGGGAATGTCAATTAGGCATTTATTATTTATTGACCCTCATGCCAAAATTTGTAGGCAAGCTTGTGCCTGTGCAAAACACAGCTTAGCTATTGTATCGGATCAGCCTTTTGGTCAAACGTGCAAACATTCTAGCCGAATCAGGATAACCTCGACAAAGAAGGACTGAGGATATATTTTCATATATTCTGTCAATATACAAATGTTGATAATTTATGTACACCTGTCAAGGTGTGTGTATTAGAACAACATTCTCAGAACATAAAAAGTAAGTTGTGCCGATATTGTGTAAAACTAAAAAAAATAACAGTTGAGATTTTTTTTATGTCACTACTTAGATCTCCACACAAAACATAGTTGGTATGCCTCGAGGGCATGTAGGGGATAGAACTGCCCTATGTATGCAAATAACGGCAAAATACTTTTTCTACTAACTAACTAACAACTAACTTCTCCACTACGTGGGAAGACTATGGGCCTAGATCAGGGGTCGGCAACTGGCGGACCGCGGTCCGGATCCGGACCGCTGAAGGTAAAAAACTGGACCGCCACAAAATCTTAATTAATTTGTAAGAACAAATCCCTATCTATCTTATATTATTTTTAGGAGTGAAAATAAAAGTTTAAAACAAATGATATGACTTTTTATAAGCTACGTTCCTTTTTGAGAAACAACAATTACCTGCGGTCCATTTAAATTTTTTCTTTTTGTTTTCTCCGGACCTCGATACAATTTTTCGAAGTATCTGGACCCTACTAGAAATTAGCTGCCGACTCTTGGTCTAGATGTTTACTTAAAGTTATTTGCTAATGGAAAAACCTAAATTCCGTTCTTTACTCAGTATCACTTTGAAATAAAACATCAGAATGAGGTATTAACCATTCTAACTTCAGCTTTTTTGCACTCATTTTAATACTTTATTTACTTTTTTACAAATTTAAACAGACACTACAGTCAGTCTATAAACGAGCTAAACGGCATCCTGCAGGGGAACTTTACCTCACGACACACCAAACGAATTTAACAATTGTGTAATACTGTTAAACCCGCTACGAGCTTTTCTCAGTATTTGCACAGTTACATCAAATGCCGCCGACGACGCGGCTTGCATTAATGTACTTTGACGACAGACGTGAAATTCCATTTCCAATATTTATTACGTACTTACTATGTACTATTTTATTGTTTAATCTATTGTTACCTGCATTTTTGTAAATTTACTAATATTTTTGTGTTAAGTGATCCAAATTTAATGTATAAGCTTGGCTAAGAAGTTGTAAGGCCAGTAAAATTATTTATTTTAAAAGTAGAGTTTTTTATCATTACAAACGCCGCAGCCATTTTTCTCCGATATAATAAATAATCTGCTACCTGCTGCAGAGAGAGTTAGTTGCACCAAAGCATTGTATTTATGTAGGCAATTATTCTGAATTACGGCAAATATGAACTCCAATAACAATACAATTATATAAATTAAATGTTTCTAAATATATATGAAAGTAGAGGTGGATGACCGTTCGCGAGTCTCCGCATGCGCAGTAGGGTCGACTTTGAACGCCCAGCTGTGCTATTGTTGTTTGGCCTTGATATGTACAGGTTATTCCAAGGTCATGACCAAGAACTTGGCCTTGAATGCGAGCAGCTGTTTCTTTGTTTGGTGATGACCAGGTGTACGAGACTTAATTGAAGGTTACATTTGCGGTGCATATTTTCGATGAACGCCAGCAGCTGTTACTTTGTTTGGTGATGACCAGGTGTACGACGCTTATTTCAAGGTTACATTTGCGATGTTAGTTTACCTTGAGTTATTATTGGGGTGTAACATGTTTTGGTATGAAGATCGAGTGGGTTGGGTCTAAATGTGGTTCGGTATATATGAGAGTAGGGGGGGGGGGTAAAATTTTAGTATAGAACATTGTGATGAGTAAAACGGTTCAAGCAAGTTAATTTGAAAGTCATGGCGTACGCGTGTTAAGATTGTGGTAAATCATTTAGTCGGAGTTATAATATATTACGAGACAAAAGGGAATCGTGCGTAGCACTATTTGCAAACATACATGGTGGAAAACAGCGAAAAGTTTACGATGGGGCATCAACATCTGAGGTGCGTACTTGCGCTTCCTGCAATATAACCATACCAGCAAATCGAATGGCAGCTCGTCAAAGATAACAACCATAAAAGTAATGCATGTTCACCAATATCAGCTGGTGTTGACCTCGTGTCCAGTGCTTTTGGAAATAGGATTGCTACATACCGTATATCAAGTGATAATGAACATACTGACTAGTCATTATTTTTTGATGAAATTAAAGCAAAAGTGTTAGAGGTAGTAAGTGACCTAGTAAGACTGCGTTGTGCTTTGAAAGTTAATATGGTGGTTGTTGGTCGGTATCTTTTACTAACACAAGATAATATGTACAGTGACAAGTCATTTAATACACGCAATGAAATTATTACTTCAGGAAGCGATTTGGAAGAAATAAATCAATCATTAGTGGAAGCCATGAAGACTCAATCGACTGAGTTTCAGGAAAAAGATTCAGGTATGTTATAAATTAACGACTAAAAATAAAATAAATACTTATGTCATTCTTTTTTGTTTTCGTAGGTTGGGCTCTGGAAAAAATTCTATACCTGGAAGTAAATGTCAACGAGTATAAACCTTTTGGTGGATCTTCATACATAAAGTTACCCCGTTTCATCGAACTGAAAAAAGCCATCATCAATGTGTTTAATCAAGATGAGTGTTGTTTTGCGTGGTCAATCGTGTCTGCTTTGTGCCCCACCACTAGAGCGGCATCACAGATTCAATATTATCCACACTATTCAAGAGTGCTGAATTTTACAGGTATAGACTTTCCAGTAAAGTTGCGTGATATATCAAAATTTGAAGAAATAAATAATATTTCAGTCAACGTTTATGGTTTGCAAAAATTTTTTGAAAATAATATGTTAAAGTGTGAAGTTGTCGGTCCATTAAGGCATTCGGGTAGAAAACTTAACAGACATGTAAACTTGTTGTTAGTAACAAAGGATTGTAGTATTAAAGATGATGATGAGCATATTTGTGATACGCGTTGTTTTAAAAGTCATTATTGTTCGATAAAAGACTTTGTGTGATGGTTGTTTGATATATTTTAGTTCACCATCATCTTTGATATCACACAAAAAAAAATGACTGTAACCACAAATGTTCATTAACACCATCACTAAATTTAAAAATAGATAAATTTGGAAAGAGTGTAAGTGAAAATATATTACAATTTGAAAACATAGAAAAGCAAATGCGTGTACCGTTTGTTGTTTACTCGGATTTTGAATCGGTGCTTAAACCACTGGATACAGTGGAACCAAATCCCACAAATTCTTACTTAGTCAAAAGCATCAAACATGAATCGTATTCTTTTGCGTATTTAATAAAGTGCTCCTTTGACGATTCGATTTCAAAATTTGAGCTCTACCGGGGAAACGACGCAGCCCAGGTTTTCGTTTCTCGACTTGAAAGTGATTTAAGATCTCTTTACAATACATACTTAAGAGATATAAAAGCAATGGAAACTTTGACGGCGGACCAAATAGTGGAGTTCAATAATGCCACAAAATCTGGTATATGTGAACGACCTTTTGAAAAGTAAAGGACCACTGTCACATAACTGGGAAAAAAGACCAGGTGCTGCTCATTCGATTTGCTATTTAAATTATAAGTTACCCAATTTTATTCCGATTATATTTCATAACTTGAGCGGGTACGATTGTCACATGTTTATTAAAGAGTTGTGTCGTCACGGAGACAAGATCGATGTTTTAGCTCAAAGCAAGGAAAAGTATATTTCGTTTACGAAAAGTATTTACGTTCACCATTATGTCGATAATAAAAGTGGGACAATAAAGAAAAAATATTTAAAATTGCGGTTCATTGATAGTTTTAAATTTCTATCAACTTCGCTGGAAAATTTGGGTAATGGATGAGCTGTGGGTAGTTTCAGGGAAACAGAAAAATATTTTTCTGATGAGCAGTTTAATTTAATGCACAAAAAATGTGTTTTTCCCTATAGTTTTGTCGATTCAATGGAGAAAATGAACTATCCAACTTTACCCACAACACAATCAGTTTTATGATAGTTTTTCAGAGAAGCACATTAGCGATGAAGGTTATGATAGAGCTAAAAAGGTGTGGGACACATTTAATTGTAAGAATTTAGGGGACTATTCGGATTTATATTTGAAATCTGATGTTTTATTATTAACCGATGTTTTTGAACAATTTCGCGATACTTGTTTAGAAATGTATAAATTGGATCCTGCACAGTACTATACCCTTCCAAGTTATTCGTTTGATTGTATGTTGCGTATTTCTAAGGTAGAGTTAGAGCTATTGACTGATATCGACACGGTTCATTTTTTCAAAAAAGGTATTCGAGGCGGTATCAGTCAGTGTTCGGAAAGGACGCACGCTGCCAACAACAGATATGTACCAAACTACGATCCTAACGAACCATCATCTTTCATTGTTTATCTTGATGCAAAAAATCTGTATGGTCATAGTATGTCGCAAGCATTACCATTTGGTGGCTTTAGATGGTTATCACAGCATGAAATTTTAAATTTAAATATTATGGATGTGGACGATAATGGCCCAGAAGGATACGTTTTGGAAGTTGACGTTCATTATCCGGATTCGCTACATGATGGCCATTCCGACTTACCCTTTTTAGTTGAAAATATTGTACCACCCACGGAATCGGCAAAATTATCAAAGTTAATTCCGAATTTAAACGATAAAAAGAAATACACCGTTCATTACCGAACATTACAACAAGCAATCAATAACGGCCTAATGGTAATGCAAACACACAGAATTTTAAAATTTAATCAATCCCCGTGGTTAAAGACATATATCGACTTAAATACAGATTTTCGCAACAGGGCAACAACAAAGTTTGGTAAAGACACTTTTAAATTAATCATTAATGCTGTTTTTGGCAAGACCATGGAAAATGTGGAGAATCGTAGTGATATAAAACTAGTTACCCGATGGGAAAATGACAGGAATAAAATTGGAGCAAGAGCATTAATTTCTCGTCCTTATTTTAAAAGTTCAACGGTTTTTAATAAAGAATTCCTTGCCATTCATATGGATCAATTAAAGGTAACTTATAATAAACCAATTTATATCGGATTTTCCATACTGGACATGTCGAAAACAGTAATTTATGATTTTTTTCTACTCCTTCATTAAAGCAAAATTTGGTAAAAATGCTTCTTTACTGTATACCGACACAAATTCGTTAATATTAAAAGTTTACACCGAAAATTTTTATCGCATAATTGAAGAAAATCCGGATAAATTCGATACATCCAATTATACCGAAGGAAATATTTTTAACATAAAAAAAGTCAGTCAGTAGTAGGTAGAATGAAGGATGAATTTCCAGGTGATCCAATAATAAGTTTTTATGGTACCGGAGCCAAAGCTTATTACATAAACTCAATCAGTAGCGAAATTTAAAAAGCGAAAGGTATAAAAAAACGTGTAATCGAAAAACGGCTTCACCTGGAAGATTATTGGAATGTCGTAGAACGTGGTGGTCAGATATTTCGAAAAATGAAAACCTTTCGAAGTTATAAACACCACGTTTATACCGAAATAATTAATAAAGTTGCTTTATCTCACCACGACGATAAACGTTATATTATACCATCAACAACAATAACTCTACCTTGGGGACACTCAGACATAAAGTTTTACGAAATAAACCCTGAAGATAACCTAAATATGTTAATACAAGCTATACAAAGTTTTTTACCCGAAAATATTAGTTATAATTAGAAAAATATTGGAAAGTCCATGTTTTAGAAAAATAAAAAAATATTAACTCCAGTGTCACGTAGTCTCATTAACCACTATGGTAATAGCAATAGATAATTGTTTCAATAATATGTTGTTTTATTTCACAATATAGTAATAAAGTTACAAAAATAAAAATTAATTAATGTCTTGCTTGTAAACTTCTCGTAGCAACCATTGTCTTCCCAACCTCTCAGATCTGTTAATCGGCCTCGTCGACACATCAGCGTTCCACAGTAATGACACTTAACAATCCTGACTCTCAACAATTCAATGTAACTGTAAGATTGCATGTGGTCAGTCCAAATATATACTTGTCGTTTACAATTATAGCAAACAGCAGAAATTATTATTTGTGCTCCTGAAAAAGTATTAGCTGAAAGACTGTTATCTTGATCTGCAAGCAACATTATAGTTTCTGATAATAGTCATCGAAGGAAAGAGAGTGTCTATAAATATGGGTTGTCTGGATCAGAAAACCTTGAGAACACAAACAATAACAGAAGTAACGACACACGGTTACCTTGAAAATATGTCCTTGAATCGCTGTTTAGTCGTAGAACGCAATTTCGAGGTTGAATTAACTTGTTTGGCCTCCAAAGCCTCAACCTTCAGATAGGGTGGGGGATTTTATGGTGGGGTGAAAACTTTAAATTTGGTTTGTTAGGCAGAGCATTTCATAGTTCGCTAGAACAGTTCACCGAGTAAGTACAGTTGTCAGTTAAGTGTAGTGAGTAAGTGAAAATGAATTCCGAGAATGTATCGCTGTTAAGTGCCTACAATTTGGATGGGAGTACCCAAGCAGAGCTGATGGAGCAAGAAGTTCTCGACCTGCTGACCCCGGGTGTATTCGAAGAGTGGCAAGATGCCGAAGTTTTAAATACGGCGTTTGTGGAAGAAGCGAATGTGGGTGAAAAAAAAGTATCTTCGGCGATTGATTATGTAAACAATTGGACTGAGAAGGACGGCGGGCGAATCAATGTCATAAGTGATGTGGTGGTAAAGAAGGCGAGGCGGCAACCCACTACAAAGTTAGAAAAGCTGTTGAAATTGCCAAAGACAGTCAGCAGCAATAAAAGTAAATTTTATGCAGCTGTGGAGGGTGAAAAGAAGAAGAAGAAATTCGTATTCAAGCGACCAACAGTGCCAGTCCAGTACCCCGATTTTTCGGAGACGTCACAGCCACCGAAGCCTCTATCACCGGTTGTCGTAGTTATTGATGGCACAAATTCGACAACGCCCGAGCCGCCGAAGTCCATCTCAACATCACCTGAGCCACCGAAGTCCATCTTGACAACGCCCGAGCCGCCGAAGTCCATGACTCCAATTGTGTTGGTGGCCGACGCTGACGAAAAATCGCCATTGAATCAAGCGGGGACGCCGATATCGCCAACACTTGGGCGTGGAATGTGCCGCAAACCATTGAAGAAGCGGTGCAAGCGGTTATTCGAGGCGTCTAGTGAATCAAATCAGTCTGCTGCTTCTACAGAAGTGCCCCTACCGGACTGGCTGGAAGAGTTTTCGCCAAGCCAGAAGTGTGCCTTCTTCGTGGCGTTTAGTGCGAGACAAAAAATAGTGGACGAACTAAAAAAGAACGATAGTGATGTGGCGCAATATGAGAGACAGATTAAGGAACTGCAGGCGAAAATTGAACAGTGTAAAAGTAAAGGGGAAGTGTGTAGAAAAAGACTTAAGTTATTGGACAATTTTCCATTTAATTAATTTTAGAATTTTTTTTATAAATATAGAGTTAAGTTATTTTTGTAATAGTAATGTATATATATATATATATATATATATACAGGGTCGCTGATATGTATGGAAACGGTCGATTATTTCTTAAAGTAAGACAGCTATCGAAAAATGTTAAAAACAAAAGTTGTAGGGGCTTTTGAAGTCTATTAAAATAAATAAAAATTGAGTATACAGGATGAGTCAAAAAGTCGTAGACCAAAAAAAGTTACTTTTTTTAAATAGAACACCCTATATATTATTCGATGTTTAAGTTCTTTTCAAAATTCTAAAAAAAAATTGTATAGTACACCACATATCTAAACTTATCCCTTTTCGAGATATCGAGGTTTGAATATTTTTTTCTGATAAATTATTACAACAATGTTTAAGTTTAGTTAGTTACTAAATAATTACCTTAGAGAAAAGAAAGAACATGTTCTAAAAAAAACTATTTTCTTTAGAGTCCTATTTTATAAGATACTCAAAATGTCAACCGTTTACCTCCTGACAGTAGTGAATTCGCCGAACAAAATTTTCTAGTGAATCTAAAAGGGTGTTAGGAGGAATACTGGAAATTTCATGCCTTATTCTGTCTTGCAACTCTTCGATATTTTGTGGCCTATTTTTGTAGACTATATTTTTTATATGACCCCATAGAAAAAAGTCAAGCGGTGTCATATCGGGAGACCTAGCTGGCCATTCAACTGCACCCCTGCGTCCAATCCATTTTCCAGGAAAAGTTTCATCTAAATATTCCCGCACTACACGTCCAAAATGTGGAGGAGCCCCATCTTGCTGAAACCATATTTGTTCTGCCAGTAAATTGGGATTATGGTTGTTCGGGAATAATCGTCTAAGCTCTGGAACAATATTCTCTTGCAGAAGTAATAAATATCGTTCAGAGGTCAAATTTCCGTTAATAAAATAGGGTCCTATGACGTGGCCACCATAAATGCCGCACCAAACATTGACTTTTTGTGGTCGTTGGGTATGAATTTGCTCCATCCAATGTGGATTCTGGTCTGACCAGTACCTACAGTTGTGTCGGTTTACGTGCCCGTTTAAACAAAATGTAGATTCGTCAGAAAACAAAATATTGTTGACAAAGTTGGCATTTTGATTCAGTTTATCCATAATAACTTCGCAAAACTCAATTCTGCGATCAAAATCGTCTTCACTCAATTCTTGTAATAATTTAATTTTATATGGGTGGAATTTTTCCCGTTTGGTAATTTTTTGAACGGAATATCGACTCATGTTATGATTTAAAGCCCTCTGTTGTGTCGAATTTACTGGATTTTCTATCACATCCAACATGACGTTCAAAGAATTTTCTTCATTTGTAACACTTACCGGTCTTCCACTTTTTGGTCGATCTTTAACACCTCCAGTTTCATGAAAACGCTGCAATGTTTTTGAAACAGTTGACTTAGAGATAGCCTCTCGGTCCGGATGCAATTCATTAAAAATATTCACTACTTGGGAAAAACTTCGTGTTCTATCACCATACCCTATCATCATTAAAATTTCAATACGCTCGGTATCATTTAGACGTGCCATTTCTGCGCAAAAATTGTTCAGACTTGAGTATTTTTGGCATATGTTGTAATAATTGTCACTTAAGATAAAACAGTAGCGGAGCATTGCTATGGAAACAGAAAATTTCTTAGGCAACTTGATGGAAAATACAATATTGATATTAATTGAATTTATCTTAGTCTGATAGTTGAAAAACTTGACGGAAATTAATTAATTTTAGGATGAAGGTAAAAAATGAACTTAAACATTGTTGTAATAATTTATCAGAAGAAAATATTCAAACCTCGATATCTCGAAAAGGGATAAGTTTAGATTTGTGGTGTACTATACAATTTTTTTTTAGAATTTTGAAAAGAACTTAAACATCGAATAATATACAGGGTGTTCTATTTAAAAAAAAGTAACATTTTTTGTCTACGACTTTTTGACTCAGCCTGTATATTCAATTTTTATTTAATTTAATAGACTTCAAAAGCCCCTACAACTTTGGTTTTTAACATTTTTCGATAGCTGTCTTACTTGAAGAAATAATCGACCGTTTCCATACATATCAGCGACCCTGTATATATATATATATATATATATATATATATATATATATATATATATATATATATATATATATATATATACATCACCCTATCATTTTTGCTTCCGAAAGGGGTCTAATCCCTATCATTTCTGCTACCGCTGCAAACTTGCTGCCGTATATCGGACGCAAGATTAACTTAGGCGTTTTTCTCGAACATGGCTATAAATTTTAAGTCCCACATTGTCGCAATGGATGGTCCACAGTACCATACCTTAGGTAAAGAAATTGTTCTTTGACAGTTTAAAGCATAAACTATTGGCGGGGAATAATAGCGGTACGAAATGGAAGTAAAAATGATCGAAAAATAAATGAAGACGTATAAATTTTAGTTGTAAAAATTTCCGATAGAGGCGCAAAATTATACATGCGTATATTAAAAGTTTTACTGGTCGGTGAATTTTGCTACCAGAAACTTGGCAACGCTAAAGTATGATAAAATTGTATTTAAATATTAGTTCTATAATTATGAAGTGTCCGTGACGCAGTGAACAGCATTTTCGCTGCGTCTGAAGCGGTGGGAGGGTGAGCCGAAGCTCTACGGCACTTAGGCCTCATTAGACCCATTGTGCGTCCTCCCGAAATAGGAGACTTCCTCTCAGCGCGTCAACCAGCCTACTGATTTAAAGTAGTTGATGACGTCACCGGGAGGTGCCTCTCTGACGTTGTTTAAGGTGGTCCAATACTCGCCGAACACGGTTTTCCTTAAGAGTGTAAAAGTCGGGCAGTCACAAAGGATATGCTCGACGGTCTCGTCTTCTTGTTCACATCCTCTGCATAGGGGTGTGTCAGCTTGACCTATTCTGTGAAGGTGCTTGCGTAGTTGACAGTGTCCTGTCAGAATGCCCGTTGTAAGACGCAGGTTCTGCCTTGTCATCGTCAAGTACTTTTTAGCTGTTCCGCTGTCAGGGTAACTGAGTAGCTCCTTGGCAAGTTTGCAGCCTTCCGTTTCATCCCATACTTTTTTAAAAAGTTCATGGGAGTGTTTTTTAATTAGGTTCGCTACCACCGACGTCGCTAAGTCAGTGGAGCAGCCAGGCCCGAGCATATTTAGGGCGGCCGCCCCCCTAGCTAAGGAGTCAGCAATGCGATTTCCTTTTGATGTGCCGTGCCCTTTCCTCCACCTCAGAGTGACCACATTGTGATTGGAGGCTTCTGTTAGGGCTCGGTGACATTCTAATACTGTACCTGATATGATACGTGGTCTGTCCAGGGCCAGAAGTGCTTGCCTGCTGTCCGTGAGGATGTGTACATTTTGTCCAGTAATATTCTTACTGGTTATTTCTCTTGCTGCTATACAGATACCTGTGAGTTCTGTTTGAACTACACTTGCATCTTTGCCTATAGCCCATTTTATGTTCAGGCTCAGTGCTCTGGAGTATATTCCACATCCTGAGCCTTTTTTGGTTTTGGAACCGTCAGTGTAGATGTGTATAGCACCTGCCGTTGCGGTATCTTGTGTGTGTCTAGTGATTACCCTGTAAGGTTTGTTGAAGACGAATCTCGGCGCAATGGCGTCCATGCTCGCTTGCAACAGTGGAAGCGCGTTCAACGCATCGTTCCACAAGCGACGTTTCACCGCGCCGGTACCCGCTCCTGGTTCGATGCCAAGCGTGCGAAGTCGTGTCATAGTCATCAACGCAACCTCCTTAATGTGAATACTAAGGGGGGTGAGATTAAGGATCACTTCCATTGCTCTGGTTGGTGTGGTTTTCATGGCTCCAGTGAGACATGCTATTCTCTGGATTTGATCTACTTTTCGTGAGGCTGTGGCTTGGAGGACTTTTGGTCCCCAGGCTATTGCTCCGTATGTTAGCATGGGTCTTATGATGGTCGTGTAAGTCCATGCGACAACTCTGGGGGATAAACCCCAGGTTCGGCCCACGGTCCGACGGCATTGTTCGTAAGATATGTATGCTTTCTTTACTCGGTTTTGCAAGTGAGAGTTCCATGTTAGCCTGCTATCAAAGATGACTCCAAGGTATTTCACCTCTGTAGAAAAGCTTAGTTTGGTTTTCAGAAGTTCCGGTGCTTTTGGGTCCGTTAGCTTCCTTTTCTTTGTGAAGAGGACCATCTCCGTCTTTTTGGGATTGATAGACAAGGAGTGATCACTGCACCACTTTTCTATGGTTTTAAGGGCAACCTGCATCCTTTCGCAGAGTGTGCTCTCAAACTTACCTGTTAGCAGAATGACTAGGTCATCTGCGTAAGCAAGGGTGTAGGTGTTGTCATTGTTTAGGCGGCTAATCAGGGTGTCAAGGACCATATTCCACAGTAGCGGCGATAGCACTCCTCCCTGTGGACACCCTTTCATGACCGTGCTTTGTACCGTGACATCGTCCACACTGATTTTTATTGCTCTTTTTGAGAGCATGTTGAATATCCATCCGCTCACCGTTTTGGGAACATTCCTAGCGGAAAGAGAAGCAGATATTTTGGGAAAGGTAGTTTTGTCGAAGGCACCTTCTATGTCACATCAATCTAAAGCTGTGCATATGCGTAAAAGTCTTAAAATATTAAAGAAATAATTCATATATCCCCTGTATCAAAAATTAACTCCGAACTGTTATATAATTTTCTTAAGACTCTAATAGAAAATTTAGAAGAAATAGGATGTATAGTTTTTTGCACTAGATATTAGTGATAATTAAGGAACGGATAAATCATACAAGCTAGTCGCAAGGTCATAGGCGGCGTGAAAATATTTGTGTGTAATAAATGTAAAATTAAAACAAATCTAGACTCCATTACAATTTATTGGCATTACATGATATAATTAACATTTTTTCAAAGTTCGCTTCAGTAAAACGCGTTCGTTTATAATTAAGAATATCTCTTAGTCTAGGAAAGCTTCGTTCAACAGCACACCTTGTAACAGGAGCGAAACGGAAATACAAGTCAATATTTTTAGTTTTCAATGTTTCAAAAATATTTGTTATTTCTGAAAATCCTGGATTTCTTTCTCACATTTTTGGTAGATACACTTGTAATTTTTCACCAATTTCGGTAGGACGTGCTTGTTTATGGTTATCTCAAATAAATTAAAAGAAGTCAAAAGGGGAAGGTTTTGTGTCTCCAACTGTTCAATTACATCTGGAAGATATCCAAAATTTTCAGAAATAAACTTTATTCATATTTAAACGTCAGTGCACTTATAACTTCTTTACTTCTTGTTACACTCAAAGCATCATCTTTTAGACTGTCAAAACCATTTTTAACTCAGTCGTAATCTGTTTGGTAATATAATGACTGATGTGTTCCCCACCTTATAATAACAGGTTGTGGGGGCAATGGGACATTAGGACACATTTCTTTAAATGTGTTTATTCGCGCTGGTGATTTCAGAAAAACTTTTTTTTATCTCACTAACCAAACTATCAATAACTGGATAGAAGTCACGCATCAGTTCACATATTCTATGCAAGGCATGAGCTAGACATGTAAAGTGAATTATATCTGGAAAATGATCTTTTAACTGTCTTCCTGCTTTTAGCATATATGCCGCACTATCCGAACGCAGCAAAACAACCTTTTCAGTAATATTCGTATCTGGAAAGAGCGACCTGATACTTTCTACTGCAGCTTGATTGATTGTCCCACTATTGGTTTTAGCCTGAAATTTACTGTTGACTACATATGAGCTTTCTCCTTCTATAGGATTTAAAGGCCCAACTATGATAAAAGCAACGTATCGGCCCTTGATGTCGGTGGTTTCATCGATACTAAACCACAACTTTTTTCCTTTAATATTGTGACATATTTTGTCAATAGTTTTTGAGTATACCTTATCCACATAACTTTTACGAAGAGTAGATTCGTCTGGTACTCTGTGGTGTCAGTATTTTTGTAAAAATGTCTTCACTGATGGATTATTTATTTTATGGAGAGGAATGTCAGCTGCAACAAATGTTTCACACAAATCCATGCAAAACTCTGCGTGTATTACATCAGGTTCTCTAGATGCGGATGGCCCCGGATGAGATTGCATCTTCTCTAAATGCTTTGGACTTTTGACATGTCGCTCAATATGATTTCGATACCTTGTTCCCGTTCAAATAAGATAGGGGAATATGGAAGCAGCCACTCCAACTTAAGTTTTTTACGTGTACTCATTGCGGTAATTGTAGGTGGTCACAGATAATATGGAACAAAATAATTTCAGCACACCACTAACTTGTTTACACTGAAACTGAACACAAAAATAAGCGCTATCTCTATTTTATATCTCAAAAACTAATTAAATTTACGAGCAATAAACTCCACTTCAGAGTAAGAAAGAATAATTGTATGGGAATGTCAATTAGGCATTTATTATTTATTGACCCTCATGCCAAAATTTGTAGGCAAGCTTGTGCCTGTGCAAAACACAGCTTAGCTATTGTATCGGATCAGCCTTTTGGTCAAACGTGCAAACATTCTAGCCGAATCAGGATAACCTCGACAAAGAAGGACTGAGGATATATTTTCATATATTCTGTCAATATACAAATGTTGATAATTTATGTACACCTGTCAAGGTGTGTGTATTAGAACAACATTCTCAGAACATAAAAAGTAAGTTGTGCCGATATTGTGTAAAACTAAAAAAAATAACAGTTGAGATTTTTTTTATGTCACTACTTAGATCTCCACACAAAACATAGTTGGTATGCCTCGAGGGCATGTAGGGGATAGAACTGCCCTATGTATGCAAATAACGGCAAAATACTTTTTCTACTAACTAACTAACAACTAACTTCTCCACTACGTGGGAAGACTATGGGCCTAGATCAGGGGTCGGCAACTGGCGGACCGCGGTCCGGATCCGGACCGCTGAAGGTAAAAAACTGGACCGCCACAAAATCTTAATTAATTTGTAAGAACAAATCCCTATCTATCTTATATTATTTTTAGGAGTGAAAATAAAAGTTTAAAACAAATGATATGACTTTTTATAAGCTACGTTCCTTTTTGAGAAACAACAATTACCTGCGGTCCATTTAAATTTTTTCTTTTTGTTTTCTCCGGACCTCGATACAATTTTTCGAAGTATCTGGACCCTACTAGAAATTAGCTGCCGACTCTTGGTCTAGATGTTTACTTAAAGTTATTTGCTAATGGAAAAACCTAAATTCCGTTCTTTACTCAGTATCACTTTGAAATAAAACATCAGAATGAGGTATTAACCATTCTAACTTCAGCTTTTTTGCACTCATTTTAATACTTTATTTACTTTTTTACAAATTTAAACAGACACTACAGTCAGTCTATAAACGAGCTAAACGGCATCCTGCAGGGGAACTTTACCTCACGACACACCAAACGAATTTAACAATTGTGTAATACTGTTAAACCCGCTACGAGCTTTTCTCAGTATTTGCACAGTTACATCAAATGCCGCCGACGACGCGGCTTGCATTAATGTACTTTGACGACAGACGTGAAATTCCATTTCCAATATTTATTACGTACTTACTATGTACTATTTTATTGTTTAATCTATTGTTACCTGCATTTTTGTAAATTTACTAATATTTTTGTGTTAAGTGATCCAAATTTAATGTATAAGCTTGGCTAAGAAGTTGTAAGGCCAGTAAAATTATTTATTTTAAAAGTAGAGTTTTTTATCATTACAAACGCCGCAGCCATTTTTCTCCGATATAATAAATAATCTGCTACCTGCTGCAGAGAGAGTTAGTTGCACCAAAGCATTGTATTTATGTAGGCAATTATTCTGAATTACGGCAAATATGAACTCCAATAACAATACAATTATATAAATTAAATGTTTCTAAATATATATGAAAGTAGAGGTGGATGACCGTTCGCGAGTCTCCGCATGCGCAGTAGGGTCGACTTTGAACGCCCAGCTGTGCTATTGTTGTTTGGCCTTGATATGTACAGGTTATTCCAAGGTCATGACCAATAACTTGGCCTTGAATGCGAGCAGCTGTTTCTTTGTTTGGTGATGACCAGGTGTACGAGACTTAATTGAAGGTTACATTTGCGGTGCATATTTTCGATGAACGCCAGCAGCTGTTACTTTGTTTGGTGATGACCAGGTGTACGACGCTTATTTCAAGGTTACATTTGCGATGTTAGTTTACCTTGAGTTATTATTGGGGTGTAACATGTTTTGGTATGAAGATCGAGTGGGTTGGGTCTAAATGTGGTTCGGTATATATGAGAGTAGGGGGGGGGGGGGGGTAAAATTTTAGTATAGAACATTGTGATGAGTAAAACGGTTCAAGCAAGTTAATTTGAAAGTCATGGCGTACGCGTGTTAAGATTGTGGTAAATCATTTAGTCGGAGTTATAATATATTACGAGACAAAAGGGAATCGTGCGTAGCACTATTTGCAAACATACATGGTGGAAAACAGCGAAAAGTTTACGATGGGGCATCAACATCTGAGGTGCGTACTTGCGCTTCCTGCAATATAACCATACCAGCAAATCGAATGGCAGCTCGTCAAAGATAACAACCATAAAAGTAATGCATGTTCACCAATATCAGCTGGTGTTGACCTCGTGTCCAGTGCTTTTGGAAATAGGATTGCTACATACCGTATATCAAGTGATAATGAATATACTGACTAGTCATTATTTTTTGATGAAATTAAAGCAAAAGTGTTAGAGGTAGTAAGTGACCTAGTAAGACTGCGTTGTGCTTTGAAAGTTAATATGGTGGTTGTTGGTCGGTATCTTTTACTAACACAAGATAATATGTACAGTGACAAGTCATTTAATACACGCAATGAAATTATTACTTCAGGAAGCGATTTGGAAGAAATAAATCAATCATTAGTGGAAGCCATGAAGACTCAATCGACTGAGTTTCAGGAAAAAGATTCAGGTATGTTATAAATTAACGACTAAAAATAAAATAAATACTTATGTCATTCTTTTTTGTTTTCGTAGGTTGGGCTCTGGAAAAAATTCTATACCTGGAAGTAAATGTCAACGAGTATAAACCTTTTGGTGGATCTTCATACATAAAGTTACCCCGTTTCATCGAACTGAAAAAAGCCATCATCAATGTATTTAATCAAGATGAGTGTTGTTTTGCGTGGTCAATCGTGTCTGCTTTGTGCCCCACCACTACAGCGGCATCACAGATTCAATATTATCCACACTATTCAAGAGTGCTGAATTTTACAGGTATAGACTTTCCAGTAAAGTTGCGTGATATATCAAAATTTGAAGAAATAAATAATATTTCAGTCAACGTTTATGGTTTGCAAAAATTTTTTGAAAATAATATGTTAAAGTGTGAAGTTGTCGGTCCATTAAGGCATTCGGGTAGAAAACTTAACAGACATGTAAACTTGTTGTTAATAACAAAGGATTGTAGTATTAAAGATGATGATGAGCATATTTGTGATACGCGTTGTTTTAAAAGTCATTATTGTTCGATAAAAGACTTTGTGTGATGGTTGTTTGATATATTTTAGTTCACCATCATCTTTGATATCACACAAAAAAAAATGACTGTAACCACAAATGTTCATTAACACCATCACTAAATTTAAAAATAGATAAATTTGGAAAGAGTGTAAGTGAAAATATATTACAATTTGAAAACATAGAAAAGCAAATGCGTGTACCGTTTGTTGTTTACTCGGATTTTGAATCGGTGCTTAAACCACTGGATACAGTGGAACCAAATCCCACAAATTCTTACTTAGTCAAAAGCATCAAACATGAATCGTATTCTTTTGCGTATTTAATAAAGTGCTCCTTTGACGATTCGATTTCAAAATTTGAGCTCTACCGGGGAAACGACGCAGCCCAGGTTTTCGTTTCTCGACTTGAAAGTGATTTAAGATCTCTTTACAATACATACTTAAGAGATATAAAAGCAATGGAAACTTTGACGGCGGACCAAATAGTGGAGTTCAATAATGCCACAAAATCTGGTATATGTGAACGACCTTTTGAAAAGTAAAGGACCACTGTCACATAACTGGGAAAAAAGACCAGGTGCTGCTCATTCGATTTGCTATTTAAATTATAAGTTACCCAATTTTATTCCGATTATATTTCATAACTTGAGCGGGTACGATTGTCACATGTTTATTAAAGAGTTGTGTCGTCACGGAGACAAGATCGATGTTTTAGCTCAAAGCAAGGAAAAGTATATTTCGTTTACGAAAAGTATTTACGTTCACCATTATGTCGATAATAAAAGTGGGACAATAAAGAAAAAATATTTAAAATTGCGGTTCATTGATAGTTTTAAATTTCTATCAACTTCGCTGGAAAATTTGGGTAATGGATGAGCTGTGGGTAGTTTCAGGGAAACAGAAAAATATTTTTCTGATGAGCAGTTTAATTTAATGCACAAAAAATGTGTTTTTCCCTATAGTTTTGTCGATTCAATGGAGAAAATGAACCATCCAACTTTACCCACAACACAATCAGTTTTATGATAGTTTTTCAGAGAAGCACATTAGCGATGAAGGTTATGATAGAGCTAAAAAGGTGTGGGACACATTTAATTGTAAGAATTTAGGGGACTATTCGGATTTATATTTGAAATCTGATGTTTTATTATTAACCGATGTTTTTGAACAATTTCGCGATACTTGTTTAGAAATGTATAAATTGGATCCTGCACAGTACTATACCCTTCCAAGTTATTCGTTTGATTGTATGTTGCGTATTTCTAAGGTAGAGTTAGAGCTATTGACTGATATCGACACGGTTCATTTTTTCAAAAAAGGTATTCGAGGCGGTATCAGTCAGTGTTCGGAAAGGACGCACGCTGCCAACAACAGATATGTACCAAACTACGATCCTAACGAACCATCATCTTTCATTGTTTATCTTGATGCAAAAAATCTGTATGGTCATAGTATGTCGCAAGCATTACCATTTGGTGGCTTTAGATGGTTATCACAGCATGAAATTTTAAATTTAAATATTATGGATGTGGACGATAATGGCCCAGAAGGATACGTTTTGGAAGTTGACGTTCATTATCCGGATTCGCTACATGATGGCCATTCCGACTTACCCTTTTTAGTTGAAAATATTGTACCACCCACGGAATCGGCAAAATTATCAAAGTTAATTCCGAATTTAAACGATAAAAAGAAATACACCGTTCATTACCGAACATTACAACAAGCAATCAATAACGGCCTAATGGTAATGCAAACACACAGAATTTTAAAATTTAATCAATCCCCGTGGTTAAAGACATATATCGACTTAAATACAGATTTTCGCAACAGGGCAACAACAAAGTTTGGTAAAGACACTTTTAAATTAATCATTAATGCTGTTTTTGGCAAGACCATGGAAAATGTGGAGAATCGTAGTGATATAAAACTAGTTACCCGATGGGAAAATGACAGGAATAAAATTGGAGCAAGAGCATTAATTTCTCGTCCTTATTTTAAAAGTTCAACGGTTTTTAATAAAGAATTCCTTGCCATTCATATGGATCAATTAAAGGTAACTTATAATAAACCAATTTATATCGGATTTTCCATACTGGACATGTCGAAAACAGTAATTTATGATTTTTTTCTACTCCTTCATTAAAGCAAAATTTGGTAAAAATGCTTCTTTACTGTATACCGACACAAATTCGTTAATATTAAAAGTTTACACCGAAAATTTTTATCGCATAATTGAAGAAAATCCGGATAAATTCGATACATCCAATTATACCGAAGGAAATATTTTTAACATAAAAAAAGTCAGTCAGTAGTAGGTAGAATGAAGGATGAATTTCCAGGTGATCCAATAATAAGTTTTTATGGTACCGGAGCCAAAGCTTATTACATAAACTCAATCAGTAGCGAAATTTAAAAAGCGAAAGGTATAAAAAAACGTGTAATCGAAAAACGGCTTCACCTGGAAGATTATTGGAATGTCGTAGAACGTGGTGGTCAGATATTTCGAAAAATGAAAACCTTTCGAAGTTATAAACACCACGTTTATACCGAAATAATTAATAAAGTTGCTTTATCTCACCACGACGATAAACGTTATATTATACCATCAACAACAATAACTCTACCTTGGGGACACTCAGACATAAAGTTTTACGAAATAAACCCTGAAGATAACCTAAATATGTTAATACAAGCTATACAAAGTTTTTTACCCGAAAATATTAGTTATAATTAGAAAAATATTGGAAAGTCCATGTTTTAGAAAAATAAAAAAATATTAACTCCAGTGTCACGTAGTCTCATTAACCACTATGGTAATAGCAATAGATAATTGTTTCAATAATATGTTGTTTTATTTCACAATATAGTAATAAAGTTACAAAAATAAAAATTAATTAATGTCTTGCTTGTAAACTTCTCGTAGCAACCATTGTCTTCCCAACCTCTCAGATCTGTTAATCGGCCTCGTCGACACATCAGCGTTCCACAGTAATGACACTTAACAATCCTGACTCTCAACAATTCAATGTAACTGTAAGATTGCATGTGGTCAGTCCAAATATATACTTGTCGTTTACAATTATAGCAAACAGCAGAAATTATTATTTGTGCTCCTGAAAAAGTATTAGCTGAAAGACTGTTATCTTGATCTGCAAGCAACATTATAGTTTCTGATAATAGTCATCGAAGGAAAGAGAGTGTCTATAAATATGGGTTGTCTGGATCAGAAAACCTTGAGAACACAAACAATAACAGAAGTAACGACACACGGTTACCTTGAAAATATGTCCTTGAATCGCTGTTTAGTCGTAGAACGCAATTTCGAGGTTGAATTAACTTGTTTGGCCTCCAAAGCCTCAACCTTCAGATAGGGTGGGGGATTTTATGGTGGGGTGAAAACTTTAAATTTGGTTTGTTAGGCAGAGCATTTCATAGTTCGCTAGAACAGTTCACCGAGTAAGTACAGTTGTCAGTTAAGTGTAGTGAGTAAGTGAAAATGAATTCCGAGAATGTATCGCTGTTAAGTGCCTACAATTTGGATGGGAGTACCCAAGCAGAGCTGATGGAGCAAGAAGTTCTCGACCTGCTGACCCCGGGTGTATTCGAAGAGTGGCAAGATGCCGAAGTTTTAAATACGGCGTTTGTGGAAGAAGCGAATGTGGGTGAAAAAAAAGTATCTTCGGCGATTGATTATGTAAACAATTGGACTGAGAAGGACGGCGGGCGAATCAATGTCATAAGTGATGTGGTGGTAAAGAAGGCGAGGCGGCAACCCACTACAAAGTTAGAAAAGCTGTTGAAATTGCCAAAGACAGTCAGCAGCAATAAAAGTAAATTTTATGCAGCTGTGGAGGGTGAAAAGAAGAAGAAGAAATTCGTATTCAAGCGACCAACAGTGCCAGTCCAGTACCCCGATTTTTCGGAGACGTCACAGTCACCGAAGCCTCTATCACCGGTTGTCGTAGTTATTGATGGCACAAATTCGACAACGCCCGAGCCGCCGAAGTCCATCTCAACATCACCTGAGCCACCGAAGTCCATCTTGACAACGCCCGAGCCGCCGAAGTCCATGACTCCAATTGTGTTGGTGGCCGACGCTGACGAAAAATCGCCATTGAATCAAGCGGGGACGCCGATATCGCCAACACTTGGGCGTGGAATGTGCCGCAAACCATTGAAGAAGCGGTGCAAGCGGTTATTCGAGGCGTCTAGTGAATCAAATCAGTCTGCTGCTTCTACAGAAGTGCCCCTACCGGACTGGCTGGAAGAGTTTTCGCCAAGCCAGAAGTGTGCCTTCTTCGTGGCGTTTAGTGCGAGACAAAAAATAGTGGACGAACTAAAAAAGAACGATAGTGATGTGGCGCAATATGAGAGACAGATTAAGGAACTGCAGGCGAAAATTGAACAGTGTAAAAGTAAAGGGGAAGTGTGTAGAAAAAGACTTAAGTTATTGGACAATTTTCCATTTAATTAATTTTAGAATTTTTTTTATAAATATAGAGTTAAGTTATTTTTGTAATAGTAATGTATATATATATATATATATATATATACAGGGTCGCTGATATGTATGGAAACGGTCGATTATTTCTTAAAGTAAGACAGCTATCGAAAAATGTTAAAAACAAAAGTTGTAGGGGCTTTTGAAGTCTATTAAAATAAATAAAAATTGAGTATACAGGATGAGTCAAAAAGTCGTAGACCAAAAAAAGTTACTTTTTTTAAATAGAACACCCTATATATTATTCGATGTTTAAGTTCTTTTCAAAATTCTAAAAAAAAATTGTATAGTACACCACATGTCTAAACTTATCCCTTTTCGAGATATCGAGGTTTGAATATTTTTTTCTGATAAATTATTACAACAATGTTTAAGTTTAGTTAGATACTAAATAATTACCTTAGAGAAAAGAAAGAACATGTTCTAAAAAAAACTATTTTCTTTAGAGTCCTATTTTATAAGATACTCAAAATGTCAACCGTTTACCTCCTGACAGTAGTGAATTCGCCGAACAAAATTTTCTAGTGAATCTAAAAGGGTGTTAGGAGGAATACTGGAAATTTCATGCCTTATTCTGTCTTGCAACTCTTCGATATTTTGTGGCCTATTTTTGTAGACTATATTTTTTATATGACCCCATAGAAAAAAGTCAAGCGGTGTCATATCGGGAGACCTAGCTGGCCATTCAACTGCACCCCTGCGTCCAATCCATTTTCCAGGAAAAGTTTCATCTAAATATTCCCGCACTACACGTCCAAGATGTGGAGGAGCCCCATCTTGCTGAAACCATATTTGTTCTGCCAGTAAATTGGGATTATGGTTGTTCGGGAATAATCGTCTAAGCTCTGGAACAATATTCTCTTGCAGAAGTAATAAATATCGTTCAGAGGTCAAATTTCCGTTAATAAAATAGGGTCCTATGACGTGGCCACCATAAATGCCGCACCAAACATTGACTTTTTGTGGTCGTTGGGTATGAATTTGCTCCATCCAATGTGGATTCTGGTCTGACCAGTACCTACAGTTGTGTCGGTTTACGTGCCCGTTTAAACAAAATGTAGATTCGTCAGAAAACAAAATATTGTTGACAAAGTTGGCATTTTGATTCAGTTTATCCATAATAACTTCGCAAAACTCAATTCTGCGATCAAAATCGTCTTCACTCAATTCTTGTAATAATTTAATTTTATATGGGTGGAATTTTTCCCGTTTGGTAATTTTTTGAACGGAATATCGACTCATGTTATGATTTAAAGCCCTCTGTTGTGTCGAATTTACTGGATTTTCTATCACATCCAACATGACGTTCAAAGAATTTTCTTCATTTGTAACACTTACCGGTCTTCCACTTTTTGGTCGATCTTTAACACCTCCAGTTTCATGAAAACGCTGCAATGTTTTTGAAACAGTTGACTTAGAGATAGCCTCTCGGTCCGGATGCAATTCATTAAAAATATTCACTACTTGGGAAAAACTTCGTGTTCTATCACCATACCCTATCATCATTAAAATTTCAATACGCTCGGTATCATTTAGACGTGCCATTTCTGCGCAAAAATTGTTCAGACTTGAGTATTTTTGGCATATGTTGTAATAATTGTCACTTAAGATAAAACAGTAGCGGAGCATTGCTATGGAAACAGAAAATTTCTTAGGCAACTTGATGGAAAATACAATATTGATATTAATTGAATTTATCTTAGTCTGATAGTTGAAAAACTTGACGGAAATTAATTAATTTTAGGATGAAGGTAAAAAATGAACTTAAACATTGTTGTAATAATTTATCAGAAGAAAATATTCAAACCTCGATATCTCGAAAAGGGATAAGTTTAGATTTGTGGTGTACTATACAATTTTTTTTTAGAATTTTGAAAAGAACTTAAACATCGAATAATATACAGGGTGTTCTATTTAAAAAAAAGTAACATTTTTTGTCTACGACTTTTTGACTCAGCCTGTATATTCAATTTTTATTTAATTTAATAGACTTCAAAAGCCCCTACAACTTTGGTTTTTAACATTTTTCGATAGCTGTCTTACTTGAAGAAATAATCGACCGTTTCCATACATATCAGCGACCCTGTATATATATATATATATATATATATATATATATATATATATATATATATATATATATATATATATATATATATATATACATCACCCTATCATTTTTGCTTCCGAAAGGGGTCTAATCCCTATCATTTCTGCTACCGCTGCAAACTTGCTGCCGTATATCGGACGCAAGATTAACTTAGGCGTTTTTCTCGAACATGGCTATAAATTTTAAGTCCCACATTGTCGCAATGGATGGTCCACAGTACCATACCTTAGGTAAAGAAATTGTTCTTTGACAGTTTAAAGCATAAACTATTGGCGGGGAATAATAGCGGTACGAAATGGAAGTAAAAATGATCGAAAAATAAATGAAGACGTATAAATTTTAGTTGTAAAAATTTCCGATAGAGGCGCAAAATTATACATGCGTATATTAAAAGTTTTACTGGTCGGTGAATTTTGCTACCAGAAACTTGGCAACGCTAAAGTATGATAAAATTGTATTTAAATATTAGTTCTATAATTATGAAGTGTCCGTGACGCAGTGAACAGCATTTTCGCTGCGTCTGAAGCGGTGGGAGGGTGAGCCGAAGCTCTACGGCACTTAGGCCTCATTAGACCCATTGTGCGTCCTCCCGAAATAGGAGACTTCCTCTCAGCGCGTCAACCAGCCTACTGATTTAAAGTAGTTGATGACGTCACCGGGAGGTGCCTCTCTGACGTTGTTTAAGGTGGTCCAATACTCGCCGAACACGGTTTTCCTTAAGAGTGTAAAAGTCGGGCAGTCACAAAGGATATGCTCGACGGTCTCGTCTTCTTGTTCACATCCTCTGCATAGGGGTGTGTCAGCTTGACCTATTCTGTGAAGGTGCTTGCGTAGTTGACAGTGTCCTGTCAGAATGCCCGTTGTAAGACGCAGGTTCTGCCTTGTCATCGTCAAGTACTTTTTAGCTGTTCCGCTGTCAGGGTAACTGAGTAGCTCCTTGGCAAGTTTGCAGCCTTCCGTTTCATCCCATACTTTTTTAAAAAGTTCATGGGAGTGTTTTTTAATTAGGTTCGCTACCACCGACGTCGCTAAGTCAGTGGAGCAGCCAGGCCCGAGCATATTTAGGGCGGCCGCCCCCCTAGCTAAGGAGTCAGCAATGCGATTTCCTTTTGATGTGCCGTGCCCTTTCCTCCACCTCAGAGTGACCACATTGTGATTGGAGGCTTCTGTTAGGGCTCGGTGACATTCTAATACTGTACCTGATATGATACGTGGTCTGTCCAGGGCCAGAAGTGCTTGCCTGCTGTCCGTGAGGATGTGTACATTTTGTCCAGTAATATTCTTACTGGTTATTTCTCTTGCTGCTATACAGATACCTGTGAGTTCTGTTTGAACTACACTTGCATCTTTGCCTATAGCCCATTTTATGTTCAGGCTCAGTGCTCTGGAGTATATTCCACATCCTGAGCCTTTTTTGGTTTTGGAACCGTCAGTGTAGATGTGTATAGCACCTGCCGTTGCGGTATCTTGTGTGTGTCTAGTGATTACCCTGTAAGGTTTGTTGAAGACGAATCTCGGCGCAATGGCGTCCATGCTCGCTTGCAACAGTGGAAGCGCGTTCAACGCATCGTTCCACAAGCGACGTTTCACCGCGCCGGTACCCGCTCCTGGTTCGATGCCAAGCGTGCGAAGTCGTGTCATAGTCATCAACGCAACCTCCTTAATGTGAATACTAAGGGGGGTGAGATTAAGGATCACTTCCATTGCTCTGGTTGGTGTGGTTTTCATGGCTCCAGTAATATTGAGACATGCTATTCTCTGGATTTGATCTACTTTTCGTGAGGCTGTGGCTTGGAGGATTTTTGGTCCCCAGGCTATTGCTCCGTATGTTAGCATGGGTCTTATGATGGTCGTGTAAGTCCATGCGACAACTCTGGGGGATAAACCCCAGGTTCGGCCCACGGTCCGACGGCATTGTTCGTAAGATATGTATGCTTTCTTTACTCGGTTTTGCAAGTGAGAGTTCCATGTTAGCCTGCTATCAAAGATGACTCCAAGGTATTTCACCTCTGTAGAAAAGCTTAGTTTGGTTTTCAGAAGTTCCGGTGCTTTTGGGTCCGTTAGCTTCCTTTTCTTTGTGAAGAGGACCATCTCCGTCTTTTTGGGATTGATAGACAAGGAGTGATCACTGCACCACTTTTCTATGGTTTTAAGGGCAACCTGCATCCTTTCGCAGAGTGTGCTCTCAAACTTACCTGTTAGCAGAATGACTAGGTCATCTGCGTAAGCAAGGGTGTAGGTGTTGTCATTGTTTAGGCGGCTAATCAGGGTGTCAAGGACCATATTCCACAGTAGCGGCGATAGCACTCCTCCCTGTGGACACCCTTTCATGACCGTGCTTTGTACCGTGACATCGTCCACACTGATTTTTATTGCTCTTTTTGAGAGCATGTTGAATATCCATCCGCTCACCGTTTTGGGAACATTCCTAGCGGAAAGAGAAGCAGATATTTTGGGAAAGGTAGTTTTGTCGAAGGCACCTTCTATGTCTATGAATACTCCCAGGGTGGATTCTTTAGTATCCAGAGATCTCTCTATACGGCCCGCGACAGTGTGGAGAGCCGTATCCGTAGATCTGCCTGGTGTGTACGCATGCTGATTGGGATGGAGTGGTTTGTCGATAAGCACCGTATCCCTAATGTATCTTTCGCAAAGCCTTTCTAAGGTTTTTAAGCAAAACGATGTGAGACTTATTGGTCTGTATGCTTTGGGAATAGAATAATCCATCCTGCCAGGTTTGGGTATAAAGACAACCTTTACCTCTCTCCAGTTTCTGGGGATGTAGTTCAAAGCCAGAGAGGATCTGAACATTCCTACCAGGTGCGGCATGAGTATGTCCAGACCCCACTGAAGCAGGGCTGGATAGATGCCGTCAAGTCCTGGTGATTTAAATGGAAAGAAGCTTGAGATTGCCCACCTTACTTTGTCCTCGTCGACGATGCATTTCGCTGTTTGCCAGTCGTCTGCAGAGGTGATTTGTATTTCCTCCGTCCAAACAACCTTCTCCGTAGTGATTGAGTCGGGGAAATGCGTGCTCATTAAGAGTTGGATGCTTTCTTGGAGGTCTGCAGTCTGTGTGCCATCCTCCTTGGTTAGTCTACCGATGCTTCGGTGTGGGTCTTTTGTGAGAGCCTTCTGGAGTCTTGCCGCCTGTGGTAGATCTTCTATTTCTTCGCAGTAGACTCTCCAGGCCTCTCTTTGTTTTTGTCTGACGACTTTCTTATACTCTCTGAGGTGAGATCTGTATAGATTCCAGTCCTCTTCGAGTTTAGTGTCTTTGGCTTTGTTAAAAGATTTCCTTGCCATCTTCCTAAGTTGTTCCAGCTCTGGACACCACCATGAGGTGGATTTTCCATCGAGCTGGACTCGCCTTAGGGGGCAGGATTTTTTATATGCTTCTGTAATGGCGTTTTGGATAGTATTGGAATATCTCTCCAAGCCGTCATTGTTGTTGGGCGTCTCGGGCTCCACCGCTCGTAGAGTCCCATCCAGAAGGAGAGTGTATGTCACTCTATCCGTCTTTCTTGGGTCGCGAGATAGTTTGGAGGTCGAGAGCTTTGTAATTATATCAAAAGTTATCCAGCGATGATCTGACATCGAGATGTCGTCAGATACATGCCAGTTTCGTATAGTTTTAGAAACGTTAGTTGTGGATAATGTAATGTCTATTAGTATTTGACTGCGAGAGTTTATAAAAGTTGGTGTTGTACCTACATTTAAAATGCTAAGATTTTTCTGTATTATATAATCATAAAGTGACTTACCTCTGGCGTTTATATCCTTGCTGCCCCAGTTTACGTGGTGTGCATTTGAGTCGCAGCCCATCACCAAGTCAAGGTTCTGGTCTTGGCAGTGTTGTACCAGGTCCTCCATTTCTTTAGTAGGTGGTGGGGTGGCCGCGTCTGAGGGGAGGTACACTGATGCTAGGATTAGCGTTTTCTTTTGGGCATTGTCGGCATACTCCATCCGAACCGCGGTTAGATCCGAGGTGGAGAGGTGTGCCATTGGGTAGGCCTTGAATTTCCTAGGGATGTATATGGCTGTCCTAGGTTGTTGATTGCTGGGAAAGCTAAAAATTTGACCGTTTAGATTACTAAAACCTATCGTTTTGGTCTGTCGTATCCAAGGTTCTTGGATAAGCGCTAATGTATCCAGCAACTCGTCGAGATGGCGGCATAGTGTTGCCGTGGCCGCTCTCTTGTGTTGCAAGTTACATTGGATTATATTTACCTTTGTGCCAGCTACCTTCACTTCCATTTTTGGTTTTAAAGGTGCTGGGTTTTTACTTCTTGACCATCTTTTCCTCACCTGCGGGTGGGGAGATGGCCTCGATATGATCCGGAGAGTCTTCCGTGTCCTCCACCAGTGGTGTGCTTTTTAACCGTCTTCTCAAGAGGAGGTTATCAATTATTCGGCCCGCATGTGAGATTCTTTATATGTTCACGCATAATTCTTCAACGGACTTCTTCAACGTGGTTTGTCGATGAGTTTTTCCGAATGGTCTCGTTTTAAGTTTTTTTTTGCTGAAGTTATGTGTTTTTTTTTTCATTAAAAAAATATACAGCATGTCTTCGAAATGGAAAAAAAAATTATTATTGATTTTACGAAAAAAGTGCCTGTTTATAAAAAGTTCCGTATCGTGAGAAAATAGCATTGCTATTCAAAAATTTGATCTAGTACATACAGGGTGGCTCAAAAAGAAAAAAGTCCTGATCTACGTGAAGCTAAGAAGATAAAATCGTTATTTCAAGGTAAACTGCCACTGCAAATGTACAATTCAATAATATGTTTTTTCATTAAAAAAATATACAGTATGTCTTCAAAATGGAAAAAATTTTGTTATTGATTTTACGAAAAAAGTGTCTGATTATAAAAAGTTCTGCATCGTAAAAAAAACAGCATTGCCATTCAAAAATTTGATACTCAAAAATTACAGTCATAATCCACGTGAAGCTAAAAAGACAAAATCGTTATTTAAAGGAAAACTGCCACTACAAATGTACAATTCAATAATGTGTTTTTTTCATTAAAAAAATATACAGCATGTCTTCGAAATGGAAAAAAATTATTATTGATTTTACGAAAAAAGTGTCTGTTTATAAAAGGTTCTGCATCGTGAGAAAATACCCATTGCCATTCAAAAATTTCATCTAGTACATGCAGGGTGGCTCAAAAATAAAAAAGTCCTGATCCACATGAAGCTAAGAAGACAAAATCGTTACTTAAAGGTAAACTGCCACTGCAAATGTACAATTCAATAATATGTTTTTTCATTAAAAAAATATACAGTACGTCTTCAAAATGGAAAAAATTTTATTATTGATTTTACGAAAAAAGTGTCTGATTATAAAAAGTTCTGCATCGTAAAAAACAGCATTGCCATTCAAAAATTTGATCTAGTAGGTACGTACAGGGTGGCTCAAAAATGAAATATTCATAATCCAAGTGAAGCTAAAAAGACAAAATCGTGATTTAAAGGAAAACTACCACTGCAAATGTACAATTCAATAATATTTTTTTCATTAAAAAATGTACAGCATGTCTTCAAAATGGAAAAAAAAATATTATTTATTTTACGAAAGAAGTGTGTGTTTATAAAAAGTTCTGCATCGTAAAAAAACAGCATTGCGATTCAAAAATTTGATCTAGTATGTACAGGGTGGCTCAAAAATGACAGTCATAACCCACGTGAAGCTAAAAAGACAAAATCATTATTTAAAGGAAAACTGCCACTGCTCAATAATATGGTTTTTTCTCCTTAAAAAAATATACAGCATGTCTTCGAAATGGAAAAAAAATATTATTGATTTTACGAAAAAAGTGTCTCTTTGTAAAAAATTCTGCATCGTTAGAAAATAGCATTGCTATTCAAAAATTTGATCTCGTATAAACAGGGTGACCCAAAAATAAAGAGTCCTAATCCATGTGAAGTTAAGAAGACAAAATCGTTATTTAAAGGTAAACTGCCACTGCAAATGTACAATTCAATAATATGTTTTTTCATTAAAAAAATATACAGTATGTCTTCAAAATGGAAAAAATTTTGTTATTGATTTTACGAAAAAAGTGTCTGATTATAAAAAGTTCTGCATCGTAAAAAAACAGCATTGCCATTCAAAAATTTGATACGTACAGGGTGGCTCAAAAATGACAGTCATAATCCACGTGAAGCTAAAAAGACTAAATCGTTATTTAAAGGAAAACTGCCACTACAAATGTACAATTCAATAATGTGTTTTTTTTTCATTAAAAAAATATACAGCATATCTTCGAAATGGAAAAAAATTATTATTGATTTTACGAAAAAAGTGTCTGTTTATAAAAGGTTCTGCATCGTGAGAAAATACCCATTGCCATTCAAAAATTTCATCTAGTACATACAGGGTGGCTCAAAAATAAAAAAGTCCTGATCCACATGAAGCTAAGAAGACAAAATCGTTACTTAAAGGTAAACTGCCACTGCAAATGTACAATTCAATAATGTTTTTTCATTAAAAAAATATACAGTACGTCTTCAAAATGGAAAAAATTTTATTATTGATTTTACGAAAAAAGTGTCTGATTATAAAAAGTTCTGCATCGTAAAAAACAGCATTGCCATTCAAAAATTTGATCTAGTAGGTACGTACAGGGTGGCTCAAAAATGAAATATTCATAATCCAAGTGAAGCTAAAAAGACAAAATCGTGATTTAAAGGAAAACTGCCACTGCAAATGTACAATTCAATAATATTTTTTTCATTAAAAAATGTACAGCATGTCTTCAAAATGGAAAAAAATATATTTATTTTACGAAAGAAGTGTCTGTTTATAAAAAGTTCTGCATCGTAAAAAAACAGCATTGCGATTCACAAATTTGATCTAGTATGTACAGGGTGGCTCAAAAATGGCAGTCATAATCCACGTGAAGCTAAAAAGGCAAAATCATTATTTAAAGGAAAACTGCCACTGCATATGTACAATTGAATAATATGTTTTTTTCTCCTTAAAAAAATATGGAATGGAATAAAAAATATGGAAATGGAAAAAAAATATTATTGATTTTACGAAAAAAGTGTCTCTTTATACAAAATTCTGCATCGTTAGAAAATAGCATTGCTATTCAAAAATTTGATCTCGTATAAACAGGGTGACCCAAAAATAAAAAGTCCTAATCCATGTGAAGTTAAAAAGACAAAATCGTTATTTAAAGGTAAACTGCCACTGCAAATGTACAATTCAATAATATGTATTTTTCATTCAAAAAATATACAGCATGTCTACGAAAAGGACAAATTTTTATTATTGATTTTACGAAAAAAGTGTCTGATTATAAAAAGTTTTGCATCGTAAAAAAATAGCATTGCCATTCAAAAATTTGATCTAGTACGTACAGGGTGGCTCAACAATGAAATATTCATAATAGTAGAATAATAGTAGGGAAATTACTCTACTCCTCCTAATTTACATAAATTTAAATATTAAAATTAATGAGCTTTACTCCATATATTATAATTAATTAGTTTTAGTCCATATATTAAAATAATATTTTTTTTTTACCTCCGCCTCTGAACTGAGAGACCCAGTTAGCATATCATAATTAGTTTAACTCCCGATAATTATAATTTTACTCCACCTAAAATTTTCCTCCGCCTCTGTGACGTTTTAAGACCGTATATGACGAGATTAAAGCGAAGTTAAGAGTGAAAGTTAAATTTTACTGAATTTGTGACCCCAATTAGCATATCATAATTAGTTTAACTCCCTATAATTAGTTTACCTCAATAATTTTATTCCGCCTAAAATTTTCCTCCGCCTAAAATTTTCCTCCGCCTCTGGACTGCGACGTTTTAAGACCATATATGACGAGATTAAAAGCGAAGTTAAGAGTGAAAGTTAAATTTTACTGAATCCTTGATCAATTTGTCCTTACAAAAGCATTTCGCTTTGTGTCTGGAAACTACATTTTAAGTTTGCAAAAGCAGCAGTGTAAAGTAAATTAAAATATTTTATTAAAATTGACAAAGTTTAAAAAATTACTAATTAAAAATTTGAAATGGAAGAAGAATTCGAAATCATGGATGATATCGATGTAGAAGAAATTATTCCACACTTCGACTACAACGTCTCTCCAGAACTGGGTCCAGATCCCTTTGTAGAACGTTTTTTAAAAATAAATCACGAAGATATTAACAATTATTTAAGAATTAGAAATCATGGATGTTATCGACGTAGAAGAAATTATTCCACAGTTCGACTACAAGGACTCTCCAGAACTAGATCCAGATCCCTTTGTAAAAAGTTTTTAAAAATAAATCAGGAAGATGTTAACAACTTCGCAAGTTAGTTTTGCTTCTATACATTCATCAATATAGAAAACTAAGACACTCTAAAAAAGGGCTTACATTGCTATATTTGTAGGCGATCACTATATCTAATAATTTTGTCAAAAACTTGTCGGATTTGTAATAGTGGAAATGAAATAATTACCATCGATAGGGATACAAGTATCCCAATTATACCATATTAAATTTATTTTCTACAAAACATTGCACATTAGCACCATATGTAAAGTGTAATCAAAAATAATACATTTAATTACTATACAATTAAACATAAAATTTACCAAAATAAAATAATAGCGGTAAAAAGTTTTAAAGATTTATGTCATAAAGCATGTTTAAAACTTATTAACTTTAAACTACTTATCTAAACACCATTGAACTAAAATTGTCCCCAAAATTATCTCTAAACACTATGCCTAGTCTCAGTATATCCCAACGAATCCAATCAAACTTAAAAATAATAAAATGTTTTTATTTTCTACAAAACACTGCACTGCACCATAAAGTTTAACTAAAAATAATACATTACTACACTTTATTTGGCAGAATAAAATGGTTAGACAGTTTGTTTTCATAGTTACAAGATCTTGAAAAAAAAAATGAAATGTATGCATAGAGCATGTTTAAAATATTTTTAATGAAACAAAAGTGGAAAAACAATATCCCTAAAAGTGTCTCTAAGCACTTTTCACCTCGATACCCAGCCAATCAATCAAAAAAACAAATTATTTTAGGGGTTAGAAGATTTGTGCATAAAGCACATAAAAAATATTTTTAACTAAGCAAAATTGGAAAAACTTACTTCTTAACTTAACGCTATATTTAAAATTTTCTCTGAATATTTAACTAACACTGTTACTAAAATTGTCTCTAAGCACTTTACACATCTAGTCCCGATATATCCCATCCAATCCATCTGGATGTTGTGCTAGTCACCTTGTTGACTAGGAAGGAGAGTCCATTTCCAAATAGGGTTCCCTGGTATGGCACGATGTCGTGAAACCAACGGACGTCCAGCTACAATTGTTGCCTTATAATCGGAGGACACACCCATCCAATATCAGGGTTGATGTTCTTATCTCTGATCACATTATAAATAGGACTAATATGTTAAAAAAAATGAAAAATAACTTAAATTTTTTTAAGCTTCAAAGAATATTTTTAAAATGTTTTATACGAATGGACTTGACTAAATGGTTAACAGATAGCTTATGTATACTTGAAAATATACGGAGAAACCTTCAAAGATTTCACTTTTGAAGAGCGGAGTGTGAGCTCAAAATTTCCACCAGCGCAGCGGCGTCTCCAGATAAGGCATTAAACATTATACTGGTACATTACTTGTAGTTAATTATTTGGGGTCATACGGATATAATTTTTGCGCCAGTCAACTTGGACATCCCAATTATTTATTTTCTTTAGTTATTTTTTTCAATTCACCTCTTTAATGCGAATAAATTAAAATGTTCCTGCAGGTTTTAATTCTAAAATTTTAGGGCGAGCTTTTCACTTTTAATCGTCAACTTTACACCTTTTTTTTAATTTATGTAGCCTAAAATAAATTAAAGCTCTGTCATGATGTAGTTAAGACGCCACAGCTCACACAAAGTAAAAAATATACTTTTAAAATGGGCACCTCAAGGTGGGTGCAAGGGGGATGCACTGAATCCCCGGCTATTTAAATATTAGACGGGGGAGAAATAAATATTTTTTAAACAAATATTTATTACCCCGGCAAATAAAGAGCACTGAACCGTTATTTCACCGAGGGACTACACTTCTTTACTGTATTTGTAACAATATAAATATATTTCCCAAATATTTTATTCGTGAATAAATTTTTAAAGTAGGTACATACAGGTGACAACAAATTTGCTATATATTTTAAGATAACTTTGATTATGTTAACTCTGAGTATGTACATACATTACTATACGTAATGGTATCAAAAAGTCCGATTAGAACGCGACGCTCTAATTATTATTTTATAATTCATAACAAAAACATGTTTTAACATCGCTACTATTGGGTCTGTTTCTGCAGCAGTTTCAAATCAATTAGAGCCAATGAGATTGCCCGGTTTCGATTAGCAAACTGTTTTCCTAGAAGATGATTGTCTCTGACTAGTTTCAAACTGCTGCAGAAACAAACCTATTAACTACCAATAGCATTTTTAATATACTGCCACAGACAGTGACGAGCAATCCTTATCGACAGCTTAAAAAAAAAACGAGCGGCGACGAGTATTAAAGCATACTGCGCAAGCGTATAAATATTTAATACTTTTTAAATATGAAATACAGAATACAATCATACAATACAATCAATACAATCCCTCGCACGCAAAAAATCCGGCAACGCTTACCCCATCCACATGAATGGTCAAGCCCTGCAAAACAACGAAACATTCGATCTCGTTGGCGTCGCTTTCGCACATGATCTCAGCTGGCACAAACACATTACTTCAGTAGCCACATCGGCAGCTAAAAAGCTTGGTTTTCTCTTTCGAGACAGAAAATACTTCTCCCCTTCCAACTTATATACTCTCTATGTTTCCCAAATAAGACTTAACTTAGAGTACTGCTCCCACATCTGGGGAGCGGCATCACCTTCGACACTTAAGATCCTTGATTCTATCCAAAAGAGAGCCATTCGACTTATCAATGACCCAGCCCTCACGAGAAAACTCCCTTCTCTCGCTCATCGCCGCGCTGTAGGGGATTTATCCCTTTTCTACCGCTACTTCCACGGATTTTGCTCTGAAGAACTAGCCGGTATTATTCCCCCCCCCCCCTGAATGTCCCTAACAGAACAACCAGAGGCGCGTCACGTATGCATCCCTTTACTGTCCAGCTACAAAAGTCTAGAACAGACCACTTCTCTCGCTCATTCATACCTAGGGTCTCCGAATTATGGAACAAATTGCCTGCAGATGTTTTCCCTTCCCGTCCCAACCTCCAATCCTTCAAATCCCGTGTCAATAGACTACATTTCCCTTCTCTTCAGACACCCACGGTATGTTAGTACTTAGGCTTGAAGTCTACGTGGGATGTCCTAGATAAAATAAAAATAAATTGCATACCCACTTCGACCCTGACTTATACATTGCTCTTGATCGACCGACCTATGCTTGTTAATATTTATTATAGAATATAAATTACAGTCTTGCTTCAATTGAATTACTTGAATAATTGTAAAAAAAAATATTTTCTTTATTGTAATTATTAAAATACACCCCTTGTGGACGCCCATGACCAGAGGTTTCTCTTTTGTAGGACGCTGTGTGTCCTACAAATTGCAATGTATGGAATAAGAAAGATTAAACCGTTACTATATTATCCCGATCATAGCCCCAGGCGACGAAGCCGATATTTATTACATGCTTGTCTCCTTTGTTTCACGAAGAAGAATTTAAATTATGCAACATAATTGGCAGATATATTTTTAACCTTAGGTTTAAAGCACTAAAGTGACTTAAAGTGCAGAATACTTTTAAATATGACTTCTATATCAATGTTCACAAAATAGTAAATTCATTACGCGTAATGCTAGGAACAGTGATATGCTTCGGCACTCATTACCGTATTTTCACTATAACTCTCTTGATAACGAATGGAAAAATGGTTTGTTCTTCTGGACTAGCTGCTTTGCCATAGTCACAACAATTTCGCTGCTTATCTTATTTCCCTTTTAAAGATTTCATACCTGTTTTTTGGTATATCAGGCTTTTTTCATTCGAGATTATAACATATCGTGAGCGTTGGCGTCAGCGACTTACCGTAAGATATTTCAAATAAAATGTAGACCAAATATGAGGTGTTTTCATACTTTTAACACTTTCTCTATAATTCTATAACCACAAAATAGGCTAAAAAATTTAATACAATATTGATTTATTTTTGTAAACAATAATGTGCTGATTTATTATTAAAATTAAATGTAATTATGACAAAAATTGTTTCCGTGACACAACAACGTAAATTCGTTTCCTACACTATAAGAAATATGTCAGAATGCCAAACAATTAGACAAGTTCTACAAAATAAGAGCCTCACCCTCCGTGGGTTCCATACCTACACTAAATAATTTAATAATATCGGTAAATTATTTAATCTTGCAATAGAACCACTAAAAAGATACCTGTGGGCAAATAAAGCATTCGGTAGGCAAATACCAACCTTATTCAGATGTTATCTTATTCCACCCACCCGTGTGACTTTTTTCAAAGATTTCTTTCTGCACGGATTAAGAAAATATTAATATTGTCAACAAAATCTCAATTAAATTATTGCAAGAAGTTAAATAAAGGGTTTAAAAAATATGTTAGTAAGACTGGTAGAAAATAAGGAAAGTTTAGCAAGAAAGTGACTATCTTTTTTCTTAGTGATCTTTACATTACACCGCCAAGCGGTCTATATACTCCTTGCTTGGTGAAAAAAATGTCCGTTGGTTGTCGCAGACTTGGACATTTTCACATTTGAAATTTTTTTTTTCTCGAAACGATTAGTGCGGGAGCGACTAAATTTTCTGGGTTAATAGAGGGATAGTGCGTCTAGTTTCGATAAAAAATTCAGTTATACAGGGTGTTTCGTTTCGGAGTTATTAAACGTCAAAGTCGAAATTTCGGCGAATTCGTATGGGATCGATTATAGGTAGCAAAACTTAAATCGATTTAAATTTTCGGAGTTTGTAGAGGACCGGGGGCTTCAGAACCCTATTCAAACTGGTGGTATTCGGAAAAAATGGGATGTCACACTTGAATTTTTTAGATCGAAAAAGTCACTTGCAAACCCATATTGAGTTCTACATTGCTCGAAAACGAAACGTCGGACAGAAAAACGGTATGACACGTCAAACTTTAGAATCTCAAATACTTTCTTCTTGAAATACATTTACCTATACCTAAAACGAGTGGAAATTGGAAAAATTTGGGAAAAACTGAAAATTACGATTTTTGATGAATATTTTTGACGGAATTTTTTTTCATGGTCAAAATGGATCCAAATCAAAATCCCATATACCTGATCGTAAGAGGTCACCGAAATACGTAATTGCCATATTTTTAGGTTTCTTCGTTTTTTATAGGAAGGGAGCAATCGACGATTAAATTTTGATTTTTAACCCATTTTTTGATGATTGACATTCGAATCACTCAATATCTTTTCCTATCCTATTTTTTCTGTGTAGGTGTTTGTATGTGTATAGTGACACGGTTACGAAGAGCGGTCTATTCTACAACCGAAGGAGTGTGATATCTTCCTTAATACAAGGCCTAGAAACAAGGAATTTTCAGGGCATGAGAATGATGATATTACCGACCTTATAGTGCCCCCTCGGGGGGGGGGGGGGGGGGGATTAGGCGGTCTACCCAAACTAGTTTTTGTACCACTGGTGGATAGCCATAAGGGACCACGGAACTATGGCACTACCACAGTAAATAAGTCGCTTAAGATATTTTCATTTTTTAAATTAATTTGTTTTTACTATATTAGCATATATTAGCACAGACAGAGGTTCGTATACGTTTGATCGCAGTTTGAAAGTCGTCCGAAAATTAGGATATAGTGGTATAGTGACCTGAGTTAAAGACAAAATAAATAATTAATGTAATAAAATAATTTCGTTTGTGTTGTGCCGAATAAAAATATTGGCAAGTATTTTGTTAAAAGGGTGAATGCGCTGGAAAAATCTATACATAGTTTTAAAATGATTTTTCTTAAGATTCTCTAAACTGCATAAAATTACAAATAAGAATATATTTTATGAAAATCTGATTCTTATTTACACGCTAAAAGAAAAAAAATTCTGCTATTTCTACTTATATATTATTCTAGAAGTGGCGTATTTAAGGGAAGCAATCCTGATGTGTAGATGTTAGTAAAGCATTAGAAATTAGTCATTTTTACCGCTTTCAAAAGAAGAGATTCTCAAGCGACCAATATTTTCTATTTTTTTATGTATGTTCGCGCATAATTCTTGAACGGATTAAGCAATTTCCATAATTTTTTGTAGAATATTTCTCCTGGATGGTTCCGCTGTACCAGTTTTTTAGTGTTCCGTGAAACGGAACACTTATGGAGTCACTTCGGTGTCCGTCCGTCTGTCACAGGCGATTTTCTCTCAAACCATTCGACGTAAAAAAAAAAATGAAATTTAGCACATAGATAGAGTGACCCAGTTACAAACTTGAGTATAAAAAGTTTTGATTCTGCGAGTTAATTTAGGGGAAACGGAAAAAAATTGCATCCTGTAGGCTGTCAAATGAAAGCTTATTGAAGCATGAATTCAACAATATATATTATATATTTTTTATGCATTTTTTTTTAAAACATTTTTCGGGAAAAACGCTTAAAAATTGTTGTCCCCACCCTTATCACCAAAAGGATCGCTCAGAAAAATATGAAAAAAAAATCATTAACATTAAAAATTAGCTGTAGATTAAACCAAAATTATCAGGATTGAAAAATTCTAGCGCGATCAATTGTTATAAATAATTCGATTGTTTATTCCCTTGTAACTGCTGAACCATTGGTTTAAGAGAAAAAGTTTTTCGACAAAAAATATTTCTCGCGATGTAAGAATCAACTTTTGACCTTGCACGATTTTCAATGCTCCGCGCATACGCGATGTGATACGCGGTGTGGTTTGCTCAGGTGGGGGCTGGTGGCACGGAACACTAATTGTGCAAGTATAGCTTCGACTTGACCGATTTTTTATTTTCTAGCAAAAATGAGACAAAGCTGTAAACAATTATATATAATTAAAAAAAAATCATGAAAATAGACAATTTTTTCGTTTACTGTGGTCTTATTTGTATCTTAGTTATACAAAATAATATAGGGAGGTTTAAGAAGGAACAAGGGCAGGGATTTTTTTCCAAAATATTAACTATAAGATATTGAGTGATTGAGGTCAGATAATTTAATTTTGTCTAACAGATGTTAAAGAATATTACAGGGGTGTGGTGAGAGGCAAACAAGTGAATTAAAAAATGCTGTATAGTACATTATTTTTTAGATAATTTAACTTAAAGATTTTATTAATTATTTAATTAATTTTAAAATATAAATTTTGATGGATAAGAAAAATCGCTATCGCCATTCTTTTTTCTTGAATGTCCATTTTTTTTATGAAGAGCATTAAAGAAAATGGGTGTTGCAAATATTGATAGTAACGCTGTTGTGACTAATTCTTTGAGATAAAAAGTAATAGAATGCATTTTTTTTTTATCGAGGAGAATGGCGTAGTACGAAGATTTACAAGCGCGATAGCAGCATTTATTTATTGTTAATGGATTTAAATAAAACATAATTTTAAATTTTCGCAGATATACGGATAATTAAATAAAAAAATGATTACCAAATATTTCTGCTATTAAAGAGTTTCTTTAGTTCTATTAAGGGTTCAAATAGCAATATTTCCCCATAAAGAATCTTTTGAGATTGAAAATCTCTATTGGAGATTGTAATTATTTAAAAAAAACAACGCTATGGAATTAACTTGCTTATTTTTATTACGTAGCTTATTGGCGAGATATTGGCTTTTATGTATAAGTAGAATAGGTCTTATTGATATTAAGTATACTATTTCAAAACCCACGCTTACTGGTGTTGTAGTTTAACAAAAAATAGTTTTAATTAATTAAATTGTTTTTATTGAGTATATTTTCGCTTGTATAAGCCACTTATGCGCCCCTTTTTTTGCTTTTCTGCGCAGAAGATCAAAATGTGTACCACGCGCATACCGAGCAAGCTAGACATGCGCACGGACTTTCAGGGGATGTACTTTGGTGTCTACATTCGAATCCACCTTTTAAGAATATCTCTCCAATAGTAAAGCTACACTCAAAAGACTTTCTCTTTGGGTGGGGTATTTCTACCGCCTTCTTCTACATATGGGAGGAGCTTGCTTCAAACCATATTTAACCGCGTACTGTTTTCCTTCAGTAGTACAACAGTCGCCTTTTAACCACACTTTCCTTTGAGTATCACGCTATAGTACGATGAAATTATCAATTAATGACGCTTTGCGCCACAAAGTGTCAAAAATGACTTTTATAGAGTTCAGTGCGTTTTGCGACACGTTTCATTCAGATGCAGAAGCGCTATTATTGGATTTGTGGATTTGTGATATTCCCACAACGCCAAATTCGCCCAGAGGACGTCCAGAACCCATCCCCTGCCCAACACCACCACCAATGTCCGACAACGCCACCGACACAGCAACCCTGCTTCCGACAGTCAAAGGGTCTCACATCAAAAAGTGCCCCAGCAGTGACAGTGTTCCTAATTTCAATTACAATTCTCAACCGTGTGCTATTCCGATGCACTCTTTGGAATGTTCACCAGTGCACCGGAAACAACCAAAAAGGTTATGTAAACGCATGTTTAATTATAAGTACAATTTTTAGTTTGTACTTCCTATTTATCAATATATATATTCTCACCAACATTTTTCTTTTATTGATTCTTTTTCTTCATAATTATACTAAATCATACTGCACAACGTGCTTTTTAAAAAGCGAATTTTTTTATTAGAAATACCTCACTTGCTCGCACACCATGGAAGAGTGTACCTCACACATTTTTATTGACATTCAAGGGTATAATTGTTCCTTTGGTTACATTCCTAAAGAAATGGCACTTTACGATGGATTTCGTCTTTCTAATTTTTTATTTAAACCTCCATTTAAACGAAACATTCTGTCTCCTGAAGATACTAAAATTATTACATGGTGTGAAAGATATCATGGCTTAGACTGGGAATCTGGATACATTGACTTAAACGAGATTGATACAATTCTTACAAATATATATTTTTTATATAATAAACCAAAAGTATATGTAAAAGGAGCTGAAAAGGCAAAATGTTTACAAAAAGTTTTAGACAGTGAAAGCATTATTAGCATTCCGACTTCTAATGCACCAAAATTAAGTAAATATAAGAAGGTTCCTGAGTGTTATTTTCATAAAACGGTAGAAGCTTGGCATTGTGCATTGGAGAATGTAAAACTATTATACAATTATAAGAATTGTTACTAATAAAATTGTACTTTTCATTTCCTTTTTATCACCAGAATAAAAATTATGTTAGTAAAAATAGCACAAAAAGTAGCATTTGTAACACTGTACATGCCACCAGCCATGGATGTAATTATGATGTATGATTGTATTACGCACACTTCACGTCATAAATAATTTTCTTTCATAGCTTGTGAAGCGTTTTTAAATTACACTAACCCTTCTTCTACCCAATTACTCCCCAAAACTTCTTCCTCGGCACCGGAGTCATCTTTATCCTCATCATCGACATCATAATTGTTAGACAATTTGTAGTTTTTTGAAAATAATTTTTTTCTTCCTTTTTTATTTGTAAGTTTAAATATCGTAACCAAATATATTTAAACTATTGTTAAACTATGTAACTGACAGTCCTTAGAATTATTTTGTCTTGTGAAGGTCTTTTCTTGTTTAATATTTTTTTTAAACTATATTGGATTTTTAATCATGGCCCTTAATCAATATATCCTTTTATATTACATTGCTAATAATATATTGTATGTGCATAATCCCAATAGAGTAACACATGCTATGGCGTGTTTTGGAAATAAAACAGATACTGCTTTAAGTAAGCATTGCCACTATATGAAATACAAACTAATTAATAATAATTTTACTTCAGCTTTTTCTCACTTAATGCAAAACGATCAAAACAATAGTAAATATTTTAAAATATTATATTATTATCCCAATAATACTATTTTGGACACTAATTGGATTCAGAATTTGCAGACGGAAGAATGCTCAAATAATACAGAATATGAAAGTATTAAGAAATCTTTAAAAAACGAATCTTGTAAAATAATCGGAATTTTAAACTTATCATTATCAATATTTATACTTTGTGTTTTGTCGATTATGTCTATAATGTTTTATAAATTTAATTATTAAGTTTACTCCTCCTATAATTTAAATACTGCAAAAAAAAATATTAACCTTGCGTTTTCATTATGGAAGGGGTATTAATATAAGAATAAATGTGACATAAAAAGATAGCACTCTACTTGGGTCTCTCAAAATGACCTATTATTCAAAAAATCAGTATTTTCCTAACGACCTAAAATCAAATTATCATAGTAGTGACATAAAAAAAGTAAATGAAGAAAAACTTTTAAACAACAAAGTGTTTTGCTTGAATAATTCCTTATCAAAATTAATACATGTTGGAATAAGTTTGGAAGATTTCTCGGCTAAAATCAAAATTAGAAGCCAAAATGGATTCAGTATTACTTTAAGTGAAGAAGAGTGGAAAAGTCTTTTGAAATATCAGGGAGTAGTGGAAAATTATTTCTATTCATCTAACAACGAACCCTTTCCAATCAAGATTAATGATCTTACTTTGTCATTTGAAAACATTAATCAAAATCCTATTCTAAAACTTCATAGATGTGATGGTGATTATTTGTATTTCGCTAGAGACACTACTGATAAATTGTGGGAAATACAAGAATTAATTAATTATAGAATTCAAATTATAAAAAAGCAGGAATTTGAAAAATATTTTAATGTGTTCCAAACTACACTCGTCAATAATTCAGTGGACTTGTTAACAAGTGTTTATAATGTTTTAAATCCCAGTCAAAATGCTAACAGTGAAAATGTTAGTACCATGTTGGAGATGTTATTGATGTATCCGAACGTGTTGGAAAATAAATTGAGAAGAATTGCTCCGAAAAGAAAATATGAAGAAATCAGTGAATATTAATGAAGACAAAAACAAATTTCACTTATTAGTTGTTTGGAATTATGCCTCAAGACAAGCACGCAAAAGTGATTATTATCAGTACTATCTGGATCGACTTCGTTTTGAAAAAAGAATACGAAATTGTGAAAAAATGTTTTCTAAAATATTAGATGTAAATCATAGAAATGTAATTTATAATGAAAGATTTAATAAAGAAATTTAGTTTAAAATAATGGTGTTTTAATTAAAAAACTGTGTTTCTTGCTAATATTTATATATTAAAAATTATATTACAATAAAGATATATAGAAATCATATTACAATACATCCTTTTTTAATATCCATGAATTATGTGATTTATCCAATCCTAACCATTTAACATATACCTTATTTCCTTTTTTTCTTAGTATTTTTTCAACCAAATATACATCAGGATGTTTTACCTTCTGTAACTCTTCTTCATAAAATCCACCTTCAATATTTTCGTTTTTAATATCTTTTAAGAGATAAGTGGTTGGATTTGTTAATTGCACTTCCCTAATTTGAAAAATTTCAGTAGACCAGTTTGGTGTATATCCTTTATAGAATGCTTCCCTATGTTTAGAAATTCGAACAAAATCATTTAATATAAATTTATTTTGTTTGGGATCAATCGTTTTCTTATGTGTAAATGATTTTTTCATAATTACATTTGCGTTCTTCTCATTAACATTAGCAGGTTTGAACCCTGTTGTTTGATGTTTTTTATTATTATACTTTTTTAAAATTTCTGGTAAAATATTCAACCACTTGTAATTACCTTGATTGCTAAAATGCTTCCACATCATACCTTTCAAGGTACGATTTACTCTTTCAACAATACTTGCTTTTAAATTTGAAAAAGTACTGTAATGATTTATATTGTAATTTTTCATAAGTTTTTGAAAATGTTGATTATAAAATTCTTTACCCAAATCCGTTTGCAAGTTTTTTGGTCTTGTAGCACTTTTTAAAATTTTGTCCATAGCTTCCACAACATCCTTTCCTTGTTTAGTCTTAATAGGTTCAGCCCAAGCATATTTGGAAAATGCGTTGATCACCACTAAAATATATCGATATCCTCTATTAAATTTTGCGTATGGTAGCATTTCAACCAGATCTGCTTGCCATAAATCGTTTAACTCTTTAACTATAACCCGTCTTCTTTTGTAAGTTCTTCTAGCGGGTTTATGAAGTTCATTCACTACAGTTTCTTTAATATTTTCACTCATTTTAGTTTTTTTATATTTTGTTTATGTTTTAGTTGTGACTGTCTGAAATATGTTGCTGGCTTTGTGTCAATTTTGACTCTATGTCTGAAATCTTAACTTCAGCTGCTATTATATTTTTTCGATTAAAAAATGCAGTATGATGAGCCTCCTTAGCAAAAGTTTTAAAATCATTTAAATCTTCTACAATTTTTTCCAAAGAAAAGGCTTTTGTGTATTTTTTAAAATCCTCTAGATCTTCGATGCTTTTGTCAACATTTTGTTGTAGTTTAGCAAATCGTTTTTCAAAATCCTCCACTGTTGTTTTCAAACCCGCCTGTAATAATTGAAATACTTTTTCTATATTTTCAATTGCTTGAACATTCTTTTCTAGTTTTTCTCTAAATTCCTCATATTTTGTGTTATATATACTTCTGAAATGATCATTCTGAATTTTTTCAATTTTAAAATTTTCCTTTAGTTCATTAATTCTAATGTAACATTAATATTAAAACGTTTTGAAATGTGTCTACCAAATTTGTCGAGAGTCATTTTGAATGTGTAGCAAAATAATTACAACCTTTCCTTTTATACAATTATATTGGCCTCTTTTAATTCTTCAATAATAGAGTTAATTTCATTATTTTGCCCAGTGTGGCCAGCTGCTTTTGAAGCTAATAATAATTTTAACCTTTCAACTAATTCATTGGGATCATCGAAATAAACAAAATCTATTTTATTATTAGATAAATCCATGAAACCTGTCCCTCTTTTTGTTAAATTTTTAAAATATTGTTGTATTTGTGATGTTTGAGCAATGGAAGAAGCTCTAGTTCTAGCCCTTGTAACAGGCGCTAGAGGTTTGGAGAATGAACGGGTTCTACCTCTAAGAGGATCCTTTAAAATATCCTTATCTACAAGGTATGGATGAATAAGAGTAACATATTTATCTGAAGCTGTTCCGTGAATTTGTTCGTTCTCTTTATAATTTTTTCGATAGGCATTAGTTCTTTTTAAAATATCCATGAAGTCGTCCACATCTTTGGCTTTGTATCCCAGAGGATGTTTTTTAAATAACAATTCAAATAACCCAGGCGTGCCTTCGTATGTAAGACCTTTTACTAATACATCTTTTCCTTGAAAATTTATTCTTGAATCGCCAATAGAAAAAGATTCATCTTTTATATTATGTCTAATTCCATATTTGTGATCGAATAAGCTCTTCGTATCTCTTATCATTTCATCTACATACTTTCTAGGCAGTGGATCAAATTGTTCCAAATATATTTTATATGTTTTTGTTGAAGGTAAATTCTGGATATATGATCTGCTTTCTTCAAGTTGTTGTCTAATTCCTTCGTCGGATTCGTTGCTAAGATTAACTGGTGTTCCTTCAAAAACCTCTTCCTCTTCTAAAAAAGAAAGTCCCATTGGTAATAAATGTTTATCATATGATGATACTCTTTTTTGTTTAGTTGGTGTAGAAGAAAAATAAGGTTGTGTTAAAAATGGCTGCTTTGTAGTTAAGAAACTTAAATTTTCCAACGATTCTTCTTTGATTTTTTCCTTCTTTAACTTATCTGTCAATAATTCCTTCAAAGGTTTTATAATGGGTTCTAATTCTCTTTCCTTTTGAACCTGAGATTGTAGTATATCAGCTTTTAATGACTGAAATTTTCGTTTAACTACCTTTCTAATTTTAACTAATTCTTTTGCCGCTTTTTCATCCATCTTGTTCATCTGAGTTTTTGTCATATACTATACAAACTTGATATTGGCAAGCTATTTATAAATGAATAAAGGAATCAAATCCTTTACGATATCTTCCAGAATTTATATTTGAGTCTTTATCCACAACCAAGAATCCATATTTGTCTCTCCAACACAATAAACATAACTCTCTAAATTGTTTAAATGACATATCAATATTAACATGATCATCATAAATATGTTTCAGATTAGTTGAATCTTGTTGGAATATTATTAATAAATTTGCATTATCACGAATTAATTGTTTAGGTATAGATGAATACGTTTGACATAAATAAAAACAATCTGTATTTTTATGTCTTCCGAAACAAAAGTAATCTTTAACTATATTTTGATTACAACAAACAATATCGTCAAATATTATAATAGAATTTGGATTGATATCTTTTGGTGAAATAATATTTTCTTCATCTTCGGATTCGTAAAAACCAATTTCTTTGAGAGGGGTGAAGAGTTTTCTCAGATATTCATACTTTGGTTGATACAAGGATTTTGAATAAATATATATATGTTCAAATCGCAAACCATTAGGGTCCTCTATAATACTAATAAGAACATTAGTTTTTCCACATCCAGATGGTCCAACCACTAATCCCCTTTTACTCTTTCCATCAAATAATTGTCCATGTTTTCGAAAATTATTTTTTGCGACATCATGATCTCGAATATTGATTGTATAGGATTGTTTTTCGATCCGCATCTTAGACATTAACTAAATGATTTTAAACTTACAGGTTTTTATATATAAGCAACTTGGTGTCAGAATTTTTCATTTCATCCAAAGATTTATAACATGACTATATCTTATCCAAATCGCATTAAACGCAAAAGGACATTCAAAAAGAGAGGAAGTGGTGTCTTAAATACACTAATTAATAAAATTCCTTTCGAACTGCATCTTCCAGGTTATAACTTTTGTGGTCCGGGAACCAAATTAGAAAAGAGACTTGCACGAGGTGACAAAGGAATAAATCCCTTAGATGAGGCGTGTAAAGTGCATGATATTGCATATTCAGCTTCAAAAGATATAAAAGGTAGACATGTTGCTGATAGTTTATTAGCTCAGAAAGCTTTGGAACGGTTCAAAGCAAAAGACTCAAGTTTTGGTGAAAAAGCTGCTGCTTTAGGAATAAGTGGAGCAATGAAAGTTAAAACGAAATTAGGAATGGGGATGAAAAGAAGGAAAAGGAGAACAAGGGGTCGTAAAGGACGTGGAATTTCATTAAACAAAGCTATTTCACTAGCCAGAAAGGGAATTCAAGGAAAAAATATTAACAGTTTAAAAGCAGGTGCTAAAATAGCGTTAGCATCTATAAAAAAATATGGTAGGGTATCTACTCCAAAAAGGAGAATCCTACCAATTCCAAAATCTGGTGGATTCTTACCACTTATACCATTATTCGCAGGATTATCTGCTTTAGGCGCTCTAGGTGGAGGTGCAGCTGGAATTGCTAAAGCTGTTAATGATGCGAAAGCTGCAAAACAAAAATTAGAAGAAGAGAAAAGACATAATCAAACTATGGAATCTATTGCGGTAGGAAAAAAGGGAAGTGGACTTTATTTAAGACCATACAAATCAGGTTGTGGCTTACATCTTAAACCATACTCAAAAAACTGTTAAACAAAATACCTCGAAAACCGCTCACAAACATTGATATAGTTAAATATGTTAAACAACTAAAAATACCATACTTTCGAGGTATTTTTATGAGAAATAAACTACCAAAAAAAATTAAAAAAACAGAGTGTGGAATAATTAATTTAGACGAATCTAGGGGGGAAGGAAGTCACTGGACAGCTTATGTTAAAAAAGGAACAAATATAATATATTTTGATAGTTATGGAAATTTACGTCCTCCGCTTGAATTAATTAAATACTTTTATAGTGATGGTAAAAACAACATAATACAATATAATCATGATCAGTATCAAAGGTATAATGCAACCAATTGTGGACAACTATGTTTAAAATTTCTTTATAAAAACATGTAACGAATATTTTCAAATTTATTCCTTAATAGAAGTCTAAAGAAACATGTCATATAGTTTTGTAATTAGTGGTAATTCTTCTACACTAACAGTAGAGTTTAACCCGCCAATATATTTAGACGAAAATTTTGAATATGTTATCGGTCTTATTAATTTTGAAACTTTCAATGCTATTCCGAATATTGATGCAACAAATAATTTGTTTATTTATAATCAGACGAATGAATTTAGAATACCATTTGGAAGCTATGAAATAGATGACTTAAATACATTGTTACAAAAACATCTTGATAAAGAAGGCTTAAGTTTTCATCTTTTCCCCAATAATAATACTTTACGAACTCACATTAAAACAACTTTTCCAATAACTTTTCGAGAAGGCACGATAGGAAATATACTTGGATTTGATAATAAAGAATTGAATGCAAATCAAGAATATATATCAGATCGACCCGCTGAAATTATTCGGGTAAACTCCCTAAATATAGATTGTAGTGTTGCAGAAGGATCTTATTTAAATGGAAAACCAGTTCATATAATTCACCAGTTTTTCCCCAGTGTAGGTCCTGGTTATAAAATAATAGAGTCACCTCAACACATTATTTATTTACCTGTAACAGTTAAAATTATAGACAAAATTACACTTAAAATACTCGACCAAGAAGGTGACATCGTCAATTTCAGAGGAGAAACCGTGACGGTAAGACTACATCTTAAGAAAATAGAACAATAATGGTTTTTTTATATAACAAAAAGACAAATTTCGCTCATCAACAAAAGTTTAATATAAGTAAAGTCAAGCAAAATTCAATCAGTAAGAGGGTAAACTCTAAGGCGTTATCATCTTCTAACCGCAAATTTCTCGTATCTATAGGTTTCAAGCTTAAAACAAAACAATAAAATGGAACACTTAAATGTGAAAGAAAACATTCTTGTAGATGAATCAATAATGAGTTGGGAATTACTTTCTTTCGATCCATTTAATCCAAATAAACTAGGACCAAATGATGAAATAAGAATTTCTTTGCAACAAACAGGAAAATATCCTTTACCCTGTAAAAGTGAATTATACTTAGAACTAAAAGTCTTAAATTAAAATAATGAACCATTAAAAAATACCTTATTAATTAATAATGCACCAGCATTTTTATTCAAGGAACTGAGATATGTTTTAAATGGAGTTACTATTGATTCTGTACGGGATATTGGAATAACTTCGACATTAAAAGGTTATGCATCATTTAATGAAAATGAAAGTGTAAAACTTCAAAATGGTGGTTGGTATCCGAAATCTAAAAAAGGGGACAAGATTATGACTGATGAACAAGGAAATGTTTCTCTGTGTATTCCTCTAAAAATGTATTCTGGATTTTTTGAAGATTATAATAAAATTATTTTAAATTCACAACAAGAATTAATTTTGATAAGGAGTAATAATGATTCGAACGCGTTAATATCAACGAGCGATAATGAAAAACCAAAAATCACATTAACAAAACTTTGTTGGCGAGTTCCCCATCTTACTGTAGGCATTCCACAAGAATTAGCACTTACCAAAATTGTTGACAGGAACAGTGATATTATTATTACTTTCCGTAGTTGGGAATTAGTTGAATATCCTGAATTATTAGAAACCACGAGGCACAACTGGCCTGTTAAAACTTCTACAAAAGTTGAGACGCCACGCCATGTTTTAATCGCTTTTCAAAAAGATAAACGTAACAACCTTAAAATGGATATGAGTAAATTTGATCATTGTGAACTAAGAAATATAAATGTTTATTTAAATTCTGAAAGATATCCTTACAACGATCTTCAGTTAGATTTTACAAATAATAAATTTGCAACATTATATGAAATGTTTTCCGAATTTCGTCAAATGTATTATAACCAACCGGTAGAACCAATTTTCAGTCCAAAAGATTTTAAAGACAACGCACCTATAGTTTATATTAACTGTTCCCATCAAAGAGACTTACTTCAGACCGGTCCAGTAACAATGAGAATTGAGTTTGAGACAAAAGAAACAGTTCCAGCAAAAACATCAGCATATTGTCTAATAATTCACGATAAAGTATTTACTTATAATCCACTAACTAAAATAGTAAAACAACTATAATAATTATCCCCACTCCAGTTTATAGACTAAATTTATTTCAATCACATCATTCTATAGTTCTAGTAATAATTATGTATTCAAAGGTGATACACCAATGACTTCATCTCAAATGATACATATTGAAATTTTTATTAAAAAAATAAAAATTCTAAAAAAACAAATAAGAGAATACTCTCTAAAAAAATATATCTGCCAGCAATTTTCGTTGCTAAAAATATGCGACTAGTTTTGGATATACAAGGATTTAAGGATGAGCGAAACAACTTTATTCCCAAAGAATTGGCTACGTATGATGGAAGCAGAATTAGTCATTATGTCTTTAAAGAACCCTATCCATTAAGTTTTCTTTCCCCTGATTTACACAAGCAAGCTACATGGTTAATGAAGAATCATCACTGCATCAATTGGAATGTTGGATATACCCCATTCCACTATTTTTCCAATATTGTTCAAAAAATGACCGAAGAGGCCAAATTTGTTTATGTTAAAGGAAGTGAAAAGGCTAACTATATTAGAAAATATTGTAAGAAACCTATAATTGAAGTAGATGAACAACCAATTCTACATCCATCAACACCTAAATGCTTTTTCCATATTAAGTCGCCGTCTATGTGTGCACTTTCAAATGTACTGTATATGTATGATAATTTTTTTATGAATGAATAAAAAGACTGATTAAATATATTACTGTTTCATTTCTCCATATGGTAATTCTAATACATACAAGTGATTACAAGTATAATAACCTCTTAAACAACCCCATTTTCATTTAAAAGGGACTAACATTAAATACATTATTTCCACAAATCAATAAAAATATTATTGTTCATATTTATTTTTTAATACAGAAATGTTGTCATATAATTCTAACCGATAAAATTTAATCACTAACTTTACAAAATCCTTTGTCTTTAAAAAGTCTAAACAAGCTTGCGCTGCTTCTTGACATATTGATACATGTTCCATATATTTTATGTATAATATTACATCTTGCGCTTCCGTATCCTCTTCAGCTCCAAGTGCATAATATTTCGAACATGCTTCTGACATAATAAGATCTTCATACATTTCACTGACTAAAGTCTCCATATTTACACTTCACCAAAAATCACAAAATCACTAAGACCAAAGTTCGTCACATTCTTTCTCAGCTTCCTTTATTAAATTGAACACCTCCGATTCACTATCTGAGATATATTTTTTGAAAGTAAGCACCTTCCTAGAAAATCCATTATTTGAAAAATTTCTTATTAACTGTAGAAGATCTTCATTTTCATAAAAATCACGACAAATATCTATACCCTTTTCAAAATATTCCACCGTATCAGTGTAAAAACGAGTCCATTCTGGTTTACTTTCTAAAGCAAATCTTTGATACCAAATACTTTTATTAATAAACTCTTTTTCTATTCGTTGAACTTCTTGCAACACTTCTTCATTCACAGACATTTTAACCTTACTGAAAACTAAAACTAAATTAAAGTATCACCTCTATGCACAACTTATACATCTCCTGTCCCTCTACTTTGATGGTTAGAGTGGGATTTAACCTTGTTTTTTTTAATTGTGTATGTGACCAATCAATGTCTTGCGGAGGTAAAATTTTACATGGAGTAAAATTATGAGGTAAACTAATTATAGGGAGTTAAACTAATTATGATATGCTAATTGGGTCTCTCAGTTCAGAGGCGGAGGTAAAAAAAAAATATTATTTTAATATATGGACTAAAACTAATTAATTATAATATATGGAGTAAAACTCATTAATTTTAATATTTAAATTTATGTAAATTAGGAGGAGTAGAGTAATTTCCCTACTATTATTCTACTCATAATCCAAGTGAAGCTAAAAAGACAAAATCGTGATTTAAAGGAAAACTGCCACTGCAAATTTACAATTCAATAATATTTTTTTTCATTAAAAAATATACAGCATGTCTTCTGCATCGTGAGGAAATAGCATTGCTATTCAAAAATTTGATCTTGTATAAACAGGGTGGCTCAAAAATAAAAAAGTCCTAATCCACGTGAAGCTAAGAAGACAAAATCGTTATTTAAAGGTAAACTGCCACTGTAAATGTACAATTCAATAATATGTTTTCTTCATTAAAAAATATACAAGATATCTTCGAAATGGAAAATTTTTTATTATTGATTTAACGAAAAAAGTGTATCTTTATAAAAAGTTCTGCATCGTGAGAAAATAGTATTGCTATTCAAAAATTTGATCTTATACTCACCGGGTGGCTCAAAAATGAAAATGTCATAATCCACGTGAAACGATTTAGCTTTAAAAAATAATAAAGGGGAGGAGGTGAGAGGGGATAAAACCGGAGCGACTGAGAATTTTTTAAAAATGTTGACTAATATGTCATTTTCGGGGTTATTGAGGTCAGAATTTTTTTTTCTAGCAGGTGTTAAAAAATTACCGTAGGGAGGGGGGGGGGGTGGGCGAATAAAAAGGGGCGGCTGGGAATTTGTCCAAAAATGTTAACTAATGGGCCATTTTCGGGATTACTGAGGTCAGAAAATCTGACTTTGTGTAACAGATGCTAAATAAAATTTACGGAGAAGGGAGGGGAGAGGAGATAAAAGGGCGGCTGAGAATTTCTCCCAAAATGTTAGCTTAGTATTTTCAGAGTTACTGAGGTCAGAAAATCTAATTTTGTTGGAACTGATTTTTAAAAAAATTAACGGGAGGGGGAGATATAAAGGAGCGAATGGGAATTTACCTAAAAATGTTAAGTAATATGTAAGGCTGCCCACTTGAATGCCACACCAGGGGCGCCCTTGGAAAAAATATGCGTCCGGTGAGCGGGCGTCCTTAAGAAAAATACGCGCCTAGGGAGCGAAAGACCTAAGGAATAACACGCGTCGGGGGAGGGAACGACCTTGAGGGAAATAAGCTTCTTTAAAACGGACGACCTTAGAAAAATACGCGTCTGGGGAGCGGACGACCGTGGGGAAATACGCATCTAGGGAAGCGGACGACCTTGTAAAAATACGCATCTGGGGAGCGGGCGATCTTGGGAAAAATACGCACCTGGGAAGTGGACGACCTTGATGAAAAGTCGCGTTTGAGGAACGGACCCTGGGGAATAGACGCGTCTGGGGAACAAACGATCTTGGAAAAAAGTACGCGCTTAAGGAAAATACGCATCTAGGGAGCGGATGGCCATGGAAAGAATTACGCGTTTGGGAACCGGAGGACCTTAGAGAAATGCGCGCCTGGAAAACTGACGACCTTGGGAAAATACGCGTCTGGAGAGCGGGCGCCCTTTAAGAAAATACGCATCTAGGTTCCGGACGACCTTGGAAAAAGTACGCTTCTGGGGAACGGACGACTTTGGGGAAAAGGAGCTGGTGGGAATTTCTTCAAAAATGTTAACTAATATGTTATTTTCGATGTTATTGAGGTCAGAAAATCTAATTTTGTGTAATGAATGTTAAGAATAACGTGGGGGGTGGGGTGATATTAGGGCGCAACTGGGAACTTCTCCAAAAATGTTAACTAATCTGTCATTTACGGGGATATTTAGGTCATAAATCTAATTTTGTTGAAACCTATATTTAAAAAATTAACGGCGGGGCGATAAAAAGGAGCGACTGAAAAAAATGTTAACTAATTTGTCATTTTCGGGGTTATTACGGTCAAAAAATGTACTTTGGTCTAACATATTTAAAAAAATATAACGCGGGAGAATAAAAACAGGCAACTGTTCATTTTTCAAAAAAAGTTATCTGATATATCATTTTCAAGGTTATTGAGGTCAGCAAATCTAATTTTGTTTAACGAATGTAAACAAAATTAACGGTGGGGCAGAGGGAATAAAAAGGCGCGGGGTTTGGAATTTCTCCAAAAATGTTAACTAATTTTGGGGGTTACTGAGAACAGAAAATCTAATTTTGTTGAAACTCATTTTTAAAAAATTAACGCGGGGGGGGGGGGGGGGGGTAAAAAGGAGCAACTGGGAAATTATCTAAAAATGTTAATGTTGTTTTCGGGGTTATTGGGGTCAAAATATTTAATTTTGTCTAACATTTAAAAAAACTAACGGGGGGGGGGGGGTAAAAACGAGCGAATGGCAATTTCCCCAAAAATGTTAACTAATAAGTATGTCAATTGAGGTCAGAAAATCTAATTTTGTCTAACGAATGTGAAGAAAATGAACGGCACGGAACGGAATATTTCATAAGTTTTTAACGAAGACTTATTAACTATGACAGGAAAAAACCTGTCAAAACATACCTGATCAACTAGAAGATCCTAATTTAAACCATGCAGTACTAAATCTTAAACCTTCTTAGTGTATCTGAGCGTTAATGTTTAAACACGTGTTTTTTTTTCAGTTTTTAATAAATCAACCCCTAAGGGGGTATTACAATGGTATTTAAAGTTTGTAATGGAGTAAAATTGTTATACCGTGGAAGAAGTTGCGGGCGAAAGCTAGTTATTAAATAAAACAGCGATGCATGCCTGCATATCTTATTTGAATAGGTCTACTGCAATTGCTGCAATACAAAATTACCGTTAAAGTGTCAAAAATCAATGGTGTTGTAAGTGGAGTGTAAAGTAGAAATAGAACAGTTGTACTGTAGTAGTTAGGATCAATGAAATTTTATTTTCTATTAGATACAACAGCCGCGTAAAATTTTCTTTTCTTGTTGGAGCTTTAAAAGTTTTAGTACTTTTAATTTTAAGGCTTTTTTATTACAAAAAAAACTATACCATTTTATATTTGTTTCTAAAATATAACAAGTAATCGATTTGGGATATAGTTTGTACTAGCCCATTTTCAAGGTATAATATCAAGAAATAATCGCACTTTCTTATGGAAATTACCACTTCATTATAACTGGAGGTTATTAATTTTAATTTGACATTTCTACACATCCTAAATTTATCTTTTCACAGAATATTTTTGCATTTTTAAAAATCATTTCTAATTTTAGTAATTTCAACTTTTTACTTCTCTCGCTAGAAAAAAATCACTTCCCGGGATTTTTTCAGATCTTTACGTGTTGAGGTCCTTATATCAGATGGTCTCCCATTTCCGTCGGTTTGTCTGTCCGTCTGTCTGTCGGATTGTCTGTTGGAGCGAACGCTTAAAACTGCTTGACCAAAAAGAAAAGGAAAAATTTTGCATATGGACTACTTTTCAACCTGGCTTGGAACAGGCTGTATTTCCGGTGAAATATATACAGAGCACCTTCAAAATTAGTTTCTATTTTTTGTTGGTCAAACTCGAAAACGATTTATGTTACAGAAACTGTATTTTGTACATATAGTTGACATATAAATTGCAAAACTTTTTGAAGCTTAAGTTTAACAAAATGATTAAGTTTTATAGAAGTTTTAGATACGTTTTAGATACGTTTCCTGTGTAACATTTTCACCTATTTCGATTGATGCGGTTTTTCGAAAAAATAAAACTTAAAAAGTTATTTAACAAAAACTACATTTTGGAATTTATTTGTTAAATAAAAAAACTAGCTCGGCAGTTACTGTGGTCGACATTTTACATTATCTTTGTAGTGTATTAAAAAGGTTTATTTCGGTTGGTAAATTTAACTGTACTTAACTGTTATTTAAATCGCTCTTTTCTTTATAAGTTGGCGAGAAAAATTAAAAAGAAACTAACAGTATAAAATTTGGTTGTCTTATCTTAACACTTGCCAATTTAAACCCTTAATTATATAAACCTGAGCACTGAGCAATGAGTAAGACCTTAATTGCCAAATTACACCTGTCTTATCAATAGTGATTCCAGCCAAAAAGCATTAAGAAGAAACTTGCTTGTGTCTGTCGACATTAAATATATCTGTTTTAGTTTTATTAGGTGGATAATTTTTGTTGGACGCCTTGTCATATTTTGAGCTAATCTGGTGACTTAACCCAAATAAAATAAACGAAAGTTATAATAAAAATAGGTTTTTATTATAATTTGCAATCTTATTTCCAGGTTCCAGCAAAACAACTCAAAATAAACTTAAATCATGGAATGAGGTAAGGAGAGTCCATGGCTCAAAACTCCTTTTTATAGCGATCTCATATGTAAAGAATGCGGAGAACTCTTGGTAAAAAAGCGCCATTCTGTGATAGCAATGTGTACATGTCAGTGCAATGTCAGTAAATTAAAATAAAAATTGTCAGCCTTGATCTATCACCTATACCTATATTAATTATCACTTTTACCAAAAGAAGGGCAAATGTCTGACACCGTTACTGTTATGAATAATTGAAATTTGTCGACGGCTAAGCATTCCTAATTTCACATAAAAATAAACTAAAAATAATATTATATTATATAAGCATGGAAAATACTTACAATATTGTTATTCATATTACTATTGTTATCAATCTTTTTATTCTTCAATACATTTTACAAATTAAGAAATAAGCAGTAAAAATGTTTATAATATTAATATTATTTAAACTTATATTTTCAACTTGCATTTTAGGTTAAAAAAATAAATTATAATTTAAAAATCTAAAAAAACCGTAAAGTGTTTTTAGTTTTTTAAACTATACCTAATTTATTTTTTAACTTTTTAGTGCGCTATTCATAAAAACGTGTTTTTAGTATTTTAAACTATAATTTATTTTTAACTTTTTAGTGCGCTACTCATAAAAGCGTGTTCTTTTAGTTTTTTAGTGAATTAGTTTTGGAACATACACGAGGTCTCAAAAATAAAATTAATTTTTTTATTACCGATTTTACAAAAAAAGTACCTATATCTTTATAAAAAGTTCTACATTGTAAAAGAAGCATGGTTATTCAAAAACTTGATGGACAATACAGGGTGGCTCATAAAGCTGAAAGTCCCAATTTTAATTTAAATTTTTAGCCACCCTCTATGCCCTATAAAAATATTTAAACCATGCTCTTTTTTCACAATGTAGAATTTTTTATGAAGATATACTTTTTTTGTAACGGCGATTTTAAAAAATTAATTTTACTTTTGGGACCTCCTGTGTGTTCCAAACATATCATAAAAATAACTCTTGTATGTACATTTGCAGTGGCAGTTTACCTTTAAATAACGATTTTGCCTTTTTAGCTTCACGTGCATTATGACTTTTTCATTTTTGAACCACCCTGTACGTACTGGCTCAAATTTCTGAATGGCAATGCTATTTTTTCACGATGCAGAACTTTTTATAAAAATACACTTTTGTCGTAAAATCAATAATACATTTTTTTCCATTTCGAAGACATGCTGTATATTTTTTTAATGAAAAAAACATATTATTAAATTGTACATTTGCAGTGGCAGTGTACCTTTAAATAAAGATTTTGTCTTTTTAGCTTCACGTGGATTATGACTTTTTCATTTTTGAGCCACCCTGTACGTACTGGATCAAATTTCTGAATGGCAATGCTATTTTTTCACGATGCAGAACTTTTTATAAAAATACACAATTTCGTAAAATCAATAATACATTTTTTCCATTTCGAAGACATGCTGTATATTTTTTAATGAAAAAAACATAATATTATTAAATTGTACATTTGCAGTGGCAGTGTAATTTCAAATAAAGATTTTGTCTTTTTAGCTTCACGTGGATTATGACTTTTTCATTTTTGAGCCACCCTGTACGTACCTACTGGATCAAATTTCTGAATGGCAATGCTATTTTTTCACGATGCAGAACTTTTTATAAAAATACACTTTTTTCGTAAAATCAATAACAAAAATTTTTCCATTTCGAATACATACTGTATATATCTTTTAATGAAATGTCCTATTACAATGTTATAAGTCAAGCTAATAAAAGCATGTTAATAAAAGATCGATGGTTTTGTAATAGACTCATAGCACCTTGGTTATCTCATCCTGCTCTTGGCGTAAAGATTTACATGTCTTCATCATATTATGAGGAAACAATTAATTATACCTTTAAGTTATAAACAGCCCAGTCCCTCAAGCTGTTTCTGGTGACAGATTAGTCATACCTATCATTGGTTCAAAAGCGCTGTGTAATCTTTCCCACCTTTCGGACTTTTCAAAATTTTGGCAACAGGGCAGTAGTAAAAATGATAGAGAAGTGTCCAAATATTATACGGCTCGGAAGCAAAATGCGTCGACAAATGTACACAATTATACGCCGGACGCAAATTTGATTATAATATGAAAGGAGTTGAAAATGCTGCATTATAAAATAAAAGGTATATTTTAATTTTAAGAGATATTTAAAAGAAAAATTAGGAGCAATACAAAAAAAGGAAAAAAATCGATATACACTTGAAATACAAAGCCTAAAGCCTCTATTTCTAGGGGACGCAAAAATGATGGATTATGAAAGGACGCAGAAATGATGAAAGATGTATATATATATATATATATATATATATATATATATATATATATATATATATATATATATATATATATATATATATATGTCGATCGCATTCTTTGGGGACACATATTATATACACTGAGAAAAAGTTTCAATCGAAGAATGAATCGCTCGCATTGGCGAATACAAAAAAACCGACCGCTATCTGGGGTCGTTTTGAAAAACTTATTATATGCATTTGATTTACGACTTTTTTGTTACATAAGTATTCATGCACCTACATAGTCTCAAGTATAAGATATAATATGTGTAAACATATATACATTTGATATGCAGATATGAAAAACGAGAATATGGAATATGCACATATTTTTTTATTGCATAAATCGCTTAAGGAAGTCATTACAAACCCAAACAAAATATTTTGAAGAAAATTACTAGGATAATTTAGCTACAAAAAATGTTTACTTTTCGGTATAATTTATTACAATTTAAAAAGCAGCCACATTTGTCCTTGAAAAGTGACGTCAGGAGATCAGCAACAATCTACATGTTAACGTAAAGCTTAACCCAATGTCGAACAGGTTTGATTTTCTAAAAAACAGTCAGAGGGAGAGAAATCGAATTTTTTGGGTTGACAGAGGAATAGTTCAACTAGCTTCGGTAAAAAATTCAGTTATACAGGATGTTTCGTTTCGTAGCTATTAAACGTCAAAGTCAAAATTTCCGCGATTTCCGTTGAAATCGGGTACAGGTCGCAAATGTGAATTAAATCGATGTAAATTTTCGGAGGTTGTAGGGGACCCGGAGCTTCAGAACTCCACTGAAACTGATGAGGATAAGAAAATGGCAAGGAATTCTTTTGAATTTTTTTAGGTCGAAAAATTCCATTTCCAGACCCCTCTTTGGTACCTAATAACTCGAAAACAAAACGTCAGATCGAAAAACGGATTTATAAGGGAAACTTTAAAATCTCAAATACTTTTTTTGCAATACACATACCTAAACCTAAAATCACTGAAATATGGAAATACGTATTTAGAAGAACTGGAAATTTAGATTTTTGACCGAAATATTTCGCGGTTTTTAATTTTTTGTGGGGTCAAAATGGTTCAAATTAAAATCCCATATACGTCATCGGAAAGAGCTCGTCAAAGTATGTGTTATCCACATTTTTTAATTTCTTCATTCTCTATAGGAAGGGAGCAATCGCCAATTAAATTTCGATTTTTTTACTTTTTGTTCCCTAGACATCGGTACATTTGAATCCCTCTGAATTTCTTCCTATGTATTTTTTCCCCAATTTTTCAACACTATCTTATAAAGGGATAATCACACTGTAAAATAAATACCGAATGGGTCATCCAGGAGCGTATTTAGGGGGTAAAAATCGGATTTTCTTGATTCTTTCCGACAAATCCTATTTTTAACCGACATTATTTCACACTATTTACCCTATTTAGTGATTCTTGTTGGGTTTATTTTATCCATGAATTATCTAAGAATACCTCCCACTAATTTAAATCGCATATTTTTTCGGTAAAGTTATAAATAAAAAGGTTTATTTGCATCGGGGACATCTAAAATTTGAAAATTTTTGGATTTTTGGACCACAGACCTTGTACCGCTAGCAGCGCCTCTCTCTTCAGTGTCGCCATCGGCTCGCGGTGTGCACCAACAGCTGGGATACCCAGTTGCGGTGACATATCTCTCTTACTTCCTCTCATGCTTTGACTCTCGTCACCATTAGTGGTACTATAAAAGCCCCCGCCAGACAACACCAGACAACATTCAAAGAGCAATCAGTGTACGGCTTGCTTGAACAGCTGAAACGTTTTGCTGTGTTAATCTTTGTTTCTGCTATTTCTTCCAATACAAAAATCATATCGTACTACCAGCGAGCGACAGCTTGAAACTAAGTAAAGTCTTTGGTGGGATATCGAGAAGATATCGACGTATCACATTCGACCAGTCAACAGCAAGTGCCCGACAGAGTCACCATGGATAACAACAAAACAGCCGCGGTATGTCTTTACGACAATCCTCTAGAGCTCCTATTGTCTGCTGTAATTTCTCAAGAACATCTAGATTCATGGGTTGATAATACTGTACAAAATATCAATAAGATGCCTACATCTCCCGGTGAGAAGGCTCGGGATATAGCGCAGCCTGTATCGGAGCCATCGCTCCCATTGTCAACGCTAGTACCAGCAACCCGAGTTCGGCTCCTGTTACAGTCATTGAGGCTTGAGGCCTCGAAACGCACTGCTGTACAGGGCAATATTTTTCGTCGTCAACCAGGGATATCTGGCACACAGTGGCAATATGCTGTCGATGCAATGCTGGAATTTTGTATGCGCGCTTATATTCCCTCCGACGTCTTTCTCCTATCAGTGAGCTGCCTCAACTTGCCACGCTCTTTTTCGCACAGAAGAAGAATTTTACTTCTACTTACCCTTCATAAATAAAAATTCAAAGTTCGGTAAAAAAAAAAAAAATTAAAAAAAAAAGATATTGAGAATTTACAAAATTAACTCACGTAAAGAGTTGAGTTGAAGGCGAGAGGCTTGCGCATGCGTGCCAAAAAAATTGCCCTAGCTCCAATGCCGGAGAGAGGGGTGGATTGAGGGCGCCACTGTTTTCGAAGCCGGGTGAAAAACAGAAACCCTCCTAGATGATGTTGGGACCTCGCTTTCAGGTCACTCACTCACATAAAGTTACCATATTATAAAAGTTAAAAATAGAAACTGCGCTGTCTGGTGAGGCAAATAAAACACTACCATTAAAAACAAATTTACTAATATATTACAGATTCGTTAGGGCAAAAATTTTGATAACACATCAGTGTATCGTGTCATTTTGTGAAATTTGATACAATAAAATTATTAGGTATTATTATTAATATTATGTTATTACTGTGACAGTTTGTAGTAAACCCTGAGGGGGAAATAAAAAAAAAGTACTAATCGGTTTTAAAATTAAATATTGCTAACCATGGTTAGAGCCGAAATTGAATAAATTTGTTATCGTGAAAAAGGTGATCCTGGTTATTACAATAAAAAAAAATAAAAGGTTGCCTGAAGGGGTTCGTCCCCTGATGATGGTTTCCTAGGTCAATGCTGACGTGGCCTAGGCAGCTTAACTGACTCAGCACGATCAAAGGCTGGAGATGTCTCCCAGCCCAAAAGAAGTTGTGGGGTAGCGGTGTTCCCCAGTAAAAGAAAGATTGTGCTGTCTCCCAGCAAAAGAGATGGTGCTGTCTCCCAGCAAAAAGAAGTGCTGTCTCCCAGCAGAAAGAAAGACCCTGATAAAACAAAAGGTATGCGTCAAGGCAAGGTAAAATTCAGGTACTATGCAAATATAATTTAGAAGAAATATTAAATTTAATTCACACAAAAAAAACTTTTAGTGGCTGAAGGCCTTATACAGCTATTCACTGGTATCAAGAAAATAAAACCGAAGGAAATATTTTGAATTAAATAGACATCAGGTCAAAAAAAAAAATAAACAGGCAATATCGAAGCCAATTAATTAACAAATCAAAGTTAAGTTAAAATTTACATAAAAGTAGCCATTGTACGCTACTGTACACAGGCAAATATTCATTATAAAATAATTATATTTACATAAGTAATGCAGCTACAAAAATCTTAAACAATTAGATCATACACTGGTGACAAAATAACCAAAATTGTTAGGTAATCGCTTAATTACACAAAAGAAAAGTTTAGCCGCAAAATACAATGTGATAAAATTTAGCACGTTAAGTATAATCAAAAGAGAAATTCAGTATTACTATTACTAAACATATACATCCAAATATAGTAAATGTAGCTTAATATTTATGAATATAGAATAACCATACCGTATCTGTAAGCGTAACCCAAGAATGAACAAATACCATAGGCCATAGTGAATAGTTAACGGTACTATATTACACCCACCCTGAAATTTTGTAACCAAATCTAATAATTAAGAATTAGCCCTGTCTATGTTATACCCAATATTAATTAAAAGCTAATTAGCAGCAGAAAAAGAATAAGTGAAATACGAAAGTCAACACTTCTGACTGTCAGACATTTAAAATATTTACCCAAATTACTATAGTTTTAAATTGCCGGTCTCTAACGCTGTCAGCTGACATTCCAGAACACAAGATCTGAATTTTTAATGACCTGGCTATCGCTTATTAGCATAATTAGTTGATAAAAAGAAACATCATTAGGTTCCAATTCACGGGCATACACCAATGACTGATTCACTATGACTATGAATACGAAATAACAAAATAAAATTTAACCTTGGGTCACCCGGTAGAGTTCTGACCAACATTATCAAAGAATGTAGTAAATCAAGCTAGCATAGCTGACTAAAAAAAATTAGGTATCGATAAGAATTTGACCTACAAACCTGTGAAGGTCACATAAACCCCATTTAATTTTTAATAAAAAAGAACCATCTGTACATAATTTTTCCTACCACGAAATGTAGCGATCTACTTGTATTTAGAGAAGTTTTAACTACAGAAAAACTAATTAAAAACGTGGACGTCGTAAAGAAAAAATAGAATCAAAAAGGAAATCAACGAAAATTAATTAAAATAGCAGTTTAATCGCGGAATTCTGTGTTTTTTTTAAGGGTTTCATAGTGGCAAAAAGGCATACCTGTCGATCTCGGGTCGGGTCTAAGTCCACATGTCCGCTGTCGTCGTAAAAACCGACGAAGAGATGTCGAATTTCTTCTACAAAAACAACTAAAACGGCCTCACTGGACCAACAACGTAACGCCAAAATGGCAAACAACAAAACAACGTAAAAGAAATTAGTTGTACCGCATTCACGGATCCCAATTTTGGGTGTCTTTCTAAAGACTTTAGAATGCGATACAGTCGACGACGCGATCAGTTTGTGAAAAGAACCTCTCCACACCCAATCCTTGACGAAAAATTCCAATATCGATTTTTTTTTTCTTGCAAAGCGACGTCACAAGGGGTTGTTTGTAAGTACACTTTGGTACTCAATTAGGTACATTTTCGAAGGCTTTGGTTCCATGGTATTCCCCTCAATGCATTGGCACGATGTTCTGCCAGTAAAAATTAACTTAACCAATGAACACCGGCAATATACCAACAAAACTATAACAATTAGATACATTTTTCCGTGTCCATAAACCGACATTCATTAATAGTTCGTACAATTGGCAGTACAAAATGCACCCCACCTACGATTTTGGTCAACCTCGAACCGTAATGCATGAATGAACATTAGAAACCTTTAAAATCAAGGGACCTAGAACTCAGAACGCAGATCCCATCGTTCCTGGCTTCGACGTTTTCCAACAACAGTCACAGAGGGCGGCTCAGGACAGAAAACTAAGATGTATGCAACAGGCTCGACAGAAAATAATTACGGCCGATTCAAATGTCAAAAATGACGTTTCACGTTTGTCAGGGTAAACAAACTCTAATTTATATTTATTGGCAACTATAGTTTTTAGGGCCAAATTCAGACATATTTCCTTAGGGATTAACTATACAGAAAGAGGGAAAACAAGGCTGGATCCAAGACAGACTAGTGACGGAAAATTTGTAAAAATTAAATTCGAGGTTAGGAAAGATTTTGACTAAATGGAAAACAAATCAAAATAAAACGTTCAAGGAATAAGGGAATATATTCAAAAAGGTAGGTCGAAGTCTTAAAACTCAACTAATTGTTGCAACTGCTATAATAATAATACTTTAATTTCGTATGACAAAACAAACCGTAACAACTCCCCCTCTCCTACGAAAGGAGGGAAATTTTCTCGAGAAAATTAACCGACGATAAGTACTCAAAAATCTACAGTATTTACAAGATAAGGCAAAAAAAAAAATTAACTCCGGAGCTCCGGGGGTATTCCCCTAGGAAGCAACGGAAGAGAGTGAAAGATACCAGTGGATCGCTACTAACAAAACATATACTCACACCACCAGAAGAATAACTAAACCAAAAAAAAAACTCTGACATGACATGACAGGCCTGAGTGTTTCTGACGGCAGCCACCATTTCCGCACCGCAGAGTCAACTGTGCCTTAATGGTATAGTGGCCACATAGACCAAAATTGGGAAAACGTGTCCCCAGCTCCGGAATTTCCGCCAAGGTCATAATACACCCGTACTCATCATATCAGCTCCCAATAAAAGAAAATAAAGAAATTAAATACCAAAGGTATGGTCTGGGTTTGGCAAAAACATATTAAGTTAAAAAGATTAAGTTTTCAAAGAAAAGTAGGACAGAGAAAAGCCAAACCGGGTTCGTAGATCGTGGCACGCTTGACGGCAGCCAAACACTTCAGCACCAAGAAAACCAAATGTGCTTTTTATAGTGTAGGGCCACGAAGATCGGTCCGGATTTGACACCCGAGAAACCGAAATTTCCGCTAGGCCAAGCATCACCATGGCCGACAACCCTAGCCAACCAAAATTAACCAAGAAAAGAAATAAAATGAAAATTCATGAACCAGTGTGGTTCCAATACAAGGACGAAAACAAACCAAAGGCATAATGAGGTAATTTCTCAAACTGCCTATAAAGACACCTACTAAAAATAATACCCGCAGCTTAGTGGATTACTAAACCCACTAACTCAGGTAATAGACAACCCAAAATATTACAATAACCAAAATAATTCAAAATAAAAATTAACTTTGGTCCCCTTGCCGCTAGACAACCAGCGACCCCTCCAGGAGTATCCGGGGTGGAATAAAACTTCAGGGTGCAGGAAGCACAGCCTGGTAACATTAACCCAGAGATGGTAAGGGGGCTAGCATTGCGTAACACTCGAAGAAAGCGTGAGGTACCTCGTGTACTAGCCTCACTCCAGAGCGTCCCAAAACAGATAACCAACTGTCACGCGTCGAGTCAACCAAAGGGTGGAAAAACTAAAAAGAAAAGATAACTAATATACAACCAAGGTAATTTAAGAAGAAAAAGGGATAGCCCATATGTTCCACCGAGCATAAGGAAGTGAATTATAGTAGACACTAAACTAAAAGATGCACCGAATGGGTAGTACATCAGTCCCTGTATGAAACAAAATAAATTAAATAGGGTACTCTGAATGGTGGCACTGCCACCGGCCTGTCGCAACCTAATAGGCCGACTTGAGCTCAGGCCGAACAAAGTAGCTTGGCCCTCCCCTGGCCCGCCGAACAAGTTCGATGGGCAAAATGTTACCCCAGGGGTCAGACTTCCGCCCCCCCTGAACAGCCCTTCCAGTCGGTCTGCTCTCCGAAGGATCAATAGTTCCAACAAAGAACGTCGAAGCGACATTCGGTAGCACCCAACACCGCGCAGCCTAAACAAGGAGATAGGGACAAATAAGTCATAATCGGGAAGGTTCTATTTTGGCTAGTTAAACTATTGCCCAAATATAGAACACCAAAATAGGGGTCTAGGTACCAAGACCTAGACCAAAGTCAAATCCAGGATAACAAAAATAGCTAGTCAAATAAGACTATAAAGAAATATCAAGGTAAAATTAAATTAATAATTAAACACAAGAAAAGATAAGGTAAATCAAGGTAAGGTAAGAAACACCAAGTCAAATACTTAAATAAGACTTGGAAGATATGAAGGTAAAATTAACCGAATAATTAAACCCAAAATAAAATAAAGTAATAAAGGTAAGGTAAGATAAGATAATCAAGGTAAGGTAAGATAATAAAGGTAAAGCAAGATAATCAAGGTAACGCAAGGTAAGATAAGAAAATCGCAATGACACTAAATCAGATCGAGCTAGGATAACGAAATCACTCAGCAAGATACGGATTAGTGTCATAAGTCAAATCAAGTTAAGGTGAATTAAATTATCCAAAACAAATTATCAAGTATCATTGCAATCAGTGTATTACGAAATTCAAAATAGGTAAGTTTAAGGTAAATTAAAATAAGGTAATTTAAGGTAAGTTCAGATAAGGTAAATTTAAGGTAAGTTCAAATAAGGTAAATTTATAGTTACTAAAAGATTAATGAATTTATGACTCAAATAAAAATATGCTAAATTTCAGGTAGTTGAGCTAACAAGTAAAATAAATCATCGCCTTAAGAGAAAAACAAACTAATGACCATGTGTCGTGTTTACTCCCATCACGTCTCGCGCCAAGATGGGTGTCTGCAAGACACCGCCAAAAAGAAAAAAAACTTAATGTTACTAAAGCCACAAAAGTTAAAGAAATTTATATAAGGTAAAGACAGATGATACCATAAGCAAAGACGCAAAGCGATGATAGCAAGTAAAAGTAGTAAAAATGCTGAAGGCAGACTTACTACGCGCAATAGCAGCAAGTTGGCTGAAGGCCTAGCTTGCCACGGCTTCCGGAGGACTCCTACCTCCACTAGTTCACCAGTGCAGCACAATTCTAAGCGATAGTGTTCAAATCCATCAAGTCTCGCGCCCAGATGGATCCAAACGCCACTGCGCCCGTCACTGCAGGGCATTAAAAAAAAGGTATTAAAGGAAAACGGAATAAGGTAACATTAAAGAAAAATATTCAAAGGTAAAACTAATCATTATCTGAACTCTCATTTGCGGTCGATGGATTATACAGTTTGAGATCTTTTACGTGCCAAACACCTTTACTTTGTCCTGCTCGATCTTGAAGTTCGTAGGTGCAGGACCCTGTTTTCTTCTTAATAATGAACGGGCCCACATAAGCCGGAGCCAGTTTGGCACTATAATAGTTCGCGGCATCGGAAAGACTTTTGTTTTTACGCCAAACCTCTTGTCCAGGTGCATACTCAACGGGTCGTCTACGTAAGTTGTATCTACGTTGATTTCTAACATGAGATGTTTTAATTTTATCCCGAACTTCGCGATATAATTTCACAAAGGCGGCTTGTCTTTTCCTGACATAATCTTGAAGGTCTGCATTGGTGTTAGCAGTCTCTTCTGCAAAGTCTTGTCCGTACAATTTATGTTCTCTCCCAAAATTAAGAAAGTGCGGAGTAAATCCAGTGGTCTCATGTCGTGATGTTCGCAAAGCACAGCCTATAGAAGCTAGGTTCTCGTCCCAGGTACGGTGGTTATTGTTCTTGATGTAAGATCGCATCATGGTCTTTATGACTCTGTTGACTCGTTCGGTCGGATCGGCTTGTGGATGATAAGATGCTGTGTAGAATAGCTTGGTTTTATAGCGTTGACATAGGTTCTGAAATTCCTTGGACTTCATTTGTACTCCATTATCACACATTAGGAACTGTGGTGATCCAAACATTAGGAAAATACCTTCTTCAACCTGTTTGGTGAGAGATTTAGCTGTCGCTGAACGAGAAGGAAATAAAACGGAGAATTTGGTGAAATAATCGGTAACCACAAGAACGTAAGTGTTACCTGACCTCGAACGAGGAAACGGTCCAATATAATCCAGGCTGATACACTGCCAAGGTTGATTTATTGTAGGACGATCACCCATTAATCCTGCAGGAGGTTTTTGTTCTACTTTGTGCTGGGCACAAACTCGACAAGCTTTCACATAACTAGTGACGTCACTCCTCATCTTAGGCCAATAATAGCGTTGGCATACTTTCCAGTAGGTCTTGAATACGCCCACGTGACCTGAAGCAGGTATATCATGGCAACGAGCGAGTATCTTGCGCCTTTTATCCTTAGGAACGACAATTTTCCAAGAACTGGATGGAGTACCAAGGTCCGGATGATTGGTTCTTGCATATTTATACAACATGTTGTTTTCTACACGCCAAGCAGGAAATTTGTCTGGTTGTTGTTCAAGCCTTACAAACATATTTTTATACCATCCATCAGTGGTGGAAGACATCGGAACATCACTATCGTCGGTGTCAATAGCTTCAGCGGAAACAGGAACGGATCTGGACAGAAAATCGGCAACAATGTGCTCTTTACCAGGGCGATGGATTAAGGTAAAATCATAGGGTTGCAGACGAAGCGCCCATCGCGCTAAACGACCTTGAGGGTCTTTTAGTCTGTGCAGCCATAGTAACGAGTGGTGGTCAGTTACTACCGTGAAGTGTACCCCTTCCAAATAATGTCTTAATTTCTCCACACTCCAAATCACTGCCAAACATTCTTTTTCGGTGACTGTATATTTCATTTCTTGTTTAGTCAGTGAACGTGATAGGAAGCATATTACTTTCTCACCATCATCAAAAGTCTGTGTTAAAACTGCACCAAGGCCATATGCGCTTGCATCGGTTTGCAGGACAAAAGGACGGTTAAAATCAGGACAGGTAAGTATCGGTGCTGTAACTAAAGCTTCCTTGATCGCTTTAAAGGCTCTATCACAGTCGGTTGTCCATGACCATCTGACATTTTTCTTAGTCAAGTTAGTTAGCGGAGCTATGGTGGATGAAAAATTCGGAACAAAGCGACGGTACCAAGATGCTGTACCAATAAATCGGCGAATTTCGGTGACATTCTTTGGTGGTATAATGTTTACAATTGCCTCCACTTTTAATGGATCTGGTCGGAGTCCCTGACGGTCCACAACATATCCTAAGTACTTCAATTCTGGCAGGCAAAACTGACATTTTTCTAGTGAAACTATGAGCCCCGCTTCATGTAGTCGGTCGAAAACTAAGCCCAACAGACGTAGGTGTTCATCAAAGTCCTGAGATATGAGAATTATATCATCCAGATATACCATGACCGCTGGTTGAAGGTCTGCTCCAAGGACGGTATCTACTATGCGCTGCCAGGTCGCTGGTGAATTGGTTAAACCAAAAGGCATGCGACGGAACTGAAATAGTCCTCTTCCAGGGACGGTAAATGCAGTATATTCACGCGAAGATTCACTCAAGGGAACTGTCCAAAATGCGGATTTGATATCGATGGAACTGAGGTAAGTTGCATCTCTCAGGCGGTCCAAAATGGCAGAAATGTAGGGTAAGGGATATGCGTCCTTCTTGCTCAAACTGTTCAAAATTCTGTAATCTACACAAAATCTGTAGGAATCATCCTTCTTGCGCACTAAACATATCGGACTGGACCAAGCACTCTTCGAAGGTTCGATGACTCCATCTTCCAACATTTGTTTAAGTTCTTCATCGATAATTTTCTGCTTAAATGGAGACACCGGGTAATATCTTTGTTTGACAGGTTTCGTACCTGGCTCCACTTCAATAACATGTTCAGCCACCTTGCAACATCCCAGGCCTGTACCCATTAAAGCAAGTTTTTCTTTGACTAAGTTATCAAGAGTCATTCGCTGAGCAATAGTAAGGGTACTCTCATCCCGTATGCTAAGTACTTGAGTAGAATTCAGTTCATCTGCGAAATGCCAAACATCTTGATTTAAATCCGGTACGATTCCCATGCTCTTCCAGAAGTCAACTCCCAAAATTAAGGTATGAGCCAGTGCAGGCAGGACTAACACATCTATCATGCGGGTTTTTCCCATTAAACTAAACGGTACTTGCATGTAACCAATAGCAAAACAGCTCTCTCCATTAGCAACTGTACATCTTGTTTCTTTACCTAAAAGTTGCAGTCCCAAACTCCGTAGCAACTCATATCCAGGAAGGCCAACAAGTGTTCGAGTGGCACCAGAATCCAGCAAACCTCGTATAGGTGTGCCTATGACAGAAACTTCCAGATATGGACGTTGATCTCCTCGTGCGTGACTAATGATGAAATCTAGAAGAATTTTGGATGAAAAATCGAAATCATTGGTCGTTACACGCTTGGTATTGGGAGAAATCGTACGACCTATCGATTCCCCCGGGAAGCGTTTCCCGAATTAGCACATTTTGGGCAAGATCTTACAGTGACATTAAGTGTTCCACAACGATAACAGTGTGTTTTTCTAGGGCTTTGACAATCTCGATTAAAATGTCCCGTTTGTTGACAATTCCAACAGACTAATTCTCTAGGACCTCTACTGGTAGTAGGAGGGTTGACATGTCTCACTTCATTAACCTTAGTTGGAGGTAAGGCTTCTTGCATTTCTGAGACGAAGGCGAAATCAGGTTCTACAAATCCTTGTCGCTTCCGAGATGGCGGTACATAATGTTCTGCACGGTATTTCTTGGCTTCTAAAACCAGGCACTGCTCCTCTAATTCTTCCAATGAGTTCACTATGGGTAACTGAGTGGTGTAAAATGGAGCTAAATTCCTAGTTATCATGTCCAACTTTGCATCCTCACTGAGGGAACCATAACGCCGAAACAGAGCCTGCATGCTTGAAAGATAGTCCACTATGCTTTCTGATGGATCTTGAGTCCTCTCGAGCATTTCTTTAAAGAGTCGAGCACGATAATCTGGTGGTTCAAAGTGTCTGCAAAGCAGTTCAGCTAGTTCTCTCCAGTTGTTAAACCGGGAACGGTTCGCTCTAAACCAATTCAATGCCTTGCCTTCAAATAAATCTATGGCAGACTCAAACAGTTCTCTTTCTGATACATTACGAGCCAATCTCAGCTCGTTTACTCTCTCCAAGAATCCATGGACTGACATACCCTTGGGATCTCCTGTAAATTTAAGGCCCCATTTTTCAATACGTAGTGCCTTGAAGTTCGACACTGGCTGTCTATTTGGGGTCGAACCATGTTGAGTTGGTCCAGGCACTTCATCTTCTGACGAATCATCAGAATCAGAACATCCCGAGCGTGCTGCATCCAATAAGACACTCAAGTTAGGATCTCGTCTGGATACTTGCTCTAGCTCGTCAAGAGCAGATAAGGTTTCTGCAATTAATATTGCTCGTGCGTCAGCATCCTCTGACGACAGTTGGTTAACTGGTACACGATCAATTCGGTTGAGAAGATGGACCAAGTGTGTCTGTAGACGTTCAAATTTGGTCTTGGCTTTTTCTCCAGTAACGGACTTAATCGCCAATTTAGTCTTCCTCAAGTTAGTCGCCACATAAGCTCTTTCCTCAGCAAAATCCATATTATAGGGAGGGTGACTTATAGACTTACTAACTTTCTCCATCTGCAACAATGGGCGTAAAGATGCACGAAGGCTTTCGACAGTTTTCGTTTCATCAGCTGGAATGCCACGAACTTGCAACTCATAAATGAGCATATCCTTTCTAAGGTAATGCACTCTCATACTGTAATCCATCGTAAATTATTACGAGTCAAATAATACACAAGCAAAAATAAATTTAAAGAAAAATCAATAAAATATTAACACTGATTGCACTTGACACTGTAAACTGCAAATAATTTGCACAACTAAATTTTCAGATAATTTTCACTAATTAAACTTCACCAAAAAGATTTAAAAATAAATAAACCGGTTAGGACAGCGATGTCCTAACAGAAAGAATAACGAAAACCCGTCAGAACAGCGAAGTTCTGATGGCTACTACAAAACAATAGGTAGGCCGCAAAAAAAAATATTGCATTATCAGCAAAAAAATCTCATCAGAGGTAAGACAACATATCAGAAGCGCAAAAATCGATAAATGAAAAATTAAAAAAAAAATTTTGATAATGTTAGTACCAAAGTGCTCTATCTGGTCTCACCAAACGCAGTTTCTTTTTGCTTGAATGCCCCACGTTGGGCGCCAAAATTTGCCACGCTCTTTTTCGCACAGAAGAAGAATTTTACTTCTACTTACCCTTCATAAATAAAAATTCAAAGTTCGGTAAAAAAAAAAAAATTAAAAAAAAAAGATATTGAGAATTTACAAAATTAACTCACGTAAAGAGTTGAGTTGAAGGCGAGAGGCTTGCGCATGCGTGCCAAAAAAATTGCCCTAGCTCCAATGCCGGAGAGAGGGGTGGATTGAGGGCGCCACTGTTTTCGAAGCCGGGTGAAAAACAGAAACCCTCCTAGATGATGTTGGGACCTCGCTTTCAGGTCACTCACTCACATAAAGTTACCATATTATAAAAGTTAAAAATAGAAACTGCGCTGTCTGGTGAGGCAAATAAAACACTACCATTAAAAACAAATTTACTAATATATTACAGATTCGTTAGGGCAAAAATTTTGATAACACATCAGTGTATCGTGTCATTTTGTGAAATTTGATACAATAAAATTATTAGGTATTATTATTAATATTATGTTATTACTGTGACAGTTTGTAGTAAACCCTGAGGGGGAAATAAAAAAAAAGTACTAATCGGTTTTAAAATTAAATATTGCTAACCATGGTTAGAGCCGAAATTGAATAAATTTGTTATCGTGAAAAAGGTGATCCTGGTTATTACAATAAAAAAAAATAAAAGGTTGCCTGAAGGGGTTCGTCCCCTGATGATGGTTTCCTAGGTCAATGCTGACGTGGCCTAGGCAGCTTAACTGACTCAGCACGATCAAAGGCTGGAGATGTCTCCCAGCCCAAAAGAAGTTGTGGGGTAGCGGTGTTCCCCAGTAAAAGAAAGATTGTGCTGTCTCCCAGCAAAAGAGATGGTGCTGTCTCCCAGCAAAAAGAAGTGCTGTCTCCCAGCAGAAAGAAAGACCCTGATAAAACAAAAGGTATGCGTCAAGGCAAGGTAAAATTCAGGTACTATGCAAATATAATTTAGAAGAAATATTAAATTTAATTCACACAAAAAAAACTTTTAGTGGCTGAAGGCCTTATACAGCTATTCACTGGTATCAAGAAAATAAAACCGAAGGAAATATTTTGAATTAAATAGACATCAGGTCAAAAAAAAAAATAAACAGGCAATATCGAAGCCAATTAATTAACAAATCAAAGTTAAGTTAAAATTTACATAAAAGTAGCCATTGTACGCTACTGTACACAGGCAAATATTCATTATAAAATAATTATATTTACATAAGTAATGCAGCTACAAAAATCTTAAACAATTAGATCATACACTGGTGACAAAATAACCAAAATTGTTAGGTAATCGCTTAATTACACAAAAGAAAAGTTTAGCCGCAAAATACAATGTGATAAAATTTAGCACGTTAAGTATAATCAAAAGAGAAATTCAGTATTACTATTACTAAACATATACATCCAAATATAGTAAATGTAGATTAATATTTATGAATATAGAATAACCATACCGTATCTGTAAGCGTAACCCAAGAATGAACAAATACCATAGGCCATAGTGAATAGTTAACGGTACTATATTACACCCACCCTGAAATTTTGTAACCAAATCTAATAATTAAGAATTAGCCCTGTCTATGTTATACCCAATATTAATTAAAAGCTAATTAGCAGCAGAAAAAGAATAAGTGAAATACGAAAGTCAACACTTCTGACTGTCAGACATTTAAAATATTTACCCAAATTACTATAGTTTTAAATTGCCGGTCTCTAACGCTGTCAGCTGACATTCCAGAACACAAGATCTGAATTTTTAATGACCTGGCTATCGCTTATTAGCATAATTAGTTGATAAAAAGAAACATCATTAGGTTCCAATTCACGGGCATACACCAATGACTGATTCACTATGACTATGAATACGAAATAACAAAATAAAATTTAACCTTGGGTCACCCGGTAGAGTTCTGACCAACATTATCAAAGAATGTAGTAAATCAAGCTAGCATAGCTGACTAAAAAAAATTAGGTATCGATAAGAATTTGACCTACAAACCTGTGAAGGTCACATAAACCCCATTTAATTTTTAATAAAAAAGAACCATCTGTACATAATTTTTCCTACCACGAAATGTAGCGATCTACTTGTATTTAGAGAAGTTTTAACTACAGAAAAACTAATTAAAAACGTGGACGTCGTAAAAAAAAAATAGAATCAAAAAGGAAATCAACGAAAATTAATTAAAATAGCAGTTTAATCGCGGAATTCTGTGTTTTTTTTTAAGGGTTTCATAGTGGCAAAAAGGCATACCTGTCGATCTCGGGTCGGGTCTAAGTCCACATGTCCGCTGTCGTCGTAAAAACCGACGAAGAGATGTCGAATTTCTTCTACAAAAACAACTAAAACGGCCTCACTGGACCAACAACGTAACGCCAAAATGGCAAACAACAAAACAACGTAAAATAAATTAGTTGTACCGCATTCACGGATCCCAATTTTGGGTGTCTTTCTAAAGACTTTAGAATGCGATACAGTCGACGACGCGATCAGTTTGTGAAAAGAACCTCTCCACACCCAATCCTTGACGAAAAATTCCAATATCGATTTTTTTTTTCTTGCAAAGCGACGTCACAAGGGGTTGTTTGTAAGTACACTTTGGTACTCAATTAGGTACATTTTCGAAGGCTTTGGTTCCATGGTATTCCCCTCAATGCATTGGCACGATGTTCTGCCAGTAAAAATTAACTTAACCAATGAACACCGGCAATATACCAACAAAACTATAACAATTAGATACATTTTTCCGTGTCCATAAACCGACATTCATTAATAGTTCGTACAATTGGCAGTACAAAATGCACCCCACCTACGATTTTGGTCAACCTCGAACCGTAATGCATGAATGAACATTAGAAACCTTTAAAATCAAGGGACCTAGAACTCAGAACGCAGATCCCATCGTTCCTGGCTTCGACGTTTTCCAACAACAGTCACAGAGGGCGGCTCAGGACAGAAAACTAAGATGTATGCAACAGGCTCGACAGAAAATAATTACGGCCGATTCAAATGTCAAAAATGACGTTTCACGTTTGTCAGGGTAAACAAACTCTAATTTATATTTATTGGCAACTATAGTTTTTAGGGCCAAATTCAGACATATTTCCTTAGGGATTAACTATACAGAAAGAGGGAAAACAAGGCTGGATCCAAGACAGACTAGTGACGGAAAATTTGTAAAAATTAAATTCGAGGTTAGGAAAGATTTTGACTAAATGGAAAACAAATCAAAATAAAACGTTCAAGGAATAAGGGAATATATTCAAAAAGGTAGGTCGAAGTCTTAAAACTCAACTAATTGTTGCAACTGCTATAATAATAATACTTTAATTTCGTATGACAAAACAAACCGTAACAAACTGTGTCATGTTGCGTGGCAAGCGCTTAGAGTCCACAGCACATTTGAAGGTGCTTGCCGCCGCCGCTTTGCGCGTCAGCTCTGAATGTCGCCGCAAGGCCCACCAAGCAGCTATCGCACCTTCGCAATTGAAGCAGTTAGCTTTCCACAATAATCATTCACCAGAGCTACTCGGCCACTTTGAACGAAAATTGGTTGACACCTTGCAACCAGAGAACATCGACCACTGGACAGCGTACGATTTTGCAGATGTTTTAATGGAATGTACAAATTTATCAGTGTTCAGTCATCGCGACTTGCCAGTGCCCATCGCTCAACCAGTAGCCACCGTGATATCGCTGGCTGCGCGTCATCTTGAATGTATCGTTGCATCACCGAGTGTAGTGGCCGCCTCCTGTATTTTCGCTGTCGGTTCACATGTCCGATTGTGTAATGAACCGCAACCGCCCAAAAACTTACTGCGTGGTCTCGAATTATGAACGCGGCATCCCGCAGAACTTATTGCATATACCAGCGCTCAACACATTTATGCAGTGCGAAAATTGGCGGCCGCTCGCAGCACGATAGCCATTGTCTTGGAGGCGCGACATATGCTCAAAATATATAATTTTCCACATCTGCGAATATACTACATACGACATAACGGCCCATATGAATGAAACAGAAGCAAATGCTTTTGCTAAGTTTTTGGAGACAAACATCTTCAATGCAGCAAAAAGAGACTGAGATAGAGTAAAGGCATTTGCTACACGCCGCTGTTAGACATAAAAATGCTCCAAGGCAACACAATAGCCATTACGTAAAGCCGCTTCGTGTAAAGCAGCTTTATATTAGAACCGCAGGCAACTATTAAACACACAACCCACAAAACCAAATCCCACAAAAAGTCACACAATTATAAAAACTACTGTTTACTGGCGTGAGCTCCGTGCTATTGGCCTAATGCCTGACCGAGAAGCACGAGGTTCGCTAGCAGAGATTATGTACATTATATTATAATATATTATTATGTGTGTCCGGTTGTATTACGGGTACCACTGTTACCACTGGTACCAGTTAGTATAGTTAGCAGATTCTCTATTACAAACTAACCAAACAACTTTACTTGTTTTGCTCATACAGAATATTTTTGGTGGTACCAGTGGTACACAGAAGGGATGATAAACGTGAAATCCATGGATGCACTGGCAGCATAACACCATGAGAAGCTTGAAGACGTAAATGCTTTCATTACGCTAGTATGTATTCGATTATCTACCGCTATCCTCCGGTGCAAGGGAGCAAGGGACATTTTCGCAACGCTATTATGAAAAGCCGCTTCGTGTTACGAGCTGTTATTAACTACAGGTATTTTCCCTCCCTTGTCTCCTGATTCACAGACATAAAAATGCTCCAAGGCAACACAATAGCCATTATGTAAAGCAGCTTCGTGTAAAGCAGCTTTATATTAGAACCGCAGGCACCTATTAAACACACAACCCACAAAACCAAATCACACAAAAAGCCACACAGTTATAAAAACTACTGTTTACTGGCGTGAGGTCCGTGCTATTGGCCTAATGCCTGACCGAGAAGCACGAAGTTCGCTAGCAGAGATTATGTACATTATATTATAATATATTATTATGTGTGTCCTGCTGTATAACGGGAACCACTGGTACCACTGGTACCAGTTAGTACAGTTAGCAGATTCTCTATTACAAACTAACCAAACAACTTGACGTTGTTTTGCTCATACAGAATATTTTTTGGTGGTACCAGTGGTACCAGTGGTACTCAGAAGGGATGATAAACGTGAAATCCATGGATGCATAGGCAGCATAGTACCATGAGAAGCTTGAAGACGTAAATGTTTTCATTACGCTAGTATGTATTCGATTATTTACCGCTATCCTCGGGTGCAAGGGATATTTTCGCAATTCGTATTAGGAGCTGTTATTAACTACAGTTATTTTCCCTCTCTTGTCTCCTGATTCACCGACATAAAAATGCTCCAAGGCAACACAACAGCCATTATGTATAGCCGCTTCGTGTAAAGCAACTTTATATTGGAACCGCAGGCACCTATTAAACACACGACCCACAAAACCAAATCCCACAAAACCCACACAATTATAAAAACTACTGTTTATAAGAAACACAATCAACGACCCGCATGACACCTGTCACATGTCAACTGTCGTCTGTCATATGTCAACTGCCATCTTGCAGCCGACAACCCACACATTCAACCACAGGATACGACTATCTATCCACTCGTTAAACCTTCAGCTGTTGCATAGAAAATCTATCCTCTATAGGTATAAAAAAGCTCGCACAGCACGAGGCAGACACGTGACCCTAGTGATGTGGCATCTGTCATAATATACGGGGTGTTTGAGTGTGATGTTGAGTCCCATAACGCTATACAGGGTGTTTACAGAAAATGCAGTAGATTGCCGTACGACACCAGACATCTTGTCATATGTCACCTGCCAACAATCAGCTGTTTATTTATAGGTATAAAAAAGCGCGCATAGCACGATGCGCCACGTGACTTTGTGACGTGGCATCTGTCATAATATACGGGGTGTTTGAGGGTGATTTTTGTGCCGCATAACGGTATACAATGACATTGACACCTTACAACGCATTTTGCCTTCTTAGGGCAGCCGGCGAGGTTTTTGCCTACTCGCAAGCCGCATGTAGATGGGCCGCCAAGAGCAGCCCGGTTCTTGCACCGAGGTCTATAATTAGACTGCTGGCAGCACTCTCGCAGCGCCCTCTCACTAACGCTTGACGGCCAATCTTCGAACTAACCGAAGGTTATCCACTTCGTGCCCACTCGGAGGTTCTCGGTGGCTTTCTGCTGCACGAAACCTTGCTAACGACTGGTGAATATACCAGCGCTCTCACAATTGAAAGCGTCCCCAAGCGCGTCTACACAAAAAAGTGAGCGGGGCGTTGCCGCTGCCCAGCAACAGCACGGTGCCCAGCAACAGCGCGCTTTACCTGGAAATTTTTCCGCTGATGATGCAATTTTTTTAGCATATAATATTGTGGTATACGTGACAAGGCTCACGACAGCAACGCCGTTTTGTGTGTAGGGCCACCTGGAGCCGACGACGACGAGCCGTTCCCGATATCGCCGGCTGCGAGTGCACAGGTTGACCGTGTCTCGTGTCGATCAATTTTAGCGCGCTTTGTCTGGTATTTTTCCGCTGATGATGCAATCTTTAAAGCATGTAATATTGTGGTATACGCAGTAAGACCCTCGACAGCAACACCGTTTCGTGTGTAGGGCCACCTGGAGCCGATGACGACGAACCGTTCCCGATATCGTCGGCTGCGAGTGCACCGGTTGACACACGTGATGTATGTTAAATATAAAGAAACTATTTTATCTTTATTATTATTATAGTATCCACCTAAAATACATACAACATACCTACTACGTCACGTCTCATCACAGAGGCATTCTGCAGGCTCTAGCCTCACTTTTCACCCTACACTCAATGAGAGACAACCTCGGATGGACCAAGCAGCGTTCATTTTTTAATACGCGTAACTGAAATATTTCATTTCTACGCCACTGAGAACTTCCGTACGGGTCTACAATCAACTTTGGCATTACGTGGACATTCAACAGGCTCTAGACCACTTTTTTCCCTACACTCAATGAGAGACAACCTCGGATAGACTCAGCAACACTGTATTTTTTAATACATGTAACTGAAATATTTATTTTCTACGCCACTGAGAGCTTCCGTACGGGTCTACAATCAACTTTGGCATCACAGAGGCATTCAACAGACTCTAGCTCACGTTCTAACCCTACAATCAATGAGAGACAACCTAGGATAGACTCAGCAACACTTTATTGGTTAATACATGTAAGTGAAATATTTAATTTCTATGCCACTGAGAGCTTCCGTACGGGTCTACAATCAACTTTGGCATTACGTGGACATTCAACAGACTCCAGCTCATGCCTTTCACCTACACTCATTGAGTGACAACCTCAGATTGACTCAGCAGCCTTCATTTTTCCATACATGTTAAAGTAATATTTAATTTCTACGCCACTGAATGCGTCCGCACGGGTCTACAATCAACTTTGGCATCACAGAGGCATTCTGCAGGCTCTAGCCCACTTTTTCACCATACACTCAATGAGAGACAACCTCGGATAGACTCAGCAACACTTAATTTTTTAATAAATTTAACTGAAATATTTCATTTATACGCCACTGAGAACTTCCGTACGGGTCTACAATCAACTTCGGCATTACGTGGACATTCAGCAGATGCCAGCTCATGCTTTTCACCTACACTCATTGAGTGACAACCTCAGATTGACTCAGCAGCCTTCATTTTTCAATACATATTACAGTAATATTTAATTTCTACGCCACTGAAAGCGTCCGCACAGGTCTACAATCAACTTTGGCATCACAGAGGCATTCTACAGGCTTTAGCTCACGTTCTCACTCTACACTCATTGAGAGGAAACCTTGTATAAACTCAGCAGCACCTTATTTTTCAGTACATGTAACTGAAATATTTCATTTCTACGCCACTGAGAGCTTCCTTACGGGGATACAATCAACATTGGCATTACGTTCACAATTAGCAGACTCCAGCTCATGCTTTCCACCTACACTCATCGAGTGACAGCCTCGGATAGACTCAACAGCACATCATTTCTCAATACATGTTACTGTAATATTTAATTTATACGCCAAGGAAAGCTTCCGTACGGGTCTTCAATCAACTTTGGCAATACCAAGACATTCTGCAGACTCTAGCTCATGTTTTCAACCTACCCTCATTGAGTGACAACCTTGAATATACCCAGCAGTGATTCATACTTCATTGTAGCATTTCATTTCTATGCTTCTTAAACCTTCATACGATTTTACAATCAACTCTGTCACTATGTAGACATTCTACAAACAGTAGCTAATCGTTTTGACCCTCCACCCCACTCATGTAGTAACAACTTAGGTAAACTTAGCAGCAATTGATACTTTCTTTTAAAAGACAGCAATATTTAATTTTTACGCCTTTTGAGACATCCATACGGACCTACAATGAACTCTGCTACTGTAACGCCAATGTACAATATCTAGCGCATCCTCTTAGCTTACGTCCATTGAGAAAAAATCGAAAAAATCTTCAAGGAGTTTTGTTTCTCAGTGTTTCGAATTATATTCTATGTCAAAGCCTCTGGAGCATTCATTGCGACTCTATAATCAAATATAACTATAGACATATTCTGGTCTGTAGCCCATCTAAATAGCCCGCACTAATTGTGTAACGACGTCTATTTATGTTTCTCAATTTGTTTTATTTATCTCAAAATATCGTTAGAACACGTCTGGAGATTTGGCAAGACAGTATATATTATTGTAAGAATAGACAGAGAGAGACAAAGTGATGTTTTGTGTCCATCACGGTATACAGAATGTTTGCAAAAAACAACTCTTAGCGTCCGACACAGCAAGTCCGATACCTGTCAATCTGCATATGTCATCTGAGGATATGCAGAATAGTAAGATAGATAAGTACGAACGTCCACATAATGTGGTGCCTCAAGAATCAGCCTAGTAAGTCGCGAAGCGTGGAATTGCGCGAAAATCTGCAAAACTTATTGGAAACACGACAACGACATTTCGACAATATGCAGGCAGGCAATTACTCTCGAGTTTGTCGCCCTGGCGAATTGGCTCGCCTAGAAACGAAAATTGCCGATAGGCAAGCGAAACTTACTGAGGAACAAGAGAAACGTCGTATCGGTAAAAGCACATTCTACGTTTAGTGACCCATTGCGGCCCAACTCACTTATAATTAAATTCGATTGACGTGAGCAAGAACATGCAGACTTTGTTCGCAGGACAGGTAAAATATTACATAATATGTCTTTTATTGTCGACACACAAATGGACCGCCAGGGGGAGCACAGTACAGGTCGTATCGTTCCAGAAACAGCGCTCCAGCTGAAGCTTTAATGCATTTGTATTGCCCGCTGTCTCCGTCTCCCGGTTGCCCTAACTACACACGCAGCGGCGTCGCTGGAGTAGCAACTTACCGACCGCGATGGGCGACCAGCCTGTGTACTCGCAGCCGGTTGCCGTGCTCTAGGCTGCGACACCGGCCGACGGTGCTAGTGTTGTTGTGCAGTGGCAACGCAACGCATGCGCAGACAATAAACGAGGCCACCAAAAAAAAATCAAATACGCTAAAGTATATACATATGTATAACAAAACATACTTTACCAAGAAATTACGTATCTGCCACACATGTCCAAAATTATTCCATATGACGTTTACACAGCATTCGGATCTAATATTAATGGAATTTCTTTTTATCAGTGGCTTTGTTTTTATTTGTGACGATTCATTTTAATTTAAATTATAAGATTAAAATGACGCGCATACGGCACTACGGATGCCTGCCTCACCATATGAAGCAAAATATGTTCACGGTACTATTGCATTACCCTTGCACCCACATCTGTTCCCCGGCATTGGATTCACGTTCTGAGCAGGTACATTTGTCAGCCCCTTTTGGTAGGCTCTCACAGGCGAAACACAAGAACGGCCCAGGTGTGTGACCGTGTGTACCGATCATTTATTGTAAAATTGTAGTTGTCAAAACTTTGTACCATAGATGTATAAATATATAGCACAATTTTGTCAGATCTAATGCTCTCACTTCCATTGTAGCAATCCACCAACCCACTAATTAGACTGCTGGCAGCACCGCCAGCCGGGCCGCTTATGTCGATGCTCAACCGGGCCGCAGTGACATACTGTTATCCACTTCGTGCCCACTCGGAGGTCCTCGGTGGCTCTCGGCCCAATCTTCGGTTAGTTCGAAGATTGGCCGCCAAGCGTTAGTGAGGGGGCGCTGCGAGCGTGCTGGCAATACTGGCAGCATTCGTGTAATGCGCACTACGCTCTATATGTATGTAGTAGCATAATAATATTATTTTGCTGCACTATGATGTACTATCCTATCAGGGTTTTTTTTGGTGATCGTTGACTAATGGTCGCTGACACGAGAGTTGTAGGGGTGTCGTGCGGCTAATTTGGCGTAACATCGCGTTTATGAATGAACTGCATAAGAGCTGTAGATCTATTGTTAGTCTCGTGCTTTACGGGCCGCGCCACGACGTGAGGCCGAACTTTGTTGAGCCGCATGGTTTTCGCTCTGTGCTACTGGCCAACACATTATTTTTTATTATTATTATTACTGTTTTTATTATTTTTTTCCTAACGACTGAGTATCTGCTCAGATTGCCCCTTGAAGTTTATTTCGTTCACATCATCCTTCACTGGTCAACGGTATATGTTGTGAAGTTATTTTTTCATAGTTCCCCATACGACCGCTTCTGTCGGTAGCGGCGCTAGTAGTGGTGATGCTCTGATGTCAGTGATGCTCGAGTTTAAGGTCCCTCCAGTATAGGCAGTTATTTTTTTTCGCGAGAGACCTAGCCTTACCCGGCGCTTGCCCTTCACTTTTTTCCGTCCACATATTTAGATGGACTGTAGAGCGAGCATCACTGACATCAGAGCATCACCCTATCTAACTCCGCATATAAGCTGATGGCAGGTGATGTCAGCGATGTCAGGGGCCGTTTTTGTGCTATATAAATGCTTTTGCAGCTCAACAACAGCTCGGAACATGTTAGTCATAATATGTTCTCCATAATATTATTATTCCTGACCCAAAAACACAGCCCGCAAAAGCAAGGATTGCAAGCACACAGAACCGAGTTTTCACATTATCGGAAGGATCCTACAATTACCGCTCTTTATATATACATATGTGCCCTCATCTGCTAGCCTCGCCACGCCCGGCTTCTAGGCAAGAATGATGAGCGTTAGTACGGCATTACATAAAATCCGCCGATCGCCAATGGGAAGTCCCACTCTCCCCACACGCGGACGTCGCTATGAGTTTCGCACATAAATCACGTGCCTTTTGTAGGACTTTCCCGACACCTGGCAGACCATACGATGGGACTTTAGAACTGCGTCGTTATGGGGAGAAAGAACATCAGTTCGGCTAATGATTTCTAAGTAATCGCGGAATGTTAATGGCAACAGACTCTTCTGAGGTTCGCGGCTGCAGGCGTTGTCCACGCGTATACTGTACAATGGAGATGACGTGGTTGCAGCGCTAGCGCCCCCTTTACTGAAATTCGCCGACGACGGCGCGGTATTATATTCATAGGCAGGCTGTACCCGGGTATTGTTCGACACAATTGCTAAATACCTGTTGTCATTCTTCCAGGTGTACAGGGGGGGGGGGGTCCGCGCTGTTGCGTTTTGATATATGAATGTGGTGCGGGCCTACAGAGAGAACGAGTTTTTCGCGATCGGTAACCAAAACAAATTCTTCTTTGTCTCGATCGTACCGATGAGTAAGCGGGCTGCCTTCGGCAAGCGGCACATTACGTACGAATACGTATGTCTCGGGTCCCGTGCGTCGATATACACGGTAAATTGCATTACCAGTGACAAGTCCGTACGAAAGCATAGCGAACGATTTGTTCAGACCAACGTCGTGTTGTAGCATGTAGCTGCGAATTAACGCCGGGTGGTTCGTGTAAAGGCGACATTTTTCAGCAATCAGACGGAGCACGCAGTGATAATGCCACGCGACGACAACAGTCATGAACAGCAGCGTCAAGCCGCATACACAAAGTTTCACATTCATTGCTTATTTCTTCCCAAACAGCCTCATATGGAATGGTGCGCCTTGTTCTTCGCCGTGACAATATAATATGCGTGTTTCTTCTCGTGGCTCGGTAAATTTTGCTCTAGATATTCTCGAGTTTCACTGAGGTTGCGACCGAAGGACGGCAAATATATCATTATTTCGGAATGATCGTGATCCCACACCTCGGCGTGCGCATTTTCGTAAATCAACGCCAACATTTGTAAGTCGAGGGCCAACCCGTCATACTGGAAGGGTAGGTGTGAACTGCCTTGATTATCGATAGAACCGTCACTGTATAGGGCCGTGACGGCTTGCTGCTGCTGCTGCAAACAGAAAGAGAGTAGCTTTCCCGCGCGATCTAATACGCCTCCCAGTAGATTCTGCTTTTTCCATTCTGCCGCGATAGTGCCCAGCAAGCTCTGATACTCATCTGTATGAACAAGGGATAGCTTGCTCGAAGGCTGCTGCAATTCACGCTCGATTGCAGCGTAATTCTCGAGCGAATTGCTATTCAAATGCATTAGCCAATCGGACGGAGTTGTATTGAAATCGGTCACAAGCGGTTCGCTAAAGTCAAAGCGACCGACGATTTCACGAAACACGCGACGATGCTCATTCGTGAAGGGGAATGTGTTCAACAATTTCCAGCCTTCCGCAACACTCAGCTGGGTATTCATTTCGCTATGTCGAACGAACCTTGCGCGACGGACGCCCACAAATCCAATAGATGTATGTGGTAGACCCACAGTGAGAAACAACAAAGGATGCAAATAAAGCTGCAAACGATAACAGATATGTCCATCCCTTACTCTTCTGCCGTCACTCTTCTGCTAACTGCTTTTACCCTGTCTAACACATTGAAAAACACCGTGTAGATATAAACTGGCAGGTGACGCGGCCACGTGGTTGCCTCGTGCTGTGCGCAGTTTTTTCATATTTACAGAGGAATTATTGTCCACAAAAATAGTTGAATGCGCCTCGATTCCACCATGCGTGCGCGCGCGTTGTATAATGGGAATGGGAAATAGGTCACAAGGATGTCTAATACGCGGGTTGAAGTGCTGCCCCGACTCGCGTGAAACGGTTTGTGCTTCTCTCACGTGCACAAGTGATAGGGCGCGCCCTCAGGAGGGCAGATGGTAAGGAATGGACTCTCTGTAGACACTCCAAAGATCTTAAGTCGTGTCGTAAAGTTGGCGAGTAATTGTGTGTAGGTATAGCGTATAAGACTGGGAAAATACCGATCTGAATTATCGTATCTAGAGTGTCCAAGAGACACACACGGGTACAGATATGAACGGTTCAGTGGACGCGGAATATAGCAAGCATAGGCAAATTATGCACGAACTGGGTGTAATACGGCAACAACTGCCAAATGTAACATCGACGATTGAGACCTTAAGCGACGCGGTAGTAAGTACTAATGAATCCCTTGCAAATTTGTACGGGCATTTCCGAAAACTCCGAGAAAATATAAAAAACGACTTTGAGAACGTGCGCGACGCTAATGAACGTCTTCGAAACGATTTGAACGCGCCGACGTTATGTCGCAAAAAGGATGTGACTGATGCGTGCAGCAAAACACAAGACGAGATGAACAAATCATTTGAAGCCGCCAAAGCGGCCGCCACGTCACGGCACGCGGAGCGCAAAGAAGCCGAACGCACGTTATTGGCGAAAGTTACCACCGTTTCTGAGTGTCTCGATTCCGAGAGAAAGACCGTCAATTCGGCGCATATGGAGCTGAAAGAGGTTGCAGAGGAAACTAAATCAACAGTACAAAAAATCCAACGGGTGGGCACTGAAAGTGCTGGTGTTATTGAATCGCTTACTTCAAAGACAGACAAAATTTTCTCGCTGTGCGATTCTATCGACAAGCAGTGTAAAACTATAGAAAAGAAGGAAGACGCAGGTCGAACGGAGGTGAAGGCAGCTCTGCAAGAAATCAAAGATATCGACACGGAGTTCGGGAGCACCCTGCAGAAAAACGAGAAAACACCGACGGGAGGTATGGCGGAATATGCCCTCCAGGTTAACACAAAATACGAGGATGTGACAAAGTCCAATAACCAAATGGCCGATGCGTTAGCAGAACTAAAAAAATCGATGGAGTCAGCAACGAAAACGGAAACATGTCTTACAGAGGCACAATTAAAAGAGGCGCTTAAGAGTTCAACTACCACCATAACAAATGCGTTTAGCCTAAATGCGCTGACCACGAAGAAACCAAAACCGGAAGAGGAGGCCCAGTTTAGGGGGAATGCTTTAGTCGGAGGCGACGGCGACGCAGACGCAGACGGAGTGGACGAAGGGAGCACTCCGGATAATTGCAGCGCGGATGAAAATATGTTACCTGCGAAAGGGGGCATGGGCATCACTGTGGAACTGGACGGGGAGGCTCAGCGACTTGACGATAATGGTAACAGTGCAGATCGCTCAACCCCACGCGGCAGTAATGTCGTCGTCGGCGTAATGCGCCGCGAGAAAACGAGGGGAAAGCAGACTCGCGAAGAACAGTGGTATAGTAGGAAAGTAGCGCCCCGTGTAACGATTGTCAACGAGGGGAATGTAAATCGGTCACCACCAATCGCATATGTTTCAACCACATTACCGCCGCCGCTGGATCTGTCAATGAAACCCGCCGAGTCAGCAGGATTAATGGAGAAGAACGACGACGGGATACATCGTACAGGGCTCGCGGCGCTACCCTATAAAGACGGGACACCCATTCGCGCGCCCACCGACGACATTACGGATGATGTGCGCCGACAGAAATCACGCGACAGACAATCGGTGCCATCATCACTTATTGCCGATAATCGCGCGCCGTCAAATAATCTCCTCTTTAGATTCTAAGTGTAGTAAGCGATATTCGTGTTGATCGCATTTTGAGACATATAGATTTTGATAATAACATACCTAATCACAATGTTCCCGTCAGTTCAGCAGCTATGGAGTCGAAAGGGTCAAGCGCTCGATATTGATTGGATATTTTGGTGTCGCACGGCGCCTCGCGATCTTTATTGGACGGCGGCCTTTTCATTTGTATACACATTAGCTGTGCAAATCAAAAAGGAAGAACGTCCGCGTCTAACGAGGTCGTTATGTTTGATTTTAAATATTACAAAAGTGCTAGCGACAAGTGCACCTTCAAAAACAGCAACAACGAGAGCGCGCTCAATCAAATATTATGCTAATAGTCAGCAAGAAAACAGCAGTATGAATGATAAAGATGGCGTAATCGACGCGGCCGAACTATGGCTTCAATACGTGTACTGTTTATCCGATGAATTCACACAGAATCGGGTTAAATACGATAATAAACTGGAAAGCTACATTTCCAGGAAAGCGCCGTCAGCGTACCAAGAACTGTTCGCCAACTTCGGCATACAATCCCAATGTCCACAGAACGAGCGCCGGTTGGAATTAGTAAATACATTGACCGCGTCTTCCTTCCTGGCGTGGCAGGGACCAACGTCGGCGTTCATGTGGTTGTGGATTCATATTACAACAGCATTCTGTGTTAGTTCGACCGCAGCCGACGCTAACTGTATCAATAACATTGTCATGCTATTAACGCATCTCGACACGCTGATACTGTGTCCGATGTGTGCGATGCATTACAATCAAAGTAGAAACATAGTAGTGTACGAATTAACAAACGGCATTCCTTTGCTAGATGTTTATCTCAAACTACATCATTACATCAACACGTACAAATCACTGTTTTATGACGACAAATCTCCTCTCGAAATATTCGACGAGTATCATGAAGCGTTATTGCCGAATTACTCGCACGTCATGACACATGACAGAAACCAATCGAATTACCATGACGTGCGCCAGGAATACATCCGGATGGCAAAAAAAATAAAAAGTCAGCAGGAAATGTGAAGTGAACGCGATGGCGTTATGTTTCAATATTCCACTATATTGTCTGTGTAGCCGTAGGGTAGATGCAATAAACGATTGTCAAGAAGTGTGCTGGTAGAGCCGTCGATATACCGATGCAGCGTGCAGCCCTCAATGCCCATTAAATGCGACCTGTTTAGACCGTGAACAAACAGACGAGGGTGTGCACAATTCGGACGGTGGCGTAGTAACGGCACCTGTAATGTCGAACCGGTGAGCGCGTTGTCGACTCGTTTACGCCAAAAGGACATGTACAGCAGTTCGAGTAATAAAAATTCGCAATACGACGAAATGCTAGAGCGCGTCTCCAGTGTCATGGGTAATAGAGAATGATGAGCGGGCGACGACGATGGTGATGAAGTAGATTTCATCCGATGGAAACTGCTGTACACGTCGAGCCATGCATGCGATATTATTGCGTGCGTCCTCGGGGCATCAGGCCGCACTATCGCGAGCGCATTTCCGTCAAACAATGTCGTGATCACAAGAAATTCGCGAAGCAGCGCGTTTATGTACCGCTCAAAAACGACATTACTGCAGTCGGTTGACCAGGCGAGAGATCGCTGCTGCAGCACTACTGTGAAGCACGCTTCCAATCTCGTTAGATGCTGTTCAACTGAATAGTTAGGATTGGTCCCGATAAACATTGCCACCGGTCGCCGATTCGGCACCAGGTCGTGCCAATAGTAGTATAGCATATACGAAGCAAACAGCTCGCGCAAAGGCAGTGGGGCGTTGGGCGGTACGCGATGAACGTTCTCTATATGCTGTATGAAATGAAGGCGTCCACCCGCGCCGCCGCCGTTATGAGGACGGCTTTTTTTTTTCGATTGTGCACATAAAACATGCAACAAGTGCAACACATCGGCGTCTAAACGATGAAATACATAGTTCCGTAATATACCTCGCTCAATGTGTACCGACAAATCGGCGTATTTCAAATTCACGTATACAGCGGTCGAAGTTAAGAGCGGTGCTAGATTTAGCGCGTCTCTGCAGTGTTCAGGTGTAAACACAAAAATCGGGTTTAGGATATTGAGATAATTGCGAGCGATATTCTGCAGGATAGCGCCCGATAAGCCGTAGTTGTACAGACAACCACTGCTACTATGTACGATCTTGATTGCGTTCTCGTCCGCCGCATCAACCATTGTCCTTTGGGATGGATGTAAGATGTGGACGTCGCTAGAAGCCACTTGAACGCTTATCACTTTAGTTGCGAAAAAGGGGATCGAGCAAAAAATGCCGCGAGAGACTGGAGAAACAGACGCATCATGTTATTATCGACGCGCTCCCCCACACGGGCGGAAAATGAGTAGCGACAAAGCAGTGACGCGCAACATGTCAAGCTCCTCTGTAGCGATGAACGGACGGCGAGAACGACGACGAAAACACATCGAGACGATCGCGAGGAACGCCGACAAGACGGACGGGGATGATATTGAATCGGAGGACGACTACTGTGACGGCGTTGGCTTATCACAATTGGAGGACGAAGAAATACGACGGCGAGAACACGCGCCACACGTGAAAGTGTTACAGGGCGGCCGGCGCCGTTTGAGTTTGAATTTTCGTAGACTGTGCACCTTGCTGCGTTGTATGTTTTATTCGCAAACACAGGCAATATCATCGAGTGAACCGTGTAGTCTTTTAGAATTGTGGCGCCACATGGTATCCATGTCGCCGATTGCGCTGCATAATTACCTGAAAGATACGTCTAGCAGTTGGGTGGCAATGTACGTCGTAAAAGAGCTGAATTGTTACGACAAAGGCGTGTGTGTGTACACAGACGTAGACGATCAAAATGTATTGGTGCGATACGTGCCTGTAGCCATCGTCGACAATCTCAGTAGCGCTGCGCTAGTTCTCATAATAAATAACGACAAATTAACCGATTTGATTATGAGCAATATCGTGACGCTCCACCTAACACATCAACACGATATTATGTGCATCGACGTGGGCGCCGTAGAGTTTCACTCTACATCCGAACGTCGTTATGCTGTTAACGTGGCTCTGGAAAAGTTGATGCACCATGACGCTGCCCAGCGCTTGCCCAGCGCCGACTCCCCGGGCACGAGCGTTAACGACAACAACACTGCAAACATGATTGGTAACATGCCTTTAAACAGTGGTACGATTACAGCGAATATACCGGGGCTAACGTTTTGCCCAGCCGACGAATTTCCGGTCAATCTGTTCTGGACCTCGCAAATATCGGCGCTATCCCGGGAGCATGCGCCGACCACGTTTCCAAACAAAAAACAGCGATCTCACCCGACTTTTAGCACGCGAAGAGCTGCTGGCGAGGATACCCCGCGCTACTATTACGAAGGGCCCGCGTCCACATCAGCTTCTGACGAATTCGAGGAAGAGAGAGTGCGCGAAGAATTTCGGAATTTACAAGAGCTTCTGGAAGTGCACGCCGACTCGCCGAATATCATGATTGTACTCACATGTTACAATATGGTAGAGAGAGCATTGACCGAATACTATGGTATTGGCCGCAAGCGTTCGTGCAATAGAGGCGAGCGCGACGACTCCCAGAATACCTTGAAACACATGCTGCCGTCTTTACGATTAACATTCAGTACATACACGAGAGAGATGTGCAGCGGGAAAAAGGATAGCGGGACGGCAAAGTTCGTTCGCAAACTCGCACCACAAGAACATAGCGACGGGGGAAAATTGGGAGCGGTGACGCATTACACGGATATGCGAAAATACGTGCACGATGTTGGCGCTAATAGAATCGCCTCGAGCAGGCACCCGTCCGACACTCACGGCAGCGGCGTGGATCGTAGCGAGCCGAACAACATGATCGCTTCCTCTATTCCGCCAGATTTTGTCGTGGCGTAACATAGTAAGGCTGTCAGAAAAGTAACGTAAGCGCACGTCAGTTGTCAAAACTGCGCACTACGACAGCACAGTATATAAGGTTAGAATCGACATAATCGGAACTATATATCGTGTGATAATATCCGACGAAGTACTTTCATCTCAAACGCAAAAGATCTAACAATGCCACGTCGTCGAAGTCGCGCTCGCCGCAGTGGAAGTTTGAGCCGTCGCGCACCCTCTCGTACACGACCCCGCAGGCGATCTCGTTCACGCAGCCGATCACGTTCTCGTAGTCGATCAGTGGGCGCGTCTGCTGCTCAAAAAACTTATGGCAGCGGTTACCGTCTTACGCGTCGCGCCTCGCGGTCGAGACGTTCTTCTCGTTCGCGAGCAATCTTCGTCCAACCGGAGCTGATGAGAGTGTAATGTGGAGGCGTGTGTGCCGCACACAAACACACACACCATCACACACACACACACGCGCGCGCGCACACACCATCACACACTTAAAAAAATAGGTGGTGTAGGTTGTGATGAGCTCCGAGAATTCTTTTTATTCGACACAAAAAAATGGGACACCAAATCCAGCCTGGGCGTTTCGCGCAACATAAAAACAAACCACACCAAAAACATTTACAACTAAGTACGAGTATACCGTTAGACATATTATATTTTTTCCGTCTCGCGGGGGACTATTCCGGTCTAAAAATCGCAGATTTCTTTTGCCTGCAAATTTCTTCATGCACTCTTTTATTTCTCGTTTATTATGTTTTGTGTACCACTGGCACCACTGGTACAACACTCGCAGTAAAGTCGTACAGGCCATTGTTCAATGCAAAGAGATCGCGGTTGCTGTTGAGAGCCGAGATGGTCGATAAATTTTCAGTCATAAATACACGCTTCCATTCGTTTTACCTGAAGTCAACAAATTCATTTAAAAAAATTATAAAAAAGCCACACTATATGTTGTATATTTTTATACACATAAACACAGCACACTACAACATTGCACTTACATACTAGGTAACTGTACAGTCTGAATGCAGTGAATCGACTGTTTCATTTTGTAGCTCTTACGCACCAAGCGTATCTAGATGTTGCGCCGCCGCGACGCTTGCAAATGATGAATAACACGCGCAGCTTCCTGGTCAAATAGCATGTCGACGGTCACGCGGGGTGCCATCGCCTCGTACTGCGGATCCGTCATAGAAAGCAAAACATTATTTAAAACGTCGAAGGAGTCAATTTTTTTTGTCTTCAAATGGTGTGCCGACAGTGTGGCGAGCACATTGTGTATGCGTGAAAAATCAGGTTCAACAAGATACGTGACGGATGACGACGGCGTCGGTGTGCCGCTGTTTTCCGTGCTGTCATTGGCGGCTCTCGTTAAAACGTCTGTGTTTTCATGCATTAGGCCAGAACCTGAACCCTCATCGAAACCTAATAATATGGCCAGTCGAATTCGCGCGCAAATGAGTTTTGGCATTACCGCCTTTGTGTTCTCTAACGTGTTAATGACAAGCTGAAACATGCTGTGCAAAGGCCCTATCAAGTCTTCGGCGTCTAAATGAGGACGCAATTCCCGCAACGTTTTATGAAGCGCAAGCTCGGGTGTATTTAATAAATTAATAGCCCTCAGTTTCTCAAAATAACTCCCCTTAGCAGCTTCGGCTGTCAATTCCTCCCAGCGAGCAGCTGCGGCCTTTATACTATCCATCATTCGATATTTTTGTTCTGAGTAATAATTAACACACGCGCCGCTGCGCTAGCATCTCTTCTGTGAGAACAATGCCAGTAGTTCTTATTAGTATAGGCGTTCACGCGTCGTTTCTCCTTCAACCGTACTCCGTGTCGTGCAGGGCGAACAGACTCGATTGTTATTGATTTAGGGCTTTTCAAGAACGGATAAAGTATGTGTAGATTATAGATATCTAGGGCTGAAAAGCGACCGCGGGTGCGAAAAGGATTATTCATGACGCTGACAATGGACTCGTTGTTATATTGATATAGATCCAGCAGCCCTAAAACATGACCCAATTCGTGCATTAGGACATATGTAAACTTTATCGGGGTCCACAAATCGTCTAGGTCAAAGCAAACGACTTTAAAAGGCGGTAGGGCAGCGTGGGCCTGAACGTTCCCGGGTCCGTCGAATGCGTCGTGTTCCCCGGACCCCTTGCTGTGTTTGTGAGCAAAGAAATCCACCACGACAGTCCTGTTAGTCCAATCGGTGCCAGCCGACGACGATGATGGGGCGGCGTGCATCACAAATATGCGAAATCCCAATTGGTCGTTGATCCTGCGCGCTACAAGATCGGCCAACTGTTGCGTTCGCCGCGGCGTGTCCAAAACCGGCGGCACGTGATCCGGTTCCACGAGAAGTAACCACGGAAAATCGGAAGCGTTATAACGTACCGCCGTATAAATCGTTTGAATACGGGGCTTCCCATTTACCGCGTCCTTTGACACTAATGACGACGGCATGGAATCCTGGGAGCGCGATATCGCCGTTCCGCCGGCGAACTTACTCCAAATGTAATATATACACCAGGTGATAAGCAGGCAGAGGAGAAACAATAAAACGGAGATTGCGACAACTAAAAGCGATGCCCACGGTTCAGACACCATCGTATAATCGTGCAGGCTTATCAACGGGCCCGACAATCACCGACACATCAACAACGGCCGACGAAGCGTTGCGCCGGCTATTAAAAAGCGACACGACGACTATCGTTAAGCGTTACACCGAGCGTTATACAAATGTCTACGATCGAATTTTTGGTATGATGTTGCAAATGCTGTTTCGCAATATGGTTGGTCTGCGGAATAAAGCTGGGGGCTGTTATAACCCGGTAGAACCGCTATGGTATGGCTTAAACTGTGTGATGACTCAGAACTGCTATTTTATATCAGAAAAAATTCCTTACCCCCCCGTTACACCGTCTACATTACCGTTGTGTGATTTCTCCCCGATCACCCGGGAAATCCAAAATATGTTAACGGTGCGTCGAATGGGGTTACACAACAAAGCACAAGAATACCTTGTTTCCATGCAACGGGTCTGTTTTTATGCGCGTTTCTTAACCACTATTCAGAAAACGAAGCCGCCACGACGACTCCGCGCAAATGCGCCAAAAAAAATTGCGGCTGACATGGATCGAATATACGACAATATATCGAGGCTGTGGCCTAAATTGGAGGATATGTTTGCGGGTAAAAGTATTGTTGTCAGATTCGCCAAGAATAAAAAAGTGAAGATCCCAAATAATTATCAAGGCATCACGTTTCTACGACTATTTGATACGTAGATATGTGTACCTACGAACTAATATGCTCAATCCGTGTCTAGCGTTAACATTAGCTGGTTGTGTTCGATGTGACGTAGTACGTTGAACGTGTTTTCAAAATGTTGAATCTTTTCATACCAATATGTATGTAATGCGTAAAGGTACGATAACGCTCCGACACAGAAACCGATCATAACTACGGGGTGTATATGGAAATAGAACAGCGAACAGAAATCACGGTACCATTGCTGCGACAGCATAGTTCTACTGCCTACAGATACAACACGCGATCCAGGAATGACTTATCGCCTAGATTCGCAATGAAAAACGTTTGTTTTGTAGAATCGTCAGCGTAGAGGCTTATCACTAACCGGTGCAGGTGCGCTGCATTTAGAATGTCGTTTGGTAGGGCAAAATCTACAATGAAATCGTTTAAAATTTGCGTCGCTACATATGAGCATCGCAGCTGTTCAAGCTTGTACGTGTCTTCGTGCGCGTGATAGGCTTGAAGAAGAGATAGATAGATGGAATTTTGCAAACGCTCGTGCGAGTGTGTTTTTGCGTTCTTTAAGTGTTCTCCTATCAGAGTTTGGAATAGCGCTTCCCAGTACCGTGCATCGACACGCGCGCGTATGTCCGATAGAGAGCGGTGCTGTGATCGTTCAACATATGAAAAAATGGACTCCAGCATAATGTTAAAAACACAGATAATCTGAGCGATATTTGCATGGGGCTCGTGTGACGCTTGTAAATAATGGGAGAGCTCGGGTGGAATTGAATAGGTTTTGTGATAAAGCCGAGCTTCGCAAAAAAACATTATATAGTCCATAAAATTTGATGGTATTTTCTCATTAGAAATAGTTTGAGGCAACTCGACATTTGCACGCCAGTTATAGACGTGTGTTTTTTTTGTGCAAACTTCCCGTCCTTGTCGACGGCCCGGCGGCGTCATATACTCGTCATCGCCTTCTTCTTCATCATCGGCGTCGTTATCGGAATAACCGCTGCTAGGATAGTCGTCGTTTTTGATGGACATTGATAGGTATAGATATGCAGTGAGTGTCACAAGGCAGTGTTTCTTGTGCAGGAAGGCGCGTGCGAATCCTTACTTCATACGAATTTTTGTAAAAAAAAGTACAACAGGACTAACACTGAGTCACTGTGTCGTTGTTTTGCTGTGTGAGCGCGTTTAACACTGCGAATACTGACTTCCGCGATTTAACACCTTCGTAAATAATGTACGCGATTCAGGGCGCGGAGTGTTCACACTGGGCGCATATATAGGCAAAATATGGTTGTCGGTACTGCGAGGCATAATCAATACGGTGGCCTCGTGCGTTGTGTTCCGCCCCTTTATAATATCCTGAATTTCCGAGGTAATATTAGGGTCGGCGGGTTTACTGCCAAACATATTTTGTGTGCCGTGAGGAATATAGAAACCCGTGCCGTGATACACAACGCCGTTAACAATTTTCACGTTCGGCACGCGTCCTCCCCTTGGACCTTTTGTGTCCGCTGATATTATAACATATGGCACAAAAGCTAGAATAAACATCACGTCTACTAAAGGTAGATCGAGGAGAGGGACAAAACACGTAATAATGCCGGTTGCATCGGTTGCGACTTCGTTCTTCGCGACGAGTTCGACGAGAAATTCATTGTTTGTGTTCGCCTCGTAATACTCTTTCGTAAATAATAGCTGAATTACGTCATTGGCGCAATAATGCTTTAGCTCGCGCTTCACAACTGACAAGCTGCACAGATACGATCCGAACCAGTTGACAGCCGTCTCCATGCCTTCTTTCTGATTGCGGCTGTTGACACCGGCAACCGCGTACTCGCAAGTTTTCAAGTATCGCATATACTCCTCTCGACAATTGGGATTTGCTAGTGTGAGAAGTTTTTCCAAATCTGAGGCCTGTGCATTAACCGGCAGCACAGACAATATAAAGCCGAAACCCTTTTGTTGAGGAGCAGGCACGGGGGTGACCGCGACCGGCACAAACGAGATGCTGTGACCCGATATTACGTTGTAATCTACATTAAACAAGCTCGCCCAGTGGCGATCGCACACCGGTCCGATGATGGCCCATCGAACATTTTTTGGTTGTTGCGGACTGTTGCCGCAGAAGGAGCTCTCCAAAAAACACCGCGGGCCCTGGTTATATTGCGTGGTCGATGCGCGACTATGTCGATCGATGTAAACAATTGTTGATAAAACCTGCGGGCATCCATTGGCTGCCCCGCTGCCGTCTGCGAGAGATTGAGCTAACGCATCTGCAACATTACCGCCTCCCACGGGAAATCGGGCGGCGCTTTGGGTTTGGGATCTCTCGCGTTCGCGTGCGTCATTAGAAGACATGGTATAAGGATCTTGAGGAGAAGTCAAATTCTTTACTTTCGAAACACGGAGATTACCGCTCGTAGGAACGCAATTTCCTACGTCCGACTGTAGTACGTTTCTACCTTATAATAATATCGTTGCGGACGACGACTGTGTCGGGTTTAGGACTGTGGTGGGAAAATAAAAAAACCATGTATTATGCATATCTGAACGTGTTTGGCGTGCCGCGCAATGCGTCCATATTAAGACTTTTTTGCGCAGCACGGCATATATTCTCTCCGGTACATCCAAACATCGATCGTGTTCGTCGTCGCGCGTAACGAAACGCAAACCACTACGTGTCACATTCACTCTCTAAGGGCACAGTAATATTGTGTCGGGAATCAACGCGATAACACTGACGATGACAAATGTCGCCTGAGCAGGCGGCAGTGCAATTCGTGACGAAGGCACAAACAAAAATCAAAAACTGGATATAATTACAATTGGTGACGGTATTTTGAGCGGTACTGTGTGTTGTAGGCTCCAGCTGCTGTTGCGATTGCGGCGCATTTGTTGCGGCCAAAGTCCTGAGGAGACTGGTTATGTGTTCGGCGTATTGAAAAAAGGGCATCTTGACAAAATGAAATGCCGCTCGTTCATAGTTTAATTTTTGCCTCAACTTTCGCAGATAGTCCGCCGTAGCAGATGATAGACGAAATAGCACATTGATGTGCTGTTCGTTGCAAACATTCTCGTGTACATTGCCGTTTGACGTGATAGCGCAAATTTTTTTCTTCATCTTTGATTTTGTGGGAATGTAGTCGCTTTGCGCCTCGGCAATATGAACATCAACATCCAATATATTTAGTGGGACATCGATAGCGATAATAGGCAGTCTCAGAACGTCGTCAATATACAGTAAAAAAATCGAGTACGACCAATGTCGCTGACAATGTGTCCACTCCAATTGAAAGTATTCCTTGCTCAGCCACCCCCTGCCGTATGGTATGCGAGTCGTTTCCTCGTAAAATTCCCGCAATGCACACGACAACAGTGTCTCTTGCTTTTGACATGAACCACGCGGAATTTGAATTTTTTCCCAAAACGGTCGCTTTCGCTTTAACGAATCGAAGGGCTGTGCCGTGGCATGATCGAAATCGTACGGTTTACGTCGGACCATGAGGTAGGCATTCAACTTGCGGTCAATGACTAATAAGCCCGCTCGATTGCTGCTCGTTACAGTTGGGACAGCTGTGAACTGCGGTTGTAATTTCGTCTCCGCACCGGTTTTGTACATGGCGCACTTGTTTTTCGTCGGAAGTGGCAAGTGTCAAAAAATGCCGACATCCGTCGTCGTATGGCATAGGATACTCCGTTAGCTTATTCACGATGTCGCTATCGCACAGCGTGTCGGTGGTAGGTGTCGTTGAATTGGGCTTGTCGCGGGACTTTCGCACTTTCGCACGACACACGCGCCTGCGCTTGGGCTGTCTCTGTGAAGGACTGCGCAACAGATTTCGCTCGTAAGTGCCAATATCTTCGTGTAAGTCGCTCGTCGGCAATGTCGATGTTTCAAGCTGAATCGGAACGCTATCGTTTCCGCGAGCCGCCACGGGTGCTCTTATGGTTTCGGACCAAAACCGACTCAGTTGATAACCCAGCTGTTGGGCCTTGCGTGCAATTTCATCGAAACATCCGTCAAATTCGAGAGCGCGATCCATGTTTGCTCTATCAAAGTACACACTCGAATGACGCGCAGTGACAAGCGGCGCGCACGGTGTGTGTGTGTGTGTGCACAGCTGCAATCGTCAAACCATCCCCTCCCCAAGGTTCAACACCGAAAAAAAAATAAACGCGTAATATTGCTTTTGCCTTTTTATTGCTGTTTAGAGGGTGACGTGCAAAAAAAATTATAACTACTTCGCAATCAATACACATAAATACTATCTATATATTGGATGCGGCAGGACTATTACTATTGTACATGTGGTTCTGGCTTAAAACATATTCTGCCAGTGCATACGGCATCTCCATGTCGCCAGGTGATGTATTCACATCCCCAAGTTGTCCGGGCACGGGGCTTCCGTTAATGGGGGAATATTGTCCGAGGTCCAAATGCTGCGGCGATGCGGCAGACAGAGATTGAGAGAGCGCATTGGATGGCGGAGCGCTAGCCGAGCCATTGCAGGTTGGCGTTTCGTTTGTGGTGTTGCATAAACCGTTTTTCGTTTTGCGAGGAGCGCGTTTTGTTTTTCCTTGTGTGTTAGCTGGTTTACGCACACGCCCTGTCCCAGCGGGGGCTCGCTTGCGCGAAGCACTCTTCGCTTTGGTCTCAATCGTCGCCGTCGGGCCGCTGGTCACATCATTGGGCAAGTTCGTGTCTGGGCAAGGTGCGATCGTCTGTTGTTCTTGTTGTGGTTGTGATACCTGATATTTTTTTGGCGGGGATTCTTGGATGCACTGCTGCTCAGCCACCGCCGATGAACACCCCCGCCTCCCGTTTATCGCTCGATGTTGTTCCATTAGAACTTCCATCATTTCGGAAGCAAATTTGTAGCATACTCGCGAAAGCGCTCTAAAATCAGAGCACGAGACCATATGATCGTCGCTTGGTGCACGCGTTTGTGTTTTCATTGTTCACGGCGAATGAAAAATATAATGGATATACCTATCACTGACATATATTTTCGCCGTATATAAGGAAATATGCAGGATGTAAAATAATGCACTGCGTTTTGTTCGTAGCGGAGAGGAAACGTCTGCACTATGTGACGTCGAGAACAGCACTGAGAGCAAGCAGTGACTCGGGAGTGTTCGCGGTGTCATGCATCCTGCACCCGCAGTTCACGGACGAACACTCTCAAACCAGATGAAACAAGAAAGTGCACACGCGACGGCACAGTGTCAGCTAACGCTAAACTAGCGCCACCGTTTACCGAACACCGCGTGCGGTGATCGCGCACCGCAACAATCAAGCCATAGCGTCCTGTGCCAGCGGTGAATAATTATTAACCGACGCTAAAAATGTGCCGCGTTCACATCCTGTAGAACTGTGGAAATCAGCGCAGGGCATCTTCAGAATAGACCATAAAAAGTGCGGTGTGTTCACCGTAATGCAAGCGCGCCGCAGACCCACGGCGCTCTTGGCACCTTGCTGACCGGTGCCGATTGCACGGCGCCAACCAGAAAAACAGGAGGTGCACGGCATAGCGCGCTTCTCATGTAAATTGCGGATATACCGTGGTCGATCGCCGCAATCACACTCGCCGAGCGCCCAATTCGGGACAATACGCGGGTCGCTGCGGCGTATCAAGGACGCACAGACGTTCGGAGTTAGATCAAATCGGGTGGAATCGGGCCGCACGAGGAGCGCGTTTTGCTGGCTGTCCGTTTGCGCTGCGCAGACCCATCGCCAAGAGACACCGTCGTCTAATTTTTCATCAAACCCGACAAAATCCAGCAAATGATCGGGAATTGAGGTGTAATTTTTTTTTGTTATACTGTCGTGTAATACTTCATTACAGCCTATAATCCGTTGGCTAGTTCCATTTGCCACCAAGAGAGGATATTTCGAAATGCACCTATAGTTCCCGTTTAAAACGACCAAATCACTAACGTCCTGATTACACTCAACAACGGGTCGTGGCAAGCAGTAAGCGCCGACTAGTTCAACGCCATTGAATGTGAATCGGTTTGACGACACATTGGCGTAGTAACGGTAAACGTGATCGTAGGACACGTTGGGTTGACATATTTTTGAACACAGGATTGGTGCGTCGTTAGCGTTTAGTTTCAAGCCCGCGTCGCAATTTTGCCTGGTCCGTGTGGTGTAAGCCGCCAGCGGTCCTGCAAGACTCCATTTTAACTGAGGCGTCGCAGTTCCTGTAGCCTCACTCATATCAGTCTCGCTTTGTTTTGCCCCTCGCACTCGGAATTTTGCATAAAGAAGTGGTAACCATAAAAACAGAAAATAGATACACATCACAGCGTAAAGTATTCGAAGCCCTACACTCAAATTATACATTTTCTAATAATTATAGTATGTCAGAAAAATGCTTACTTTTACTCAACACCTGTTGCCAATCATCGAACTGCTCCCTATTGTACATTCACTAAAATTCCATCCCCAGTTCAATTTAGTCCACGAGTTCAATGGGAATTATAATGACGTAATATGGCGTGTGATGTTGCTGAACCGTTTAGGTTACTACTATCGACACGATATTTCGGACGCCCAAATCATACAGGCGTTTGAATCCATCACTAAAACTCAAACACTTCAAGTTTTGCCGAGCGGCATTTTAATTGAATTGCCTAAAGCGATCGAGAATTTAGAAAGAATTGTGCACAGCAAGAGAACAGTGAGGCACTCTGGGCTACTACGCGCTGGCAATGGTTCGTCGGAGGCGGGAGCGTGTAAAACTGTTTGCTTGAAAATTGTATGGGCGTTTTTGATCCGCTACATGTGCGTCGTGTTTGCCTTGTGCGCAATTATTGTATCATACCTGTTTGCTACTCGTGACGCGGGTATAAGTGGCGGCTATGAAAATTTCACAAAAAATATACGGTTTGCAAATGACATGGCGGGCGGACGTAGCCCGGCATATTATCGCGGGCTCGACGATATTACTCGATTCTTCCACTGAACGGAGCATCGTATTTGGATCATGGCTTGTTCGTGACATTGTAAGCTACGAACGATGAAAACAATATGCAATTAATATTTTTTGTCCCTGGTCTGTACGCCACCGAGTTGTGGTGTAGCAATTCGGGGAAGTCCTCAAGGCCGCGTCGTTATTATCCGCCCAGCTGTTTCGATTTGCTGTTTCGCAAACAGCGCTACCGAGAAGACATTGACAAACACATTTTGCGTCGCGATGATACACCGGATAATCCCTACTACTATTATACGGGGAAACTCATCGAAAAATACGCTGGTCATTCTATCTATCGCGACTTGTTAAAGGAATTAAAGAACACTCCAGAGGTGTGTGTTGTGTGTTTCCCCTACGACTGGCGCGACCCACCGTACGTTGTGGTTGATGAACTGCGCAATTTTGTTGAACTCTACGCGGGCAGTGCAGAATTTAGAAACTACGGCATATCGTTCATTGGCCACTCGATGGGTGGATTTTTAGTGCGTTTACTGATCGAGCGCAACACATCGTTCATGGCAATATACGGCGACCGAATAAACTCCTGTGTTTTTTGCGCCACGCCATTCTTCGGACAACGAAACCTGTTGAGCCAGCTGTACCAGCAGAACGCCAAACAGTTGCACAACACACAGAGGCAAACGGAAACGACGGCGACGGCGTCCTCATCGCAGCGCGACGATGCGTCGCTATTTGAGCCGGTGGAACATGACGGCGACAAGGCGACACGCGTGCAAGCCGCCGCCGACAACGCCTGGTCGCATCATTTATTTTTCACTAAGCAACAGATGCAAGAAATGTTACACGTTTATCGCGAGAATTTAATCCCTTTATTGCGTGCCGAAGAATTGCCCCAACCGCCACAGAATTACATATCGGCAATTAGCAATGCTCTTGGCATCTCTAGCGAGTATTTCGCGTGGTGTTTACAGAATTATATCGTACCCTTGAGCCAGATTACAAAGCCAGACAATGTGCAATACATAATTGTTTATAATTTAAAATACGATAAAAATACTGTTACGGGCATGGGTGTTGCGACAACAAAAGCCCAAAAGTTCCCGCGCGATTTCAGCAGCGACGGTGTAGTTTCGACGCAGGCGTACGATCGATATAAGTTCAGTAATACATATAATTGTGTACAAATTCGCTTGTTTAATGAGATACGGCACGCGTTGTTGCTGAATGACGCCAACCTAATTAAGATCCTCGTTAACAAACTTACAACGACGACTGAGTCGCTATCGCCAGGGTACAAAGGAGATAAAGAGGGGGGGCGAGAGTCGCAGGTATAGGAATAGAGAGTAAGTAATAAGTCGAGCGCAGGCACCAAAGCGTCCGTACAAAGGAAAACTGTCTGTTGTGTTACATACTGGCATCGTCGGCAGTCGCGCGGGTCACAGAATACCTATAGGTCCTAAAGAATAGCTATATGATTTGCAGCATTCCGGATCTCACTTTTGATGAGAGCGGCAAAATAATTTGCCAATGCGTGCCTCTCGAATTTGATAATCATATGAAGCATTTTTGGAGCACACTGTCCAAACGAATGCCTTTCGGTGTGATCAACGCTTCGTTTAATACACTGCAAGTGAACGGGAACCTGCTCGAGGCGTCAGATTTCATGGAGAGTTTTGTAACGTCCGTGCCCTTCATACATACCGAGCAGGAGATGTTTCAAGGTTCGGCCGGATACAGCGGAAGCAGGAGTACGGGCAACTTTAGCAGCATGGGAGATGTGCAACAGACCGACACCAACATGCGACGGACTGTTCGTTCCATTGAATCCGTCGAGATGTTGCGAGACCAGCATTACAGGGCTCACTTGTGTACGTTGGCCGGATTTAAACGTAAGATTGAACCCCCACACTTTTCAATAATACCAAGAAAGCTAGCGCAACAACAGCAACATACGCCCCAGTTACCCACTGAACCTCCCAGTGCCACCGGCGGCACACCTCAACCTACAATAGACCCACAATCACCTGCAGATGATGGCGCGCGGCGTGAACAAGATCGTCAGACACAAAAAAGTATTATCGAATTGAGGTTCCTCGCTGGCCTGCCTCTTAAATCGATCGTGGAATTCGATATATTAATTCAGTCCGGCCAGGTGGACATGGCTAAAGTGCTCGAACGATATACAAGTTATGCGGATAAACAGAACCTCGAACCCATTACTATAGCGAAAATGAATGACATTGAAGATTTACTGAAAAACAGCCTGTAACGTGATAGAATGAATTTGGAAGTAAGTAAGTACGTCAAGCAAAACCGAAGATTTTCCAGCGGCTGGTTCGTTTGGTGTGCAGTATGCAGTGTCCCGTTAGAAATGTATTTCACGAGAGCGCCGAGGGCTGCCGCATTGAAATCGACTCGCTGACAAAACAGACATATCACGTTTTCCGTAAAATTAAATGCTCCATAGGCAGTACTGGAAAACCAGTCGTCCAGTACTGGTCAAACATATCTGGTCAGCGAATCGAAGTTGCACTGTATCTCAATTCGTTACACGCTGAAGTTCGCACGGGCCCGTTCAGTCCTATCTATTTTCAGCGCAAGCATGAAACTGACGATTCATTTAACGGATTGGATATGTCGAAATATCTCTTTCTCGAAGAGTATCTCAATCAATCAAATTTCCGGGATTTCCTCGCCTGTCATCTGCAGACCTTTTTGAAAGTGAACACGGCTCTGCGCACGATCAACGATCCGAATCTAAACAACTGTTTCATGAGAGTGAAAAACTTTTTAGATATATATTTCGTGTTGAACGACGCGGGCCAATATAAACGACACCTATTTCGTCCCGTGGCATATCACACGCGCCTTGATGACATAGGTCGGGATTGGCGAGACGCAATTATTAAATTGTTGCATATGGTGGCTGATCAATCGTTGCAGGGAGGTCATCGTAAGCGGGCTCGACTGGAAATCGCTGCAGGAGCAAATCAATTTAAAAACCATTCGTCCCGACAAAATATAAAAAGTTGTACAATGCGCAACTTCATGTTCCGGCTCCCGAGCAATTTAAGGTGCAATGAGCGCGTGCGGCGTAGCAATAAAAAAAAAGAAGCCAATGACGAGAAATTTTGTTCGCATTTGATGGAATTTGTCCTGTTTCACAATGACAAAGCAACCGATATATTGATTAATAGATTCAAACAATTGTTGAGTGCGAACGAGTGTCAAAAAAACGGACACGACTTCAAACACACATCAACGCCCCGGGAAGCTCAACTTACTGTTTGCCATCGGATCTTGCATTACATGCAAAAACGTGTGGGCGATCAGGAACTCTCCGCTGTGTTGGGTTACACGTGTCGCTTGCGCGAACATAATGCCGTAACAACATTTAGCAATATCTATCAGCGCAAAGATCTCTTACATTCGACTTTATGCTGCCCGGACACACTAATAAACCGTCACTATTTGACCGCCATATATGAGCTATTTTGTCCTGAATATGTTGATCAACTGCGTACGCTGCATTTATAATATAACCCTTGCGGGTCTGGTCGCGCAATGCTAGTCGTGACGTCCGTCGCGGCGTCGCCTCGCCAATAGTGTTAATTTCTGGTGTTTTTTTTGCAGCAATCTAACAGCTTCATCGCTTACAGCCCATTACGCGCATGCCTACAACATCGTCGCTGCGCTGATGTTGCTGCTGCATGCGGTGACAGCTCGAGCCTACGTTCTGATCCTGTGCGGTCGCATCAGGAAGCGAAGCTCCGGCGCCTTGAGTCGGCAGTGTTTCGCGATGGGCTCCTGCTAGGTTTGTTAACATGTCGTCCTGTAGACCACAGAATTTGATCACATTCTCGAGAATGAAACTTCCGCGGAGCTTGTGAAAATGCAGTCCCAAGAAATAAAAAAATGTGGGTCGTAAAGCTTGCCACATATTTGACAGATACAAATACCCAGTGTAGCTGGGTGTAACATCGTAATGTAACTTTGCTTCGTGATATTGCTTACAATCATGACAAAGATCTTTCACTCCCTTGATTGAAATACTGTCGTTCCCGCATGTTGTCTCGAGAAACATACAGATTTGGTCGATTTCGGAAAAAAACGTTTCTTCCAGGTATTCCGCGCCCGCAGGCAAAAAGACAGATGCATAATTTCCCATGTCTGCAAGGAGGCGGACGCGATATTGAAAGTGTGGGTATGAACCGAAGATACAATTCCGTACGACTGTAACAATACGGATTCAATACTTATATCTAGCAATGACAGTTGAAGCCGCTTATGATGCTACTGATGGTGGAGGCTTTAGTACAAATTGAAATCGAGTGTGTTACCTACAGTGTGGCGGTAACACAGACGTTATACATTTACTTGGTTTACGAATAAATCGGCGGAAAACATCATAATTATATATTATATCGAAGAACGACGACAACCGCATACATTACCATCAAAAGAAGGGATCATTCTTTTTTGCAATATATAGATTTTTGCATATTTTTCACATAGTGCACGTAAGATTACGCGGTATTCGTAATGAGAATAACAGAAAATATAGTGTAGTCCCTCCTAACAAAATGGTGATTAAGACAACCGTCATGTTTGTGTGTAGTTTAATAAACGTCAAACACAATGTGATCAACAACGCTAATGATATTAATGATAGAGAGATAAAATACGTTCGCAACTGGTTACAACGTGGATTCAACAAACGCTGCCATGAAAAGGAGCTCGAGTCGTGCAAAAAAAAATTCTGGTCTTCTTTATTTGCAGAACGGGAGTCGTTGGTATTTTCCATTTTGTTTAATGGTTAGTTCGTTGCTTATTCCTGTCCTCCAGCACTAAGTCGCGAAGAGCATCTTTGCTGTTGTCAAGCATTGACCACAGCGCGTGCATGACAACGCTATGTTTCTGCTCTAATTCCAACAGCGGGTGCACAGAATCCATATTAAAGTGTACCATTTTATCGATAAACGAATAGAGATCTTCAAGAAGCGCATAAAATTGATCGACAGAGGGCATGGCCTCCCGTCGTACCTGTCCTGTGGAAACTTGCAGGGTGTTTAGCGAGTACAGAATAAAATACGCCGTATGAGTACAGGACAATTTGCGGCCGTCACAGCTCTGTGCCAACGCATACGGCAATAGAAACAGCGCAAACGTTTCCCTTTGATCGGGTGTAATATACGGAGGAATCAAATTTTTTATAAATGTGCGCACAAACACGGCTAAATTTTTGTCGCCGCTTTGAGCCGAGCGAAATAGGGCCGCCCCGCCATCGTCGATAAATTTCATGTGTTGCTGTTCGGGCTTCATAACCATATTCCGTGCCGCTTTTAAACTCAATTTTGGTAGAATTTTATTAACCGCCTGGCGAGAGTGTTGTTGCAGACCGCACAACACCGACCAATGCTCGCGTAATCGCTGGCGAACGTGTTGGTGGCGCGTATCTTCTGCTGCAACGTCATGTAAAGTCAGCTGAGAACTTAATCTGCTCGACATCGAACAGTAGGCGGCGGCTGTGTCGTGTGTTATAGACTCTTTGCCGTGTACTAATATCTTTGTTGTTCCTTGGGCGTCGCGTCCCGTCTTCTTTGCAGTTGGCGCTACCCCTGATGTCGCAGCTACACCCAACGTGTCGCACATTATCAAATGCGTAAAATTATCAAATGGCTGAGCCAAAATCTCCTGAATACCACTCATGATTACATTGCAGTATAAGTCTTCTTCTGTAATGGAGTCGACATTGCCCTTTGTCGAAATTGTAACCTTGTCCGCGAGCGTTAACATCGGCAAAAGATTGGAGATGGAAAAGATTATGGCGTAGCCGATCGACGGCTTTGACATCGTAATAAATAATTTGCACAATAGACCGCTCAGTTTTTTCAGACATTCAACATTAACGTTCGTTGTTATATTCGCCAGCGTGGTGATCGTTTCCAGTAAAGTGTCGCAGTGTAACAGGGCACGGACATTGGTATTATTAGCAATTATAGTGTTTATCAAATGGATGTGCTTCGTGTAGGCTATATGATTTTTTCGAAGGAACTTCAACAGATAACGCGAAAAATTACCCACTGGCGTATCGTTCAGATGATCCGATAAACATTTGCAAATCAACGTCGAATACTCCGCGTTAAATTCAGAAACGCCCATGCTGGTCAATTTTTTCGTCCCCGCACCGGCGGCCGTTACATGCTCCTCGCCACTGTCCACGTCGGCGGCAACATTTACAAGCCCCCGCAACAGTGTCAGTTGCATGCGAACCAACTTGCGCAATTCCTCTATGGATGCAAACTGCAGGGCTACTGTTACACCCGGAAGAGACCGCAGCCCGGGTATGCCATCGCCCGTTTCTGTAGCGGTACATATTTTTATACTCGACCTTAACCGGCTTCAGGGATGACGTCGACGCCATCGTGATTTTAATGTCGTGAATACGCAAAAAAAGGGGAACACACAAAGCGTTATATCGCCAGGGTACGAGGAGTTTTCGTCGTTCAGTTGCTTACTAAAGTTTACTATCGATGACGGACGCGTGGAAACGGTTCAATCTTTTACGACGCGGCAAGCTGAGGTAGAAGGTGCAACATAAAGACTCTATCGCCTAGAATGTAACTGCTGATGCTTTATACTGCGCAGCTTTCACACTGTATAGCATGTAGACAGCTTATAATACTGAACAACGTGCTACCGAGCAAACGCCGTGACGGTTACGTGCAATATGGCAATTACCGGCTATAGCGGCTTCATCCACTATATCATCGGCGGTTGTACATTTGACGACGGTTTTGCGTGCCTGTGTTTCCGTCTGGGGGGCGACAACAAGGTGCGCGCGTGCAGTAATTACAGGGCGTTCGTCGCAGTGAATCGACACTTCCACAAACAGACATCCGTATGCATCAATTAGCACATTGAATGTGTGAACTGCTCTCTCCCTTGTTACCCAACTTCTTTTTTGACCTTTATACCAAACAGGTATATGGGAGTTTCTGAATGCGCGGGGTGTCATACTTCAACTAACAGTCTGAGTTTATGCGACCCAGAAGCGTTCCGATTATCGAGGTATCGTTCCGATTATAACATCTAAATTGAGGTTGCACTGTAGTTGCACTGCCTCCAACAGTATGTCGGACGCAGCAGTGGTGAAGACGAACTCGGACATCGTCAAAAACGACAACAATGTAGTCTTGATCACGGAAATCTGTCGCAAAATCAGCAGTGAATTGCTGCAACACGAGAAATGTAAAGCGTCCTCGGTGACGCACGCCATTGTCATACATTTTGGAAAAACTCCCCGGAAGTATTCGGAGAATTCGGGTGATTCACAGGGAGCTCACAACAAGATTATGATCGGCTTGCATCTCCCACGTCGCAGGAACATTTAATGCCGTACGTAACGGAATACAATTGGCGGGATAGGCCTTGTCGTTAACTGTTCGCGCGCCAACGGCCGGCATGCCTCGTACACTAACCGTATTTACTAGCGGGCCGTTAATTTCTTGATCGAATTGAAATATTGTAGGACGGCCCAGCATTATACTCTTTTGAACCTCAACGGCGGCAATCATAAATCCTATTTGCTCTTGCTGACTGCGCGGAAAAATGCGCGTTTTATTGTTTTCACAAGAATAATAGGCAAACACGACGTTCCTCAGATACTTGCCCCGGTGACGAGCTTCATCAAATGAGTCCAGTTTTGATGTAAATATGATTTGAACAGGCGGGCGTAATTTCCATGTCATCTCAAAGATGTCATTTGTCGTGTTAAAAGCGTCGCCTTTGGTCTTTTCGTACTCCTCATCAATGGTATACATTAGTCGCAGCAGTTCGGAGTGCTCATGGTAACGCACATAAAAGATGACACCGGCAAATTGTAGTGCATCGTTGTATTTCGTTACATAAGTGATAGTAAAATGCACCGTCATTTTCGATAGAATTGTGGCGAGAGCATCTTTCGATACTACGGCGGACACAATTACCAAATCCGACTTTTTGAAATTTAATCGCGATCGAAAATACAGGGAAAGGTCCTCCTGGCCATTTAGCAGCACCGAGTTTATGAGACACAGAGTTGGACGGTGGAGCGCGGATGTCATAGTACTATCATCGCTAACTGCTGCTACTGCCTTTCCTGATTCCGAGTCCCAGATTTCAGCAACAGTTTCGAGCTCGCGCAAAGAGCACGAGTGTATTTCGGGTATATGTCGCAATTCTAACGGCTGCTGCTGGGCTAACTTCTTTAAACACTTACCCGATATTTCATCGGTGTTGTTGGTCGCGTACGCCTTCAACATCCGAAAAAAGACATCCTTGCCGGCCACGTTTACTAAGAGGGTTACATCAATGGTCTTAGGCCAGCAGACCGTTACACCGGCTGCCTCTGCACCATTTTTCTCCTGATTACACACAGCAAATAAAACATGGCATGAAATTAAACCGTCGATAAACGACGTTTGCAAACGCAATGCATAACGGTAAAACTTTGCGTCGCGCGTCACCGACAAATATGGCGTACTAATGGAAAATGTGTCGAGGTTGAGGTTTGCGCGGGGATGTAAAAATAATACCGTGGAACCAACATCGTGCTCTTGACCGTCGGCGCCTCTCGAATCGCCGTCTGGACGTTGCGCGTCTTGAATTTTTTGTTTTTTCTTGTTTTTTTTTGAATTCAATGCCGACTGCTGGTATTCGTGAAATCGCCGGTTAATTAAACTTGCCGCCGAAAACGTATCATTAATACTTCCGATAGTGTAATACGTTTCTATCATGTTCACACACTGTGGGGGCAGCCGAAAACTTGTTGGATCATTGTATAATTGGGAGATCGCCTCGTGTATGGATGCGTTGTCATTCTTCAACAGCGAAAAAAAATTACGAACACACGTCGAATCGCGCTGCTTGTCGCTTTCGCTTAGTGCTGCATCAATGGCTTTCTCTAGTTGTTGCTCGAACAAATCCTCTACAATGCTTTCATGCGACATACTGTTGACGGCAAGTAATAGGTTATGAAATAGCACGCTGCAAAAAGTGTGCGCGATGTCGGGCTTTAACTTATTGTCAACTAGAATTTGTTTTAGGTTGATGGTGATGGCACAGTTCAGGATCGCGTCGTTTTCGTTGGTGAAGTAGTACATGGCATTATCTAATAAAAACGCCATTTGATAATATATATCGAGCTCTGAACCTTTACTATAATTGTTGTAGGTTATTGTTCGGTGTCGGCAAAACACTGTTAGCACACTAATCGCGGTGTGATCGGTGAATGCGGGTAAATATTGAAACAGGTCGCTTAACACCAGCGATTCAATATAGGCGAAACTCGCTGTGGCTTTGCCGCCACACACTCGCTTTGTAATGTGAAAACCAAAACTCGCGACAACGGTGGATTTGTCCGGCTGCTGGGGCCAACAACACAGCCGCGTATCGTGTATAAAAACGGTTTTACAACCAGGAAGCGATGAGCAATCGTGCACAGTAATGTGCATAGTAACAAAGAGAGTGCCGCGCCAAGCAAGCCAACATTCGCATGCGTAGTCACGCGCCAACTGACAGCAATTTCAACACTTGTCTTAGGACCCTCTGCTTGTGGTCCACCCATATTGACGTCTGTCGTTTTCAGCGTTCCCCTCCCCGCCGCGCACCAGCAAGCGGTGTGCTGTGTGCGGTGCCGACCCTTAGAAGGTCTCCATTTCAAGGTCAAAGTCTCGCGTTTCGGAGTTGTCATTGCCTGAGAATCCCGCTGCCGATGCCGTGTCTGTTCGACCCATACCTCGCGATAAACTCTGTTTCGTTTTCATCTGCTTCATCCGCAATTTGAAGAATCCTTTACCTGTACCTACCGTTATAGCGACAGGATACAAAGGGATTACGCCGCGCTCGTCTTGACATTGCTGCAGATATCTCTGTCGTAAATCGCTGTCGTAGATTTTCCCCGCATTTTCATATAGTGATTGCCCGTTGATACCGAGCGAATCCGGTATAGGCGATTCGCTCCTCACACTTCGATAATTAATCTGAAATATAGAGGCCGTGTCGATGCGTGCGTACATTAAGTTGAATGGGCAAAGAAGATATGGAAAATAGGGCGCAAGCTCGACTACGCGCGAACAGACAAGTCGTTCCGCGTCGGCATGCGTCCCTCGCTCCACTATTGGAAACACTAAATCGTAATTCGATACGCCCTGGATTTCAAGCAAAGGGCCTTTTTTGTACGTGCAGTGAATGTTTTTAATTAAATCGTAGTCATCGCAATTAGATGCAACAATTTCGTCGACTATGTATTTCGGGAATGCGCCGTGAAATTCGCTTAAGTGGCGGGCGCTGTCGGGCACCGGCGTCTGTTTATTGCATAAAAACTCCATTGGTATGTAAGGAATCCAAGACTCTTGTGATAGACTACTTATATACGGTACCTATAAAAATGCTGGCACGCGCAAAAGACGTGTTTCATATGTGGCAACGCGTATTTTGTAATTCTGGGCGGAGGACACTAGAACACTTTAAAACAATGTACCCCCCAGCTTATTATCAACACGCTAACAGGTGTCGCGACTTGGCCAGACACATAATTATAGCTCGCAAATGGACTCAAATACCATTTGGGTTGTCCATTATCAAAAAACATAACGTTATTGTGCTCTTGCATGATATTTGTACGCAATTGCGTATCGCGAAAAGGGAATTTTTGTCCCCCTCGTTAAGATTATTGGGTGCGCTCACGCGGAACATGCCCCCGGCGATACATCACCAAACTGCACCCGTCGAGGCGAAAAAAAAATGCAGATGGACATCGGCGGCCGCGAGTATTGTGCATGGAAGTAGAAGTCATGCTGAGGCCTCATTTGCGGCGTGCTGTCAGCTGAGTGTCGCAGCGGGTTGGGATAGGAAATTAATGAAAATGCTAAAACAATTTACAAATTCAAATACATTTAATATACTCAATTTACAGACGAGCGATCTCAATGCCCTCCGTAAACATAGGCGCCTCGGCATTAATAATAATTATTCTATTGCCAATAATAACCGGCTCTTGTTGAGATCGAAAAATGCATTTTTACATCTTCTGTTTGCCGGCGGTGAAGATCAGGCCCGGCCAATTGCTCCTTAACCACATAGCGAAGTAGTACACTTCCACGGCGGCACAGTGTACGGGTTTACGATGAGACACCTGGGTGTGTAGATCGCAGCTAGATATCGGGCGCAACAGGTTCAAATCGTGCATCCAACGCCGAGGGGCAGCATGCAACACATTAAACGGAGGGCACAGCAGATCTTCTAGGTTTACATAATTGGTAATGTTCAAAGCACGAAAAATGTCGACCTCAATATGCCCGCCTTTGTATGCAATCTGTTGATTCTTGCTTTGCGCATCAGCGGCATATCGACGCACGATTTCATAGAGAGCGTCTTGTGGTAACTCGCGAGGATTGTACGAATCATCTTCAAACTCCATCCCGTGACAGTAGCGTTTGGCATTCAAAACAGTGCGTTTATCTTCGTGAGTTAATTGTGCATATTTCACGCCCAGCAAAAAATGGTATAACTCAATTTGCAATGTGGCACAGTCGATAATTGCAGCCTCGCGACACAGAAAAGCGTTCTCTGTGTTAAAATAATCTTTGAGCAGAAAGCCATCAAGATCGATTATATAGGCAATGCGCTGATTGTTCCACGCCATAACAGCGGGGGCAAGTCACAGCTCAGTGTGTGCTAGTGGACGGTCGCAGGCGCTATGGTACAGAGAAGCTAATGCGCAGGACTCCGCACCACCGGGTCCTATCCCCACTCCCCTTCGTTAACGTTATCTATGCACTTTTTTCATACAGCAAACATGATACCCCCTCCCTCATTTTCCCCAACAACGCGATTCTGTTTGTGCGTTGTCCATGTTTATTATCCTTCCAATGGACGAACCATTTGCAGAGTCTGCCGCGCATGAGCGCCGCGTTATTAAGCGATAATTCTTGCGAGTAAAATATTTCACACCACAACCGCGTTATCTCCTCCATTAAGTGACCATAGTGCATTTGCAGTGGATACGTGTGCGATCGCACCCGAAACATCAGCGAATTTTGCTGTAACAGCTGGTAATACTCTGCCGGTATTACAATTTTTTTTGTGGCCGCATGGTCCAAGGAATTTGTGTACATGTAAACAGCGCGTTTCCGCTTTTCGCCTTCTACATCATTAAAATCCCCATCGTCACTAGATCGAAAACCAATAAACATATCGCCGGCAGTCGAATATTCGACATTACCATACAAAACTTGTGAGGCTTTAATATAGAAATATACATGTGCGCCCGCCGCCGCCTCCGCCGCAACGCTCTCCAAGTAATCGAAGGAAGCCGTGACTACGTCGCGAAGAGCGCTCACAGTCAATGCTTTGTCATTTCGCTGTCGCATACGATAAAAGTAAGCGCAACCGAAACGGGCCAATGCCTGCAGTAGGGGCGAAGTATGGAATGACAATTGTGCATTGAGCTGCTGTGCAATCCTGAGCATTGATTTTGTCTTTTTCCCGCCTACACCTTTATCGGTACTCGTATCATCGGGCAGCGTCATGGCGTCCGCGGAGTGCCGACTTGTTACAGTAACTATAGGGGGCTCCATTACAAAGCGCGGCGACGCCGATGAGAGCGTGGCGCAAACATTGTCCGGAGTATATATGTCCGTGCGCGCGTTTATCCTTTCAAGAATATACTGCTCGGGTATCTCAAATATATTATCGTAATAGAATGCGTCCATTGTCATATGACAAACCATGAGTTGTAAATGTTTTAACGAGGCCTCATTTACGGTTGATATGCCGAGTTCCATTATGGCGCTAAATTCAGTACGCCGACTAATTAATTCAGGCCAGTGTTTGCCTACACGCTTATACACAACCATTACTCGCTTGTAGTCTGTGAAATGACAGCGCAAATTCATTGGGAGCATCTGATTGACCTCACACCGCTTAGCCGCGTTCTCACCCGTGTGTTGCATTGCCGCGCATGCGTCAACAATGTTTAATAACGCATTATATGTAGACACAACGCACGTTTGAATTGCTTCGAAAATCTGAGCTAATCGTAATGTATTGCAAAAATAACCCATTATCGGATTACGCATATTATAATACTCGTCGATAATGCGGCGTTTTACGGCTGCGTCCATTGCACGTTCGTTGGTTAGCAGCATGCTAGCCACCTCATTTTCCGACGCCGACGGCTGTACCGGCGACTTTTCTAAAACAACAAAAAACAGTCGGTCAGAGGCACGGTCGCCTTCGTCTGCCGTCTCCATAACATCGTTAATGGAGACGATCCGTTTGACAAGTGTACGGAAACGACACGCATTTAACAGCGGATTTTTGCTGTGCGTGAGGGGGCTCGGCCGCACACCATGTGCGTCTTCATCCTCGAGAGCTTTTACCTCAACTAACATCAACGTGTTTGTCGTCAATAGATTTGTAAATAATTTCAATGGCGAACTACATGGCGGCGGCGCCGGAGAAATATCGCTCACTTGATTCGTTTCGTGGTTCCTTTGGCCTTTTGTATTAGTATCCTGTGTCAAAATTGTACGCAACGTTTTTACTTCAATGTAATCGCAATCAAAGGGTAGGATTTTTTTTCTACTATATACTGCTCGTATACATACAGAGGAGAGAGGGCGTATTTGATAGCGATGTCGTGTACTCCCGGCACACTGGCCGATGTTAGCGAATTAAAGAGTATGCAAAAATACATGCCGATATTAGCCGGAGCTGTCTTCCCTTCAGCAAACACGGGCTCATACGCTAAAAGCTGGGTAATGACATCCATTGAAGGCGAACACACGGGCCGCTGTTGCACGCTTTCCGCGGGGTCCCCGCTCGTCTGTGGGCGCGACAGCGTCATTGTCACAGTATTTACGTTTACGCGATTGGGGAAAAAGGCGCGTTGTGCGAGATAAGATGCCTGCCGCGTTGACGTTTCGCTAAATTCCGCACCGGCAAACGCTGGGTATGACGTGTGTATACACTCCGGGGTCATTATCGAAGCGTCATCGAGAAGGCGTTTCGTTTCACACCCGTTAGCCTCTGATTTACATAATTTCCGATATTCATCGCATACCAGCGCACAGAATTTTAATGACAGCATAAATGAAGTGTCGTACGAACACATCCCGCCAAGCCGAGTAAGTCTTTCGTCGTTATAGCCTAACAAACGAAGACGCATAGATTCGCAGAATCTATGGACATTAGTCAAATGAATGACGGCTTTGGCTCGCAAATCTACGTGTCCGACATTTACTAAATTACTTTTCGTTTCGAGCGTATAAGCAGATTGAAAGAATTGTCGTACATCAACGTCATAGTCGTGCGTTTGTGCAGCCACAGGCGGAGCGGTGGCGTCATCCAATATGACCGCAACCCGTAATGTTTTCCTGTTTATTTCCATATACTCTGCAAATTGACGAGAATGCTGCACAGCGTTGCAATGGTGCACCGCAAATTTATGCAACATTACATTTTCTCGGAATGGTGATTTGCCGTTGAGTGCATCCAGTAAATAGCATGCGTGTATTGAATCCTCGCCTTGTGCGACCAGATCATGCAATTCAAAATATTGGTTGTGCCAGGCCAACCGGTGAATTACAAGAGGCCAAAAATATTCACGTATTTTAGGTCCACTCAACACGTGAACAGCCGAACGATTGCCAGTTAAACTGTACAGTAGGTCGCCCCGCGAATACCATCTCATAAATGATTTTAAAAGCGACACCTCGTCCATATGCGACTCGACCAGTGCATAGGCGCCATGCGAATACGCCGGACAATTTTGATGTAACCATGACGTGTAGCGTTGCGCTAAAATTTTGTCGTATTTTACATAGAACGATGACGACAAATCGCCCCCGGTGTAGCGAGTACCGCGCCGAATATAACCGATAATTCCGATTAACGCCTGCTTCTCGGGTAACATACCGAGTAGTGTGTATTGTTCTATATGCGGCATATCGATCCCCCCCTTTTCGTTCGGCAGCTGCACGTCTACAATATTTACGATCACGCGCGGCAATATTCGGCTTAGCGACGACGCCACCGATGGTAAGTCTTCCACAACAGCCAACCGATTAGAATTCCATGCTGCAGTGTGAGTATAAATTGTCTTTATATTCGCTGAAGCTGTTGATTTTTTTGAGTGGACGTGCGGCGTATCGGGCGCGGACTGACTCAGTAACGCACAAAGCGATTGCTTTTCCCATAAAAGCATTTGACGCAAGTAATTGGAAAGTGTAAAATCGGATGCATCGCGGGTTTTATATCCCGGAGGAGGCGAAAACGTCCAATCGCTAATGCATGTGTCGAATGGCGAGCGCGATGGCGTTAACTGGGCCGAGGTAAACCTTCTTTCAGCGCCCTTTGCAGCTAGAGGGACTGTGAAGTATTGAAAAGCCCCGCCCATAGAATTCATAAAACTCTGGTTTGTCGTGCCTAATATGTAATAGTAATGCTTTTGGTGATTATTACGCTGTAAAGTGTTGTACAACAATTTACAGTTACTCAGCGTTTTGCAATCAATTTTGATTAGGTGATAGGCCGCGACGGGCTCGCATTGATTGGTCTGTAAAATGCAATCAATTAGCGCGTTCGCACGCACTCGTAGAGTCCAATCACTTAGATGCACGCGAGAAATGAGACGAGAATACCGACGACCCAGTAATTCTACAAAAGTCCTCTTCACACGCGGACAGACAAGAAGATATAAGCAGAACGAGTTGTACAGTTCATGGTTATTATACACGCTCAGGCCGCACAACGACGATAAGTGCACAAAATTTACTTCCTCGTCGTGCCAATCTGTTACTTTACTCCCCGTCTCGTCACTTAGTGGCGTTGTATGGTTATTGTCGCCGGGACCGCCCCTAACACATTTCGTTGTATCCGCGGAACACAGGACGGATTGTGTCGTATTTAAAGGCAAAAGAAAATCCATTTTTATTGCCTTATTACAGTGACGTGAGAATAGTAAGGCGATTATTTACTCAATACTACTAAGTATCACACGAAACATAGATGGACCGCTCCGCAGACGAATCGACAGACCACGGCCGTCCTGTTTCACCGCATGGTAACCATTCAACTAACGACTTCCCTTATGTGCGAAAAACACCACACACGTCACATCTGGCGACAACTTTCACCGAGAATTGCCTGACTTTTGTACAGGACGACTCAAATCTTCTCATCGCGTTCATAGAAGAGCATTTTGTCAGTTTGGCTCGTTACTTTTTCGACGATGTCGTGGAAAATATAATACGAGCTACAAGCGGACAGCACAGGCGCCACCAACGATCCATCACCTTACCGGGTAAACGAAGATTAAATCATGCAGCAGGCGACGTCACCGAGGACGAGGAGGAAGACGACGACGATGAGACTGATAATGACGAGCAAAAAAGCGGAGTACATAGTGACGGCGACGAAGAATATGTCAGGCGGAGTGCGCCCCAAGCGTTTACTCGTGCAAATTGGATGCAAAAACGCGATCCCGATATGAACATACTCGATTTTTTGTACATTTCGAATATAGTACACAACAGACCAATTAAATTGCATCCGAGTGATCGTCGGCATGTCCAGTCGGTCGTTGCCATCGCCAAAGCCGCTAGAGTAGCTAAAACATTCACTAACGATGTCCTGCCACCACAATCGCACCCAGCAAATGACGAGCAGATCAGCAAAGTCCCGCCGCCGGAGCCGGCCACGTATACACCGACCCCACTGAGTGTTGCCGCTGATGGTGCACCTGTTTCCGAGAATACCATGCTCGCAGCGTATTCACCCCAAGTCATACACTATACGGAAGAAACGGCAAACAGCGGCAGCGGGCCGACGACAAATTCGAGCAGGACCATTAGTCGTATGCAGGACACACAAAAAAAAAATACAAAAAAAGTTTAACCGGCGATGACGACGATATCAGACATTAGTTCAGCGCTGACTCGAGGTACACAACGTGGTACATATGGCAAATAATTTACAAAGTAGGCTTTAACCGTTGTCGCCGGGCACGTGCATTTTGCCATTAAGACATCACCGTTTATTCCAATACGAAAGTCCACCACATCGCCGCTACCTTTGCATATCGGGATATCGCCGTTCATCACATTATCATTGTTGTACAGGGCTCGATTTTGGCTGACACATTTCTGTCGTGAAAAATACGGATTCGACGCAATATAGCCGCGGAATATGCCGTGCCGCGGATCGCACCTTTCCCCGCTAATTTCCTCTTCCGTCTTTGTATGACCTGTTTGGCCCTCGTTGGGGCTGTTACTCGTATTGTGAGAAATAACTCGTCGACAAATATTTTTTTTATTACACGAATAGCTCGTCTGGTAAAGAACGGTGTTGTAATTGCACAACTGGCGGCAATCATTATCCGTAAAACACGCCACGGCAGTCGCATCACAATTTGTGGTGATTATGTTTGGACTGACCACGCTCTCTTTTTGAGGATACACCTTGGTGATTAAATACTTGCGCAATTTTGCGTCATCTTTATTTCTATTCTGGTAAGTATAATAGTAGTAATCATCCCCGAATTTTGAGGCTAACGCCAACACAAAAGATGCAGTGGCAATCAATATGCCCATTATTAAAGCCGTTGTTATTCCCATTATTGTCACGCTTTATGCGCTGCAACGCGATAACCTTTCGTCGGCGTGGAAAATCGGAATCGTATTGTGTTTACTTCTCCATATTATATTAATTGCGGGCGTCCCGTTATTGATCCGCTCTTCAACTTCGAACCAATCGACGTATTATGACGATACACGAAGCGATAAAGCTGCCTACAGTCCCCATCTCTCAAACACGACATACAATGAGGGCGGACGAGAAGAAGATAAGGGTGTGAACATACACGAATTGAAGCCTCACGAATACTGATCGAATGATGTGTCGTTGATGATTTTGTATCCCGCTACCTGACTCTGCGATCGCGGTATAATAGTAAGGCAAACCTACTGCTAATACACCAAACCAGAAGTAACACCTAACTATAAAGCATGGCTGCGCAGTTAGCACACTTTGAAAGTATTCTAAAAGTGATCCTGCTAAATTATCGTCGAACAAAGACATTTGACCGGCAAGCGCTGGTCGAAATTGTGCAAAATCAAGTAGGAGGAGGTGCGTGCTCTTTGGGGCTGCCATCTATTCTTGATATACCAGCTTTGGTTGATATTATCGTCGACGATCCCGAGGTCTTGCGAGAATGCAACAAATCCGCGCCAAGTCTGCAAACTATACAACATCTAATTCTACACAAATGCAAAATGCATTTCTGCGGTGCACGCGTGCGGGGCCGCCGCTGGAAATAGATTAAAACCGCTGACAATAGAGGTGGGGAAGTGGCCGTCGGCGCCACACCCGTCACGTTCACTGCGTATGCCAATAGCACAAGGCGCACGCAGTAAAAGTTTTATATTTAGTAATTGTACGGCTTTCTGCGGGATTTTGCTTTGGCGGGTTGTGTTTTTGGGTCAGCAGTAATAATATTATGTAGAACATGTTATGTCTAACATGTTCCGAGATGTTGAGCTGCACAAGCGTTTATATAGCACAAAACGGCCCCTGACGTCGCTGACATCACCTGCCATCAGCTTAAACGTGGAGTTAGATAGGGTGATGCTCGCTCTACAGTCCATCTAAATACGTGGACGGAAAAAGTGAAACGCACGCGCCGGGTAAGGCTCGGTCTCTCGCGAAAAACAATAGCTGCCTATACTGGAGGGACCTCAAACCCGAGCACCACTGACATCAGAGCATCGCCACTACTAGCGCCGCTACCGACAGAAGCGGTCGTACGGGGAACTATGAAAAATATCTTCACAACATATAACGTTGACCAGTGAAGGATGATGTGAACGAAATAAACTTCAAGGGGCAATCTGAGCGGATACTCTGTCGTTAGGAAAAAAATAATAAAAGCAGTAATAATAATAATAAAAAACTATGTTGGCCAGTAGCACATAGCGAAAACCATGCGGCTCAACAAAGTTCGGCCTCACGTCTTGGTGCGGCCCGTAAAGCACGAGACTAACAAAAGATCTACAGCGCGTATGCAGTTCATTCATAAACGCGATGTTACGCCAAATTAGCCACACGACACCCCTACAACTCTCGTGTCAGCGACCATTAGTCAACGATCACCCAAAAAAAACCTGATAGTACATCATAGTGCAGCAAAATAATATTATTATGCTACTACATACATATAGAGCGTAGTGCGCATGACACGAATGCTGGCAGTACTGGCAACAATTTTACACTCTAGCTGGAAACGCGGAGAAAAAAACGCAAAATCGATTTTTTTCGCCTCGACTTTGGTGAGAGTGCAAAATAGCTGCCAGTATTGCCAGCACGCTCGCAGCGCCCCCTCACTAACGCTTGGCGGCCAATCTTCGAACTAACCAAAGATTGGGCCGAGAGCCACCGAGGACCTCCGAGTGGGCACGAAGTGGATAACGGTGTGTCACCGCGGCCCGGTTGAGCATCGACGAGAGCGGCCCAGCTGGCGGTGCTGCCAGCAGTCTAATTAGTGGGTTGGTGGATTGCTACAATGGAAGTGAGAGCATTAGATCTGACAAAATTGTGTTATATTTATACATCTATGGTACAAAGTTTTGACAAATACAATTTTACAATAAATGATCGGTACACACGGTCATACACCTGGGCCGTTCTTGTGTTTCGCCTGTGAGAGCCTTCCAAAATCAGAGGGGCTGACAAATGTACCCATTCCAAACGTGAAAGCAATGCAGGTGAACAGATGTGGGTGCAAGGGTAATGCAATAGTATAAATGGTGTCTTGCTGCCAACAGCTGATTGTTGACAGATGGCAAGTGACAGGTCACAGGTGTCGTGCGAGTAGTCGGTTGTGTTTTTTACGAACACCCTGTATAGATTGGTGGGCCTGAAAAGTAACGTTGAACACCCCGTATATAATGACGTATGACGCGCGCAGGGGTCACGTGATCTGCATCGTGCTATGAACGCGTCTTTTTTGCAGTGAAACGGGGCCCGACATCACTGACATCACCTGCCATTATATACGGAGTTAGTGATTGCACACCCAAGCTCGCCAGGCCTGTTCGACCGAGTTCAGTGATCGGTCGGCATGCGCGCCTAGCTACCGAGATTGCGCCCGCACGGGAAAGAAATAGGGGCTTAATAATATGAGGCGGCCGACGTTTAATATACAAAAACATGACCTCGTAACCTGCCGCTTATCAGTAGTTATTAGTTTGGTTTGCGTAAGGTGCCCGCGTGTGCGTGATTGTGGCACTAACGATGTACAGGGTTGTTGACGAATAGAGAATCTGCATGACTGTTTTTTAATGTGGAATATCGTTTAGACAGCTGCCTATTCAAGAGACGAAATTTTTTTGCCAACGAACCGCCAGCGTCGGCCAAGAAAGCAGAATCGTCAATATCGTTATCAGTGGTGCGATCTGTAGGTAGGTATTTTCGTTGTAAATATTTAACCAGTCTTGTCTCATGGCAGCGCTGATTGATGGCTTTGCGCAAATTCAAAATCTGGACGTACACTTTGAAAGCTGTTTTTCGGGCTTCCACTTGCATACTTGTACTATGATACGCGTAGTCGTTCTTTCTCCTCACCGGCACGTTTGCGATCGGATCCTGTTGCGTGCTAACGTGATCCGCTTGTAATTTTGCTAATAAAGACGAATGCGTATCAAATTGGTGCAATTGGCTAAGTAACAGCAATGTGGTGGAGAGCGATTCGGTGCTCATACTTATGTCCGGATCATAAGAAAGGGCGGCTGTCAATAAGCTAGTCATGTAGGTCAATTCGCGTTCGACTGACAACTTTTTTTGTGCCGCCGTCAAAACCTGATCGGCTTTGGTGTTTCTGTCCCAGCGCGTCACATCATTACCATTTAAAATGGATTTACGCATGGTGTCGCGTTTATCGACGAGCAAATAACGCTCCAATCGTGCAGTTTCAAACTCAGTTTTCTTTATTTGTTGTATGATAACGTTGCGTTTTACTAACATAGCGTTAACGTACTGCAAGGTAGCAACGGAAAAAACTTGGGCTTGTAAGGCTCCGCCCTGTAGGGTTATGAGAATGCGTTCTTTGTGGTGTGCTTGCCGCACCAGAAAATCTACATCTACCTGGTAACTTAACAGTTTGGTCATATACTCACCGATGTTCTGCAGAAATAAGTCGAGATCGCGCGTCAATTCGCGAAGCTGCGAGACAGAAATAAACAACATGTCTGTATTCCCTCTGTAAATGCTTTCTTTATTGAGGCGTTCGTGTAAAAAACTGTCATGCCTATTAAAGTAATGGTGAATCATTGTCGATACATCTGAACTGAGAGCAGCGGCCATATTTAGGCGTTAGCGTGCTCGCGACGACAAGACGCCTGCTTGTTTCAGTCTACTGTCTCCCTTATAAAGAAGCCTTAAAAACTCGTTTTAATGGTTTATTTATTATATAATATAAAAACACAGTCAGAATGTAAGCAAACAGTGAACACAACCATATTCTACAAATATAACAGCACGCCATACTAACTACAAAAAACATGAAATGGATACTTTCAGAATATGTAATGAGAATTTCTTTGTACCATTGTGCTGTTTTAATAATACGACTGCAGCAGCAACCGCAGCAATGACGTGTCGATGCGGCAGTGCAGCCGTTTTCTTCTATTTTGCACATGTGCCCGGTGGATATCAGGTGGAAATGCTCACGATTATACCGCACACGGAATCTTAATTATATTTATTTTTTTTATAACTGCTATATTTTGGGTTATTTTGAATTGAGTGTGTATAAGGTTGAAATTCGGTCCCCTGTCTTTTTATTTTTATTTCTATAATTCGTATCCCGTGTTTAATTGGACCGCAAAAAGGTTATTCCACTATATTGCACCACTGTCCACGGTAGCTGTGTTCTTTGCGCTACTCGTGTTATTTGGTTGCCCCGTCACAGCGGGAGGCTTCCCTTGTGTTAGCATATATATCCAAATCATGAATTGGGGCTGTGGGGTATCTGTCGTCGTGTTCTTAGGTTTCGTCATAGAGCTCAGGGAAGCAATAGCATAAAAATAACAATATACAAATAGTACAAAAATAATGTGCCACCCTGACATCTTCGCTCCTTATCCCTCTGCGGAATAGCGGTACTCTGAGAAGACCACCCTGTGTAATTTTCAGGTTGGGGTTCGTAAAACAAAGGCACGCCTACATGAAGATTTTCGAACTGCATTTATTAGGCATAAAAAAATTAAAAAATCACTAATAATAAAATATATAAAGTAGTCTGTAAAAAATACATATTATAAACCGATATGATGTATATACACTGATTTTGCCGACAACAGCGGCGTGTAGGAAATGCTTTTACTCTACCTCCGTCTCTTTTTGCTGCATTGAATATGTTTATCTCAAAAAACTTAGCAAAAGCATTTGCGTCTGTTTCATTCATATGAGCCGTTAGGTCGTATGTATTATATTCACAGATGTGGAAACTTACATATTTTGAGCATGTGTCGCGCCTCCAGGACAATGGCTGTCGTGCTGCGAGCGGCCGCCAATTTTCGTACTGCATAAATGAGTTGCGCGCTGGTATATGAAATAAGTTCTGCGGAATGCCGCGTCCATAATTCGAGACCACGCAGTAAGTTTTTGGGCGGTTGCGGTTCATTACACAATCGGACATGTGAACCGACAGCGAAAATACAGGAGGCGGCCACTACACTCGGTGATGCAACGATAAATGCAAGATGACGCGCAGCCAGCGATATCATGGTGGCTACTGGTTGAGCGATGGGCACTGGCGAGTCGCGATGACTGAACATTGATAAATGTGTACACTCCATTAAAACATCTGCAAAATCGTACGCTGTCCAGTGGTCGATGTTCTCTGGTTGGAAGGTTTCAACCAATTCTCGTTCAAAGTGACCGAGTAGCTCTAGTGAATGATTATTGTGGAAAGCTAACTGCTTCAATTGCGAAGGTGCGATAGCTGCTTGGTGGGCCTTGCGGCGACATTCAGAGCTGACGCGCAAAGCGGCGGCGGCAAGCACCCTCAAATGTGCTGTGGACTCTAAGCGCTTGCCACGCAACATGAAACGGTTGAGGCAGCTCACTGATAGGAGAAAGACGTCGGTGGGAATATAAGCGCGCATACAAAATTCCAGCATTGCATCGACAGCATATTGCCACTGTGTGCCAGATATCCCTGGTTGACGACGAAAAATATTGCCCTGTACAGCAGTGCGTTTCGAGGCCTCAAGACTCAATGATTGCCACAGGAGACGAACTCGGGTTGCTGGTACTAGCGTTGACAATGGGAGCGATGGCTCCGATACAGGCTGCGCTATATCCCGAGCCTTCTCACCGGGCGATGTAGGCATCTTATTGATATTTTGTACAGTATTATCAACCCATGAATCTAGAAGTTCTTGAGAAATTGCAGCAGACAATAGGAGTTCTAGAGGATTGTCGTAACGACGTACCGCGGCTGTTTTGTTGTTATCCATGGTGTCGCTGTCCGGCACTTGCTGTTGACCGATCGAATGTGATACGTCGATATCTTGTCGATATCCCACCAAAGACTTTACTTAGTTTCAAGCTGTCGCTCGTTGGTAGTACGATATGATTTTTGTATTGGAAGAAATAGCAGAAACAAAGATTAACACAGCAAAACGTTTCAGCTGTTCAAGCAAGCCGTACACTGATTGCTCTTGGAATGTTGTCTGCTGTTATCTGGCGGGGGCTTTTATAGTGCCACTAATGGTGACGAGAGTCAAAGCATGAGAGGAAGTAAGAGAGGTATGTCACCGCAACTGGGTATCCCAGCTGTTGGTGCACACCGCGAGCCGATGGCGACACTGAAGAGAGAGGCACCGCTAGCGGTGCACGGTCGGTTGTCACGTCGGTCGCGGTCGGCGCGCAGGTGCCAAGTTGCGACTATATAGCCTCGTCTCCTTTTTCATTCGGCATGTCATTCATACTTCACACTTCGGCCATGGACGACATGCCAACCTATGCAGCACAGGTTGACCGCTGCGAAGGCGCTGCCGCCGCCGCCGTTGCGCCCGTAACATGCCCGCATCCCGTTGAGCGTATCGCGCTGCCGTGCGTCGTTGAAACAACCAGCTCTATATTTCGACGTATTCAGGTGAACACCGCTATTGTAACGCCCGCGACTCTGGCACAGGCCCACGATATAGAGAGCCGCACGCGAGAACAATCCAAGTCCGCTGAGTGGTTAAGCCAACGACAAGGCCGCTTGACAGCGTCGAACTTTAAAAACATTGTGCGACGGGTTCTTCCAATCACGGCGAAATATCTGGATTCAATGTGGGGAAAATTCGATAAATTAAACAAAATAGCGTGCGTGCAGCATGGTCGAACATGGGAACCTGAAGCCCGCGACATGTACGCTGCGCTCACAGATAACTACGTGTGGCCCGTGGGATTGGTGGTTCATCCGGAGGTGCGTTGGCTCGGCGTCAGTCCCGACGGTCTGGTTCGCGATGCAAAGGACAATAGTTACGGCTTGCTCGAAATCAAATGTCCAAGTGGTCCGCGCACCGGTACATTAGCAAAGGCGCGAAATCATCCAAATTACATCTTCGAACGTGCTGAAGCGCCTAGAGCCGCGAAAGGGGCATGCAAAGAGCAGGAGACGCATCAGTGTAGTGGCGCTGGGGACAATTTACAGTTCAACAAAAAACACGCCTATTACTATCAAATTCAGGGGCAGCTCCTGTTGGCTGGTCTACAGTGGTGTGACTTAGTAGTGTATTTCGCAGAAGACCACTCGTTAGTTGTGAAACGAGTAATGTTAGACGTAGAGTTTTGCATGCAAATGTACGACGACCTGGCGAAAAAGTATAAGGAGATTGAGGCTGTTACGGCCAGACTCGAAGGTGATTCACTGCCGTCGCATTGTAAGTTGCGTTTCAAAACGTTTTCCATTCATGGTCATTGTGTCAATAATTGTAAAAGACCTACATATGTTTTTTCTTGTACTTTAATATAATGTGTTTCCACTATCTGTATGTTGTTTTTTTCGCGGCGTCGCATTCGCATGCAGTGTTGTGGCGTAGGCTCACGAACACCTTGATTGTATGTAGATGCCAGGTTATAGCTGAAAAGTCCTCCGCGTAGTGGTAAGTGTACGAAGACGACATAAGGGTCCCTAGAAATTCGAGTCTTTCGGCTGAAATAGTATTGATTTATTGATAGATTGTTAGCAGAATAATAATCGCGTCGCCAAATCGTTAACGCGGATATTAGAGGTTCCGGTTATACTCAGTGTGGTGTTTTACGTTGTACCGTTTGACGTTTGTGTTACGATGTTCGGGCTCGGGAAGAATCTAATTGTAGTTATATGGTTGACAAATGCATTGTGCCAATTGCAGGCGTTGGGTAACGAAACGACGACTTTGCCTAACGATAGCTTTGATCAGTCTGGGACGCCAACAAATGTGTCGAATGGCAGCGCTGTCGGCGACAATACCCCGCTGCACTCCACGATACCGGTGTCGACACAAAATCAGAGCTTAAACGGCAGTACGAGTTACGGGGAGAAAGCGACAACATTGTCTGACGATAGTTCTGATCGTTCTGGGACGCCCTCGAACCTGTCGATTGCCAGCGCCGTCGCCGACAATTACCCGCTGCACTTCACCACACCGGCGGCGTCGACACAAAATCTGACCTTAAACAACAGTACGAGTGACGTAGAGAATAATCGCAACAGCAGTGCGTCTACCGACGAAACGAAATCAGCCGCGGAGGAGTCATCCGCGTCTTTAGCAGTGTCGACGACGCATACAACAACGGTAAAACCGCGGGCACACCCGTCCCCTACACAGGAAGACAATAAACGCGTCGCAAACACATCCGTACTGGTTGCTGACGATCCCGTGCAAAAACTCGCAGCAGTCGTTGCTCGGGCAGCCGACCGGCTTAATCAATGGGAGAGGGTGTTTGAGAAAAATTTTAACAAGGTGAACGAGTATGAAATGAGAAGTGCTTTATTTCCAGGAAGTACAGTGCTAGATTCCATACATAAAACAGATCAGGAATCTGATGTGCAATATCCGGGAGCCTACAAGCCAATATATGCGTACACGCTTCCATTCACCCATTCCGTTGAGTTAGTAGGTGCTGTAGCAGTAATTGTGTTTGGCGTCGTTCGCTACTGCCGTCGGAGTACAATAGAACACATATTGCCGACGTCGGCACTGAAGGCGGAACGTGTTTCGGTGGGCTAAAACGTGCCTACCGACTCGATCGCTGACAGGTCGCCGTGTTGCGCTAGAGCAGAAAAACTCAGGATATAATCAGGCCGTGTGGGATTGTAAAGGCATACAGTGCGAAAGAAGGATTTTAACGCTATACGACCTTCATTGTAGTTGAGCACAAACGACGGTATGTCGAGCCGTGGTACGTTGGCTTGTTGCGCTAAAATACCAGTGACGAATACATCTTCTAGATATGCAAATAGTGCGGTGTAGGTGACGCCAGCCGGATATTATTCAGTAGTTTCTGAGCAGTCACTCGCGACATGGCGTACGCCGGTCCGGCTGTGGCCGACGCTGACGACGCCATATTATGCGTCTTCAATGGCAGCTTTGTTCTGTGTAATGTGTCCCCTAGGAGACGATTTTGTATGTCGCCGTTCAGTTAACCCTTTACGGCCTAGTGGTACTCTGAGAAGACCACCCTGTGTAATTAAAAGTCAGTCTTAATGCTAACGTACTAATGTTTTTTTGTTGTTGCTATGTGCACATCACATCGTCATCGCGGCAATACACACGAAGTGCTGCTACTGCTACACACCACACAATCCCGACACCATCATCGCCGGCGTCGCGCGCACACTTGCAACTGTGACTGTGCACAATGACGGTGGCCCCGTGGCGATGATCTCAATGATTGCTGCTGCCGGTGGTGTTAATTTTTTTTGGGCGGTGCAACTCTCGTCGCCGTTAGTGGCAATATAAAAGCACCCGCTAAGAATGCGGTCCGTCGTTACGTAATTTGTCGCTGCTGGTGGTCGCGAGAGTTTTTTTCATTTCTCTTCGTTTTATACCTAAGGGCTTCGTCAGTGCGTTGTCCTGTTCGTATTTTACCTCAATGTGAGCGATTCAATCCACATCAATAACGACAATATCCATCAGAAGAACAAACCGACGACGCCGAAGTATGGACTCTATAACGAGGGTTTGGAAAATATTGTCGTGGAAATAAAGCCATTCGCGAACGAATCATGGCTAACGAGTGTCAGTCGTTCCTCTTTTGTATGAATATTACTTGGTCAAATAGAACAAACTTTTATAAAATGCCGCCAACCTCATGCAATTAGTTTTACTACTGTGCAATATTTTATGTGTTCATAAAGTGCTAGGTTTTATTTTCTATGTTTATATAGTCGAGTCGCGAGCGAAAATATTCTGCCGCTGAAATTTTCAAACGTTTACTAGACGCCAAAAAATTAATAAATTAAAATTAAAAATTAACAAAAAAGTCCCGATCATGATTGTAGACTCGTACGAAAGCTCTCAGTGGCGTAGAAATGAAATATTTCAGTTACGTGTCTTAAAATATAAAGTTCTGCTGAGTCCATCCGAGGTTGTCTCTCATTGAGTGTATTGTGAAAAAGTGGGCTAGAGCCTGCAGAATGCCAATGTGATGCCAAAGTTGATTGTAGACCCGTGCGGACGCTCTCAGTGGCGTAGAAATTAAATATTATTGCAACATGTATTGAAAAAGAAGGCTGCTGAGTCAATCTGAGGTTGTCACTCAATGAGTGTAGGTGAAAAGCAGGAGCTGGAGTCTGTTGAATATCCACGTAATGCCAAAGTTGATTGTAGACCCGTACGGAAGCTCTCAGTGGCGTGGAAATGAAATATTTCAGTTACGCGTCTTAAAATATAAAGTTCTGCTGAGTCCATCCGAGGTTGTCTCTCATTGAGTGTATTGTGAAGAAGTGGGCTAGAGCCTGCAGAATGCCTATGTGATGCCAAAGTTGATTGTAGACCCGTGCGGACGCTCTCAGTGGCGTAGAAATTAAATATTACTGTAACATGTATTGAAAAAGAAGGCTGCTGAGTCAATCTGAGGTTGTCACTCACTGAGTGTAGGTGAAAAGCATGAGCTGGGGTCTGTGAAATGTCCACGTAATGCCAAAGTTGATTGTAGAGCCGTACGGAAGCTCTCAGTGGGAGCCGCGCCTGTACTCATGCGTCTGTAGAATTTACTATATAAGGTGTAAAGATGCTTTCTAAACTTTTCTCTAGAATAAGTACTAGTAGTAGACGTTCGATTTACTCGTTTAACTGTTAAACCATCATCCAAGAAAGTAGTGATAAAATGGTATGTATTCGATGTTCCAAACCATTAAAGGATCGAAGATTTTTGTGTGATAATTGTTTAGACCATGTTGGGGATTGTTTTAACATGTCCTGCCTGCATTGGTTAGTTTGGTTTCGAAAGCAATGGGAAGAGGACAAGAAAAAGGAAAAAAGCACTGCACAGAAAGAGAGTTCATCACCATCACTTCCAGCAGCACCACCACCACTTAAGTTAGGAAAACAGAAAAGACTGATTAGAAAAAAGATTTGCCACGTATGTGAATACCAAAACGCAGCAAGATAATATTCATGTGGAAAACAAAATATTTTTTATTTACTATTTGTAAAGTTGAGTTGAAAAAAGACGGCACACTGGACCTAGTGTTAAATTAGTAAAATACTGTAATTAATGTTTAATTACTAACATATTTGGAGTAAATAGTTTAAGGTCAATGTTATTATGTTAACCGAGATAAAAACGTGAATAAATAAAACAACTTTATTAGTGATCCTCATATGTATATTTTTATTTCTCATATATCGCAAACATAGTCTTTGCCTTATCCGTCAGACAAACTTATAAAGCAATTATAGATCAGTGGCGGAACATTTTTACCCTGGTGACGTGGCATCTGTCATAATATACGGGGTGCTTGAGTGTGATTTTTGAGTCCCATAGATCTATAGAGGGCGTTTATAGAAAATACCAGATTGACGTACGTCACCAAAGTCACGTTTCGCCTCGTGCTATGCGCGCTTTTTTATACCTATAAATAAACAGCTGATTGTTGACAGGTGACATATGACAAGATGTCTGGTGTCGTACGGCAATCTACTGTATTTTCCGTAAAAGCCCTTTATAGCGCTATGGGACTCAAAAATCACACTCAAACACCCCGTATATTATGACAGATGCCACGTCACCAGGGTCACGTGTCTGCCTCGTGCTGTGCGCGCTGATTTTCTACCTATAGAGGATATTTTTTCTATGCAACAGCTGACTGTTGACATATGACAGACGACAGCTGACAGGTGACAGGTGTCGTGCGGGTCGTTGATTGTGTTTCTTATAAACAATAGTTTTTAAAATTGTGTGGCTTTTTGTGGGATTTTGGTTTTGTGTGTTGTGTGTTAATAGGTGCCAGCGGTTCCAATACAAAGATGCTTTACACGAAGCGGCTTTACATAATGGCTGTTGTATTGCCTTGGAGCATTTTTATGTCGGTTAATCAGGAGACAAGAGAGGAAAAATAACTGTAGTTAATAACAGCTCGTACACGAGCCGGCTTTTCATAAGGGCGTTGCGAAAATGTCTTTTGCTCCCTTGCACCCGAGGATAGCGGTAAATAATCGAATACATACTAGCGTAATGAAAGCATCTACATCTTCAAGCTTCTCATGGTATTATGCTACCTATGCATCCATCGATTTCACCTTTATCATCCCTTCTGTGTACCACTGGTACCACAAAAAAACATTCTGTATGAGCAAAACAACGTAAAGTTGTTTGGTTAGTTTGTAATAGAGAATCTGCTAACTGTACTAACTTTAACCAGTGGTACCAGTGGTACCACTGGTACCATTATAATATAATGTACATAATCTCTGCTAGAGAACCTCGTGCTTCTCGGCCAGGCATTAGGCCAATAGCACGGAGCTCACGCCAGTAAACAATAGTTTTTATAATTGTGTGGCTTTTTGTGGGATCTGGTTTTGTGGGTTGTGTGTTTAATAGGTGCCTGCGGTTCCAATATAAAACTGCTTTACACGATGCGGCTTTACATAATTGCTGTTGTGTTGCCTTAGAGCATTTTTATGTCGGTGAATCAGGAGACAAGAGAGGGAAAATAACTGAAGTTAATAACAGGTCGTAACTCCAAGCCACTTTTCATAATGGCGTTGCGAAAATGTCCCTTGCTCCCTTGTAGCCGAGGATAGCTGTAAATAATCGAATACATACTAGCGTAATGAAAGCATCTACGTCTTCAAGCTTCTCATGGTATTATGCTGCCTATGCATCCATGGATTTCACCTTTATCATCCCTTTTGTGAAACTCTCAGTGGCGTAGAAATGAAATATTTCGGTTACATGTATTAAAAAATAAAGTGTTGCTGAGTCTATCCGAGGTTGTCTCTCATTGAGTGTAGGGTGAAAAAGTGGGCTAGAGCCTGCAGAATGCCCCTGTGATGCCAAAGTTGATTGTAGACCCGTGCGGACGCTCTCAGTGTCGTAGAAATTCACTATTACTGTAACATGTATTGAAAAATGAAGGCTGCTGAGTCAATCTGAGGTTGTCACTCAATAAGTGTAGGTGAAAGGCATGAGCTGGAGTCTGTTGAATGTCCACGTAATGCCAAAGTTGATTGTAGACCCGTACGGAAGTTCTCAGTGGCGTAGAAATGAAATATTATAGTTACATGTATTACAAAATTAAGTGTTGCTGAGTCTATCCGAGGCTGTCTCTCAATGAGTGTAGGGCGTGAACGTGAGCTAAAGCCTGTAGAATGCCCCTGTCATGCCAAAGTTGATTGTAGACCCGTGCGGACGCTTCCAGTGGCGTAGAAATTCACTATTACTGTAACGTGTATTGAAAAATGAAGGCTGCTGAGTCAATCTGAGGTTGTCACTCAATGAGTGTAGGTGAAAATCATGAGCTGGAGTCTGTTGAATGTCCACGTAATGCCAAAGTTGATTGTAGACCCGTACGGAAGTTCTCAGTGGCGTAGAAATGAAATATTTCAGTTACATGTATTAAAAAATTCAGTGTTGCTGTGTCTATCCCTGGTTGTCTCTCATTGAGTGTAGGGTGAAAAAGTGGGCTAGAGCCTGCAGAATGCCTCTGTGATGCCAATGTTGATTGTAGACCCGTGCGGACGCACTCAGTGTTGTAGAAATTAAATATTACTGTAACATGTATTGAAAAATAAAGGCTGCTGAGTCAATCTGAGGTTGTCACTCAATAAGTGTAGGTGAAAAGCATGAGCTGGAGTCTGCTGAATGTCCACGTAATGCCAAAGTTGATTGTAGACCCGTACGGAAGTTCTCAGTGGCGTAGAAATGAAATATTTCAGTTATATGTATTAAAAAATTAAGTGTTGCTGAGTCTATCCCTGGTTGTCTCTCATTGAGTGTAGGGTGAAAAAGTGGGCTAGAGCCTGCAGAATGCCTCTGTGATGCCAATGTTGATTGTAGACCCGTGCGGACGCTTTCAGTGGCGTAGAAAATAAATATTACTGTAACATGTATTGAAAAATGAAGGCTGCTGAGTCTATCCGAGGTTGTCTCTCATTGAGTGTAGGGTGAGAACGTGAGCTAAAGCCTGTAGAATGCCTCTGAGATGCCTGAATTGATTGTACACATGTGCGGACGCTTTCAGTGGTGTAGAAATTAAATATTACTGTAACATGTATTGAAAAATGAAGGCTGCTGAGTCAATTTGAGGTTGTCACTCAATAAGTGTAGGCTGGAGTCTGTTGAATGTCAACGTAACGCCAAAGTTGATTATAGATCCGTACGGAAGTTCTCAGTGGCGTAGAAATAAAGTATTTCAGTTACATGTATTAAAAAATTAAGTGTTGCTGAGTCTATCCGAGGCTGTCCCTCAATGAGTGTAAAGCGAGAACGCGAGCTAAAGCCTGTAGAATGCCTCTGTGATGTCAAAGTTGATTGTAGACCCGTACGGAAGTTCTCAGTGGCGTAGAAATGGAATATTTCAGTTACATATGTCAAAAAATTAAGTGTTGCTGAGTCTATCCGATAATGTAATAAATTATAAATATTCATGTTATATCCCAAATATCCTATGTATTACTAAGAATTATTCTTTCCGATTTTTTGCCGGATTTTGTGAAAAATTGAAAAGTAAAAATATAGTTAATTTTACCAATTTTTTGCCATTTTTTCATTTATTTGCTTTCACTTTGACATAACGAGCCATAAAAGGTCACTATTTTTGAATGTAAAAAAAAGAATTTTTTTGAAAATTTTTACAGGGGTATCCCATGAAATTTTCAATTATGCCATTAAATCGCTCATATCTCGCCACTGGTTCGTTTTATTTAAAAAATTTTCATAACCTAAAAGTTGCAGTTAAGTAAGATCTATAATTTTCTCTTATATGATTTTCCTTTAAACCTGATAGTTCCGGAAATATTTTAAAAAATTTGCTTATAAAAATTTCCAAGTTTAAACCCCTATATTTCCAAAAGTATACGTCCTATCGAAAAATTGTTTATTATTAAAAGTTAGACAATTTTATACCCTATCTAATTATTTATATACATTTTTACTAAAAACTTCAAATAACTGAGATAAAAATAAAAACATAAAGCAGTGTCAAATTTTTTCCGATTTTTTGCCGGATCTTGTGAAAAATTGAAAAATTAAAAATATAGTCAATTTTACCAATTTTTTGACATTTTTTCATTTATTTGCTTCCACTTTGACATAAGGAACCATAAAATGTGAGAATTGTTGAATTAAAAAAAACAATTTTTTTGAAAATTTTTACAGGGGTATACCCATGAAATCTCCAACACTGACATTTAATCGATCATATTTCGCGACTGGTTCGTTTTATTAAAAAATTTTCATAACCTAAAAGTTGCAGTTAAGTAAGATCTATAATTTTCTCTTATGTGATTTTCCTTTAAACCTCATAGTTCCGGAAATATTTTTAAAAAACTGCTTATAAAATTTTCCAAGTTTAAACCCCTATATTTCCAAAAGTATGCGTCCTATCGAAAAATTGTTTATTATTAAAAAGTTAGACCATTTTATACTCTATCTAATTAGTTATATACATTTTTTTCTAAGAACTTCAAATAACAGATAAAAATAAAAACATAAAGCAGTGTCAATTTTTTCCAGTTTTTTGCCGGATTTTGTGAAAAATTGAAAAATTAAAAATACAGTTAATGTTACCAATTTTTTGCAATTTTTCATTTATTTGCTTTCACTCTGACATAAGGAACCATAAAATGTCAGTATATTTGAATTTGAAAAAAATAATTTTTTAGAAAATTTTTACAGCGGTATACCCATGAAATTTCCAATTCCGCCATTAAATCGCTCATATCTCGCCACTGGTTCGTTTTATTACAAAAAAATCATAACCTAAAAGTTACAGTTAAGTAACATCTATAATTTTCTCTTATATGATTTTCCTTTAAACCTCAGTTCCGGAAATATTTTAACAAATCTGCTTATAAAGATTTCCAAGTTTAGACCCCTATATTTCCAAAAGTATTAATAATAGTAATAATAATATAGACTTTTATTGATATAAAACCATACATAATATTATTATTTACATACATATACCGCAAATCTCATGCTACGCACATCGAGCGGTACAAATAGCACGGCAACAAGGCAAAAATTTGGCCGGAATAGACGCCCGGCATTACGCAAATTGATACGAGCTTTTCATCGACGTCGCGACAAGTGTGATATACTGGAGGATGTAAACGAACGATTTCAAGTTTGCCAAAACTGTCCCCTAAAACTTAAACTCTCGTGTCAGCGACCGTTAGTCAGCGATCACCCAAAAAAAAACCCTGATAGTGATAGTACATCATAGTGCATCAAAATAATATTATTATGCTACTACATACATATAGACCGTAGTGCGCATGGTCAGAATGCTGGCAGTGCTGGCAGCAATTTTACACTCTAGCTGGGGACGCGGAGAAAAAAACGCAAAATAGATTTTTTTCGCCTCGACTTTGGTGAGAGTGCAAAATAGCTGCCAGCACTGCCAGTATTGCCAGCACGATCGCAGCGCCCCCTCATCAACGCTTGGCGGAAAATCTTCGAACTAACCGAAGATTGGGCCGAGAGCCACCGAGGACCTCCGAGTAGGCACGAAGTGGACAACCTTCGGTTAGTTCGAAGATTGGCCGTCAAGCGTTAGTGAGGGGGCGCTGCGAGCGTGCTGCCAGCAGTCGATGCAAGAGCCGGGCAACTCTTCTACTACGTTGCGCTCACCGTCAAGCAGTTTTCTGTTTGTCCATAGTTTTGTGTAATTCCGTAGATGGTCGTGGGATGGCGCCACTTGTGGGCGAGGGTGTCGGCCGGTCCGCCTGGCACAGCGGTATAGAAATTAAGATTTTTACTAAGCGGTAATTAATTGGCGAATTGCCCTAGGGAGCAGAGCCAAATCATTTACCACAAATGTTATACTGTTCACTGTTAATGAATCGTTGGCGAAACCGACAGAACAATGGTACTAGCGACAAAACATAAACATCAGTAGAAGTGCCGCGTAAGAGAAGTCGCAAAAAATTTGAAACAAAAAGCCGGAAATGATGGCGATGAGGAAGCAGTAACGCAGCAGCGTGAAGAAGAAGAACAAGGATATCAAGGACGACGTACGGACTATCGTTACTATCTGGGTCTCGATCCAGGTATCGTAAATATTGTCGGTGCGTGTTTTCGCAACGATCAGACAAATCAGGAACACAACACCGTGGTGGCATCGTCAAAGTTCAAACAACACTGGCGCGGCGAACGACGACGAAAGTACAAGATGAGCCCAAAGTTGCCAGGGGTAGCGAAGTTTGAGAAAAAAATACGCATTGAACGTGAACGCCTCAACAACAGCAATAGCGCTACGACAACGATTGGTTGCACCCGCCAAACATTCCCACCGAAAGTTTCGTGCAATTGGACAGCAGTCAATTTGGAGTATGTCAAGTATCGTTTGCGAAGTGCGGACGCTTTCAGCGGCGTAGAAATTCACTATTACTGTAACATGATTGAAAGATGAAGGCTGCTGAGTCAATCTGAGGTTGTCACTCAATGAGTGTAGGTGAAAAGCATGAGCTGGAGTTTTTGAAATGTCCACGTAATGCCAAAGTTGATTATAGACCCGTACGGAAGCTCTCAGTGGCGTAGAAATGAAATATTTCATTTACATGTATTAAAAAATAAAGTGTAGCTGAGTCTATCCGAGGTTGTCTCTCATTGGGTGTAGGATGAAAAAGTGGGCTAAAGCCTGCAGAATGCCTCTGTCATGCCAAAGTTGATTGTAGACCCGTGCGGACGCTTTCAGTGGCGTAGAAATTAAATATTACTCTAACATGTATTGAAGAATGAAGGCTGCTGAGGCAATCTGAGGTTGTCACTCAATCAGTGTAGGTGAAAAGCATGAGCTGGAGTCTGTTGAATGTCCACGTAACGCCAAAGTTGATTGCAGACCCGTACGGAAGTTCTCAGTGGCGTAGAAATGAAATATTTCAGTTACATGTATTAAAGAATTAAGTGTTGCTGGGTCTATCCGAGGCTCTCTCAATGAGTGTAAAACGAGAACGTGAGCTAAGCCTGTAGAATGCCTCTGTGATGCCAAAGTTGATTGTAGACCCGTACGGAAGTTCTCAGTTGCGTAGAAATGAAATATTTCAGTTACATGTATTAAAAAATTAAGTGTTGCTTAGTCTATCAGATAATATAATAAATAATAAATATACATGTTATATCCCAAATATCCCATGTATTATTAAGAATTATTCTTTCCAATATTTTGCCGGATTTGATGAAAAATTGAAAAATTGAAAATATAGTTAATTTTACCAATTTTTTGCCATTTTTTCATTTACTTGCTTTCACTTTGACATAAGGAACCATAAAATGTCAGAATTTTTGAATTTAAAAAAAAAAATTTTGGAAAATTTTTACAGGTGTACCCATGAAATTTCCAATTCTGCCATTTAATCGCTCATATCTCGCCACTGGTTCGTTTTATTAAAAAAATTTTCATAACCTAAAAGTTGCAGTAAAGTAAGATCTATAATTTTCTCTTATATGATTTTCCTTTAAACCTGATAGTTCCGGAAATATTTTAACAAATCTGCTTATAAAAATTTCCAAGTTTAAATCCCTATATTTCCAAAAGTATACGTCCTATCGAAAAATTGTTTATTATTAAAAAGTTAGACAATTTTATACTCTATCTAATTAGTTATATACATTTTTTAGTAAAAACAAATAACCGAGATAAAAGTAAGAACATAAAGCAGTGTCAAATTTTTTCCGATTTTTTGCCGGATTTTGTGAAAAATTGAAAAATTAAAAATATAGTTCATTTTACCAATTCTTTGCCATTTTTTCATTTATTTGCTTCCACTTTGACATAAGGAATCATAAAATATCAGAATTTTTGAATAAAAAAAAAATTTTTGGAAATTTTTACAGTGGTATACCCATGAAATCTCCAACACTGACATTTAATCGATCATATCTCGCGACTGGTTCGTTTCATTAAAAAATTTTCATAACCTAAAAGTTGCAGTTAAGGAAGATATGTAATTTTCTCTTATATGATTTTCCTTTAAACCTGAGTTCCGGAAATATTTTTAAAAAACTGCTTATAAAAATTTCCAAGTTTAAACCCCTATATTTCCAAAAGTATGCGTCCTATCGAAAAATTGTTTCTAGTTAAAAAGTTAGACAATTTTATACTCTATCTAATTAGTTATATACATTTTTTACTACTTCAAATAACTGAGATAAAAATAAGAACATAAAGCAGTGTCAAATTTTTTCCAGTTTCTTGCCGGATTTTGTGAAAAATTGAAAAATTAAAATATAGTTAATGTTACCAATTTTTTGCAATTTTTCATTTATTTGCTTTCACTCTGACATAAGGAACCATAAAATGTCAGTATATTTGAATTTGAAAAAAATTATTTTTTAGAAAATTTTTACAGCGGTATACCCATGAAATTTCCAATTCTGCCATTAAATCGCTCATATCTCGCCACTGGTTCGTTTTATTAAAAAAATTCATAACCTAAAAGTTGCAGTTAAGTAAGATCTATAATTTTCTCCTATATGATTTTCCTTTAAACCTCAGTTCCGGAAATATTTTTAAAAAACAGCTTATAAAAATTTCCAAGTTTAGACCCCTATATTTCCAGAAGTATTAATAATAGTAATAATAATAATATAGACTTTTATTGATATAAAACCATACATAATATTATTTACATACATATACCGCAAATCTCATGCTACGCACATCGAGCCGTACAAATAGCAAGGCAACAAGTCAAAAATTTGGCCGGAATAGACGCCCGGCATTACGCGAATTTATACGAACTTTTCATCGACGTCGCGACAAGTGAGATATACTGGAGGACGTAAACGAACGATTTCAAGTTTGCCAAAACTGTCCCCTAAAACTTAAACTCTCGTGTCAGCGACCGTTAGTCAACGATCACCCAAAAAAAACCCTGATAGTACATCATAGTGCATCAAAATAATATTATTATGCTACTACATACATATAGACCGTAGTGCGCATGGTCAGAATGCTGGCAGCAATTTTACACTCTAGCTGGGGACGCGGAGAAAAAAACGCAAAATAGATTTTTTTCGCCTCGACTTTGGTGAGAGTGCAAAATAGCTGCCAGCACTGCCAGTATTGCCAGCACGCTCGCAGCGCCCCCTCACTAACGCTTGACGGTCAATCTTCGACCTAACCGAAGATTGGGCCGAGAGCCACCGAGGACCTCCGAGTGGGCACGAAGTGGATAACGGTGTGTCACCGCGGGCCGGTTGAGCATCGACGAGCGCGGTCCGGCTGGCGGTGCTGCCAGCAGTTTAATTATTAGTGGGTTGGTGGATTGCTACAATGGAAGGTAGCGCATTCGATCTGAGGTTGAGGGAAAGGTCCGGGTTAAGAAAAGTCATAGTAATAATTGATAAGAATTTTATTTTAGCATATTACTAACAAGTCAAAAAATCGATACTCTTGCAGCACGATAGTGAAAGTAGCATTTTCTAGCGTGATAGGATGAAAACACTCCATTTGCATCATTATAACAAAATATTTTACTAATAATAATATTAATTAACAATGATAATTCCTAACAATAACAATTAAGCAGTTTATTTGAAAACAAAAATAAGAATAAATTACAAATTCTACAAGAATATAGTACCGACAGAGAGTCCTTTGATTGTGATTGGTATTACTCTATTAGCTTTTTATTAGCTCTCTAATCCACTAGCCGATTGAAATAATTAAATTAAGAGTTATTATTGTTTATTTTACTTAGATTTTGAAGTCTATTTTTAACTGACTTCCAAAAAAAATTGCTCTGTTTGAGATTTTATTTAAATGGATATCAAAATATGGTAAAAATATAGAAGTTTAGATTCGTGTTTTTTTTATGAATTGTTAGATTCCACGTTATTTTGCGTGGAAAAACAATAATGTTTGTACTCTTAAATAAGTCATTTCTTTATTGTTAATCATAGTTTGGATTATTAGGTTAAGAACAATAACCATAAGTTAGTTTAAAATATAAATACTAAATTGTTTCCTAATTTAATAAATTGAGTCATCCCGGTGGATGTATTGATTTGTGTTTGAAGTTGTTAGTCAGGATTAGATAAGCGGGGATGACAGGCATAGGCGATTCTAGACCTCTATTTTTGGGGGGCTTAAGCCCCCGGATTACATATTTGGGGGGGGGGCTTAAGCCCCCGGTGTACATATTTGGCTATACATATACTAGGCCTCACAGATGGATTTGGGGGGGGGGGGGGTAATCCGAGATTTGGGGGGCTTAGCACCCCCCCCCCCCCCCCAAGCCCCACCTAGAAACGCCTATGATGACTGGATGGCGTGCTTTTTGTAACAGTCAGTCGTTGAATAAATTTCGTGCTGGGAAGACATTTGTTTGAATTAGTCCTTTTTTCATTATAGAATCTTAGGGCTGTTTTGTGCTAAAATGTCAAAAACTTTTGGTAAATGTCCCAGTTTGTCAGCTGGATGTTCTTTTTAAAGGAAACACCCTGTATGTTATTAAATTTTTGCCATTTGCCTCAAATTCAGAGAATTTTGATATAATATACCTACTATAAGTCGAATTTTAATTATTGCTTTCACGATATTGAAAGTTGAAAATGAAATTTTCTAAATTTTAAAGGCTGTAGATCAAAACTGGTTCAAGATAGAGCAAAATGAATTCCACTCTCTTGTCTTAATCCTTTAAAGGCTATCTGATGGTACCATCTTGGGCCGTACTCAGCGGCACGATTTTAGTATCATAAATGGACCTTCTTAGATGATAGCTTGAACCGTTTCTGACCCGTTATTGATCTAAATCCTTTAAAACTTAGAACATTCTATTTTCAACTGTCACTATTTCGAACACAATTCAAATTTAAGAAATAGTATGTAAATCGAAATTCTTAGAATTTCAAACAGATTCAAAATATGTAATAACATACAGGATGTGCCATTTAAAAAAAAACATAGACTTGTTTGACAAATTTGACATTTTGACATTTTAGCCCAAAAATTCTTAAGATTCATAAAAAAACATGGAACTTGCAAAAATATACGAGAGAACCCTTTAGAAAGCTATTGTAAAAACTTTATAGTATCACAATTTAATTAGGTACATGTATTAAAGTATTATTATCACAGTAACCTTGGTTTTTGTACTTTTTAGTTCCAGAAGGCCCTAGTTCTTTTTAATGAAAACCCGAAAAAAGTGACGTGTTCTTAAACGTGTATCACTACCTCACTAGAAGAAAATATTATTTTTCTTTTTCGAAATTCCCTACAACTAATTTAGAAAATAAGTAACTATTCCATTTAATTTTATTTTTTTCGCTGTTGAGCTTTCCTTTGATTATCAATCCAAGTTTTTAATTGTTGTGGGGTTCTTTGCGATAAAACTGCTGTTTTTTTAATTAAAATTTGGCACTGTTGCAATGAAGGCAATTTATGTATTTTTTCCAAGTTGCCGAATTCCTTTTTGACTGCCGCCCTTTCTTCGTCGCCCCACCTTCTGCGTGTAATTGCTGCAATAAACGAAGGAACCAGATTACAATTTAATCAAAAAGTGCTTTTATTCTCTAACTGTTTGTGCAAATACAGTTCAAAAACTTATAGAAGGCTACATAAAAATGTGATTGTAAAGTTCACGAGTAATTTCTTCTAAATGAAGAATGTTTAGAGTAGCCGAACATAAATTTACTTGGCTGTCATCGCTTGTCATTTATATAAAATCACATTTTTTTAGCCAGTCTTAGACTAGTAGATAGCTTGAAATTCCTTAGAAAAGTATCAAAACGCCGTGTTATAATCTATATGACACTCCTACACAGAAAAACAATAATGTATGGCCAATATTACTCTTATTTTTTGCTACAATTTCAAAACTACAATTGTTGTGAACATTATTATTGTTTTTTTTTTACATTTAAGGAGTACTTTGGAGAATGTCACGTTTTCTTTGAATATTGGATCTAGCACTTAATTTTGTTTTGAACCAATATCATGCTATTGTTGACATACAATCATAAAGAATATTTAAATGCTTCAGTGACGCCCAATTATTTTTTATTTGTCGAACTAATGAAAATAACTGGTTCTTTATAAAATATAACATTATTCGCGTATTGTATTTTTCTCAGCGCTACAGAACTAGGGGCAAATAAATAATGACGCCCGACAATGGATCATGCAGCTCTGGAGCCATGCAAATGATTAATTGTTCTTTAAAACTACATACCTGACCCCATCGGTGACCAATCAAACTCACCCCCACTTTATTTTCGCAATTAATTCGAAAAAATCAAAAATCACAGAATTGAAATGGAAAGCCCGATCGCTGAAAGAAAAATAGGAAGTGGGTTTGGTAATAATTGGTGATTGGGTCAGATATACAGGGTGTCACATAATTATTGGATAACCCGTTACTGGAATGTAGAAGGCTTGTGGACAGTTCCGAAAAAAATAAGAAAAAAAATCAAAGACGCCATCGCTCGGTCTAAAACTCACCGCTTTTTTGCCCTTTTCCTTTTGAACTAGATGGATATTCGATACTATCATCGTCTTCGCTTGCTGTTAGTTCTAGTACTTCTTCTTCTTCTTCTTCTTTTTCTTCTTCACTGCCGTCACTGTCCGAAGAACGGTCGTTCTCTGGAAACGAGGCTTCCGTAGGTGATTCTGAAGTACCGGTCTGTTGAGTTTTTTTTCTCTTTTCTCGTTCTTGTTGGTGTTCCCATTCTTCTCGTTTTTCAGCATTGTCATCCTCTTCGCGGTCTTCGTCGTCCTCGTCGTCCTCGTCGTCCTCGTCGTCCTCGTCGTCCTCGTCGTCCTCGACCTCGTCGTCGCCCATCGCAGCTTGTAATAGACGAGACACCTCTGACATGTCAACAAAACCATCGGGAATTCTATAAACATTTTTGTGAATTTCTTTATCGTGTCCCAAAAAATTTGCCAGATCGGTCACTCGACTCTCTTCTACACGAAGCATCGCCGTATATGTAGCAATATGTTTCCGAAGAATAGTACCTCTCAAAGAAAAGGGTCGTTTAGCTCCGCATTCGAATGCAAATTTCCGCATAAGAGGACAAGCCCTGAGATACTCTTTTTGAAGTGGATGTGAATAGGATACGGCGAATACGTATTGATTCGTGGATACTACTTGAGCTTCATTGCGAAATTTAAGAATAGTCTCAATACATTTATTTAAAAACATATCCAGAAGAGTAGGAACGATTCTGCCCTTTTTGCCTCGAATAGTTAGACGTACAAATTTTCGAGCTTGATCCTGGGATTTCTTTGACACAGACTGATAGAGATCAGTATTTAAAGTCTTGTCAAGAGTCTCTTGATTTCTGTAGTCTTCAATTAAAAGTCTTTCGATTTCTCCTGCTCGCCGACGGTTAAACATCTGGACGAGAATAAGTGTTGCCTCGGATAATTTTTTCCAAGAGTCCATATTGAAGGATTTGTTTAGGATTGTCATTGAATCACTAGCCATAGTGTTGAGGTATTTATACAATTTTTGTATATCATCTTTGGACGGCAGCACGGTTTTTTTCACTCGCCGTTTTTGCGTTTGATCTTCGACCACTTTTTTATTTACGCTTATACAAAAGTCTTCCTCCAAAAGCAAGAGAAAATTTTCAATATGTTTTTTGGTTTCTGTATCTTCCTTTTTAATGCATTCTACAGCCAACAGCTTAGCACACTTTTTCAGCAGCGTTCCTAATGAAGAGGCGTTGGATGGTGAGTCAAACATTTTTGTATTGGGATTATATTTGGCGCATTGTTGGACGGCCTTGATTACATTATCATAAAAGCGAGGATGAAAAACCGAAGCCAAATCGGTTATATCTTTATTCAGATTACGAATTGCGATTTTAAAACGAGTAAGAAGTCTCAACTGACTTCGTATCATGTCATGCTGATGATCAAGAGTGTATTTTTCGCAAAGTCTGTTGCCAAAAATGATTAAAAGGTCGTCGTACTTTATAGCTCTCGATACCTCGTCATCTTGCAACACAGGTAAAATTTTACTTTTCATCGTTTCACTAGCGCGATGATTCGTGTAACCCGTTAATCTTCTTCCATCCACCGTTTGTCCTCGGGTACCCTTCTTATGCTTCGGGTTGCATTTTATGTGGTGAAGTCGTAGAGTCTGTTTAGAAAAATATCCCAGACAATGACTGCAGCAAATATAATTATCGGCCGTACTTTTAAATTTTTCCTGTGCTCGCCGACATGTAATTAATATCCCTGTGTTTACCTCGGCATCCGTATTGTGTATATAATCTCCTTTTCTACGAATCACCTCGATAATTTTTAAGCGTTCAGGATTGCGTTTCGGAAAATGAATAAATTTCTTTACGTCCTCTTCATTTTTATGTTTAAACTCGAGGTGTCTGGCAAATTTCGTTTGTAATGTTTTGCAGTAAGGACACAAGTGCTTTTTCGTAAATTTTGTTGAAATGGGGACAGATAATTCCTTACTATCCATTGTCAGGCCGCTTAGTTGGAGGGGTCGCACGGTCGTCGACAACGTCAAAGCTGGTAACGGCTGGGAACGTTCGAAATTTCAATCTGAAAGTAAGGAAGAGGCGATTCTTAATATACTCGAATCGTGGCCTTATAATAAAGTCGAGAATTATTGTGTTATCCCAAACAATTAGATACACTAAACCAAACACAATGTATTTTCTATATTATGTATATTACAAAGAAGGCCAGTAAAAGTTGACTTACTTTCAAAATTTGGCATTCTCTCTTTGCATGCCTGGATAAAATGCCTAAAGTGTATGCTTCATGGCCAATAAGAAAAGATGACAAAGAACAAGTAAAGATCAGAAAAAAATTAATAAAATAAAAGTTGGTACAAATGGTCCTATAATATGCCTGCGCCGCTTAATAAAGGATTCGTCTATTCTTCCTATAGAAGGAACTTCTTAATAAATTGAATTATACAAAAATTTTTAGGAATATACAGCGTTTTCATTTAAAATAAGAAAGTTGATTTGATGGAAAAGAAGAGATATCTTATCGACACATCTCTTGTACCTCTACAGTGTGTCCCAGGATAGGTGTTACGATAGGACAAATGAATCAAAAATTTTTGAATTTGAAAATGGCACTTTGGGTACATGCCCCGCTTGGTCCAAAACTATTACATACGAAATTTCACTCGGATCGGTATTATACAGGGCGAGTCATAAATAATGAAAGTAAAAATGGCCAAGACTAAAGTACCGTTACTTTTTCAATTGGAACAAAAGTTCAGTAGAAAAAGTTGTTTAGAAATTAAACTAATGTTACAATTTCAAATTAGAGCCTTCTAATAATTTTTTTATGTTCGTCAAATTTTCTGAAATGTTAAAGTACATTTTTCAACGATATTGTATTCAATACTATTATGCTTATATTTGATTTGATAATTTCACAGGGTGTTTCAACAAGGACTGAACTGGGGCTTATTTTTGACTTTCCTCGTATTAACGTACCAACTTTTTTTTGTTGTTGCTTTGTGCACATCGCATGGGAATCGCGGCAATACACACGAAGTGCTGCTACTGCTACACACCGCACAATCCCGACACCATCACCGCCGGCGTGGCGTGCATACTTTGCAACTGTGCACGATGACGGTTGTACCGTGTCGATGATTGCTGCCGATGGTGGTGTTAATTTCTTTTTGCGCGGTGCAACTCTCGTCACCGTTAGTGGCACTATAAAAACCCCCGTCATTACATAATGTGTCGCTGCTGGTGGTCGCGATAGTTTTTTTTTTCATTTCTCTTCGTTTTATACCTAAGGGCTTCGTCAGTGCGTTGTCCTGTTCGGATTTTACCTCAACGTGAGCGATTCAATCCACATCAAAAACGACACTATCCATCAGAAGAACAAAACGACGCCGCCGGAGTATGGACTCTAAAACGGGGGGTTGTAAAATTTTGTCGTGGAAATAAAGTCATTCGCGAACGAATCATAGCCGATGTTTGGGAACCCTGCTAATGCAAGAGGCATCCATTTATGTGTATTATCATTTTATGAAAATCTACTTGCGACAAAACATCAACATCAGTAGCAGTGCCTCGTAAGAGGAGTCGCAAAAAAAATTGGGACCAAAAAACCGGAAATTTCGTTACTATCTGGGTCTCGATCCAGGTATCGTAAATATTGTCGGTGCGTGTTTTCGCGACGATCAGACAAATCAGGAATTCAACACCGTGGTGGCGTCGTCAAAGTTCAAACAACAGTGGTGCGGCGAACGACGACGAAAGTACAAGATGAGCCGAAAGTTGTCAGGGGTAGCGTTGGAGAAAAAATTACGCACTGAACCTGAACGCCTCAACAATAGCAACAGCGCTACGACAACGATTGGTTGCACCCGCCAAATAATCTCCCCGAAAGTTTCGTGCAATTGGACAGCAGTCAATTTGGAGTATGTCAAGTATCGTTTGCGAAATTTACGGGAAGCCCATCGAGTATACGGAACACGGCGTTACACGCGTCTCACGTGGGACGGTAAAATTCAACGACGCAAAATCATGGATAAAATGGTAGATGCGCTGTTAACTCTTAACAAAAATAGCAGCGACATTAGCGACGACGACAATCGTACAAAATTAAAAGAGGAAAGGGTGCTTGTGTGTCTCCGCAATGGTGCAGAAGCTCTTACGGGAGCAACAAGTCAAAAATTTGACCGGAATAGACGAGTTACGTCTTTGCTGCCAGCAGTTTTTGGTTCGTAGAAGCAATCTCGTTTTTGGATGATTTTGAGATAAAGTCACTCGATATACTTGAATAAACGATTTATTACAAGCAAACGCTGGCAACCTAACTGTTTACAATATTCAAGAAGAGGATTTTTATAATAAATAAAAGAAATATGATATACATATAAATTAAAGTAAATAAGATAAAATTCGGTATTATTTATAACTTGCATAATTATTCTGATATACATACTTCGGAAAAATGTTAAATAGTTATTTTATCGAGATTTATCTTAAAAGATTATTTACGGTATAAAAATATTAAGTGAAATATAATATGATAAATTACGGTACAAATAGTAGTAAACAAATTATCATAAGTTATCTATAACATCTATACACAATGTCTTAGGTTTCTTCTTATATACCGGGTGGACCAGATATCTTCGGGTGGTGCATATGTAACTCCTTCCGCCGAACATGGAAGCCTAGGGTTGGATTGGCAGGCTGGGCTGACTGTCGCTTTTCCGAACTGGTTGGCTTCTTTGTCTCATAAACTTTGGTATCATTGGATAAGGATAGCATGTGCGATAATAGCAAGTGATGCACACATAACTCATGACACAAACTAGAGTGCAGATTAAAATTACTATCCATGTAGCAATGGGGCTGCTTTCGATTGCATCAGTTGGTAGAATTAATTCGTGTTGTGAATTAATTTTAGTAGTTAAGGACTGGATGGAGTCCAAATCAATGCCTTTTAGCTTTAATTTAGTTGAATATTCTGGAATCATCGATAAATTCAACGAAGGAAGTTGAATAAGCATTGTTGTGGGAAGAATTGTCTCCTCATGGGAAAACTTTTCCTTGTTTATGATAAAACTGCATTTTTCAGGAATTGTGATAAGGTAACTGCCAGCTTGTAATTCATGATGCTTCTCCATGGCACAGATTTCAGTGATAATAGTGCTTATTGGAGTGGTAAGTAGGACATTGTCAGGAGTGACTTGATTAGCAATAACTTCTTCAAGGTGTACAGCTAGAGCAGTACAATTATTGGCTTTATTGTACATGATGATGTCTACTATGCAGTCATCTTGGGTTTGGAGGTGGTTGTTGCAGTAGTAAATATTTTCTATTTCCTCACATAGTTCATTTCCATGTTGATATAGACCATTTTTCTCATTTAGGTAAAGGTAAGGTTTTGTGGAAAGTATGATTTTATTTCGAACTAGGACCGGATATAGGAAGTAAGTTGTAAAAGTTTCTGGCTTAAGAACAGGAAAATGGATAAGGAAAATTATTTTCTCATTTTCGTAAAGCAATTGAATTCCCAAAAACTGGTAATAACTATGTTGATTAGAAAAATTAACTAATTGATCACGTGAATAAAGAGAACTCATTTTATCAATAATAAATTGTAAATTTTCCAAGGATAAAAACATAGGATGTATTTTATTTAAATTTGCAAATGTAATGGCATTAACAATTTGTGTTAATTTAATAGTTAAACTATTAAGTGAATTAATTATAAGTCCTAAAGCATTAATTTCATTAATACTTTCTTTTAATTCATTAATAGTAATCATACTTTCAATTATATTAGTTTTAAGTTGTAAAAAGCTTTTGTTTGAACTCATTATGATTTCTTTGGCAAGATGAATTTGATCGTTAATTTTATCTTGAAGAAGATTATCATTTTTGCGAAGAAAATGTAATATTCTATTAATTCTATCGCCGTCTTCAGCGTCAAGGGTGCCAAAAAGCCATTTAGAAACTTTTCCACCTAGATTAAGTAAACCGCGTTTATATCTAGTAGAAGGGATTATTGCTTTTAGCAGATGATCATTATTATTAAGTAAAGAATAAGCTTGTTGAATTAATTTATGGGCTTGATCACTGCAGTTTTTTCTGTTAGCGAGAAATTTTATTTGCTGCTCAAGATAAAATTGCATTTCTTGCAAATCAGTATAATTAAGGTAAGTTACAAAAGTATGTTTACTTAAAATAATTTTTGCATTATTTAGCTTAACTGGCAAAATAGGATTAGAAAGCTTTTGTATTGAGGAAAAACAGAGGGTATGTAAAAGAATAAATGAGAAAAATGGTAATAGTCTCATCTGAAAAAAAAGGATCAATAAAATTAATGTTTCTTTCTCTTTTTTAAATTGTGTTTAGAATATTTTGTTGTTTCTGTTTTTATTTTATTTTTTGTTTGTGCAACTGGAATTACTTTTGAAAACTTAGGAGACAATTTATCTCTAGTTTCTTGTTTATGATAGACCTGATCATCTTTGGAAATATTCATTGGCTCATTTCTTTTCTGATTAGTTTTTTGTAAACATTGTTCCTTTTTCTCATTGAACTTTGAATTAAGTTGTTTATATATTTTTGAAACTTTATTTTTATGATCTTGAACGTATTTTGAGATTATATCACTTTCCTGGATATCAAATGGATTTTTAGTGGTAAAGTGTCCTGATGTTATTTCAAATGGAGTAAAATTAGTACTAGAATCAATAGAATTATTATAATGCATAAGGGAATATTGCACTAAAGTAGTTAATGAATCTTTTAGGTTTTGCTGCATTTGAGAACGAACTCGTTCCAATAGTGTGGAGTGAAATCTCTCAATGTAACTATTCGAATTAGGATTTTTTGGTGTTGCGTAATGAATTTCTATTTTATGTAATTTACAAAAATTTTGAAAAGAATTGTTACTAAATTCTGTTCCGTTATCACATACGATGTAATTTGGAATTCCATAGTGTGATATAAAAATTAAAAGTGCATCTAATATGTTTATAGGATTTATACCTCCAATAGGGTAGGCTTGTGCAAATTTAGAAAAAGTATCTATAACAGTTAAAAACTTTTCTTTGGAGATGGAAAGTGTATCTAGATGTATCCTGTCGAAAGGCTTACTTCCAATGGGGATTGGCTGAAATTCGAATTTGTTAGTTCTTTCATATTTGGCTTTCTGACAAATCACACAATTAGTGATATAGTTAGTTACATCCTTGGATAAATTAGGCCAATAATAATTTTTTCTCAAAGACTCAATGGTAGTATTTATTCCACGATGTCCTGTTTTGTAAACATGATGATAATTCATTTTATCCAATCTATCATTTTCAACAGTGACATCAGTTAATTTTAAGGGACAAATTATTAATTTCGAATTCAATTGGTCAATCTTATTTTGCATAGTTTTTATAAAAAAATGTTCCTGTTCTTTGCTTGGAAAGAAAATGTAATAAGTAACTCCATTGACTAGATTAGCTATAAATTCCTTTAAGTCATCATCAATGTGTTTGTTTCGTATGTTTATAAAGTATCTATAGTTATCAAATACTTTTTCTCTTATGCAGAGTGGTACTGGAGAGGACTCTGTTATTTTTATAACCATTTCGTGTTTATGATAATTAAGAGGAATTTCTGCGTATGGAAATCCTAATAACGGCATTTCCACAGCTGAATGTACTGTTGTCAAATGATGGTTTTCTTGTTCGATGTATTCTTTAATAACAGTATCAGAATCTCCTATCTCATTTACCAAAGAACAATTGTCCATTATTGCTGACTTTTCTGGGTTTCTAGATAAGGCGTCTGCGACAACATTTTCTTTGCCTTTTACGTAGTCAATTTCATAATCATATTCACTTAATTGTAATTTCCATCTCACTAGTTTACAGTTTGGTTCTTTTAAGCTATCAAGCCATTTCAAAGGTTTCTGATCTGTTTTAATTTTGAAATGTCTTCCAAACAAATATGGTCGAAAATATTTCACGGACCATATAATAGATAATAATTCCTTTTCTATTACTGATAAATTTATTTCACTAGGATTTAGAGTTCGGCTTGCAAAGCAAACTGGTTTTCCGTCTTGACTTAAAACAGAACCTATTGCATATTTGCTTGCATCTGTGGTTAAGGTAAAAGGTTTTGAAAAATCTGGATATATTAATATCGGGTCATTACATAACATCGATTTACAATTTTCAAAAGCTTGTATAAATTCTTTAGTATGTTCTACCTTTTTACCTTTTCGTAAAAAATTTGTAAGAGGTTTGATAATTTTGGCTAGATTGTCAATAAACTTCCTATAATAACCCACCATTCCTAAAAAACTCTTTATTTCCTTATGTGCCTTTGGAATTGGATAATTCATGAGAGCATTTATTTTTCTCGGATTTGGTTTAATACCTTCTGTTGTCACAATGTGTCCTAAAAAGTCAACTTCACGTTTCAAAAATTCACATTTGTCCAATTGTACTTTTAAATTATGTTCTTCAAATTTTTGAAAAATTTCTTTTAGATTATGAATATGTTCGTCTAATGTACTTGAAAATACAATAACGTCATCCATACAGACAACACAAGTTCTATTAATAAGTCCTTTTAATACTTCATTTATCATCCTTTGGAAGGTAGCAGGGGCATTCGTAAGTCCGAAGGGCATTCTGAACAACTCATAATGACCATAATCAGTAGAAAATGCTGTTTTTTCTATACCATCATCATGCATTTTGATCTGATGGAAACCACTTGCTAGGTCCAAAGTTGTAAAAGATTGTGATCTTCCGAGTTTATCTAACAAATCTTCTATATTCGGGATTGGGAAACGGTCTTGAAGGGTCTTATTATTCAAGTTTCTATAATCGACTACAATTCGCCATTTCTTTATTCCACTGGCATCTGGTTTCTTTGGTACGATCCAACTTGGACTGGACCAAGGACTAACACTATTTCTGATGATTCCATCTTCTATCATCTTTGAAATTTGGTCTTTTACTTCCTCTTTATGTATTTCTGGAAATCTATAGGATTTAGAGTAAACAGGTTCATCATCTACAGGTCGAATAGCATGTGTGGTTAAAGTTGTGGTAGATAAAGGCTGTTTGGGGTTTTGAAAAATGGTATAAAATCGTTTACATAGTTTAATTAATTTTGACTTTTCCTCTTCGTTCAAATGATCTATCCTCACCAAACTTTCAATTTCTTGATCATCTATGCAGGGTTCAGAATTGATAATTTCTCCTTGATATATTTCATAGTCTTCTATTGATTCAACTTGTAGTGGGAAATTTAAATTCACATAGGTGTCGTCAATACTGGTGTTATGAATTTCAACTATAGCTTGCCCATTTTCCACTATAGTTATGGATTCCGGTATAAAGCAGTGATTATTAATTTCTTGTTTGGGTATGTAATATACACCGTCTGTAGTTGCATTAATAGGTATTTTCCTTCTAAGAATTTCATTTTCATTTAGGGTTATATTATAGCAGCTATATTCACTAGGAGCACATTGAAAAACTGGTATCATTACATCATCTCTTTGCAAAAATCCTTCTTGTAAATTCCAGTTAAATCCCATATTTTTTAAATCCCTAAAGCTAATGAGTCCGTCAAAAAATGGATGAAAATCAAATAGTGTAAAAATTATCTTTTCTGGTGTTTGAAATTCTTTAAATGCGGGTATATGAGCTTCGTATTTTACGATTTGTTGGCCACAAGATGTTTTAATAGTAGTTGGTTTAATTATAATATAATTGGGAAAGTCCTTTTTTGCTAAAAATGGATTAAGAAGTGAAATATGACTACCTGAATCTAATAAGAAATTTAAAGGTTTATGAACTCCTGAAATAGTTATGTATGGAAGTCTACGTTGGTCCATGCTATTTAATTCTAGGTATTCTCCATTCCAGAGGCTGGTACAGAAAAATTTTGTGGATTACTGGGATTAGGCTCTTCTACGTGATATATAGGTGCTTCTTCTTCAATGTTAAAGTCTTCAATATTTGAATTTTCCGTATTTAAATTTTCTTGGAACAAATCGGTTTCATCAATTTGTTCGATCCAGTTAATATCTTGGAACACGGTTTCATTATTGATTGGATAATCATTAAATGGATAATCATTAAAATGTAATTCTTCAGAACGGAATGTTGGTCTAGACTGAGATTGGAAAACATTTGGTGACCTATATTGAAAGGTATTTGGTGGTCTATACTGATTTTGGAAATTTCTTGTTGTAGGTTGCAATGTGTTTTTCTGAGTTGAGGTTTGTTTAGTTACTACAGACAGTGGAGTTTGTGGTTCTCTTAGTGTCTGTCCTGTTGGTTTAAAAGCATTACCCCTTGGTTTTCCAAAAACTTGTTGGTTAGTGAAATTTCTTTTTTCTAGCAAATTTCTCGGCATAATGTTTATTGGTTGACTGGGAAATGTCTGTCTGAAACCTGGTGTTTGGCCGGAAAAGTTTTGTCTATATCCTGAAAATGATTGTGGTGTTTGTCTTCCATTAAATGCTTGTTGAATTCCAGGGTCCGAAGGTGCTCTAAAATTTGGCGTGGGGATTTGTTCAATCGGATTTATCTTTGTATCGTTGCACAGTGACATGAAATTTTCTTCTTCTATTACGTACTGCATTGCTTCTTCTAGGCAACTGGGATTTTTAAGTCTTCCACCAGTTGGTATTTGGTGTGGTAAGTATTTTATAAATGTAATTAAAAGTAATTTTTCCACATTACCAATTTGAGCTAGTTTAGCGTTCACTTGTAAAGTAGCATCATTATTAATAGAAGTAAAAATTAAACTCCTAAAATATTGACAACGAATTCCAAAAATTATACGGGGTTTCTTTTGAATTCGGTCTCAAACTATGTAATTCATTAAGTAAACAAGTAAAAGATCTTTGATCAGTAAAACTAAGTTTTAAAATTTCTCTAACCTTTGCCCATGTATCTAATTCTATTCTGCTTGAAATTACTGTTAAGGCTTTGCCTTGAAGTTTTCCAATTATAGCTCTAAAAATAAGTTGTTTAATATGATTAGGGCTATTTGTATATTGGGTAAAAACTTCATCGCAAGAAACAATAAAATTATTCAACTCACAAGGTTCGCCGTTAAACTTAGGAATACTTTCTAAAAATAAGCGAAGTTCTGAATAATTTGGACCAGCCAGTTGATTTTGCGTATTTTCAAAAATTAAATCTTCGGGGTCTTTGTTAAAAGTTAAAGTTTCCCAATTTTTATTTAAATTAATACTAGTTAAATAATCTTCCTCGAGCAAATCAATTAAATATGGCTTAAATCTAAATTGTTCCCTGTATTCTTTACTTTTTCTACGAATTTCTTTTAAATTTTGCATACAAAATAAAAACAGTGCATGAGAAAATAAGACACATGTATGATAAAAGGAAAATGGAATAAGAAAATGATCTTACTCTGACTTCTCTGCTGCAAGATGGTAGTGACAATTTCTTTGATTCACTGGGTTGCTGGTTTTGAAGGAACTCACTTTTGCTCAGTACTCAAACTAAGGATATTCAGTCCCGTTGAATGCTGTTGCGCCACAAAAGTCACAATGTTTTTCTGTTTTCCGCAATTTTAGCGAGAACTGATTTTGATTTTCGCGACGGTTATTTGGATGTTCGTTCCAAACGTAGTGTTTTCTTCAAGGATATTCAGTCCTAAGGAAACACTGTTGGTGAAAAACAAGTCCGATCAGAAAAACACTATCCAGGACTGCACTATGTTTCTTCTAACGGTGTTTTTCACGAATCCTACCGACTGCGCCAGTTACGTCTTTGCTTCCAGTAGTTTTTGGTTCGTAGAAGCAATCTCGTTTTTGGATGATTTTGAGTTAAAGTCACTCGATATACTTGAATACACGATTTATTACAAGCAAAAGCTGGCAACCTAACTGTTTACAATATTCAAGAAGAGGCTTTTTATACTAAGTAAAAGAAATATGATATACCTATAAATTAAAGTAAATAAGATAAAATTCGGTATTATTTATAACTTGCATAATTTTTCTGATATACTTCGGAAAAATGCTAAATAGTTATTTTATCGAGATTTATCTTAAAAGATTATTTACGGTATAAAAATAATAAGTGAAATATAATATGATAAATTACGGTACAAATAGTAGTAAACAAATTATCGTAAGTTATCTATAACATCTATACACAATGTCTTAGGTTTCTTCTTATATACCAGGTGGACCAGATGTCTTCGGGTGGTGCATATGAGTGACAGGTGATAGTTGACAGATCGAAGATGACAGGTGACAGCTGCCAAATTTTTCTCGTGTCTTATGACGTCATACTCAACACGTGCCCTATGTCAGTTATTAATTTTGAAGTTTGACACGTGACAGGTGATAGTTGACAGATCGAAGATGACAGGTGATAGCTGCCAAATTTTTTCTTATGTCTTGTGACGTCATACTCAACACGTGCCCTATGTCAGTTTTTATCATTTCTAATGTTTATTACTTAACCTCGTGCTATTATCGAGCGACAGAAATAGCACGAGGTTTTTCGGTTTTTTCTCTAAACGACTTGTTACGTTTCGCTGAGCACGTGTGGGTGTTAACTATAAAGAAACTATTATATTTCCAGCCTAAAATACCTAAAACATGCCTACTACGGCACGCCCAAAATAGACCGCTAATCGCAAAAAAACTATATCCGGAACCAAAGGGCCGATCAACGCCATTCTTTTTTTAACGCCTTCAGACAACGTGACGTAGTTTTAATTTTTATTCTGACGTTTGATGAGTGACAGGTGACAGTTGAAAGATCGAAGATGACAGGTTGGGTTTCATTCATCGTCTGCGCAGGCAAGTGAACCGAGCGTTTCGTATAACTATTTCACATCAGCAGAGGCAAGACACCCACGACCAATGATACCCAGACAAACACCGACATTTTGGAACCGCCGACGCCGGCCGGTCGCCGCTCGTTTTTCAGTCTCTATCGCTCCCTCGTGCACTCGCGACATCAAAGACTCGCGGCGGCGACGCCAACGACCTCTCTCCTATCAATTAAATGCTACGCAGGGCGCAATAACGCACACACCAGTATTATCATGCAGTAATCAGTTTTATATACGTTTTCGCGTTCGCTTTGTGTGAAAAATAAAAACAGTAATTTAGGCATAGACTGTACCATCCGGTAAACACGTGCGTTAGACGGTTTGCATACGCATTCCTCAGCTGTCCCTCGGTCGTTTTCACAAAATAATATTTCTTCAAGGGCATCGCGTGGTATTTGTATACCTGCGGGATCGGTCGGGTCTTTGTGTGATCGAGTCAAACATTCCGAGCTATTCTCCGAACTGAAAACAGTTGCCCGAAATCCTCTCTGAGCCACGACCCAACTGTCGCGTCGGCGTCGGTTGTTCTAGTAAAGGTGGGTAAAGGCATCCGTAGTGGCGTAGTGAATATCTATGTAGATGTTAAAACCAAAAGAATAAAAATGTGGTTAGAACGTACAAACTTATAGTTCAGTCTTTTGTACATGAGATTTTATAATTCACTGTCTCAACATGTTTTTCTAATCCTTAATCTACCCAGACGCTTACGAGTGCAGAAAACCCAGGCTTACGGAAACCCACTTTTTGTTCTGTCATCAAAATTATAACGTATGAGTCAGTGGTGTTCTGTTTTCTTGTATTGACTTGCGTAGCCAGTGGCGGAGTAGAGTTTGATTGCGTTTGATATGATGTATGAATAAAATGTATGATTTTATGATGTGTGTATGCTGGAAGTTTTTGTGTGTTGTAGAAGTTGCGGCATATCTAGAATGTAGGTTTTTTTATGCCTAAGTCTACTAATACACGTGTAGGGTGGATTTGACGGCCCAGTAAGTAGGCTAAGTATAGTTGGTATGTAGGGATCGTGCACATAACTACGTGTGTAGTGTAGTAGACGAAGAAGCCACCAGACACAATGCTGGTACACGTCATCAGACGTATAAGAGTCTCTGGGTGTGTTGACGTTGTCCGAGGATTTAACGCGCGCCACGGCGCCTCTATGGCGCACTGTATATTTTATTTGTCCCCTAGACGATAAATTACCCGTGGGGTGCGCGTATTGTGCGCCATGGCGCGCCATATGTCGTCTTGCAACGACGACGACCGACGTCGACGTCGACCATGGATGTGGGGGGGGGGGCGTTGATGAGAAATAAGTAGCGGCAGCGAAACATCTCACAATTAGTATTATATGCGCATGCCGAGTCTTTGACCTTTCTGCCGGTCGGTTGCGAACACACGATCGCAGCATTAAAATAACTGCGAGTCATATATACGCGGTCTCTATTGCGGTTGTTGAGGTACATAGTAAATCAGAGGGGAGGACAGGACTCGGTGAATAGTGCCTGCCCCGCAGACACACAGACAGACATATAGGTGACTAGATAGTACGTTGTGCAAAGGTATTACCGACATACCTCTCGCTGGAGTGGACACAACAAGAAAAAAATAATGTCGTGGGCGCGTCCCCCAACCTCGGTGATCGTTGTTTTGCTCCTGGGATTATTGGTAATGTTAGTGTTGTTGCATTACCATCGATACACGTGGGATTAGGAAACGGATCACGGGTTACGTCAACAACATTTCAACAGATACGCGACGCAAACAAAAACGCCGGACGTTATTATTAGCGATGACGAAGACGAGCGAAACAGTGACAGCGATGGTGCTGAAAGAGTCGGGGAGGCACACAAACAACCAGCGGCGTTCATCATGCGGCAATCTAATCGAATAGATAGCGAGGAAGGCACAAAGCATGAGAGAGAATATTATGAATGGAAGAAAAAGAAAAAGAAAGAACATGACGAATTGTTGCGGGATCCCTCGTACATGACCAACTCGACAGACTCTACGACGTACACAACACCAACGGCACCCTCCTTGTCACTGATTGAGGAAGGCGATGAACAAGAGGATTTAATTACCGCTGCCACACCCGCCAACAATCATATAGAGCAAAAACACGATCGATCGACACATAACAACGATATCTGTAATAATGGCGACTTGAACGATCCGCGCATAGAGAGTATTGAGAGTTCCTTTGTACAATACAACAATGTCGAACGGAAGAATGTCATTATTGAAGCGATAAAAAAGGAGCCTGCTTTGTCGACGGCCAAGGAGGTTTCGAATGGGTTACGCGCGAGGTCGCTGCGCGCTAAAGCCCTCGACGTTTTCAATGGTTTGATGTAAGCGGCGCGGCGGCCGCCGGTCTTTGTGGCCAGTGTAGTTCACGTACTAAAAACGCCGTTCGCTTTCACGCCATACGAATAATAAATAATTATTGTTGTTGTTGTCCCATGCAAAATACAAATACCTACATATTATTCTAACGTGAAACAGGAAAGTTATAATACCTTTTTTTTGGCATAAAGCCTTTGTCTGTATTCGCTTCTGTGATTGGTATCGGCTGCTCTATAACCGTGCCGCGTGCCGCATATCGTTGCCCGCCACGACGATGCGTGGCCCCAAAAGGGGCCACGAGTAAAGCTGCATACCGCGCATGCCGATGAGTGGCCGAAAATTGACGGCGTGGTTGTTTTGATTTTGTGGTTGTGAAATATTGTTTTGTTAGACAAAGGTATGTTAGGTATGTATAATTTTCTGTTATGGTACACTTTTGTATTTTGTGTCTGGACATCTAAACGCTACTTTATTTTGATTGATTGTAACCGTTGATAGGGTAGCTATATAACAAGCTTAAATTCAATGAGAATAAACCTGCATAGACGCAGATCCATAACCAGTCAAGTCATGTCAAAAGTAATGCCTCGATACATCTATCATGCGAACGCGCTTTTACACACTCATTCGCGCAAAAAGCAATGGATATGTGATTTTTTTTCTTTTGCAGAGTATGGCTTTCTCTCCACGAGACCATAATCCTATATGCCCTCCAAAATTATCGGCCAGACTACCAACAGAGACATTAATACGGCACGAAAATCGCATATTATATTAGAAAGTAGGGACGAGCGCGGCGTGCGGTTTCGCCACATGGGTCATCGAGCCGCACAACGCACCGAAGGCCAACCACTTTACGGTGTTGCAATACATCGAGCGTCGGCAGCGCTGTCGCGCCGTTACCACGACGAAGATTGCAACAGCGAAAATAGAGAGCCTCCCACCATGCTGAAAATTCTAAAAGAACGCCATCGCCTAGGCCACCGGCAGCCAGAGCACGAACATTGTAGTCGTGACCAGCTCTCGGTATTAGATCGCGACTGTTCAAACGCGCTTGCTGCTGCCACCGCGAAAACGAGTGCTGTAACCGCCGATCACGCGTCTGAGCCGATGGAAGTCGATCATAGCAGCGATACGCAGAGTCAACAGCATGAACCGTAAGAACCGATCATTGATCGAATCGTTATTATTAATATTTGAAGACCACAGGGGAAAAATATGTTAAGTCAAAAATTTTGAGAATTGAGTTTATTACTAAAAACGATATGGCTTCGTGCATATTATCCATCTAAAAGACAATACATTGATAAAACGTGACGAGTCTCTGGTAATTACATTCCATGAAAGAGCGTGCTAACTCGCGAAATAATCGGTGACATAAAAACGCTTTTCCTTTGTAGGTATATCCTGATGTACTAACATTTCGGCACATGAGGCAAAGTACTGGGTGAATATTTTGTCATAAGAGGTGTAGAAGAATACAATAGCTTGCTTCTACATGGTGTTAAAAAATAAATATGGCACTAGTTACGTAGCGAGCGTAACGTTTAACTAAAAATTGGTTTCCTGTAAAAATTCATATTATGACTTAACACGTTTTTCCCCTGTGGTCTTAATTTTTTTTTCAAATTATCAAAATACTATCTTGTTATTTATTAGACGGTTGCACGAGAAATTGTGGAATTTTGTGTTGTTTTTTGAATGGACATCACGATGAACATAAAAAATTCACGCGCGGCTCAAACGACGACATCAAATGTATTTTAGCATTTTTCTTCTTTACAGAGCGGACATCATCCCAGCGTCCTCCTCATCCTCTGGTCGTGCCGATACACATGGAGGTGGAGAAGACAACGGACTCGAGTGTACTGTCGACGAAATTCGCATTTTCAGCAAAAAATTTCTGGCCAATATGTCGTCGTTTATCAATATAAAAAAGACAGTAATACGCGATTTAACGTCGCCTTTTTTGATCGTCGACAACACCCGGCCGCTACACAATATTATTCAGAAGTGCATTTCGTTGGAGAACCGCGTCAGCATGAAACACGCGAGTGCCGAAATCATTGTACACGAAGTCTTCCTTCATGTTGTAGATAACGCGAAATACGCGCATCATAATTTCGAGATATTATGCGATATTTTTGCACAAGGACAGTCTATTGACTTTAGTTACGATGTTTATCGCGCTACGAACATCAACAATACAGATGGGTATACGACGTTACATCAGAGGGGTCGGTTAGTAATGCAGGAAGAGTGCGATCGGCAGCTGTTTCGGCAAACGATTGCGAACGCGGAAGCTGTTGACGTCCTGATGCCCCACGTGTTGCATCATTATCGCCTGCATGTACACGACACGGGCGAGGTGCTGGACCTCACCGAAATAACCGGTTATACCGCACAAATTTTGAAGCACGTGCGTATGTCAAATATGAACAATATAATCGATCAATGTCGTGTAACGTTTGTTTCTGCCAAGCGGGTAGGAATAGCGTCGGAAAGTCGTATCGAATTGTTGGACACCCTGTATACATTTTGTGTAGAGAACATTTCGTCGGGTCATTGGCGAAATGTCTATTGTGACCTGCCGCGACGATGCCACGATGACAGCAGCAGCGATGCAATGATAAGTTTAATGGAGCGAGCGGCACGTCAAGCCCTCGCGCCTCTCAGTCGCAGCGCAAACACAACTCGACATGTTGCAGCCGAGGAGTCGTCGTCCGACGCCGACGATGGAGTGCCCTCCGAGACGATTCGCTTTCAATTAAACTGCCCTGGATCGGCTACTATGCTCCACTTTGAAGACGGGCACAGAATGACTATAAACACGTTATACGAAGGCGCGCCTAAAATCTGGCTGTGGGTGTGTCGGGTGGACTTGCAAAAACTGCAGAGTGTGTGTCAAGAACGGCTAAGCAACACACTACAAGCCAATGACATATGCTCAAATGTGCTGAGACACAATATGTTTTTTTTTACTTTGAACTTCTTTCGAACCAACGGTATCAAATATCATCTGATGTTGCAGCCCGCGGGAACCACTGTCATCGTGAAAGAAAATGTTTTGCATCAGGTGGTCAGTTTGGGCTATAACTTTGCCGAAGTGGCGAGCGTGACCACTCACGAGGGTATGTTTTTGCACGAACGCGGCTACACCTTGAACTGCACGTGTTCGAGCGCAGTGAATTCCGCGCCGGTGCGGCTACCGTCAATTTCGCGCGAATATGTCGTTCTGCCGCGACATAACCCGATTTCCTGCGATGAATGCAAAGTCGTGCTTCCCAGCACTTCGGCACTGTACTCGCACTATCGTCGCATGCATCCGCGCTCGCACAGAGAATTCGCGTGTTGTGTTTGTCAGACAGTTTTACAGTGTTCGGAACACCGACAGCACCGGCGAAAATATCACGAGTATATTCCGCAAAAATCGACCGCATGCAGCATATGCTTCAAGAAAATTACCGACATCCATCAGCACATGCGACGAGCCCATCACATTTCATTTTCGCCTACGGCTCTGCAGGTGCTCCCGGCCTTTCGCAAGCATTACCAGGAGCTGCTGCTGACCCCGCCGATTCGACAAACATTGACGCATAAAACATCGCTGTGCACGGCGCTATCGACACAGAAGAACGACGCCCTCAGTACAAAGCTGATACAGGAACGAATTGCCAATTTTGGTGAGTTGTAAATATGTATTCTATGTACCTCACTACCTCCCCTCCTCCATTATTTGTGCGATTTACCTAACGCTTTATTATTCTGTTTCAGTATTCCTGTTACGACATCTGCTGTGCCTCCCCGGCATTTTGCTGCCCGTCAACATCACCGGCACCCCAATTCAGCGGTACAGCGTACAGGTGGACAACGTCGTGATTTTGCAGCGCAATCGAAACGGACCCCTCGTAGTGGATACTACGGAACCGTTCCTATCGTGTATCCTGCCCAATCCTACAACGCGCCTGCCGGAATTTTTCTTCCATACTTTTTATAATGCGGAACGTCTTGCATCGTGCGAAGAGATTATGCAAGCCTGCGAGTCGACAAGCTCTGTGACACCCAAGGTCCCATCGCCGCCGCTATCACCCACCGTCCTCAACGAGGAGAACCCGTCGTCGTGGCCGGACCGCCATGACGACAAGAACGCATACTCACGTAGTTTCGCTGTGAAAACTGAAGTCGCCGCCACTTCAGGCAATGCGTCACCGCCACCCTCTGACTATACTGGCGGTGACTCATCCCCCGTCCGGGCGGCAACCATCGATAAATCCATCTTAGAGTTTTTGTTTCCCACACCATATTTAGCGCTCAGCGACACGGGGATGAGTGACAATAAATGTGGCGTCGCCGCCACGACAGCACTCGACACCCACTCTTATGAGCAAGTGAGCGCCACTATTCAGGATGTACTTTCGTGCGAAGAGATTATGCAAGCCTGCGAGTCGACAAGCTCTGTGACACCCGAGGTCCAATCGCCGCCGCTATCACACACCGTCATCAACGAGGAGAACCCGTCATCGTGGCCGGACCGCCATGATAACAAGAACGCATACTCACGTAGTTTCGCTGTGAAAACTGAGGTCGCCGCCACTTCAGGCAATCCGTCACAGCCACCCTTTGACTATATAGGCGGTACTTCATCCCCCGTCCGGGCGGCAGCCATCGAGCAATCCTTCTTAGAGTTTTTGGTTCCCACACCATATTTAGCGCTCAGCGACACGGGGACGAGTGACAATAAATGTGGCATCGCCGCCACGACATCACTCGACGCCACCTCTTATGAGCATGTGAGCACCACCATGCAGGATGTACTAAATGAGAGGTCTGTGGTGGTCGATCCACCATCCAGCACTGTCAAGAAGGAAGTAGCGGCGTTCGCATTTCACCAATTGGAAAAGACAATGTGTTTACGGTGTGGCAAACTGATAAAAAGTGATGTGTATGCTAAGCATTCAAGAAACTGTAAAGGCACTGTGTGTCAAGCGTGTTCTGCTAGATTCGTCACCAACTACAGCTTGACGAGACACATAAAAAATAAACACGTAAAATAAAAAAATTGTTATTTTATTTTCCTTGACTAAAACTAACAAAAAAACGAATAAACAATACACTAATTGGCACGTACATATTCTGGTCACCCTCTTGAGCAATGATAACAAAAAATAAAATTCATGCAAAATATATACAGTCGGGAGCGATAATATTCGGCCACGAAAGAAGATTTGACCGGCATTTTTTGTTATTTTTTGAATTTAAATTTATTAGTTTTTGGCGTCTAGTAAACGTTTTGCAAATTTCAGTGGCCGAATATTTTCGCTCGCGACTCGACTATATAAACATAAAAAATAAAACCTAGCACTTTAGGAACACATAAACTATTGCACAGTAGTAAAAATAATTGCATGAGGTAGGCGGCATTTTATAAAAATTTGTTTTATTTGACCAAGTAATATTCATACAAAAAAGGAACGAGTGACACTCGTTAATATTTTTTTCGACTTACGTAAAATAAGGCAGTGTGTACACAATACATTTTATACGAAACAACTATATAAAAATATATAAAAACATAAAAAATTGCACATACAGTGCATATTACACTATATTTATATTACGCTAGGTGTAGATAATAAAATGTAAAATGGCTAACATTAGTACAAAAACATCAAAACGCAGACAGAATCGTCACTCAATGCACACACGCTACATATTCTAGTACCTATTAAACTACGTGTTTATAATAAAATTGAAAATGGCAAAACAAATTGAAACGAGAGAGAATCGTCAACTCATGCATACTTCATAACCATACAAAAATATAAGAAAATACATAAAATATTAGATATTATTAGATTATTAGATATTATAATATATTATATTATTATTATATATAAGAATCAATAGATTTCATGTCGACCGCGATGACTTCATTCAACCCGAATATATGTCACTGTATAGTTCCTAAATAACGAGGTTGTACTTTGTTATCAACACCCTTTCGACCACTCGCCTAGTTTCTGGGTACAGCGCGTGGTACAGACGCATACACACTATACACACCAATGGTGTATCGCCGATCTTCTTGTTACAGTGTAAACAGCGATCCCGGAGGCCCCTCTTGCTTGGTGCACCAGCTGATCGCTCTATCTGGAAAACAAAAAGACAAAAACGATGTAGCTCACGCACTCTCGTAATTACACACAATCGAAAAGCTACTGCCTATATTAATGTTTGCGCTTACCTTATCACGTATCGAATCGGTTACTAGCAGAATGCACACTTTCAATTGCACCGGCTTCGTCTGCTTGCATTGAACGGTAGTCGAATATTTAATGGTCAGCGTTGAATGGCCTTCGGGTATCTCTTGTGCACCCTGATTCATCTTCAGACACAATCGGTAGGTAAACAACAATATAATTTTTGAGTAATATGGGCACGTACAGTACAACGTCTGCGTCGACTTGAGACAGCATAAACACTACCTGTGAGTGGCTATGGAGAGTCCGACAGTTATAATCCCGTGAGAACTTAAGCTTACTTAGTATTACGCAATCTAATGAAATCCTTATCTATTTTCTTAGATTTTCTTAGCGTCGTTCCCATGCTTTGTCAGCAGATTAGAAACTTAAAAATATATGTAAAGTGCATAATAAAGTCAGTCATATTGTACACGCCTCTGGCGAAAAAGAAATTTTTTTAAAATAAACTCTCGAGCATCGAGTTGTTAACTCGACGAAAGTTTTTACGTATCTGTTGGTCGCACCGTATCGGCGGCGAGGCTATAACTCGCAGAGAAAAAGTGTCTTGTGGCCTCCCGCGGAGCCGGCACCGGCTGGGAGTGTCGTTCTTGTTTTTGTGGTAATAAAAATGTGACACAAACTGTGATCGCAATCAGTGTGCGCCAAAGTACACCTTTGCAACTTTATTGTAATGTATATTATGTCTTGTAATGCATTGTATCTGCTGGAAGATAAATATACGCGATAAGTCACGCTCCTGCTATCCTATACCTACATTATATTTTTGTTATCGCAGCATTAATTCCGACAACGGACAGGGTCTCATTTCAATTTCTCAAAACCGCGTCGAATTGTCGCAAGTTAGGTAGAAAAATCTGTCAATTGTTTCTTTTAGCACGTAATCTAATAACACTATTAGATGACTCTATGATGAAACCTAAGAACACGACGATAGATACCCCACAGCCACAGTTCATGATTTGGAAATACATGCTAACACAAGGGAAGCTTTCTGCTGTGACGGGGCAACCAAATAACACGAGTAGCGCAAAGAACACAGCTACCGTGAATAGTGGTGTAGTATAGTGGAATAACCTTTTGCGGTCCAATTAAACACGGGATACGAATTATTGAAATAAAAATAAAAAGACAGGGGACCGAATTTCAACCTTATACACACTCAATTCAAAATAACCCAAAATATAGCAGTTATAAAAAAATAAAAGATAATTAAGATTCCGTGTGCGGTCTAATCGTGAGCATTTCCGCCTGAGATCCACCGGGCTAAATAGAAGAAATCGGCTGCAAACGACCGCATCTGTCGGTGGTGTACTAGCGGTGATGCTCTGATGTCGCTCGTGTTTCTGGTCGCTCCAGTCTAGGCAGCTATTTTTTTTCGCCAGAGCGCAGCAGATCACGTGACCCCTGCGCGCGTCATACGTCATTATATACGGGGAGCTCAACGTTATTTCCCAGGCCCACCAATGTATACAGGGTGTTCGTAAAACACACAACCGACGACCCGCACGACACCAGTCATCTGTCACTTGTCATGTGTCACCTGTCAACAATCAGCTGTTCCTTTATAGGTATAAAAAGCGCGCATAGCACGATGCGCCACGTGACTTTGGTGACGTGGCATCTGTCATAATATACGGGGTGTTTGAGGGTGATTTTTGTGCCTCATAACGGTATACAATAACATTGACACCGTACAACGCCTTTTGCCTTCTTAGGGCAGCCGGCGAGGTTTGTGACTACTCGCAAGCCGCGTGTAGTCAGTGCTCATTCAATTGTTTCTAATTGACACTTTTTCTTTTCTTTGTCTTAGCTCTGCTCCCTTGGGCAATTCGCCAATTAATTGCCGCTTAGTAAAAATATTAATTTCTATACCGCTGGGCCGGGCGGACCGGTCGACACCCACAAGTGGCGCCATCCCACGACCACCTACGGAATTACCCAAAAGGCATTTCACAATCCTACTTTAAATAAATTCTGTAATTAATTCTTTGTTTTATTTTTTACTCAACTTTACCCATGAGGTCAAAATCCAGTTGTTAAATAGCAAATGAAAAACTAATATACAATATAATTATTCGCTTTCGAATTTTTCCGTGCTGCACGTGGGTAGGTTTTTCAAACATCTGCAAGTAATACAAATAAATTGTATAATTAAACCTCACGAGAAAGTTATTTGTTAAAGGCTTACGAAAAAAAAAATATGGTTAGGTGAACTAATTCCTAATAAAATTATTGATTTACTAAATATAGGTTGTGTTAATTTAGCTAAACTTAAATTATTAAACATAGGAAATTTTCATTGTAAAAATCATATCTATAACGATTTACTTTGTGCTAGAGAAACCGTATTTTTATTAAGATCTTGGTATATAAATAAAACTACTTAAAATGTATTCCTTCTTTTTATTTTCCCCAAAATTACCCACACTTAAATAATACTACAATCTACTATATCTAACATGCAAAAGCTACAAATTATATACATATAAATCTTTCCTTATAAATTAACTTTCGATGATGTCTATCTAATATTTTACAAATTATATCTTCACTTTGTTTGATTCTTCTTTCAAATCGAAGAATGTATGCTAAGTGATGTAAAAAGTCGCTTTTTCGAGCTTGTTTATATGCATAATTCCAGACTACTAATAAACGCACTATGTTTTTGTCTTCGCTAAATTTCACAGACTTCTTCATTTTTGTAAACATAAATTTACCAGAATAATTGATATTATTAATTTCTTGGATTATTTCTCCTATTTCCCTTCTTCTCTTGACCATCAAAATAATGTGAAGGTACATGCTTCGAACCATCAAGCCGTATAAAATGTTGATGCGTTAAACAGGCTAGACATGGTTCACCACGTGGGACATCCGATTCACCCTGACATTTAGGACATTTATATCTTGCTGGAACAGGCATGTTTTTTCTTGTGTTCCTAAGTCAAACTAAAGGATTTTTCCCTTTAAACCCTTTTATACTTACCTACCCACCCGAAAAACTTCTCCCAGTCGGAAAAAAGAATCAAAAATTAATTGAAAAATGATGGGAATGATATATGGGGCAAAGCTTGGCTGCTGTTGGTTGTAGCCCTCGCACCCTAATCCATTTTGGATGCTTGGAATAAACCTGTTTCAAGAGGTATTGATGGTGGTGGGAGTATATCTTACCTTATTTAAAGAGCTTCCGTACTGCAGACTGTTTAGAATTTAGTGCAACACCGACGTTGTTATCTTTGAGTTTAACCAGTATACACGATGTCAAAAGTACGTCAGGAAGTTTGTATCGATTTTAAAGGTTATCCTTTAGCCAGTGGGTTTATACCGAAGGAGTTGGCTGTGTATGATGGAGCGCGATTTTGCAGCTTTCTCTTCAAACCTCCGCATGGTAGGAAATTTTTAAAACCTGCAGATCTTAAAATAGTCGAACATTTGGAGGAAAAATACCATGGACTAATGTGGAAGTCTGGCTATTTGGACTTGAACCAATTTGAAAGTGTTTTACGTGACATCCGTCTTCAGTATGACTCTCCTAAATTTCTGGTTAAGGGAGATGTAAAGGCAACTTGTTTAAAACAGATTTTTGATTTGTGTCTTATATTTAGTGTTCCTTTAAAGACTGAACCTAAGTTAAGTAAATATAAAAAAGTTGTAGAATGTTTTCATCATAAGGACTTTAATGTTTGGCATTGTGCCTGTACTAATGTCAAGTTATTGCATAATTTCCGACATTGTTTTTAAATGACATGGAATAACGTATATAACATATTTTTTTGTTTTATTTATTAGTATAGTTCGATTAGTCTAAGTAAAATGATTAGCCGCAGTGTAGATTGTACTGATTGCTTAGACGACGGTCTTGGCGTCATTCATACTTTTGAAGAAAGACTGATTACGTTTGAAAATTGGACCAATAAAGTTACTCCTAAAGACTTAGCACAGGCTGGTGTTTATTACACCCAACGATTAGATATAGTTAAATGTGCATTTTGTCATTGTGAGTTTGCTAATTGGAAGGAAGAAGATGATCCGTTAGCCGATCACTATAAGTACTCTAAACATTGCCGGTTAGCTAAAGTATTGTGGAAGTGTCGACAAATGAAAAAGGTAGTCACACTCCGAAGCTTGAAAAAGATAAAACCCGAACCGCTCCGAACTCTCCATGTTAGTTCTCTGTTCTTAATACCGCTATTGGTGTTATTAACCAGTGGAATTATACACCCTTATGATATTATAAATCTCTATTCTTCGACGCTTTAAATCATTTTAACGCGTTGATCTCCAGTTAACGCCTGTTGATACCCTATTGCTGTCTGGTTAGCGCCCTGCTGTTGTCCTGTTGATACCCTATTGCTGTCTAGTTAGCGCCCTGTTGTCCTGTTAACGCCCGGTTGCTGTCCGGTTAACGTCCGGTTGCTGTGGAATTATACACCTTTATGATATTATAAATCTCTATTCTTCGACGCTTTAATTCATTTTGACGCCAGTCATGGCTCTGTTAAGTTCGTCCGTCATTCTGCTAGTTGCAGTAGTACACAACGTATTTTACGTTTATCGGCCTTTTAATGTTAGAAACGCCTCTGTTTTGTTCGATTTTGGAGATTATAACGCTAGCAGTCCATGGATTCTGATGGCTTTCAACCCTCAGATTACTGGCCACATACCCGTATTCTCCGCCACGATACCTACATCAAACAGCAGCAGCAGCAGCTCTTTTCGCTACAAGGTTCAGTTTCTCTTTCAAGATTCGACGATTGGTGAAACAGGATGGCTGTCATTCCTTAGCAAGTGCAAGAATGAGACCGCATCTCCTACTATTACTACTACTACTAATTCTACACTAACCCCATCTCTATCTGAAACTATAAATAGTATTTCCAGTGTACTTGTATTCATAGCTGTAACCTGTTTAATAGTATTCACTAATTTTGTATATAAAATAGCTAAATATCGATATAAATTGTGGTTAAATAAATAATTTTCTATAATTACTAGTTTTATTACATATTCGTACCTCGAAAAACGCGTCTCAAAACTTTGTACCATAGATTTATAAATATATAGCACAATTTTGTCAGATTTAATGAGCTCACTTTCATTGTATAAATCCACTAAACCACTAATTAGACTGCTTATCGCTGGTACAACCGTCAGCCGGACCACGCTCGTCGATGCTCAACCGGCCTGCGGCGACATACCGTCATCCAGTTCGTTTTCACTCGGTAGTCCTCGGTGGCTTTCGGCCCAAAAATATGTATATGTATTTTGCGGTTAAAATACTGTAATTGTTGGACTTAATGAATTACTCGTAGACTTGAATTATGTGTGTTTTTTTATTCAAGAAAATCTGGTAACAAACTAAGACACTTACAATATGGTATTTTTCTTTATATAGTAAAATGATCCTAAAAGTGAAGATAAATCCTGGCATAAATAGATAAAATACGGGAATTACATGAATTAACAAATATCAGAGATTATCATAGTAGATATAACTCAGTATGAAAAGATAACACCTGGTATAATGTAATGTAAGGTAAAATTCGATAATTATCATAAAAAGATAAAGTCCAGCATGAAAGATAAAATACGGTAAAAAGGCGACGCAGCATCTTCTCGAGTCTTATCTGTTGGTGAGGGTATTCTCCAGTGGCGTATCCTGGTAGTTTGGTTGTGATACATAACTCCTCCCGTCTGATACACAACTCCAACCTTGGTCTGATGATGCAATCTTTATTGCATAAAATATTGTGGTATACGCGGCAAGGCCCTCGACAGCAACACCGTTTCGTGTGTACTTGGAGACGACGCGACGACGAGCCGTTCCCGATATCATCGGCTGCGAGTGCAACGACTGGCACACGTGATGTATGTTAAAATATAAAGCAACTATTTTATTATTATTATAGTATCCACCTAAAACACATACAACACACCTACTACGTCACGTCTCATTACAGAAGCATTCTGCAGGCTCTAGCCCACTTTTTCACCATACACTCATTGAGAGACAGCTTCGGATAGACTCAGCAACACTTTATTTTTTAATACATGTAACTGAAATATTTCATTTCTACGCCACTGAGAACTTCCTTACGGGTCTACAATCAACTTTGGCATTACGTGGACATTCAACAGACTCCAGCTCATGCTTTTCACCTACACTTATTGAGTGACAACCTCAGATTGACTCAGCAGCTTTCATTTTTCAATACATGTTACAGTAATATTTAATTTCTACGCCACTGAAAGCGTCCGCACGGGTCTACAATCAACTTTGGCATCACAGAGGCATTCTGCAGGCTCTAGCCCACTTTTTCATCCTACACCCAATGAGAGACAACCTCGGATAGACTCAGCAACACTTAACTTTTTAATACATGTAACTGAAATATTTCACTTCTACGCCACTGAGAGCTTCCGTACGGGTCTACAATCAACTTTGGCATTACGTGGACATTTCAAGGACTCCTGCTCATGCTTTTCACCTACACTCATTGAGTGACAACCTCAGATTGCCTCAGCAGCCTTCATTCTTCAATACATGTTAGAGTAATATTTAATTTCTACGCCACTGAAAGCGTCCGCACGGGTCTACAATCAACTTTGGCATGACAGAGGCATTCTGCAGGCTCTAGCCCACTTTTTCATCCTACACCCAATGAGAGACAACCTCGGATAGACTCAGCTACACTTTATTTTTTAATACATGTAAATGAAATATTTCATTTCTACGCCACTGAGAGCTTCCGTACGGGTCTACAATCAACTTTGGCATTACGTGGACATTTCAACGACTCCAGCTCATGCTTTTCACCTACACTCATTGAGTGACAACCTCAGATTGACTCAGCAGCCTTCATCTTTCAATACATGTTACAGTAATAGTGAATTTCTACGCCGCTGAAAGCATCCGCACTTCGCAAACCATACTTGACATACTCCAAATTGACTTCTGTCCAATTACACGAAACTTTCTGGGATATTGTTTGGCGGGTGCAACCAATCGTTGTCGTAGCGCTATTGCTGTTGTTGAGGCGTTCACGTTCAATGCGTAATGTTTTCTCAAACTCCGCTACCCCTGGCAACTTTCGGCTCATCTTGTACTTTCGTCGTCGTTCGCCGCGCCAGTGTTGTTTGAACTTTGACGATGCCACCACGGTGTTGTATTCCTGATTTGTCTGATCGTTGCGAAAACACGCACCGACAATATTTACGATACCTGGATCGAGACCCAGATAGTAACGATAGTCCGCACGTCGTCCTTGATATCCTTGTTCTTCTTCTTGACGCTGCTGCGTCACTGCTTCGTCATCGCCATCATTCCCGGCTTTTTGTTTCAATTTTTTTTGCGACTTCTCTTACACGGCACTGCTACTGATGTTTATATTTTGTCGCTAGTACCATTGTTTTGTCGGTTTCGCCAACGATTCATTAACAGTGAACAGTATAACATTTGTGGTAAATGATTTGGCTCTGCTCCCTAGGGCAATTCGCCAATTAATTGCCGCTTAGTAAAAATATTAATTTCTATTCCGCTGTGCCAGGCGGACCGGCCGACACCCTCGCCCACAAGTGGCGCCATCCCACGACCATCTACGGAATTACACAAAACTATGGCCAAACAGAAAACTGCTTGATGGTGAGCGCAACGTAGTTCGAAAATGGGCCGCCAAGAGTTGCCCGGCTCTTGCATCGACTGCTGGCAGCACGCTCGCAGCGCCCCCTCACTAACGCTTGACGGCCAATCTTCGAACTAACTGAAGGTTGTCCACTTCGTGCCTACTCGGAGGTCCTCGGTGGCTCTCGGTCCAATCTTCGATAAGTTCGAAGATTTTCCGCCAAGCGTTAATGAGGGGGCGCTGCGAGCGTGCTGGCAATACTGGCAGCTATTTTGCACTCTCACCAAAGTCGAGGCGAAAAATATCTATTTTGCGTTTTTTTCTCCGCGTCCCCAGCTAGAGTGTAAAATTGCTGCCAGCACTGCCAGTTCTGCCAGCATTCTGACCATGCGCACTACGGTCTATATGTATGTAGTAGCATAATAATATTATTTTGATGCACTATGATGTACTCTCAGGGATTTTTTGGGTGATCGTTGGCTAACGGTCGCTGACACGAGAGTTTAAGTTTTAGGGGACAGTTTTGGTAAACTAGAAATCGTTCGTTTACGTACTCCAGTATATCTTACTTGTCGCGACGTCGATGAAAAGCTCGTATCAATTCGCGTAATGCCGGGCGTCTATTCCGGCCAAATTTTTGACTTGTTGCCTTGCTATTTGTACCGCTCGATGTGCGTAGCATGAGGTTTGCGGTATATGTATGTAAATAATAATATTATGTATGGTTTTATATCAATAAAAGTCTATATTATTATTATTACTATTATTAATACAATTGGAAATATAGGGGTCTAAACTTCGAAATTTTTATAAGCAGTTTTTTAAAAATATTTCCGGAACTGAGGTTTAAAGGAAAATCATATAAGAGAAAATTATAGATCTTACTTAACTGCAACTTGTAGGTTATGATTTTTTTTTAATAAAACGAATCAGTCGCGAGATATGATCGATTAAATGTCCGATTTGGAAATTTCATGGGTATAATAACCCTGTAAAAATTTGAAATTTTTTTTTAAATTCAAAAATACTGACATTTTATGGTTCCTTATGTCACAGTGAAGGCAAATAAATGGAAAATGGCAAAAAATTGGTAACATTAACTATATTTTTAATTTTTCAATTTTTCACAAAATCCGGCAAAAAACTGGAAAAAATTTGACACTGCTTTATGTTTTTATTTTTTCTCAGTTATTTGAAGTTTTTAGTAAAAAATGTATATAACTAATTAGATAGAGTATAAAATTGTCTAACTTTTTAATAATAAACAATTTTTCGATAGGACGTATACTTTTGGAAATATAGGGCTCTAAACTTGGAAATTTTTATAAGCAGTTTTTTAAAAATATTTCCGGAACTATCAGGTTTAAAGGAAAATCATATAAGAGAAAATTATAGATCTTACTTAACTGCAACTTTTAGGTTATGAGAATTTTTTAAATAAAACGAACCAGTGGCGAGATATGAGCGATTTAATGGCATAATTGAAAACTTCATGGGTATACCCCTGTAAAAATTTTCAAAAAAATTATTTTTTTTAATTCAAAAATTCTGACATTTTATGGTTCCTTATGTCAAAGTGAAAGCAAATAAATGAAAAAATGGCAAAAAATAGGTAAAATTAACTATATTTTTAATTTTTCAATTTTTCACAAAATCCGGCAAAAAATCGGAAAAAATTTGACACTGCTTTATGCTTTTATTTTTATCTCAGTTATTTGAAGTTTTTAGTAAAAATGTATATAACTAATTAGATAGGGTATAAAATTATCTAACTTTTAATAATAAACAATTTTTGGATAGGACGCATACTTTTGGAAATATAGGGGTTTAAACTTGGAAATTTTTATAAGCAAATTTTTTAAAATATTTCCGGAACTATCAGGTTTAAGGGAAAATCATATAAGAGAAAATTATAGATCTTACTAAACTGCAACTTTTAGGTTATGAAAATTTTTTAAATAAAACGAACCAGTGGCGAGATATGAGCGATTTAATGGCATAATTGAAAATTTCATGGGTATACCCCTGTAAAAATTTTCAAAAAAATTATTTTTTTAATTCAAAAATTCTGACATTTTATGGTTCCTTATGTCAAAGTGAAAGCAAATAAATGAAAAAATGCAAAAAATCTGTAAAATTAACTATATTTTTAATTTTTCAATTTTTCACAAAATCCGGCAAAAAATCGGAAAAAATTTGACACTGCTTTATGTTTTTATTTTTATCTCAGTTATTTGAAGTTTTTAGTAAAAATGTATATAACTAATTAGATAGGGTATAAAATTGTCTAACTTTTAATAATAAACAATTTTTGGATAGGACGTATACTTTTGGAAATAGAGGGGTTTAAACTTGGAAATTTTTATAAGCAAATTTTTTAAAATATTTCCGGAACTATCAGGTTTAAAGGAAAATCATATAAGAGAAAATTATAGATCTTACTTAACTGCAACTTTTAGGTTATGAAAATTTTTTAAATAAAACGAACCAGTGGCGAGATATGAGCGATTTAATGGCATAATTGAAAATTTCATGACCCCGTAAAAATTTAAAAAAAATTTTTTTTTTTTAAATTCAAAAATTCTGTCATTTTATGGTTCCTTATGTCAAAGAGGAAGCAAATAAATGAAAATATGGCAAAAAATTGGTAAAATTAACTATATTTTTAATTTTTCAATTTTTCACAAAATCCGGCAAAAAATCGGAAAAAATAATTCTTAATAATACATCGGATATTTGGGATATAACATGTATATTTATTATTTATTATATTATCTGATAGACTAAGCAACATTTAATTTTTTAATACATGTAACTCAAATATTTCATTTCTACGCAACTGAGAACTTCCGTACGGGTCTACAATCAACTTTGGCATCACAGAGGCATTCTACAGGCTTTAGCTCACGTTCTCGCTTTACACTCATTGAGAGACAGCCTCGGATAGACCCAGCAACACTTAATTCTTTAATACATGTAACTGAAATATTTCATTTCTACGCCACTGAGAGCTTCCGTACGGGTCTACAATCAACTTTGGCATTACATGGATATTTCACATACTCCAGCTCATGCTTTTCACCTACACTCATTGAGTGACAACCTCAGATTGACTCAGCAGCCTTCATTTTTCAATACATGTTAAAGTGATATTTAATTTCTACGCCACTGAATGCGTCCGCACGGGTCTACAATCAACTTTGGCATCACAGAGGCATTCTGCAGGCTCTAGCCAATTTTTCACCATACACTCAATGAGAGACAACCTCGGATAGACTCAGCAAAACTTAATTTTTTAATAAATTTAACTGAAATATTTCATTTATACGCCACTGAGAACTTCCGTACGGGTCTACAATCAACTTTGGCGTTACGTGGACATTCAACAGACTCCAGCTCATGCTTTTCACCTACACTCATTGAGTGACAACCTCAGATTGCCTCAGCAGCCTTCATTCTTCAATACATGTTAGAGTAATATTTAATTTCTACGCCACTGAAAGCGTCCGCACGGGTCTACAATCAACTTTGGCATGACAGAGGCATTCTGCAGGCTCTAGCCCACTTTTTCATCCTACTCCCAATGAGAGACAACCTCGGATAGACTCAGCTACACTTTTTTTTTTTAATACATGTAAATGAAATATTTCATTTCTACGCCACTGAGAGCTTCCGTACGGGTCTACAATCAACTTTGGCATTACGTGGACATATCAAAGACTCCAGCTCATGCTTTTCACCTACACTCATTGAGTGACAACCTCAGATTTGTTGTATTTGATAGCAAGACGGCATTTATTTCTAATATTTTAACAACTTTTTATTAACTGACAATGACAACTACTACAAGTTAATCTAAAAATAATAACTGGTAATAAGGTAACTGGTGAATTCAAATATGGTGAGTGGATTCTCTTCTTATTACAACACTCCCTCTCACGCACCATGTATCTGAAGACCTAAATGTTTGCATAGGTAAACATGCCTTTTCGGATTCAAAGATTTCGTCAAAACATCAGCATACATATCTTCTGTCCGACGGTATCCAATTTCAATTTCTCCTCTCTGAACAGTGTCTCGAATAAAATGTTGCTTGATGTCAATATGCTTTGATTTTGAATTAATGATATTGTTGGTAGCTAAAGCTTGTGCAGCTTGATTATCATTGAGGATCAAAACTTTATCCAAAAATATACCCATATCAATAGCTAAACTTTTCAAATGTAATGCTTCTTTTGCAGCTTGAGTAAGTGCCATATATTCCGCTTCGGCGGTGGAAAGTGCGACTGTTTTTTGTTTTCTAGATTCCCAGCTAACTATACCATTTGCATACATAAAACAATAGCCAGTGTATGATTTTCGGTCTATGGAACATGAACCCCAATCTGCATCTGTTAGACCAATCAATGGTTTATTAGTTTTCTTATACGTCAAACTATAATTTTGAGTTCCTTTCAAATAACGTAAAACCCTCTTTGCTGCCGTCCAGTGTGCTGCTCCATGACAATTGTTGAATTGGCTGAGATAGCTCACAGCATATGAAATATCGGGACGAGTGGCGACAGATAGGTACATTAAAGAACCAATGAGATTTTGGTAAGGAACATCTATTTTTTCTTCTTCATTTGCCTTTTTTAATTTCAGATATACTTCCATTGGTGAAGATACGATTTTGCAATTTTCCATGTTGAATTTTCTTAGGATATCTTTAACATACTTGTTTTGATTTACTTTTATTGAATTTTCTTCTTGTGTAAACTCCAAACCAAGACAATATTTCAAATTTCCTAAATCACGTATGTCAAAGAAATGTGTTAGACATCTTTTTAGCTTTTCATAGACATTTTTATCAGAATAGGCAATAATTAAGTCATCCACATATACAGCTGCTACCAATTTTTCTCCCTCTTTTGTGGATGTGTATATGCATGGATCAGCTGTTGATGTTTTAAGTCCAAATTGTTTCAGTTTTTCATCAAGTTTTCTAAACCATTGTCTACCTGCTTGTTTCAGCAAATATAGTGCCTTTTTAAGTAAACAAACTTTTTCTTTTGAGCCTTTTCTTAAATGCTCTAGCATTATTCTTGCTTTATGCGACAATTCTGCATCACCATTTTGGCATATAATTTTTTGAATGTATTTTTTCAAATAATTTGGTATTTCCATATATATCTCTTCTTCAATATCTCCATTTAAGAATGCTGTGGTAACATCTAATTGACCAATATTTAAATTTTGTTCTGCAGCCAGTCCTAGTAACATTCTGATTGAACTAAGTTTTGCTACAGGAGCAAAAGTTTCTGAAAAATCTACGCCTGGTCTTTGAGAGAAACCTCTTGCAACCAGTCTAGCTTTTCTTCGTTCTAATGTACCATCTGAATTGAATTTTTCTTTTAAAACTATTTTACAGCTCACTACGTTTTTGTTTTCTACTTTGTCAACTATTGTCCAAGTTCCATTTTTTATATGAGCTTCAATTTCATTTTTTATTGCTTCTTCCCAAATATGATTATTATTATTTTCTATATATTCTTCTTCTCCGCAAAAATTTATTATTTCAATATTTTTATTTCCCATTTCATAATCCTTTGTCCATATCGGGGGATTTCTATTTCTTTTTTGTTTGATCATACTTTCATTTTGCACCTCATTTATGTGTTCTTCTTCGTCTCTATCAGTGTCTTTGTTATCTTCATTTATTTCATTTTCTTGATCATCTATAAAACTTTCATTTGCATCTTCATATTTTTCATCATTGTCTTCAACTTCTGGTTCATTTTTATTGTACCTATTCTTATTCTGAAAATGTATTTCAATTCGATCAACTTCTTGATTTTCATCTATTTCATCAAAATCTTCAGATTCTTGAATTTCTCTTAAATTTTGAGATTCAAAAAAATTATAATTATCTTCTTTTTCAAATATTTCACTGAAGCTTCTCAACACTTTAACATCCCGGCTTACTATAATTCTTCTTAGTTGTGGCATCCAGATTCTGTAGGCTTTTGAGGTTTCTGAATAGCCCATGAATATACCTTCATCTGCTTTGGCTTCTAGTTTACTTCTAGTGTGTCTTTTATTTAAAACAAAAGCTTTTGCTCCAAAAATATGAAAATGACGCACAGAGGGAACTCTTTCAACCCATAATTCAAAAGGAGTTTTTCCGTTTTTCAATGCATTTGACGGACATCTGTTTAGAATATAATTAGCAGTGTGAACAGCTTCCGCCCAGAACATTAAGGGTAATTCAGCATCAATAAGAAGACATCTGGCTTTTTCAATAATTGAGCGATTTTTACGTTCTGAAATGCCATTCTGCTGAGGTGTGTGTGGAGCTGTAAGACGTCTTTTTATACCATGCTTCTTTAAAAATATGTCAAATTCGACATTACAAAATTCTCCGCCATTATCTGATTGTACGTATTTTATTTTATTTTTGTGCTGATTTTCCATTTCACTTTTATACTCTTTGAAGTGTTCAAATACTTCATTTTTATTTTTCATGAAATATACTTTTGTGTATCTGGAATATTCATCCGTAAAAGTAACAAAATATTTATTTCCACCTGGAGATTGTACTCTAAATGGACCCCATACATCTGTGTGGATAACTTCAAGAACTTCTTGACTGTAACTATCAATTTCCCTTTTTGGAAATGGTAATCTGGTTAATTTTCCTTTTATGCATGTGTCACAATCTGATAATTTTTCATTTTTATTAATGGTTATACCAGCAATGGTTTGATTTGACTGCATTTTTTAAGTCAGTTTCATTAAGATGACCAAGTTTTCTATGCCAAGTAATTATTTGTTCATTAGCTATCAAAGCTTCATTATTTTCAATTAATTCTTCAAAATAGTAGAAGTCTTTTTTTCTTTGGGCTCTCATTATTGTTTTTCCTCGTAGATCCTTAATGACAGCTTCATTTTTCTTAAACAATACGTTGTATCCATTTTCGGTTATCTTCGCCACCGACATTAAATTTGTGGACAGATCTGGAACATGAAGTGTGTTTTTCAGTTCTATTGTTTGATCATTTGAGTCTTGAAATATCACTTTTCCTATTCCATGTATTGAAGCTGTCTTGTCGTTTGATGCTAATTTTAGAAAATTTCTATCATTTGTGGTATCATATTCTACAAATTTTGAATTATTATTACACATGTGTGAAGTACATCCACTGTCTAGACACCATTGTTTAGTATTTTTGGATATATCATCATTTAAGGAAAGACAGACCTCAGCTTTGTAAGAAAAAGATTTTTGATTTTTTGATCTACAATCTTTAGCCCAGTGCCCAAATTTCGAGCATTTGGCGCATTTAACTTTAGAATTTTTGTATTCGTAATTTCGACTTTCAAAATTTTTATTTTCTCTATTTGATCCTCCATAATTTTTGAATTGATTAGGTTTATTTTGTTGATAATGCTTACGTCTTCCATAGAATGCTTCTTCGTTACTGGTACTTGAGTGATTTTTGCTGCGAGCTTCACTTTCTTCAAGAATTTTTATTTTGAAATTTTCTGGATTAGGTAATTCGTCTCTTGATTCAATGGCAATTCGGAAATTTTCATAAGAATTTGGTAGGGAATATAACATCATAATACTCAGAAGATCATCATTTATTTCTATTTCCATTTCTCCTAATTTATCTACAGTGTCAGTAAATTTATTCAAAAATTCACGTGGATCTTCATTTTCTTGCATCTTGTATAAAATTAAACTTTTTAACAATAATGCTTTTCTTGCAGGTCCTTTGCTTTGAAAGTTCTTATTCAAGGTATCCCAAATTTCATTTGAAGTGTCACAATTTTTAATTTGTTTTAGTTCCATTGGAGAAATCATTAAAATTAACTCACTTTTAGCATTTTGATCTTCTTTTTCCCATTTTTCTTTCTCAGTTTGCTCTGCATTATTATGTGGTTTCTTTGCTTTTCCAGAAACGTAGTCCCATAATCCATTTCGTGTTAAAACAGCTTTAGCTTGCATCTTCCAAGTGTCATAATTATCTTTTTTTAAAGGATCAATTTTGTAGCTTGTCGACATCTTACTATACAATTATTGTTGTACTTATTTTTCGTATGTCTTATTAATGAGATCCTGGGCCCATAACCTGTTGTATTTGATAGCAAGACGGCATTTATTTCTAATATTTTAACAACTTTTTATTAACTGACAATGACAACTACTACAAGTTAATCTAAAAATAATAACTGGTAATAAGGTAACTGGTGAATTCAAATATGGTGAGTGGATTCTCTTCTTATTACAACAAGATTGACTCAGAAGCCTTCATCTTTCAATACATGTTACAGTAATAGTGAATTTCTACGCCGCTGAAAGCGTCCGCACTTCGCAAACGATACTTGACATACTCCAAATTGACTTCTGTCCAATTACACGAAACTTTCTGGGATATTGTTTGGCGGGTGCAACCAATCGTTGTCGTAGCGCTATTGCTGTTGTTGAGGCGTTCACGTTCAATGCGTAATGTTTTCTCAAACTCCGCTACCCCTGGCAACTTTGGGCTCATCTTGTACTTTCGTCGTCGTTCGCCGCGCCAGTGTTGTTTGAACTTTGACGATTCCACCACGGTGTTGTATTCCTGATTTGTCTGATCGTTGCGAAAACACGCACCGATAATATTTACGATACCTGGATCGAGACCCAGATAGTAACGATAGTCCGTACGTCGTCCTTGATATCCTTGTTCTTCTTCTTGACGCTGCTGCGTTACTGCTTTTTGTTTCAAATTTTTTAGCGACTTCTCTTACGCGGCACTGCTACTGATGTTGATGTTTTGTCGCTAGTACCATTGTTTTGCCGGTTTCGCCAACGATTCATTAACAGTGAACAGTATAACATTTGTGGTAAATGATTTGGCTCTGCTCCCTAGGGCAATTCGCCAATTAATTGCTGCTTAGTAAAAATATTAATTTCTATACCGCTGTGCCAGGCGGACCGGCTGACACCCTCGCCCACAAGTGGCGCCATCCCACGACCATCTACGGAATTACACAAAACTATGGCCAAACAGAAAACTGCTTGATGGTGAGCGCAACGTAGTTCGAAGATGGGCCGCCAAGAGCAGCCCGGTTCTTGCACCGAGGTCTATAATTAGACTGCTGGCAGCACGCTCGCAGCGCCCTCACACTAACGCTTGACGGCCAATCTTCGAACTAACCGAAGGTTATCCACTTCGTGCCCACTCGGAGGTCCTCGGTGGCTCTCGGCTGCACGAAACCTTGCTAACGACTGGTGAATAGACCAGCGTTCTCACACTTGAAAGCGTCCCCAAGCGCGTCTACACAAAAAAGTGAGCGGGGCGTTGCCTCTGCCCAGCAACAGCACGGTGCACCTGCACAGCAACAGCACGGTGCACCTGCACAGCACAGGTGCCTCGTGTCGAGCACTTTTAGCGCGCTTTACCTGGAAATTTTTCCGCTGATGATGCAATTTTTTTTAGCATATAATATCGTGGTATACGTGACAAGGCTCACGGCAGCAACACCGTTGTGTGTGTAGGGCCACCTAGAGTCGACGACGACGAGCCGTTCCCGATATCGCCTGCTGCGAGTGCACAGGTTGACCGTACCTCGTGTCGATCAATTTTAGCGCGCTTTACCTGGAATTTTTTCCGCTGATGATGCAATCTTTTTTAATATTGTGGTATACGCGGTAAGACCCTCGACAGCAACACCGTTTCGTGTGTAGGGCTACCTGGAACCGACGACGAGTCGTTCTCGATATCGTCGGCTGCGAGTGCACCGGTTGGCACACGCGATGTATGTTAAATATAAAGAAACTATTTTATTATTATTATTATTATAGTAACCACCTAAAATACATACAACGTACCCACTACGTCACGTCTCATCACAGAGGCATTCTGCAGGCTCTAGCCTACTTTTTTACCCTACACTCAATGAGAGACAACCTTGGATAGACTCAACAACACTGTATTTTTTAGTACATGTTACAGTAATATTTCATGTCTACGCCACTGAGAGCTTTCGTACGGGTCTACAATCAACTTTGGCATTACGTGGGCATTCCCCAGGCTCTAGCCCACTTTTTCATCCTACACTCATTGAGTGACAACCTCGGATAGACTCAGCAACACTGTATTTTTTAATACATGTAACTGAAATATTTATTTTCTATGCCACTGAGAGCTTCCGTACGGGTCTACAATCAACTTTGGAATTACGTGGACATTCAACAGACTCCAGCTCATGCCTTTCACCCACACTTATTGAGTGACAACCTCAGATTGACTCAGTAGCCTTCATTTTTCAATACATGTTAAAGTAATATTTAATTTCTACGCCACTGAATGCGTCCGCACGGGTCTACAATCAACTTTGGCATCACAGAGGCATTCTGCAGGCTCTAGCCCACTTTTTCACCACACACTCAATGAGAGACAACCTCGGATAGACTCAGCAACACTTAATTTTTAAATAAATTTAACTGAAATATTTCATTTATACGCCACTGAGGACTTCCGTACGGGTCTACAATCATCTTTGGCATTACGTGGACATTCAACAGGCTCTAGCCCACTTTTTCACCCTACACTCATTGAGTGACAACCTCGGATAGACTCAGCAACACTGTATTTTTTAATACATGTAACTGAAATATTTATTTTCTACGCCACTGAGAGCTTCCGTACGGGTCTACAATCAACTTTGGCATCACAGAGGCATTCTACAGGCTTTAGCTCACGTTCTCGCTTTACACTCATTGAGAGACAGCCTCGGATAGACCCGGCAACACTTAATTCTTTAATATATGTAACTGAAATATTTCATTTCTACGCCACTGAGAACTTCCGTACGGGTCTACAAACAACTTTGGCGTTACGTGGACATTCAACAGACTCCAGCTCATGCTTTTCACGTACACTCATCGATTGACAACCTCAGATTGCCTCAGCAGCCTTCATTCTTCAATACATGTTAGAGTAATATTTAATTTCTACGCCACTGAAAGCGTCCGCACCGGTCTACAATCAACTTTGTCATGACAGAGGCATTCTGCAGGCTCTAGCCCACTTTTTCATCCTACACCCAATGAGAGACAACCTCGGATAGACTCAGCAACACTGTATTTTTTAATACATGTAACTGAAATATTTATTTTCTACGCCACTGAGAACTTCCGTACGGGTCTACAAACAACTTTGGCATCACAGAGGCATTCTACAGGCTTTAGCTCACGGTCTCGCTTTACACTCATTGAAAGACAGCCTCGGATAGACCCAGAAACACTTAATTCTTTAATACATGTAACTGAAATATTTCATTTCTACGCCACTGAGAACTTCCGTACGGGTCTACAATCAACTTTGGCGTTACGTGGACATTCAACAGACTCCAGCTCATGCTTTTCACCTACACTCATTGAGTGACAACCTCAGATTGCCTCAGCAGCCTTCATTCTTCAATACATGTTAGAGTAATATTTAATTTCTACGTCACTGAAAGTGTCCGCACGGGTCTACAATCAACTTTGGCATGACAGAGGGATTCTGCAGGCTCTAGCCCACTTTTTCATCCTACACCCAATGAGAGACAACCTCGGATAGACTCAGCTACACTTTATTTTTTAATACATGTAAATGAAATATTTCATTTCTACGCCACTAAGAGCTTCCGTACGGGTCTACAATCAACTTTGGCATTACGTGGACATTTCAACGACTCCAGCTCATGCTTTTCACCTACACTCATTGAGTGACAACCTCAGATTGACTCAGCAGCCTTCATCTTTCAATACATATTACGGTAATAGTGAATTTCTACGCCGCTGAAAGCGTCCGCACTTCGCAGACGATACTTGACATACTCCAAATTGACTTCTGTCCAATTACACGAAACTTTCTGGGATATTGTTTGGCGGGTGCAACCAATCGTTGTCGTAGCGCTATTGCTGTTGTTGAGGCGTTCACGTTCAATGCGTAGTGTTTTCTCAAACTCCGCTACCCCTGGCAACCTTGGGCTCATCTTGTACATTCGTCGTCGTTCGCCGCGCCAGTGTTGTTTGAACTTTGACGATGCCACCACGGTGTTGTATTCCTGATTTGTCTGATCGTTGCGAAAACACGCACCGACAATACTTACGATACCTGGATCGAGACCCAGATAGTAACGATAGTCCGTTCTTCTTCTTGACGCTGCTGCGTCACTGCTTCGTCATCGCCATCATTCCCGGCTTTTTGTTTCAATTTTTTTTGCGACTTCTCTTACGCGGCACTGCTACTGATGTTGAAGTTTTGTCGCTAGTACCATTGTTTTGTCGGTTTCGCCAACGATTCATTAACAGTGCACAGTATAACATTTGTGGTAAATGATTTGGCTCTGCTCCCTAGGGCAATTCGCCTATTAATTGCCGCTTAGTAAAAATATTAATTTCTATACCGCTGTGCCAGGCGGACCGGCCGACACCCTCACCCACAAGTGGCGCCATCCCACGACCATCTACGGAATTACACAAAACTATGGCCAAACAGAAAACTGCTTGATGGTGAGCGCAACGTAGTTCGAGGATGGGCCGCCAAGAGTTGCCCGGCTCTTGCATCGACTGCTGGCAGCTCGCTCGCAGCGCCCCCTCACTAACGCTTGACGGCCAATCTTCGAACTAACCGAAGGTTTTCCGCTTCGTGCCCACTCGGAGGTCCTCGGTGGCTCTCGGACCAATCTTCGGTTAGTTCGAAGATTTTCCGCCAAGCGTTGATGAGGGGGCGCTGCGAGCGTGCTGGCAATACTGGCAGTGCTGGCAGCTATTTTGAACTCTCACGAAAGTCGAGGCGAAAAAAATCTATTTTGCGTTTTTTTCTCCGCGTCCCCAGCTAGAGTGTAAAATTGCTGCCAGCACTGCCAGTACTGCCAGCATTCTGACCATGCGCACTGCGGTCTATATGTATGTAGTAGCATAATAATATTATTTTAATGCGCTATGATGTACTATCAGGGTTTTTTTGGGTGATCGTTGACTAACGGTCGCTGACACGAGAGTTTAAGTTTTAGGGGACAGTTTTGGCAAACTAGACATCGTTCGTTTACGTCCTCCAGTATATCTCACTTGTCGCGACGTCGATGAAAAGCTCGTATCAATTCGCGTAATGCCGGGCGTCTATTCCGGCCAAATTTTTGACTTGTTGCCTTGCTATTTGTACCGCTCGATGTGCGTAGCATGAGGTTTGCGGTATACGTATGTAAATAATAATATTATCTATGTTTTTATATCAATAAAAGTCTATATTATTATTATTACTATTATTAAAACTTTTGGAAATTTTTATAAGCAGTTTTTTAAAAATATTTCCGGAACTGAGGTTTAAAGGAAAATCATATAAGAGAAAATTATAGATCTTTCTTAACTGCAACTTTTAGGTTATGAATTTTTTTTTAATAAAACGAACCAGTGGCGAGATATGATCGATTAAATGTCCGATTTGGAAATTTCCTGGGTATAATAACCCTGTAAAAATTTTCAATTTTTTTTTAAATTCTAAAATACTGACAATTTATGGTTCCTTATGTCACAGTGAAGGCAAATAAATGAAAAATGGCAAAAAATTGGTAAAATTAACTATATTTTTAATTTTTCAATTTTTCACAAAATCTGGCAAAAAATCGGAAAGAATAATTCTTAATAATACATCGGATATTTGGGATATAACATGTATATTTATTATTTATTATATTATCTGATAGACTAAGCAACACTTAATTTTTTAATACATGTAACTGAAATATTTCATTTCTACGCAACTGAGAACTTCCGTACGGGTCTACAAACAACTTTGGCATCACAGAGGCATTCTACAGGCTTTAGCTCACGTTCTCGCTTTACACTCATTGAGAGACAGCCTCGGATAGACCCAGAAACACTTAATTCTTTAATACATATAACTGAAATATTTCATTTCTACGACACTGAGAACTTCCGTACGGGTCTACAATCAACTTTGGCATGACGAGGATATTTCACATACTCCAGCTCATGCTTTTCACCTACACTCATTGAGTGACAACCTCAGATTGACTCAGCAGCCTTCATTTTTCAATACATGTTAAAGTGATATTTAATTTCTACGCCACTGAATGCGTCCGCACGGGTCTACAATCAACTTTGGCATCACAGAGGCATTCTGCAGGCTCTAGCCAATTTTTCACCATACACTCAATGAGAGACAACCTCGGATAGACTCAGCAACACTTAATTTTTTAATAAATTTAACTGAAATATTTAATTTCTACGCCACTGAAAGTGTCCGTACGGGTATACAATCAACTTCGGCATCACAGGGGCATTCTGCAGGCTCTAGCCCACTTTTTCACCCTACACTCAATGAGAGACAGCCTCGGATAGACTCAGCAACACTTACTTTTTTAATACATGTAACTGAAATATTTCATTTCTACGCCACTGAGAACTTCCGTACGGGTCTACAATCAACTTTGGCGTTACGTGGACATTCAACAGACTCCAGCTCATGCTTTTCACCTACACTCATTGAGTGACAACCTCAGATTGCCTCAGCAGCCTTCATTCTTCAATACATGTTAGAGTAATATTTAACTTCTACGCCACTGAAAGCGTCCGCACGGGTCTACAATCAACTTTGGCATGACAGAGGCATTCTGCAGGCTCTAGCCCACTTTTTCATCCTACTCCCAATGAGAGACAACCTCGGATAGACTCAGCTATACTTTATTTTTTAATACATGTAAATGAAATATTTCATTTCTACGCCATTGAGAGCTTCCATACCGGTCTACAATCAACTTTGGCATTACGTGGACATTTCAACGACTCCAGCTCATGCTTTTCACCTACAGTCATTGAGTGACAACCTCAGATTGACTCAGCAGCCTTCATCTTTCAATACATGTTACAGTAATAGTGAATTTCTACGCCGCTGAAAGCGTCCGCACTTCGCAAACGATACTTGACATACTCCAAAGTAGAGTGTTTTCAGGCATACTAGACCAGGATATATCCATGGATATATATCCATGGATATATATCCATGGATTGGATATATATCCTGATCTAGAATGCCTGAAAACACCAAAATCCCCCCACTCTTCACACCACTCCTCTCCGCTCCCCTCTCCGCTCCCCTCTCCTCTAGTTAGTTTTCACAGCTTCTAGACCAATCCAATCCATGGATATATATCCATGGATATATATCCATGGATATATATCCATGGATATATATCCATTTTACATGGTTATATATGGATATACTGCATTCAATTCCAGGAAATCCCCCCACTCTTCACACTACCAAACAGGATATATATCCAAAAATTCCCCCCACTCTTCACACTACCAAAATCCCCCCACTCTTCACCCCACCAAAATCCCCCCACTCTTCACACCACTCCTCTCCACTCTCCGCTCCCCTCTCCGCTCCCCTCTCCGCTCCCCTCTCCTCTCCCCTCTCCTCTCAGGAGCTTAAAACCATTCCACAACACGCACTCTTCACACTACCAAATCCTACCACTCGTATATCAAATCCATTCCTCCTACCCGCCACACCACTTTTATTGCTATAAATTCTCAATATTTGCAGTATTTAACACAATTCACAACGATGTCTGTAGCAGTCCCTATTGATTATTCATGGGACACAGAACATTGCGAAAGCTATAATCCACAAGAGTACATAGAAAACAATTTGATAATAATCAATCCACCTCCCAATCTATCTAAGAGTGCTAAAAAAAGTTTCGAACTCAACAGAGAAAGAAAGTTCAAGAATTGGAAGCAAAAAAGGAAAACTATGTCTTGTCCAACAGCAAATGTAATGTTTAGTCATGTAAGCGGAAAGAAAACCTTGATAGATTTTACTACAGATGAACTAGAAATGTTACCTTTGGAATATTTAATTAATTATGCAGATCCTTTGGAACTCTTGGATGTATGGGGAAAATTACCAATGTCTTATAAATCAAGTTTTGATCTTCAAATTAAATTGCCATGTTTTATACATTATAATCGTCCTGACTGGAGCACACAATTCGATGGTCCTCCTGTATCCCAGAAATCATGTTTCGTGTGCTATAGAAACATAAAGTAGACTAATGTAGATAAACTCACTGTTATTTTTGTTCAAAAATAAACCTGTATTTTAATATATGTTTTATAAATGTCAAACAAATAATTAGAAGTATTATTCATTAATCCATGGATTTACAGCATCCCACCACCACCAAATCCCCCCACTCTAAATCGTTAAACATCATTACACAAAGCTTCACTCATTTCATCGTATTACAGCGCGTTACTTAAAAGGGTAAGTGCGGTTAAAACGCAAGTGTTGTACTAATTCGAACAATACACAGGTCAATACAGACCCCATATGTAGAGCGGTAGACCCGCCCAAAACAACAAATTCTTAAAAGTGGGTGGGTTGGAATGTACACACCAAAGTACATCTCCTAACACTCCGTGCGCATGTCTAGCACGCTCGGTGTGCGCGTGGTACGCATTTTGGTCTACTGCGCATATAAAAAAAAATGGCGGCTATTTTTCGTTTTTTTACATCTGCGCAATAGAGATGCGCATGGGCATGCCCCGCCCACACGGATTCTCTTTATATTCTCTCTTCGCTTCTCGTTCTTAAGTGTTCGCAGTCGCACCTTGAGCTCGACAGTTGTGCTTTCTCCTTGTTACCTATATATCCTCAACGGTTAGTTAGCGTTGATATTATATTAATTGTTTAGTTTGCAAAAACAGTATTGTGCAAAGTGTTGTGAGAGCAGTTAAAAATATCCCAAGAACTGTTGAATAAATATCAAACTTTTCTGCTTTTTTGTTCAGTTCTCAAGATGTATCAGTGCAGTGAATGCAACAAGAGTTTTATTCATCAATCGAACGTGTATAGACATAAAAAAGAATCGTGCGCCATGAGGCCATCTTGTTCTCGAAAAAAAAGAAAGGCTAATACCCAGGTATGTGATGTATCCATGAAAAAAGCTAAAATAGAAGACAGACCTCCAATACCTAAACTTACTTTATCACGATGTAAAGATTGTGATACTTGGTATGTGAAAAATAAACTTGCTGCGCATTTACGGTCAAACCTACATAAAAGTGCACTTAAAAGTGACGATAATGTAAAAATTTTAACTTCCGCGTTTAAAAACAGGATTGTGTCTTACATGCTGCTTCCATCGAAAAAGTACGTGGACATTGAAGAATTTTTTGATGAAGTACAACAAAAGTTTGTAAGTTTACTTTCCGAAGAGTTAGTTAATCATAAAAGTGTTAAGATTAATGTAGAACTGTTTGGACAATATCTCTTACAAATAAAAGAGACAATCGAAACTAAATCGTTTAATACGAAAAATAAGGTCATAACTTCAACAACGCACAATATATTGCTTGAAAAACTTCAATATCTGGGAGTGAACGGACCACTGCTCGGCTGGGTGAGGAGCTATCTTGAGGATCGGATCCAGATTGTGAAAGTTCATAATTTTTTATCGCGTGAAATTCTTGTACCATCCGGAGTACCTCAAGGGTCTCATATAGGACCACTTCTTTTTAATATATTTGTCAATGATATCGCATCTTGCTTCCGTTTTTCTGAATTTCTTCTTTTTGCCGATGATCTAAAAATGTTTAAAATAGTCTCAGCCCCCGATGATTGTGCTGCTTTGCAGGAGGATCTCAATAGATTTGTGACTTGGTGTGATGACAATGGTATGCGTGTTAATATTTCAAAATGTAATCTGATGATATTTTCCCGCCGTCTACTGAAAACAAATTTTGATTATCATATTAATAATGCAACTCTATCTTCTGTAGAGGACATAAGAGATCTTGGAATTTTTCTTGATGAAAAGTTGTCATTCATTAACCAAATAAACACAATAGTCAGTAAATCATTAAGGATGTTGGGATTTATAAACAGAATTTCACATGATTTTGGTACAGTTCGCTCTCTTAAAATCCTTTTTTGTAGTTTTGTTAGAAGTCATTTAGAATATGCTTCCTCTGTGTGGGATCCTCAGTATGCCTGCCACATTAACAGAATTGAACGCGTACAAAAGAAATTCATGCATTATGTCCACTATAAATTCTTCAGGGACACTGAATATAGCTACGAAGCAATGTGCGGAAGACTCAATCTTGACACACTGTATAAAAGAAGAAATCTTCATGATCTTCTTCTCCTTTTCAAAACTATAAACTCTTTAGTTGATTGCCCCTATCTTACATCAAACATTGGCTTGCGCGCATCACCTGTTAGTACTAGAAATATAATAACGTTCCATCAGCCTTATCACCGCACTAACTATGGTCGTCAGTCCTTTGTTACTAGGTCTGTGTCCCTTGCTAACCAACTGCAGACACTTAACTTCTTTTGCCCTCTTAAAAAATTTCTAAAGCAGCTATCGGGGGTGGACATTGATGACCTCTAATATGTTATATGTATGCATTTAATTGACCACACATCAGTTAACTTTTATACTATGTATGTATATATTTTTATTTTTATTGTATGTAAGTTAGTAATTAGTTAGTAATTATTTATTAGTTTTCTGCTAAAAATTTTTGTAATGATGAAAATGGCATTGGCCGTCAATAAATAAATAAATAAATAAATAAATAAATAAATAAACAGATTTATCTGATATTTACAAGAAATTTTTGTCTGAAATAAAAGAAAAGATGTCAATATTTGCGGAGAATGGTTCAGGTTGGGCGTTGGAAAAAATATTACATTTGGAGCTTAATATAAATAAATTTAATCCAATTTAGAGCTTCATAGCTTGGGGACACAAACATATAAGTATTTTGGAAGAGAAATCCAAGACTGATGATGATCAAGTTAATAATGTAATTGATATTCTAAAAGATTTAGTTCGTGACGAATATAAAACATAAGAACCCTGGAAAAATATTTTATTTTGAAAATGGCTCTGCTACCAGTAGGAGTTCTATTTCTATCAGCATTCGTTAACAATACTTTGTTCATACAAGTTGATCATAATGTTCGAGAAGCATTTATTTGTCTATCTGTTAATAATGTAAATAATGATAGTTGGCCTTCAACATGGAAAAGAATGAATATAAATAATGGTTTATTTACCCACAAAATAGATGATAATATTATAAATGATTCTACCATTGTACAGTATAAGTTAAGATTATATTATTTCAATAAAACTTCAATAGTGACACAGGAATGGATTCAGTTGTATAGAAAATCTTGTATAGCAGAATGTAATTCAAATGAGTGTGTAGTATTATTAAGTATATTATTAGTAGTGTTTCTATGTTCAATAGGATATATATTATTCAAAGTATATTTGTATTATAAATAAAATTCAATAATAAAAAACATATCTACCATTGTACAGTATAAGTTAAGATTATATTATTTCAATAAAACTTCAATAGTGACACAGGAATGGAATCAGTTGTATAGAAAATCTTGTATAGAAGAATGTAATTCAAATGTGTGTCTAGTATTATTAAGTATATTGTTAGTAGTGTTTTTATGTTCAATAGGATATATATTATTCAAAGTATATTTGTATTATAAATAAAATTCAATAATAATAAAAATATATATATAATAATGGTTTTTATTCATAACAATACCTATAATTATATAACAATTTTACGTTTGCTAATGCACAATGCCATGGATTCACATTTTTGTGAAAATAACATTCTGGAATTTTCTTAAATTTACTTAATTTTGGTTCTTGGGCAATGGGAATAGCGTATATGAAATCTTCATCCAAAAACTTTTTTAAGAAGTTGATTTTTTCATTCCCTTTCACGTAAATTTTGGGCGATTGGTAAACTTCTAACACATGCTTTAAAATATTATCAATTTCATTAAGTTCTATATTTCCAAATTCCCATTTTAGTCCATGATACTCTTCGCCCCATTTAACCATTTTGAGATCGAGAGCAGATAACATATTTTTTTGAAATGGTGATTTAAACAGATAATTTGAGCAACGAATACCATCATAAATCGCTAATTCTTTTGGAATGTATCCAAAGGAACTGTTATATCCTTGAATGTCGATAAAAAGTTCTGTCTTACACTCATTCATGGTTAGTCGCTAAATGATGTTTAAATCTATAAGATTAGTGTTTAAATCCCCACACCACTCTTACTACTACCCACTACCTCGCTTATTATCCCCACTACCACACTTGCTTATTTAAGCACTCACCCACAGTTCTACAACCATTATTTCAATCAAGCATCTGAAAATGTATCAACCAACAAGCCAACAAGAGTTTAGTAAGAAGCGCAATGCAGCTCTCATCAATGAAACCATCTACTACATAAACAAATCCAAATCCAAATGGGTCAGCATTGGATTTTCCTTAGAGAGAAAATATATTCCTGTTGTTAAAATCTGTGGCTACAAATATAATCAAAATGTGATTTTTAATGAAGATCAATGGATTTCCTTCCTTAATAATCAAGGAATTATGTTAAGTTTCATTTATTCCAACAGCACCGGGTGGCAACCCATGAAGGGAAATGGTTATGAGATTCACTTTGTGTTTATTGGTGATGCAAGAATAATTAAGATTACACAAGATGGAGGTAATGAAGTATTCCTTGCTGGTGATACCATAAATGAATTAGTGAACTTGGCAAATTTAATCAAATATCGTGTTGATATCTTAAAAAACCAGGAATTTTCCAAATATTACAATATTTTAGTTAGTGGAATCTCTATGAAAAATGGCGATTTGTTAAAAAATGTATATGATGTTATTTCACCTATGGAAAATAGTTTAAATGTTTGCTGTGTTTTAGAATTATTAAACTTTTACTCAGATTGTGTTCTGGAGGATGTAGAAACATTCGTATGTAATGAATTTGTAAAAAGTTGTATTGAAAATAAAAATGTATAGGTATATTTTTCTTTTTATTCCGCCCACCTCCTAAATTAATTTTTAAAGCTCTGAACTTACTTTAAGTGTCACACATATGGAAAATAGTTTAAATGTTTGTAGTGTTTTAGAATTATTAAACGTTTATTCTGATTGCGTTGTGGAGGATGTAGAAACGTTCGCATGTAGTGAATTTGTAAAGACTTGTATTGAAAAATAAAATTTTAAAATATATTTTTCCTTTTTATTCCTCCCACCTCCTATTCCTCCCACCTCCTATCCTAAATTATTATTTAAAGCTCTGAACTTATTTTAAGTCTCACATACTCATACAAGATGTGGTTAGCATATACATCTCAACGAGTAGCATATAACCTAACAAGCGCTATAGAGAATCTATCACATGACTTTAGTAACTTAAAATTTGATGCTGCCCATGAAGCCGAGTATGGATTCGAAAGATTTTATACATATGATGAATGCATGGATATGGAAAGAAAGTATGAAAAAGCTGCAGAAGCCTGTAACATATATTTACATACTTTTGATATAAGAACTTTTCTGCAAACCATAAAGGAAATGGGATTTGAGGAGCATTTGGGTGAAGTAAAACAGTTTATTCCACAAGATATCATTGAAGAAATATTTGAAACCTAATTTATATGAAATAAAAAACTTTATTTCATTTATGTGTTTTATTCAATCATTAAATAATTATTATATAAATTGTATACATTAGTAAGTGCACATTTAGAATGATAAAAACAATGAGCTTCTCCTTCTTGTAACGATGGATTTTCATCAAGTTCCATGACTGGTTTTAATGAATATTTTCGAATGTATTCGGATTTCTCTCTCCTTTTTACTACCTCTCCTATGCCACGTCTCTCTTATGCTACCTCTCTCTTATGCTACCTCTCTCTTATGCCACCTCTCCCTACCACTCCTCTCTCTTATGCTACCTCTCTCTCGCTTTTACTAGCTCTCTCCTCTCTCTTATGATACATACCACCTCTCTCTCTTATGTTACTTTCTCGCTCTCTCCCTATGCTACTTCTTGCACACAAGCTGTCGTTTTACCATTTGTTTCAAACATTACATAGTTCTAACGTATAAAAAATGTACAAGAAGTTATAAAATATCCCTTTTTCTAACTTTGGTTTCAGATTTTTCCAATTTATCTTTATAATATTGTTTATTACCTATACCAAATTTAAATTAGATTTATCAGCCACATCGCCAGCTAAAAGCTTGGTTTTTCTCTTCCGAGCCAGAAAACGATTTCTTCCATGCCTAATTACACACTCTTTATGTTTCCCAACTAATACCTCCAAATGAGAGCCATTCGACTTATCATTAACTCAGTCCTCCCAAGAAAACTCTCTTATTTATTTTCTACAAACTCCTGCCAACGCATAACTGGTCAACTAGAACACCTTACTTTAAACCAATACTAAATCTAAACTTTCCTAGTGAATCTGAACGTTTATGTCGACAACACCAAAAAAGTATTAATCCAGTACACTTTGACGCTAAGAAATGAAACATCCTTTGAAGCTATTTTTAATAAATTTGATCTTAGATCGGTACACTTAATTGTAGCAGCTCGAAAAGGCGGATTAAAACTTTGTTCTTTAACTTGATGCATCCCAGAATAATATAATGACAACTTGTGTTACTATCTTTATTTAACCCATCAGTGTACATCTGACCTAGTAAAAACATTATTGCATTCACAACTAAAACTATTAATAAAACTCAATTCCAAGTTGCTCCAGTTCTCTTAAAATACTCATAATTTCAGGTGTATTAATGCCATCCGTATTATTCTCTTCCAAACATCGAAATTGGTCTATCATGTCATTGACATCTGTGTACTCTAGGATAGGACTCTCCGTCTAACTTCCTGAAGCCCACCTCCCCATTTTTCTACTTCGTAGTTCCCATCGCTAGTGTCTTCGATTAATTTTCTCCTTTGGATTTCGTTTTGAAATTTTAAAAATTTTAAATATTTCGTATTTTTCTTTTTAGCCACTATATTATTCAATTCTTTATAAGTGCTTCGGGGAGGAAATAGCTTTTTAATAATATTTACATACTTCCAACCAGACGATGAACTAATGCGTTCACACCGTTTAAAGTTTCTTTTGTGGGCATTTGTTAGAACTAAAATGTTTCTATATTGTAAGAGGTCGTTATCGGTGTACTCTACAGGGTGTTCCTCAGTCAGGAGATTTAGGAGGCCATCTGTTAACTTAAACTCCTTCTCACTAATAATTAGAGTATTTCCTTTAAAAACAGCTGGCACATTTCCAAGAAACCAACTGGAGCACACCTCCCGAAAACCAAACACGTTTTTATTTGACATTTCCATCAACTTTAAAGTTATTTTGCTGGTAGCCATCTTATCTCTTTGACATCTAACTTGATAATGAAGCTTTCTTAGTGATAGTAGGATATTTATTAACACGTAATGGCGTCGTAAAATAGACGTAACATAGACGTAACATAGACGTAACATAGACGTAACATAGACGTAACATAGACGTAACATAGACGTAACATAAACGTAAAATGGTATATGGCCTGTTTTTACCTGGTTTTCAGCTGGTTTTAGCTGTTTTAGCTGGTTTTTACCTGTTTTTAGGAAGAGTCTTTTCTATCAGTTAAAAAAATAGAATATTTCTTAAAACACAATTTATCCCTCGCCTTCGGCTCGGGATGATGCCACACGAGTGTGGCGTTCGATCATCCCTCGCCTTCGGCTCGGGATGATGCCACACGAGTGTAAATTGTGTTTTAAGAAATATTCTATTTTTTTAACTGATAGAAAAGACTCTTCCTAAAAACAGGTAAAAACCAGCTAAAACAGCTAAAACCAGCTGAAAACCAGGTAAAAACAGGCCATATACCATTTTACGTTTATGTTACGTCTATGTTACGTCTATGTTACGTCTATGTTACGTCTATGTTACGTCTATGTTACGTCTATTTTACGACGCCATTACGTGTTAATAAATATCCTACTATCACTAAGAAAGCTTCATTATCAAGTTAGATGTCAAAGAGATAAGATGGCTACCAGCAAAATAACTTTAAAGTTGATGGAAATGTCAAATAAAAACGTGTTTGGTTTTCGGGAGGTGTGCTCCAGTTGGTTTCTTGGAAATGTGCCAGCTGTTTTTAAAGGAAATACTCTAATTATTAGTGAGAAGGAGTTTAAGTTAACAGATGGCCTCCTAAATCTCCTGACTGAGGAACACCCTGTAGAGTACACCGATAACGACCTCTTACAATATAGAAACATTTTAGTTCTAACAAATGCCCACAAAAAAAACTTTAAACGGTGTGAACGCATTAGTTCATCGTCTGGTTGGAAGTATGTAAATATTATTAAAAAGCTATTTCCTCCCCGAAGCACTTATAAAGAATTGAATAATATAGTGGCTAAAAAGAAAAATACGAAATATTTAAAATTTTTAAAATTTCAAAACGAAATCCAAAGGAGAAAATTAATCGAAGACACTAGCGATGGGAACTACGAAGTAGAAAAATGGGGAGGTGGGCTTCAGGAAGTTAGACGGAGAGTCCTATCCTAGAGCACACAGATGTCAATGACATGATAGACCAATTTCGATGTTTGGAAGAGAATAATACGGATGGCATTAATACACCTGAAATTATGAGTATTTTAAGAGAACTGGAGCAACTTGGAATTGAGTTTTATTAATAGTTTTAGTTGTGAATGCAATAATGTTTTTACTAGGTAAGATGTACACTGATGGGTTAAATAAAGATACTAACACAAGTTGTCATTATATTATTCTGGGATGCATCAAGTTAAAGAACAAAGTTTTAATCCGCCTTTTCGAGCTGCTACAATTAAGTGTACCGATCTAAGATCAAATTTATTAAAAATAGCTTCAAAGGATGTTTCATTTCTTAGCGTCAAAGTGTACTGGATTAATACTTTTTTGGTGTTGTCGACATAAACGTTCAGATTCACTAGGAAAGTTTAGATTTAGTATTGGTTTAAAGTAAGGTGTTCTAGTTGACCAGTTATGCGTTGGCAGGAGTTTGTAGAAAATAAATAAGAGAGTTTTCTTGGGAGGACTGAGTTAATGATAAGTCGAATGGCTCTCATTTGGAGGTATTAGTTGGGAAACATAAAGAGTGTGTAATTAGGCATGGAAGAAATCGTTTTCTGGCTCGGAAGAGAAAAACCAAGCTTTTAGCTGGCGATGTGGCTGATAAATCTAATTTAAATTTGGTATAGGTAATAAACAATATTATAAAGATAAATTGGAAAAATCTGAAACCAAAGTTAGAAAAAGGGATATTTTATAACTTCTTGTACATTTTTTATACGTTAGAACTATGTAATGTTTGAAACAAATGGTAAAACGACAGCTTGTGTGCAAGAAGTAGCATAGGGAGAGAGCGAGAAAGTAACATAAGAGAGAGAGGTGGTATGTATCATAAGAGAGAGGAGAGAGCTAGTAAAAGCGAGAGAGAGGTAGCATAAGAGAGAGGAGTGGTAGGGAGAGGTGGCATAAGAGAGAGGTAGCATAAGAGAGAGGTAGCATAAGAGAGACGTGGCATAGGAGAGGTAGTAAAAAGGAGAGAGAAATCCGAATACATTCGAAAATATTCATTAAAACCAGTCATGGAACTTGATGAAAATCCATCGTTACAAGAAGGAGAAGCTCATTGTTTTTATCATTCTAAATGTGCACTTACTAATGTATACAATTTATATAATAATTATTTAATGATTGAATAAAACACATAAATGAAATAAAGTTTTTTATTTCATATAAATTAGGTTTCAAATATTTCTTCAATGATATCTTGTGGAATAAACTGTTTTACTTCACCCAAATGCTCCTCAAATCCCATTTCCTTTATGGTTTGCAGAAAAGTTCTTATATCAAAAGTATGTAAATATATGTTACAGGCTTCTGCAGCTTTTTCATACTTTCTTTCCATATCCATGCATTCATCATATGTATAAAATCTTTCGAATCCATACTCGGCTTCATGGGCAGCATCAAATTTTAAGTTACTAAAGTCATGTGATAGATTCTCTATAGCGCTTGTTAGGTTATATGCTACTTGTTGAGATGTATATGCTAACCACATCTTGTATGAGTATGTGAGACTTAAAATAAGTTCAGAGCTTTAAATAATAATTTAGGATAGGAGGTGGGAGGAATAGGAGGTGGGAGGAATAAAAAGGAAAAATATATTTTAAAATTTTATTTTTCAATACAAGTCTTTACAAATTCACTACATGCGAACGTTTCTACATCCTCCACAACGCAATCAGAATAAACGTTTAATAATTCTAAAACACTACAAACATTTAAACTATTTTCCATATGTGTGACACTTAAAGTAAGTTCAGAGCTTTAAAAATTAATTTAGGAGGTGGGCGGAATAAAAAGAAAAATATACCTATACATTTTTATTTTCAATACAACTTTTTACAAATTCATTACATACGAATGTTTCTACATCCTCCAGAACACAATCTGAGTAAAAGTTTAATAATTCTAAAACACAGCAAACATTTAAACTATTTTCCATAGGTGAAATAACATCATATACATTTTTTAACAAATCGCCATTTTTCATAGAGATTCCACTAACTAAAATATTGTAATATTTGGAAAATTCCTGGTTTTTTAAGATATCAACACGATATTTGATTAAATTTGCCAAGTTCACTAATTCATTTATGGTATCACCAGCAAGGAATACTTCATTACCTCCATCTTGTGTAATCTTAATTATTCTTGCATCACCAATAAACACAAAGTGAATCTCATAACCATTTCCCTTCATGGGTTGCCACCCGGTGCTGTTGGAATAAATGAAACTTAACATAATTCCTTGATTATTAAGGAAGGAAATCCATTGATCTTCATTAAAAATCACATTTTGATTATATTTGTAGCCACAGATTTTAACAACAGGAATATATTTTCTCTCTAAGGAAAATCCAATGCTGACCCATTTGGATTTGGATTTGTTTATGTAGTAGATGGTTTCATTGATGAGAGCTGCATTGCGCTTCTTACTAAACTCTTGTTGGCTTGTTGGTTGATACATTTTCAGATGCTTGATTGAAATAATGGTTGTAGAACTGTGGGTGAGTGCTTAAATAAGCAAGTGTGGTAGTGGGGATAATAAGCGAGGTAGTGGGTAGTAGTAAGAGTGGTGTGGGGATTTAAACACTAATCTTATAGATTTAAACATCATTTAGCGACTAACCATGAATGAGTGTAAGACAGAACTTTTTATCGACATTCAAGGATATAACAGTTCCTTTGGATACATTCCAAAAGAATTAGCGATTTATGATGGTATTCGTTGCTCAAATTATCTGTTTAAATCACCATTTCAAAAAAATATGTTATCTGCTCTCGATCTCAAAATGGTTAAATGGGGCGAAGAGTATCATGGACTAAAATGGGAATTTGGAAATATAGAACTTAATGAAATTGATAATATTTTAAAGCATGTGTTAGAAGTTTACCAATCGCCCAAAATTTACGTGAAAGGGAATGAAAAAATCAACTTCTTAAAAAAGTTTTTGGATGAAGATTTCATATACGCTATTCCCATTGCCCAAGAACCAAAATTAAGTAAATTTAAGAAAATTCCAGAATGTTATTTTCACAAAAATGTGAATCCATGGCATTGTGCATTAGCAAACGTAAAATTGTTATATAATTATAGGTATTGTTATGAATAAAAACCATTATTATATATATATTTTTATTATTATTGAATTTTATTTATAATACAAATATACTTTGAATAATATATATCCTATTGAACATAAAAACACTACTAACAATATACTTAATAATACTAGACACACATTTGAATTACATTCTTCTATACAAGATTTTCTATACAACTGATTCCATTCCTGTGTCACTATTGAAGTTTTATTGAAATAATATAATCTTAACTTATACTGTACAATGGTAGATATGTTTTTTATTATTGAATTTTATTTATAATACAAATATACTTTGAATAATATATATCCTATTGAACATAGAAACACTACTAATAATATACTTAATAATACTACACACTCATTTGAATTACATTCTGCTATACAAGATTTTCTATACAACTGAATCCATTCCTGTGTCACTATTGAAGTTTTATTGAAATAATATAATCTTAACTTATACTGTACAATGGTAGAATCATTTATAATATTATCATCTATTTTGTGGGTAAATAAACCATTATTTATATTCATTCTTTTCCATGTTGAATGCCAACTATCATTATTTACATTATTAACAGATAGACAAATAAATGCTTCTCGAACATTATGATCAACTTGTATGAACAAAGTATTGTTAACGAATGCTGATAGAAATAGAACTCCTACTGGTAGCAGAGCCATTTTCAAAATAAAATATTTTTCCAGGGTTCTTATGTTTTATATTCGTCACGAACTAAATCTTTTAGAATATCAATTACATTATTAACTTGATCATCATCAGTCTTGGATTTCTCTTCCAAAATACTTATATGTTTGTGTCCCCAAGCTATGAAGCTCTAAATTGGATTAAATTTATTTATATTAAGCTCCAAATGTAATATTTTTTCCAACGCCCAACCTGAACCATTCTCCGCAAATATTGACATCTTTTCTTTTATTTCAGACAAAAATTTCTTGTAAATATCAGATAAATCTGTTGTTGAAGTTATGACCTTATTTTTCGTATTAAACGATTTAGTTTCGATTGTCTCTTTTATTTGTAAGAGATATTGTCCAAACAGTTCTACATTAATCTTAACACTTTTATGATTAACTAACTCTTCGGAAAGTAAACTTACAAACTTTTGTTGTACTTCATCAAAAAATTCTTCAATGTCCACGTACTTTTTCGATGGAAGCAGCATGTAAGACACAATCCTGTTTTTAAACGCGGAAGTTAAAATTTTTACATTATCGTCACTTTTAAGTGCACTTTTATGTAGGTTTGACCGTAAATGCGCAGCAAGTTTATTTTTCACATACCAAGTATCACAATCTTTACATCGTGATAAAGTAAGTTTAGGTATTGGAGGTCTGTCTTCTATTTTAGCTTTTTTCATGGATACATCACATACCTGGGTATTAGCCTTTCTTTTTTTTCGAGAACAAGATGGCCTCATGGCGCACGATTCTTTTTTATGTCTATACACGTTCGATTGATGAATAAAACTCTTGTTGCATTCACTGCACTGATACATCTTGAGAACTGAACAAAAAAGCAGAAAAGTTTGATATTTATTCAACAGTTCTTGGGATATTTTTAACTGCTCTCACAACACTTTGCACAATACTGTTTTTGCAAACTAAACAATTAATATAATATCAACGCTAACTAACCGTTGAGGATATATAGGTAACAAGGAGAAAGCACAACTGTCGAGCTCAAGGTGCGACTGCGAACACTTAAGAACGAGAAGCGAAGAGAGAATATAAAGAGAATCCGTGTGGGCGGGGCATGCCCATGCGCATCTCTATTGCGCAGATGTAAAAAAACGAAAAATAGCCGCCATTTTTTTTTATATGCGCAGTAGACCAAAATGCGTACCACGCGCAAACCGAGCGTGCTAGACATGCGCACGGAGTGTTAGGAGATGTACTTTGGTGTGTACATTCCAACCCACCCACTTTTAAGAATTTGTTGTTTTGGGCGGGTCTACCGCTCTACATATGGGGTCTGTATTGACCTGTGTATTGTTCGAATTAGTACAACACTTGCGTTTTAACCGCACTTACCCTTTTAAGTAACGCGCTGTAATACGATGAAATGAGTGAAGCTTTGTGTAATGATGTTTAACGATTTAGAGTGGGGGGATTTGGTGGTGGTGGGATGCTGTAAATCCATGGATTAATGAATAATACTTCTAATTATTTGTTTGACATTTATAAAACATATATTAAAATACAGGTTTATTTTTGAACAAAAATAACAGTGAGTTTATCTACATTAGTCTACTTTATGTTTCTATAGCACACGAAACATGATTTCTGGGATACAGGAGGACCATCGAATTGTGTGCTCCAGTCAGGACGATTATAATGTATAAAACATGGCAATTTAATTTGAAGATCAAAACTTGATTTATAAGACATTGGTAATTTTCCCCATACATCCAAGAGTTCCAAAGGATCTGCATAATTAATTAAATATTCCAAAGGTAACATTTCTAGTTCATCTGTAGTAAAATCTATCAAGGTTTTCTTTCCGCTTACATGACTAAACATTACATTTGCTGTTGGACAAGACATAGTTTTCCTTTTTTGCTTCCAATTCTTGAACTTTCTTTCTCTGTTGAGTTCGAAACTTTTTTTAGCACTCTTAGATAGATTGGGAGGTGGATTGATTATTATCAAATTGTTTTCTATGTACTCTTGTGGATTATAGCTTTCGCAATGTTCTGTGTCCCATGAATAATCAATAGGGACTGCTACAGACATCGTTGTGAATTGTGTTAAATACTGCAAATATTGAGAATTTATAGCAATAAAAGTGGTGTGGCGGGTAGGAGGAATGGATTTGATATACGAGTGGTAGGATTTGGTAGTGTGAAGAGTGCGTGTTGTGGAATGGTTTTAAGCTCCTGAGAGGAGAGGGGAGAGGAGAGGGGAGCGGAGAGGGGAGCGGAGAGGGGAGCGGAGAGTGGAGAGGAGTGGTGTGAAGAGTGGGGGGATTTTGGTGGGGTGAAGAGTGGGGGGATTTTGGTAGTGTGAAGAGTGGGGGGAATTTTTGGATATATATCCTGTTTGGTAGTGTGAAGAGTGGGGGGATTTCCTGGAATTGAATGCAGTATATCCATATATAACCATGTAAAATGGATATATATCCATGGATATATATCCATGGATATATATCCATGGATATATATCCATGGATTGGATTGGTCTAGAAGCTGTGAAAACTAACTAGAGGAGAGGGGAGCGGAGAGGGGAGCGGAGAGGAGTGGTGTGAAGAGTGGGGGGATTTTGGTGTTTTCAGGCATTCTAGATCAGGATATATATCCAATCCATGGATATATATCCATGGATATATATCCATGGATATATCCTGGTCTAGTATGCCTGAAAACACTCTACTCTCCAAATTGACTTCTGTCCAATTACACGAAACTTTATGGGATATTGTTTGGCGGGTGCAACCAATCGTTGTCGTAGCGCTATTGCTGTTGTTGAGGCGTTCACGTTCAATGCGTAATGTTTTCTAAAACTCCGCTACCCCTGGCAACTTTGGGCTCATCTTGTACTTTCGTCGTCGTTCGCCGCGCCAGGGTTGTTTGAACTTTGACGATGCCACCACGGTGTTGTATTCCTGATTTGTCTGATCGTTGCGAAAACACGCACCGACAATATTTACGATACCTGGATCGAGACCCAGATAGTAACGATAGTCCGTACGTCGTCCTTGATATCCTTGTTCTTCTTCTTGACGCTGCTGCGTCACTGCTTCGTCATCGCCATCATTCCCGGCTTTTTGTTTCAATTTTTTTTGCGACTTCTCTTACGCGGCACTGCTACTGATGTTGAAGTTTTGTCGCTAGTACCATTGTTTTGTCGGTTTCGCCAACGATTCATTAACAGTGAACAGTATAACATTTGTGGTAAATGATTTGGCTCTGCTCCCTAGGGCAATTCGCCAATTAATTGCCGCTTAGTAAAAATATTAATTTCTATACCGCTGTGCCGGGCGGACCGGCCGACACCCTCGCCCACAAGTGGCGCCATCCCACGACCATCTACGGAATTACACAAAACTATGGCCAAACAGAAAACTGCTTGATGGTGAGCGCAACGTAGTTCGAAGATGGGCCGGCTCTTGCATCGACTGCTGGCAGCACGCTCGCAGCGCCCCCTCACTAACGCTTGACGGCCTATCTTCGAACTAACCGAAGGTTTTCCGCTTCGTGCCCACTCGGAGGTCCTCGGTGGCTCTCGGCCCAATCTTCGGTTAGTTCGAAGATTTTCCGCCAAGCGTTGATGAGGGGGCGCTGCGAGCGTGCTGGCAATACTGGCAGTGCTGGCAGCTATTTTGCACTCTCACCTAAGTCGAGGCGAAAAAAATCTATTTTGCGTTTTTTTCTCCGCGTCCCCAGCTAGAGTGTAAAATTGCTGCCAGCACTGCCAGTACTGCCAGCGTTCTGACCATGCGCACTACGGTCTATATGTATGTAGTAGCATAATAATATTAGTTTAATGCGCTATGATGTACTATCAGGGTTTTTTTTGGGTAATCGTTGACTAACGGTCGCTGACACGAGAGTTTAAGTTTTAGGGGACAGTTTTGGCAAACTTGAAATCGTTCGTTTACGTCCTCCAGTATATCTCACTTGTCGCGACGTCGATGAAAAGCTCGTATCAATTCGCGTAATGCCGGGCGTCTATTCCGGCCAAATTTTTGACTTGTTGCCTTGCTATTTGTACCGCTCGATGTGCGTAGCATGAGGTTTGCGGTATATGTATGTAAATAATAATATTATGTATGTTTTTATATCAATTAAAGTCTATATTATTATTATTACAATTATTAATACTTTTGGAAATACAGGGGTCTAAACTTGGAAATTTTTATAAGCAGTTTTTTAAAAATATTTACGGAACTGAGGTTTAAAGGAAAATCATATAAGAGAAAATTATAGATCTTACTTAACCGCAACTTTTAGGTTATGATTTTTTTTAATAAAACGAACCAGTGGCGAGATATGAGCGATTTAATGGCAGAATTGGAAATTTTATGGGTATAATAAACCTGTAAAAATTTTCAATTTTTTTTTAGATTCAAAAATACTGACATTTTATGGTTCCTTATGTCACAGTGAAAGCAAATAAATGAAAAATGGTAAAAAATTGGTAACATTAATTATATTTTTAATTTTTCAATTTTTCACAAAATCCGGCAAGACACTGGAAAAAATTTGACAATGCTTTATGTTTTTATTTTTATCTCAGATATTTGAAGTTTTTAGTTAAAAATGTATCTTACTAATTAGATAGCGTATAAAATTGTCTAACTTTTTAGTAATAAACAATTTTTCGATAAGACGTATACTTTTGGAAATGTAGGGCTTCAAACTTGGAAATTTTTATAAGCAGTTTTTTAAAAATATTTCCGGAACTATGAGGTTTAAAGGAAAATCATATAAGAGAAAATCATAGATCTTACTTAACTGCAACTTTTAGGTTATGAAAATTTTTTAATAAAACGAACCAGTCGCGAGATATGATCGATTAAATGTCAGTGTTGGATATTTCATGGGTATACCCCTGTAAAAATTTTCAAAAAAAATATTTTTTTTAAATTCAAAAATTCTGACATTTTATGGTTCCTTATGTCAAAGTGAAAGCAAATAAATGAAAAAATGGCAAAAAATTGGTAAAATTAACTATATTTTTAATTTTTCAATTTTTCACAAAATCCGGCAAAAAATCGGAAAAAATTTGACACTGCTTTATGTTTCTATTTTTATCTCAGTTATTTGAAGTTTTTAGTAAAAAATGTATATAACGAATTAGATAGGGTATAAAATTGTCTAACTTTTAGTAATAAACAATTTTTGGATAGGACGTATACTTTTGGAAATATAGGGGTTTAAACTTGGAAATTTTTATAAGCAAATTTTTTAAAATATTTCCGGAACTATCAGGTTTAAAGGAAAATCAAATAAGAGAAAATTATAGATCTTACTTAACTGCAACTTTTAGGTTATGAAATTTTTTTAAATAAAACGAAGCAGTGGCGAGATATGAGCGATTTAATGGCATAATTGAAAATTTCATGGGTATACCCTTGTAAAAATTTTCAAAAAAATTATTTTTTTTAAATTCAAAAATTCTATCATTTTATGGTTCCTTATGTCAAAGAGGAAGCAAATAAATGAAAAAATGGCAAAAAATTGGTAAAATTAACTATATTTTTAATTTTTCAATTTTTCACAAAATCCGGCAAAAAATCGGAAAGAATAATTCTTAATAATACATCGGATATTTGGGATATAACATGTATATTTATTATTTATTATATTATCTGATAGACTAAGCAACATTTGTAACATGTAACTATAATATTTCATTTCTACGCCACTGAGAACTTCCGTACGGGTCTACAATCAACTTTGGCATTACGTGGACATTCAACAGACTCCAGCTCATGCCTTTCAACTACACTTATTGAGTGACAACCTCAGATTGACTCCGCAGCCTTCATTTTTCAATACACGTTACAGTAATATTTAATTTCTACGCCGCTGAAAGCGTCCGCACGGGTCTACAATCAACTTTGGCATCACAGAGGCATTCTTCAAGGCAACACAACAGCCATTATGTAAAGCCGCTTCGTGTAAAGCATCTTTGTATTGGAACCGCTGGCACCTATTAACACACAACACACAAAACCAAAATCCCACAAAAAGCCACACAATTATAAAAACTATTGTTTATAAGAAACACAATCAACGACCCGCACGACACCTGTCACCTGTCAGCTGTCGTCTGTCATATGTCAACAGTCAGCTGTTGCATAGAAAAAATATCCTCCATAGGTAGAAAATCATCGCGCGCAGCACGAGGCAGACACGTGACCCTGGTGACGTGGCATCTGTCATAATATACGGGGTGTTTGAGTGTGATTTTTGAGTCCCATAGCGCTATACAGGGCGTTTACAGAAAATAAAGTAGATTGCCGTACGACACCAGGCATCTTGTCATATGTCACCTGTCAACAATCAGCTGTATTTTCTGTAAACGCCCTGTATAGCACGAGGCGCCACGTGACTTTGGTGACGTGGCATCTGTCATAATGCTCGGGGTGTTTGAGGGTGATTTTTGTGCCTCATAACGGTATACAATGACATTGAGACCTTACAACGCCTTTTGCCTTCTTAGGGCAGCCGGCGAGGTTTGTGCCTACTCACAAGCCGCGTGTCGTCAGTGCTCATTCAATTGTTGTTAATGGACACTTTATTTTCTTCGTCTTGGCTCTGCCCCCTAGGGCAATTCGCCAATTAATTGCCGCTTAGTAAAAATATTAATTTCTATACCGCTGTGCCGGGCGGACCGGCCGACACCCTCGCCCACAAGTGGCGTCATCCCACGACAACCTATGGAATTACCCAAAACTGTGGCCAAACAGAAACTGCTTGATGGTGAGCGCAACGTAGTTCGAAGATGGGCCGCTAAGAGTTCCCCGGTTCTTGAGCCGAGGTCTTCAATTAGACTGCTGGCAGCATGCTAGCAGCGCCCCTCACTAAAGCTTGGTGGCCAATCATCGTACTAACCGAAGGTTATCCACTTCGTGCCCACTCGGAGGTCCTCGGTGGCTCTCGGCTGCACGAAACCCTGCTAACGACTGGTGAATAGACCAGCGCTCTGACAATCAGTGCTGCCAGAGCTACCGTTTTTACGGTAGATCTACCGTTTTGACCGTCTACCTACAGTCCTACCGCAGAGACATATAATTCTACCGTAAAATTTAAAACAGAGATAGGTACTAAAATCTAGTACCTTATCAAAGAAAAGTAAAAAAAAACATGAATCACTCAACAACCGATCGAACTATGAATAACGATTCGATGCCCAATCTCTATACAGACATCTAACTTCAGATTTCGGATATTCCCAGCTCCTACTTGGTACTGTCAAAGAATATAAAAGGGTATGCTTGCGTTTCATTGGTACAGTAGTAAGTAGGTATAGCCCCGCGACTACGCATTTTGTGTGGTTTGTGAATTTTGTGACTGCTTCGTGACGTTTTAAGACTTTTGGTTATTTTAGATTTGTTAGCAATTTTAAGTTACTTTAGTTTATAATATGTTAAGTTTTGATAATCTGTATTATTTTTTTTCCTTTATCCAATTATCGAAACTTCTAACATAATACATGGTACAATTAGTGCGCCTCAAGTATATTTGCATCTTTTTTTAACGTTATAAATGAGGAAAGGAAGATAGAAGGACACTTCTGGTGCAGTAATTGTACCAAACGAAAACGCTGTTAGCGATCTTTATAGAAACGTATCAGTCTGATGACGTTTACCGTTGTCTATCCTAAATCTACCGTTTTCTACCGTTTTCTATACGTCGAATTTACCGCCTGTGTCATTTCAGATCTGGCAGCCCTGCTCACAATTGAAAGCGTCCCCAAGCGCGTATACACAAAAAAGTGAGCGGGGCGTAGCCGCTGCCCAGCAACAGCACGGTGCACAGGTTGACCGTGCCTCGTGTCGATCACTGTTAGCGCGCTTTACCTGGAAATTTTTCCGCTGATGATGCAATTTTTTTTAGCATATAATATTGTGGTATACGTGACAAGACTCACGACAGCAACGCCATTTTTTGTGTGGGGCCACCTGGAGCCAACGACGACGAGCCGTTCCCGATATCGTCGGCTGCGAGTGCACCAGTTACACACGTGATGTATGTTAAATATAAAGAAACCTTTTTATTATTATTATTATTATTATTATTATTATTATTATTATTATTACTATTATTATTATTATTATTATAGTATCCACCTAAAATACATACAACATACTTACTACGTCACGTCTCATCACAGAGGCATTCCGCAGGCTCTAGCCTCACTTTTTCACCCTACACTCAATGAGAGACAACCTCGGATGGACCCAGCAGCTTTCATTTTTTAATACACGTAACTGAAAGATTTCATTTCTACGCCACTGAGAACTTCCGTACGGGTCTACAATCAACTTGGGCATTACGTGGACATTCAACAGGCTCTAGCCCACTTTTTACCCTACACTCAATGAGAGACAACCTCGGATAGACTCAGCAACATTGTATTTTTTAATACATGTAACTGAAATATATATTTTCTGCGCCACTGAGAGCTTCCGTACGGGTCTACAATCAACTTTGGCATCAGAGAGGCATTCAACAGACTCTAGCTCACGTTCTAACCCTACAATCAATGAGAGACAACCTAGGATAGACTCAGCAACACTTGATTGGTTAATACATGTAACTGAAATATTTCATTTCTATGCCACTGAGAGACTCCGTACGGGTCTACAATCAACTTTGGCATTACCTGGACATTCAACAGACTCCAGCTCATGCCTTTCACCTACACTCATTGAGTGACAACTTCAGATTGACTAAGCAGCCTTCATTTTTCAATACATATTAAAGTAATATTTAATTTCTACGCCACTGAATGCGTCCGCACGGGTCTACAATCAACTTTGGCATCACAGAGGCATTCTGCAGGCTCTAGCCCACTTTTTCACCATACACTCAATGAGAGACAACCTCGGATTGGCTCAGCAACACTTAATTTTTTAATACATGTAACTGAAATATTTCATTTCTACGCCACTGAGAACTTCCGTACGGGTCTACAATCAACTTTGGCGTTACGTGGTCATTCAACAGACTCCAGCTCATGCTTTTCACCTACACTTATTGAGTGACAACCTCAGATTGACTCAGCAGCCTTCATTTTTCAATACATGTTACAGTAATATTTAATTTCTACGCCACTGAAAGCGTCCGCACGGGTCTACAATCAACTTTGGCATCACAGAGGCATTCTGCAGGCTCTAGCCCACCTTTTCACCGTACGCTCAATGAGAGACAACCTCGGATAGACTCAGCAACACTGTATTTTTTAATACATGTAACTGAAATATTTATTTTCTACGCCACTGAGAGCTTCCGTACGGGTCTACAATCAACTTTGGCATCAGAGAGGTATTCAACAGACTCTAGCTCACGTTCTAACCCTACAATCAATGAGAGACAACCTAGGATAGACTCAGCAACACTTGATTGGTTAATACATGTAACTGAAATATTTCATTTCTATGCCACTGAGAGCCTCCGTACGGGTCTACAATCAACTTTGGCATTACCTGGACATTCAACAGACTCCAGCTCATGCCTTTCACCTACACTCATTGAGTGACAACCTCAGATTGACTAAGCAGCCTTCATTTTTCAATACATATTAAAGTAATATTTAATTTCTACGCCACTGAATGCGCCCGCACGGGTCTACAATCAACTTTGGCATCACAAAGGCATTCTGCAGGCTCTAGCCCACTTTTTCACCATACACTCAATGAGAGACAACCTCGGATGGGCTCAGCAACACTTAATTTTTTAATACATGTAAATGAAATATTTCATTTCTACGCCACTGAGAGCTTCCGTACGGGTCTACAATCAACTTTGGCGTTACGTGGACATTCAACAGAGTCCAGCTCATGCTTTTCACCTACACTTATTGAGTGACAACCTCAGATTGACTCAGCAGCCTTCATTTTTCAATACATGTTACAGTAATATTTAATTTCTACGCCACTGAAAGCGTCCGCACGGGTCTACAATCAACTTTGGCATCACAGAGGCATTCTGCAGGCTCTAGCCCACTTTTTCACCGTACGCTCAATGAGAGGCAACCTCGGATAGACTCAGCAACACTTTATTTGTTAATACATGTAACTGAAATATTTCATTTCTATGCCACTGAGAGCTTCCGTACGGGTCTACAATCAACTTGGGCATTACGTGGACATTCAACAGACTCCGGCTCATGCTTTTCACCTACACTCATTGAGTGACAACCTCGGATTGACTCCGCAGCCTTTATTTTTCAATACATGTTACAGTAATATTTAATTTCCACGGCACTGAGAGCGTCCGCACGGGTCTACAATCAACTTTGGCATCACAGAGGCATTCTGCAGGCTCTGGCCCACTTTTTCACCCTATACTCAAAGAGAGACAACCTCGGATAGATTCAGCAACACTTTGTTTGTTAATACATGCAACTGAAATATTTCATTTCTATGCCACTGAGAGCTTCCGTACGGGTCTACAATCAATTTGAGCTCATGCTTTTCACCTACACTCATTGAGTGACAACCTCAGATAGACTCAGCAGCCTTTATTTTTCAATACTTAGCTCTGCTCCCTAGGGCAATTCACCAATTAATTGCCGCTCAGCAAAAATATTAATTTCTATAATGCTGTGCCGGGCGGACCGGCCGACACCCTCGCCCACAAGTGGCGCCATCCCACGACAACCTATGGAATTACCCAAAACTGTGGCCAAACAGAAAACTGCTTGATGGTGAGCGCAACGTAGTTCGAAGATGGGCCGCTAAGAGTTCCCCGGTTGATGAACCGAGGTCTTCAATTAGACTGCTGGCAGAATGCTCGCAGCGCCCCCTCACTAAAGCTTGGCGGCCAATCGTCGAACTAACCGAAGATTGTCCACTTCGTGCCTACTCGGAGGTCCTCGGTGGCTCTCGGCCCAATCTTCGGTTAGTTCGAAGATTTTCCGCCAAGCGTTGGTGAGGGGGCGCTGCGAGCGTGCTGGCAATACTGGCAGTGCTGGCAGCTATTTTGCACTCTCACCAAAGTCGAGGCGAAAAAAATCTATTTTGCGTTTTTTTCTCCGCGTCCCCAGCTAGAGTGTAAAATTGCTGCCAGCACTGCCAGTACTGCCAGCATTCTGACCATGCGCACTACGGTCTATATGTATGTAGTAGCATAATAATATTATTTTGATGCACTATGATGTCCTATCAGGTTTTTTTTTGGGTGATCGTTGACTAACGGTCGCTGACACGAGAGTTTTAGTTTCAGTTTTAGGGCACAGTTTTGTCAAACTTTAAACGTTCGTTTACGTCCTCCAGTTTATCACACTTGTTGCGACGTCGATGAGAAGCTCGTATCAATTCGCGTAATGCCGGGCGTCTATTCCGGCCAAATTTTTGACTTGTTGCCTTGCTATTTGTACCGCTCGATGTGCGTAGCATGAGGTTTGCGGTATATGTATGTAAATAATAATATTATGTATGGTTTTATATCAATAAAGGTCTATATTATTATTATTACTATTATTAATACAATTGGAAATATAGGGGTCTAAACTTCGAAATTTTTATAAGCAGTTTTTTAAAAATATTTCCGGAACTGAGGTTTAAAGGAAAATCATATAAGAGAAAATTATAGATCTTACTTAACTGCAACTTGTAGGTTATGATTTTTTTAATAAAACGAATCAGTCGCGAGATATGATCGATTAAATGTCCGATTTGGAAATTTGATGGGATAATAACCCTGTAAAAATTTTCAATTTTTTTTTAATTCAAAAATACTGACATTTTATGGTTCCTTATGTCACAGTGATGGCAAATAAATGAAAAATGGCAAAAAATTGGTAACATTAACTATGTTTTTAATTTTTCAATTTTTCACAAAATCCGGCAAAAAACTGGAAAAAATTTGACACTGCTTTACGTTTTTATTTTTTCTCAGTTATTTGAAGTTTTTAGTAAAAAATGTATATAACTAATTAGATAGAGTATAAAATTGTCTAACTTTTTAATAATAAACAATTTTTCGATAGGACGCATACTTTTGGAAATATAGGGGTTAAAACTAGGAAATTTTTATAAGCAGTTTTTTAAAAATATTTCCGGAACTATTAGGTTTAAAGGAAAATCGTATAAGAGAAAATTATAGATCTTACTTAACTGCAACTTTTAGGTTATGAAAATTTTTTAATAAAACGAATCAGACGCGAGATATGATCGATTAAATGTCAGTGTTGGAAATTATTTTTTTTAAATTCAAAAATTCTGACATTTTATGGTTCCTTATGTCAAAGTGAAAGCAAATAAATGAAAAAATGGCAAAAAATCGGTAAAATTAACTATATTTTTAATTTTTCAATTTTTCACAAAATCCGGCAAAAAAATCGGAAAAAATTTGACACTGCTTTATGTTTCTATTTTTATCTCAGTTATTTGAAGTTTTTAGTAAAAAATGTATATAACGAATTAGATAGGGTATAAAATTGTCTAACTTTTAATAATAAACAATTTTTCGATAGGACGTATACTTTTGGAAATATAGGGGTTTAAAATTGGAAATTTTTATAAGAAAATTTTTTAAAATATTTCCGGAACTATCAGGTTTAAAGGAAAATCATATAAGAGAAAATTATAGATCTTACTTAACTGCAACTTTTAGGTTATGAAAATTTTTTAAATAAAACGAACCAGTGGCGAGATATGAGCGATTTAATGGCATAATTGAAAATTTCATGGGTATCCCTTTGTAAAAATTTTCAAAAAAAATTGTTTTTTTTTAATTTAAAAATTCTGTCATTTTATGGTTCCTTATGTCAAAGAGGAAGCAAATAAATGAAAAAATGGCAAAAAATTGGTAATATTAACTATATTTTTAATTTTTCAATTTTTCACAAAATCCGGCAAAAAATCGGAAAGAATAATTCTTAATAATACATCGGATATTTGGGATATAACATGTATATTTATGATTTATTATATTATCTGATAGACTAAGCAACATTTAATTTTTTTAATACATGTAACTGAAATATTTCATTTCTACGCAAGTGAGAACTTCCGTAAGGGTCTACAATCAGCTTTGGCATCACAGAGGCATTCTACAGGCTTTAGCTCACGTTCTCGCTTTACACTCATTGAGAGACAGCCTCGGATAGACCCAGCAACACTTAATTCTTTAATACATGTAACTGAAATATTTCATTTCTACGCCACTGAGAACTTCCGTACGGGTCTACAATCAACTTTGGCGTTACGTGAACATTTCACAGACTCCAGCTCATGCGTTTCACCTACACTCATTGAGTGACAACCTCAGATTGCCTCAACAGCCTTCATTCTTCAATACATGTTACAGTAAGATTTAATTTCTACGCCACTGAAAGCGTCCGCACGGGTCTACAATCAACTTTGGCATGACAGAGGCATTCTGCAGGCTCTAGCCCACTTTTTCATCCTACACCCAATGAGAGACAACCTCGGATAGACTCAGCTACACTTTATTTTTTAATACATGTAAATGAAATATTTCATTTCTACGCCACTGAGAGCTTCCGTACGGGTCTACAATCAACTTTGGCATTACGTGGACATTTCAAAGACTCCAGCTCATGCTTTTCACCTACACTTATTGAGTGACAACCTCAGATTAACTCAGCAGCCTTCATTTTTCAATACATGTTACAGTAATAGTGAATTTCTACGCCACTGAAAGCGTCCGCACGGGTCTGCAATCAACTTTGGCATCACATGAGCATTCTGCAGGCTCTAGCCCACTTTTTCACCCTACACTCAATGAGAGACAACCTCGGATAGACTCAGCAACACTCAATTTTTTAATAAATTTAACTGAAATATTTCATTTATACGCCACTGAGAACTACCGTACGGGTCCACAATCAACTTCGGCATTACGTGGACATTCAACAGACTCCAGCTCATGATTTTCACCTACACTCATTGAGTGACAACCTCAGATTGACTCTGCAGCCTTCATTTTTCAATACATGTTACAGTAATATTGAATTTCTATGCCACTGAAAGCGTCCGCACGGGTCTACAATCAACTTTGGCATGACAGAGGCATTCTACAGGCTTTAGCTCACGTTCTCGCCCTACACTCATTGAGAGACAGCCTCGGATAGACTCAGCAACACTTAATTTTTTAATACATGTAACTATAATATTTCATTTCTACGCCACTGAGAACTTCCGTACGGGTCTACAATCAACTTTGGCATTACGTGGACATTCAACAGACTGCAGCTCATGCCTTTCAACTACACTTATTGAGTGACACCCTCAGATTGACTCAGCAGCCTTCATTTTTCAATACATGTTACAGTAATATTTAATTTCTACGCCGCTGAAAGCGTCCGCACGGGTCTACAATCAACTTTGGCATCACAGAGGCATTCTTGAAGGCAACACAACAGCCATTATGTAAAGCCGCTTCGTGTAAAGCATCTTTGTATTGGAACCGCTGGCACCTATTAACACACAACACACAAAACCAAAATCCCACAAAAAGCCACACAATTATAAAAACTATTGTTTATAAGAAACACAATCAACGACCCGCACGACACCTGTCACCTGTCACCTGTCAGCTGTCGTCTGTCATATGTCAACAGTCAGCTGTTGCATAGAAAAAATATCCTCCATAGGTAGAAAATCAGCGCGCGCAGCACGAGGCAGACACGTGACCCTGGTGACGTGGCATCTGTCATAATATACGGGGTGTTTGAGTGTGATTTTTGAGTCCCATAGCGCTATACAGGGCGTTTACAGAAAATAAAGTAGATTGCCGTACGACACCAGGCATCTTGTCATATGTCACCTGTCAACAATCAGCTGTATTTTCTGTAAACGCCCTGTATAGCAGGAGGCGCCACGTGACTTTGGTGACGTGGCATCTGTCATAATGTACGGGGTGTTTGAGGGTGATTTTTGTGCCTCATAACGGTATACAATGACATTGAGACCTTACAACGCCTTTTGCCTTCTTAGGGCAGCCGGCGAGGTTTGTGCCCACTCGCAAGCCGCGTGTCGGCAGTGCTCATCCACTTTTTCATCCTACACCCAATGAGAGACAACCTCGGATACTCAGCCACACTTGATTTTTTAATATATGTAAATGAAATATTTCATTTCTACGCCACTGAGAGCTTCCGTACGGGTCTACAATCAACTTTGGCATTATGTGGACATCTCAACGAATCCAGTTCATGCTTTTCACCTACACTCATTGAGTGACAACCTCAGATTGACTCAGCAGCCTTCATCTTTCAACGCATGTTACAGTAATAGTGAATTTCTACGCGCCGCTGAAAGCGTCCGCACTTCACAAACGATACTTGACACACTCCAAATTGACTGCTGTCCAATTACACGAAACTTTCTGGGAGATTGTTTGGCGGGTGCAACCAATCGTTGTCGTAGCGCTATTGCTGTTGTTGAGGCGTTCACATTCAATGCGTAATGTTTTCTCAAACCCCGCTACCCCTGGCAACTTTGGGCTCATCTTGTACTTTCGTCGTCGTTCGCCGCGCCAGTGTTGTTTGAACTTTGACGATGCCACCACGGTGTTGTATTCCTGATTTGTCTGATCGTTGCGAAAACACGCACCGACAATATTTACGATACCTGGATCGAGACCCAGGTAGTAACGATAGTCCGTACGTCGTCCTTGATATCCTTGTTCTTCTTCTTGACGCTGCTGCGTTACTGCTTTTTGTTTCAAATTTTTTTGCGACTTCTCTTACGCGGCACTGCTACTGATGTTGATGTTTTGTCACTAGTACCATTGTTTTGCCGGTTTCGCCAACGATTCATTAACAGTGAACAGTATAACATTTGTGGTAAATGATTTGGCTCTGCTCCCTAGGGCAATTCGCCAATTAATTGCTGCTTAGTAAAAATATTAATTTCTATACCGCTATGCCAGGCGGACCGGCTGACAACCTCGCCCACAAGTGGCGCCATCCCACGACCATCTACGGAATTACACAAAACTATGGCCAAACAGAAAACTGCTTGATGGTGAGCGCAACGTAGTTCGAAGATGGGCCGCCAAGAGCAGCCCGGTTCTTGCACCGAGGTCTATAATTAGACTGCTGGCAGCACGCTCGCAGCGCCCCCACACTAACGCTTGACGGCCAATCTTCGAACTAACCGAAGGTTATCCACTTCGTGCCCACTCGGAGGTCCTCGGTGGCTCTCGGCTGCACGAAACCTTGCTAACGACTGGTGAATAGACCAGCGTTCTCACACTTGAAAGCGTCCCCAAGCGCGTCTACACAAAAAAGTGAGCGGGGCGTTGCCTCTGCCCAGCAACAGCACGGTGCACCTGCACAGCACAGGTGCCTCGTGTCGAGCACTTTTAGCGCGCTTTACCTGGAAATTTTTCCGCTGATGATGCAATTTTTTTTAGCATGTAATATCGTGGTATACGTGACAAGGCTCACGGCAGCAACACCGTTGTGTGTGTAGGGCCACCTGGAGCCGACGACGACGAGCCGTTCCCGATATCGCCTGCTGCGAGTGCACAGGTTGACCGTACCTCGTGTCGATAAATTTTAGCGCGCTTTACCTGGAATTTTTTCCGCTGATTATGCAATCTTTTTTAATATTGTAGTATACGCGGTAAGACCCTCGACAGCAACACCGTTTCGTGTGTAGGGCTACCTGGAACCGACGACGAGTCGTTCTCGATATCGTCGGCTGCGAGTGTACCGGTTGGCACACGCGATGTATGTTAAATATAAAGAAACTATTTTATTGTTATTATTATTATAGTAACCACCTAAAATACATACAACGTACCCACTACGTCACGTCTCATCACAGAGGCATTCTGCAGGCTCTAGCCTACTTTTTTACCCTACACTCAATGAGAGACAACCTTGGATAGACTCAACAACACTGTATTTTTTAGTACATGTTACAGTAATATTTCATTTCTACGCCACTGAGAGCTTTCGTACGGGTCTACAATCAACTTTGGCATTACGTGGGCATTCCCCAGGCTCTAGCCCACTTTTTCATCCTACACTCATTGAGTGACAACCTCGGATAGACTCAGCAACACTCAATTTTTTAATAAATTTAACTGAAATATTTCATTTATACGCCACTGAGAACTTCCGTACGGGTCTACAATCAACTTCGGCATTACGTGGACATTCAACAGACTCCAGCTCATGATTTTCACCTACACTCATTGAGTGACAACCTCAGTTTGACTCTGCAGCCTTCATTTTTCAATACATGTTACAGTAATAGTGTATTTCTACGCCACTGAAAGCGTCCGCACGGGTCTACAATCAACTTTGGCATGACAGAGGCATTCTACAGGCTTTAGCTCACGTTCTCGCCCTACACTCATTGAGAGACAGCCTCGGATAGACTCAGCAACACTTAATTTTCTAATACATGTAAATGAAATATTTCATTTCTATGCCACTGAGAGCTTCCGTACGGGTCTACAATAAACTTTCGCATTACGTGGACATTCAACAGACTCCAGCTCATGCCTTTCACCCACACTTATTGAGTGACAACCTCAGATTGACTCAGTAGCCTTCATTTTTCAATACATGTTAAAGTAATATTTAATTTCTACGCCACTGAATGCGTCCGCACGGGTCTACAATCAACTTTGGCATCACAGAGGCATTCTGCAGGCTCTAGCCCACTTTTTCACCATACACTCAATGAGAGACAACCTCGGATAGACTCAGCAACACTTAATTTTTAAATAAATTTAACTGAAATATTTCATTTCTACGCAACTGAGAACTTCCGTACGGGTCTACAATCAACTTTGGCATCACAGAGACATTCTACAGGCTTTAGCTCACGTTCTCGCTTTACACTCATTGAGAGACAGCCTCGGATAGACCCAGCAACACTTAATTGTTTAATACATGTAACTGAAATATTTCATTTCTACGCCACTGAGAGCTTCCGTACGGGTCTACAATCAACTTTGGCATTACGTGGATATTTCACATACTCCAGCTCATGCTTTTCACCTACACTCATTGAGTGACAACCTCAGATTGACTCAGCAGCCTTCATTTTTCAATACATGTTAAAGTGATATTTAATTTCTACGCCACTGAATGCGTCCGCACGGGTCTACAATCAACTTTGGCATCACAGAGGCATTCTGCAGGCTCTAGCCAATTTTTCACCATACACTCAATGAGAGACAACCTCGGATAGACTCAGCCGTCCTCCAGTATATCTCACTTGTCGCGACGTCGATGAAAAGCTCGTATCAATTCGCGTAATGCCGGGCGTCTATTCCGGCCAAATTTTTGACTTGTTGCCTTGCTATTTGTACCGCTCGATGTGCGTAGCATGAGGTTTGCGGTATATGTATGTAAATAACAATATTATGTATGTTTTTATATCAATAAAAGTCTATATTATTATTATTACAATTATTAATACTTTTGGAAATATAGGGGTCTAAACTTGGAAATTTTTATAAGCAGTTTTTTAAAAATATTTACGGAACTGAGGTTTAAAGGAAAATCATATAAGAGAAAATTATAGATCTTACTTAACCGCAACTTTTAGGTTATGATTTTTTTTAATAAAACGAACCAGTGGCGAGATATGAGCGATTTAATGGCAGAATTGGAAATTTTATGGGTATAATAAACCTGTAAAAATTTTCAATTTTTTTTTACATTCAAAAATACTGACATTTTATGGTTCCTTATGTCACAGTGAAAGCAAATAAGTGAAAAATGGTAAAAAATTGGTAACATTAATTATATTTTTAATTTTTCAATTTTTCACAAAATCCGGCAAAACACTGGAAAAAATTTGACAATGCTTTATGTTTTTATTTTTATCTCAGTTATTTGAAGTTTTTAGTAAAAATGTATATAACTAATTAGATAGAGTATAAAATTGTCTAACTTTTAAATAGTAAACAATTTTTCGATAGGACGTATACTTTTGGAAATATAGGGCTCTAAACTTGGAAATTTTTATAAGCAGTTTTTTAAAAATATTTCCGGAACTATGAGGTTTAAAGGAAAATCTTTCAAGAGAAAATCATAGATCTTACTTAACTGCAACTTTTAGGTTATGAAAATTTTTTAATAAAACGAACCAGTCGCGAGATATGATCGATTAAATGTCAGTGTTGGAGATTTCATGGGTATACCCCTGTAAAAATTTTCAAAAAAATTATTTTTTTTTAATTAAAAAATTCTGACATTTTATGGTTCCTTATGTCAAAGTGAAAGCAAATAAATGAAAAAATGGCAAAAAATAGGTAAAATTAACTATATTTTTAATTTTTCAATTTTTCACAAAATCCGGCAAAAAATCGGAAAAAATTTGACACTGCTTTATGTTTTTATTTTTATCTCAGTTATTTGAAGTTTTTAGTAAAAATGTATATAACTAATTAGATAGGGTATAAAATTGTCTAACTTTTAATAATAAACAATTTTTGGATAGGACGTATACTTTTGGAAATATAGGGGTTTAAACTTGGAAATTTTTATAAGCAAATTTTTTTAAATATTTCCGGAACTATCAGGTTTAAAGGAAAATCATATAAGAGAAAATTATAGATCTTACTTAACTGCAACTTTTAGGTTATGAAAAATTTTTAAATAAAACGAACCAGTGGCGAGATATGAGCGATTTAATGGCATAATTGAAAATTTCATGGGTATACCCCTGTAAAAATTAAAAAAAAAAATATTTTTTTTAAATTCAAAAATTCTGTCATTTTATGGTTCCTTATGTCAAAGAGGAAGCAAATAAATGAAAAAATGACAAAAAATTGGTAAAATTAACTATATTTTTAATTTTTCAATTTTTCACAAAATCCGGCAAAAAATCGGAAAGAATAATTCTTAATAATACATCGGATATAACATGTATATTTATTATTTATTATATTATCTGATAGACTAAGCAACATTTGTAACATGTAACTATTATATTTCATTTCTACGCCACTGAGAACTTCCGTACGGGTCTACAATCAACTTTGGCATTACGTGGACATTCAACAGACTCCAGCTCATGCCTTTCAACTACACTTATTGAGTGACAACCTCAGATTGACTCAGCAGCCTTCATTTTTCAATACATGTTACAGCAATATTTAATTTCTACGCCGCTGAAAGCGTCCGCACGGGTCTACAATCAACTTTGGCATCACAGAGGCATTCTTCAAGGCAACACAACAGCCATTATGTAAAGCCGCTTCGTGTAAAGCATCTTTGTATTGGAACCGCTGGCACCTATTAACACACAACACACAAAACCAAAATCCCACAAAAAGCCACACAATTATAAAAACTATTGTTTATAAGAAACACAATCAACGTCCCGCACGACACCTGTCACCTGTCAGCTGTCGTCTGTCATATGTCAACAGTCAGCTGTTGCATAGAAAAAATACCCTCCATAGGTAGAAAATCAGCGCGCGCAGCACGAGGCAGACACGTGACCCTGGTGACGTGGCATCTGTCATAATATACGGGGTGTTTGAGTGTGATTTTTGAGTCCCATAGCGCTATACAGGGCGTTTACAGAAAATAAAGTAGATAGCCGTACGACACCAGGCATCTTGTCACATGTCACCTGTCAACAATCAGCTGTATTTTCTGTAAACGCCCTGTATAGCACGAGGCGCCACGTGACTTTGGTGACGTGGCATCTGTCATAATGTACGGGGTGTTTGAGGGTGATTTTTGTGCCTCATAACGGTATACAATGACATTGAGACCTTACAACGCCTTTTGCCTTCTTAGGGCAGCCGGCGAGGTTGGGTTGTGCCTACTCACAAGCCGCGTGTCGTCAGTGCTCATTCAATTGTTGTTAATGGACACTTTATTTTCTTCGTCTTGGCTCTGCCCCCTAGGGCAATTCGCCAATTAATTGCCGCTTAGTAAAAATATTAATTTCTATACCGCTGTGCCGGGCGGACCGGCCGACACCCTCGCCCACAAGTGGCGTCATCCCACGACAACCTATGGAATTACCCAAAACTGTGGCCAAACAGAAAACTGCTTGATGGTGAGCGCAACGTAGTTCGAAGATGGGCCGCTAAGAGTTCCCCGGTTCTTGAGCCGAGGTCTTCAATTAGACTGCTGGCAGCATGCTAGCAGCGCCCCTCACTAAAGCTTGGTGGCCAATCATCGAACTAACCGAAGGTTATCCACTTCGTGCCCACTCGGAGGTCCTCGGTGGCTCTCGGCTGCACGAAACTTTGCTAACGACTGGTGAATAGACCAGCGCTCTGACAATCAGTGCTGCCAGAGCTACCGTTTTTACGGTAGATCTACCGTTTTGACCGTCTACCTACAGTCCTACCGCAGAGACATATAATTCTACCGTAAAATTTAAAACAGAGATAGGTACTAAAATCTAGTACCTTATCAAAGAAAAGTAAAAAAAAAAACATGAATCACTCAACAACCGATCGAACTATGAATACCGATTCGATGCCCAATCTCTATACAGACATCTAACTTCAGATTTCGGATATTCCCAGCTCCTACTTGGCACTGTCAAAGAATATAAAAGGGTATGCTTGCGTTTCATTGGTACAGTAGTAAGTAGGTATAGCCCCGCGACTACGCATTTTGTGTGGTTTGTGAATTTTGTGACTGCTTCGTGACGTTTTAAGAATTTTGGTTATTTTAGATTTGTTAGCAATTTTAATTTACTTTAGTTTATAATAAGTTAAATTTTGATAATCTGTATTATTTTTTTTCCTTTATCCAATTATCGAAACTTCTAACATAATACATGGTACAATTAGTGCGCCTCAAGTATATTTGCATCTTTTTTTAACGTTACAAATGAGGAAAGGAAGATAGAAGGACACTTCTGGTGCACTAATTGTACCAAACGAAAACGCTGTTAGCGATCTTTATAGAAACGTACCAGTCTGATGACGTTTACCGTTGTCTATCCTAAATCTACCGTTTTCTACCATTTTCTATACGTCGAATCTACCGCCTGTGTCATTTCAGATCTGGCAGCACTGCTCACAATTGAAAGCGTCCCCAAGCGCGTATACACAAAAAAGTGAGCGGGGCGTTGCCGCTGCCCAGCAACAGCACGGTGCACAGGTTGACCGTGCCTCGTGTCGATCACTGTTAGCGCGCTTTACCTGGAAATTTTTCCGCTGATGATGCAATTTTTTTTAGCATATAATATTGTGGTATACGTGACAAGGCTCACGACAGCAACGCCGTTTTGTGTGTGGGGCCACCTGGAGCCGACGACGACGAGCCGTTCCCGATATCGTCGGCTGCGAGTGCACCGGTTACACACGTGATTTATGTTAAATATAAAGAAACCATTTTATTATTATTATTATTATTATTATTATTATTATTATTATTATTATTATTACTATTATTATTATTATTATTATTATAGTATCCACCTAAAATACATAGAACATACCTACTACGTCACGTCTCATCACAGAGGCATTCCGCAGGCTCTAGCCTCACTTTTTCACCCTACACTCAATGAGAGACAACCTCGGATGGACCCAGCAGCCATCATTTTTTAATACACGTAACTGAAAGATTTCATTTCTACGCCACTGAGAACTTCCGTACGGGTCTACAATCAACTTGGGCATTACGTGGACATTCAACAGGCTCTAGCCCACTTTTTACCCTACACTCAATGAGAGACAATCTCGGATAGACTCAGCAACACTGTATTTTTTAATACATGTAACTGAAATATTTATTTTCTACGCCACTGAGAGCTTCCGTACGGGTCTACAATCAACTTTGGCATCACAGAGGCATTCAACAGACTCTAGCTCACGTTCTAACCCTACAATCAATGAGAGACAACCTAGGATAGACTCAGCAACACTTGATTGGTTAATACATGTAACTGAAATATTTCATTTCTATGCCACTGAGAGCCTCCGTACGGGTCTACAATCAACTTTGGCATTACCTGGACATTCAACAGACTCCAGCTCATGCCTTTCACCTACACTCATTGAGTGACAACCTCAGATTGACTAAGCAGCCTTCATTTTTCAATACATATTAAAGTAATATTTAATTTCTACGCCACTGAATGCGTCCGCACGGGTCTACAATCAACTTTGGCATCACAGAGGCATTCTGCAGGCTCTAGCCCACTTTTTCACCATACACTCAATGAGAGACAACCTCGGATTGGCTCAGCAACACTTAATTTTTTAATACATGTAACTGAAATATTTCATCTCTACGCCACTGAGAACTTCCGTACGGGTCTACAATCAACTTTGGCGTTACGTGGACATTCAACAGACTCCAGCTCATGCTTTTCACCTACACTTATTGAGTGACAACCTCAGATTGACTCAGCAGCCTTCATTTTTCAATACATGTTACAGTAATATTTAATTTCTACGCCACTGAAAGCGTCCGCACGGGTCTACAATCAACTTTGGCATCACAGAGTCATTCTGCAGGCTCTAGCCCACTTTTTCACCGTACGCTCAATGAGAGACAACCTCGGATAGACTCAGCAACACTTTATTTGTTAATACATGTAACTGAAATATTTCATTTCTATGCCACTGAGAGCTTCCGTACGGGTCTACAATCAACTTTGGCATTACGTGGATATTTCACATACTCCAGCTCATGCTTTTCACCTACACTCATTGAGTGACAACCTCAGATTGACTCAGCAGCCTTCATTTTTCAATACATGTTAAAGTGATATTTAATTTCTACGCCACTGAATGCGTCCGCACGGGTCTACAATCAACTTTGGCATCACAGAGGCATTCTGCAGGCTCTAGCCAATTTTTCACCATACACTCAATGAGAGACAACCTCGGATAGACTCAGCAACACTTAATTTTTTAATAAATTTAACTGAAATATTTCATTTATACGCCACTGAGGACTTCCGTACGGGTCTACAATCAACTTTGGGATTACGTGGACATTCAACAGGCTCTAGCCCACTTTTTCACCCTACACTCATTGAGTGACAACCTGGGATAGACTCAGCAACACTGTATTTTTTAATACATGTAACTGAAATATTTATTTTCTACGCCACTGAGAGCTTCCGTACGGGTCTACAATCAACTTTGGCATCACAGAGGCATTCTACAGGCTTTAGCTCACGTTCTCGCTTTACACTCATTGAGAGACAGCCTCGGATAGACCCGGCAACACTTAATTCTTTAATATATGTAACTGAAATATTTCATTTCTACGCCACTGAGAACTTCCGTACGGGTCTACAAACAACTTTGGCGATACGTGGACATTCAACAGACTCCAGCTCATGCTTTTCACCTACACTCATCGAGTGACAACCTCAGATTACCTCAGCAGCCTTCATTTTTCAATACATGTTAGAGTAATATTTAATTTCTACGCCACTGAAAGCGTCCGCACCGGTCTACAATCAACTTTGGCATGACAGAGGCATTCTGCAGGCTCTAGCCCACTTTTTCATCCTACACCCAATGAGAGACAACCTCGGATAGACTCAGCAACACTGTATTTTTTAATACATGTAACTGAAATATTTATTTTCTACGCCACTGAGAACTTCCGTACGGGTCTACAAACAACTTTGGCATCACAGAGGCATTCTACAGGCTTTAGCTCACGTTCTCGCTTTACACTCATTGAAAGACAGCCTCGGATAGACCCAGAAACACTTAATTCTTTAATACACGTATCTGAAATATTTCATTTCTACGCCACTGAGAACTTCCGTACGGGTCTACAATCAACTTTGGCGTTACGTGGACATTCAACAGACTCCAGCTCATGCTTTTCACCTACACTCATTGAGTGACAACCTCAGATTGCCTCAGCAGCCTTCATTCTTCAATACATGTTAGAGTAATATTTAATTTCTACGTCACTGAAAGAGTCCGCACGGGTCTACAATCAACTTAGGCATGACAGAGGAATTCTGCAGGCTCTAGCCCACTTTTTCATCCTACACCCAATGAGAGACAACCTCGGATAGACTCAGCTACACTTTATTTTTTAATACATGTAAATGAAATATTTCATTTCTACGCCACTGAGAGCTTCCGTACGGGTCTACAATCAACTTTGGCATTACGTGGACATTTCAACGACTCCAGCTCATGCTTTTCACCTACACTCATTGAGTGACAACCTCCGATTGACTCAGCAGCCTTCATCTTTCAATACATGTTACAGTAATAGTGAATTTCTACGCCGCTGAAAGCGTCCGCACTTCGCAAACGATACTTGACATACTCCAAATTGACTTCTGTCCAATTACACGAAACTTTCTGGGATATTGTTTGGCGGGTGCAACCAATCGTTGTCGTAGCGCTATTGCTGCTGTTGAGGCGTTCACGTTCAATGCGTAATGTTTTCTCAAACTCCGCTACCCCTGGCAACTTTGGGCTCATCTTGTACTTTCGTCGTCGTTCGCCGCGCCAGTGTTGTTTGAACTTTGACGATGCCACCACGGTGTTGTATTCCTGATTTGTCTGATCGTTGCGAAAACACGCACCGACAATATTTACGATACCTGAATCGAGACCCAGATAGTAACGATAGTCCGTACGTCGTCCTTGATATCCTTGTTCTTCTTCTTGACGCTGCTGCGTCACTGCTTCGTCATCGCCATCATTCCCGGCTTTTTGTTTCAATTTTTTTTGCGACTTCTCTTACGCGGCACTGCTACTGATGTTGAAGTTTTGTCGCTAGTACCATTGATTTGTCGGTTTCGCCAACGATTCATTAACAGTGAACAGTATAACATTTGTGGTAAATGATTTGGCTCTGCTCCCTAGGGCAATTCGCCAATTAATTGCCGCTTAGTAAAAATATTAATTTCTATACCGCTGTGCCAGGCGGACCGGCCGACACCCTCGCCCACAAGTGGCGCCATCCCACGACCATCTACGGAATTACACAAAACTATGGCCAAACAGAAAACTGCTTGATGGTGAGCGCAACGTAGTTCGAAGATGGGCCGCCAAGAGTTGCCCGGCTCTTGCATCGACTGCTGGCAGCACGCTCGCAGCGCCCCCTCACTAACGCTTGACGGCCAATCTTCGAACTAACCGAAGGTTTTCCGCTTCGTGCCCACTCGGAGGTCCTCGGTGGTTCTCGGCCCAATCTTCGGTTAGTTCGAAGATTTTCCGCCAAGCGTTGATGAGGGGGCGCTGCGAGCGTGCTGGCAATACTGGCAGTGCTGGCAGCTATTTTGCACTCTCACCAAAGTCGAGGCGAAAAAAATCTATTTTGCGTTTTTTTCTCCGCGTCCCCAGCTAGAGTGTAAAATTGCTGCCAGCACTGCCAGTACTGCCAGCATTCTGACCATGCGCACTGCGGTCTATATGTATGTAGTAGCATAATAATATTATTTTAATGCGCTATGATGTACTATCAGGGTTTTTTTTGGGTGATCGTTGACTAACGGTCGCTGACACGAGAGTTTAAGTTTTAGGGGACAGTTTTGGCAAACTTGAAATCGTTCGTTTACGTCCTCCAGTATATCTCACTTGTCGCGACGTCGATGAAAAGCTCGTATCAATTCGCGTAATGCCGGGCGTCTGTTCCGGCCAAATTTTTGACTTGTTGCCTTGCTATTTGTACCGCTCGATATGCGTAGCATGAGGTTTGCGGTATATGTATGTAAATAATAATATTATGTATGTTTTTATATCAATAAAAGTCTATATTATTATTATTACTATTATTAATACTTTTGGAAATTTTTATAAGCAGTTTTTTAAAAATATTTCCGGAACTGAGGTTTAAAGGAAAATCATATAAGAGAAAATTATAGATCTTACTTAACTGCAACTTTTAGGTTATGAATTTTTTTTTAATGAAACGAACCAGTGGCGAGATATGATCGATTAAATGTCCGATTTGGAAATTTCCTGGGTATAATAACACTGTAAAAATTTTCAATTTTTTTTTAAATTCTAAAATACTGACATTTTATGGTTCCTTATGTCACAGTGAAGGCAAATAAATGAAAAATGGCAAAAAATTGGTAACATTAACTATAGTTTTAATTTTTCAATTTTTCACAAAATCCGGCAAAAACTGGAAAAAATTTGACATTGCTTTATGTTTTTATTTTTATCTCAGTTATTTGAAGTTTTTAGTAAAAATGTATATAACTAATTAGATAGAGTATAAAATTGTCTAACTTTTAAATAATAAACAATTTTTCGATAGGACGTATACTTTTGGAAATATAGGGCTCTAAACTTGGAAATTTTTATAAGCAGTTTTTTAAAAATATTTCCGGAACTATGAGGTTTAAAGGAAAATCATTTAAGAGAAAATCATAGATCTTACTTAACTGCAACTTTTAGGTTATGAAAATTTTTTAATAAAACGAACCAGTCGCGAGATATGATCGATTAAATGTCAGTGTTGGAGATTTCATGGGTATACCCCTGTAAAAATTTTCAAAAAAAATATTTTTTTTTAATTCAAAAATTCTGACATTTTATGGTTCCTTATGTCAAAGTGAAAGCAAATAAATGAAAAAATGGCAAAAAATAGGTAAAATTAACTATATTTGTAATTTTTCAATTTTTCACAAAATCCGGCAAAAAATCGGAAAAAATTTGACACGGCTTTATGTTTTTATTTTTATCTCAGTTATTTGAAGTTTTTAGTAAAAATGTATATAACTAATTAGATAGGGTATAAAATTGTCTAACTTTTAATAATAAACAATTTTTGGATAGGACGTATACTTTTGGAAATATAGGGGTTTAAACTTGGAAATTTTTATAAGCAAATTTTTTAAAATATTTCCGGAACTATCAGGTTTAAAGGAAAATCATATAAGAGAAAATTATAGATCTTACTTAACTGCAACTTTTAGGTTATGAAAATTATTTAAATAAAACGAACCAGTGGCGAGATATGAGCGATTTAATGGCATAATTGAAAATTTCATGGGTATACCCCTGTAAAAATTTAAAAAAAAAATATTTTTTTTAAATTCAAAAATTCTGTCATTTTATGGTTCCTTATGTCAAAGAGGAAGCAAATAAATGAAAAAATGACAAAAAATTGGTAAAATTAACTATATTTTTAATTTTTCAATTTTTCACAAAATCCGGCAAAAAATCGGAAAGAATAATTCTTAATAATACATCGGATATTTGGGATATAACATGTATATTTATTATTTATTATATTATCTGATAGACTAAGCAACATTTGTAACATGTAACTATAATATTTCATTTCTACGCCACTGAGAACTTCCGTACGGGTCTACAATCAACTTTGGCATTACGTGGACATTCAACAGACTCCAGCTCATGCCTTTCAACTACACTTATTGAGTGACAACCTCAGATTGACTCAGCAGCCTTCATTTTTCAATACATGTTACAGTAATATTTAATTTCTACGCCGCTGAAAGCGTCCGCACGGGTCTACAATCAACTTTGGCATCACAGAGGCATTCTTCAAGGCAACACAACAGCCATTATGTAAAGCCGCTTCGTGTAAAGCATCTTTGTATTGGAACCGCTGGCACCTATTAACACACAACACACAAAACCAAAATCCCACAAAAAGCCACACAATTATAAAAACTATTGTTTATAAGAAACACAATCAACGTCCCGCACGACACCTGTCACCTGTCAGCTGTCGTCTGTCATATGTCAACAGTCAGCTGTTGCATAGAAAAAATACCCTCCATAGGTAGAAAATCAGCGCGCGCAGCACGAGGCAGACACGTGACCCTGGTGACGTGGCATCTGTCATAATATACGGGGCGTTTGAGTGTGATTTTTGAGTCCCATAGCGCTATACAGGGCGTTTACAGAAAATAAAGTAGATAGCCGTACGACACCAGGCATCTTGTCATATGTCACCTGTCAACAATCAGCTGTATTTTCTGTAAACGCCCTGTATAGCACGAGGCGCCACGTGACTTTGGTGACGTGGCATCTGTCATAATGTACGGGGTGTTTGAGGGTGATTTTTGTGCCTAATAACGGTATACAATGACATTGAGACCTTACAACGCCTTTTGCCTTCTTAGGGCAGCCGGCGAGGTTTGTGCCTACTCACAAGCCGCGTGTCGTCAGTGCTCATTCAATTGTTGTTAATGGACACTTTATTTTCTTCGTCTTGGCTCTGCCCCCTAGGGCAATTCGCCAATTAATTGCCGCTTAGTAAAAATATTAATTTCTATACCGCTGTGCCGGGCGTGTTGGATGTATTTCAAAAATGTACTGGTACTAATTATTGTTGTTTTTGTATCTAGCAATCATTGAATTTGTTGAATAAACAAAAAGTTAGTCATTCCAAAAAACTCAACAAAATAGCGTTTTATTTTTTCTTCTCAACAGGTTATGGGCCCAGACCCACGCTGAGATCGATAAAAGTAGTAATTTTGTAGTACGGGTTTAGAATGGCGGTAAATTACATGTCTAGTGTGCCAAAGTTATTGGGCAGAGAAAATTACGACGACTGGGCGTTCGCCGTGGAAAATTTTCTAGTACTAGATGGTTTGTCGAAGTGCATCGACGGTACAGAGCGGGATGAAGATAAATTGGCAAAAGCCAAAGCCAAGTTAGTCCTAACTATAGATGCCTCGCTGTACGTGCATATCAAAGAAGCGAAGACGCCAAAAGATTTATGGTCTATGCTGAAAAACCTATTTGACGACAAAGGGTTTACAAGAAAAATAGGTCTACTTCGTGCCTTGATATCGTTACGCTTGGAAAATTGTGAATCCATGGAATCCTACGTTAACCAAGTTGTTGAAACTTCTCAAAAGTTACGTCGTACAGGATTCAACATTGATGATGAGTGGATTGGTTCTCTCTTGTTAGCAGGTTTGCCAGAGAAGTTTTCTCCCATGATTATGGCAATCGAACATTCAGGGATCTCCATCAAAACGGATGTCATAAAGACAAAGCTGCTCGATATGAAAATGGATGGCGAAAGAAGAAGATCTGGAGGCGGAGCTTTTGTAGGTAAAGCAGTTTTCAAGAAGAAAAACAGAAACGTCAACACCGGTAATGTCAATGTCAGTGACAATCGAGATGTCAACCAACAAAACGTCAGAAATAACTTGTGTTTCAAATGTAAGCAACCGGGTCATTTTATGAGTCAATGCCCTGAAATTACAAAAAATAAGGGTTCACGATCGCAGTATAATGACAAGAAATCGACGAATGCATTTAGTGCCGTATTCTTAAATGGTGATTTTAAAAATACAGATTGGTACATAGATTCAGGTGCGAGTGTTCATCTGACTGCTAGAAAGGACTGGCTGAAGAATGTCCAGCAGGAACCTGAATTAAAGGAAATAATGGTTGCAAATAAGACCAAAATTGCTGTACTTTGTGAAGGTGACATAGAAATAACTACAATTGTTGACAGAAAAAGACATGATGTGGTGATTAACAAGGTTTTATATGTCCCAGAATTGACTACGAATTTATTGTCTGTTAGCCAGCTGATAAAAAATGGCAACAAAGTGTTTTTTGGGAAGACTGGTTGTGAAATTTACAATCGTCAGGATGAATTAGTGGCAAGGGCAAATTTGCTGAATAATGTGTATAGACTAGTCTTCGACAAATCAGAACATGATTTATTGGCAGCAATGGCAGTAACAGGTGAAACGTGGCATCGGCGTTTTGGTCATCTTAATTATAAAGACCTGAATTTAATGAACAATGGTATTGTTAATGGTTTAAATTGTAAAGGCAAAATTGATAGTAATGAAGCATGTGTAGTATGCTGTGAAGGAAAACAAACACGATTATCCTTCAAGAACAAAGGTAGTAGAGCAACTGAGTTGCTAGAAATAGTGCATGGAGATTTGAGTGGACCAATGGAAGTTACATCCTTAGGAGGTTCAAGATATTTCTTACTACTAGAAGATGATTTTAGCCGAATGACCTTCGTATATTTTTTAAAAAGTAAGGATGAGGCCTTCGAACGATTTAAAGACTTTAAAAACTTTGCAGAAAACCAGAAAGGTAGGCAGATTAAAGTTCTTAGAACAGATAATGGTGGAGAATTTTGCAGTACAATTTTTGAGAATTTTTTAATCAAAAATGGCATAGTACACCAGAAGAGCAATCCATATACTCCTGAACAAAATGGTATGTTGGAGCGTATGAATCGTACCATAGTAGAAAAAGCAAGATGTTTACTTTGTGATGCTGAATTTGACAAGTTGTTTTGGGCTGAAGCTGTAAATACTGCAGTATACTTACGTAATAGGTCAGTGGTTACAGGGCTTGATAACAAAACACCAGTAGAAGTATGGTCAGGCAAGAAACCAGATGTAAGCAATATTCGTATTTTTGGAAGTAAAGTTATGGTACACATACCCATACAAAAACGAAGCAAGTGGGACAAGAAAGCCAAGCAGATGTATTTAGTTGGTTTTGGTGACCATGTAAAAGGCTATAGGCTATATGACCCAATCAGTAAAGATGTGATCACTAGTAGGGATGTAGTTATCATGGAGAATATCGTGAATAAGCTTGATGTGGTAGTAAATGACAGTCAAGTAAATGCAGAAAGGTTATCCGTTTCAGTGGGGGATGAGAGCCAGTATGATACGACTATCGAGACTTCCAGTGATAGTGAGTATGTTATGCCTTATGAAGTGCCAGAAGTTGTAAGAAGGTCAGAAAGACAACGTAAACTCAAGAGTTATGATGATTACGTTACTTACATATGTGCAAGTGAAACTTCAAGTGAAACTGACATTAATGACGTACCAGTGACAGTGTCTGAAGCTTTGTCGAGACCTGATGGTGAGAAATGGAGACAAGCAATGATGGACGAAATGGAATCTTTTGAAGAGAATGATGCATGGGACTTAACTGAGATACCAGAAGCAGGAACCATAGTGGACTGTAAATGGGTATTTAAAGTAAAGTGTGACAGTGAAAATCAGATTAGTTACAGAGCCAGGTTAGTAGCAAAAGGTTTTACTCAAAAAGAAGGTATAGATTATAGTGAGACTTTTGCACCAGTAGTCAGACATTCTACTTTAAGGTTATTAGTAGGATTAGCAGTTAAGTTAAATTTAAAAATTACACATTTAGATGTGAAGACTGCATTTCTTAATGGCTTGTTAGAGGAAAATGTTTACATGAGGCAGCCTGAAGGCTTTATTCTCAAAGGTTTTGAGAACAAAGTTTGTAAATTAAAAAAGGCTATTTACGGTCTTAAGCAGTCCTCAAGAGCTTGGAATAAGAGAGTGGATGAGGTTTTGTTAAAGTTAGGATATAAAAAATCAGAACTTGAACCTTGCTTGTATACTAAAAAGCAGAATGATTCGTTAACTATCGTGACTTTGTATGTTGACGATTTTTTTATTTTCTCAAATGACATAGAAAATACTAATTTTCTAAAGCAATGTTTAAATGCTGAGTTTAAGATTAAAGATCTTGGTGAGGCTAAGCAATGTTTAGGTGTCAGGATTATACATGATCAGGAAAGAAATGTAATAACTTTAGATCAGGAAGCTTATGTAGATCAGATTTTGAGAAAATTTAATATGACAGATTGTAAAAGTGTTAGTACACCCATGGACAATAATGTTTGTTTTGAAAATGATGAAAATGACAGTGCATGTGATAAAAATGTACCTTATCAGAGACTTATAGGCAGTTTGATGTATCTTGCAGTCTTAACACGTCCTGACATTGCATATACTGTAAGTTTTTTAAGCCAGTTTAATAATTGTTATACAGAATTGCATTGGAAATGTGCGAAGCGGGTGTTAAGATATTTGCAAGGTAGTAAGTCTTATGCATTGTGTTTTTCTAAAGATGCTTGTAACTTAGAGGGCTATGTTGATGCTGACTGGGCCAGTAACAAAAAGGATAGGAAATCCTATACTGGGTTTGTTTTTAAGCTTTCTGGGGCAGCTGTTGCTTGGGAAAGTAATAAACAAAAAACAGTGGCATTATCGAGCACAGAGGCTGAGTACATGGCTCTAAGCGAAGCATCCAAAGAAGCGATATATTTAAGAAACATTATGTCTGAATTGCTAGGTTATAGTAGCAGCATTACTATATTTAATGATAATCAGAGTGCTCAGAAACTATCCCTAAATCCAGTGTTTCACAAAAGATCTAAACATATCGATGTACGATATCATTTTATCAGGGAAGCAGTGTCGAATAACTTAGTAGAAGTTAGGTACCTTCCAACAGATGAAATGACAGCCGATATCTTAACAAAAAGTTTGCCAAATGTAAAGCATAGTAATTTTGTTAATAGTTTAGGCTTAGTAAATTTTTGATATAGTGGGGGTGTTGGATGTATTTCAAAAATGTACTGGTACTAATTATTGTTGTTTTTGTATGTAGCAATCATTGAATTTGTTGAATAAACAAAAAGTTAGTCATTCCAAAAAACTCAACAAAATAGCGTTTTATTTTTTCTTCTCAACAGGGCGGACCGGCCGACACCCTCGCCCACAAGTGGCGTCATCCCACGACAACCTATGGAATTACCCAAAACTGTGGCCAAACAGAAAACGGCTTGATGGTGAGCGCAACGTAGTTCGAAGATGGGCCGCTAAGAGTTCCCCGGTTCTTGAGCCGAGGTCTTCAATTAGACTGTTGGCAGCATGCTAGCAGCGCCCCTCACTAAAGCTTGGTGGCCAATCATCGAACTAACCGAAGGTTATCCACTTCGTGCCCACTCGGAGGTCCTCGGTGGCTCTCGGCTGCACGAAACCTTGCTAACGACTGGTGAATAGACCAGCGCTCTGACAATCAGTGCTGCCAGAGCTACCGTTTTTACGGTAGATCTACCGTTTTGACCGTCTACCTACAGTCCTACCGCAGAGACATATAATTCTACCGTAAAATTTAAAACAGAGATAGGTACTAAAATCTAGTACCTTATCAAAGAAAAGTAAAAAAAAACATGAATCACTCAACAACCGATCGAACTATGAATACCGATTCAATGACCAATCTCTATAAAGACATCTAACTTCAGATTTCGGATATTCCCAGCTCCTACTTGGTACTGTCAAAGAATATAAAAGGGTATGCTTGCGTTTCATTGGTACAGTAGTAAGTAGGTATAGCCCTGCGACTACGCATTTTGTGTGGTTTGTGAATTTTGTGACTGCTTCGTGACGTTTTAAGACTTTTGGTTATTTTAGATTTGTTAGCAATTTTAATTTACTTTAGTTTATAATAAGTTAAATTTTGATAATCTGTATTATTTTTTTCCCTTTATCCAATTATCGAAACTTCTAACATAATACATGGTACAATTAGTGCGCCTCAAGTATATTTGCATCTTTTTTTAACGTTATAAATGAGGAAAGGAAGATAGAAGGACACTTCTGGTGCACTAATTGTACCAAACGAAAACGCTGTTAGCGATCTTTATAGAAACGTACCAGTCTGATGACGTTTACCGTTGTCTATCCTAAATCTACCGTTTTCTATACGTCGAATCTACCGCCTGTGTCATTTCAGATCTGGCAGCACTGCTCACAATTGAAAGCGTCCCCAAGCGCGTATACACAAAAAAGTGAGCGGGGCGTTGCCGCTGCCCAGCAACAGCACGGTGCACAGGTTGACCGTGCCTCGTGTCGATCACTGTTAGCGCGCTTTACCTGGAAATTTTTCCGCTGATGATGCAATTTTTTTTAGCATATAATATTGTGGTATACGTGACAAGGCTCACGACAGCAACGCCGTTTTGTGTGTGGGGCCACCTGGAGCCGACGACGACGAGCCGTTCCCGATATCGTCGGCTGCGAGTGCACCGGTTACACACGTGATGTATGTTAAATATAAAGAAACCATTTTATTATTATTATTATTATTATTATTATTATTATTATTATTATTATTATTACTATTATTATTATTATTATTATAGTATCCACCTAAAATACATAGAACATACCTACTACGTCACGTCTCATCACAGAGGCATTCCGCAGGCTCTAGCCTCACTTTTTCACCCTACACTCAATGAGAGACAACCTCGGATGGACCCAGCAGCCATCATTTTTTAATACACGTAACTGAAAGATTTCATTTCTACGCCACTGAGAACTTCCGTACGGGTCTACAATCAACTTGGGCATTACGTGGACATTCAACAGGCTCTAGCCCACTTTTTACCCTACACTCAATGAGAGACAACCTCGGATAGACTCAGCAACACTGTATTTTTTAATACATGTAACTGAAATATTTATTTTCTACGCCACTGAGAGCTTCCGTACGGGTCTACAATCAACTTTGGCATCAGAGAGGCATTCAACAGACTCTAGCTCACGTTCTAACCCTACAATCAATGAGAGACAACCTAGGATAGACTCAGCAACACTTGATTGGTTAATACATGTAACTGAAATATTTCATTTCTATGCCACTGAGAGCCTCCGTACGGGTCTACAATCAACTTTGGCATTACCTGGACATTCAACAGACTCCAGCTCATGCCTTTCACCTACACTCATTGAGTGACAACCTCAGATTGACTAAGCAGCCTTCATTTTTCAATACATATTAGAGTAATATTTAATTTCTACGCCACTGAATGCGTCCGCACGGGTCTACAATCAACTTTGGCATCACAGAGGCATTCTGCAGGCTCTAGCCCACTTTTTCACCATACACTCAATGAGAGACAACCTCGGATTGGCTCAGCAACACTTAATTTTTTAATACATGTAACTGAAATATTTCATTTCTACGCCACTGAGAACTTCCGTACGGGCCTACAATCAACTTTGGCGTTACGTGGACATTCAACAGACTCCAGCTCATGCTTTTCACCTACACTTATTGAGTGACAACCTCAGATTGACTCAGCAGCCTTCATTTTTCAATACATGTTACAGTAATATTTAATTTCTACGCCACTGAAAGCGTCCGCACGGGTCTACAATCAACTTTGGCATCACAGCGTCATTCTGCAGGCTCTAGCCCACTTTTTCACCGTACGCTCAATGAGAGACAACCTCGGATAGACTCAGCAACACTTTATTTGTTAATACATGTAACTGAAATATTTCATTTCTATGCCACTGAGAGCTTCCGTACGGGTCTACAATCAACTTTGGCATTACGTGGATATTTCACATACTCCAGCTCATGCTTTTCACCTACACTCATTGAGTGACAACCTCAAATTGACTCAGCAGCCTTCATTTTTCAATACATGTTAAAGTGATATTTAATTTCTACGCCACTGAATGCGTCCGCACGGGTCTACAATCAACTTTGGCATCACACAGGCATTCTGCAGGCTCTAGCCAATTTTTCACCATACACTCAATGAGAGACAACCTCGGATAGACTCAGCAACACTTAATTTTTTAATAAATTTAACTGAAATATTTCATTTATACGCCACTGAGGACTTCCGTACGGGTCTACAATCAACTTTGGCATTACGTGGACATTCAACAGGCTCTAGCCCACTTTTTCACCCTACACTCATTGAGTGACAACCTCGGATAGACTCAGCAACACTGTATTTTTTAATACATGTAACTGAAATATTTATTTTCTACGCCACTGAGAGCTTCCGCACGGGTCTACAATCAACTTTGGCATCACAGAGGCATTCTACATTCTTTAGCTCACGTTCTCGCTTTACACTCATTGAGAGAGCCTCGGATAGACCCGGCAACACTTAATTCTTTAATACATTTAACTGAAATATTTCATTTCTACGCCACTGAGAACTTCCGTACGGATCTACAATCAACTTTGGCGTTACGTGGACATTCAACAGACTCCAGCTCATGCTTTTCACCTACACTCATTGAGTGACAACCTCAGATTGCCTCAGCAGCCTTCATTCTTCAATACATGTTAGAGTAATATTTAATTTCTACGCCACTGAAAGCGTCCGCACGGGTCTACAATCAACTTTGGCATGACAGAGGCATTCTGCAGGCTCTAGCCCACTTTTTCATCCTACTCCCAATGAGAGACAACCTCGGATAGACTCAGCTACACTTTATTTTTTAATACATGTAAATGAAATATTTCATTTCTACGCCACTGAGAGCTTCCGTACGGGTCTACAATCAACTTTGGCATTACGTGGACATATCAAAGACTCCAGCTCATGCTTTTCACCTACACTCATTGAGTGACAACCTCAGATTGGCTCAGCAGCCTTCATCTTTCAATACATGTTACAGTAATAGTGAATTTCTACGCCGCTGAAAGCGTCCGCACTTCGCAAACGATACTTGACATACTCCAAATTGACTTCTGTCCAATACACGAAACTTTCTGGGATATTGTTTGGCGGGTGCAACCAATCGTTGTCGTAGCGCTATTGCTGTTGTTGAGGCGTTCACGTTCAATGCGTAATGTTTTCTCAAACTCCGCTACCCCTGGCAACTTTGGGCTCATCTTGTACTTTCGTTGTCGTTCGCCGCGCCAGTGTTGTTTGAACTTCGACGATGCCACCACGGTGTTGTATTCCTGATTTGTCTGATCGTTGCGAAAACACGCACCGACAATATTTACGATACCTGGATCGAGACCCAGATAGTAACGATAGTCCGTACGTCGTCCTTGATATCCTTGTTCTTCTTCTTGACGCTGCTGCGTCACTGCTTCGTCATCGCCATCATTCCCGGCTTTTTGTTTCAATTTTTTTTTCGACTTCTCTTACGCGGCACTGCTACTGATGTTGAAGTTTTGTCGCTAGTACCATTGATTTGTCGGTTTCGCCAACGATTCATTAACAGTGAACAGTATAACATTTGTGGTAAATGATTTGGCTCTGCTCCCTAGGGCAATTCGCCAATTAATTGCCGCTTAGTAAAAATATTAATTTCTATACCGCTGTGCCAGGCGGACCGGCCGACACCCTCGCCCACAAGTGGCGCCATCCCACGACCATCTACGGAATTACACAAAACTATGGCCAAACAGAAAACTGCTTGATGGTGAGCGCAACGTAGTTCGAAGATGGGCCGCCAAGAGTTGCCCGGCTCTTGCATCGACTGCTGGCAGCACGCTCGCAGCGCCCCCTCACTAACGCAGTTATGTGCTCATCATTTCATGGAACTGCTGTGTTGCAGAATGCTGAGCTAAGCACCGTTCCCATGCGAATCTAATAATGCATTTTGCATGAGGTTTTCAAGTTAGAATCGACATAGACTTTAACGTATTAACACGTAGAATTAACTGTATTGTATTTTACCAATTTTACGACTTTTGTTAAATTAAATTAAAGTAACATTTTTTAAAAACGTGTTTTTATAAACGCGAAACATAAAGTGGCGCAGTCGGTAGGATTTAGAAAGGGACTTTCACAGTGAAAAACCCGTCGGTTTTAACCGTTTGTTCTAAGAAAAAAAATCGAACTTTTTGCATCGCGCAAAACTGTCCGAAAAAAGTGGTAGAGAAAGTGCAGCATCGTGTTGGACTATACCAATTGGATTAGAAGAATGAAAATTGCTTCATTTATGTAAGTTGCTTTCCAATTTTCCTGTCTATGTCATTCTCCTCGTCTCATTCTAATTCCATAGAGGAAAATAGTGATAACGAGTTAGATTTAAGCAAAACTAAAACTGAAATTGATTCTACATTAGACAGGTTATTTTCAAGTCTTTCTTTAAACAAAATAAAAGTAACCCCCAATAACTTTAAACCAAAAATGGCAAGACCAACCTTTGAAAGTAAACTTTTAGAAATTGTTCCAAAATTCGATGGAAATCCATTAGAATTATCTTCATTTTTGGATGCTGCCAATTCTTTGATTCATACTTATTGGGACCCAGCACCCGAAAATAAAAATTCTGTCCAAAATGTCACACTTATTTACGGCATTTACGCCAAATTGATAGGTAAAGCTAGGGAAGTTTATAGCATTTGTATTTCTAAAGAATGGCCGAGCGTAAAAAGCGCACTAATAGCTCATTTTGGTGACCAACGTGACGAAAACGGATTATTATTCGATCTAGATCAAATGAGACAAGGTAATAACGAGCCTTCTTTGCAATTTTATACCCGAATAATGTCGAATCTAAGTGCTCTACATAACTACGTAGACACACATGAAAATAACCCCGGCATTGTTGCCGTAAAGAAGGAATTTTATAACACACATGCTTTAAAAATATTTTTAGCAGGGTTAAAAGATCCCTTAGGTTCGACTATTCGTGCTATGCGACCAGATTCTTTAGCAACCGCCAGACAGTTTATTATATCGGAAAATAATATTCGTCATTTGCAAAAACCACAACAAAAATTTGGTAACAACCAACCACATAATTTTTACAACAATAACAACCAACCCCATAAATATAATAATAATTTTCAACCTAGTTTTTCCCAACAATCTCATTTTAATTCTCATTTTCCACGCGGTCCTATTAATATTCAACCAAGGCCCACATTTAATCAAAGATTTCCTACTAACAGACAAGTCTTTGGACCCCCTAGAAATCCAACAAACGTTTGGAAACCTAACCCTCAACATCAACCAAGACCTACCCCTATGAGCGGAATTTCACACGGGACCTTTCCCAATCCTAGTACCATGATTCAGCAACAACAAACCCCACGATATTCTAGACCAAATTTTGTGTTCGAAGAACTTTATAACATGGAGCAACCCCCTTTCTTTGACCCGAATATCCCCGGTCCTTCTTATGAAAATTATGCTTCCTATGGACCCGAATATTTTTATTCAAATTATGACAATCCCAATTACGTGAATGTACCCGATCAGCAAAACGAAAATTGTGAAAATTTTGACGAACAAAATACTACATACACCCCTGAACAAAACGATGATTCCGACCAAAATTTTCAGGAAATCACGCCTCAAGAGCCAATCATATAGAAATTCATTCTATTTATGACCGAAAGGACCTACCATATATAAAAATATCGAACCCACCTTTAATTGACACCGGTGCAACGAAATCATTTTTAAACCCCGAAATTGCCGAAAATTATTTTCAAGAGTGTATAAAAAACGAGCCGTTCACAATATCATCTATATTTCAAACTACTAGTAGAGATTTATGTGCCGAAATACCAGCTTTTCAAGAATTTAACTCTGACAAAAAGATAAAATTTTATTTATTTAAATTTCATCATTTCTTCGACGGTCTCATCGGTTACGAAACTTTAAAAAACCTAAATGTTCAACTAGATTTACAAAATTCTGTTTTAAAAACACCCTCCGCCAAACTACCCTTAACACACTACGAAACTAAAAACAAACTTTTATTTTTTACACGTATTGAACCACATACTATAGAAACCTTAAAAATTCCTGTCACCGTAGCGAATGGTGACGTCACTATTATTGAAACTAGACTATTTAATTGTTTAATTCGCGAAGGCTTAACAACATCTACAAACGGATATGCTCCGGTTGACATCCAAAACCGCACCGATAGTGTACAAGAAATTTATCTCTATTCCCCAATATCAGTCAGTTCTTTTGCAAAAAACGAATACGAAATTTTTCATGTTACCGTAGAACATAACAAAAATTCGGAAAAAATCAAGATACCCGATTTAATAAGAACAGAACATATGAATCCCGAAGAAAAATATCACATCGAAAATTTATGCACAGCATTTTCCGATATTTTTCATCGCGAAAATTCACCCTTGACTTTTACAAATCAAGTTAAACACCGTATAAAAACGACAGACGAAATACCAATATACACTAAATCGTACCGTTACCCATTCATACATAAGCCAGAAGTCGAAAAACAAATAAATGACATGTTAAACCAGGGAATCATACGACCAAGTGACTCACCCTGGTCGTCTCCAATCTGGATCGTGCCAAAAAAATCTGACGCGTCCGGGAAAAAGAAATGGCGCATAGTTGTAGATTATCGTAAAATTAATGATAAAACCATCGATGATCGATATCCACTTCCGAATATATCGGACATCCTTGATAAACTAGGCCGTTGCCAATACTTTTCAACTTTGGATCTAGCCAGCGGCTTTCATCAGCTAGAAATGCATCATGACGACATAAAAAAGACGGCATTTAACGTCGAAAACGGGCATTATGAGTATCTGCGCATGCCTTTCGGGCTCAAGAACGCCCCCGCAACGTTTCAGCGCGTTATGGATAATGTGCTCAAAAATTTAATAAATAAAATATGTTTTGTTTACATAGATGACATCATCGTATTCTCAACATCTTTGCAAGAACACCTAGTTAATCTTAAAGCTGTATTTCAAAAATTGCGTGAAAGTAACCTAAAGGTGCAACTTGATAAGTCAGAATTCTTGCGCAAAGAAGTTGCGTTTTTGGGTCATGTTATAACGCCCGATGGTATCAAGCCAAATCCGGATAAAATCAAGGCAATCTTAAATTATCCCATTCCGAAAACTACAAAAGAAATTAAAGGGTTTTTAGGCCTTTTAGGTTATTATAGAAAATTCATTAAAAACTTTGCGAACATCACAAAGCCATTCACTAAGTGTCTGAAAAAGGGCGCTACAGTTAATATCGATGACCCGATATATATTAAAACATTCGAAGATTGCAAAGCTCTTTTAATTAACGACCCGATTTTAGAGTACCCAGACTTTTCTAAAGAATTTAATCTGACTACCGACGCAAGCAACGTTGCCGTCGGCGCTGTTTTATCACAAGGCGTAATAGGAAAAGACAAACCTATCGCGTACGCGTCGCGCACCCTTAACAACGCAGAACAAAACTACTCAACCATAGAAAAGGAATTACTAGCCATAGTATGGGCAACTAAATATTTTAGGCCCTACTTGTTTGGCAGAAAATTTAACATTATTACAGATCATAAACCTCTTCAGTGGTTGATGTCGTTAAAAGAACCAAATTCTCGTTTAGTTCGGTGGAGACTAAAACTTGAAGAGTTCGACTACAAAATAATATATAAGAAAGGGAAGAAAAATACAAACGCGGATGCGCTTTCTAGGGTAGAAATATACCCCACCGAAACTGACGTCCCGCCTGTTTTACAATATATGAACGAGTTTAACGAGAACCCCATTTTAGACCCACAACCTTCGACGAGCCGCGAAACCGATAATCAATCGATAATGGTACAAGCAGACCCTGAGGAAAACACCGATAATGAAACAGTGCATACTAGTGCGGAAAATCCCATATTAACTATTAACATTACCGAAAAACCTATAAATTATTTTCTTTGTCAAATTGTTATTAAAAAGGTTGACCAAAACCCACGCATTGAAATGAAGAGAATTTTTGGCAATCCAATTAACCGTACGCGATGGCATCTTTACGTGACAAATGAAACACTTCGCGAACAAACAATACAATTTTTAAAAGAATATGCCGAACCAAGACGGCAATATGTGTTTTATTTCGAAAATGATGACGATCAAAAATTTTATAAAGAAATGTGCAGATTTATCCCCGAAACGTTTAAAAATTCATCATACAGACTTCTGAAATCTAACACTATTTTACATGACGTCACACGTGATAATACACAGCAAAGTCTAATAAAAACACAACATGAAGGTATTACGAACCATCGCGGTATTCATGAAACAATTGACGAATTAAGGACCAAATACTATTGGCCTAAGCTGAGTGATGACGTCAGAAAATTTATCAATAATTGTCAAGTTTGTCAACAAGTAAAATATGAACGACACCCGCCATTAATTAGACTACAATTAACACCTACTCCTAAAAAACCATTTGAAACCATTCATATAGACACTTTTAAATTTGGCAACACCGTAACCCTCACAATTTGCGATAGTTTTTCTCGATTTGGCCAGGCTTACGTACTACCTAGCCTTTCGGCCTTACACGTATACCAATCACTATTACAATTTATTTCTTCATACAAAATACCTGAAAATATAATTTCTGACAATGGAAGTGAATTTACTCAAAACTTATTAAAAGATTTTGCAAAATTATACAAAATTAACTGGCATTATACTTTACCATTAAACCCCAATAGTAATGCTATAGTAGAACGATTTCACTCTACACTACTAGAACACATGCGTATACTATCCATTACAAAACCCAACTTAAGCCCTTTTGAAAAAATCACATACGCAGTTTTAGGCTATAATAATTCCATTCACTCAGTAACTAAACGAAAACCAATCGACCTATTACTAGGACATTTAGAACTTAAAGATCCAATCGACATCGATAATCAAGCAGAACCGATTAGTCACCAAATTTATGAACATAAAGAAACTATGGTGGAACTATACAAAAAAATACACGAGAACACCTCCAAACAAAAATCCAATGTTATTACAAAATTAAATGAAAAACGCGATGACCCACCAGACATCGAACCGGGTACCATCGGTTATAGAAAACTGACAGACAGACAGTCAAAAACTAAACCTCTTTATCGACCCGAGCATGTAGTAAGAAGCAACGATCTCACAGTTACTACCCCGCTTAACACCTACCACAAACAAGTATTCAAAAAACCACGAAAATTTATAGACAAATCATTGTTACAGGTTGATGACCTTTCTGGTTCAAACCTTGATGACACAGAAAATTCAAATACAATCCCTCCAGTCCAATCCGGGAATCCTACCATTTAAACTAGGATCTGCTAAAATAAAAATAGCTTCCCATACCTTTCTACATTACATTCAACTTAGACCTCTCCAAAAACAAATTAAGTCAATAACCGATCAATACAATAATTTAGAAGGACTATTTAATAAATCATTCACCACTCATACAGATCCCCTGTATAGTGCATATAAACATTTAGAATATGAAGTAACAACTGTTAACAGGAAACTACAATCAGTTTTCCCCGAAAAACGTAGTAAACGCGGTCTTATCAACCCGTTAGGCTCTCTAGTAAAATATATTTCTGGTAACTTAGATCAGGAAGATGCTAAAGAAATTCATGATAATTTGTCAGAACTGGAATCTAACCAAAATAAAATAGTAAAGAAGGTAAACAAACAAATGTCTTTAACATCAAATTTAATGAAAAATATTAACGAAACTATGACAAGAGTAACACGCAATCAAAAGCTAATCGAAGCAAAAATTGAAGAATTGCGAAAAGAGCTAAATGACCTTACTTTTAGTTATTTGCATTACATAGAACTACGCGAAATATTAGATGAAATAAAATTAAACTTAGACTCGTTGCTAAACTTTCTTTCAGAAATTGAAAATGCTATAAGTTTCGCCAGTCTCAAAACACTACACCATAGTATCGTCTCTCCTACAGACTTAAAAGAAATCGTAAATAACCTATATCAAATTCATAGTCATTCGCAAATATTATTTACTGATAACGATTATCTAAAATACTACAGCATAGTAGAAACAAATGTTTTCTACATTCGAGAAAAAATTGTTTTTTCACTCGATTTTCCTCTGATACATCCCGATACCTTCGACTACTATCATTTGTATTCCATTCCAAACCAAAACCAATCAATAATAATTCCACCATCCACATACCTTTCTATAAGCAACAATGGCTACCAATACCAAGAAGACGAGTGCATCGACCTAAGACCAAACTTTCTCTGCCTGAAGAACCACCTCTTACCTCTACAAGACAACTTAGATTGTGTAACATCATTGCTTTCCAATGGACCCAAGATAGAAAAATGTCAACAAGTTCTCGTCCATATCAGTGAAGAAATTATCGAAGAGATAAATGATGCTCACTACATTGGTATATTTCCTAGAACAAAGAAACTTCAAGCAGAATGCGCCGAAAATGACGTCGCCCTACTACAAGGAACATACCTGTTTGTTGTCCCGCCAAATTGCGCTATCAAAGACGCAAAGTTCACCTACAAAAACGAAAAAGGCATTATTTCCGGCCACCCAGTCACATTACAAGACATCAAGGTGTTACATATCCCCACCTTGGAAGTACACAAACTGAAACTAGAAAACGTACCATTGGATAAACTCCATGACGTCCAGCTCCAACAGCTACAAGAAGAGCCACTGGAAGAATTACACCTTCATTCGAAATACTCCATTTGGTCCCTGGGTTGCGTCGTGACGCTAGTATCATGTGTCACTCTTTATATCCTGATCACACGAAAAGAAAAGATCTGCAAATTGATATGCAAGAAGAAGCCTACAGCTGCTAAAAGAAAACAAGTTGAAGAACCGTTTATGGCAACTCAGATGGTTCCACCCTCGAGTTCCTTTTAGGGATGGAGGAGTTATGTGCTCATCATTTCATGGAACTGCTGTGTTGCAGAATGCTGAGCTAAGCACCGTTCCCATGCGAATCTAATAATGCATTTTGCATGAGGTTTTCAAGTTAGAATCGACATAGACTTTAACGTATTAACACGTAGAATTAACTGTATTGTATTTTACCAATTTTACGACTTTTGTTAAATTAAATTAAAATAACATTTTTTAAAAACGTGTTTTTATAAACGCGAAACATAAAGACGCTTGACGGCCAATCTTCGAACTAACCGAAGGTTTTCCGCTTCGTGCCCACTCGGAGGTCCTCGGTGGTTCTCGGCCCAATCTTCGGTTAGTTCGAAGATTTTCCGCCAAGCGATGATGAGGGGGCGCTGCGAGCGTGCTGGCAATACTGGCAGTGCTGGCAGCTATTTTGCACTCTCACCAAAGTCGAGGCGAAAAAAATCTATTTTGCGTTTTTTTCTCCGCGTCCCCAGCTAGAGTGTAAAATTGCTGCCAGCACTGCCAGTTCTGCCAGCATTCTGACCATGCGCACTACGGTCTATATGTATGTAGTAGCATAATAATATTATTTTGATGCACTATGATGTACTATCAGGGTTTTTTTGGGTGATCGTTGACTAACGGTCGCTGACACGAGAGTTTCAGTGTTAGGGGACAGTTTTGGTAAACTTGAAATCGTTCGTTTACATACTCCAGTATATCTCACTTGTCGCGACGTCGATGAAAAGCTCGTATCAATTCGCGTAATGCCGGGCGCCTATTCCGGCCAAATTTTTGACTTGTTGCCTTGCTATTTGTACCGCTCGATGTGCGTAGCATGAGGTTTGCGGTATATGTATGTAAATAATAATATTATGTATGGTTTTATATCAATAAAGGTCTATATTATTATTATTACTATTATTAATACAATTGGAAATATAGGGGTCTAAACTTCGAAATTTTTATAAGCAGTTTTTTAAAAATATTTCCGGAACTGAGGTTTAAAGGAAAATCATATAAGAGAAAATTATAGATCTTACTTAACTGCAACTTGTAGGTTATGATTTTTTTTAATAAAACGAATCAGTCGCGAGATATGATCGATTAAATGTCCGATTTGGAAATTTCATGGGTATAATAACCCTGTAAAAATTTTCAATTTTTTTTTTAATTCAAAAATACTGACATTTTATGGTTCCTTATGTCACAGTGAAGGCAAATAAATGAAAAATGGCAAAAAATTGGTAATATTAACTATATTTTTAATTTTTCAATTTTTCACAAAATCCGGCAAAAAACTGGAAAAAATTTGACACTGCTTGATGTTTTTATTTTTTCTCAGTTATTTGAAGTTTGTAGTAAAAAATGTATATAACTAATTAGATAGAGTATAAAATTGTCTAACTTTTTAATAATAAACAATTTTTCGATAGGACGCATACTTTTGGAAATATAGGGGTTAAAACTTGGAAATTTTTATAAGCAGTTTTTTAAAAATATTTCCGGAACTATTAGGTTTAAAGGAAAATCGTATAACAGAAAATTATAGATCTTACTTAACTGCAACTTTTAGGTTATGAAATTTTTCTAATAAAACGAACCAGACGCGAGATATGATCGATTAAATGTCCGATTTGGAAATTTCCTGGGTATAATAACCCTGTAAAAATTTTCAATTTTTTTTTAAATTCTAAAATACTGACATTTTATGGTTCCTTATGTCACGGTGAAGGCAAATCAATGAAAAATGGCAAAAAATTGGTAACATTAACTATATTTTTAATTTTTCAATTTTTCACAAAATCCGGCAAAAACTGGAAAAAATTTGACATTGCTTTATGTTTTTATTTTTATCTCAGTTATTTCAAGTTTTTAGTAAAAAATGTACATAGCTAATTAGATAGAGTATAAAATTGTCTAACTTTTTAATAATAAACAATTTTTCGATAGGACGTATACTTTTGGAAATATAGGGCTCTAAACTTGGAAATTTTTATAAGCAGTTTTTTAAAAATATTTCCGGAACTATGAGGTTTAAAGGAAAATCATATAAGAGAAAATCATAGATCTTACTTAACTGCAACTTTTAGGTTATGAAAATTTTTTAATAAAACGAACCAGTCGCGAGATATGATCGCTTAAATGTCAGTGTTGGAGATTTCATGGGTATACCCCTGTAAAAATTTTCAAAAAAATTATTTTTTTTTAACTCAAAAATTCTGACATTTTATGGTTCCTTATGTCAAAGTGAAAGCAAATAAATGAAAAAATGGCAAAAAATAGGTAAAATTAACTATATTTTTAATTTTTCAATTTTTCACAAAATCCGGCAAAAAATCGAAAAAAATTTGACACTGCTTTATGTTTTTATTTTTATCTCAGTTATTTGAAGTTTTTAGTAAAAATGTATATAACTAATTAGATAGGGTATAAAATTGTCTAACTTTTAATAATAAACAATTTTTGGATAGGACGTATACTTTTGGAAATATAGGGGTTTAAACTTGGAAATTTTTATAAGCAAATTTTTAAAAATATTTCCGGAACTATCAGGTTTAAAGGAAAATCATATAAGAGAAAATTATAGATCTTACTTAACTGCAACTTTTAGGTTATGAATTTTTTTTAAATAAAACGAACCAGTGGCGAGATGTGAGCGATTTAATGGCATAATTGAAAATTTCATGAGTATACCCCTGTAAAAATTTTCAAAAAAATTATTTTTTTTAAATTCAAAAATTCTGTCATTTTATGGTTCCTTATGTCAAAGAGGAAGCAAATAAATGAAAAAATGGCAAAAAATTGGTAAAATTAACTATATTTTTAATTTTTCAATTTTTCACAAAATCCGGCAAAAAATCGGAAAGAATAATTCTTAATAATACATCGGATATTTGGGATATAACATGTATATTTATTATTTATTATATTATCTGATAGACTAAGCAACATTTAATTTTTTAATACATGTAACTGAAATATTTCATTTCTACGCAACTGAGAACTTCCGTACGGGTCTACAATCAACTTTGGCATCACAGAGACATTCTACAGGCTTTAGCTCACGTTCTCGCTTTACACTCATTGAGAGACAGCCTCGGATAGACCCAGCAACACTTAATTCTTTAATACATGTAACTGAAATATTTCATTTCTACGCCACTGAGAGCTTCCGTACGGGTCTACAATCAACTTTGGCATTACGTGGATATTTCACATACTCCAGCTCATGCTTTTCACCTACACTCATTGAGTAACAACCTCAGATTCACTCAGTAGCCTTCATTTTTCAATACATGTTAAAGTGATATTTAATTTCTACGCCACTGAATGCGTCCGCACGGGTCTACAATCAACTTTGGCATCACAGAGGCATTCTGCAGGCTCTAGCCAATTTTTCACCATACACTCAATGAGAGACAACCTCGGATAGACTCAGCAACACTTAATTTTTTAATAAATTTAACTGAAATATTTCATTTATACGCCACTGAGGACTTCCGTACGGGTCTACAATCAACTTTGGCATTACGTGGACATTCAACAGGCTCTAGCCCACTTTTTCACCCTACACTCATTGAGTGACAACCTCGGATAGACTCAGCAACACTGTATTTTTTAATACATGTAACTGAAATATTTATTTTCTACGCCACTGAGAGCTTCCGTACGGGTCTACAATCAACTTTGGCATCACAGAGGCATTCTACATTCTTTAGCTCACGTTCTCGCTTTACACTCATTGAGAGAGCCTCGGATAGACCCGGCAACACTTAATTCTTTAATACATGTTACTGAAATATTTCATTGCTACGCCACTGAGAACTTCCGTACGGGTCTACAATCAACTTTGGCGTTACGTGGACATTCAACAGACTCCAGCTCATGCTTTTCACCTACACTCATTGAGTGACAACCTCAGATTGCCTCAGCAGCCTTCATTCTTCAATACATGTTAGAGTAATATTTAATTTCTACGCCACTGAAAGCGTCCGCACGGGTCTACAATCAACTTTGGCATGACAGAGGCATTCTGCAGGCTCTAGCCCACTTTTTCATCCTACTCCCAATGAGAGACAACCTCGGATAGACTCAGCTACACTTTATTTTTTAATACATGTAAATGAAATATTTCATTTCTACGCCACTGAGAGCTTCCGTACGGGTCTACAATCAACTTTGGCATTACGTGGACATATCAAAGACTCCAGCTCATGCTTTTCACCTACACTCATTGAGTGACAACCTCAGATTGACTCAGCAGCCTTCATTTTTCAATACATGTTACAGTAATAGTGAATTTCTACGCCACTGAAAGCGTCCGCACGGGTCTACAATCAACTTTGGCATCACAGGGGCATTCTGCAGGCTCTAGCCCACTTTTTCACCCTACACTCAATGGGAGACAACCTCGGATAGACTCAGCAACACTCAATTTTTTAATAAATTTAACTGAAATATTTCATTTATACGCCACTGAGAACTTCCGTACGGGTCTACAATCAACTTCGGCATTACGTGGACATTCAACAGACTCCAGCTCATGATTTTCACCTACACTCATTGAGTGACAACCTCAGATTGACTCTGCAGCCTTCATTTTTCAATACATGTTACAGTAATAGTGAATTTCTACGCTACTGAAAGCGTCCGCACGGGTCTACAATCAACTTTGGCATGACAGAGGCATTCTACAGGCTTTAGCTCACGTTCTCGCCCTACACTCATTGAGAGACAGCCTCGGATAGACTCAGCAACACTTAATTTTTTAATACATGTAAATGAAATATTTCATTTTTATGCCACTGAGAGCTTCCGTACGGGTCTACAATCAACTTTGGCATTACGTGGACAGTCAACAGACTCCAGCTCATGCCTTTCACCCAGACTTATTGAGTGACAACATCAGATTGACTCAGTAGCCTTCATTTTTCAATACATGTTAAAGTAATATTTAATTTTTACGCCACTGAATGCGTCCGCACGGGTCTACAATCAACTTTGGCATCACAGAGGCATTCTGCAGGCTCTAGCCCACTTTTTCACCCTACACTCAATGAGAGACAACCTCGGATAGACTCAGCAACACTTAATTTTTAAATAAATTTAACTGAAATATTTCATTTATACGCCACTGAGGACTTCCGTACGGGTCTACAATCAACTTTGGCATTACGTGGACATTCAACAGGCTCTAGCCCACTTTTTCACCCTACACTAATTGAGTGACAACCTGGGATAGACTCAGCAACACTGTATTTTTTAATACATGTAACTGAAATATTTATTTTCTACGCCACTGAGAGCTTCCGTACGGGTCTACAATCAACTTTGGCATCACAGGGGCATTCTACAGGCTTTAGCTCACGTTCTCGCTTTACACTCATTGAGAGACAGCCTCGGATAGACCCGGCAACACTTAATTCTTTAATATATGTAACTGAAATATTTCATTTCTACGCCACTGAGAACTTCCGTACGGGTCTACAAACAACTTTGGCGATACGTGGACATTCAACAGACTCCAGCTCATGCTTTTCACCTACACTCATCGAGTGACAACCTCAGATTACCTCAGCAGCCTTCATTTTTCAATACATGTTAGAGTAATATTTAATTTCTACGCCACTGAAAGCGTCCGCACCGGTCTACAATCAACTTTGGCATGGCAGAGGCATTCTGCAGGCTCTAGCCCACTTTTTCATCCTACACCCAATGAGAGACAACCTCGGATAGACTCAGCAACACTGTATTTTATAATACATGTAACTGAAATATTTATTTTCTACGCCACTGAGAACTTCCGTACGGGTCTACAATCAACTTTGGCATCAGAGAGGCATTCAACAGACTCTAGCTCACGTTCTAACCCTACAATCAATGAGAGACAACCTAGGATAGACTCAGCAACACTTGATTGGTTAATACATGTAACTGAAATATTTCATTTCTATGCCACTGAGAGCCTCCGTACGGGTCTACAATCAACTTTGGCATTACCTGGACATTCAACAGACTCCAGCTCATGCCTTTCACCTACACTCACTGAGTGACAACCTCAGATTGACTAAGCAGCCTTCATTTTTCAATACATATTAGAGTAATATTTAATTTCTACGCCACTGAATGCGTCCGCACGGGTCTACAATCAACTTTGGCATCACAGAGGCATTCTGCAGGCTCTAGCCCACTTTTTCACCATACACTCAATGAGAGACAACCTCGGATTGGCTCAGCAACACTTAATTTTTTAATACATGTAACTGAAATATTTAATTTCTACGCCACTGAGAACTTCCGTACGGGTCTACAATCAACTTTGGCGTTACGTGGACATTCAACAGACTCCAGTTCATGCTTTTCACCTACACTTATTGAGTGACAACCTCAGATTGACTCAGCAGCCTTCATTTTTCAATACATGTTACAGTAATATTTAATTTCTACGCCACTGAAAGCGTCCGCACGGGTCTACAATCAACTTTGGCATCACAGAGTCATTCTGCAGGCTCTAGCCCACTTTTTCACCGTACGCTCAATGAGAGACAACCTCGGATAGACTCAGCAACACTTTATTTGTTAATACATGTAACTGAAATATTTCATTTCTATGCCACTGAGAGCTTCCGTACGGGTCTACAATCAACTTTGGCATTACGTGGATATTTCACATACTCCAGCTCATGCTTTTCACCTACACTCATTGAGTGACAACCTCAAATTGACTCAGCAGCCTTCATATTTCAATACATGTTAAAGTGATATTTAATTTCTACGCCACTGAATGCGTCCGCACGGGTCTACAATCAACTTTGGCATCACAGAGGCATTCTGCAGGCTCTAGCCAATTTTTCACCATACACTCAATGAGAGACAACCTCGGATAGACTCAGCAACACTTAATTTTTTAATAAATTTAACTGAAATATTTCATTTATACGCCACTGAGGACTTCCGTACGGGTCTACAATCAACTTTGGCATTACGTGGACATTCAACAGGCTCTAGCCCACTTTTTCACCCTACACTCATTGAGTGACAACCTCGGATAGACTCAGCAACACTGTATTTTTTAATACATGTAACTGAAATATTTATTTTCTACGCCACTGAGAGCTTCCGTACGGGTCTACAATCAACTTTGGCATCACAGAGGCATTCTACATTCTTTAGCTCACGTTCTCGCTTTACACTCATTGAGAGAGCCTCGGATAGACCCGGCAACACTTAATTCTTTAATACATGTAACTGAAATATTTCATTTCTACGCCACTGAGAACTTCCGTACGGATCTACAATCAACTTTGGCGTTACGTGGACATTCAACAGACTCCAGCTCATGCTTTTCACCTACACTCATTGAGTGACAACCTCAGATTGCCTCAGCAGCCTTCATTCTTCAATACATGTTAGAGTAATATTTAATTTCTACGCCACTGAAAGCGTCCGCACGGGTCTACAATCAACTTTGGCATGACAGAGGCATTCTGCAGGCTCTAGCCCACTTTTTCATCCTACTCCCAATGAGAGACAACCTCGGATAGACTCAGCTACACTTTATTTTTTAATACATGTAAATGAAATATTTCATTTCTACGCCACTGAGAGCTTCCGTACGGGTCTACAATCAACTTTGGCATTACGTGGACATATCAAAGACTCCAGCTCATGCTTTTCACCTACACTCATTGAGTGACAACCTCAGATTGGCTCAGCAGCCTTCATCTTTCAATACATGTTACAGTAATAGTGAATTTCTACGCCGCTGAATGCGTCCGCACTTCGCAAACGATACTTGACATACTCCAAATTGACTTCTGTCCAATTACACGAAACTTTCTGGGATATTGTTTGGCGGGTGCAACCAATCGTTGTCGTAGCGCTATTGCTGTTGTTGAGGCGTTCACGTTCAATGCGTAATGTTTTCTCAAACTCCGCTACCCCTGGCAACTTTGGGCTCATCTTGTACTTTCGTTGTCGTTCGCCGCGCCAGTGTTGTTTGAACTTTGACGATGCCACCACAGTGTTGTATTCCTGATTTGTCTGATCGTTGCGAAAACACGCACCGACAATATTTACGATACCTGGATCGAGACCCAGATAGTAACGATAGTCCGTACGTCGTCCTTGATATCCTTGTTCTTCTTCTTGACGCTGCTGCGTCACTGCTTCGTCATCGCCATCATTCCCGGCTTTTTGTTTCAATTTTTTTTTGCGACTTCTCTTACGCGGCACTGCTACTGATGTTGAAGTTTTGTCGCTAGTACCATTGATTTGTCGGTTTCGCCAACGATTCATTAACAGTGAACAGTATAACATTTGTGGTAAATGATTTGGCTCTGCTCCCTAGGGCAATTCGCCAATTAATTGCCGCTTAGTAAAAATATTAATTTCTATACCGCTGTGCCAGGCGGACCGGCCGACACCCTCGCCCACAAGTGGCGCCATCCCACGACCATCTACGGAATTACACAAAACTATGGCCAAACAGAAAACTGCTTGATGGTGAGCGCAACGTAGTTCGAAGATGGGCCGCCAAGAGTTGCCCGGCTCTTGCATCGACTGCTGGCAGCACGCTCGCAGCGCCCCCTCACTAACGCTTGACGGCCAATCTTCGAACTAACCGAAGGTTTTCCGCTTCGTGCCCACTCGGAGGTCCTCGGTGGTTCTCGGCCCAATCTTCGGTTAGTTCGAAGATTTTCCGCCAAGCGATGATGAGGGGGCGCTGCGAGCGTGCTGGCAATACTGGCAGTGCTGGCAGCTATTTTGCACTCTCACCTAAGTCGAGGCGAAAAAAATCTATTTTGCGTTTTTTTCTCCGCGTCCCCAGCTAGAGTGTAAAATTGCTGCCAGCACTGCCAGTACTGCCAGCATTCTGACCATGCGCACTGCGGTCTATATGTATGTAGTAGCATAATAATATTATTTTAATGCGCTATGATGTACTATCAGGGTTTTTTTTGGGTGATCGTTGACTAACGGTCGCTGACACGAGAGTTTAAGTTTTAGGGGACAGTTTTGGCAAACTTGAAATCGTTCGTTTACGTCCTCCAGTATATCTCACTTGTCGCGACGTCGATGAAAAGCTCGTATCAATTCGCGTAATGCCGGGCGTCTATTCCGGCCAAATTTTTGACTTGTTGCCTTGCTATTTGTACCGCTCGATGTGCGTAGCATGAGGTTTGCGGTATATGTATGTAAATAATAATATTATGTATGTTTTTATATCAATAAAAGTCTATATTATTATTATTACTATTATTAATACTTTTGGAAATTTTTATAAGCAGTTTTTTAAAAATATTTCCGGAACTGAGGTTTAAAGGAAAATCATATAAGAGAAAATTATAGATCTTACTTAACTGCAACTTTTAGGTTATGAATTTTTTTTTAATGAAACGAACCAGTGGCGAGATATGATCGATTAAATGTTCGATTTGGAAATTTCCTGGGTATAATAACACTGTAAAAATTTTCAATTTTTTTTTTAAATTCTAAAATACTGACATTTTATGGTTCCTTATGTCACAGTGAAGGCAAATAAATGAAAAATGGCAAAAAATTGGTAACATTAACTATATTTTTAATTTTTCAATTTTTCACAAAATCCGGCAAAAACTGGAAAAAATTTGACATTGCTTTATGTTTTTATTTTTATCCCAGTTATTTGAAGTTTTTAGTAAAAATGTATATAACTAATTAGATAGAGTATAAAATTGTCTAACTTTTAAATAATAAACAATTTTTCGATAGGACGTATACTTTTGGAAATATAGGGCTCTAAACTTGGAAATTTTTATAAGCAGTTTTTTAAAAATATTTCCGGAACTATGAGGTTTAAAGGAAAATCATTTAAGAGAAAATCATAGATCTTACTTAACTGCAACTTTTAGGTTATGAAAATTTTTTAATAAAACGAACCAGTCGCGAGATATGATCGATTAAATGTCAGTGTTGGAGATTTCATGGGTATACCCCTGTAAAAATTTTCAAAAAAATTATTTTTTTTTAATTCAAAAATTCTGACATTTTATGGTTCCTTATGTCAAAGTGAAAGCAAATAAATGAAAAAATGGCAAAAAATAGGTAAAATTAACTATATTTTTAATTTTTCAATTTTTCACAAAATCCGGCAAAAAATCGGAAAAAATTTGACACTGCTTTATGTTTTTATTTTTATCTCAGTTATTTGAAGTTTTTAGTAAAAATGTATATAACTAATTAGATAGGGTATAAAATTGTCTAACTTTTAATAATAAACAATTTTTGGATAGGACGTATACTTTTGGAAATATAGGGGTTTAAACTTGGAAATTTTTATAAGCAAATTTTTTAAAATATTTCCGGAACTATCAGGTTTAAAGGAAAATCATATAAGAGAAAATTATAGATCTTACTTAACTGCAACTTTTAGGTTATGAAATTTTTTTAAATAAAACGAACCAGTGGCGAGATATGAGCGATTTAATGGCATAATTGAAAATTTCATGGGTATACCCCTGTAAAAATTTAAAAAAAAAATATTTTTTTTAAATTCAAAAATTCTGTCATTTTATGGTTCCTTATGTCAAAGAGGAAGCAAATAAATGAAAAAATGACAAAAAATTGGTAAAATTAACTATATTTTTAATTTTTCAATTTTTCACAAAATCCGGCAAAAAATCGGAAAGAATAATTCTTAATAATACATCGGATATTTGGGATATAACATGTATATTTATTATTTATTATATTATCTGATAGACTAAGCAACATTTGTAACATGTAACTATAATATTTCATTTCTACGCCACTGAGAACTTCCGTACGGGTCTACAATCAACTTTGGCATTACGTGGACATTCAACAGACTCCAGCTCATGCCTTTCAACTACACTTATTGAGTGACAACCTCAGATTGACTCAGCAGCCTTCATTTTTCAATACATGTTACAGTAATATTTAATTTCTACGCCGCTGAAAGCGTCCGCACGGGTCTACAATCAACTTTGGCATCACAGAGGCATTCTTCAAGGCAACACAACAGCCATTATGTAAAGCCGCTTCGTGTAAAGCATCTTTGTATTGGAACCGCTGGCACCTATTAACACACAACACACAAAACCAAAATCCCACAAAAAGCCACACAATTATAAAAACTATCGTTTATAAGAAACACAATCAACGTCCCGCACGACACCTGTCACCTGTCAGCTGTCGTCTGTCATATGTCAACAGTCAGCTGTTGCATAGAAAAAATACCCTCCATAGGTAGAAAATCAGCGCGCGCAGCACGAGGCAGACACGTGACCCTGGTGACGTGGCATCTGTCATAATATACGGGGTGTTTGAGTGTGATTTTTGAGTCCCATAGCGCTATACAGGGCGTTTACAGAAAATAAAGTAGATAGCCGTACGACACCAGGCATCTTGTCATATGTCACCTGTCAACAATCAGCTGTATTTTCTGTAAACGCCCTGTATAGCACGAGGCGCCACGTGACTTTGGTGACGTGGCATCTGTCATAATGTACGGGGTGTTTGAGGGTGATTTTTGTGCCTCATAACGGTATACAATGACATTGAGACCTTACAACGCCTTTTGCCTTCTTAGGGCAGCCGGCGAGGTTTGTGCCTACTCACAAGCCGCGTGTCGTCAGTGCTCATTCAATTGTTGTTAATGGACACTTTATTTTCTTCGTCTTGGCTCTGCCCCCTAGGGCAATTCGCCAATTAATTGCCGCTTAGTAAAAATATTAATTTCTATACCGCTGTGCCGGGCGGACCGGCCGACACCTTCGCCCACAAGTGGCGTCATCCCACGACAACCTATGGAATTACCCAAAACTGTGGCCAAACAGAAAACTGCTTGATGGTGAGCGCAACGTAGTTCGAAGATGGGCCGCTAAGAGTTCCCCGGTTCTTGAGCCGAGGTCTTCAATTAGACTGCTGGCAGCATGCTAGCAGCGCCCCTCACTAAAGCTTGGTGGCCAATCATCGAACTAACCGAAGGTTATCCACTTCGTGCCCACTCGGAGGTCCTCGGTGGCTCTCGGCTGCACGAAACCTTGCTAACGACTGGTGAATAGACCAGCGCTCTGACAATCAGTGCTGCCAGAGCTACCGTTTTTACGGTAGATCTACCGTTTTGACCGTCTACCTACAGTCCTACCGCAGAGACATATAATTCTACCGTAAAATTTAAAACAGAGATAGGTACTAAAATCTAGTACCTTATCAAAGAAAAGTAAAAAAAAAACATGAATCACTCAACAACCGATCGAACTATGAATACCGATTCGATGCCCAATCTCTATACAGACATCTAACTTCAGATTTCGGATATTCCCAGCTCCTACTTGGTACTGTCAAAGAATATAAAAGGGTATGCTTGCGTTTCATTGGTACAGTAGTAAGTAGGTATAGCCCCGCGACTACGCATTTTGTGTGGTTTGTGAATTTTGTGACTGCTTCGTGACGTTTTAAGACTTTTGGTTATTTTAGATTTGTTAGCAATTTTAATTTACTTTAGTTTATAATAAGTTAAATTTTGATAATCTGTATTAGTTTTTTTCTTTTATCCAATTATCGAAACTTCTAACATAATACATGGTACAATTAGTGCGCCTCAAGTATATTTGCATCTTTTTTTAACGTTACAAATGAGGAAAGGAAGATAGAAGGACACTTCTGGTGCACTAATTGTACCAAACGAAAACGCTGTTAGCGATCTTTATAGAAACGTACCAGTCTGATGACGTTTACCGTTGTCTATCCTAAATCTACCGTTTTCTACCGTTTTCTATACGTCGAATCTACCGCCTGTGTCATTTCAGATCTGGCAGCACTGCTCACAATTGAAAGCGTCCCCAAGCGCGTATACACAAAAAAGTGAGCGGGGCGTTGCCGCTGCCCAGCAACAGCACGGTGCACAGGTTGACCGTGCCTCGTGTCGATCACTGTTAGCGCGCTTTACCTGGAAATTTTTCCGCTGATGATGCAATTTTTTTTAGCATATAATATTGTGGTATACGTGACAAGGCTCACGACAGCAACGCCGTTTTGTGTGTGGGGCCACCTGGAGCCGACGACGACGAGCCGTTCCCGATATCGTCGGCTGCGAGTGCACCGGTTACACACGTGATGTATGTTAAATATAAAGAAACCATTTTATTATTACTATTATTATTATTATTATTATTATTATTATTATTATTACTATTATTATTATTATTATTATAGTATCCACCTAAAATACATAGAACATACCTACTACGTCACGTCTCATCACAGAGGCATTCCGCAGGCTCTAGCCTCACTTTTTCACCCTACACTCAATGAGAGACAACCTCGGATGGACCCAGCAGCCATCATTTTTTAATACACGTAACTGAAAGATTTCATTTCTACGCCACTGAGAACTTCCGTACGGGTCTACAATCAACTTGGGCATTACGTGAACATTCAACAGGCTCTAGCCCACTTTTTACCCTACACTCAATGAGAGACAACCTCGGATAGACTCAGCAACACTGTATTTTTTAATACATGTAACTGAAATATTTATTTTCTACGCCACTGAGAGCTTCCGTACGGGTCTACAATCAACTTTGGCATCACAGAGGCATTCAACAGACTCTAGCTCACGTTCTAACCCTACAATCAATGAGAGACAACCTAGGATAGACTCAGCAACACTTGATTGGTTAATACATGTAACTGAAATATTTCATTTCTATGCCACTGAGAGCCTCCGTACGGGTCTACAATCAACTTTGGCATTACCTGGACATTCAACAGACTCCAGCTCATGCCTTTCACCTACACTCATTGAGTGACAACCTCAGATTGACTAAGCAGCCTTCATTTTTCAATACATATTAAAGTAATATTTAATTTCTACGCCACTGAATGCGTCCGCACGGGTCTACAATCAACTTTGGCATCACAGAGGCATTCTGCAGGCTCTAGCCCACTTTTTCACCATACACTCAATGAGAGACAACCTCGGATTGGCTCAGCAACACTTAATTATTTAATACATGTAACTGAAATATTTCATTTCTACGCCACTGAGAACTTCCGTACGGGTCTACAATCAACTTTGGCGTTACGTGGACATTCAACAGACTCCAGCTCATGCTTTTCACCTACACTTATTGAGTGACAACCTCAGATTGACTCAGCAGCCTTCATTTTTCAATACATGTTACAGTAATATTTAATTTCTACGCCACTGAAAGCGTCCGCACGGGTCTACAATCAACTTTGGCATCACAGAGTCATTCTGCAGGCTCTAGCCCACTTTTTCACCGTACGCTCAATGAGAGACAATTTCGGATAGACTCAGCAACACTTTATTTGTTAATACATGTAACTGAAATAAACTGCTGGCCAATTCAAGCGGGACAAACTAAATTTTTGATAAAATTTAGAGTGGAATATTTTCGAAACGAAAAAAGATTTTGATTTAACTTTTTCAGTATGTAATTGAATAGTTCTTCTAGTTTTTATACTTCAAGGCACTATTGCTAGCAGTCGCTGCAACTCTATTTTACAGGGTGTTAAGTGAAACCCTGACTTTTTTGGAAAAGTTTTCCAGTTCCGAGAATCTAGGAAGAATTTTTTTTGAATTTTCTTTTCATACTAAAATGATCCATGGTCAAATACAAAAAAACAATTTCTCCGGATTTTCTCTATTTTCATTTGTTTTCCGTATACAGGAGTTAGTCGAAATTATCGACTTCTTCTTACAAAGGAACCCCTAATTTGGCCGTTTATTCACAAAAAGCGAAAGACCAAGTAAATTTGTAGTTTGAAGTAGTCCAGCTAACAAAATTAATACAAATTTTTGTACAGGGTGTAGCAAGTTTGGATCACGGGCTAGTAAATTATTATTTTTTAATTTCTACTACTTTTTCCTAAGTTAACTATTAATTAACACGTGCTACGTTAAAGGGTTAAAATTTGTTAGGTCCGATAACAGTACTGGTTAGAAAGATCCTTTTTGCCCAAACGGGTTTTTCATTTTTTGTCTAGTCCCATTTTTAGTGATTAAACGGCTCGCATTTTGAACCTAACTTTTTGCAATTGCATCCATGAACGATTGAAGTGAGAGTGCTTTTTTGGTGGTACATAATGAATGTTTTATCCAACCAAAAAACATGTAGTGGCCAAACAGCTAATGATGCTTATTCGAAGAATTTTTTAGCATTATACAGGGTTGCAAAAAATATACCACCTATACTTTATATGGAAGTCATGTGATTTTCAAATTAATTGAATATAGTCCCAATTTTCTTGGAACTTTTTGCCGAAACTGTTTTTGAATTTTTTTGTCTGGTCCCATTTTTAGTGATACAAATGGCTTGCGTTTAAAACTTAACTTTTTGCGATTGCATTCATGAACTATTGAAGTGGACATCGTTTATTGGTTTAACCAACCAATAAAAAAGTGTCGTGGCCATAGAGCTAAAGATGCTTATTCGCTGCTTTTGTCCGCGTTTGCCCAAAACATATCACCTACATTTTATATGAAAACCATGTGATTTTAGAGTCCTTTAGGTATTCATAAAGTTCCTTTTTGCTATATTAATAATTATTAAAGAAAATGTCCTACTTATTATTAATAAAATCTAGTAACGATACAGATAAAAAGAATAATATTCATTCGGAACTTTTTCACATTATACAGGATTGTGCAGAAGTTACTACTTATAATAGAAGCCACGTGTTTCTCGATATCTTTGGATTTTCGTAAACTTCGATTATTCATTATAAAAGAAAAATATTTTACCACTGCTCTAAAAAGTCAGTACATGGCATTGAGAAATTTTAATTAATAAGAAGTGTCTTAAATTAATAGTCACGGAGTACATTTTTCTCGTCAAAAATTGGAGATGGATAGTGAATTCAACTGAACAAGTTATAAAATTCTGTATAGCGTAGTTTTTAGAAGGTATAGAAGTTTCAGAAGATTTAATTACTTTTGAAAGTACTCGAAAAGATACGTAATTTTCAAATTTAGTAGTTATTTTTCCCGGCATTACTTTAGGAGATCCAAAATGTAAATTTTGGTTGTTACTTTTATAGGTAAACAGAAAACGTTTTAAATTATAGAACATTTTTTTTACTTGAAGGTATTATAAAAACTTGCAACTAACGAAAACAAAACAAATCTTAATACCTAGTAGGACCTCCCCTTACATTTATTATCTCTTGGCATCTTCGAGGCATGCTTATTACCAAATTATTGACAAATTCTTGCTGAATATTTTCCCACTCCTGAACAATGGCGTCTGCAAGTTGTTCTAGAGTCTGAGGAGGATCTTCCCTAGAACTTACCAATAATTTCAATTTAGACCAGACGTGTTCGATAATATTCATGTCTGGTGATTTTGCAGGCCAGACCATCCTGGTAATATTATTAGCTTCCAAAAACTCTTGCACAATGCGTGCTCTATGAGGTCTGGCGTTATCGTCAATTAGCACAAAATCGTTCCCAAAATTGTTTGCAAATGGTAGAACGATATTGCTTAAAATTTCGTCCCTATATACCTGACCGTTAATGGGCTCCAATGTTAAAAAAAGTTCCGTTTTGCCATTAAACATTACACCACCCCAAACAGTAACGCCTCCACCACCAAAAGGTTCCTGAGGAGCCATATTCTCCTCCATATACCGTTCGCCACGTTCACGCCAAACTAATATTCTGCCGTCCGAGTGAATTAAATTAAATCTTGACTCGTCTACAAACATGCAGTTTTCCCAGTTATCTAATGGCCAATTGCGATGTTCATATGCCCACTGGAGACGTCTTCGCCTATGCTGTGGTAGAAGTCGCACACATTTAGCACGTCGCCGAGCTCTAAAATTAAAATTTTGGCTTAAAAATCTGTAGTATAGGTGTAGGGAATGAACCAATAAATAAGCCAACAGTAGCTTTTATTATACTAAAATGCAAAATTAGGTCAATTTTCATAACGTTAGTTCTAGGGAAGAACTAAGGAACATTACGCTGCAAGCACAAATAATGTGTTTAGGGTCGCCTATCAAAACTTTAATTTATGAACAACTTAGTTCAAGTTTACATTTATAATATCGGTGCGCAAAATCCAAGATTCACGCCTCAGCTGACGTCGATATTATAATAGCCGACTTACTAAAATGAAACACTAAAAATATTGGTACAAAAAATAAGATCTCATTTGAAGTAACTCACCTTAAGTTATTATTGTTTAAAGTTCTTCTAATGGTCCTATTGCTCACACGAATGTGTGTTCTTGCTCTGAACTCCTGGTTAATTTTCTCTGATGGAATTTTTCGCCTTCGACGAGCCTCTCTAACCAACCATCTTTCATCTGCAATGCCGACTTTCTTTTGGCGACCTCCCCCATAACGATAGTTTGCACTTCCCGTTTCGTGGAAGCGTTGACGCAGTCGAGATATTGTACTTCGCCCAACCCCGTACATATCCGCAATAATACTAATTTTTACCCCATCTTGTAGTAAACGCAAACAATTAGCTTGTTCTTTTGCACTTAATCGAGCCATTATAAAGGATAATAACGCACCAATTCAAAGAAGAATACTTTGTTGCCTTGGTAACTGTCAATAGCAAAGAAAATGTTTTATTTTTTGGCCTACTAGATCTTTTGACTAAGAAATAGAAACGCCGCTAAATTAACAGAAATCCACCTGCAAAGTATAGGTGGTATATTTTTTGCAACCCTGTATAATGCTAAAAAATTCTTCGAATAAGCATCATTAGCTGTTTGGCCACTACATGTTTTTTGGTTGGATAAAACATTCATTATGTACCACCAAAAAAGCACTCTCACTTCAATCGTTCATGGATGCAATTGCAAAAAGTTAGGTTCAAAATGCGAGCCGTTTAATCACTAAAAATGGGACTAGACAAAAAATGAAAAACCCGTTTGGGCAAAAAGGATCTTTCTATCCAGTACTGTTATCGGACCTAACAAATTTTAACCCTTTAACGTAGCACGTGATAATTAATAGTTAACTTAGGAAAAAGTAGTAGAAATTAAAAAATAATAATTTACTAGCCCGTGATCCAAACTTGCTACACCCTGTACAAAAATTTGTATTAATTTTGTTAGCTGGACTACTTCAAACTACAAATTTACTTGGCCTTTCGCTTTTTGTGAATAAACGGCCAAATTAGGGGTTCCTTTGTAAGAAGAAGTCGATAATTTCGACTAACCCCTGTATACGGAAAACAAATGAAAATAGAGAAAATCCGGAGAAATTGTTTTTTTGTATTTGACCATGGATCATTTTAGTATGAAAAGAAAATTCAAAAAAAATTCTTCCTAGATTCTCGGAACTGGAAAACTTTTCCAAAAAAGTCAGGGTTTCACTTAACACCCTGTAAAATAGAGTTGCAGCGACTGCTAGCAATAGTGCCTTAAAGTATAAAAACTAGAAGAACTATTCAATTACATACTGAAAAAGTTAAATCAAAATTTTTTTTCGTTTCGAAAATATTCCACTCTAAATTTTATCAAAAATTTAGTTTGTCCCGCTTGAATTGGCCAGCAGTTTATTTCATTTCTATGCCACTGAGAGCTTCCGTACGGGTCTACAATCAACTTTGGCATTACGTGGATATTTCACATACTCCAGCTCATGCTTTTCACCTACACTCATTGAGTGACAACCTCAAATTGACTCAGCAGCCTTCATTTTTCAATACATGTTAAAGTGATATTTAATTTCTACGCCACTGAATGCGTCCGCTCGGGTCTACAATCAACTTTGGCATCACAGAGGCATTCTGCAGGCTCTAGCCAATTTTTCACCATACACTCAATGAGAGACAACCTCGGATAGACTCAGCAACACTTAATTTTTTAATAAATTTAACTGAAATATTTCATTTATACGCCACTGAGGACTTCCGTACGGGTCTACAATCAACTTTGGCATACGTGGACATTCAACAGGCTCTAGCCCACTTTTTCACCCTACACTCATTGAGTGACAACCTCGGATAGACTCAGCAACACTGTATTTTTTAATACATGTAAATGAAATATTTATTTTCTACGCCACTGAGAGCTTCCGTACGGGTCTACAATCAACTTTGGCATCACAGAGGCATTCTACATTCTTTAGCTCACGTTCTCGCTTTACACTCATTGAGAGAGCCTCGGATAGACCCGGCAACACTTAATTCTTTAATACATGTAACTGAAATATTTCATTTCTACGCCACTGAGAACTTCCGTACGGATCTACAATCAACTTTGGCGTTACGTGGACATTCAACAGACTCCAGCTCATGCTTTTCACCTACACTCATTGAGTGACAACCTCAGATTGCCTCAGCAGCCTTCATTCTTCAATACATGTTAGAGTAATATTTAATTTCTACGCCACTGAAAGCGTCCGCACGGGTCTACAATCAACTTTGGCATGACAGAGGCATTCTGCAGGCTCTAGCCCACTTTTTCATCCTACTCCCAATGAGAGACAACCTCGGATAGACTCAGCTACACTTTATTTTTTAATACATGTAAATGAAATATTTCATTTCTACGCCACTGAGAGCTTCCGTACGGGTCTACAATCAACTTTGGCATTACGTGGACATATCAAAGACTCCAGCTCATGCTTTTCATCTACACTCATTGAGTGACAACCTCAGATTGGCTCAGCAGCCTTCATCTTTCAATGCATGTTACAGTAATAGTGAATTTCTACGCCGCTGAAAGCGTCCGCACTTCGCAAACGATACTTGACATACTCCAAATTGACTTCTGTCCAATTACACGAAACTTTCTGGGATATTGTTTGGCGGGTGCAACCAATCGTTGTCGTAGCGCTATTGCTGTTGTTGAGGCGTTCACGTTCAATGCGTAATGTTTTCTCAAACTCCGCTACCCCTGGCAACTTTGGGCTCATCTTGTACTTTCGTTGTCGTTCGCCGCGCCAGTGTTGTTTGAACTTTGACGATGCCACCACGGTGTTGTATTCCTGATTTGTCTGATCGTTGCGAAAACACGCACCGACAATATTTACGATACCTGGATCGAGACCCAGATAGTAACGATAGTCCGTACGTCGTCCTTGATATCCTTGTTCTTCTTCTTGACGCTGCTGCGTCACTGCTTCGTCATCGCCATCATTCCCGGCTTTTTGTTTCAATTTTTTTTGCGACTTCTCTTACGCGGCACTGCTACTGATGTTGAAGTTTTGTCGCTAGTACCATTAATTTGTCGGTTTCGCCAACGATTCATTAACAGTGAACAGTATAACATTTGTGGTAAATGATTTGGCTCTGCTCCCTAGGGCAATTCGCCAATTAATTGCCGCTTAGTAAAAATATTAATTTCTATACCGCTGTGCCAGGCGGACCGGCCGACACCCTCGCCCACAAGTGGCGCCATCCCACGACCATCTACGGAATTACACAAAACTATGGCCAAACAGAAAACTGCTTGATGGTGAGCGCAACGTAGTTCGAAGATGGGCCGCCAAGAGTTGCCCGGCTCTTGCATCGACTGCTGGCAGCACGCTCGCAGCGCCCCCTCACTAACGCTTGACGGCCAATCTTCGAACTAACCGAAGGTTTTCCGCTTCGTGCCCACTCGGAGGTCCTCGGTGGTTCTCGGCCCAATCTTCGGTTAGTTCGAAGATTTTCCGCCAAGCGATGATGAGGGGGCGCTGCGAGCGTGCTGGCAATACTGGCAGTGCTGGCAGCTATTTTGCACTCTCACCTAAGTCGAGGCGAAAAAAATCTATTTTGCGTTTTTTTCTCCGCGTCCCCAGCTAGAGTGTAAAATTGCTGCCAGCACTGCCAGTTCTGCCAGCATTCTGACCATGCGCACTACGGTCTATATGTATGTAGTAGCATAATAATATTATTTTGATGCACTATGATGTACTATCAGGGTTTTTTTGGGTGATCGTTGACTAACGGTCGCTGACACGAGAGTTTAAGTGTTAGGGGACAGTTTTGGTAAACTTGAAATCGTTCGTTTACATACTCCAGTATATCTCACTTGTCGCGACGTCGATGAAAAGCTCGTATCAAATCGCGTAATGCCGGGCGTCTATTCCGGCCAAATTTTTGACTTGTTGCCTTGCTATTTGTACCGCTCGATGTGCGTAGCATGAGGTTTGCGGTATATGTATGTAAATAATAATATTATGTATGGTTTTATATCAATAAAGGTCTATATTATTATTATTACTATTATTAATACAATTGGAAATATAGGGGTCTAAACTTCGAAATTTTTATAAGCAGTTTTTTAAAAATATTTCCGGAACTGAGGTTTAAAGGAAAATCATATAAGAGAAAATTATAGATCTTACTTAACTGCAACTTGTAGGTTATGATTTTTTTTAATAAAACGAATCAGTCGCGAGATATGATCGATTAAATGTCCGATTTGGAAATTTCATGGGTATAATAACCCTGTAAAAATTTTCATTTTTTTTTAAATTCAAAAATACTGACATTTTATGGTTCCTTATGTCACAGTGAAGGCAAATAAATGAAAAATGGCAAAAAATTGGTAATATTAGCTATATTTTTAATTTTTCCATTTTTCACAAAATCCGGCAAAAAACTGGAAAAAATTTGACACTGCTTGATGTTTTTATTTTTTCTCAGTTATTTGAAGTTTGTAGTAAAAAATGTATATAACTAATTAGATAGAGTATAAAATTGTCTAACTTTTTAATAATAAACAATTTTTCGATAGGACGCATACTTTTGGAAATATAGGGGTTAAAACTTGGAAATTTTTATAAGCAGTTTTTTAAAAATATTTCCGGAACTATTAGGTTTAAAGGAAAATCGTATAAGAGAAAATTATAGATCTTACTTAACTGCAACTTTTAGGTTATGAAATTTTTTTAATTAAACGAACCAGACGCGAGATATGATCGATTAAATGTCCGATTTGGAAATTTCCTGGGTATAATAACCCTGTAAAAATTTTCAATTTTTTTTTAAATTCTAAAATACTGACATTTTATGGTTCCTTATGTCACAGTGAAGGCAAATAAATGAAAAATGGCAAAAAATTGGTAACATTAACTATATTTTTAATTTTTCAATTTTTCACAAAATCCGGCAAAAAACTGGAAAAAATTTGACACTGCTTGATGTTTTTATTTTTTCTCCGTTATTTGAAGTTTGTAGTAAAAAATGTATATAACTAATTAGATAGAGTATAAAATTGTCTAACTTTTTAATAATAAACAATTTTTCGATAGGACGCATACTTTTGGAAATATAGGGGTTAAAACTTGGAAATTTTTATAAGCAGTTTTTTAAAAATATTTCCGGAACTATTAGGTTTAAAGGAAAATCGTATAAGAGAAAATTATAGATCTTACTTAACTGCAACTTTTCGGTTATGAAATTTTTTTAATAAAACGAACCAGACGCGAGATATGATCGATTAAATGTCCGATTTGGAAATTTCCTGGGTATAATAACCCTGTAAAAATTTTCAATTTTTTTTTAAATTCTAAAATACTGAGATTTTATGGTTCCTTATGTCACAGTGAAGGCAAATAAATGAAAAATGGCAAAAAATTGGTAACATTAACTATATTTTTAATTTTTCAATTTTTCACAAAATCCGGCAAAAACTGGAAAAAATTTGACATTGCTTTATGTTTTTATTTTTGTCTCAGTTATTTGAAGTTTTTAGTAAAAAATGTATATAGCTAATTAGATAGAGTATAAAATTGTCTAACTTTTTAATAATAAACAATTTTTCGATAGGACGTATACTTTTGGAAATATAGGGCTCTAAACTTGGAAATTTTTATAAGCAGTTTTTTAAAAATATTTCCGGAACTATGAGGTTTAAAGGAAAATCATATAAGAGAAAATCATAAATTTTACTTAACTGCAACTTTTAGGTTATGAAAATTTTTTAATAAAACGAACCAGTCGCGAGATATGATCGCTTAAATGTCAGCGTTGGAGATTTCATGGGTATACCCCTGTAAAAATTTTCAAAAAAATTATTTTTTTTTAATTCAAAAATTCTGACATTTTAGGGTTCCTTATGTCAAAAATTTTCAAAAAAATTATTTTTTTTAATTCAAAAATTCTGACATTTTATGGTTCCTTATGTCAAAGTGAAAGCAAATAAATGAAAAAATGGCAAAAAATAGGTAAAATTAACTATATTTTTAATTTTTCAATTTTCCACAAAATCCGGCAAAAAATCGGAAAAAATTTGACACTGCTTTATGTTTTTATTTTTATCTCAGTTATTTGAAGTTTTTAGTAAAAATGTACATAACTAATTAGATAGGGTATAAAATTGTCTAACTTTTAATAATAAACAATTTTTGGATAGGACGTATACTTTTGGAAATATAGGGGTTTAAACTTGGAAATTTTTATAAGCAAATTTTTTAAAATATTTCCGGAACTATCAGGTTTAAAGGAAAATCATATAAGAGAAAATTATAGATCTTACTTAACTGCAACTTTTAGGTTATGAAATTTTTTTAAATAAAACGAACCAGTGGCGAGATATGAGCGATTTAATGGCATAATTGAAAATTTCATGAGTATACCCCTGTAAAAATTTTCAAAACAATTATTTTTTTTAAATTCAAAAATTCTGTCATTTTATGGTTCCTTATGTCAAAGAGAAAGCAAATAAATGAAAAAATGGCAAAAAATTGGTAAAATTAACTATATTTTTAATTTTTCAATTTTTCACAAAATCCGGCAAAAAATCGGAAAGAATAATTCTTAATAATACATCGGATATTTGGGATATAACATGTATATTTATTATTTATTATATTATCTGATAGACTAAGCAACATTTAATTTTTTAATACATGTAACTGAAATATTTCATTTCTACGCAACTGAGAACTTCCGTACGGGTCTACAATCAACTTTGGCATCACAGAGACATTCTACAGGCTTTAGCTCACGTTCTCGCTTTACACTCATTGAGAGACAGCCTCGGATAGACCCAGCAACACTTAATTCTTTAATACATGTAACTGAAATATTTCATTTCTACGCCACTGAGAGCTTCCGTACGGGTCTACAATCAACTTTGGCATTACGTGGATATTTCACATACTCCAGCTCATGCTTTTCACCTACACTCATTGAGTGACAACCTCAGATTGACTCAGCAGCCTTCATTTTTCAATACATGTTAAAGTGATATTTAATTTCTACGCCACTGAATACGTCCGCACGGGTCTACAATCAACTTTGGCATCACAGAGGCATTCTGCAGGCTCTAGCCAATTTTTCACCATACACTCAATGAGAGACAACCTCGGATAGACTCAGCAACACTTAATTTTTTAATAAATTTAACTGAAATATTTCATTTATACGCCACTGAGGACTTCCGTACGGGTCTACAATCAACTTTGGCATTACGTGGACATTCAACAGGCTCTAGCCCACTTTTTCACCCTACACTCATTGAGTGACAACCTCGGATAGACTCAGCAACACTGTATTTTTTAATACATGTAACTGAAATATTTATTTTCTACGCCACTGAGAGCTTCCGTACGGGTCTACAATCAACTTTGGCATCACAGAGGCATTCTACATTCTTTAGCTCACGTTCTCGCTTTACACTCATTGAGATAGCCTCGGATAGACCCGGCAACACTTAATTCTTTAATACATGTTACTGACATATTTCATTTCTACGCCACTGAGAACTTCCGTACGGGTCTACAATCAACTTTGGCGTTACGTGGACATTCAACAGACTCCAGCTCATGCTTTTCACCTACACTCATTGAGTGACAACCTCAGATTGACTCAGCAGCCTTCATTCTTCAATACATGTTAGAGTAATATTTAATTTCTACGCCACTGAAAGCGTCCGCACGGGTCTACAATCAACTTTGGCATGACAGAGGCATTCTGCAGGCTCTAGCCCACTTTTTCACCCTACACTCAATGAGAGACAACCTCGGATAGTCTCAGCAACACTCAATTTTTTAATAAATTTAACTGAAATATTTCATTTATACGCCACTGAGAACTTCCGTACGGGTCTACAATCAACTTCGGCATTACGTGGACATTCAACAGACTCCAGCTCATGATTTTCACCTACACTCATTGAGTGACAACCTCAGATTGACTCTGCAGCCTTCATTTTTCAATACATGTTACAGTAATAGTGAATTTCTACGCCACTGAAATCGTCCGCACGGGTCTACAATCAACTTTGGCATGACAGAGGCATTCTACAGGCTTTAGCTCACGTTCTCGCCCTACACTCATTGAGAGACAGCCTCGGATAGACTCAGCAACACTTAATTTTTTAATACATGTAAATGAAATATTTCATTTCTATGCCACTGAGAGCTTCCGTACGGGTCTACAACCAACTTTGGCATTACGTGGACAGTCAACAGACTCCAGCTCATGCCTTTCACCCACACTTATTGAGTGACAACCTCAGATTGACTCAGTAGCCTTCATTTTTCAATACATGTTAAAGTAATATTTAATTTCTACGCCACTGAATGCGTCCGCACGGGTCTACAATCAACTTTGGCATCACAGAGGCATTCTGCAGGCTCTAGCCCACTTTTTCACCGTACACTCAATGAGAGACAACCTCGGATAGACTCAGCAACACTTAATTTTTAAATAAATTTAACTGAAATATTTCATTTATACGCCACTGAGGACTTCCGTACGGGTCTACAATCAACTTTGGGATTACGTGGACATTCAACAGGCTCTAGCCCACTTTTTCACCCTACACTCATTGAGTGACAACCTGGGATAGACTCAGCAACACTGTATTTTTTAATACATGTAACTGAAATATTTATTTTCTACGCCACTGAGAGTTTCCGTACGGGTCTACAATCAACTTTGGCATCACAGAGGCATTCTACAGGCTTTAGCTCACGTTCTCGCTTTACACTCATTGAGAGACAGCCTCGGATAGACCCGGCAACACTTAATTCTTTAATATATGTAACTGAAATATTTCATTTCTACGCCACTGAGAACTTCCGTACGGGTCTACAAACAACTTTGGCGATACGTGGACATTCAACAGACTCCAGCTCATGCTTTTCACCTACACTCATCGAGTGACAACCTCAGATTACCTCAGCAGCCTTCATTTTTCAATACATGTTAGAGTAATATTTAATTTCTACGCCACTGAAAGCGTCCGCACCGGTCTACAATCACCTTTGGCATGACAGAGGCATTCTGCAGGCTCTAGCCCACTTTTTCATCCTACACCCAATGAGAGACAACCTCGGATAGACTTAGCAACACTGTATTTTTTAATACATGTAACTGAAATATTTATTTTCTACGCCACTGAGAACTTCCGTACGGGTCTACAAACAACTTTGGCATCACAGAGGCACTCTACAGGCTTTAGCTCACGTTCTCGCTTTACACTCATTGAAAGACAGCCTCGGATAGACCCAGAAGCACTTAATTCTTTAATACATGTATCTGAAATATTTCATTTCTACGCCACTGAGAACTTCTGTACGGGTCTACAATCAACTTTGGCGTTACGTGGACATTCAACAGACTCCAGCTCATGCTTTTCACCTACACTCATTGAGTGACAACCTCAGATTGCCTCAGCAGCCTTCATTCTTCAATACATGTTAGAGTAATATTTAATTTCTACGTCACCGAAAGAGTCCGCACGGGTCTACAATCAACTTAGGCATGACAGAGGAATTCTGCAGGCTCTAGCCCACTTTTTCATCCTACACCCAATGAGAGACAACCTCGGATAGACTCAGCTACACTTTATTTTTTAATACATGTAAATGAAATATTTCATTTCTACGCCACTGAGAGCTTCCGTACGGGTCTACAATCAACTTTGGCATTACGTGGACATTTCAACGACTCCAGCTCATGCTTTTCACCTACACTCATTGAGTGACAACCTCCGATTGACTCAGCAGCCTTCATCTTTCAATACATGTTACAGTAATAGTGAATTTCTACGCCACTGAAAGCGTCCGCACTTCGCAAACGATACTTGACATACTCCAAATTGACTTCTGTCCAATTACACGAAACTTTCTGGGATATTGTTTGGCGGGTGCAACCAATCGTTGTCGTAGCGCTATTGCTGTTGTTGAGGCGTTCACGTTCAATGCGTAATGTTTTCTCAAACTCCGCTACCCCTGGCAACTTTGGGCTCATCTTGTACTTTCGTCGTCGTTCGCCGCGCCAGTGTTGTTTGAACTTTGACGATGCCACCACGGTGTTGTATTCCTGATTTGTCTGATCGTTGCGAAAACACGCACCGACAATATTTACGATACCTGAATCGAGACCCAGATAGTAACGATAGTCCGTACGTCGTCCTTGATATCCTTGTTCTTCTTCTTGACGCTGCTGCGTCACTGCTTCGTCATCGCCATCATTCCCGGCTTTTTGTTTCAATTTTTTTTTGCGACTTCTCTTACGCGGCACTGCTACTGATGTTGAAGTTTTGTCGCTAGTACCATTGATTTGTCGGTTTCGCCAACGATTCATTAACAGTGAACAGTATAACATTTGTGGTAAATGATTTGGCTCTGCTCCCTAGGGCAATTCGCCAATTAATTGCCGCTTAGTAAAAATATTAATTTCTATACCGCTGTGCCAGGCGGACCGGCCGACACCCTCGCCCACAAGTGGCGCCATCCCACGACCATCTACGGAATTACACAAAACTATGGCCAAACAGAAAGCTGCTTGATGGTGAGCGCAACGTAGTTCGAAGATGGGCCGCCAAGAGTTGCCCGGCTCTTGCATCGACTGCTGGCAGCACGCTCGCAGCGCCCCCTCACTAACGCTTGACGGCCAATCTTCGAACTAACCGAAGGTTTTCCGCTTCGTGCCCACTCGGAGGTCCTCGGTGGCTCTCGGCCCAATCTTCGGTTAGTTCGAAGATTTTCCGCCAAGCGTTGATGAGGGGGCGCTGCGAGCGTGCTGGCAATACTGGCAGTGCTGGCAGCTATTTTGCACTCTCACCAAAGTCGAGGCGAAAAAAATCTATTTTGCGTTTTTTTCTCCGCGTCCCCAGCTAGAGTGTAAAATTGCTGCCAGAACTGCCAGTACTGCCAGCATTCTGACCATGCGCACTGCGGTCTATATGTATGTAGTAGCATAATAATATTATTTTAATGCGCTATGATGTACTATCAGGGTTTTTTTTGGGTGATCGTTGACTAACGGTCGCTGACACGAGAGTTTAAGTTTTAGGGGACAGTTTTGGCAAACTTGAAATCGTTCGTTTACGTCCTCCAGTATATCTCACTTGTCGCGACGTCGATGAAAAGCTCGTATCAATTCGCGTAATGCCGGGCGTCTATTCCGGCCAAATTTTTGACTTGTTGCCTTGCTATTTGTACCGCTCGATGTGCGTAGCATGAGGTTTGCGGTATATGTATGTAAATAATAATATTATGTATGTTTTTATATCAATAAAAGTCTATATTATTATTATTACTATTATTAATACTTTTGGAAAATTTTATAAGCAGTTTTTTAAAAATATTTCCGGAACTGCGGTTCAAAGGAAAATCATATAAGAGAAAATTATAGATCTTACTTAACTGCAACTTTTAGGTTATGAATTTTTTTTTAATGAAACGAACCAGACGCGAGATATGATCGATTAAATGTCCGATTTGGAAATTTCCTGGGTATAGTAACCCTGTAAAAATTTTCAATTTTTTTTTAAATTCTAAAATACTGACATTTTATGGTTCCTTATGTCACAGTGAAGGCAAATAAATGAAAAATGGCAAAAAATTGGTAACATTAACTATATTTTTAATTTTTCAATTTTTCACAAAATCCGGCAAAAACTGGAAAAACTTTGACATTGCTTTATGTTTTTATTTTTATCTCAGTTATTTGAAGTTTTTAGTAAAAATGTATATAACTAATTAGATAGAGTATAAAATTGTCTAACTTTTAAATAATAAACAATTTTTCGATAGGACGTATACTTTTGGAAATATAGGGCTCTAAACTTGGAAATTTTTATAAGCAGTTTTTTAAAAATATTTCCGGAACTATGAGGTTTAAAGGAAAATCATTTAAGAGAAAATCATAGATCTTACTTAACTGCAACTTTTAGGTTATGAAAATTTTTTAATAAAACGAACCAGTCGCGAGATATGATCGATTAAATGTCAGTGTTGGAGATTTCATGGGTAAAAATTTTCAAAAAAATTATTTTTTTTTAATTCAAAAATTCTGACATTTTATGGTTCCTTATGTCAAAGTGAAAGCAAATAAATGAAAAAATGGCAAAAAATAGGTAAAATTAACTATATTTTTAATTTTTCAATTTTTCACAAAATCCGGCAAAAAATCGGAAAAAATTTGACACTGCTTTATGTTTTTATTTTTATCTGTTATTTGAAGTTTTTAGTAAAAATGTATATAACTAATTAGATAGGGTATAAAATTGTCTAACTTTTAATAATAAACAATTTTTGGATAGGACGTATACTTTTGGAAATATAGGGGTTTAAACTTGGAAATTTTTATAAGCAAATTTTTTAAAATATTTCCGGAACTATCAGGTTTAAAGGAAAATCATATAAGAGAAAATTATAGATCTTACTTAACTGCAACTTTTAGGTTATGAAAATTTTTTAAATAAAACGAACCAGTGGCGAGATATGAGCGATTTAATGGCATAATTGAAAATTTCATGGGTATACCCCTGTAAAAATTTAAAAAAAAAATATTTTTTTTAAATTCAAAAATTCTGTCATTTTATGGTTCCTTATGTCAAAGAGGAAGCAAATAAATGAAAAAATGACAAAAAATTGGTAAAATTAACTATATTTTTAATTTTTCAATTTTTCACAAAATCCGGCAAAAAATCGGAAAGAATAATTCTTAATAATACATCGGATATTTGGGATATAACATGTATATTTATTATTTATTATATTATCTGATAGACTAAGCAACATTTGTAACATGTAACTATAATATTTCATTTCTACGCCACTGAGAACTTCCGTACGGGTCTACAATCAACTTTGGCATTACGTGGACATTCAACAGACTCCAGCTCATGCCTTTCAACTACACTTATTGAGTGACAACCTCAGATTGACTCAGCAGCCTTCATTTTTCAATACATGTTACAGTAATATTTAATTTCTACGCCGCTGAAAGCGTCCGCACGGGTCTACAATCAACTTTGGCATCACAGAGGCATTCTTCAAGGCAACACAACAGCCATTATGTAAAGCCGCTTCGTGTAAAGCATCTTTGTATTGGAACCGCTGGCACCTATTAACACACAACACACAAAACCAAAATCCCACAAAAAGCCACACAATTATAAAAACTATTGTTTATAAGAAACACAATCAACGTCCCGCACGACACCTGTCACCTGTCAGCTGTCGTCTGTCATATGTCAACAGTCAGCTGTTGCATAGAAAAAATACCCTCCATAGGTAGAAAATCAGCGCGCGCAGCACGAGGCAGACACGTGACCCTGGTGACGTGCATCTGTCATAATATACGGGGTGTTTGAGTGTGATTTTTGAGTCCCATAGCGCTATACAGGGCGTTTACAGAAAATAAAGTAGATAGCCGTACGACACCAGGCATCTTGTCATATGTCACCTGTCAACAATCAGCTGTATTTTCTGTAAACGCCCTGTATAGCACGAGGCGCCACGTGACTTTGGTGACGTGGCATCTGTCATAATATACGGGGTGTTTGAGGGTGATTTTTGTGCCTCATAACGGTATACAATGACATTGAGACCTTACAACGCCTTTTGCCTTCTTAGGGCAGCCGGCGAGGTTTGTGCCTACTCACAAGCCGCGTGTCGTCAGTGCTCATTCAATTGTTGTTAATGGACACTTTATTTTCTTCGTCTTGGCTCTGCCCCCTAGGGCAATTCGCCAATTAATTGCCGCTTAGTAAAAATATTAATTTCTATACCGCTGTGCCGGGCGGACCGGCCGACACCCTCGCCCACAAGTGGCGTCATCCCACGACAACCTATGGAATTACCCAAAACTGTGGCCAAACAGAAAACTTCTTGATGGTGAGCGCAACGTAGTTCGAAGATGGGCCGCTAAGAGTTCCCCGGTTCTTGAGCCGAGGTCTTCAATTAGACTGCTGGCAGCATGCTAGCAGCGCCCCTCACTAAAGCTTGGTGGCCAATCATCCAACTAACCGAAGGTTATCCACTTCGTGCCCACTCGGAGGTCCTCGGTGGCTCTCGGCTGCACGAAACCTTGCTAACGACTGGTGAATAGACCAGCGCTCTGACAATCAGTGCTGCCAGAGCTGTTGAGGCGTTCACGTTCAATGCGTAATGTTTTCTCAAACTCCGCTACCCCTGGCAACTTTGGGCTCATCTTGTACTTTCGTTGTCGTTCGCCGCGCCAGTGTTGTTTGAACTTTGACGATGCCACCACGGTGTTGTATTCCTGATTTGTCTGATCGTTGCGAAAACACGCACCGACAATATTTACGATACCTGGATCGAGACCCAGATAGTAACGATAGTCCGTACGTCGTCCTTGATATCCTTGTTCTTCTTCTTGACGATGCTGCGTCACTGCTTCGTCATCGCCATCATTCCCGGCTTTTTGTTTCAATTTTTTTTGCGACTTCTCTTACGCGGCACTGCTACTGATGTTGAAGTTTTGTCGCTAGTACCATTGATTTGTCGGTTTCGCCAACGATTCATTAACAGTGAACAGTATAACATTTGTGGTAAATGATTTGGCTCTGCTCCCTAGGGCAATTCGCCAATTAATTGCCGCTTAGTAAAAATATTAATTTCTATACCGCTGTGCCAGGCGGACCGGCCGACACCCTCGCCCACAAGTGGCGCCATCCCACGACCATCTACGGAATTACACAAAACTATGGCCAAACAGAAAACTGCTTGATGGTGAGCGCAACGTAGTTCGAAGATGGGCCGCCAAGAGTTGCCCGGCTCTTGCATCGACTGCTGGCAGCACGCTCGCAGCGCCCCCTCACTAACGCTTGACGGCCAATCTTCGAACTAACCGAAGGTTTTCCGCTTCGTGCCCACTCGGAGGTCCTCGGTGGTTCTCGGCCCAATCTTCGGTTAGTTCGAAGATTTTCCGCCAAGCGATGATGAGGGGGCGCTGCGAGCGTGCTGGCAATACTGGCAGTGCTGGCAGCTATTTTGCACTCTCACCTAAGTCGAGGCGAAAAAAATCTATTTTGCGTTTTTTTCTCCGCGTCCCCAGCTAGAGTGTAAAATTGCTGCCAGCACTGCCAGTTCTGCCAGCATTCTGACCATGCGCACTTCGGTCTATATGTATGTAGTAGCATAATAATATTATTTTGATGCACTATGATGTACTATCAGGGTTTTTTTGGGTGATCGTTGACTAACGGTCGCTGACACGAGAGTTTAAGTGTTAGGGGACAGTTTTGGTAAACTTGAAATCGTTCGTTTACATACTCCAGTATATCTCACTTGTCGCGACGTCGATGAAAAGCTCGTATCAATTCGCGTAATGCCGGGCGTCTATTCCGGCCAAATTTTTTACTTGTTGCCTTGCTATTTGTACAGCTCGATGTGCGTAGCATGAGGTTTGCGGTATATGTATGTAAATAATAATATTATGTATGGTTTTATATCAATAAAGGTCTATATTATTATTATTACTATTATTAATACAATTGGAAATATAGGGGTCTAAACTTCGAAATTTTTATAAGCAGTTTTTTAAAAATATTTCCGGAACTGTGGTTTAAAGGAAAATCATATAAGAGAAAATTATAGATCTTACTTAACTGCAACTTGTAGGTTATGATTTTTTTTAATAAAACGAATCAGTCGCGAGATATGATCGATTAAATGTCCGATTTGGAAATTTCATGGGTATAATAACCCTGTAAAAATTTTCAATTTTTTTTTTAATTCAAAAATACTGACATTTTATGGTTCCTTATGTCACAGTGAAGGCAAATAAATGAAAAATGGCAAAAAATTGGTAATATTAACTATATTTTTAATTTTTCAATTTTTCACAAAATCCGGCAAAAAACTGGAAAAAATTTGACACTGCTTGATGTTTTTATTTTTTCTCAGTTATTTGAAGTTTGTAGTAAAAAATGTATATAACTAATTAGATAGAGTATAAAATTGTCTAACCTTTTAATAATAAACAATTTTTCGATAGGACGCATACTTTTGGAAATATAGGGGTTAAAACTTGGAAATTTTTATAAGCAGTTTTTTAAAAATATTTCCGGAACTATTAGGTTTAAAGGAAAATCGTATAAGAGAAAATTATAGATCTTACTTAACTGCAACTTTTAGGTTATGAAATTTTTTTAATAAAACGAACCAGACGCGAGATATGATCGATTAAATGTCCGATTTGGAAATTTCCTGGGTATAATAACCCTGTAAAAATTTTCAATTTTTTTTTAAATTCTAAAATACTGACATTTTATGGTTCCTTATGTCACAGTGAAGGCAAATAAATGAAAAATGGCAAAAAATTGGTAACATTAACTATATTTTTAATTTTTCAATTTTTCACAAAATCCGGCAAAAACTGGAAAAAATTTGACATTGCTTTATGTTTTTATTTTTATCTCAGTTATTTGACGTTTTTAGTAAAAATGTATATAACTAATTAGATAGAGTATAAAATTGTCTAACTTTTAAATAATAAACAATTTTTCGATAGGACGTATACTTTTGGAAATATAGGGCTCTAAACTTGGAAATTTTTATAAGCAGTTTTTTAAAAATATTTCCGGAACTATGAGGTTTAAAGGAAAATCATATAAGAGAAAATCATAGATCTTACTTAACTGCAACTTTTAGGTTATGAAAATTTTTTAATAAAACGAACCAGTCGCGAGATATGATCGCTTAAATGTCAGTGTTGGAGATTTCATGGGTATATCCTGTAAAAATTTTCAAATTTTTTAATTCAAAAATTCTGACATTTTATGGTTCCTTATGTCAAAGTGAAAGCAAATAAATGAAAAAATGGCAAAAAATAGGTAAAATTAACTATATTTTTAATTTTTCAATTTTTCACAAAATCCGGCAAAAAATCGGAAAAAATTTGACACTGCTTTATGTTTTTATTTTTATCTCAGTTATTTGAAGTTTTTAGTAAAAATGTATATAACTAATTAGATAGGGTATAAAATTGTCTAACTTTTAATAATAAACAATTTTTGGATAGGACGTATACTTTTGGAAATATAGGGGTTTAAACTTTGAAATTTTTATAAGCAAATTTTTTAAAATATTTCCGGAACTATCAGGTTTAAAGGAAAATCATATAAGAGAAAATTATAGATCTTACTTAACTGCAACTTTTAGGTTATGAAATTTTTTTAAATAAAACGAACCAGTGGCGAGATATGAGCGATTTAATGGCATAATTGAAAATTTCATGAGTATACCCCTGTAAAAATTTTCAAAAAAATTATTTTTTTTAAATTCAAAAATTCTTTCATTTTATGGTTCCTTATGTCAAAGAGGAAGCAAATAAATGAAAAAATGGCAAAAAATTGGTAAAATTAACTATATTTTTAATTTTTCAATTTTTCACAAAATCCGGCAAAAAATCGGAAAGAATAATTCTTAATAATACATCGGATATTTGGGATATAACATTTATATTTATTATTTATTATATTATCTGATAGACTAAGCAACATTTAATTTTTTAATACATGTAACTGAAATATTTCATTTCTACGCAACTGAGAACTTCCGTACGGGTCTACAATCAACTTTGGCATCACAGAGACATTCTACAGGCTTTAGCTCACGTTCTCGCTTTACACTCATTGAGAGACAGCCTCGGATAGACCCAGCAACACTTAATTCTTTAATACATGTAACTGAAATATTTCATTTCTACGCCACTGAGAGCTTCCGTACGAGTCTACAATCAACTTTGGCATTACGTGGATATTTCACATACTCCAGCTCATGCTTTTCACCTACACTCATTGATTACTCACAGATTACCTCAGCAGCCTTCATTTTTCAATACATGTTAGAGTAATATTTAATTTCTACGCCACTGAAAGCGTCCGCACCGGTCTACAATCAACTTTGGCATGACAGAGACATTCTGCAGGCTCTAGCCCACTTTTTCATCCTACACCCAATGAGAGACAACCTCGGATAGACTCAGCAACACTGTATTTTTTAATACATGTAACTGAAATATTTATTTTCTACGCCACTGAGAACTTCCGTACGGGTCTACAAACAACTTTGGCATCACAGAGGCATTCTACAGGCTTTAGCTCACGTTCTCGCTTTACACTCATTGAAAGACAGCCTCGGATAGACCCAGAAACACTTAATTCTTTAATACATGTATCTGAAATATTTCATTTCTACGCCACTGAGAACTTCCGTACGGGTCTACAATCAACTTTGGCGTTACGTGGACATTCAACAGACTCCAGCTCATGCTTTTCACCTACACTCATTGAGTGACAACCTCAGATTGCCTCAGCAGCCTTCATTCTTCAATACATGTTAGAGTAATATTTAATTTCTACGTCACTGAAAGAGTCCGCACGGGTCTACAATCAACTTAGGCATGACAGAGGAATTCTGCAGGCTCTAGCCCACTTTTTCATCCTACACCCAATGAGAGACAACCTCGGATAGACTCAGCTACACTTTATTTTTTAATACATGTAAATGAAATATTTCATTTCTACGCCACTGAGAGCTTCCGTACGGGTCTACAATCAACTTTGGCATTACGTGGACATTTCAACGACTCCAGCTCATGCTTTTCACCTACACTCATTGAGTGACAACCTCCGATTGACTCAGCAGCCTTCATCTTTCAATACATGTTACAGTAATAGTGAATTTCTACGCCGCTGAAAGCGTCCGCACTTCGCAAACGATACTTGACATACTCCAAATTGACTTCTGTCCAATTACACGAAACTTTCTGGGATATTGTTTGGCGGGTGCAACCAATCGTTGTCGTAGCGCTATTGCTGTTGTTGAGGCGTTCACGTTCAATGCGTAATGTTTTCTCAAACTCCGCTACCCCTGGCAACTTTGGGCTCATCTTGTACTTTCCTCGTCGTTCGCCGCGCCAGTGTTGTTTGAACTTTGACGATGCCACCACGGTGTTGTATTCCTGATTTGTCTGATCGTTGCGAAAACACGCACCGACAATATTTACGATACCTGAATCGAGACCCAGATAGTAACGATAGTCCGTACGTCGTCCTTGATATCCTTGTTCTTCTTCTTGACGCTGCTGCGTCACTGCTTCGTCATCGCCATCATTCCCGGCTTTTTGTTTCAATTTTTTTTGCGACTTCTCTTACGCGGCACTGCTACTGATGTTGAAGTTTTGTCGCTAGTACCATTGATTTGTCGGTTTCGCCAACGATTCATTAACAGTGAACAATATAACATTTGTGGTAAATGATTTGGCTCTGCTCCCTAGGGCAATTCGCCAATTAATTGCCGCTTAGTAAAAATATTAATTTCTATACCGCTGTGCCAGGCGGACCGGCCGACACCCTCGCCCACAAGTGGCGCCATCCCACGACCATCTACGGAATTACACAAAACTATGGCCAAACAGAAAACTGCTTGATGGTGAGCGCAACGTAGTTCGAAGATGGGCCGCCAAGAGTTGCCCGGCTCTTGCATCGACTGCTGGCAGCACGCTCGCAGCGCCCCCTCACTAACGCTTGACGGCCAATCTTCGAACTAACCGAAGGTTTCCCGCTTCGTGCCCACTCGGAGGTCCTCGGTGGCTCTCGGCCCAATCTTCGGTTAGTTCGAAGATTTTCCGCCAAGCGTTGATGAGGGGGCGCTGCGAGCGTGCTGGCAATACTGGCAGTGCTGGCAGCTATTTTGCACTCTCACCAAAGTCGAGGCGAAAAAAATCTATTTTGCGTTTTTTTCTCCGCGTCCCCAGCTAGAGTGTAAAATTGCTGCCAGCACTGCCAGTACTGCCAGCATTCTGACCATGCGCACTGCGGTCTATATGTATGTAGTAGCATAATAATATTATTTTAATGCGCTATGATGTACTATCAGGGTTTTTTTTGGGTGATCGTTGACTAACGGTCGCTGACACGAGAGTTTAAGTTTTAGGGGACAGTTTTGGCAAACTTGAAATCGTTCGTTTACGTCCTCCAGTATATCTCACTTGTCGCGACGTCGATGAAAAGCTCGTATCAATTCGCGTAATGCCGGGCGTCTATTCCGGCCAAATTTTTGACTTGTTGCCTTGCTATTTGTACCGCTCGATGTGCGTAGCATGAGGTTTGCGGTATATGTATGTAAATAATAATATTATGTATGTTTTTATATCAATAAAAGTCTATATTATTATTATTACTTTTATTAATACTTTTGGAAATTTTTATAAGCAGTTTTTTAAAAATATTTCCGGAACTGAGGTTTAAAGGAAAATCATATAAGAGAAAATTATAGATCTTACTTAACTGCAACTTTTAGGTTATGAATTTTTTTTAATGAAACGAACCAGACGCGAGATATGATCGATTAAATGTCCGATTTGGAAATTTCCTGGGTATAATAACCCTGTAAAAATTTTCAATTTTTTTTTAAATTCTAAAATACTGACATTTTATGGTTCCTTATGTCACAGTGAAGGCAAATAAATGAAAAATGGCAAAAAATTGGTAACATTAACTATATTTTTAATTTTTCAATTTTTCACAAAATCCGGCAAAAACTGGAAAAAATTTGACATTGCTTTATGTTTTTACTTTTATCTCAGTTATTTGAAGTTTTTAGTAAAAATGTATATAACTAATTAGATAGAGTATAAAATTGTCTAACTTTTAAATAATAAACAATTTTTCGATAGGACGTATACTTTTGGAAATATAGGGCTCTAAACTTGGAAATTTTTATAAGCAAAAATATTTCCGGAACTATGAGGTTTAAAGGAAAATCATTTAAGAGAAAATCATAGATCTTACTTAACTGCAACTTTTAGGTTATGAAAATTTTTTAATAAAACGAACCAGTCGCGAGATATGATCGATTAAATGTCAGTGTTGGAGATTTCATGGGTATACCCCTGTAAAAATTTTCAAAAAAATTATTTTTTTTTAATTCAAAAATTCTGACATTTTATGGTTCCTTATGTCAAAGTGAAAGCAAATAAATGAAAAAATGGCAAAAAATAGGTAAAATTAACTATATTTTTAATTTTTCAATTTTTCACAAAATCCGGCAAAAAATCGGAAAAAATTTGACACTGCTTTATGTTTTTATTTTTATCTCAGTTATTTGAAGTTTTTAGTAAAAATGTATATAACTAATTAGATAGGGTATAAAATTGTCTAACTTTTAATAATAAACAATTTTTGGATAGGACGTATACTTTTGGAAATATAGGGGTTTAAACTTGGAAATTTTTATAAGCAAATTTTTTAAAATATTTCCGGAACTATCAGGTTTAAAGGAAAATCATATAAGAGAAAATTATAGATCTTACTTAACTGCAACTTTTAGGTTATGAAAATTTTTTAAATAAAACGAACCAGTGGCGAGATATGAGCGACTTAATGGCATAATTGAAAATTTCATGGGTATACCCCTGTAAAAATTTAAAAAAAAAATATTTTTTTTAAATTCAAAAATTCTGTCATTTTATGGTTCCTTATGTCAAAGAGGAAGCAAATAAATGAAAAAATGACAAAAAATTGGTAAAATTAACTATATTTTTAATTTTTCAATTTTTCACAAAATCCGGCAAAAAATCGGAAAGAATAATTCTTAATAATACATCGGATATTTGGGATATAACATGTATATTTATTATTTATTATATTATCTGATAGACTAAGCAACATTTGTAACATGTAACTATAATATTTCATTTCTACGCCACTGAGAACTTCCGTACGGGTCTACAATCAACTTTGGCATTACGTGGACATTCAACAGACTCCAGCTCATGCCTTTCAACTACACTTATTGAGTGACAACCTCAGATTGACTCAGCAGCCTTCATTTTTCAATACATGTTACAGTAATATTTAATTTCTACGCCGCTGAAAGCGTCCGCACGGGTCTACAATCAACTTTGGCATCACAGAGGCATTCTTCAAGGCAACACAACAGCCATTATGTAAAGCCGCTTCGTGTAAAGCATCTTTGTATTGGAACCGCTGGCACCTATTAACACACAACACACAAAACCAAAATCCCACAAAAAGCCACACAATTATAAAAACTATTGTTTATAAGAAACACAATCAACGTCCCGCACGACACCTGTCACCTGTCAGCTGTCGTCTGTCATATGTCAACAGTCAGCTGTTGCATAGAAAAAATACCCTCCATAGGTAGAAAATCAGCGCGCGCAGCACGAGGCAGACACGTGACCCTGGTGACGTGGCATCTGTCATAATATACGGGGTGTTTGAGTGTGATTTTTGAGTCCCATAGCGCTATACAGGGCGTTTACAGAAAATAAAGTAGATAGCCGTACGACACCAGGCATCTTGTCATATGTCACCTGTCAACAATCAGCTGTATTTTCTGTAAACGCCCTGTATAGCACGAGGCGCCACGTGACTTTGGCGACGTGGCATCTGTCATAATGTACGGGGTGTTTGAGGGTTATTTTTGTGCCTCATAACGGTATACAATGACATTGAGACCTTACAACGCCTTTTGCCTTCTTAGGGCAGCCGGCGAGGTTTGTGCCTACTCACAAGCCGCGTGTCGTCAGTGCTCATTCAATTGTTGTTAATGGACACTTTATTTTCTTCGTCTTGGCTCTGCCCCCTAGGGCAATTCGCCAATTAATTGCCGCTTAGTAAAAATATTAATTTCTATACCGCTGTGCCGGGCGGACCGGCCGACACCCTCGCCCACAAGTGGCGTCATCCCACGACAACCTATGGAATTACCCAAAACTGTGGCCAAACAGAAAACTGCTTGATGGTGAGCGCAACGTAGTTCGAAGATGGGCCGCTAAGAGTTCCCCGGTTCTTGAGCCGAGGTCTTCAATTAGACTGCTGGCAGCATGCTAGCAGCGCCCCTCACTAAAGCTTGGTGGCCAATCATCGAACTAACCGAAGGTTATCCACTTCGTGCCCACTCGGAGGTCCTCGGTGGCTCTCGGCTGCACGAAACCTTGCTAACGACTGGTGAATAGACCAGCGCTCTGACAATCAGTGCTGCCAGAGCTACCGTTTTTACGGTAGATCTACCGTTTTGACCGTCTACCTACAGTCCTACCGCAGAGACATATAATTCTACCGTAAAATTTAAAACAGAGATAGGTACTAAAATCTAGTACCTTATCAAAGAAAAGTAAAAAAAAAACATGAATCACTCAACAACCGATCGAACTATGAATACCGATTCGATGCCCAATCTCTATACAGACATCTAACTTCAGATTTCGGATATTCCCAGCTCCTACTTGGTACTGTCAAATAATATAAAAGGGTATGCTTGCGTTTCATTGGTACAGTAGTAAGTAGGTATAGCCCCGCGACTACGCATTTTGTGTGGTTTGTTAATTTTGTGACTGCTTCGTGACGTTTTAAGACTTTTGGTTATTTTAGATTTGTTAGCAATTTTAATTTACTTTAGTTTATAATAAGTTAAATTTTGATAATCTGTATTATTTTTTTTCCTTTATCCAATTATCGAAACTTCTAACATAATACATGGTACAATTAGTGCGCCTCAAGTATATTTGCATCTTTTTTTAACGTTACAAATGAGGAAAGGAAGATAGAAGGACACTTCTGGTGCACTAATTGTACCAAACGAAAACGCTGTTAGCGATCTTTATAGAAACGTACCAGTCTGATGACGTTTACCGTTGTCTATCCTAAATCTACCGTTTTCTACCGTTTTCTATACGTCGAATCTACCGCCTGTGTCATTTCAGATCTGGCAGCACTGCTCACAATTGAAAGCGTCCCCAAGCGCGTATACACAAAAAAGTGAGCGGGGCGTTGCCGCTGCCCAGCAACAGCACGGTGCACAGGTTGACCGTGCCTCGTGTCGATCACTGTTAGCGCGCTTTACCTGGAAATTTTTCCGCTGATGATGCAATTTTTTTTAGCATATAATATTGTGGTATACGTGACAAGGCTCACGACAGCAACGCCGTTTTGTGTGTGGGGCAACCTGGAGCCGACGACGACGAGCCGTTCCCGATATAGTCGGCTGCGAGTGCACCGGTTACACACGTGATGTATGTTAAATATAAAGAAACCATTTTATTATTATTATTATTATTATTATTATTATTACTATTATTATTATTATTATTATTATAGTATCCACCTAAAATACATAGAACATACCTACTACGTCACGTCTCATCACAGAGGCATTCCGCAGGCTCTAGCCTCACTTTTTCACCCTACACTCAATGAGAGACAACCTCGGATGGACCCAGCAGCCATCATTTTTAATACACGTAACTGAATGATTTCATTTCTACGCCACTGAGAACTTCCGTACGGGTCTACAATCAACTTGGGCATTACGTGGACATTCAACAGGCTCTAGCCCACTTTTTACCCTACACTCAATGAGAGACAACCTCGGATAGACTCAGCAACACTGTATTTTTTAATACATGTAACTGAAATATTTATTTTCTACGCCACTGAGAGCTTCCGTACCGGTCTACAATCAACTTTGGCATCACAGAGGCATTCAACAGACTCTAGCTCACGTTCTAACCCTACAATCAATGAGAGACAACCTAGGATAGACTCAGCAACACTTGATTGGTTAATACATGTAACTGAAATATTTCATTTCTATGCCACTGAGAGCCTCCGTACGGGTCTACAATCAACTTTGGCATTACCTGGACATTGAACAGACTCCAGCTCATGCCTTTCACTACACTCATTGAGTGACAACCTCAGATTGACTAAGCAGCCTTCATTTTTCAATACATATTAAAGTAATATTTAATTTCTACGCCACTGAATGCGTCCGCACGGGTCTACAATCAACTTTGGCATCACAGAGGCATTCTGCAGGCTCTAGCCCACTTTTTCACCATACACTCAATGAGAGACAACCTCGGATTGACTCAGCAACACTTAATTTTTTAATACATGTAACTGAAATATTTCATTTCTACGCCACTGAGAACTTCCGTACGGGTCTACAATCAACTTTGGCGTTACGTGGATATTTCACATACTCCAGCTCATGCTTTTCACCTACACTCATTGAGTGACAACCTCAAATTGACTCAGCAGCCTTCATTTTTCAATACATGTTAAAGTGATATTTAATTTCTACGCCACTGAATGCGTCCGCACGGGTCTACAATCAACTTTGGCATCACAGAGGCATTCTGCAGGCTCTAGCCAATTTTTCACCATACACTCAATGAGAGACAACCTCGGATAGACTCAGCAACACTTAATTTTTTAATAAATTTAACTGAAATATTTCATTTATACGCCACTGAGGACTTCCGTACGGGTCTACAATCAACTTTGGCATTACGTGGACATTCAACAGGCTCTAGCCCACTTTTTCACCCTACACTCATTGAGTGACAACCTCGGATAGACTCAGCAACACTGTATTTTTTAATACATGTAACTGAAATATTTATTTTCTACGCCACTGAGAGCTTCCGTACGGGTCTACAATCAACTTTGGCATCACAGAGGCATTCTACATTCTTTAGCTCACGTTCTCGCTTTACACTCATTGAGAGAGCCTCGGATAGACCCGGCAACACTTAATTCTTTAATACATGTAACTGAAATATTTCATTTCTACGCCACTGAGAACTTCCGTACGGATCTACAATCAACTTTGGCGTTACGTGGACATTCAACAGACTCCAGCTCATGCTTTTCACCTACACTCATTGAGTGACAACCTCAGATTGCCTCAGCAGCCTTCATTCTTCAATTCATGTTAGAGTAATATTTAATTTCTACGCCACTGAAAGCGTCCGCACGGGTCTACAATCAACTTTGGCATGACAGAGGCATTCTGCAGGCTCTAGCCCACTTTTTCATCCTACTCCCAATGAGAGACAACCTCGGATAGACTCAGCTACACTTTATTTTTTAATACATGTAAATGAAATATTTCATTTCTATGCCACTGAGAGCTTCCGTACGGGTCTACAATCAACTTTGGCATTACGTGGACAGTCAACAGACTCCAGCTCATGCCTTTCACCCACACTTATTGAGTGACAACCTCAGATTGACTCAGTAGCCTTCATTTTTCAATACATGTTAAAGTAATATTTAATTTCTACGCCACTGAATGCGTCCGCACGGGTCTACAATCAACTTTGGCATCACAGAGGCATTCTGCAGGCTCTAGCCCACTTTTTCACCGTACACTCAATGAGAGACAACCTCGGATAGACTCAGCAACACTTAATTTTTAAATAAATTTAACTGAAATATTTCATTTATACGCCACTGAGGACTTCCGTACGGGTCTACAATCAACTTTGGGATTACGTGGACATTCAACAGGCTCTAGCCCACTTTTTCACCCAACACTCATTGAGTGACAACCTGGGATAGACTCAGCAACACTGTATTTTTTAATACATGTAACTGAAATATTTATTTTCTACGCCACTGAGAGCTTCCGTACGGGTCTACAATCAACTTTGGCATCACAGAGGCATTCTACAGGCTTTAGCTCACGTTCTCGCTTTACACTCATTGAGAGACAGCCTCGGATAGACCCGGCAACACTTAATTCTTTAATATATGTAACTGAAATATTTCATTTCTACGCCACTGAGAACTTCCGTACGGGTCTACAAACAACTTTGGCGATACGTGGACATTCAACAGACTCCAGCTCATGCTTTTCACCTACATTCATCGAGTGACAACCTCAGATTACCTCAGCAGCCTTCATTTTTCAATACATGTTAGAGTAATATTTAATTTCTACGCCACTGAAAGCGTCCGCACGGGTCTACAATCAACTTTGGCATCACAGAGTCATTCTGCAGGCTCTAGCCCACTTTTTCACCGTACGCTCAATGAGAGACAACCTCGGATAGACTCAGCAACACTTTATTTGTTAATACATGTAACTGAAATATTTCATTTCTATGCCACTGAGAGCTTCCGTACGGGTCTACAATCAACTTTGGCATTACGTGGATATTTCACATACTCCAGCTCATGCTTTTCACCTACACTCATTGAGTGACAACCTCAAATTGACTCAGCAGCCTTCATTTTTCAATACATGTTAAAGTGAAATTTAATTTCTACGCCACTGAATGCGTCCGCACGGGTCTACAATCAACTTTGGCATCACAGAGGCATTCTGCAGGCTCTAGCCAATTTTTCACCATACACTCAATGAGAGACAACCTCGGATAGACTCAGCAACACTTAATTTTTTAATAAATTTAACTGAAATATTTCATTTATACGCCACTGAGGACTTCCGTACGGGTCTACAATCAACTTTGGCATTACGTGGACATTCAACAGGCTCTAGCCCACTTTTTCACCCTACACTCATTGAGTGACAACCTCGGATAGACTCAGCAACACTGTATTTTTTAATACATGTAACTGAAATATTTATTTTCTACGCCACTGAGAGCTTCCGTACGGGTCTACAATCAACTTTGGCATCACAGAGGCATTCTACATTCTTTAGCTCACGTTCTCGCTTTACACTCATTGAGAGAGCCTCGGATAGACCCGGCAACACTTAATTCTTTAATACATGTAACTGAAATATTTCATTTCTACGCCACTGAGAACTTCCGTACGGATCTACAATCAACTTTGGCGTTACGTGGACATTCAACAGACTCCAGCTCATGCTTTTCACCTACACTCATTGAGTGACAACCTCAGATTGCCTCAGCAGCCTTCATTCTTCAATTCATGTTAGAGTAATATTTAATTTCTACGCCACTGAAAGCGTCCGCACGGGTCTACAATCAACTTTGGCATGACAGAGGCATTCTGCAGGCTCTAGCCCACTTTTTCATCCTACTCCCAATGAGAGACAACCTCGGATAGACTCAGCTACACTTTATTTTTTAATACATGTAAATGAAATATTTCATTTCTACGCCACTGAGAGCTTCCGTACGGGTCTACAATAAACTTTGGCATTACGTGGACATATCAAAGACTCCAGCTCATGCTTTTCACCTACACTCATTGAGTGACAACCTCAGATTGACTCAGCAGCCTTCATTTTTCAATACATGTTACAGTAATAGTGAATTTCTACGCCACTGAAAGCGTCCGCACGGGTCTACAATCAACTTTGGCATCACAGGGGCATTCTGCAGGCTCTAGCCCACTTTTTCACCCTACACTCAATGAGAGACAACCTCGGATAGACTCAGCAACACTCAATTTTTTAATAAATTTAACTGAAATATTTCATTTATACGCCACTGAGAACTTCCGTACGGGTCTACAATCAACTTTGGCATTACGTGGACATTCAACAGACTCCAGCCCATGATTTTCACCTACACTCATTGAGTGACAACCTCAGATTGACTCTGCAGCCTTCATTTTTCAATACATGTTACAGTAATAGTGAATTTCTACGCCCCTGAAAGCGTCCGCACGGGTCTACAATCAACTTTGGCATGACAGAGGCATTCTACAGGCTTTAGCTCACGTTCTCGCCCTACACTCATTGAGAGACAGCCTCGGATAGACTCAGCAACACTTAATTTTTTAATACATGTAAATGAAATATTTCATTTCTATGCCACTGAGAGCTTCCGTACGGGTCTACAATCAACTTTGGCATTACGTGGACAGTCAACAGACTCCAGCTCATGCCTTTCACCCACACTTATTGAGTGACAACCTCAGATTGACTCAGTAGCCTTCATTTTTCAATACATGTTAAAGTAATATTTAATTTCTACGCCACTGAATGCGTCCGCACGGGTCTACAATCAACTTTGGCATCACAGAGGCATTCTGCAGGCTCTAGCCCACTTTTCCACCGTACACTCAATGAGAGACAACCTCGGATAGACTCAGCAACACTTAATTTTTAAATAAATTTAACTGAAATATTTCATTTATACGCCACTGAGGACTTCCGTACGGGTCTACAATCAACTTTGGGATTACGTGGACATTCAACAGGCTCTAGCCCACTTTTTCACCCTACACTCATTGAGTGACAACCTGGGATAGACTCAGCAACACTGTATTTTTTAATACATGTAACTGAAATATTTATTTTCTACGCCACTGAGAGCTTCCGTACGGGTCTACAATCAACTTTGGCATCACAGAGGCATTCTACAGGCTTTAGCTCACGTTCTCGCTTTACACTCATTGAGAGACAGCCTCGGATAGACCCGGCAACACTTAATTCTTTAATATATGTAACTGAAATATTTCATTTCTACGCCACTGAGAACTTCCGTACGGGTCTACAAACAACTTTGGCGATACGTGGACATTCAACAGACTCCAGCTCATGCTTTTCACCTACACTCATCGAGTGACAACCTCAGATTACCTCAGCAGCCTTCATTTTTCAATACATGTTAGAGTAATATTTAATTTCTACGCCACTGAAAGCGTCCGCACCGGTCTACAATCAACTTTGGCATGACAGAGGCATTCTGCAGGCTCTAGCCCACTTTTTCATCCTACACCCAATGAGAGACAACCTCGGATAGACTCAGCAACACTGTATTTTTTAATACATGTAACTGAAATATTTATTTTCTACGCCACAGAGAACTTCCGTACGGGTCTACAAACAACTTTGGCATCACAGAGGCATTCTACAGGCTTTAGCTCACTTTCTCGCTTTACACTCATTGAAAGACAGCCTCGGATAGACCCAGAAACACTTAATTCTTTAATACATGTATCTGAAATATTTCATTTCTACGCCACTGAGAACTTCCGTATGGGTCTACAATCAACTTTGGCGTTACGTGGACATTCAACAGACTCCAGCTCATGCTTTTCACCTACACTCATTGAGTGACAACCTCAGATTGCCTCAGCAGCCTTCATTCTTCAATACATGTTAGAGTAATATTTAATTTCTACGTCACTGAAAGAGTCCGCACGGGTCTACAATCAACTTAGGCATGACAGAGGAATTCTGCAGGCTCTAGCCCACTTTTTCATCCTACACCCAATGAGAGACAACCTCGGATAGACTCAGCTGCACTTTATTTTTTAATACATGTAAATGAAATATTTCATTTCTACGCCACTGAGAGCTTCCGTACGGGTCTACAATCAACTTTGGCATTACGTGGACATTTCAACGACTCCAGCTCATGCTTTTCACCTACACTCATTGAGTGACAACCTCCGATTGACTCAGCAGCCTTCATCTTTCAATACATGTTACAGTAATAGTGAATTTCTACGCCGCTGAAAGCGTCCGCACTTCGCAAACGATACTTGACATACTCCAAATTGACTTCTGTCCAATTACACGAAACTTTCTGGGATATTGTTTGGCGGGTGCAACCAATCGTTGTCGTAGCGCTATTGCTGTTGTTGAGGCGTTCACGTTCAATGCGTAATGTTTTCTCAAACTCCGCTACCCCTGGCAACTTTGGGCTCATCTTGTACTTTCGTCGTCGTTCGCCGCGCCAGTGTTGTTTGAACTTTGACGATGCCACCACGGTGTTGTATTCCTGATTTGTCTGATCGTTGCGAAAACACGCACCGACAATATTTACGATACCTGAATCGAGACCCAGATAGTAACGATAGTCCGTACGTCGTCCTTGATATCCTTGTTCTTCTTCTTGACGCTGCTGCGTCACTGCTTCGTCATCGCCATCATTCCCGGCTTTTTGTTTCAATTTTTTTTGCGACTTCTCTTACGCGGCACTGCTACTGATGTTGAAGTTTTGTCGCTAGTACCATTGATTTGTCGGTTCGCCAACGATTCATTAACAGTGAACAGTATAACATTTGTGGTAAATGATTTGGCTCTGCTCCCTAGGGCAATTCGCCAATTAATTGCCGCTTAGTAAAAATATTAATTTCTATACCGCTGTGCCAGGCGGACCGGCCGACACCCTCGCCCACAAGTGGCGCCATCCCACGACCATCTACGGAATTACACAAAACTATGGCCAAACAGAAAACTGCTTGATGGTGAGCGCAACGTAGTTCGAAGATGGGCCGCCAAGAGTTGCCCGGCTCTTGCATCGACTGCTGGCAGCACGCTCGCAGCGCCCCCTCACTAACGCTTGACGGCCAATCTTCGAACTAACCGAAGGTTTCCCGCTTCGTGCCCACTCGGAGGTCCTCGGTGGCTCTCGGCCCAATCTTCGGTTAGTTCGAAGATTTTCCGCCAAGCGTTGATGAGGGGGCGCTGCGAGCGTGCTGGCAATACTGGCAGTGCTGGCAGCTATTTTGCACTCTCACCAAAGTCGAGGCGAAAAAAATCTATTTTGCGTTTTTTTCTCCGCGTCCCCAGCTAGAGTGTAAAATTGCTGCCAGCACTGCCAGTACTGCCAGCATTCTGACCATGCGCACTGCGGTCTATATGTATGTAGTAGCATAATAATATTATTTTAATGCGCTATGATGTACTATCAGGGTTTTTTTTGGGTGATCGTTGACTAACGGTCGCTGACACGAGAGTTTAAGTTTTAGGGGACAGTTTTGGCAAACTTGAAATCGTTCGTTTACGTCCTCCAGTATATCTCACTTGTCGCGACGTCGATGAAAAGCTCGTATCAATTCGCGTAATGCCGGGCGTCTATTCCGGCCAAACTTTTGACTTGTTGCCTTGCTATTTGTACCGCTCGATGTGCGTAGCATGAGGTTTGCGGTATATGTATGTAAATAATAATATTATGTATGTTTTTATATCAATAAAAGTCTATATTATTATTATTACTATTATTAATACTTTTGGAAATTTTTATAAGCAGTTTTTTAAAAATATTTCCGGAACTGAGGTTTAAAGGAAAATCATATAAGAGAAAATTATAGATCTTACTTAACTGCAACTTTTAGGTTATGAATTTTTTTTAATGAAACGAACCAGACGCGAGATATGATCGATTAAATGTCCGATTTGGAAATTTCCTGGGTATAATAACCCTGTAAAAATTTTCAATTTTTTTTTAAATTCTAAAATACTGACATTTTATGGTTCCTTATGTCACAGTGAAGGCAAATAAATGAAAAATGGCAAAAAATTGGTAACATTAACTATATTTTTAATTTTTCAATTTTTCACAAAATCCGGCAAAAACTGGAAAAAATTTGACATTGCTTTATGTTTTTATTTTTATCTCAGTTATTTGAAGTTTTTAGTAAAAATGTATATAACTAATTAGATAGAGTATAAAATTGTCTAACTTTTAAATAATAAACAATTTTTCGATAGGACGTATACTTTTGGAAATATAGGGCTCTAAACTTGGAAATTTTTATAAGCAGTTTTTTAAAAATATTTCCGGAACTATGAGGTTTAAAGGAAAATCATTTAAGAGAAAATCATAGATCTTACTTAACTGCAACTTTTAGGTTATGAAATTTTTTTAATAAAACGAACCAGTCGCGAGATATGATCGATTAAATGTCAGTGTTGGAGATTTCATGGGTTGTAAAAATTTTCAAAAAAATTATTTTTTTTTAATTCAAAAATTCTGACATTTTAGGGTTCCTTATGTCAAAGTGAAAGCAAATAAATGAAAAAATGGCAAAAAATAGGTAAAATTAACTATATTTTTAATTTTTCAATTTTTCACAAAATCCGGCAAAAAATCGGAAAGAATAATTCTTAATAATACATCGGATATTTGGGATATAACATGTATATTTATTATTTATTATATTATCTGATAGACTAAGCAACATTTGTAACATGTAACTATAGTATTTCATTTCTACGCCACTGAGAACTTCCGTACGGGTCTACAATCAACTTTGGCATTACGTGGACATTCAACAGACTCCAGCTCATGCCTTTCAACTACACTTATTGAGTGACAACCTCAGATTGACTCAGCAGCCTTCATTTTTCAATACATGTTACAGTAATATTTAATTTCTACGCCGCTGAAAGCGTCCGCACGGGTCTACAATCAACTTTGGCATCACAGAGGCATTCTTCAAGGCAACACAACAGCCATTATGTAAAGCCGCTTCGTGTAAAGCATCTTTGTATTGGAACCGCTGGCACCTATTAACACACAACACACAAAACCAAAATCCCACAAAAAGCCACACAATTATAAAAACTATTGTTTATAAGAAACACAATCAACGTCCCGCACGACACCTGTCACCTGTCAGCTGTCGTCTGTCATATGTCAACAGTCAGCTGTTGCATAGAAAAAATACCCTCCATAGGTAGAAAATCAGCGCGCGCAGCACGAGGCAGACACGTGACCCTGGTGACGTGGCATCTGTCATAATATACGGGGTGTTTGAGTGTGATTTTTGAGTCCCATAGCGCTATACAGGGCGTTTACAGAAAATAAAGTAGATAGCCGTACGACACCAGGCATCTTGTGATATGTCACCTGTCAACAATCAGCTGTATTTTCTGTAAACGCCCTGTATAGCACGAGGCGCCACGTGACTTTGGTGACGTGGCATCTGTCATAATGTACGGGGTGTTTGAGGGTGATTTTTGTGCCTCATAACGGTATACAATGACATTGAGACCTTACAACGCCTTTTGCCTTCTTAGGGCAGCCGGCGAGGTTTGTGCCTACTCACAAGCCGCGTGTCGTCAGTGCTCATTCAATTGTTGTTAATGGACACTTTATTTTCTTCGTCTTGGCTCTGCCCCCTAGGGCAATTCGCCAATTAATTGCCGCTTAGTAAAAATATTAATTTCTATACCGCTGTGCCGGGCGGACCGGCCGACACCCTCGCCCACAAGTGGCGTCATCCCACGACAACCTATGGAATTACCCAAAACTGTGGCCAAACAGAAAACTGCTTGATGGTGAGCGCAACGTAGTTCGAAGATGGGCCGCTAAGAGTTCCCCGGTTCTTGAGCCGAGGTCTTCAATTAGACTGCTGGCAGCATGCTAGCAGCGCCCCTCACTAAAGCTTGGTGGCCAATCATCGAACTAACCGAAGGTTATCCACTTCGTGCCCACTCGGAGGTCCTCGGTGGCTCTCGGCTGCACGAAACCTTGCTAACGACTGGTGAATAGACCAGCGCTCTGACAATCAGTGCTGCCAGAGCTACCGTTTTTACGGTAGATCTACCGTTTTGACCGTCTACCTACAGTCCTACCGCAGAGACATATAATTCTACCGTAAAATTTAAAACAGAGATAGGTACTAAAATCTAGTACCTTATCAAAGAAAAGTAAAAAAAAAACATGAATCACTCAACAACCGATCGAACTATGAATACCGATTCGATGCCCAATCTCTATACAGACATCTAACTTCAGATTTCGGATATTCCCAGCTCCTACTTGGTACTGTCAAAGAATATAAAAGGGTATGCTTGCGTTTCATTGGTACAGTAGTAAGTAGGTATAGCCCCGCGACTACGCATTTTGTGTGGTTTGTGAATTTTGTGACTGCTTCGTGACGTTTTAAGACTTCTGGTTATTTTAGATTTGTTAGCAATTTTAATTTACTTTAGTTTATAATAAGTTAAATTTTGATAATCTGTATTATTTTTTTTCCTTTATCCAATTATCGAAACTTCTAACATAATACATGGTACAATTAGTGCGCCTCAAGTATATTTGCATCTTTTTTTAACGTTACAAATGAGGAAAGGAAGATAGAAGGACACTTCTGGTGCACTAATTGTACCAAACGAAAACGCTGTTAGCGATCTTTATAGAAACGTACCAGTCTGATGACGTTTACCGTTGTCTATCCTAAATCTACCGTTTTCTACCGTTTTCTATACGTCGAATCTACCGCCTGTGTCATTTCAGATCTGGCAGCACTGCTCACAATTGAAAGCGTCCCCAAGCGCGTATACACAAAAAAGTGAGCGGGGCGTTGCCGCTGCCCAGCTGCACAGGTTGACCGTGCCTCGTGTCGATCACTGTTAGCGCGCTTTACCTGGAAATTTTTCCGCTGATGATGCAATTTTTTTTAGCATATAATATTGTGGTATACGTGACAAGGCTCACGACAGCAACGCCGTTTTGTGTGTGGGGCCACCTGGAGCCGACGACGACGAGCCGTTCCCGATATCGTCGGCTGCGAGTGCACCGGTTACACACGTGATGTACGTTAAATATAAAGAAACCATTTTATTATTATTATTATTATTATTATTATTACTATTATTATTATTATTATTATTATTATAGTATCCACCTAAAATACATAGAACATACCTACTAGGTCACGTCTCATCACAGAGGCATTCCGCAGGCTCTAGCCTCACTTTTTCACCCTACACTCAATGAGAGACAACCTCGGATGGACCCAGCAGCCATCATTTTTTAATACACGTAACTGAAAGATTTCATTTCTACGCCACTGAGAACTTCCGTACGGGTCTACAATCAACTTGGGCATTACGTGGACATTCAACAGGCTCTAGCCCACTTTTTACCCTACACTCAATGAGAGACAACCTCGGATAGACTCAGCAACACTGTATTTTTTAATACATGTAACTGAAATATTTATTTTCTACGCCACTGAGAGCTTCCGTACGGGTCTACAATCAACTTTGGCATCACAGAGGCATTCAACAGACTCTAGCTCACGTTCTAACCCTACAATCAATGAGAGACAACCTAGGATAGACTCAGCAACACTTGATTGGTTAATACATGTAACTGAAATATTTCATTTCTATGCCACTGAGAGCCTCCGTACGGGTCTACAATCAACTTTGGCATTACCTGGACATTCAACAGACTCCAGCTCATGCCTTTCACCTACACTCATTGAGTGACAACCTCAGATTGACTAAGCAGCCTTCATTTTTCAATACATATTAAAGTAATATTTAATTTCTACGCCACTGAATGCGTCCGCACGGGTCTACAATCAACTTTGGCATCACAGAGACATTCTGCAAGCTCTAGCCCACTTTTTCACCATACACTCAATGAGAGACAACCTCGGATTGACTCAGCAACACTTAATTTTTTAATACATGTAACTGAAATATTTCATTTCTACGCCACTGAGAACTTCCGTACGGGTCTACAATCAACTTTGGCGTTACGTGGACATTCAACAGACTCCAGCTCATGCTTTTCACCTACACTTATTGAGTGACAACCTCAGATTGACTCAGCAGCCTTCATTTTTCAATACATGTTACAGTAATATTTAATTTCTACGCCACTGAAAGCGTCCGCACGGGTCTACAATCAACTTTGGCATCACAGAGTCATTCTGCAGGCTCTAGCCCACTTTTTCACCGTACGCTCAATGAGAGACAACCTCGGATAGACTCAGCAACACTTTATTTGTTAATACATGTAAGTGAAATATTTCATTTCTATGCCACTGAGAGCTTCCGTACGGGTCTACAATCAACTTTGGCATTACGTGGATATTTCACATACTCCAGCTCATGCTTTTCACCTACACTCATTGAGTGACAACCTCAAATTGACTCAGCAGCCTTCATTTTTCAATACATGTTAAAGTGATATTTAATTTCTACGCCACTGAATGCGTCTGCACGGGTCTACAATCAACTTTGGCATCACAGAGGCATTCTGCAGGCTCTAGCCAATTTTTCACCATACACTCAATGAGAGACAACCTCGGATAGACTCAGCAACACTTAATTTTTTAATAAATTTAACTGAAATATTTCATTTATACGCCACTGAGGACTTCCGTACGGATCTACAATCAACTTTGGCATTACGTGGACATTCAACAGGCTCTAGCCCACTTTTTCACCCTACACTCATTGAGTGACAACCTCGGATAGACTCAGCAACACTGTATTTTTTAATACATGTAACTGAAATATTTATTTTCTACGCCACTGAGAGCTTCCGTACGGGTCTACAATCAACTTTGGCATCACAGAGGCATTCTACATTCTTTAGCTCACGTTCTCGCTTTACACTCATTGAGAGAGCCTCGGATAGACCCGGCAACACTTAATTCTTTAATACATGTAACTGAAATATTTCATTTCTACGCCACTGAGAACTTCCGTACGGATCTACAATCAACTTTGGCGTTACGTGGACATTCAACAGACTCCAGCTCATGCTTTTCACCTACACTCATTGAGTGACAACCTCAGATTGCCTCAGCAGCCTTCATTCTTCAATACATGTTAGAGTAATATTTAATTTCTACGCCACTGAAAGCGTCCGCACGGGTCTACAATCAACTTTGGCATGACAGAGGCATTCTGCAGGCTCTAGCCCACTTTTTCATCCTACTCCCAATGAGAGACAACCTCGGATAGACTCAGCTACACTTTATTTTTTAATACATGTAAATGAAATATTTCATTTCTACGCCACTGAGAGCTTCCGTACGGGTCTACAATCAACTTTGGCATTACGTGGACATATCAAAGACTCCAGCTCATGCTTTTCACCTACACTCATTGAGTGACAACCTCAGATATTTCCGGAACTATGAGGTTTAAAGGAAAATCATATAAGAGAAAATCATAGATCTTACTTAACTGCAACTTTTAGGTTATGAAAATTTTTTAATAAAACGAACCAGTCGCGAGATATGATCGCTTAAATGTCAGTGTTGGAGATTTCATGGGTATACACCTGTAAAAATTTTCAAAAAAATTATTTTTTTTAATTCAAAAATTCTGACATTTTATGGTTCCTTATGTCAAAGTGAAAGCAAATAAATGAAAAAATGGCAAAAAATAGGTAAAATTAACTATATTTTTAATTTTTCAATTTTTCACAAAATCCGGCAAAAAATCGGAAAAAATTTGACACTGCTTTATGTTTTTATTTTTATCTCAGTTATTTGAAGTTTTTAGTAAAAATGTATATAACTAATTAGATAGGGTATAAAATTGTCTAACTTTTAATAATAAACAATTTTTGGATAGGACGTATACTTTTGGAAATATAGGGGTTTAAACTTGGAAATTTTTATAAGCAAATTTTTTAAAATATTTCCGGAACTATCAGGTTTAAAGGAAAATCATATAAGAGAAAATTATAGATCTTACTTAACTGCAACTTTTAGGTTATGAAATTTTTTTAAATAAAACGAACCAGTGGCGAGATATGAGCGATTTAATGGCATAATTGAAAATTTCATGAGTATACCCCTGTAAAAATTTTCAAAAAAATTATTTTTTTTAAATTCAAAAATTCTGTCATTTTATGGTTCCTTATGTCAAAGAGGAAGCAAATAAATGAAAAAATGGCAAAAAATTGGTAAAATTAACTATATTTTTAATTTTTCAATTTTTCACAAAATCCGGCAAAAAATCGGAAAGAATAATTCTTAATAATACATCGGATATTTGGGATATAACATGTATATTTATTATTTATTATATTATCTGATAGACTAAGCAACATTTAATTTTTTAATACATGTAACTGAAATATTTCATTTCTACGCAACTGAGAACTTCCGTACGGGTCTACAATCAACTTTGGCATCACAGAGACATTCTACAGGCTTTAGCTCACGTTCTCGCTTTACACTCATTGAGAGACAGCCTCGGATAGACCCAGCAACACTTAATTCTTTAATACATGTAACTGAAATATTTCATTTCTACGCCACTGAGAGCTTCCGTACGGGTCTACAATCAACTTTGGCATTACGTGGATATTTCACATACTCCAGCTCATGCTTTTCACCTACACTCATTGAGTGACAACCTCAGATTGACTCAGCAGCCTTCATTTTTCAATACATGTTAAAGTGATATTTAATTTCTACGCCACTGAATGCGTCCGCACGGGTCTACAATCAACTTTGGCATCACAGAGGCATTCTGCAGGCTCTAGCCAATTTTTCACCATACACTCAATGAGAGACAACCTCGGATAGACTCAGCAACACTTAATTTTTTAATAAATTTAACTGAAATATTTCATTTATACGCCACTGAGGACTTCCGTACGGGTCTACAATCAACTTTGGCATTACGTGGACATTCAACAGGCTCTAGCCCACTTTTTCACCCTACACTCATTGAGTGACAACCTCGGATAGACTCAGCAACACTGTATTTTTTAATACATGTAACTGAAATATTTATTTTCTACGCCACTGAGAGCTTCCGTACGGGTCTACAATCAACTTTGGCATCACAGAGGCATTCTACATTCTTTAGCTCACGTTCTCGCTTTACACTCATTGAGAGAGCCTCGGATAGACCCGGCAACACTTAATTCTTTAATACATGTAACTGAAATATTGTCGCGCTAGGGGTCGTCAGGGTTGATAAAATAGGCTGCGGTTTACCAAAACACTTATATTGATATCAGGTACAAGCACAATAATACACTTACGTAACTAAGTTGGGTAGCGTAGGGGGCAGCTTCTAGCCGAGTACTTTGTCAGCCTAAAGGGCTGGCGCTATTCGTACTATGCGTACTATTCGTGCGGCACCACAGTGACGCCTCCCCGTCGGGACACGACGCCCTCCTTTGCATCTCGCTGGTACGCTTTTTATATGAACCCCTCAAGAACAGTTTATACAAACAGTACAACTGGTCAGGGTTCATGAAATAAAGGCGAGGCCAGCGATATGCAATCGCAGCACGTAGAGTGGTTTCCGAAATGTTAAATAAATAATATGAAAAATGTATAGAAATTTGGAAAAAATGATGAATATCTGGGGAAATATGACATTTCCCCCGCGCCTGTAAAAGCTAGCCCCTAGCTTAAAAAATTTACACAATACATATATACAAAATATCACATATTTACAAAATACAAATATACAAAACGGTGATAAACAAAATATACAATAAACAAACATAAAAACAATATTACAAACACAAACAATTGGAGCTCGCAGGCTCGGTACACTCCGTATTTATTTGGGTGAAATGAGGAATGGTAAAACTAGCTTAAAAAATGGTTACTGTCCTGGTAGTCTGGTTCACATTTACACACTTTCTTTACAAAGTTCTATTATTAGGGAGTTCCAACACGTTACTGATCGAATAGCCTACACACCGACAAAACCCGACACATCCTAGGCGTTGAGGCTCCTTGTCATCTGCTTCTTGCTCAGACGCAGCGGTCACGGTTCCTGTGTCCTGGGGGTGGGATCGGCTAGTTTTGTTGCCGACTCCCAGTGCAGCAGGGGTCTCCCTCCTCCAAAGAGTTCGGCCACCCGGACTTTGGGTGCCGTTGAGTGCCGTTACTAAGCCGTGATTGACGGGAACTTTGCAGGGCTAATCCTAAGGGTAGTTGTGATCAATCAGTGTCGTCACGGCTCGTTGTGCAGAAGTTCGGCGTTTGTGAGGGAAGACCAGGCTGGCGAGCCATGGTGGACCGTGCGTGGCTGATGCATGACGCTGGCTCTGTGGATGCGAGCGGCGACTGGCCTTTGGGTTTTTGGTGTGTTTTGTGGCTCTCGATCCAGGTCGTGTGGTCTCCCAATGGTACATGAAAAAAAAGACTACCGGCAGTTAAAAGGAAAAAAACAGTTTATAAATAATGAAAAATAATGAAAACCTACATGATACTATGATGTTTAAGTAAAAGTAGACAGACTAAGAACATTCACCCGGTTTTTACATAGAACTTTTATTGGTGTCTAAGTATTACTCTTTTGGAGACAGTGAGACATTGGTCTCTAATTCATCAGGGAAAAACAAAATTATACACATTTACATAACAATTTAAAACCCAAATATAGCGTAATCACATCATCAAATATTTACCATATTTACCATCCTATTTATTCATCAATAAAGTCACATAAACTTCAAATACAATTTGCATATAACTCTTAATATTTCACATAAGTCACATAAACTTCAAATGCTACTTGCATATAACTCTTAATATTTCGCATAGGCAGACATTCAACCCTATATGAAGGTCATCTTCCATGTCTCCCTATACTCACAATATATGACTCTTAGTCATTTAAATAACGGTATACATACCACCATCGAGTAGGCGAACATTCAACTCTATATGAAGGTCCTCTTCCATGTTCCCCTACTCGGAAAACATGACTTTTAGTCATTTAAATAAATAATCATAACACATAATACATATCACCATCAAATAGGCGGACATTCAACTCCGTGTTCAGAGTCTTCTTCCATGTCCCCCTATTTGGAAAACATATGACTTTCAGTCATATAAACAAATAAATACCCGATTACAAAATGCATATGGTAATCATTATTGTACGCTATATTTAAATTTACTTAATAATAATAATATTCGACTTAAAAGTATAAAAGAAGTTGGATTTATAAAAAAATTCTGACCCTGATTTATTTTTCAATGTCTCAGTCATAAAATACACCCTTGTTTTTGTTTAACTTATTTTCATTAGACACCGTATATTACAATTTAACTTTAACAACAATAACTGGGTGAATGGCATTATATAACAATTGTTTACTTTTCTGCTGATTAAATAAAATAATGAACTGTCTACCTTTACCTTCATGGTTTATTTATAATAATGAACTTAATAATATTTCTACCTGCTAATTTGTATGTTTATTAAAAACGCAAAACATTAAATAAAATAGAATAAATGGTATTCTAAATGATTGCACTGACAATCTAAAATTTACTACCGTAATTGATAAATAAGCATATAGTACAAATATGTAAAATATTCTTAAAATTTCCCAAGCATAAAACACTCAAACCAATACATTTTGGGTATACCCTCTTTCATACTAACGCACACTGGCACAACACAAAACACACATTTAAATACCAAACACCTAGTTATAAAAACAAACCTTTAAAACTTTACAGAAAAAAAACTTTTCCGCTAAAAATTAGAAGTATTCTTACCATCCTTTATGTACATAATGGTTGGGTTCCCAAAATATTTTATCCCGTTGAGGTCCTTTATATATTGAAAAAAAAAATTAAATAGGTTATATTCTTGCTTATGATTCGTGAGTCCATTTTTAAAAGAAAAAGCCCCGATTATACGAATAAAGTCCATGTATAAAATAATAAGTATCCCTTTCCCAAAAGGGTACTAAGTTCCATTTTTTCCACAGACGTCTTTTAGGACTTTTTGAAAAAAAAAAAACATTATTTTATTTTTTTCGAAGGTCGGTCCTGTAAAAATTAAAAAGAGATTAGCCATTTAGAAAAAAAGTAAAAATGAGCATCTTCCTAAAAACAGGTATATAAAGTTTTGTATTTGCTGCTACGGGACCTCGTTACCGGCCGTGGCGGCTGCTCATTAAACATCAGAGGCGAAATATACATATGTACTGTTATTATATTAAGTATCAAACCTAAAAATGATAATAAAATATAAATATCTCTATGGTACCTTATCAAAAATTGCGTTAAAAAGGCAGTAAAAATATACCTACAAGATAATAATAAAAAAAAAATATTTAAAAAATTGGAAATCTTTATATTTGAATGGCGCTTAGATATGAAAATATGTTTATAAAAATAACGATACTATTTGTGTAACACTTTGTTAATAATATTACATGCTTAATTGATAACATAACAAGCCCGTGAACCTTGTGTATTGAATTTCAAAATACACTTTAAGTTCATGAGCGACGACCTCAATGTCAAAACAAAATATTATATTTCATTGTCGCCAAATAAATTTAAAAATTTCCTTTTTAATCTCAGGGCCCTTAATTGTTGCTCGTTTGAAATAAAAATTTTTACGGGTAGTGTATTTGGTAAACCTAACGATGTGCCGTTATTAACAACCCTCAACTTCTCTTGCCTTTTTCGTTCTCTTTGAATCTTGTTAAGCTTCCTACGGGCCATAAAAATTAAATAAAAGGAATAACAGGAATAAAAGGGTTGAAGGCAGTTTAGTGATTAACCCCAATATATAATAATTCTAGCCTCGCCAGCGTTAACGGGCACGAGGTGGAACTACTTCTATATTTAGCAGTCCATGTAATCTAGTCTCGCCAGCGTTAACGGGCACAAGACAAGAAAACAGTAGACGCTTTGAGGTGGGATTTATAGTGAACCTAGCCTCGCCAGCGTTAACGGGCACGAGGTGGGTTTTCCTATAGGTTCTGTTTGGATAATTTTAATCTCGCCAGCGTTAACGGGCACAAGATAAAATTATGTCAAACGTATGAGGGATAAGGATGGGTGGGGAAATTATATAGACGTAAAAAGCACTGTCAAAATTCCCCTTAAAACCACTGTAAAATAAATACCCTTTAAAAACCAATGTAAAAAAATACCCTGAAAGAAAACACTGTAGAAACGGCCTAAAAAAAATCGCTGTACAAAATAATTTTGATAAAAAAATGCACTATAACGCCCTGAAAAAAACACTTTAAAAATGCACTGAAAAACACTAAAATGACCTGAAAGAGATAGTAAAAATTATAAAACACAAAAGGCCCTTGGCAAGTTAGGAAGAACTTACCAACGAGAACGAACCAGGCGCCTCCACCAAATGTCGCGCTAGGGGTCGTCAGGGTTGATAAAATAGGCTGCGGTTTACCAAAACACTTATATTGATATCAGGTACAAGCACAATAATACACTTACGTAACTAAGTTGGGTAGCGTAGGGGGCAGCTTCTAGCCGAGTACTTTGTCAGCCTAAAGGGCTGGCGCTATTCGTACTATGCGTACTATTCGTGCGGCACCACAGTGACGCCTCCCCGTCGGGACACGACGCCCTCCTTTGCATCTCGCTGGTACGCTTTTTATATGAACCCCTCAAGAACAGTTTATGCAAACAGTACAACTGGTCAGGGTTCATAAAATAAAGGCGAGGCCAGCGATATGCAATCGCAGCACGTAGAGTGGTTTCCGAAATGTTAAATAAATAATATGAAAAATGTATAGAAATTTGGAAAAAATGATGAATATCTGGGGAAATATGACAATATTTCATTTCTACGCCACTGAGAACTTCCGTACGGGTCTACAATCAACTTTGGCGTTACGTGGACATTCAACAGACTCCAGCTCATGCTTTTCACCTACACTCATTGAGTGACAACCTCAGATTGCCTCAGCAGCCTTCATTCTTCAATACATGCTAGAGTAATATTTAATTTCTACGCCACTGAAAGCGTCCGCACGGGTCTACAATCAACTTTGGCATGACAGAGGCATTCTGCAGGCTCTAGCCCACTTTTTCATCCTACACCCAATGAGAGACAACCTCGGATAGACTCAGCTACACTTTATTTTTTAATACATGTAAATGGAATATTTCATTTCTACGCCACTGAGAGCTTCCGTACGGGTCTACAATCAACTTTGGCATTACGTGGACATTTCAAAGACTCCAGCTCATGCTTTTCACCTACACTCATTGAGTGACAACCTCAGATTGACTCAGCAGCCTTCAATTTTCAATACATGTTACAGTAATAGTGAATTTCTACGCCACTGAAAGCGTCCGCACGGGTCTACAATCAACTTTGGCATCACAGGGGCATTCTGCAGGCTCTAGCCCACTTTTTCACCCTACACTCAATGAGAGACAACCTCGGATAGACTCAGCAACACTCAATTTTTTAATAAATTTAACTGAAATATTTCATTTATACGCCACTGAGAACTTCCGTACGGGTCTACAGTCAACTTCGGCATTACGTGGACATTCAACAGACTCCAGCTCATGATTTTCACCTACACTCATTGAGTGACAACCTCAGATTGACTCTGCAGCCTTCATTTTTCAATACATGTTACAGTAATAGTGAATTTCTACGCCACTGAAAGCGTCCGCATGGGTCTACAATCAACTTTGGCATGACAGAGGCATTCTACAGGCTTTAGCTCACGTTCTCGCCCTACACTCATTGAGAGACAGCCTCGGATAGACTCAGCAACACTTAATTTTTTAATACATGTAACTATAATATTTCATTTCTACGCCACTGAGAACTTCCGTACGGGTCTACAATCAACTTTGGCATTACGTGGACAGTCAACAGACTCCAGCTCATGCCTTTCACCCACACTCAGCCTCAGCAGCCTTCATGCTTCAATACATGTTAGAGTAATATTTAATTTCTACGCCACTGAAAGCGTCCGCACGGGTCTACAATCAACTTTGGCATGACAGAGGCATTCTGCAGGCTCTAGCCCACTTTTTCATCCTACTCCCAATGAGAGACAACCTCGGATAGACTCAGCTACACTTTATTTTTTAATACATGTAAATGAAATATTTCATTTCTACGCCACTGAGAGCTTCCGTACGGGTCTACAATCAACTTTGGCATTACGTGGACATATCAAAGACTCCAGCTCATGCTTTTCACCTACACTCATTGAGTGACAACCTCAGATTGGCTCAGCAGCCTTCATCTTTCAATACATGTTACAGTAATAGTGAATTTCTACGCCGCTGAAAGCGTCCGCACTTCGCAAACGATACTTGACATACTCCAAATTGACTTCTGTCCAATTACACGAAACTTTCTGGGATATTGTTTGGCGGGTGCAACCAATCGTTGTCGTAGCGCTATTGCTGTTGTTGAGGCGTTCACGTTCAATGCGTAATGTTTTCTCAAACTCCGCTACCCCTGGCAACTTTGGGCTCATCTTGTACTTTCGTTGTCGTTCGCCGCGCCAGTGTTGTTTGAACTTTGACGATGCCACCACGGTGTTGTATTCCTGATTTGTCTGATCGTTGCGAAAACACGCACCGACAATATTTACGATACCTGGATCGAGACCCAGATAGTAACGATAGTCCGTACGTCGTCCTTGATATCCTTGTTCTTCTTCTTGACGCTGCTGCGTCACTGCTTCGTCATCGCCATCATTCCCGGCTTTATGTTTCAATTTTTTTTTGCGACTTCTCTTACGCGGCACTGCTACTGATGTTGAAGTTTTGTCGCTAGTACCATTGATTTGTCGGTTTCGCCAACGATTCATTAACAGTGAACAGTATAACATTTGTGGTAAATGATTTGACTCTGCTCCCTAGGGCAATTCGCCAATTAATTGCCGCTTAGTAAAAATATTAATTTCTATACCGCTGTGCCAGGCGGACCGGCCGACACCCTCGCCCACATGTGGCGCCATCCCACGAGCATCTACGGAATTACACAAAACTATGGCCAAACAGAAAACTGCTTGATGGTGAGCGCAACGTAGTTCGAAGATGGGCCGCCAAGAGTTGCCCGGCTCTTGCATCGACTGCTGGCAGCACGCTCGCAGCGCCCCCTCACTAACGCTTGACGGCCAATCTTCGAACTAACCGAAGGTTTTCCGCTTCGTGCCCACTCGGAGGTCCTCGGTGGCTCTCGGCCCAATCTTCGGTTAGTTCGAAGATTTTCCGCCAAGCGTTGATGAGGGGGCGCTGCGAGCGTGCTGGCAATACTGGCAGTGCTGGCAGCTATTTTGCACTCTCACCAAAGTCGAGGCGAAAAAAATCTATTTTGCGTTTTTTTCTCCGCGTCCCCAGCTAGAGTGTAAAATTGCTGCCAGCACTGCCAGTACTGCCAGCATTCTGACCATGCGCACTGCGGTCTATATGTATGTAGTAGCATAATAATATTATTTTAATGCGCTATGATGTACTATCAGGGTTTTTTTTGGGTGATCGTTGACTAACGGTCGCTGACACGAGAGTTTAAGTTTTAGGGGACAGTTTTGGCAAACTTGAAATCGTTCGTTTACGTCCTCCAGTATATCTCACTTGTCGCGACGTCGATGAAAAGCTCGTATCAATTCGCGTAATGCCGGGCGTCTATTCCGGCCAAATTTTTGACTTGTTGCCTTGCTATTTGTACCGCTCGATGTGCGTAGCATGAGGTTTGCGGTATATGTATGTAAATAATAATATTATGTATGTTTTTATATCAATAAAAGTCTATATTATTATTATTACTATTATTAATACTTTTGGAAATTTTTATAAGCAGTTTTTTAAAAATATTTCCGGAACTGAGGTTTAAAGGAAAATCATATAAGAGAAAATTATAGATCTTACTTAACTGCAACTTTTAGGTTATGAATTTTTTTTTAATGAAACGAACCAGTGGCGAGATATGATCGATTAAATGTCCGATTTGGAAATTTCCTGGGTATAATAACACTGTAAAAATTTTCAATTTTTTTTTTAAATTCTAAAATACTGACATTTTATGGTTCCTTATGTCACAGTGAAGGCAAATAAATGAAAAATGGCAAAAAATTGGTAACATTAACTATATTTTTAATTTTTCAATTTTTCACAAAATCCGGCAAAAACTGGAAAAAATTTGACATTGCTTTATGTTTTTATTTTTATCCCAGTTATTTGAAGTTTTTAGTAAAAATGTATATAACTAATTAGATAGAGTATAAAATTGTCTAACTTTTAAATAATAAACAATTTTTCGATAGGACGTATACTTTTGGAAATATAGGGCTCTAAACTTGGAAATTTTTATAAGCAGTTTTTTAAAAATATTTCCGGAACTATGAGGTTTAAAGGAAAATCATTTAAGAGAAAATCATAGATCTTACTTAACTGCAACTTTTAGGTTATGAAAATTTTTTAATAAAACGAACCAGTCGCGAGATATGATCGATTAAATGTCAGTGTTGGAGATTTCATGGGTATACCCCTGTAAAAATTTTCAAAAAAATTATTTTTTTTTAATTCAAAAATTCTGACATTTTATGGTTCCTTATGTCAAAGTGAAAGCAAATAAATGAAAAAATGGCAAAAATAGGTAAAATTAACTATATTTTTAATTTTTCAATTTTTCACAAAATCCGGCAAAAAATCGGAAAAAATTTGACACTGCTTTATGTTTTTATTTTTATCTCAGTTATTTGAAGTTTTTAGTAAAAATGTATATAACTAATTAGATAGGGTATAAAATTGTCTAACTTTTAATAATAAACAATTTTTGGATAGGACGTATACTTTTGGAAATATAGGGGTTTAAACTTGGAAATTTTTATAAGCAAATTTTTTAAAATATTTCCGGAACTATCAGGTTTAAAGGAAAATCATATAAGAGAAAATTATAGATCTTACTTAACTGCAACTTTTAGGTTATGAAAATTTTTTAAATAAAACGAACCAGTGGCGAGATATGAGCGATTTAATGGCATAATTGAAAATTTCATGGGTATACCCTGTAAAAATTTTAAAAAAAAATATTTTTTTTAAATTCAAAAATTCTGTCATTTTATGGTTCCTTATGTCAAAGAGGAAGCAAATAAATGAAAAAATGACAAAAAATTGGTAAAATTAACTATATTTTTAATTTTTCAATTTTTCACAAAATCCGGCAAAAAATCGGAAAGAATAATTCTTAATAATACATCGGATATTTGGGATATAACATGTATATTTATTATTTATTATATTATCTGATAGACTAAGCAACATTTGTAACATGTAACTATAATATTTCATTTCTACGCCACTGAGAACTTCCGTACGGGTCTACAATCAACTTTGGCATTACGTGGACATTCAACAGACTCCAGCTCATGCCTTTCAACTACACTTATTGAGTGACAACCTCAGATTGACTCAGCAGCCTTCATTTTTCAATATATGTTACAGTAATATTTAATTTCTACGCCGCTGAAAGCGTCCGCACGGGTCTACAATCAACTTTGGCATCACAGAGGCATTCTTCAAGGCAACACAACAGCCATTATGTAAAGCCGCTTCGTGTAAAGCATCTTTGTATTGGAACCGCTGGCACCTATTAACACACAACACACAAAACCAAAATCCCACAAAAAGCCGCACAATTATAAAAACTATTGTTTATAAGAAACACAATCAACGTCCCGCACGACACCTGTCACCTGTCAGCTGTCGTCTGTCATATGTCAACAGTCAGCTGTTGCATAGAAAAAATACCCTCCATAGGTAGAAAATCAGCGCGCGCAGCACGAGGCAGACACGTGACCCTGGTGACGTGGCATCTGTCATAATATACGGGGTGTTTGAGTGTGATTTTTGAGTCCCATAGCGCTATACAGGGCGTTTACAGAAAATAAAGTAGATAGCCGTACGACACCAGGCATCTTGTCATATGTCACCTGTCAACAATCAGCTGTATTTTCTGTAAACGCCCTGTATAGCACGAGGCGCCACGTGACTTTGGTGACGTGGCATCTGTCATAATGTACGGGGTGTTTGAGGGTGATTTTTGTGCCTCATAACGGTATACAATGACATTGAGACCTTACAACGCCTTTTGCCTTCTTAGGGCAGCCGGCGAGGTTTGTGCCTACTCACAAGCCGCGTGTCGTCAGTGCTCATTCAATTGTTGTTAATGGACACTTTATTTTCTTCGTCTTGGCTCTGCCCCCTAGGGCAATTCGCCAATTGCCGCTTAGTAAAAATATTAATTTCTATACCGCTGTGCCGGGCGGACCGGCCGACACCCTCGCCCACAAGTGGCGTCATCCCACGACAACCTATGGAATTACCCAAAACTGTGGCCAAACAGAAAACTGCTTGATGGTGAGCGCAACGTAGTTCGAAGATGGGCCGCTAAGAGTTCCCCGGTTCTTGAGCCGAGGTCTTCAATTAGACTGCTGGCAGCATGCTAGCAGCGCCCCTCACTAAAGCTTGGTGGCCAATCATCGAACTAACCGAAGGTTATCCACTTCGTGCCCACTCGGAGGTCCTCGGTGGCTCTCGGCTGCACGAAACCTTGCTAACGACTGGTGAATAGAACAGCGCTCTGACAATCAGTGCTGCCAGAGCTATCGTTTTTACGGTAGATCTACCGTTTTGACCGTCTACCTACAGTCCTACCGCAGAGACATATAATTCTACCGTAAAATTTAAAACAGAGATAGGTACTAAAATCTAGTACCTTATCAAAGAAAAGTAAAAAAAAACATGAATCACTCAACAACCGATCGAACTATGAATACCGATTCGATGCCCAATCTCTATACAGACATCTAACTTCAGATTTCGGATATTCCCAGCTCCTACTTGGTACTGTCAAAGAATATAAAAGGGTATGCTTGCGTTTCATTGGTACAGTAGTAAGTAGGTATAGCCCCGCGACTACGCATTTTGTGTGGTTTGTGAATTTTGTGACTGCTTCGTGACGTTTTAAGACTTTTGGTTATTTTAGATTTGTTAGCAATTTTAATTTACTTTAGTTTATAATAAGTTAAATTTTGATAATCTGTATTATTTTTTTTCCTTTATCCAATTATCGAAACTTCTAACATAATACATGGTACAATTAGTGCGCCTCAAGTATATTTGCATCTTTTTTTAACGTTACAAATGAGGAAAGGAAGATAGAAGGACACTTCTGGTGCACTAATTGTACCAAACGAAAACGCTGTTAGCGATCTTTATAGAAACGTACCAGTCTGATGACGTTTACCGTTGTCTATCCTAAATCTACCGTTTTCTACCGTTTTCTATACGTCGAATCTACCGCCTGTGTCATTTCAGATCTGGCAGCACTGCTCACAATTGAAAGCGTCCCCAAGCGCGTATACACAAAAAAGTGAGCGGGGCGTTGCCGCTGCCCAGCAACAGCACGGTGCACAGGTTGACCATGCCTCGTGTCGATCACTGTTAGCGCGCTTTACCTGGAAATTTTTCCGCTGATGATGCAATTTTTTTTAGCATATAATATTGTGGTATACGTGACAAGGCTCACGACAGCAACGCCGTTTTGTGTGTGGGGCCACCTGGAGCCGACGACGACGAGCCGTTCCCGATATCGTCGGCTGCGAGTGCACCGGTTACACACGTGATGTATGTTAAATATAAAGAAACCATTTTATTATTATTATTATTATTATTATTATTATTACTATTATTATTATTATTATTATTATAGTATCCACCTAAAATACATAGAACATACCTACTACGTCACGTCTCATCACAGAGGCATTCCGCAGGCTCTAGCCTCACTTTTTCACCATACACTCAATGAGAGACAACCTCGGCTGGACCCAGCAGCCATCATTTTTTAATACACGTAACTGAAAGATTTCATTTCTACGCCACTGAGAACTTCCGTACGGGTCTACAATCAACTTGGGCATTACGTGGACATTCAACAGGCTCTAGCCCACTTTTTACCCTACACTCAATGAGAGACAACCTCGGATAGACTCAGCAACACTGTATTTTTTAATACATGTAACTGAAATATTTATTTTCTACGCCACTGAGAGCTTCCGTACGGGTCTACAATCAACTTTGGCATCACAGAGGCATTCAACAGACTCTAGCTCACGTTCTAACCCTACAATCAATGAGAGACAACCTAGGATAGACTCAGCAACACTTGATTGGTTAATACATGTAACTGAAATATTTCATTTCTATGCCACTGAGAGCCTCCGTACGGGTCTACAATCAACTTTGGCATGACCTGGACATTCAACAGACTCCAGCTCATGCCTTTCACCTACACTCATTGAGTGGCAACCTCAGATTGACTAAGCAGCCTTCATTTTTCAATACATATTAAAGTAATATTTAATTTCTACGCCACTGAATACGTCCGCACGGGTCTACAATCAACTTTGGCATCACAGAGGCATTCTGCAGGCTCTAGCCCACTTTTTCACCATACACTCAATGAGAGACAACCTCGGATTGGCTCAGCAACACTTAATTTTTTAATACATGTAACTGAAATATTTCATTTCTACGCCACTGAGAACTTCCGTACGGGTCTACAATCAACTTTGGCGTTACGTGGACATTCAACAGACTCCAGCTCATGCTTTTCACCTACACTTATTGAGTGACAACCTCAGATTGACTCAGCAGCCTTCATTTTTCAATACATGTTACAGTAATATTTAATTTCTACGCCACTGAAAGCGTCCGCACGGGTCTACAATCAACTTTGGCATCACAGAGTCATTCTGCAGGCTCTAGCCCACTTTTTCACCGTACGCTCAATGAGAGACAACCTCGGATAGACTCAGCAACACTTTATTTGTTAATACATGTAACTGAAATATTTCATTTCTATGCCACTGAGAGCTTCCGTACGGGTCTACAATCAACTTTGGCATTACGTGGATATTTCACATACTCCAGCTCATGCTTTTCACCTACACTCATTGAGTGACAACCTCAAATTGACTCAGCAGCCTTCATTTTTCAATACATGTTAAAGTGATATTTAATTTCTACGCCACTGAATGCGTCCGCACGGGTCTACAATCAACTTTGGCATCACAGAGGCATTCTGCAGGCTCTAGCCAATTTTTCACCATACACTCAATGAGAGACAACCTCGGATAGACTCAGCAACACTTAATTTTTTAATAAATTTAACTGAAATATTTCATTTATACGCCACTGAGGACTTCCGTACGGGTCTACAATCAACTTTGGCATTACGTGGACATTCAACAGGCTCTAGCCCACTTTTTCACCCTACACTCATTGAGTGACAACCTCGGATAGACTCAGCAACACTGTATTTTTTAATACATGTAACTGAAATATTTATTTTCTACGCCACTGAGAGCTTCCGTACGGGTCTACAATCAACTTTGGCATCACAGAGGCATTCTACATTCTTTAGCTCACGTTCTCGCTTTACACTCATTGAGAGAGCCTCGGATAGACCCGGCAACACTTAATTCTTTAATACATGTAACTGAAATATTTCATTTCTACGCCACTGAGAACTTCCGTACGGATCTACAATCAACTTTGGCGTTACGTGGACATTCAACAGACTCCAGCTCATGCTTTTCACCTACACTCATTGAGTGACAACCTCAGATTGCCTCAGCAGCCTTCATTCTTCAATACATGTTAGAGTAATATTTAATTTCTACGCCACTGAAAGCGTCCGCACGGGTCTACAATCAACTTTGGCATGACAGAGGCATTCTGCAGGCTCTAGCCCACTTTTTCATCCTACTCCCAATGAGAGACAACCTCGGATAGACTCAGCTACACTTTATTTTTTAATACATGTAAATGAAATATTTCATTTCTACGCCACTGAGAGCTTCCGTACGGGTCTACAATCAACTTTGGCATTACGTGGACATATCAAAGACTCCAGCTCATGCTTTTCACCTACACTCATTGAGTGACAACCTCAGATTGGCTCAGCAGCCTTCATCTTTCAATACATGTTACAGTAATAGTGAATTTCTACGCCGCTGAAAGCGTCCGCACATCGCAAACGATACTTGACATACTCCAAATTGACTTCTGTCCAATTACACGAAACTTTCTGGGATATTGTTTGGCGGGTGCAACCAATCGTTGTCGTAGCGCTATTGCTGTTGTTGAGGCGTTCACGTTCAATGCGTAATGTTTTCTCAAACTCCGCTACCCCTGGCAACTTTGGGCTCATCTTGTACTTTCGTTGTCGTTCGCCGCGCCAGTGTTGTTTGAACTTTGACGATGCCACCACGGTGTTGTATTTCTGATTTGTCTGATCGTTGCGAAAACACGCACCGACAATATTTACGATACCTGGATCGAGACCCAGATAGTAACGATAGTCCGTACGTCGTCCTTGATATCCTTGTTCTTCTTCTTGACGCTGCTGCGTCACTGCTTCGTCATCGCCATCATTCCCGGCTTTTTGTTTCAATTTTTTTTGCGACTTCTCTTACGCGGCACTGCTAATGATGTTTAGATAGAGTATAAAATTGTCTAACTTTTTAATAATAAACAATTTTTCGATAGGACGTATACTTTTGGAAATATAGGGCTCTAAACTTGGACATTTTTATAAGCAGTTTTTTAAAAATATTTCCGGAACTATGAGGTTTAAAGGAAAATCATATAAGAGAAAATCATAGATCTTACTTAACTGCAACTTTTAGGTTATGAAAATTTTTTAATAAAACGAACCAGTCGCGAGATATGATCGCTTAAATGTCAGTGTTGGAGATTTCATGGGTATACCCCTGTAAAAATTTTCAAAAAAATTATTTTTTTTTTAATTCAAAAATTCTGACATTTTATGGTTCCTTATGTCAAAGTGAAAGCAAATAAATGAAAAAATGGCAAAAAATAGGTAAAATTAACTATATTTTTAATTTTTCAATTTTTCACAAAATCCGGCAAAAAATCGGAAAAAATTTGACACTGCTTTATGTTTTTATTTTTATCTCAGTTATTTGAAGTTTTTAGTAAAAATGTATATAACTAATTAGATAGGGTATAAAATTGTCTAACTTTTAATAATAAACAATTTTTGGATAGGACGTATACTTTTGGAAATATAGGGGTTTAAACTTGGAAATTTTTATAAGCAAATTTTTTAAAATATTTCCGGAACTATCAGGTTTAAAGGAAAATCATATAAGAGAAAATTATAGATCTTACTTAACTGCAACTTTTAGGTTATGAAATTTTTTTAAATAAAACGAACCAGTGGCGAGATATGAGCGATTTAATGGCATAATTGAAAATTTCATGAGTATACCCCTGTAAAAATTTTCAAAAAAATTATTTTTTTTAAATTCAAAAATTCTGTCATTTTATGGTTCCTTATGTCAAAGAGAAAGCAAATAAATGAAAAAATGGCAAAAAATTGGTAAAATTAACTATATTTTTAATTTTTCAATTTTTCACAAAATCCGGCAAAAAATCGGAAAGAATAATTCTTAATAATACATCGATATTTGGGATATAACATGTATATTTATTATTTATTATATTATCTGATAGACTAAGCAACATTTAATTTTCTAATACATGTAACTGAAATATTTCATTTCTACGCAACTGAGAACTTCCGTACGGGTCTACAATCAACTTTGGCATCACAGAGACATTCTACAGGCTTTAGCTCACGTTCTCGCTTTACACTCATTGAGAGACAGCCTCGGATAGACCCAGCAACACTTAATTCTTTAATACATGTAACTGAAATATTTCATTTCTACGCCACTGAGAGCTTCCGTACGGGTCTACAATCAACTTTGGCATTACGTGGATATTTCACATACTCCAGCTCATGCTTTTCACCTACACTCATTGAGTGACAACCTCAGATTGACTCAGCAGCCTTCATTTTTCAATACATGTTAAAGTGATATTTAATTTCTACGCCACTGAATGCGTCCGCACGGGTCTACAATCAACTTTGGCATCACAGAGGCATTCTGCAGGCTCTAGCCAATTTTTCACCATACACTCAATGAGAGACAACCTCGGATAGACTCAGCAACCCTTAATTTTTTAATAAATTTAACTGAAATATTTCATTTATACGCCACTGAGGACTTCCGTACGGGTCTACAATCAACTTTGGCATTACGTGGACATTCAACAGGCTCTAGCCCACTTTTTCACACTACACTCATTGAGTGACAACCTCGGATAGACTCAGCAACACTGTATTTTTTAATACATGTAACTGAAATATTTATTTTCTACACCACTGAGAGCTTCCGTACGGGTCTACAATCAACTTTGGCATCACAGAGGCATTCTACATTCTTTAGCTCACGTTCTCGCTTTACACTCATTGAGAGAGCCTCGGATATACCCGGCAACACTTAATTCTTTAATACATGTTACTGAGATATTTCATTTCTACGCCACTGAGAGCTTCCGTACGGGTCTACAATAAACTTTGGCATTACGTGGACATATCAAAGACTCCAGCTCATGCTTTTCACCTACACTCATTGAGTGACAACCTCAGATTGACTCAGCAGCCTTCATTTTTCAATACATGTTACAGTAATAGTGAATTTCTACGCCACTGAAAGCGTCCGCACGGGTCTACAATCAACTTTGGCATCACAGGGGCATTCTGCAGGCTCTAGCCCACTTTTTCACCCTACACTCAATGAGAGACAACCTCGGATAGACTCAGCAACACTCAATTTTTTAATAAATTTAACTGAAATATTTCATTTATACGCCACTGAGAACTTCCGTACGGGTCTACAATCAACTTCGGCATTACGTGGACATTCAACAGACTCCAGCTCATGATTTTCACCTACACTCATTGAGTGACAACCTCAGATTGACTCTGCAGCCTTCATTTTTCAATACATGTTACAGTAATAGTGAATTTCTACGCCACTGAAAGCGTCCGCACGGGTCTACAATCAACTTTGGCATGACAGAGGCATTCTACAGGCTTTAGCTCACGTTCTCGCCCTACACTCATTGAGAGACAGCCTCGGATAGACTCAGCAACACTTAATTTTTTAATACATGTAAATGAAATATTTCATTTCTATGCCACTGAGAGCTTCCGTACGGGTCTACAATCAACTTTGGCATTACGTGGACAGTCAACAGACTCCATCTCATGCCTTTCACCCACACTTATTGAGTGACAACCTCAGATTGACTCAGTAGCCTTCATTTTTCAATACATGTTAAAGTAATATTTAATTTCTACGCCACTGAATGCGTCCGCACGGGTCTACAATCAACTTTGGCATCACAGAGGCATTCTGCAGGCTCTAGCCCACTTTTTCACCGTACACTCAATGAGAGACAACCTCGGATAGACTCAGCAACACTTAATTTTTAAATAAATTTAACTGAAATATTTCATTTATACGCCACTGAGGACTTCCGTACGGGTCTACAATCAACTTTGAGATTACGTGGACATTCAACAGGCTCTAGCCCACTTTTTCACCCTACACTCATTGAGTGACAACCTGGGATAGACTCAGCAACACTGTATTTTTTAATACATGTAACTGAAATATTTATTTTCTACGCCACTGAGAGCTTCCGTACGGGTCTACAATCAACTTTGGCATCACAGAGGCATTCTACAGGCTTTAGCTCACGTTCTCGCTTTACACTCATTGAGAGACAGCCTCGGATAGACCCGGCAACACTTAATTCTTTAATATATGTAACTGAAATATTTCATTTCTACGCCACTGAGAAATTCCGTACGGGTCTACAAACAACTTTGGCGATACGTGGACATTCAACAGACTCCAGCTCATGCTTTTCACCTACACTCATCGAGTGACAACCTCAGATTACCTCAGCAGCCTTCATTTTTCAATACATGTTAGAGTAATATTTAATTTCTACGCCACTGAAAGCGTCCGCACCGGTCTACAATCAACTTTGGCATCACAGAGGCATTCTTCAAGGCAACACAACAGCCATTATGTAAAGCCGCTTCGTGTAAAGCATCTTTGTATTGGAACCGCTGGCACCTATTAACACACAACACACAAAACCAAAATCCCACAAAAAGCCACACAATTATAAAAACTATTGTTTATAAGAAACACAATCAACGTCCCGCACGACACCTGTCACCTGTCAGCTGTCGTCTGTCATATGTCAACAGTCAGCTGTTGCATAGAAAAAATACCCTCCATAGGTAGAAAATCAGCGCGCGCAGCACGAGGCAGACACGTGACCCTGGTGACGTGGCATCTGTCATAATATACGGGGTGTTTGAGTGTGATTTTTGAGTCCCATAGCGCTATACAGGGCGTTTACAGAAAAAAAAGGAGATAGCCGTACGACACCAGGCATCTTGTCATATGTCACCTGTCAACAATCAGCTGTATTTTCTGTAAACGCCCTGTATAGCACGAGGCGCCACGTGACTTTGGTGACGTGGCATCTGTCATAATATACGGGGTGTTTGAGGGTGATTTTTGTGCCTCATAACGGTATACAATGACATTGAGACCTTACAACGCATTTTGCCTTCTTAGGGCAGCCGGCGAGGTTTGTGCCTACTCACAAGCCGCGTGTCGTCAGTGCTCATTCAATTGTTGTTAATGGACACTTTATTTTCTTCGTCTTGGCTCTGCCCCCTAGGGCAATTCGCCAATTAATTGCCGCTTAGTAAAAATATTAATTTCTATACCGCTGTGCCGGGCGGACCGGCCGACACCCTCGCCCACAAGTGGCGTCATCCCACGACAACCTATGGAATTACCCAAAACTGTGGCCAAACAGAAAACTGCTTGATGGTGAGCGCAACGTAGTTCGAAGATGGGCCGCTAAGAGTTCCCCGGTTCTTGAGCCGAGGTCTTCAATTAGACTGCTGGCAGCATGCTAGCAGCGCCCCTCACTAAAGCTTGGTGGCCAATCATCGAACTAACCGAAGGTTATCCACTTCGTGCCCACTCGGAGGTCCTCGGTGGCTCTCGGCTGCACGAAACCTTGCTAACGACTGGTGAATAGACCAGCGCTCTGACAATCAGTGCTGCCAGAGCTACCGTTTTTACGGTAGATCTACCGTTTTGACCGTCTACCTACAGTCCTACCGCAGAGACATATAATTCTACCGTAAAATTTAAAACAGAGATAGGTACTAAAATCTAGTACCTTATCAAAGAAAAGTAAAAAAAAAACATGAATCACTCAACAACCGATCGAACTATGAATACCGATTCGATGCCCAATCTCTATACAGACCAGTGGCGAGATATGAGCGATTTAATGGCATAATTGAAAATTTCATGGGTATACCCCTGTAAAATTTAAAAAAAAAATATTTTTTTTAAATTCAAAAATTCTGTCATTTTATGGTTCCTTATGTCAAAGAGGAAGCAAATAAATGAAAAAATGACAAAAAATTGGTAAAATTAACTATATTTTTAATTTTTCAATTTTTCACAAAATCCGGCAAAAGATCGGAAAGAATAATTCTTAATAATACATCGGATATTTGGGATATAACATGTATATTTATTATTTATTATATTATCTGATAGACTAAGCAACATTTGTAACATGTAACTATAATATTTCATTTCTACGCCACTGAGAACTTCCGTACGGGTCTACAATCAACTTTGGCATTACGTGGACATTCAACAGACTCCAGCTCATGCCTTTCAACTACACTTATTGAGTGACAACCTCAGATTGACTCAGCAGCCTTCATTTTTCAATACATGTTACAGTAATATTTAAATTCTACGCCGCTGAAAGCGTCCGCACGGGTCTACAACCAACTTTGGCATCACAGAGGCATTCTTCAAGGCAACACAACAGCCATTATGTAAAGCCGCTTCGTGTAAAGCATCTTTGTATTGGAACCGCTGGCACCTATTAACACACAACACACAAAACCAAAATCCCACAAAAAGCCACACAATTATAAAAACTATTGTTTATAAGAAACACAATCAACGTCCCGCACGACACCTGTCACCTGTCAGCTGTCGTCTGTCATATGTCAACAGTCAGCTGTTGCATAGAAAAAATACCCTCCATAGGTAGAAAATCAGCGCGCGCAGCACGAGGCAGACACGTGACCCTGATGACGTGGCATCTGTCATAATATACGGGGTGTTTGAGTGTGATTTTTGAGTCCCATAGCGCTATACAGGGCGTTTACAGAAAATAAAGTAGATAGCCGTACGACACCAGGCATCTTGTCATATGTCACCTGTCAACAATCAGCTGTATTTTCTGTAAACGCCCTGTATAGCACGAGGCGCCACGTGACTTTGGTGACGTGGCATCTGTCATAATATACGGGGTGTTTGAGGGTGATTTTTGTGCCTCATAACGGTATACAATGACATTGAGACCTTACAACGCCTTTTGCCTTCTTAGGGCAGCCGGCGAGGTTTGTGCCTACTCACAAGCCGCGTGTCGTCAGTGCTCATTCAATTGTTGTTAATGGACACTTTATTTTCTTCGTCTTGGCTCTGCCCCCTAGGGCAATTCGCCAATTAATTGCCGCTTAGTAAAAATATTAATTTCTATACCGCTGTGCCGGGCGGACCGGCCGACACCCTCGCCCACAAGTGGCGTCATCCCACGACAACCTATGGAATTACCCAAAACTGTGGCCAAACAGAAAACTGCTTGATGGTGAGCGCAACGTAGTTCGAAGATGGGCCGCTAAGAGTTCCCCGGTTCTTGAGCCGAGGTCTTCAATTAGACTGCTGGCAGCATGCTAGCAGCGCCCCTCACTAAAGCTTGGTGGCCAATCATCGAACTAACCGAAGGTTATCCACTTCGTGCCCACTCGGAGGTCCTCGGTGGCTCTCGGCTGCACGAAACCTTGCTAACGACTGGTGAATAGACCAGCGCTCTGACAATCAGTGCTGCCAGAGCTACCGTTTTTACGGTAGATCTACCGTTTTGACCGTCTACCTACAGTCCTACCGCAGAGACATATAATTCTACCGTAAAATTTAAAACAGAGATAGGTACTAAAATCTAGTACCTTATCAAAGAAAAGTAAAAAAAAAACATGAATCACTCAACAACCGATCGAACTATGAATACCGATTCGATGCCCAATCTCTATACAGACATCTAACTTCAGATTTCGGATATTCCCAGCTCCTACTTGGTACTGTCAAAGAATATAAAAGGGTATGCTTGCGTTTCATTGGTACAGTAGTAAGTAGGTATAGCCCCGCGACTACGCATTTTGTGTGGTTTGTGAATTTTGTGACTGCTTCGTGACGTTTTAAGACTTTTGGTTATTTTAGATTTGTTAGCAATTTTAATTTACTTTAGTTTATAATAAGTTAAATTTTGATAATCTGTATTATTTTTTTTCCTTTATCCAATTATCGAAACTTCTAACATAATACATGGTACAATTAGTGCGCCTCAAGTATATTTGCATCTTTTTTTAACGTTACAAATGAGGAAAGGAAGATAGAAGGACACTTCTGGTGCACTAATTGTACCAAACGAAAACGCTGTTAGCGATCTTTATAGAAACGTACCAGTCTGATGACGTTTACCGTTGTCTATCCTAAATCTACCGTTTTCTACCGTTTTCTATACGTCGAATCTACCGCCTGTGTCATTTCAGATCTGGCAGCACTGCTCACAATTGAAAGCGTCCCCAAGCGCGTATACACAAAAAAGTGAGCGGGGCGTTGCCGCTGCCCAGCAACAGCACGGTGCACAGGTTGACCGTGCCTCGTGTCGATCACTGTTAGCGCGCTTTACCTGGAAATTTTTCCGCTGATGATGCAATTTTTTTTAGCATATAATATTGTGGTATACGTGACAAGGCTCACGACAGCAACGCCGTTTTGTGTGTGGGGCCACCTGGAGCCGACGACGACGAGCCGTTCCCGATATCGTCGGCTGCGAGTGCACCGGTTACACACGTGATGTATGTTAAATATAAAGAAACCATTTTATTATTATTATTATTATTATTATTATTACTATTATTATTATTATTATTATAGTATCTACCTAAAATACATAGAACATACCTACTACGTCACGTCTCATCACAGAGGCATTCCGCAGGCTCTAGCCTCACTTTTTCACCCTACACTCAATGAGAGACAACCTCGGATGGACCCAGCAGCCATCATTTTTTAATACACGTAACTGAAAGATTTCATTTCTACGCCACTGAGAACTTCCGTACGGGTCTACAATCAACTTGGGCATTACGTGGACATTCAACAGGCTCTAGCCCACTTTTTAATCTACACTCAATGAGAGACAACCTCGAATAGACTCAGCAACACTGTATTTTTTAATACATGTAACTGAAATATTTATTTTCTACGCCACTGAGAGCTTCCGTACGGGTCTACAATCAACTTTGGCATCACAGAGGCATTCAACAGACTCTAGCTCACGTTCTAACCCTACAATCAATGAGAGACAACCTAGGATAGACTCAGCAACACTTGATTGGTTAATACATGTAACTGAAATATTTCATTTCTATGCCACTGAGAGCCTCCGTACGGGTCTACAATCAACTTTGGCATTACCTGGACATTCAACAGACTCCAGCTCATGCCTTTCACCTACACTCATTGAGTGACAACCTCAGATTGACTAAGCAGCCTTCATTTTTCAATACATATTAAAGTAATATTTAATTTCTACGCCACTGAATGCGTCCGCACGGGTCTACAATCAACTTTGGCATCACAGAGGCATTCTGCAGGCTCTAGCCCACTTTTTCACCATACACTCAATGAGAGACAACCTCGGATTGGCTCAGCAACACTTAATTTTTTAATACATGTAACTGAAATATTTCATTTCTACGCCACTGAGAACTTCCGTACGGGTCTACAATCAACTTTGGCGTTACGTGGACATTCAGCAGACTCCAGCTCATGCTTTTCACCTACACTTATTGAGTGACAACCTCAGATTGACTCAGCAGCCTTCATTTTTCAATACATGTTACAGTAATATTTAATTTCTACGCCACTGAAAGCGTCCGCACGGGTCTACAATCAACTTTGGCATCACAGAGTCATTCTGCAGGCTCTAGCCCACTTTTTCACCGTACGCTCAATGAGAGACAACCTCGGATAGACTCAGCTACACTTTATTTGTTAATACATGTAACTGAAATATTTCATTTCTATGCCACTGAGAGATTCCGTACGGATCTACAATCAACTTTGGCATTACGTGGATATTTCACATACTCCAGCTCATGCTTTTCACCTACACTCATTGAGTGACAACCTCAAATTGACTCAGCAGCCTTCATTTTTCAATACATGTTAAAGTGATATTTAATTTCTACGCCACTGAATGCGTCCGCACGGGTCTACAATCAACTTTGGCATCACAGAGGCATTCTGCAGGCTCTAGCCAATTTTTCACCATACACTCAATGAGAGACAACCTCGGATAGACTCAGCAACACTTAATTTTTTAATAAATTTAACTGAAATATTTCATTTATACGCCACTGAGGACTTCCGTACGGGTCTACAATCAACTTTGGCATTACGTGGACATTCAACAGGCTCTAGCCCAATTTTTCACCCTACACTCATTGAGTGACAACCTCGGATAGACTCAGCAACACTGTATTTTTTAATACATGTAACTGAAATATTTATTTTCTACGCCACTGAGAGCTTCCGTACGGGTCTACAATCAACTTTGGCATCACAGAGGCATTCTACATTCTTTAGCTCACGTTCTCGCTTTACACTCATTGAGGGAGCCTCGGATAGACCCGGCAACACTTAATTCTTTAATACATGTAACTGAAATATTTCATTTCTACGCCACTGAGAACTTCCGTACGGATCTACAATCAACTTTGGCGTTACGTGGACATTCAACAGACTCCAGCTCATGCTTTTCACCTACACTCATTGAGTGACAACCTCAGATTGCCTCAGCAGCCTTCATTCTTCAATACATGTTAGAGTAATATTTAATTTCTACGCCACTGAAAGCGTCCGCACGGGTCTACAATCAACTTTGGCATGACAGAGGCATTCTGCAGGCTCTAGCCCACTTTTTCATCCTACTCCCAATGAGAGACAACCTCGGATAGACTCAGCTACACTTTATTTTTTAATACATGTAAATGAAATATTTCATTTCTACGCCACTGAGAGCTTCCGTACGGGTCTACAATCAACTTTGGCATTACGTGGACATATCAAAGACTCCAGCTCATGCTTTTCACCTACACTCATTGAGTGACAACCTCAGATTGGCTCAGCAGCCTTCATCTTTCAATACATGTTACAGTAATAGTGAATTTCTACGCCGCTGAAAGCGTCCGCACTTCGCAAACGATACTTGACATACTCCAAATTGACTTCTGTCCAATTACACGAAACTTTCTGGGATATTGTTTGGCGGGTGCAACCAATCGTTGTCGTAGCGCTATTGCTGTTGTTGAGGCGTTCACGTTCAATGCGTAATGTTTTCTCAAACTCCGCTACCCCTGACAACTTTGGGCTCATCTTGTACTTTCGTTGTCGTTCGCCGCGCCAGTGTTGTTTGAACTTTGACGATGCCACCACGGTGTTGTATTCCTGATTTGTCTGATCGTTGCGAAAACACGCACCGACAATATTTACGATACCTGGATCGAGACCCAGATAGTAACGATAGTCCGTACGTCGTCCTTGATATCCTTGTTCTTCTTCTTGACGCTGCTGCGTCACTGCTTCGTCATCGCCATCATTCCCGGCTTTTTGTTTCAATTTTTTTTGCGACTTCTCTTACGCGGCACTGCTACTGATGTTGAAGTTTTGTCGCTAGTACCATTGATTTGTCGGTTTCGCCAACGATTCATTAACAGTGAACAGTATAACATTTGTGGTAAATGATTTGGCTCTGCTCCCTAGGGCAATTCGCCAATTAATTGCCGCTTAGTAAAAATATTAATTTCTATACCGCTGTGCCAGGCGGACCGGCCGACACCCTCGCCCACAATTGGCGCCATCCCACGACCATCTACGGAATTACACAAAATTATGGCCAAACAGAAAACTGCTTGATGGTGAGCGCAACGTAGTTCGAAGATGGGCCGCCAAGAGTTGCCCGGCTCTTGCATCGACTGCTGGCAGCACGCTCGCAGCGCCCCCTCACTAACGCTTGACGGCCAATCTTCGAACTAACCGAAGGTTTTCCGCTTCGTGCCCACTCGGAGGTCCTCGGTGGTTCTCGGCCCAATCTTCGGTTAGTTCGAAGATTTTCCGCCAAGCGATGATGAGGGGGCGCTGCGAGCGTGCTGGCAATACTGGCAGTGCTGGCAGCTATTTTGCACTCTCACCTAAGTCGAGGCGAAAAAAATCTATTTTACGTTTTTTTCTCCGCGTACCCAGCTAGAGTGTAAAATTGCTGCCAGCACTGCCAGTTCTGCCAGCATTCTGACCATGCGCACTACGGTCTATATGTATGTAGTAGCATAATAATATTATTTTGATGCACTATGATGTACTATCAGGGTTTTTTTGGGTGATCGTTGACTAACGGTCGCTGACACGAGAGTTCAAGTGTTAGGGGACAGTTTTGGTAAACTTGAAATCGTTCGTTTACATACTCCAGTATATCTCACTTGTCGCGACGTCGATGAAAAGCTCGTATCAATTCGCGTAATGCCGGGCGTCTATTCCGGCCAAATTTTTGACTTGTTGCCTTGCTATTTGTACCGCTCGATGTGCGTAGCATGAGGTTTGCGGTATATGTATGTAAATAATAATATTATGTATGGTTTTATATCAATAAAGGTCTATATTATTATTATTACTATTATTAATACAATTGGAAATATAGGGGTCTAAACTTCGAAATTTTTATAAGCAGTTTTTTAAAAATATTTCCGGAACTGAGGTTTAAAGGAAAATCATATAAGAAAAAATTATAGATCTTACTTAACTGCAACTTGTAGGTTATGATTTTTTTTAATAAAACGAATCAGTCGCGAGATATGATCGATTAAATGTCCGATTTGGAAATTTCATGGGTATAATAACCCTGTAAAAATTTTCAATTTTTTTTTTAATTCAAAAATACTGACATTTTATGGTTCCTTATGTCACAGTGAAGGCAAATAAATGAAAAATGGCAAAAAATTGGTAATATTAACTATATTTTTAATTTTTCAATTTTTCACAAAATCCGGCAAAAAACTGGAAAAAATTTGACACTGCTTGATGTTTTTATTTTTTCTCAGTTATTTGAAGTTTGTAGTAAAAAATGTATATAACTAATTAGATAGAGTATAAAATTGTCTAACTTTTTAATAATAAACAATTTTTCGATAGGACGCATACTTTTGGAAATATAGGGGTTAAAACTTGGAAATTTTTATAAGCAGTTTTTTAAAAATATTTCCGGAACTATTAGGTTTAAAGGAAAATCGTATAAGAGAAAATTATAGATCTTACTTAACTGCAACTTTTAGGTTATGAAATTTTTTTAATAAAACGAACCAGACGCGAGATATGATCGATTAAATGTCCGATTTGGAAATTTCCTGGGTATAATAACCCTGTAAAAATTTTCAATTTTTTTTTAAATTCTAAAATACTGACATTTTATGGTTCCTTCTGTCACAGTGAAGGCAAATAAATGAAAAATGGCAAAAAATTGGTAACATTAACTATATTTTTAATTTTTCAATTTTTCACAAAATCCGGCAAAAACTGGAAAAAATTTGACCTTGCTTTATGTTTTTATTTTTATCTCAGTTATTTGAAGTTTTTAGTAAAAAATGTATATAGCTAATTAGATAGAGTATAAAATTGTCTAACTTTTTAATAATAAACAATTTTTCGATAGGACGTATACTTTTGGAAATATAGGGCTCTAAACTTGGAAATTTTTATAAGCAGTTTTTTAAAAATATTTCCGGAACTATGAGGTTTAAAGGAAAATCATATAAGAGAAAATCATAGATCTTACTTAACTGCAATTTTTAGGTTATGAAAATTTTTTAATAAAACGAACCAGTCGCGAGATATGATCGCTTAAATGTCAGTGTTGGAGATTTCATGGGTATACCCCTGTAAAAATTTTCAAAAAAATTATTTTTTTTTAAATTCAAAAATTCTGTCATTTTATGGTTCCTTATGTCAAAGAGGAAGCAAATAAATGAAAAAATGGCAAAAAATTGGTAAAATTAACTATATTTTTAATTTTTCAATTTTTCACAAAATCCGGCAAAAAATCGGAAAGAATAATTCTTAATAATACATCGGATATTTGGGATATAACATGTATATTTATTATTTATTATATTATCTGATAGACTAAGCAACATTTAATTTTTTAATACATGTAACTGAAATATTTCATTTCTACGCAACTGAGAACTTCCGTACGGGTCTACAATCAACTTTGGCATCACAGAGACATTCTACAGGCTTTAGCTCACGTTCTCGCTTTACACTCATTGAGAGACAGCCTCGGATAGACCCAGCAACACTTAATTCTTTAATACATGTAACTGAAATATTTCATTTCTACGCCACTGAGAGCTTCCGTACGGGTCTACAATCAACTTTGGCATTACGTGGATATTTCACATACTCCAGCTCATGCTTTTCACCTACACTCATTGAGTGACAACCTCAGATTGACTCAGCAGCCTTCATTTTTCAATACATGTTAAAGTGATATTTAATTTCTACGCCACTGAATGCGTCCGCACGGGTCTACAATCAACTTTGGCATCACAGAGGCATTCTGCAGGCTCTAGCCAAATTTTCACCATACACTCAATGAGAGACAACCTCGGATAGACTCAGCAACACTTAATTTTTTAATAAATTTAACTGAAATATTTCATTTATACGCCACTGAGGACTTCCGTACGGGTCTACAATCAACTTTGGCATTACGTGGATATTCAACAGGCTCTAGCCCACTTTTTCACCCTACACTCATTGAGTGACAACCTCGGATAGACTCAGCAACACTGTATTTTTTAATACATGTAACTGAAATATTTATTTTCTACGCCACTGAGAGCTTCCGTACGGGTCTACAATCAACTTTGGCATCACAGAGGCATTCTACATTCTTTAGCTCACGTTCTCGCTTTACACTCATTGAAAGACAGCCTCGGATAGACCCAGAAACACTTAATTCTTTAATACATGTATCTGAAATATTTCATTTCTACGCCACTGAGAACTTCCGTACGGGTCTACAATCAACTTTGGCGTTACGTGGACATTCAACAGACTCCAGCTCATGCTTTTCACCTACACTCATTGAGTGACAACCTCAGATTGCCTCAGCAGCCTTCATTCTTCAATACATGTTAGAGTAATACTTAATTTCTACGTCACTGAAAGAGTCCGCACGGGTCTACAATCAACTTAGGCATGACAGAGGAATTCTGCAGGCTCTAGCCCACTTTTTCATGCTACACCCAATGAGAGACAACCTCGGATAGACTCAGCTACACTTTATTTTTTAATACATGTAAATGAAATATTTCATTTCTACGCCACTGAGAGCTTCCGTACGGGTCTACAATCAACTTTGGCATTACGTGGACATTTCAACGACTCCAGCTCATGCTTTTCACCTACACTCATTGAGTGACAACCTCCGATTGACTCAGCAGCCTTCATCTTTCAATACATGTTACAGTAATAGTGAATTTCTACGCCGCTGAAAGCGTCCGCACTTCGCAAACGATACTTGACATACTCCAAATTGACTTCTGTCCAATTACACGAAACTTTCTGGGATATTGTTTGGCGGGTGCAACCAATCGTTGTCGTAGCGCTATTGCTGTTGTTGAGGCGTTCACGTTCAATGCGTAATGTTTTCTCAAACTCCGCTACCCCTGGCAACTTTGGGCTCATCTTGTACTTTCGTCGTCGTTCGCCGCGCCAGTGTTGTTTGAACTTTGACGATGCCACCACGGTGTTGTATTCCTGATTTGTCTGATCGTTGCGAAAACACGCACCGACAATATTTACGATACCTGAATCGAGACCCAGATAGTAACGATAGTCCGTACGTCGTCCTTGATATCCTTGTTCTTCTTCTTGACGCTGCTGCGTCACTGCTTCGTCATCGCCATCATTCCCGGCTTTTTGTTTCAATTTTTTTTGCGACTTCTCTTACGCGGCACTGCTACTGATGTTGAAGTTTTGTCGCTAGTACCATTGATTTGTCGGTTTCGCCAACGATTCATTAACAGTGAACAGTATAACATTTGTGGTAAATGATTTGGCTCTGCTCCCTAGGGCAATTCGCCAATTAATTGCCGCTTAGTAAAAATATTAATTTCTATACCGCTGTGCCAGGCGGACCGGCCGACACCCTCGCCCACAAGTGGCGCCATCCCACGACCATCTACGGAATTACACAAAACTATGGCCAAACAGAAAACTGCTTGATGGTGAGCGCAACGTAGTTCGAAGATGGGCCGCCAAGAGTTGCCCGGCTCTTGCATCGACTGCTGGCAGCACGCTCGCAGCGCCCCCTCACTAACGCTTGACGGCCAATCTTCGAACTAACCGAAGGTTTTCCGCTTCGTGCCCACTCGGAGGTCCTCGGTGTCTCTCGGCCCAATCTTCGGTTAGTTCGAAGATTTTCCGCCAAGCGTTGATGAGGGGGCGCTGCGAGCGTGCTGGCAATACTGGCAGTGCTGGCAGCTATTTTGCACTCTCACCAAAGTCGAGGCGAAAAAAATCTATTTTGCGTTTTTTTCTCCGCGTCCCCAGCTAGAGTGTAAAATTGCTGCCAGCACTGCCAGCATTCTGACCATGCGCACTGCGGTCTATATGTATGTAGTAGCATAATAATATTATTTTAATGCGCTATGATGTACTATCAGGGTTTTTTTTGGGTGATCGTTGACTAACGGTCGCTGACACGAGAGTTTAAGTTTTAGGGGACAGTTTTGGCAAACTTGAAATCGTTCGTTTACGTCCTCCAGTATATCTCACTTGTCGCGACGTCGATGAAAAGCTCGTATCAATTCGCGTAATGCCGGGCGTCTATTCCGGCCAAATTTTTGACTTGTTGCCTTGCTATTTGTACCGCTCGATATGCGTAGCATGAGGTTTGCGGTATATGTATGTAAATAATAATATTATGTATGTTTTTATATCAATAAAAGTCTATATTATTATTATTACTATTATTAATACTTTTGGAAATTTTTATAAGCAGTTTTTTAAAAATATTTCCGGAACTGAGGTTTAAAGGAAAATCATATAAGAGAAAATTATAGATCTTACTTAACTGCAACTTTTAGGTTATGAATTTTTTTTTAATGAAACGAACCAGTGGCGAGATATGATCGATTAAATGTCCGATTTGGAAATTTCCTGGGTATAATAACACTGTAAAAATTTTCAATTTTTTTTTTTAATTCTAAAATACTGACATTTTATGGTTCCTTATGTCAAAGTGAAGGCAAATAAATGAAAAATGGCAAAAAATTGGTAACATTAACTATATTTTTAATTTTTCAATTTTTCACAAAATCCGGCAAAAACTGGAAAAAATTTGACATTGCTTTATGTTTTTATTTTTATCTCAGTTATTTGAAGTTTTTAGTAAAAATCTATATAGCTAATTAGATAGAGTATAAAATTGTCTAACTTTTAAATAATAAACAATTTTTCGATAGGACGTATACTTTTGGAAATATAAGGCTCTAAACTTGGAAATTTTTATAAGCAGTTTTTTAAAAATATTTCCGGAACTATGAGGTTTAAAGGAAAATCATTTAAGAGAAAATCATAGATATTACTTAACTGCAACTTTTAGGTTATGAAAATTTTTTAATAAAACGAACCAGTCGCGAGATATGATCGATTAAATGTCAGTGTTGGAGATTTCATGGGTATACCCCTGTAAAAATTTTCAAAAAAAATATTTTTTTTTAATTCAAAAATTCTGACATTTTATGGTTCCTTATGTCAAAGTGAAAGCAAATAAATGAAAAAATGGCAAAAAATAGGTAAAATTAACTATATTTTTAATTTTTCAATTTTTCACAAAATCCGGCAAAAAATCGGAAAAAATTTGACACTGCTTTATGTTTTTATTTTTATCTCAGTTATTTGAAGTTTTTAGTAAAAATGTATATAACTAATTAGATAGGGTATAAAATTGTCTAACTTTTAATAATAAACAATTTTTGGATAGGACGTATACTTTTGGAAATATAGGGGTTTAAACTTGGAAATTTTTATAAGCAAATTTTTTAAAATATTTCCGGAACTATCAGGTTTAAAGGAAAATCATATAAGAGAAAATTATAGATCTTACTTAACTGCAACTTTTAGGGTATGAAAATTTTTTAAATAAAACGAACCAGTGGCGAGATATGAGCGATTTAATGGCATAATTGAAAATTTCATGGGTATACCCCTGTAAAAATTTAAAAAAAAAATATTTTTTTTAAATTCAAAAATTCTGTCATTTTATGGTTCCTTATGTCAAAGAGGAAGCAAATAAATGAAAAAATGACAAAAAATTGGTAAAATTAACTATATTTTTAATTTTTCAATTTTTCACAAAATCCGGCAAAAAATCGGAAAGAATAATTCTTAATAATACATCGGATATTTGGGATATAACATGTATATTTATTATTTATTATATTATCTGATAGACTAAGCAACATTTGTAACATGTAACTATAATATTTCATTTCTACGCCACTGAGAACTTCCGTACGGGTCTACAATCAACTTTGGCATTACGTGGACATTCAACAGACTCCAGCTCATGCCTTTCAACTACACTTATTGAGTGACAACCTCAGATTGACTCAGCAGCCTTCATTTTTCAATACATGTTACAGTAATATTTAATTTCTACGCCGCTGAAAGCGTCCGCACGGGTCTACAATCAACTTTGGCATCACAGAGGCATTCTTCAAGGCAACACAACAGCCATTATGTAAAGCCGCTTCGTGTAAAGCATCTTTGTATTGGAACCGCTGGCACCTATTAACACACAACACACAAAACCAAAATCCCACAAAAAGCTACACAATTATAAAAACTATTGTTTATAAGAAACACAATCAACGTCCCGCACGACACCTGTCACCTGTCAGCTGTCGTCTGTCATATGTCAACAGTCAGCTGTTGCATAGAAAAAATACCCTCCATAGGTAGAAAATCAGCGCGCGCAGCACGAGGCAGACACGTGACCCTGGTGACGTGGCATCTGTCATAATATACGGGGTGTTTGAGTGTGATTTTTGAGTCCCATAGCGCTATACAGGGCGTTTACAGAAAATAAAGTAGATAGCCGTACGACACCAGGCATCTTGTCATATGTCACCTGTCAACAATGAGCTGTATTTTCTGTAAACGCCCTGTATAGCACGAGGCGCCACGTGACTTTGGTGACGTGGCATCTGTCATAATGTACGGGGTGTTTGAGGGTGATTTTTGTGCCTCATAACGGTATACAATGACATTGAGACCTTACAACGCCTTTTGCCTTCTTAGGGCAGCCGGCGAGGTTTGTGCCTACTCACAAGCCGCGTGTCGTCAGTGCTCATTCAATTGTTGTTAATGGACACTTTATTTTCTTCGTCTTGGCTCTGCCCCCTAGGGCAATTCGCCAGTTAATTGCCGCTTAGTAAAAATATTAATTTCTATACCGCTGTGCCGGGCGGACCGGCCGAAAACCTCGCCCACAAGTGGCGTCATCCCACGACAACCTATGGAATTACCCAAAACTGTGGCCAAACAGAAAACTGCTTGATGGTGAGCGCAACGTAGTTCGAAGATGGGCCGCTAAGAGTTCCCCGGTTCTTGAGCCGAGGTCTTCAATTAGACTGCTGGCAGCATGCTAGCAGCGCCCCTCACTAAAGCTTGGTGGCCAATCATCGAACTAACCGAAGGTTATCCACTTCGTGCCCACTCGGAGGTCCTCGGTGGCTCTCGGCTGCACGAAACCTTGCTAACGACTGGTGAATAGACCAGCGCTCTGACAATCAGTGCTGCCAGAGCTACCGTTTTTACGGTAGATCTACCGTTTTGACCGTCTACCTACAGTCCTACCGCAGAGACATATAATTCTACCGTAAAATTTAAAACAGAGATAGGTACTAAAATCTAGTACCTTATCAAAGAAAAGTAAAAAAAAAACATGAATCACTCAACAACCGATCGAACTATGAATACCGATTCGATGCCCAATCTCTATAAAGACATCTAACTTCAGATTTCGGATATTCCCAGCTCCTACTTGGTACTGTCAAAGAATATAAAAGGGTATGCTTGCGTTTCATTGGTACAGTAGTAAGTAGGTATAGCCCCGCGACTACGCATTTTGTGTGGTTTGTGAATTTTGTGACTGCTTCGTGACGTTTTAAGACTTTTGGTTATTTTAGATTTGTTAGCAATTTTAATTTACTTTAGTTTATAATAAGTTAAATTTTGATAATCTGTATTATTTTTTTTCCTTTATCCAATTATCGAAACTTCTAACATAATACATGGTACAATTAGTGCGCCTCAAGTATATTTGCATCTTTTTTTAACGTTATAAATGAGGAAAGGAAGATAGAAGGACACTTCTGGTGCACTAATTGTACCAAACGAAAACGCTGTTAGCGATCTTTATAGAAACGTACCAGTCTGATGACGTTTACCGTTGTCTATCCTAAATCTACCGTTTTCTATACGTCGAATCTACCGCCTGTGTCATTTCAGATCTGGCAGCACTGCTCACAATTGAAAGCGTCCCTAAGCGCGTATACACAAAAAAGTGAGCGGGGCGTTGCCGCTGCCCAGCAACAGCACGGTGCACAGGTTGACCGTGCCTCGTGTCGATCACTGTTAGCGCGCTTTACCTGGAAATTTTTCCGCTGATGATGCAATTTTTTTTAGCATATAATATTGTGGTATACGTGACAAGGCTCACGACAGCAACGCCGTTTTGTGTGTGGGGCCACCTGGAGCCGACGACGACGAGCTGTTCCCGATATCGTCGGCTGCGAGTGCACCGGTTACACACGTGATGTATGTTAAATATAAAGAAACCATTTTATTATTATTATTATTATTATTATTATTATTATTATTATTATTATTATTGTTATTATTATTACTATTATTATTATTATTATTATTATAGTATCCACCTAAAATACATAGAACATACCTACTACGTCACGTCTCATCACAGAGGCATTCCGCAGGCTCTAGCCTCACTTTTTCACCCTACACTCAATGAGAGACAACCTCGGATAGACTCAGCAACACTGTATTTTTTAATACATGTAACTGAAATATTTATTTTCTACGCCACTGAGAGCTTCCGTACGGGTCTACAATCAACTTTGGCATCAGAGAGGCATTCAACAGACTCTAGCTCACGTTCTAACCCTACAATCAATGAGAGACAACCTAGGATAGACTCAGCAACACTTGATTGGTTAATACATGTAACTGAAATATTTCATTTCTATGCCACTGAGAGCCTCCGTACGGGTCTACAATCAACTTTGGCATTACCTGGACATTCAACAGACTCCAGCTCATGCCTTTCACCTACACTCATTGAGTGACAACCTCAGATTGACTAAGCAGCCTTCATTTTTCAATACATATTAGAATAATATTTAATTTCTACGCCACTGAATGCGTCCGCACGGGTCTACAATCAACTTTGGCATCACAGAGGCATTCTGCAGGCTCTAGCCCAGTTTTTCACCATACACTCAATGAGAGACAACCTCGGATTGGCTCAGCAACACTTAATTTTTTAATACATGTAACTGAAATATTTCATTTCTACGCCACTGAGAACTTCCGTACGGGTCTACAATCAACTTTGGCGTTACGTGGACATTCAACAGACTCCAGCTCATGCTTTTCACCTACACTTATTGAGTGACAACCTCAGATTGACTCAGCAGCCTTCATTTTTCAATACATGTTACAGTAATATTTAATTTCTACGCCACTGAAAGCGTCCGCACGGGTCTACAATCAACTTTGGCATCACAGAGTCATTCTGCAGGGTCTAGTCCACTTTTTCACCGTACGCTCAATGAGAGACAACCTCGGATAGACTCAGCAACACTTTATTTGTTAATACATGTAACTGAAATATTTCATTTCTATGCCACTGAGAGCTTCCGTACGGGTCTACAATCAACTTTGGCATTACGTGGATATTTCACATACTCCAGCTCATGCTTTTCACCTACACTCATTGAGTGACAACCTCAAATTGACTCAGCAGCCTTCATTTTTCAATACATGTTAAAGTGATATTTAATTTCTACGCCACTGAATGCGTCCGCACGGGTCTACAATCAACTTTGGCATCACAGAGGCATTCTGCAGGCTCTAGCCAATTTTTCACCATACACTCAATGAGAGACAACCTCGGATAGACTCAGCAACACTTAATTTTTTAATAAATTTAACTGAAATATTTCATTTATACGCCACTGAGGACTTCCGTACGGGTCTACAATCAACTTTGGCATTACGTGGACATTCAACAGGCTCTAGCCCACTTTTTCACCCTACACTCATTGAGTGACAACCTCGGATAGACTCAGCAACACTGTATTTTTTAATACATGTAACTGAAATATTTATTTTCTACGCCACTGAGAGCTTCCGTACGGGTCTACAATCAACTTTGGCATCACAGAGGCATTCTACATTCTTTAGCTCACGTTCTCGCATTACACTCATTGAGAGAGCCTCGGATAGACCCGGTAACACTTAATTCTTTAATACATGTAACTGAAATATTTCATTTCTACGCCACTGAGAACTTCCGTACGGATCTACAATCAACTTTGGCGTTACGTGGACATTCAACAGACTCCAGCTCATGCTTTTCACCTACACTCATTGAGTGACAACCTCAGATTGCCTCAGCAGCCTTCATTCTTCAATACATGTTAGAGTAATATTTAATTTCTACGCCACTGAAAGCGTCCGCACGGGTCTACAATCAACTTTGGCATGACAGAGGCATTCTGCAGGCTCTAGCCCACTTTTTCATCCTACTCCCAATGAGAGACAACCTCGGATAGACTCAGCTACACTTTATTTTTTAATACATGTAAATGAAATATTTCATTTCTACGCCACTGAGAGCTTCCGTACGGGTCTACAATCAACTTTGGCATTACGTGGACATATCAAAGACTCCAGCTCATGCTTTTCACCTACACTCATTGAGTGACAACCTCAGATTGGCTCAGCAGCCTTCATCTTTCAATACATGTTACAGTAATAGTGAATTTCTACGCCGCTGAAAGCGTCCGCACTTCGCAAACGATACTTGACATACTCCAAATTGACTTCTGTCCAATTACACGAAACTTTCTGGGATATTGTTTGGCGGGTGCAACGAATCGTTGTCGTAGCGCTATTGCTGTTGTTGAGGCGTTCACGTTCAATGCGTAATGTTTTCTCAAACTCCGCTACCCCTGGCAACTTTGGGCTCATCTTGTACTTTCGTTGTCGTTCGCCGCGCCAGTGTTGTTTGAACTTTGACGATGCCACCACGGTGTTGTATTCCTGATTTGTCTGATCGTTGCGAAAACACGCACCGACAATATTTACGATACCTGGATCGAGACCCAGATAGTAACGATAGTCCGTACGTCGTCCTTGATATCCTTGTTCTTCTTCTTGACGCTGCTGCGTCACTGCTTCGTCATCGCCATCATTCCCGGCTTTTTGTTTCAATTTTTTTTTGCGACTTCTCTTACGCGGCACTGCTACTGATGTTGAAGTTTTGTCGCTAGTACCATTGATTTGTCGGTTTCGCCAACGATTCATTAACAGTGAACAGTATAACATTTGTGGTAAATGATTTGGCTCTGCTCCCTAGGGCAATTCGCCAATTAATTGCCGCTTAGTAAAAATATTAATTTCTATACCGCTGTGCCAGGCGGACCGGCCGACACCCTCGCCCACAAGTGGCGCCATCCCACGACCAACTACGGAATTACACAAAACTATGGCCAAACAGAAAACTGCTTGATGGTGAGCGCAACGTAGTTCGAAGATGGGCCGCCAAGAGTTGCCCGGCTCTTGCATCGACTGCTGGCAGCACGCTCGCAGCGCCCCCTCACTAACGCTTGACGGCCAATCTTCGAACTAACCGAAGGTTTTCCGCTTCGTGCCCACTCGGAGGTCCTCGGTGGTTCTCGGCCCAATCTTCGGTTAGTTCGAAGATTTTCCGCCAAGCGATGAAGAGGGGGCGCTGCGAGCGTGCTGGCAATACTGGCAGTGCTGGCAGCTATTTTGCACTCTCACCTAAGTCGAGGCGAAAAAAATCTATTTTGCGTTTTTTTCTCCGCGTCCCCAGCTAGAGTGTAAAATTGCTGCCAGCACTGCCAGTTCTGCCAGCATTCTGACCATGCGCACTACGGTCTATATGTATGTAGTAGCATAATAATATTATTTTGATGCACTATGATGTACTATCAGGGTTTTTTTGGGTGATCGTTGACTAACGGTCGCTGACACGAGAGTTTAAGTTTTAGGGGACAGTTTTGGTAAACTTGAAATCGTTCGTTTACATACTCCAGTATATCTCACTTGTCGCGACGTCGATGAAAAGCTCGTATCAATTCGCGTAATGCCGGGCGTCTATTCCGGCCAAATTTTTGACTTGTTGCCTTGCTATTTGTACCGCTCGATGTGCGTAGCATGAGGTTTGCGGTATATGTATGTAAATAATAATATTATGTATGGTTTTATATCAATAAAGGTCTATATTATTATTATTACTATTATTAATACAATTGGAAATATAGGGGTCTAAACTTCGAAATTTTTATAAGCAGTTTTTTAAAAATATTTCCGGAACTGAGGTTTAAAGGAAAATCATATAAGAGAAAATTATAGAACTTACTTAACTGCAACTTTTAGGTTATGAAATTTTTTTAAATAAAACGAACCAGTGGCGAGATATGAGCGATTTAATGGCATAATTGAAAATTTCATGGGTATACACCCCTGTAAAAATTTTCAAAAAAAATATTTTTTTAAATTCAAAAATTCTGACATTTTATGGTTCCTTATGTCAAAGTGAAAGCAAATAAATGAAAAAATGCCAAAAAATTGGTCAAATTAACAATATTTTTAATTTTTCAATTTTTCACAAAATCCGGCAAAAAATCGGAAAAAATTTGACACTGCTTTATGTTTCTATTTTTATCTCAGTTATTTGAAGTTTTTAGTAAAAAATGTATATAACGAATTAGATAGGGTATAACATTGTCTAACTTTTAATAATAAACAATTTTTCGATAGGACGTATACTTTTGGAAATATAGGGGTTTAAACTTGGAAATTTTTATAAGCAAATTTTTTAAAATATTTCCGGAACTATCAGGTTTAAAGGAAAATCATATAAGAGAAAATTATAGATCTTACTTAACTGCAACTTTTAGGTTATGAAATTTTTTTAAATAAAACGAACCAGTGGCGAGATATGAGCGATTTAATGGCATAATTGAAAATTTCATGGGTATCCCTTTGTAAAAATTTTCAAAAAAAATTGTTTTTTTTTAATTTAAAAATTCTGTCATTTTATGGTTCCTTATGTCAAAGAGGAAGCAAATAAATGAAAAAATGGCAAAAATTGGTAATATTAACTATATTTTTAATTTTTCAATTTTTCACAAAATCCGGCAAAAAATCGGAAAGAATATTTCTTAATAATACATCGGATATTTGGGATATAACATGTATATTTATTATTTATTATATTATCTGATAGACAAAGCAACATTTAATTTTTTAGTACATGTAACTGAAATATTTCATTTCTACGCAACTGAGAACTTCCGTACGGGTCTACAATCAGCTTTGGCATCACAGAGGCATTCTACAGGCTTTAGCTCACGTTCTCGCTTTACACTCATTGAGAGACAGCCTCGGATAGACCCAGCAACACTTAATTCTTTAATACATGTAACTGAAATATTTCATTTCTACGCCACTGAGAACTTCCGTACGGGTCTACAATCAACTTTGGCGTTACGTGAACATTTCACAGACTCCAGCTCATGCGTTTCACCTACACTCATTGAGTGAGAACCTCAGATTGCCTCAACAGCCTTCATTCTTCAATACATGTTACGGTAAGATTTAATTTCTACGCCACTGAAAGCGTCCGAACGGGTCTACAATCAACTTTGGCATGACAGAGGCATTCTGCAGGCTCTAGCCCACTTTTTCATCGTACACCCAATGAGAGACAACCTCGGATAGACTCAGCTACACTTTATTTTTTAATACATGTAAATGAAATATTTCATTTCTACGCCACTGAGAGCTTCCGTACGGGTCTACAATCAACTTTGGCATTACGTGGACATTTCAAAGACTCCAGCTTATGCTTTTCACCTACACTCATTGAGTGACAACCTCAGATTGACTCAGCAGCCTTCATTTTTCAATACATGTTACAGTAATAGTGAATTTCTAAGCCACTGAAAGCGTCCGCACGGGTCTACAATCAACTTTGGCATCACAGGGGCATTCTGCAGGCTCTAGCCCACTTTTTCACCCTACACTCAATGAGAGACAACCTCGGATAGACTCAGCAACACTCAATTTTTTAATAAATTTAACTGAAATATTTCATTTATACGCCACTGAGAACTTCCGTACGGGTCCACAATCAACTTCGGCATTACGTGGACATTCAACAGACTCCAGCTCATGATTTTCACCTACACTCATTGAGTGACAACCTCAGATTGACTCTGCAGCCTTCATTTTTCAATACATGTTACAGTAATATTGAATTTCTATGCTACTGAAAGCGTCCGCACGGGTCTACAATCAACTTTGGCATGACAGAGGCATTCTACAGGCTTTAGCTCACGTTCTCGCCCTACACTCATTGAGAGACAGCCTCGGATAGACTCAGCAACACTTAATTTTTTAATACATGTAACTATAATATTTCATTTCTACGAAACTGAGAACTTCCGTACGGGTCTACAATCAACTTTGGCATTACGTGGACATTCAACAGACTACAGCTCATGCCTTTCAACTACACTTATTGAGTGACAACCTCAGATTGACTCAGCAGCCTTCATTTTTCAATACATGTTACAGTAATATTTAATTTCTACGCCGCTGAAAGCGTCCGCACGGGTCTACAATCAACTTTGGCATCACAGAGGCATTCTTCAAGGCAACACAACAGCCATTATGTAAAGCCGCTTCGTGTAAAGCATCTTTGTATTGGAACCGCTGGCACCTATTAACACACAACACACAAAACCAAAATCCCACAAAAAGCCACACAATTATAAAAACTATTGTTTATAAGAAACACAATCAACGACCCGCACGACACCTGTCACCTGTCAGCTGTCGTCTGTCATATGTCAACAGTCAGCTGTTGCATAGAAAAAATATCCTCCATAGGTAGAAAATCAGCGCGCGCAGCACGAGGCAGACACGTGACCCTGGTGACGTGGCATCTGTCATAATATACGGGGTGTTTGAGTGTGATTTTTGAGTCCCATAGCGCTATACAGGGCGTTTACAGAAAATAAAGTAGATAGCCGTACGACACCAGGCATCTTGTCATATGTCACCTGTCAACAATCAGCTGTATTTTCTGTAAACGCCCTGTATAGCACGAGGCGCCACGTGACTTTGGTGACGTGGCATCTGTCATAATGTACGGGGTGTTTGAGGGTGATTTTTGTGCCTCATAACGGTATACAATGACATTGAGACCTTACAACGCCTTTTGCCTTCTTAGGGCAGCCGGCGAGGTTTGTGCCCACTCGCAAGCCGCGTGTCGGCAGTGCTCATCCACTTTTTCATCCTACACCCAATGAGAGACAACCTCGGATACTCAGCCACACTTGATTTTTTAATACATGTAAATGAAATATTTCATTTCTACGCCACTGAGAGCTTCCGTACGGGTCTACAATCAACTTTGGCATTATGTGGACATCTCAACGAATCCAGTTCATACATGTTAGAGTAATATTTAATTTCTACGCCACTGAAAGCGTCCGCACCGGTCTACAATCAACTTTGGCATGACACAGGCATTCTGCAGGCTCTAGCCCACTTTTTCATCCTACACCCAATGGGAGACAACCTCGGATAGACTCAGCAACACTGTATTTTTTAATACATGTAACTGAAATATTTATTTTCTACGCCACTGAGAATTTCCGTACGGGTCTACAAACAACTTTGGCATCACAGAGGCATTCTACAGGATTTAGCTCACGTTCTCGCTTTACACTCATTGAAAGACAGCCTCGGATAGACCCAGAAACACTTAATTCTTTAATACATGTATCTGAAATATTTCATTTCTACGCCACTGAGAACTTCCGTACGGGTCTACAATCAACTTTGGCGTTACGTGGACATTCAACAGACTCCAGCTCATGCTTTTCACCTACACTCATTGAGTGACAACCTCAGATTGCCTCAGCAGCCGTCATTCTTCAATACATGTTAGAGTAATATTTAATTTCTACGTCACTGAAAGAGTCCGCACGGGTCTACAATCAACTTAGGCATGACAGAGGAATTCTGCAGGCTCTAGCCCACTTTTTCATCCTACACCCAATGAGAGACAACCTCGGATAGACTCAGCTACACTTTATTTTTTAATACATGTAAATGAAATATTTCATTTCTACGCCACTGAGAGCTTCCGTACGGGTCTACAATCAACTTTGGCATTACGTGGACATTTCAACGACTCCAGCTCATGCTTTTCACCTACACTCATTGAGTGACAACCTCCGATTGACTCAGCAGCCTTCATCTTTCAATACATGTTACAGTAATAGTGAATTTCTACGCCGCTGAAAGCGTCCGCACTTCGCAAACGATACTTGACATACTCCAAATTGACTTCTGTCCAATTACACGAAACTTTCTGGGATATTGTTTGGCGGGTGCAACCAATCGTTGTCGTAGCGCTATTGCTGTTGTTGAGGCGTTCACGTTCAATGCGTAATGTTTTCTCAAACTCCGCTACCCCTGGCAACTTTGGGCTCATCTTGTACTTTCGTCGTCGTTCGCCGCGCCAGTGTTGTTTGAACTTTGACGATGCCACCACGGTGTTGTATTCCTGATTTGTCTGATCGTTGCGAAAACACGCACCGACAATATTTACGATACCTGAATCGAGACCCAGATAGTAACGATAGTCCGTACGTCGTCCTTGATATCCTTGTTCTTCTTCTTGACGCTGCTGCGTCACTGCTTCGTCATCGCCATCATTCCCGGCTTTTTGTTTCAATTTTTTTTGCGACTTCTCTTACGCGGCACTGCTACTGATGTTGAAGTTTTGTCGCTAGTACCATTGATTTGTCGGTTTCGCCAACGATTCATTAACAGTGAACAGTATAACATTTGTGGTAAATGATTTGGCTCTGCTCCCTAGGGCAATTCGCCAATTAATTGCCGCTTAGTAAAAATATTAATTTCTATACCGCTGTGCCAGGCGGACCGGCCGACACCCTCGCCCACAAGTGGCGCCATCCCACGACCATCTACGGAATTACACAAAACTATGGCCAAACAGAAAACTGCTTGATGGTGAGCGCAACGTAGTTCGAAGATGGGCCGCCAAGAGTTGCCCGGCTCTTGCATCGACTGCTGGCAGCACGCTCGCAGCGCCCCCTCACTAACGCTTGACGGCCAATCTTCGAACTAACCGAAGGTTTTCCGCTTCGTGCCCACTCGGAGGTCCTCGGTGGCTCTCGGCCCAATCTTCGGTTAGTTCGAAGATTTTCCGCCAAGCGTTGATGAGGGGGCGCTGCGAGCGTGCTGGCAATACTGGCAGTGCTGGCAGCTATTTTGCACTCTCACCAAAGTCGAGGCGAAAAAAATCTATTTTGCGTTTTTTTCTCCGCGTCCCCAGCTAGAGTGTAAAATTGCTGCCAGCACTGCCAGCATTCTGACCATGCGCACTGCGGTCTATATGTATGTAGTAGCATAATAATATTATTTTAATGCGCTATGATGTACTATCAGGGTTTTTTTTGGGTGATCGTTGACTAACGGTCGCTGACACGAGAGTTTAAGTTTTAGGGGACAGTTTTGGCAAACTTGAAATCGTTCGTTTACGTCCTCCAGTATATCTCACTTGTCGCGACGTCGATGAAAAGCTCGTATCAATTCGCGTAATGCCGGGCGTCTATTCCGGCCAAATTTTTGACTTGTTGCCTTGCTATTTGTACCGCTCGATATGCGTAGCATGAGGTTTGCGGTATATGTATGTAAATAATAATATTATGTATGTTTTTATATCAATAAAAGTCTATATTATTATTATTACTATTATTAATACTTTTGGAAATTTTTATAAGCAGTTTTTTAAAAATATTTCCGGAACTGAGGTTTAAAGGAAAATCATATAAGAGAAAATTATAGATCTTACTTAACTGCAACTTTTAGGTTATGAATTTTTTTTTAATGAAACGAACCAGTGGCGAGATATGATCGATTAAATGTCCGATTTGGAAATTTCCTGGGTATAATAACACTGTAAAAATTTTCAATTTTTTTTTTAAATTCTAAAATACTGACATTTTATGGTTCCTTATGTCACAGTGAAGGCAAATAAATGAAAAATGGCAAAAAATTGGTAACATTAACTATATTTTTAATTTTTCAATTTTTCACAAAATCCGGCAAAAACTGGAAAAAATTTGACATTGCTTTATGTTTTTATTTTTATCTCAGTTATTTGAAGTTTTTAGTAAAAATGTATATAACTAATTAGATAGAGTATAAAATTGTCTAACTTTTAAATAATAAACAATTTTTCGATAGGACGTATACTTTTGGAAATATAGGGCTCTAAACTTGGAAATTTTTATAAGCAGTTTTTTAAAAATATTTCCGGAACTATGAGGTTTAAAGGAAAATCATTTAAGAGAAAATCATAGATATTACTTAACTGCAACTTTTAGGTTATGAAAATTTTTTAATAAAACGAACCAGTCGCGAGATATGATCGATTAAATGTCAGTGTTGGAGATTTCATGGGTATACCCCTGTAAGTGGCGAGATATGAGCGATTTAATGGCATTATTGAAAATTTCATGGGTAAAAATTTTCAAAAAAAATATTTTTTTTTAATTCAAAAATTCTGACATTTTATGGTTCCTTATGTCAAAGTGAAAGCAAATAAATGAAAAAATGGCAAAAAATAGGTAAAATTAACTATATTTTTAATTTTTCAATTTTTCACAAAATCCGGCAAAAAATCGGAAAAAATTTGACACTGCTTTATGTTTTTATTTTTATCTCAGTTATTTGAAGTTTTTAGTAAAAATGTATATAACTAATTAGATAGGGTATAAAATTGTCTAACTTTTAATAATAAACAATTTTTGGATAGGACGTATACTTTTGGAAATATAGGGGTTTAAACTTGGAAATTTTTATAAGCAAATTTTTTAAAATATTTCCGGAACTATCAGGTTTAAAGGAAAATCATATAAGAGAAAATTATAGATCTTACTTAACTGCAACTTTTAGGGTATGAAAATTTTTTAAATAAAACGAACCAGTGGCGAGATATGAGCGATTTAATGGCATAATTGAAAATTTCATGGGTATACCCCTGTAAAAATTTAAAAAAAAATATTTTTTTTAAATTCAAAAATTCTGTCATTTTATGGTTCCTTATGTCAAAGAGGAAGCAAATAAATGAAAAAATGACAAAAAATTGGTAAAATTAACTACATTTTTAATTTTTCAATTTTTCACAAAATCCGGCAAAAAATCGGAAAGAATAATTCTTAATAATACATCGGATATTTGGGATATAACATGTATATTTATTATTTATTATATTATCTGATAGACTAAGCAACATTTGTAACATGTAACTATAATATTTCATTTCTACGCCACTGAGAACTTCCGTACGGGTCTACAATCAACTTTGGCATTACGTGGACATTCAACAGACTCCAGCTCATGCCTTTCAACTACACTTATTGAGTGACAACCTCAGATTGACTCAGCAGCCTTCATTTTTCAATACATGTTACAGTAATATTTAATTTCTACGCCGCTGAAAGCGTCCGCACGGGTCTACAATCAACTTTGGCATCACAGAGGCATTCTTCAAGGCAACACAACAGCCATTATGTAAAGCCGCTTCGTGTAAAGCATCTTTGTATTGGAACCGCTGGCACCTATTAACACACAACACACAAAACCAAAATCCCACAAAAAGCCACACAATTATAAAAACTATTGTTTATAAGAAACACAATCAACGTCCCGCACGACACCTGTCACCTGTCAGCTGTCGTCTGTCATATGTCAACAGTCAGCTGTTGCATAGAAAAAATACCCTCCATAGGTAGAAAATCAGCGCGCGCAGCACGAGGCAGACACGTGACCCTGGTGACGTGGCATCTGTCATAATATACGGGGCGTTTGAGTGTGATTTTTGAGTCCCATAGCGCTATACAGGGCGTTTACAGAAAATAAAGTAGATAGCCGTACGACACCAGGCATCTTGTCATATGTCACCTGTCAACAATCAGCTGTATTTTCTGTAAACGCCCTGTATAGCACGAGGCGCCACGTGACTTTGGTGACGTGGCATCTGTCATAATGTACGGGGTGTTTGAGGGTGATTTTTGTGCCTCACAACGGTATACAATGACATTGAGACCTTACAACGCCTTTTGCCTTCTTAGGGCAGCCGGCGAGGTTTGTGCCTACTCACAAGCCGCGTGTCGTCAGTGCTCATTCAATTGTTGTTAATGGACACTTTATTTTCTTCGTCTTGGCTCTGCCCCCTAGGGCAATTCGCCAATTAATTGTCGCTTAGTAAAAATATTAATTTCTATACCGCTGTGCCGGGCGGACCGGCCGACACCCTCGCCCACAAGTGGCGTCATCCCACGACAACCTATGGAATTACCCAAAACTGTGGCCAAACAGAAAACTGCTTGATGGTGAGCGCAACGTAGTTCGAAGATGGGCCGCTAAGAGTTCCCCGGTTCTTGAGCCGAGGTCTTCAATTAGACTGCTGGCAGCATGCTAGCAGCGCCCCTCACTAAAGCTTGGTGGCCAATCATCGAACTAACCGAAGGTTATCCACTTCGTGCCCACTCGGAGGTCCTCGGTGGCTCTCGGCTGCACGAAACCTTGCTAACGACTGGTGAATAGACCAGCGCTCTGACAATCAGTGCTGCCAGAGCTACCGTTTTTACGGTAGATCTACCGTTTTGACCGTCTACCTACAGTCCTACCGCAGAGACATATAATTCTACCGTAAAATTTAAAACAGAGATAGGTACTAAAATCTAGTACCTTATCAAAGAAAAGTAAAAAAAAAACATGAATCACTCAACAACCGATCGAACTATGAATACCGATTCGATGCCCAATCTCTATAAAGACATCTAACTTCAGATTTCGGATATTCCCAGCTCCTACTTGGTACTGTCAAAGAATATAAAAGGGTATGCTTGCGTTTCATTGGTACAGTAGTAAGTAGGTATAGCCCTGCGACTACGCATTTTGTGTGGTTTGTGAATTTTGTGACTGCTTCGTGACGTTTTAAGACTTTTGGTTATTTTAGATTTGTTAGCAATTTTAATTTACTTTAGTTTATAATAAGTTAAATTTTGATAATCTGTATTATTTTTTTTCCTTTATCCAATTATCGAAACTTCTAACATAATACATGGTACAATTAGTGCGCCTCAAGTATATTTGCATCTTTTTTTAACGTTATAAATGAGGAAAGGAAGATAGAAGGACACTTCTGGTGCACTAATTGTACCAAACGAAAACGCTGTTAGCGATCTTTATAGAAACGTACCAGTCTGATGACGTTTACCGTTGTCTATCCTAAATCTACCGTTTTCTACCGTTTTCTATACGTCGAATCTGCCGCCTGTGTCATTTCAGATCTGGCAGCACTGCTCACAATTGAAAGCGTCCCCAAGCGCGTATACACAAAAAAGTGAGCGGGGCGTTGCCGCTGCCCAGCAACAGCACGGTGCACAGGTTGACCGTGCCTCGTGTCGATCACTGTTAGCGCGCTTTACCTGGAAATTTTTCCGCTGATGATGCAATTTTTTTAGCATATAATATTGTGGTATACGTGACAAGGCTCACGACAGCAACGCCGTTTTGTGTGTGGGGCCACCTGGAGCCGACGACGACGAGCCGTTCCCGATATCGTCGGCTGCGAGTGCACCGGTTACACACGTGATGTATGTTAAATATAAAGAAACCATTTTATTATTATTATTATTATTATTATTATTACTATTATTATTATTATTATTATTATTATAGTATCCACCTAAAATACATAGAACATACCTACTACGTCACGTCTCATCACAGAGGCATTCCGCAGGCTCTAGCCTCACTTTTTCACCCTACACTCAATGAGAGACAACCTCGGATGGACCCAGCAGCCATCATTTTTTAATACACGTAACTGAAAGATTTCATTTCTACGCCACTGAGAACTTCCGTACGGGTCTGCACCCAACTTGGGCATTACGTGGACATTCAACAGGCTCTAGCCCACATTTTACCCTACACTCAATGAGAGACAACCCCGGATAGACTCAGCAACACTGTATTTTTTAATACATGTAACTGAAATATTTATTTTCTACGCCACTGAGAGCTTCCGTACGGGTCTACAATCAACTTTGGCATCAGAGAGGCATTCAACAGACTCTAGCTCACGTTCTAACCCTACAATCAATGAGAGACAACCTAGGATAGACTCAGCAACACTTGATTGGTTAATACATGTAACTGAAATATTTCATTTCTATGCCACTGAGAGCCTCCGTACGGGTCTACAATCAACTTTGGCATTACCTGGACATTCAACAGACTCCAGCTCATGCCTTTCACCTACACTCATTGAGTGACAACCTCAGATTGACTAAGCAGCCTTCATTCTTCAATACATATTAGAATAATATTTAATTTCTACGCCACTGAATGCGTCCGCACGGGTCTACAATCAACTTTGGCATCACAGAGGCATTCTGCAGGCTCTAGCCCACTTTTTCACCATACACTCAATGAGAGACAACCTCGGATTGGCTCAGCAACACTTAATTTTTTAATACATGTAACTGAAATATTTCATTTCTACGCCACTGAGAACTTCCGTACGGGTCTACAATCAACTTTGGCGTTACGTGGACATTCAACAGACTCCAGCTCATGCTTTTCACCTACACTTATTGAGTGACAACCTCAGATTGACTCAGCAGCCTTCATTTTTCAATACATGTTACAGTAATATGTAATTTCTACGCCACTGAAAGCGTCCGCACGGGTCTACAATCAACTTTGGCATCACAGAGTCATTCTGCAGGCTCTAGCCCACTTTTTCACCGTACGCTCAATGAGAGACAACCTCGGATAGACTCAGCAACACTTTATTTGTTAATACATGTAACTGAAATATTTCATTTCTATGCCACTGAGAGCTTCCGTACGGGTCTACAATCAACTTTGGCATTACGTGGATATTTCACATACTCCAGCTCATGCTTTTCACCTACACTCATTGAGTGACAACCTCAAATTGACTCAGCAGCCTTCATTTTTCAATACATGTTAAAGTGATATTTAATTTCTACGCCACTGAATGCGTCCGCACGGGTCTACAATCAACTTTGGCATCACAGAGGCATTCTGCAGGCTCTAGCCAATTTTTCACCATACACTCAATGAGAGACAACCTCGGATAGACTCAGCAACACTTAATTTTTTAATAAATTTAACTGAAATATTTCATTTATACGCCACTGAGGACTTCCGTACGGGTCTACAATCAACTTTGGCATTACGTGGACATTCAACAGGCTCTAGCCCACTTTTTCACCCTACACTCATTGAGTGACAACCTCGGATAGACTCAGCAACACTGTATTTTTTAATACATGTAACTGAAATATTTATTTTCTACGCCACTGAGAGCTTCCGTACGGGTCTACAATCAACTTTGGCATCACAGAGGCATTCTACATTCTTTAGCTCACGTTCTCGCTTTACACTCATTGAGAGAGCCTCGGATAGACCCGGCAACACTTAATTCTTTAATACATGTAACTGAAATATTTCATTTCTACGCCACTGAGAACTTCCGTACGGATCTACAATCAACTTTGGCGTTACGTGGACATTCAACAGACTCCAGCTCATGCTTTTCACCTACACTCATTGAGTGACAACCTCAGATTGCCTCAGCAGCCTTCATTCTTCAATACATGTTAGAGTAATATTTAATTTCTACGCCACTGAAAGCGTCCGCACGGGTCTACAATCAACCTTGGCATGACAGAGGCATTCTGCAGGCTCTAGCCCACTTTTTCATCCTACTCCCAATGAGAGACAACCTCGGATAGACTCAGCTACACTTTATTTGTTAATACATGTAAATGAAATATTTCATTTCTACGCCACTGAGAGCTTCCGTACGGGTCTACAATCAACTTTGGCATTACGTGGACATATCAAAGACTCCAGCTCATGCTTTTCACCTACACTCATTGAGTGACAACCTCAGATTGGCTCAGGTTGGGTTTGATACATGTTACAGTAATAGTGAATTGGTTTCAATACATGTTACAGTAATAGTGAATTTCTACGCCGCTGAAAGCGTCCGCACTTCGCAAACGATACTTGACATACTCCAAATTGACTTCTGTCCAATTACACGAAACTTTCTGGGATATTTTTTGGCGGGTGCAACGAATCGTTGTCGTAGCGCTATTGCTGTTGTTGAGGCGTTCACGTTCAATGCCTAATGTTTTCTCAAACTCCGCTACCCCTGGCAACTTTGGGCTCATCTTGTACTTTCGTCGTCGTTCGCCGCGCTAGTGTTGTTTGAACTTTGACGATGCCACCACGGTGTTGTATTCCTGATTTGTCTGATCGTTGCGAAAACACGCACCGACAATATTTACGATACCTGGATCGAGACCCAGATAGTAACGATAGTCCGTACGTCGTCCTTGATATCCTTGTTCTTCTTCTTGACGCTGCTGCGTCACTGCTTCGTCATCGCCATCATTCCCGGCTTTTTGTTTCTTTTTTTTTTGCGACTTCTCTTACGCGGCACTGCTACTGATGTTGAAGTTTTGTCGCTAGTACCATTGTTTTGTCGGTTTCGCCAACGATTCATTAACAGTGAACAGTATAACATTTGTGGTAAATGATTTGGCTCTGCTCCCTAGGGCAATTCGCCAATTAATTGCCGCTTAGTAAAAATATTAATTTCTATACCGCTGTGCCAGGCGGAACGGCCGACACCCTCACCCACAAGTGGCGCCATCCCACGACAATCTACGGAATTACACAAAACTATGGCCAAACAGAAAACTGCTTGATGGTGAGCGCAACGTAGTTCGAAGATGGGCCGCCAAGAGTTGCCCGGCTCTTGCATCGACTGCTGGCAGCATGCTCGCAGCGCCCCCTCACTAAAGCTTGGCGGCCAATCATCGAACTAACCGAAGATTGTCCACTTCGTGCCTACTCGGAGGTCCTCGGTGGCTCTCGGCCCAATCTTCGGTTAGTTCGAAGATTTTCCGCCAAGCGTTGGTGAGGGGGCGCTGCGAGCGTGCTGGCAATACTGGCAGTGCTGGCAGCTATTTTGCACTCTCACCAAAGTCGAGGCGAAAAAAATCTATTTTGCGTTTTTTTCTCCGCGTCCCCAGCTAGAGTGTAAAATTGCTGCCAGCACTGCCAGTACTGCCAGCATTCTGACCATGCGCACTACGGTCTATATGTATGTAGTAGCATAATAATATTATTTTGATGCACTATGATGTACTATCAGGTTTTTTTTTGGGTGATCGTTGACTAACGGTCGCTGACACGAGAGTTTTAGTTTCAGTTTTAGGGCACAGTTTTGTCAAACTTTAAACGTTCGTTTACGTCCTCCAGTTTATCACACTTGTCGCGACGTCGATGAGAAGCTCGTATCAATTCGCGTAATGCCGGGCGTCTATTCCGGCCAAATTTTTGACTTGTTGCCTTGCTATTTGTACCGCTCGATGTGCGTAGCATGAGGTTTGCGGTATATGTATGTAAATAATAATATTATGTATGGTTTTATATCAATAAAGGTCTATATTATTATTATTACTATTATTAATACAATTGGAAATATAGGGGTCTAAACTTCGAAATTTTTATAAGCAGTTTTTTAAAAATATTTCCGGAACTGAGGTTTAAAGGAAAATCATATAAGAGAAAATTATAGATCTTACTTAACTGCAACTTGTAGGTTATGATTTTTTTTAATAAAGCGAATCAGTCGCGAGATATGATCGATTAAATGTCCGATTTGGAAATTTCATGGGTATAATAACCCTGTAAAAATTTTCAATTTTTTTTTAATTCAAAAATACTGACATTTTATGGTTCCTTATGTTACAGTGAAGGCAAATAAATGAAAAATGGCAAAAAATTGGTAACATTAACTATGTTTTTAATTTTTCAATTTTTCACAAAATCCGGCAAAAAACTGGAAAAAATTTGACACTGCTTTATGTTTTTATTTTTTCTCAGTTATTTGAAGTTTTTAGTAAAAAATGTATATAACTAATTAGATAGAGTATAAAATTGTCTAACTTTTTAATAATAAACAATTTTTCGATAGGACGCATACTTTTGGAAATATAGGGGTTAAAACTTGGAAATTTTTATAAGCAGTTTTTTAAAAATATTTCCGGAACTATTAGGTTTAAAGGAAAATCGTATAAGAGAAAATTATAGATCTTACTTAACTGCAACTTTTAGGTTATGAAAATTTTTTAATAAAACGAACCAGACGCGAGATATGATCGATTAAATGTCAGTGTTGGAGATTTCATGGGTATACCCCTGTAAAAATTTTTAAAATTTTTTTTTTTAAATTCAAAAATTCTGACATTTTATGGTTCCCTATGTCAAAGTGAAAGCAAATAAATGAAAAAATGCCAAAAATTGGTAAAATTAACTATATTCTTAATTTTTCAATTTTTCACAAAATCCGGCAAAAAATCGGAAAAAATTTGACACTGCTTTATGTTTCTATTTTTATCTCAGTTATTTGAAGTTTTTAGTAAAAAATGTATATAACGAATTAGATAGGGTATAAAATTGTCTAACTTTTAATAATAAACAATTTTTCGATAGGACGTATACTTTTGGAAATATAGGGGTTTAAACTTGGAAATTTTTATAAGCAAATTTTTTAAAATATTTCCGGAACTATCAGGTTTAAAAGGAAAATCATATAAGAGAAAATTATAGAACTTACTTAACTGCAACTTTTTGGTTATGAAAATTTTTTAAATAAAACGAACCAGAGGCGAGATATGAGCGATTTAATGGCATAATTGAAAATTTCATGGGTATACCCTTGTAAAAATTTTCAAAAAAAATTCTTTTTTTTTAATTTAAAAATTCTGTCATTTTATGGTTCCTTATGTCAAAGTGGAAGCAAATAAATGAAAAATGGCAAAAAATTGGTAAAATTAACTATATTTTTAATTTTTCAATTTTTCACAAAATCTGGCAAAAAATCGGCCAAGAGTTGCCCGGCTCTTGCATCGACTGCTGGCAGCACGCTCGCAGCGCCCCCTCACTAACGCTTGACGGCCAATCTTCGAACTAACCGAAGGTTTTCCGCTTCGTGTCCACTCGGAGGTCCTCGGTGGCTCTCGGCCCAATCTTCGGTTAGTTCGAAGATTTTCCGCCAAGCGTTGATGAGGGGGCGCTGCGAGCGTGCTGGCAATACTGGCAGTGCTGGCAGCTATTTTGCACTCTCACCTAAGTCGAGGCGAAAAAAATCTATTTTGCGTTTTTTTCTCCGCGTCCCCAGCTAGAGTGTAAAATTGCTGCCAGTACTGCCAGCGTTCTGACCATGCGCACTACGGTCTATATGTATGTAGTAGCATAATAATATTAGTTTAATGCGCTATGATGTACTATCAGGGTTTTTTTTGGGTGATCGTTGACTAACGGTCGCTGACACGAGAGTTTAAGTTTTAGGGGACAGTTTTGGCAAACTTGAAATCGTTCGTTTACGTCCTCCAGCATATCTCACTTGTCGCGACGTCGATGAAAAGCTCGTATCAATTCGCGTAATGCCGGGCGTCTATTCCGGCCAAATTTTTGACTTGTTGCCTTGCTATTTGTACCGCTCGATGTGCGTAGCATGAGGTTTGCGGTATATGTATGTAAATAATAATATTATGTATGTTTTTATATCAATAAAATTCTATATTATTATTATTACAATTATTAATACTTTTGGAAATATGGTGGTCTAAACTTGGAAATTTTTATAAGCAGTTTTTTAAAAATATTTACGGAACTGAGGTTTAAAGGAAAATCATATAAGAGAAAATTATAGATCTTACTTAACTGCAACTTTTAAGTTATGATTTTTTTTAATAAAACGAACCAGTGGCGAGATATGAGCTATTTAATGGCAGAATTGGAAATTTTATGGTACCTGTAAAAATTTTCAATTTTTTTTAGATTCAAAAATACTGACATTTTATGGTTCCTTATGTCACAGTGAAGGCAAATAAATGAAAAATGGTAAAAAATTGGTAACATTAATTGTATTTTTAATTTTTCAATTTTTCACAAAATCCGGCAAAACACTGGAAAAAATTTGACAATGCTTTATGTTTTTATTTTTATCTCAGTTATTTGAAGTTTTTAGTAAAAAATGTATCTAACTAATTAGATAGCGGATAAAATTGTCTAACTTTTTAGTAATAAACAATTTTTCGATAGGACGTATACTTTTGGAAATGTAGGGCTTCAAACTTGGAAATTTTTATAAGCAGTTTTTTAAAAATATTTCCGGAACTATGAGGTTTAAAGGAAAATCATATAAGAGAAAATCATAGATCTTACTTAACTGCAACTTTTAGGTTATGAAAATTTTTTAATAAAACGAACCAGTCGCGAGATATGATCGATTAAATGTCAGTGTTGGAGATTTCATGGGTATACCCTGTAAAAATTTTCAAAAAAATTATTTTTTTTAAATTCAAAAATTCTGACATTTTATGGTTCCTTATGTCAAAGTGAAAGCAAATAAATGAAAAAATGCCAAAAAATTGGTAAAATTAACTATATTTTTAATTTTTCAATTTTTCACAAAATCCGGCAAAAAATCGGAAAAAATTTGACACTGCTTTATGTTTCTATTTTTATCTCAGTTATTTGAAGTTTTTAGTAAAAAATGTATATAACAAATTAGATAGGGTATAAAATTGTCTAACTTTTAATAATAAACAATTTTTGGATAGGACGTATACTTTTGGAAATATAGGGGTTTAAACTTGGAAATTTTTATAAGCAAATTTTTTAAAATATTTCCGGAACTATCAGGTTTAAAGGAAAATCATATAAGAGAAAATTATAGATCTTACTTAACTGCAACTTTTAGGTTATGAAAATTTTATAAATAAAACGAACCAGTGGCGAGATATGAGCGATTTAATGGCATAATTGAAAATTTCATGGGTAAAAATTTTCAAAAAAATTATTTTTTTTAAATTCAAAAATTCTGTCATTTTATGGTTCCTTATGTCAAAGAGGAAGCAAATAAATGAAAAAATGGCAAAAAATTGGTAAAATTAACTATATTTTTAATTTTTCAATTTTTCACAAAATCCGGCAAAAAATCGGAAAGAATAATTCTTAATAATACATCGGATATTTGGGATATAACATGTATATTTATTATTTATTATATTATCTGATAGACTAAGCAACATTTAATTTTTTAATACATATAACTGAAATATTTCATTTCTACGCAACTGAGAACTTCCGTAGGGGTCTACAATCAACTTTGGCATCACAGAGGCATTCTACAGGCTTTAGCTCACATTCTCGCTATACACTCATTGAGAGACAGCCTCGGATAGACCCAGCAACACTTAATTCTTTAATACATGTAACTGAAATATTTCATTTCTACGCCACTGAGAGCTTCCGTACGGGTCTACAATCAACTTTGGCATTACGTGGATATTTCACATACTCCAGCTCATGCTTTTCACCTACACTCATTGAGTGACAACCTCAGATTGACTCAGCGGCCTTCATTTTTCAATACATGTTAAAGTGATATTTAATTTCTACGCCACTGAATGCGTCCGTACGGGTCTACAATCAACTTTGGCGTTACGTGAACATTTCACAGACTCCAGCTCATGCGTTTCACCTACACTCATTGAGTGACAAACTCAGATTGCCTCAACAGCCTTCATTCTTCAATACATGTTACAGTAAGATTTAATTTCTACGCCACTGAAAGCGTCCGCACGGGTCTACAATCAACTTTGGCATGACAGAGGCATTCTGCAGGCTCTAGCCCACTTTTTCATCCTACACCCAATGAGAGACAACCTCGGATAGACTCTGCTACACTTTATTTTTTAATACATGTAAATGAAATATTTCATTTCTACGCCACTGAGAGCTTCCGTACGGGTCTACAATCAACTTTGGCATTACGTGGACATTTCAAAGACTCCAGCTCATGCTTTTCACCTACACTCATTGAGTGACAACCTCAGATTGACTCAGCAGCCTTCATTTTTCAATACATGTTACAGTAATAGTGAATTTCTACGCCACTGAAAGCGTCCGCACGGGTCTACAATCAACTTTGGCATCACAGGGGCATTCTGCAGGCTCTAGCCCACTTTTTCACCCTACACTCAATGAGAGACAACCTCGGATAGACTCAGCAACACTCAATTTTTTAATAAATTTAACTGAAATATTTCATTTATACGCCACTGAGAACTTCCGTACGGGTCTACAATCAACTTCGGCATTACGTGGACATTCAACAGACTCCAGCTCATGATTTTCACCTACACTCATTGAGTGACAACCTCAGATTGACTCTGCAGCCTTCATTTTTCAATACATGTTACAGTAATATTGAATTTCTATGCCACTGAAAGCGTCCGCACGGGTCTACAATCAACTTTGGCATGACAGAGGCATTCTACAGGCTTTAGCTCACGTTCTCGCCCAACACTCATTGAGAGACAGCCTCGGATAGACTCAGCAACACTTAATTTTTTAATACATGTAACTATAATATTTCATTTCTACGCCACTGAGCACTTCCGTACGGGTCTACAATCAACTTTGGCATCACAGAGGCATTCTTCAAGGCAACACAACAGCCATTATGTAAAGCCGCTTCGTGTAAAGCATCTTTGTATTGGAACCGCTGGCACCTATTAACACACAACACACAAAACCAAAATCCCACAAAAAGCCACACAATTATAAAAACTATTGTTTATAAGAAACACAATCAACGACCCGCACGACACCTGTCACCTGTCAGCTGTCGTCTGTCATATGTCAACAGTCAGCTGTTGCATAGAAAAAATATCCTCCATAGGTAGAAAATCAGCGCGCGCAGCACGAGGCAGACACGTGACCCTGGTGACGTGGCATCTGTCATAATATACGGGGTGTTTGAGTGTGATTTTTGAGTCCCATAGCGCTATACAGGGCGTTTACAGAAAATAAAGTAGATTGCCGTACGACACCAGGCATCTTGTCATATGTCACCTGTCAACAATCAGCTGTATTTTCTGTAAACGCCCTGTATAGCACGAGGCGCCACGTGACTTTGGTGACGTGGCATCTGTCATAATGTACGGGGTGTTTGAGGGTGATTTTTGTGCCTCATAACGGTATACAATGACATTGAGACCTTACAACGCCTTTTGCCTTCTTAGGGCAGCCGGCGAGGTTTGTGCCCACTCGCAAGCCGCGTGTCGGCAGTGCTCATCCACTTTTTCATCCTACACCCAAAGAGAGACAACCTCGGATACTCAGCCACACTTGATTTTTTAATACATGTAAATGAAATATTTCATTTCTACGCCACTGAGAGCTTCCGTACGGGTCTACAATCAACTTTGGCATTATGTGGACATCTCAACGAATCCAGTTCATGCTTTTCACCTACACTCATTGAGTGACAACCTCAGATTGACTCAGCAGCCTTCATCTTTCAATGCATGTTACAGTAATAGTGAATTTCTACGCGCCGCTGAAAGCGTCCGCACTTCACAAACGATACTTGACACACTCCAAATTGACTGCTGTCCAATTACACGAAGCTTTCTGGGAGATTGTTTGGCGGGTGCAACCAATCGTTGTCGTAGCGCTATTGCTGTTGTTGAGGCGTTCACATTCAATGCGTAATGTTTTCTCAAACCCCGCTACCCCTGGCAACTTTGGGCTCATCTTGTACTTTCGTCGTCGTTCGCCGCGCCAGTGTTGTTTGAACTTTGACGATGCCACCACGGTGTTGTATTCCTGATTTGTCTGATCGTTGCGAAAACACGCACCGGCAATATTTACGATACCTGGATCGAGACCCAGGTAGTAACGATAGTCCATACGTCGTCCTTGATATCCTTGTTCTTCTTCTTGACGCTGCTGCGTTACTGCTTTTTGTTTCAAATTTTTTTGCGACTTCTCTTACGCGGCACTGCTACTGATGTTGATGTTTTGTCGCTAGTACCATTGTTTTGCCGGTTTCGCCAACGATTCATTAACAGTGAACAGTATAACATTTGTGGTAAATGATTTGGCTCTGCTCCCTAGGGCAATTCGCCAATTAATTGCTGCTTAGTAAAAATATTAATTTCTATACCGCTGTGCCAGGCGGACCGGCTGACACCCTCGCCCACAAGTGGCGCCATCCCACGACCGTCTACGGAATTACACAAAACTATGGCCAAACAGAAAACTGCTTGATGGTGAGCGCAACGTAGTTCGAAGATGGGCCTGCACCGAGGTCTATAATTAGACTGCTGGCAGCACGCTCGCAGCGCCCCCACACTAACGCTTGACGGCCAATCTTCGAACTAACCGAAGGTTATCCACTTCGTGCCCACTCGGAGGTCCTCGGTGGCTCTCGGCCGCACGAAACCTTGCTAACGACTGGTGAATAGACCAGCGTTCTCACACTTGAAAGCGCCCCAAGAGCGTCTACACAAAAAAGTGAGCGGGGCGTTGCCTCTGCCCAGCAACAGCACGGTGCACCTGCACAGCACAGGTGCCTCGTGTCGAGCACTTTTAGCGCGCTTTACCTGGAAATTTTTCCGCTGATGTTGCAATTTTTTTTAGCATGTAATATCGTGGTATACGTGACAAGGCTCACGGCAGCAACACCGTTGTGTGTGTAGGGCCACCTGGAGCCGACGACGACGAGCCGTTCCCGATATCGCCTGCTGCGAGTGCACAGGTTGACCGTACCTCGTGTCGATAAATTTTAGCGCGCTTTACCTGGAATTTTTTCCGCTGATGATGCAATCTTTTTTAATATTGTAGTATACGCGGTAAGACCCTCGACAGCAACACCGTTTCGTGTGTAGGGCTACCTGGAACCGACGACGAGTCGTTCTTGATATCGTCGGCTGCGGGTGCACCGGTTGGCACACGCGATGTATGTTAAATATAAAGAAACTATTTTATTATTATTATTATAGTAACCACCTAAAATACATACAACGTACCCACTAAGTCACGTCTCATCACAGAGGCATTATGCAGGCTCTAGCCTACTTTTTTACCCTACACTCAATGAGAGACAACCTTGGATAGACTCAACAACACTGTATTTTTTAGTACATGTTACAGTAATATTTCATTTCTACGCCACTGAGAGCTTTCGTACGGGTCTACAATCAACTTTGGCATTACGTGGGCATTCCCCAGGCTCTAGCCCACTTTTTCATCCTACACTCATTGAGTGACAACCTCGGATAGACTCAGCAACACTGTATTTTTTAATACATGTAACTGAAATATTTATTTTCTATGGCACTGAGAGCTTCCGTACGGGTCTACAATCAACTTTGGCATCACAGAGGCATTCAACAGACTCTAGCTCACGTTCTAACCCTACAATCAATGAGAGACAACCTCGGATAGACTCAGCAACACTTTATTGGTTAATACATGTAACTGAAATATTTCATTTCTATGCCACTGAGAGCTTCCGTACGGGTCTACAATCAACTTTGGCATTACGTGGACATTCAACAGACTCCAGCTCATGCCTTTCACCCACACTTATTGAGTGACAACCTCAGATTGACTCAGTAGCCTTCATTTTTCAATACATGTTAAAGTAATATTTAATTTCTACGCCACTGAATGCGTCCGCACGGGTCTACAATCAACTTTGGCATCACAGAGGCATTCTGCAGGCTCTAGCCCACTTTCTCACCATACACTCAATGAGAGACAACCTCGGATAGACTCAGCAACACTTAATTTTTAAATAAATTTAACTGAAATATTTCATTTATACGCCACTGAGGATTCCGTACGGGTCTACAATCAACTTTGGCATTACGTGGACATTCAACAGGCTCTAGCCCACTTTTTCACCCTACACTCATTGAGTGACAACCTCGGATAGACTCAGCAACACTGTATTTTTTAATACATGTAACTGAAATATTTATTTTCTACGCCACTGAGAGCTTCCGTACGGGTCTACAATCAACTTTGGCATCACAGAGGCATTCTACAGGCTTTAGCTCACGTTCTCGCTTTACACTCATTGAGAGACAGCCTCGGATAGACCCGGCAACCCTTAATTCTTTAATATATGTAACTGAAATATTTCATTTCTACGCCACTGAGAACTTCCGTACGGGTCTACAAACAACTTTGGCGTTACGTGGACATTCAACAGACTCCAGCTCATGCTTTTCACCTACACTCATCGAGTGACAACCTCAGATTGCCTCAGCAGCCTTCATTCTTCAATACATGTTAGAGTAATATTTAATTTCTACGCCACTGAAAGCGTCCGCACCGGTCTACAATCAACTTTGGCATGACAGAGGCATTCTGCAGGCTCTAGCCCACTTTTTCATCCTACACCCAATGAGAGACAACCTCGGATAGACTCAGCAACACTGTATTTTTTAATACATGTAACTGAAATATTTATTTTCTACGCCACTGAGAACTTCCGTACGGGTCTACAAACAGCTTTGGCATCACAGAGGCATTCTACAGGCTTTAGCTCACGTTCTCGCTTTACACTCATTGAAAGACAGCCTCGGATAGACCCAGAAACACTTAACTCTTTAATACATGTAACTGAAATATTTCATTTCTACGCCACTGAGAACTTCCGTACGGGTCTACAATCAACTTTGGCGTTACGTGGACATTCAACAGACTCCAGCTCATGCTTTTCACCTACACTCATTGAGTGACAACCTCAGATTGCCTCAGCAGCCTTCATTCTTCAATACATGTTAGAGTAATATTTAATTTCTACGTCACTGAAAGCGTCCGCACGGGTCTACAATCAACTTTGGCATGACAGAGGGATTCTGCAGGCTCTAGCCCACTTTTTCATCCTACACCCAATGAGAGACAACCTCGGATAGACTCAGCTACACTTTATTTTTTAATACATGTAAATGAAATATTTCATTTCTACGCCACTGAGAGCTTCCGTACGGGTCTACAATCAACTTTGGCATTATGTGGACATTTCAACGACTCCAGCTCATGCTTTTCACCTACACTCATTGAGTGACAACCTCAGATTGACTCAGCAGCCTTCATCTTTCAATACATGTTACAGTAATAGTGAATTTCTACGCCGCTGAAAGCGTCCGCACTTCGCAAACGATACTTGACATACTCCAAATTGACTCCACCACGGTGTTGTATTCCTGATTTCTCTGATCGTTGCGAAAACGCGCACCGACAATATTTACGATACCTGGATCGAGACCCAGATAGTAACGATAGTCCGTACGTCGTCCTTGATATCCTTGTTCTTCTTCTTGACGCTGCTGCGTCACTGCTTCGTCATCGCCATCATTCCCGGCTTTTTGTTTCAATTTTTTTTTGCGACTTCTCTTACGCGGCACTGCTACTGATGTTGAAGTTTTGCCGCTAGTACCATTGTTTTGTCGGTTTCGCCAACGATTCATTAACAGTGAACAGTATAACATTTGTGGTAAATGATTTGGCTCTGCTTCCTAGGGCAATTCGCCAATTAATTCCCGCTAAGTAAAAATATTAATTTCTATACCGCTGTGCCGGGCGGACCGGCCGACACCCTCGCCCACAAGTGGCGCCATCCCACGACCATCTACGGAATTACACAAAACTATGGCCAAACAGAAAACTGCTTGATGGTGAGCGCAACGTAGTTCGAAGATGGGCCGCCAAGAGTTGCCCGGCTCTTGCATCGACTGCTGGCAGCACGCTCGCAGCGCCCCCTCACTAACGCTTGACGGCCAATCTTCGAACTAACCGAAGGTTTTCCGCTTCGTGCCCACTCGGAGGTCCTCGGTGGCTCTCGGCCCAATCTTCGGTTAGTTCGAAGATTTTCCGCCAAGCGTTGATGAGGGGGCGCTGCGAGCGTGCTGGCAATACTGGCAGCTATTTTGCACTCTCACCTAAGTCGAGGCGAAAAAAATCTATTTTGCGTTTTTTTCTCCGCGTCCCCAGCTAGAGTGTAAAATTGCTGCCAGCACTGCCAGTACTGCCAGCGTTCTGACCATGCGCACTACGGTCTATATGTATGTAGTAGCATAATAATATTAGTTTAATGCGCTATGATGTACTATCAGGGTTTTTTTTGGGTGATCGTTGACTAACGGTCGCTGACACGAGAGTTTAAGTTTTAGGGGACAGTTTTGGCAAACTTGAAATCGTTCGTTTACGTCCTCCAGTATATCTCACTTGTCGCGACGTCGATGAAAAGCTCGTATCAATTCGCGTAATGCCGGGCGTCTATTCCGGCCAAATTTTTGACTTGTTGCCTTGCTATTTGTACCGCTCGATGTGCGTAGCATGAGGTTTGCGGTATATGTATGTAAATAATAATATTATGTATGTTTTTATATCAATAAAATTCTATATTATTATTATTACAATTATTAATACTTTTGGAAATATGGGGGTCTAAACTTGGAAATTTTTATAAGCAGTTTTTTAAAAATATTTACGGAACTGAGGTTTAAAGGAAAATCATATAAGAGAAAATTATAGATCTTACTTAACTGCAACTTTTAAGTTATGATTTTTTTAAATAAAACGAACCAGTGGCGAGATATGAGCTATTTAATGGCAGAATTGGAAATTTTATGGGTATAATAAACCTGTACAAATTTTCAATTTTTTTTTAATTCAAAAATACTGACATTTTATGGTTCCTTATGTCACAGTGAAGGCAAATGTATGAAAAATGGTAAAAAATTGGTAACATTAATTGTATTTTTAATTTTTCAATTTTTCACAAAATCCGGCAAAACACTGGAAAAAATTTGACAATGCTTTATGTTTTTATTTTTATCTCAGTTATTTGAAGTTTTTAGTAAAAAATGTATCTAACTAATTAGATAGCGTATAAAATTGTCTAACTTTTTAGTAATAAACAATTTTTCGATAGGACGTATACTTTTGGACATGTAGGGCTTCAAACTTGGAAATTTTTATAAGCAGTTTTTTAAAAATATTTCCGGAACTATGAGGTTTAAAGGAAAATCATATAAGAGAAAATCATAGATCTTACTTAACTGCAACTTTTAGGTTATGAAAATTTTTTAATAAAACGAACCAGTCGCGAGATATGATCGATTAAATGTCAGTGTTGGAGATTTCATGGGTATACCCTGTAAAAATTTTCAAAAAAATTATTTTTTTTAAATTCAAAAATTCTGACATTTTATGGTTCCTTATGTCAAAGTGAAAGCAAATAAATGAAAAATGCCAAAAAATTGGTAAAATTAACTATATTTTTAATTTTTCACAAAATCCGGCAAAAAATCGGAAAAAATTTGACACTGCTTTATGTTTCTATTTTTATCTCAGTTATTTGAAGTTTTTAGTAAAAAATGTATATAACAAATTAGATAGGGTATAAAATTGTCTAACTTTTAATAATAAACAATTTTTGGATAGGACGTATACTTTTGGAAATATAGGGGTTTAAACTTGGAAATTTTTATAAGCAAATTTTTTAAAATATTTCCGGAACTATCAGGTTTAAAGGAAAATCATATAAGAAAAAATTATAGATCTTACTTAACTGCAACTTTTAGGTTATGAAAATTTTTTAAATAAAACGAACCAGTGGCGAGATATGAGCGATTTAATGGCATAATTGAAAATTTCATGGGTAAAAATTTTCAAAAAAATTATTTTTTTTAAATTCAAAAATTCTGTCATTTTATGGTTCCTTATGTCAAAGAGGAAGCAAATAAATGAAAAAATGGCAAAAAATTGGTAAAATTAACTATATTTTTAATTTTTCAATTTTTCACAAAATCCGGCAAAAAATCGGAAAGAATAATTCTTAATAATACATCGGATATTTGGGATATAACATGTATATTTATTATTTATTATATTATCTGATAGACTAAGCAACATTTAATTTTTTAATACATGTAACTGAAATATTTCATTTCTACGCAACTGAGAACTTCCGTACGGGTCTACAATCAACTTTGGCATCACAGAGACATTCTACAGGCTTTAGCTCACGTTCTCGCTTTACACTCATTGAGAGACAGCCTCGGATAGACCCAGCAACACTTAATTCTTTAATACATGTAACTGAAATATTTCATTTCTACGCCACTGAGAGCTTCCGTACGGGTCTACAATCAACTTTGGCATTACGTGGATATTTCACATACTCCAGCTCATGCTTTTCACCTACACTCATTGAGTGACAACCTCCGATTGACTCAGCAGCCTTCATCTTTCAATACATGTTACAGTAATAGTGAATTTCTACGCCGCTGAAAGCGTCCGCACTTCGCAAACGATACTTGACATACTCCAAATTGACTTCTGTCCAATTACACGAAACTTTCTGGGATATTGTTTGGCGGGTGCAACCAATCGTTGTCGTAGCGCTATTGCTGTTGTTGAGGCGTTCACGTTCAATGCGTAATGTTTTCTCAAACTCCGCTACCCCTGGTAACTTTGGGCTCATCTTGTACTTTCGTCGTCGTTCGCCGCGCCAGTGTTGTTTGAACTTTGACGATGCCACCACGGTGTTGTATTCCTGATTTGTCTGATCGTTGCGAAAACACGCACCGACAATATTTACGATACCTGAATCGAGACCCAGATAGTAACGATAGTCCGTACGTTGTCCTTGATATCCTTGTTCTTCTTCTTGACGCTGCTGCGTCACTGCTTCGTCATCGCCATCATTCCCGGCTTTTTGTTTCAATTTTTTTTGCGACTTCTCTTACGCGGCACTGCTACTGATGTTGAAGTTTTGTCGCTAGTACCATTGATTTGTCGGTTTCGCCAACGATTCATTAACAGTGAACAGTATAACATTTGTGGTAAATGATTTGGCTCTGCTCCCTAGGGCAATTCGCCAATTAATTGCCGCTTAGTAAAAATATTAATTTCTATACCGCTGTGCCAGGCGGACCGGCCGACACCCTCGCCCACAACCATCTACGGAATTACACAAAACTATGGCCAAACAGAAAACTGCTTGATGGTGAGCGCAACGTAGTTCGAAGATGGGCCGCCAAGAGTTGCCCGGCTCTTGCATCGACTGCTGGCAGCACGCTCGCAGCGCCCCCTCACTAACGCTTGACGGCCAATCTTCGAACTAACCGAAGGTTTTCCGCTTCGTGCCCACTCGGAGGTCCTCGGTGCCTCTCGGCCCAATCTTCGGTTAGTTCGAAGATTTTCCGCCAAGGGTTGATGAGGGGGCGCTGCGAGCGTGCTGGCAATACTGGCAGTGCTGGCAGCTATTTTGCACTCTCACCAAAGTCGAGGCGAAAAAATCTATTTTGCGTCTTTTTCTCCGCGTCCCCAGCTAGAGTGTAAAATTGCTGCCAGCACTGCCAGCATTCTGACCATGCGCACTGCGGTCTATATGTATGTAGTAGCATAATAATATTATTTTAATGCGCTATGATGTACTATCAGGGTTTTTTTTGGGTGATCGTTGACTAACGGTCGCTGACACGAGAGTTTAAGTTTTAGGGGACAGTTTTGGCAAACTTGAAATCGTTCGTTTACGTCCTTCAGTATATCTCACTTGTCGCGACGTCGATGAAAAGCTCGTATCAATTCGCGTAATGCCGGGCGTCTATTCCGGCCAAATTTTTGACTTGTTGTCTTGCTATTTGTACCGCTCGATATGCGTAGCATGAGGTTTGCGGTATATGTATGTAAATAATAATATTATGTATGTTTTTATATCAATAAAAGTCTATATTATTATTATTACTATTATTAATACTTTTGGAAATTTTTATAAGCAGTTTTTTAAAAATATTTCCGGAACTGAGGTTTAAAGGAAAATCATATAAGAGAAAATTATAGATCTTACTTAACTGCAACTTTTAGGTTATGAATTTTTTTTTAATGAAACGAACCAGTGGCGAGATATGATCGATTAAATGTCCGATTTGGAAATTTCCTGGGTATAATAACACTGTAAAAATTTTCAATTTTTTTTTTAAATTCTAAAATACTGACATTTTATGGTTCCTTATGTCACAGTGAAGGCAAATAAATGAAAAATGGCAAAAAATTGGTAACATTAACTATATTTTTAATTTTTCAATTTTTCACAAAATCCGGCAAAAACTGGAAAAAATTTGACATTGCTTTATGTTTTTATTTTTATCTCAGTTATTTGAAGTTTTTAGTAAAAATGTATATAACTAATTAGATAGAGTATAAAATTGTCTAACTTTTAAATAATAAACAATTTTTCGATAGGACGTATACTTTTGGAAATATAGGGCTCTAAACTTGGAAATTTTTATAAGCAGTTTTTTAAAAATATTTCCGGAACTATGAGGTTTAAAGGAAAATCATTTAAGAGAAAATCATAGATATTACTTAACTGCAACTTTTAGGTTATGAAAATTTTTTAATAAAACGAACCAGTCGCGAGATATGATCGATTAAATGTCAGTGTTGGAGATTTCATGGGTATACCCCTGTAAGTGGCGAGATATGAGCGATTTAATGGCATAATTGAAAATTTCATGGGTAAAAATTTTCAAAAAAAATATTTTTTTTTAATTCAAAAATTCTGACATTTTATGGTTCCTTATGTCAAAGTGAAAGCAAATAAATGAAAAAATGGCAAAAAATAGGTAAAATTAACTATATTTTTAATTTTTCAATTTTTCACAAAATCCGGCAAAAAATCGGAAAAAATTTGACACTGCTTTATGTTTTTATTTTTATCTCAGTTATTTGAAGTTTTTAGTAAAAATGTATATAACTAATTAGATAGGGTATAAAATTGTCTAACTTTTAATAATAAACAATTTTTGGATAGGACGTATACTTTTGGAAATATAGGGGTTTAAACTTGGAAATTTTTATAAGCAAATTTTTTAAAATATTTCCGGAACTATCAGGTTTAAAGGAAAATCATATAAGAGAAAATTATAGATCTTACTTAACTGCAACTTTTAGGGTATGAAAATTTTTTAAATAAAACGAACCAGTGGCGAGATATGAGCGATTTAATGGCATAATTGAAAATTTCATGGGTATACCCCTGTAAAAATTTAAAAAAATTTTTTTTTTTTAAATTCAAAAATTCTGTCATTTTATGGTTCCTTATGTCAAAGAGGAAGCAAATAAATGAAAAAATGACAAAAAATTGGTAAAATTAACTACATTTTTAATTTTTCAATTTTTCACAAAATCCGGCAAAAAATCGGAAAGAATAATTCTTAATAATACATCGGATATTTGGGATATAACATGTATATTTATTATTTATTATATTATCTGATAGACTAAGCAACATTTGTAACATGTAACTATAATATTTCATTTCTACGCCACTGAGAACTTCCGTACGGGTCTACAATCAACTTTGGCATTACGTGGACATTCAACAGACTCCAGCTCATGCCTTTCAACTACACTTATTGAGTGACAACCTCAGATTGACTCAGCAGCCTTCATTTTTCAATACATGTTACAGTAATATTTAATTTCTACGCCGCTGAAAGCGTCCGCACGGGTCTACAATCAACTTTGGCATCACAGAGGCATTCTTCAAGGCAACACAACAGCCATTATGTAAAGCCGCTTCGTGTAAAGCATCTTTGTATTGGAACCGCTGGCACCTATTAACACACAACACACAAAACCAAAATCCCACAAAAAGCCACACAATTATAAAAACTATTGTTTATAAGAAACACAATCAACGTCCCGCACGACACCTGTCACCTGTCAGCTGTCGTCTGTCATATGTCAACAGTCAGCTATTGCATAGAAAAAATACCCTCCATAGGTAGAAAATCAGCGCGCGCAGCACGAGGCAGACACGTGACCCTGGTGACGTGGCATCTGTCATAATATACGGGGTGTTTGAGTGTGATTTTTGAGTCCCATAGCGCTATACAGGGCGTTTACAGAAAATAAAGTAGATAGCCGTACGACACCAGGCATCTTGTCATATGTCACCTGTCAACAATCAGCTGTATTTTCTGTAAACGCCCTGTATAGCACGAGGCGCCACGTGACTTTGGTGACGTGGCATCTGTCATAATGTACGGGGTGTTTGAGGGTGATTTTTGTGCCTCACAACGGTATACAATGACATTGAGACCTTACAACGCCTTTTGCCTTCTTAGGGCAGCCGGCGAGGTTTGTGCCTACTCACAAGCCGCGTGTCGTCAGTGCTCATTCAATTGTTGTTAATGGACACTTTATTTTCTTCGTCTTGGCTCTGCCCCCTAGGGCAATTCGCCAATTAATTGCCGCTTAGTAAAAATATTAATTTCTATACCGCTGTGCCGGGCGGACCGGCCGACACCCTCGCCCACAAGTGGCGTCATCCCACGACAACCTATGGAATTACCCAAAACTGTGGCCAAACAGAAAACTGCTTGATGGTGAGCGCAACGTAGTTCGAAGATGGGCCGCTAAGAGTTCCCCGGTTCTTGAGCCGAGGTCTTCAATTAGACTGCTGGCAGCATGCTAGCAGCGCCCCTCACTAAAGCTTGGTGGCCAATCATCGAACTAACCGAAGGTTATCCACTTCGTGCCCACTCGGAGGTCCTCGGTGGCTCTCGGCTGCACGAAACCTTGCTAACGACTGGTGAATAGACCAGCGCTCTGACAATCAGTGCTGCCAGAGCTACCGTTTTTACGGTAGATCTACCGTTTTGACCGTCTACCTACAGTCCTACCGCAGAGACATATAATTCTACCGTAAAATTTAAAACAGAGATAGGTACTAAAATCTAGTACCTTATCTAAGAAAAGTAAAAAAAAAACATGAATCACTCAACAACCGATCGAACTATGAATACCGATTCGATGCCCAATCTCTATAAAGACATCTAACTTCAGATTTCGGATATTCCCAGCTCCTACTTGGTACTGTCAAAGAATATAAAAGGGTATGCTTGCGTTTCATTGGTACAGTAGTAAGTAGGTATAGCCCCGCGACTACGCATTTTGTGTGGTTTGTGAATTTTGTGACTGCTTCGTGACGTTTTAAGACTTTTGGTTATTTTAGATTTGTTAGCAATTTTAATTTACTTTAGTTTATAATAAGTTAAATTTTGATAATCTGTATTATTTTTTTTCCTTTATCCAATTATCGAAACTTCTAACATAATACATGGTACAATTAGTGCGCCTCAAGTATATTTGCATCTTTTTTTAACGTTATAAATGAGGAAAGGAAGATAGAAGGACACTTCTGGTGCACTAATTGTACCAAACGAAAACGCTGTTAGCGATCTTTATAGAAACGTACCAGTCTGATGACGTTTACCGTTGTCTATCCTAAATCTACCGTTTTCTACCGTTTTCTATACGTCGAATCTACCGCCTGTGTCATTTCAGATCTGGCAGCACTGCTCACAATTGAAAGCGTCCCCAAGCGCGTATACACAAAAAAGTGAGCGGGGCGTTGCCGCTGCCCAGCAACAGCACGGTGCACAGGTTGACCGTGCCTCGTGTCGATCACTGTTAGCGCGCTTTACCTGGAAATTTTTCCGCTGATGATGCAATTTTTTTAGCATATAATATTGTGGTATACGTGACAAGGCTCACGACAGCAACGCCGTTTTGTGTGTGGGGCCACCTGGAGCCGACGACGACGAGCCGTTCCCGATATCGTCGGCTGCGAGTGCACCGGTTACACACGTGATGTATGTTAAATATAAAGAAACCATTTTATTATTATTATTATTATTATTATTATTATTACTATTATTATTATTATTATTATTATAGTATCCACCTAAAATACATAGAACATACCTACTACGTCACGTCTCATCACAGAGGCATTCCGCAGGCTCTAGCCTCACTTTTTCACCCTACACTCAATGAGAGACAACCTCGGATGGACCCAGCAGCCATCATTTTTTAATACACGTAACTGAAAGATTTCATTTCTACGCCACTGAGAACTTCCGTACGGGTCTGCAACCAACTTGGGCATTACGTGGACATTCAACAGGCTCTAGCCCACATTTTACCCTACACTCAATGAGAGACAACCTCGGATAGACTCAGCAACACTGTATTTTTTAATACATGTAACTGAAATATTTATTTTCTACGCCACTGAGAGCTTCCGTACGGGTCTATAATCAACTTTGGCATCAGAGAGGCATTCAACAGACTCTAGCTCACGTTCTAACCCTACAATCAATGAGAGACAACCTAGGATAGACTCAGCAACACTTGATTGGTTAATACATGTAACTGAAATATTTCATTTCTATGCCACTGAGAGCCTCCGTACGGGTCTACAATCAACTTTGGCATTACCTGGACATTCAACAGACTCCAGCTCATGCCTTTCACCTACACTCATTGAGTGACAACCTCAGATTGACTAAGCAGCCTTCATTCTTCAATACATATTAGAATAATATTTAATTTCTACGCCACTGAATGCGTCCGCACGGGTCTACAATCAACTTTGGCATCACAGAGGCATTCTGCAGGCTCTAGCCCACTTTTTCACCATACACTCAATGAGAGAAAACCTCGGATTGGCTCAGCAACACTTAATTTTTTAATACATGTAACTGAAATATTTCATTTCTACGCCACTGAGAACTTCCGTACGGGTCTACAATCAACTTTGGCGTTACGTGGACATTCAACAGACTCCAGCTCATGCTTTTCACCTACACTTATTGAGTGACAACCTCAGATTGACTCAGCAGCCTTCATTTTTCAATACATGTTACAGTAATATTTAATTTCTACGCCACTGAAAGCGTCCGCACGGGTCTACAATCAACTTTGGCATCACAGAGTCATTCTGCAGGCTCTAGCCCACTTTTTCACCGTACGCTCAATGAGAGACAACCTCGGATAGACTCAGCAACACTTTATTTGTTAATACATGTAACTGAAATATTTCATTTCTATGCCACTGAGAGCTTCCGTACGGGTCTACAATCAACTTTGGCATTACGTGGATATTTCACATACTCCAGCTCATGCTTTTCACCTACACTCATTGAGTGACAACCTCAAATTGACTCAGCAGCCTTCATTTTTCAATACATGTTAAAGTGATATTTAATTTCTACGCCACTGAATGCGTCCGCACGGGTCTACAATCAACTTTGGCATCACAGAGGCATTCTGCAGGCTCTAGCCAATTTTTCACCATACACTCAATGAGAGACAACCTCGGATAGACTCAGCAACACTTAATTTTTTAATAAATTTAACTGAAATATTTCATTTATACGCCACTGAGGACTTCCGTACGGGTCTACAATCAACTTTGGCGTTACGTGGACATTCAACAGGCTCTAGCCCACTTTTTCACCCTACACTCATTGAGTGACAACCTCGGATAGACTCAGCAACACTGTATTTTTTAATACATGTAACTGAAATATTTATTTTCTACGCCACTGAGAGCTTCCGTACGGGTCTACAATCAACTTTGGCATCACAGAGGCATTCTACATTCTTTAGCTCACGTTCTCGCTTTACACTCATTGAGAGAGCCTCGGATAGACCCGGCAACACTTAATTCTTTAATACATGTAACTGAAATATTTCATTTCTACGCCACTGAGAACTTCCGTACGGATCTACAATCAACTTTGGCGTTACGTGGACATTCAACAGACTCCAGCTCATGCTTTTCACCTACACTCATTGAGTGACAACCTCAGATTGCCTCAGCAGCCTTCATTCTTCAATACATGTTAGAGTAATATTTAATTTCTACGCCACTGAAAGCGTCCGCACGGGTCTACAATCAACCTTGGCATGACAGAGGCATTCTGCAGGCTCTAGCACACTTTTTCATCCTACTCCCAATGAGAGACAACCTCGGATAGACTCAGCTACACTTTATTTTTTAATACATGTAAATGAAATATTTCATTTCTACGCCACTGAGAGCTTCCGTACGGGTCTACAATCAACTTTGGCATTACGTGGACATATCAAAGACTCCAGCTCATGCTTTTCACCTACACTCATTGAGTGACAACCTCAGATTGGCTCAGCAGCCTTCATCTTTCAATACATGTTACAGTAATAGTGAATTTCTACGCCGCTGAAAGCGTCCGCACTTCGCAAACGATACTTGACATACTCCAAATTGACTTCTGTCCAATTACACGAAACTTTCTGGGATATTGTTTGGCGGGTGCAACGAATCGTTGTCGTAGCGCTATTGCTGTTGTTGAGGCGTTCACGTTCAATGCCTAATGTTTTCTCAAACTCCGCTACCCCTGGCAACTTTGGGCTCATCTTGTACTTTCGTCGTCGTTCGCCGCGCTAGTGTTGTTTGAACTTTGACGATGCCACCACGGTGTTGTATTCCTGATTTGTCTGATCGTTGCGAAAACACGCACCGACAATATTTACGATACCTGGATCGAGACCCAGATAGTAACGATAGTCCGTACGTCGTCCTTGATATCCTTGTTCTTCTTCTTGACGCTGCTGCGTCACTGCTTCGTCATCGCCATCATTCCCGGCTTTTTGTTTCTTTTTTTTTGCGACTTCTCTTACGCGGCACTGCTACTGATGTTGAAGTTTTGTCGCTAGTACCATTGTTTTGTCGGTTTCGCCAACGATTCATTAACAGTGAACAGTATAACATTTGTGGTAAATGATTTGGCTCTGCTCCCTAGGGCAATTCGCCAATTAATTGCCGCTTAGTAAAAATATTAATTTCTATACCGCTGTGAAAGGCGGAACGGCCGACACCCTCACCCACAAGTGGCGCCATCCCACGACAATCTACGGAATTACACAAAACTATGGCCAAACAGAAAACTGCTTGATGGTGAGCGCAACGTAGTTCGAAGATGGGCCGCCAAGAGTTGCCCGGCTCTTGCATCGACTGCTGGCAGCATGCTCGCAGCGCCCCCTCACTAAAGCTTGGCGGCCAATCATCGAACTAACCGAAGATTGTCCACTTCGTGCCTACTCGGAGGTCCTCGGTGGCTCTCGGCCCAATCTTCGGTTAGTTCGAAGATTTTCCGCCAAGCGTTGGTGAGGGGGCGCTGCGAGCGTGCTGGCAATACTGGCAGTGCTGGCAGCTATTTTGCACTCTCACCAAAGTCGAGGCGAAAAAAATCTATTTTGCGTTTTTTTCTCCGCGTCCCCAGCTAGAGTGTAAAATTGCTGCCAGCACTGCCAGTACTGCCAGCATTCTGACCATGCGCACTACGGTCTATATGTATGTAGTAGCATAATAATATTATTTTGATGCACTATGATGTACTATCAGGTTTTTTTTTTGGGTGATCGTTGACTAACGGTCGCTGACACGAGAGTTTTAGTTTCAGTTTTAGGGCACAGTTTTGTCAAACTTTAAACGTTCGTTTACGTCCTCCAGTTTATCACACTTGTCGCGACGTCGATGAGAAGCTCGTATCAATTCGCGTAATGCCGGGCGTCTATTCCGGCCAAATTTTTGACTTGTTGCCTTGCTATTTGTACCGCTCGATGTGCGTAGCATGAGGTTTGCGGTATATGTATGTAAATAATAATATTATGTATGGTTTTATATCAATAAAGGTCTATATTATTATTATTACTATTATTAATACAATTGGAAATATAGGGTGTTACGGTTTGTTTTGTCATACGAAATTAAAGTATTATTATTATAGCAGTTGCAACAATTAGTTGAGCTTTAAGACTTCGACCTACCTTTTTGAATATATTCCCTTATTCCTTGAACGTTTTATTTTGATTTGTTTTCCATTTAGTCAAAATCTTTCCTAACCTCGAATTTAATTTTTACAAATTTTCCGTCACTAGTCTGTCTTGGATCCAGCCTTGTTTTCCCTCTTTCTGTATAGTTAATCCCTAAGGAAATATGTCTGAATTTGGCCCTAAAAACTATAGTTGCCAATAAATATAAATTAGAATTTGTTTACCCTGACAAACGTGAAACGTCATTTTTGACATTTGAATCGGCCGTAATTATTTTCTGTCGAGCCTGTTGCATACATCTTAGTTTTCTGTCCTGAGCCGCCCTCTGTGACTGTTGTTGGAAAACGTCGAAGCCAGGAACGATGGGATCTGCGTTCTGAGTTCTAGGTCCCTTGATTTTAAAGGGTTCTAATGTTGATCCACGCCTACATGTATTCCTGGTTGACGAAAATCATAAGTTGTTTCCAATAATTGTACAAAGTATAATGAATTGTACAAACTATTAATGAATGTCGGTTTATGGACATGGAAACACGTATTTAATTGTTAGTTTTGTTGGTATATTGCCGGTGTTCATTGGTTGGGTTAATTTTACTGGCAGAACATCGTGACAATGCATTGAGGGGAATACCATGGAACTAAAGCCTTCGAAAATGTACCTAATTGAGTACCAAAGTGTACTTACAAACAACCCCTTGTGACGTCGCTTTGCAAGGAAAAAAAATCGATATTGGAATTTTTCGTCAAGGATTGGGTGTGGAGAGGTTCTTTTCACAAACTGATCGCGTCGTCGACTGTATCGTATTCTAAAGTCTTTAGAAAGACACCCAAAATTGGGATCCGTGAATGCGGTACAACTAATTTCTTTTACGTTGTTTTGTTGTTTGCCATTTTGGCGTTACGTTGTTGGTCCAGTGAGGCCGTTTTAGTTGTTTTTGTAGAAGAAATTCGACATCTCTTCGTCGGTTTTTACGACGACAGCGGACATGTGGACTTAGACCCGACCCGAGATCGACAGGGTCTTTCTGCTGGGAGACAGCACTTCTTTCTGCTGGGAGACAGCACTTCTTTCTTTTTACTGGGAGACAACCCCACCACGTCTTTTCTTTTGCTGGGGAACAATCCTTTTTACTGGGAGACTCCAAGCATCTTTTGCTGGGAGACAGCAAACCTTTCACTGGAGGACACCGATCCTTCTTTTGTGGCTGGGAGACATCTCCAGTCTTTCATCGTGCTGTGAGTCAGCTAAGCTGCCTAGGCCAGTTCAGCATTGACCTGAGACACCGTCAACAGGGGACGAACCCCTTCAGGCAACTTTTTTTTTAATTTTATAATTGGCGTTACCTATTTTTCTTGATAACAAATTTGTTCGATCTCGACTTTAACCATGGTTGACATTATTTAATTTAAGCGGATTAGTACCTTAACTTTCTTTTATTTTATTTCCCCCTCAGGGTTTGAACTTAGTTACTACAAAACCGGTCATGAGACCTACAAATTGTTATAATAATAACCATAATACCAATAATAATGGTAATAACATTAATAATTTTATTTAATAATAATAATACCTAATAATTTCACTGTATCGAATTTCACAAAAGGACAAAATACACTGATGTGTTATCAAAATTTTTGCCCTAACGAATCTGTAATATATTAGTAAATTTGTTTTTAATGGTAGTGTTTTATTTGCCTCACCAGACAGCGCAGTTTCTTGGATTTTTTTTTTTTTGGATAATATGGTAACTATATGTGAGTGAGTGAGCTGAAAGCGAGATCCCAATACTATCTAGGAGGGTTTCTGTTTTTCACTCGGCATTAAAAACAGTGGCGCCCTTATTAAACCCCCTCTCTCTCCGGCATTGGAGCTAGGGCATTTTTTTTGGCACGCATGCGCAAGCCTCTCGCATTCAACTCAACTCTTTACGTGAGTTAATTTTGTAAATTCTCAATATTTATTTTTTTTTTTTTTTTTTTTTTTAATTTTTACCGAACTTTGAATTTTTATTTATGAAGGGTAAGTAGAAGTAAAATTCTTCTTCTGTGCGGAAAAGAGCGTGGCAAATTTTGGCGCCCAACGTGGGGCATTCAAGCAAAAAGAAACTGCGTTTGGTGAGACCAGATAGAGCACTTTGGTACTAACATTATCAAAATTTTTTTTTAAATTTTTCATTTATCGATTTTTGCGCTTCTGATATGTTGTCTTACCTCTGATGAGATTTTTTGCTGATAATGCAATATTTTTTTTTGCGGCCTACCTATTGTTTTGTAGTAGCCATCAGAACTTCGCTGTTCTGACGGGTTTTCGTTATTCTTTCTGTTAGGACATCGCTGTCCTAACCGGTTTATTTTATTTTTAAATCTTTTTGGTGAAGTTTAATTAGTGAAAATTATCTGAAAATTTAGTTGTGCAAATTATTTGCAGTTTACAGTGTCAAGTGCAATCAGTGTTAATATTTTACTGATTTTTCTTTAAATTTATTTTTGTTTGTGTATTATTTGACTCGTAATAAGTTACGATGGATTACAGTATGAGAGTGCATTACCTTAGAAAGGATATGCTCATTTATGAGTTGCAAGTTCGTGGCATTCCAGCTGATGAAACGAAAACTGTCGAGAGCCTTCGTGCATCTTTACGCCCATTGTTGCAGATGGAGAAAGTTAGTAAGTCTATAAGTCACCCTCCCTATAATATGGATTTTGCTGAAGAAAGAGCTTATGTGGCGACTAACTTGAGGAAGACTAAATTGGCGATTAAGTCCGTTACTGGAGAAAAAGCCAAGACCAAATTTGAACGTCTACAGACACACTTGGTCCATCTTCTCAACCGAATTGATCGTGTACCAGTTAACCAACTGTCGTCAGAGGATGCTGACGCACGAGCAATATTAATTGCAGAAACCTTATCTGCTCTGGACGAGCTAGAGCAAGTATCCAGACGAGATCCTAACATTGAGTGTCTTATTGGATGCAGCACGCTCGGGATGTTCTGATTCTGATGATTCGTCAGAAGATGAAGTGCCTAGACCAACTCAACATGGTTCAACCCCAAATAGACAGCCAGTGTCGAACTTCAAGGCACTACGTATTGAAAAATGGGGCCTTCAATTTACAGGAGATCCCAAGGGTATGTCAGTCCATGGATTCTTGGAGAGAGTAAACGAGCTGAGATTGGCTCGTAATGTATCAGAAAGAGAACTGTTTGAGTCTGCCATAGATTTATTTGAAGGCAAGGCATTGAATTGGTTTAGAGCGAACCGTTCCCGGTTTAACAACTGGAGAGAACTAGCTGAACTGCTTTGCAGACACTTTGAACCACCAGATTATCGTGCTCGACTCTTTAAAGAAATGCTCGAGAGGACTCAAGATCCATCAGAAAGCATAGTGGACTATCTTTCAAGCATGCAGGCTCTGTTTCGGCGTTATGGTTCCCTCAGTGAGGATGCAAAGTTGGACATGATAACTAGGAATTTAGCTCCATTTTACACCACTCAGTTACCCATAGTGAACTCATTGGAAGAATTAGAGGAGCAGTGCCTGGTTTTAGAAGCCAAGAAATACCGTGCAGAACATTATGTACCGCCATCTCGGAAGCGACAAGGATTTGTAGAACCTGATTTCGCCTTCGTCTCAGATATGCAAGAAGCCTTACCTCCAACTAAGGTCAATGAAGTGAGACATGTCAACCCTCCTACTACCAGTAGAGGTCCTAGAGAATTAGTCTGTTGGAATTGTCAACAAACTGGACATTTTAATCGAGATTGTCAAAGCCCAAGAAAAACACACTGTTATCGTTGTGGAACACCTAATGTCACCGTAAGATCTTGCCCAAAATGTGCTAATTCGGGAAACGCTTCCCGGGGGAATCAATAGGTCGTACGATTTCTCCCAATACCAAGCGTGTAACGACCAATGATTTCGATTTTTCATCCAAAATTCTTCTAGATTTCATCATTAGTCACGCACGAGGAGATCAACGTCCATATTTGGAAGTTTCTGTCATAGGCACACCTATACGAGGTTTGCTGGATTCTGGTGCCACTCGAACACTTGTTGGCCTTCCTGGATATGAGTTGCTACGGACTTTGGGACTACAACTTTTAGGTAAAGAAACAAGATGTACAGTTGCTAATGGAGAGAGCTGTTCTGCTATTGGTTACATGCAAGTACCGTTTAGTTTAATGGGAAAAACCCGCATGATAGATGTGTTAGTCCTGCCTGCACTGGCTCATACCTTAATTTTGGGAGTCGATTTCTGGAAGAGCATGGGGATCGTACCAGATTTGAATCAGGATGTTTGGCATTTCGCAGATGAAACGAATTCCACTCAAGTACTTAGCATACGGGATGAGAGTACCCTTACTATTGCTCAGCGAATGACTCTTGATAACTTAGTCAAAGAAAAACTTGCTTTAATGGGTACAGGCCTGGGATGTTGTAAGGTGGCTGAACATGTTATTGAAGTGGAGCCAGGTACGAAACCTGTCAAACAAAGGTATTACCCTGTGTCTCCATTTAAGCAGAAAATTATTGATGAAGAACTTAAGCAAATGCTGGAGGACGGAGTCATCGAACCGTCGAAGAGTGCTTGGTCCAGTCCGATATGTTTAGTGCGCAAGAAGGATGATTCCTACAGATTTTGTGTAGATTACAGAATTTTGAACAGTTTGAGCAAGAAAGACGCATATCCCTTGCCATATATTTCTGCCATTTTGGACCGCCTGAGAGATGCAACTTACCTCAGTTCCATCGATATCAAATCCGCATTTTGGACAGTTCCCTTAAGTGAATCTTCGCGTGAATATACTGCATTTACCGTCCCTGGAAGAGGACTATTTCAGTTCCGTCGCATGCCTTTTGGTTTAACCAATTCACCAGCAACCTGGCAGCGCATAGTAGATACCGTCCTTGGAGCAGACCTTCAACCAGCGGTCATGGTATATCTGGATGATATAATTCTCATATCTCAGGACTTCGATGAACACCTACGTCTGTTGGGCTTAGTTTTCGACCGACTACATGAAGCGGGACTCATAGTTTCACTAGAAAAATGTCAGTTTTGCCTGCCAGAATTGCAGTACTTAGGATATGTTGTGGACCGTCAGGGACTCCGACCAGATCCATTAAAAGTTGAGGCAATTGTAAATATTATACCACCGAAGAATGTCACAGAAATTCGCCGATTTATTGGTACAGCATCTTGGTACCGTCGCTTTGTTCCGAATTTTTCATCCACCATAGCTCCGCTAACTAACTTGACTAAGAAAAATGTCAGATGGTCATGGACAACCGACTGTGATAGAGCCTTTAAAGCGATCAAGGAAGCTTTAGTTACAGCACCGATACTTACCTGTCCTGATTTTAACCGTCCTTTTGTCCTGCAAACCGATGCAAGCGCATATGGCCTTGGTGCAGTTTTAACACAGACTTTTGATGATGGTGAGAAAGTAATATGCTTCCTATCACGTTCACTGACTAAACAAGAAATGAAATATACAGTCACCGAAAAAGAATGTTTGGCAGTGATTTGGAGTGTGGGGAAATTAAGACATTATTTGGAAGGGGTACACTTCACGGTAGTAACTGACCACCATTCGTTACTATGGCTGCACAGACTAAAAGACCCTCAAGGTCGTTTAGCGCGATGGGCGCTTCGTCTGCAACCCTATGATTTTACCTTAATCCATCGCCCTGGTAAAGAGCACATTGTTGCCGATTTTCTGTCCAGATCCGTTCCTGTTTCCGCTGAAGCTATTGACACCGACGATAGTGATGTTCCGATGTCTTCCACCACTGATGGATGGTATAAAAATATGTTTGTAAGGCTTGAACAACAACCAGACAAATTTCCTGCTTGGCGTGTAGAAAACAACATGTTGTATAAATATGCAAGAACCAATCATCCGGACCTTGGTACTCCATCCAGTTCTTGGAAAATTGTCGTTCCTAAGGATAAAAGGCGCAAGATACTCGCCCGTTGCCATGATATACCTGCTTCAGGTCACGTGGGCGTATTCAAGACCTACTGGAAAGTATGCCAACGCTATTATTGGCCTAAGATGAGGAGTGACGTCACTAGTTATGTGAAAGCTTGTCGAGTTTGTGCCCAGCACAAAGTAGAACAAAAACCTCCTGCAGGATTAATGGGTGATCGTCCTACAATACATCAACCTTGGCAGTGTATCAGCCTGGATTATATTGGACCGTTTCCTCGTTCGAGGTCAGGTAACACTTACGTTCTTGTGGTTACCGATTATTTCACCAAATTCTCCGTTTTATTTCCTTCTCGTTCAGCGACAGCTAAATCCCTCACCAAACAGGTTGAAGAAGGTATTTTCCTAATGTTTGGATCACCACAGTTCCTAATGTGTGATAATGGAGTACAAATGAAGTCCAAGGAATTTCAGAACCTATGTCAACGCTATAAAACCAAGCTATTCTACACAGCATCTTATCATCCACAAGCCGATCCGACCGAACGAGTCAACAGAGTCATAAAGACCATGATGCGATCTTACATCAAGAACAATAACCACCGTACCTGGGACGAGAACCTAGCTTCTATAGGCTGTGCTTTGCGAACATCAAGACACGAGACCACTGGATTTACTCCGCATTTTCTTAATTTTGGGAGAGAACATAAGTTGTACGGACAAGACTTTGCAGAAGAGACTGCTAACACCAATGCAGACCTTCAAGATTATGTCAGGAAAAGACAAGCCGCCTTTGTGAAATTGTATCGCGAAGTCCAGGACAAAATCAAGTCATCCCATGTTAAAAATCAACGAAGATACAACTTACGTAGACGACCCGTTGAGTATGCACCTGGACAAGAGGTTTGGCGTAAAAACAAAAGTCTTTCCGATGCCGCGAACTATTATAGTGCCAAACTGGCTCCGGCTTATGTGGGCCCGTTTATTATTAAGAAGAAAACAGGGTCCTGCACCTACGAACTTCAAGATCGAGCAGGACAAAGTAAAGGTGTTTGGCACGTAAAAGATCTCAAACTGTATAATCCATCGACCGCAAATGAGAGTTCAGATAATGATTAGTTTTACCTTTAAATATTTTTCTTTGTTACCTTATTCCGATTTCTTTTAATACCTTTTTTTTAATGCCCTGCAGTATGGGCGTGATTGTGTCTGGATCCATCTGGGTGCGAAACTTGATGGATTTGGACACTGTCGCTTAGAATTGTGCTGCACTGGTGAACTAGTGGAGGTAGGAGCCCTCCGAAAGCCGTGGCAAGCTAGGCCTTCAGTCAACTTGCTGCTATTGCGCGTAGTAAGTCTGCCTTCAGCATTTTTACTACTTTTACTTGCTATCATCGCTTTACGTCTTTTCTTATGGTATCATCTATCTTTACCTTATATAAATTTCTTTAACTTTTGTGGCTTTAGTAACATAAACTTAGAGTTTTTTTCTTTTGGCGGTGTCTTGCAGACACCCATCTTGGCGCGAGACGTGATGGGAGTAAACACGACACATGGTCATTAGTTTGTTTTTCTCTTAAGGCGATGATTTATTTTACTTGTTAGCTCAACTACCTGAAATTTAGCATATTTTTATTTGATTCATAAATTCATTAATCTTTTAGTAACTATAAATTTACCTTATCTGAACTTACCTTAAATTTACCTTATCTGAACTTACCTTAAATTACCTTATTTTAATTTACCTTAAACTTACCTATTTTCAATTTCGTAATACACTGATTGCAATGATACTTGATAATTTGTTTTGGATAATTTAATTCACCGTAACTTGATTTGACTTATGACCTTAATCCGTATCTTGCTGAGTGATTTCGTTATCCTAGCTTGATCTGATTTAGTGTCCTTATTGTGACTTTCTTATATTACCTTACGTTACCTTGATTATCTTACCTCACCTTGATTATCTTACCTTACCTTGATTATCTTATCTTACCTTACCTTTATTACTTTATTTTATTTTGGATTTAATTATTCAGTTAATTTTACCTTCATATCTTCCAAGTCTTATTTAAGTATTTGGCTTGGTACCTTACCTTACCTTACCTTGAGTAACTTTATCTTACCTTGGGTTTAATTATTCGGTTAATTTTACCTTCATATCTACCAAGTCTTATTTCAGTATTTGACTTGGTGTTTCTTACCTTACCTTGATTTACCTTATCTTTTCTTGTGTTTAATTATTAATTTAATTTTACCTTGATATTTCTTTATAGTCTTATTTGACTTGCTATTTTTGATATCCTGGATTTGACTTTGGCCTAGGTCTTGGTACCTAGACCCCTATTTTGGCGTTCTATATTTGGGCTATAGTTTAACTAGCCAAAATAGAACCTTCCCGATTATGACTTATTTGTCCCTATCTCCTTGTTTAGGCTGCGCGGTGTTGGGTGCTACCGAATGTCGCTTCGACGTTCTTTGTTGGAACTATTGATCCTTCGGAGAGCAGACCGACTGGAAGGGCTGTTCAGGGGGGGCGGAAGTCTGACCCCTGGGGTAACATTTTGCCCATCGAACTTGTTCGGCGGGCCAGGGGAGGGCCAAGCTACTTTGTTCGGCCTGAGCTCAAGTCGGCCTATTAGGTTGCGACAGGCCGGTGGCAGTGCCACCTTTCAGAGTACCCTACCTAATTTATTTTGTTTTATACAGGAACTGATGTACTACCCATTCGGTGCATCTTTTAGTTTAGTGTCTACTATAATTCACTTCCTTATGCTCGGTGGAACATATGGGCTATCCCTTTCTCTTCTTAAATTACCTTGGTTGTATATTAGTTATCTTTTCTTTTTAGTTTTTCCACCTTTTGGTTGACTCGACGCGTGACAGTTGGTTATCTGTTTTGGGACGCTCTGGAGTGAGGCTAGTACACGAGGTACCTCACGCTTTCTTCGAGTGTTACGCAATGCTAGCCCCCTTACCATCTTTGGGTTAATGTTACCAGGCTGTGCTTCCTGCACCCTGAAGTTTTATTCCACCCCGGATACTCCTGGAGGGGTCGCTGGTTGTCTAGCGGCAAGGGGACCAAAGTTAATTTTTATTTTGAATTATTTTGGTTATTGTAATATTTTGGGTTGTCGATTACCTGAGTTAGTGGGTTTAGTAATCCACTAAGCTGCGGGTATTATTTTTAGTAGGTGACTTTATAGGCAGTTTGAGAAATTACCTCATTATGCCTTTGGTTTGTTTTCGTCCTTGTATTGGAACCACACTGGTTCATGAATTTTCATTTTATTTCTTTTCTTGGTTAATTTTGGTTGGCTAGGGTTGTCGGCCATGGTGATGCTTGGCCTAGCGGAAATTTCGGTTTCTCGGGTGTCAAATCCGGACCGATCTACGTGGCCCTACACTATAAAAAGCACATTTGGTTTTCTTGGTGCTGAAGTGTTTGGCTGCCGTCAAGCGTGCCACGATCTACGAACCCGGTTTGGCTCTTCACTGTCTTACTTTTCTTTGAAAACTTAATCTTCAACTTTAACTTAGTATGTTTTTGCCAAACCCAGACCATACCTTTGGTATTTAATTTCTTTATTTTCTTTTATTGGGAGCTGATATGATGAGTACGGGTGTATTATGACCTTGGCGGAAATTCCGGAGCTGGGGACACGTTTTCCCAATTTTGGTCTATGTGGCCACTATACCATTAAGGCACAGTTGACTCTGCGGTGCGGAAATGGTGGCTGCCGTCAGAAACACTCAGGCCTGTCATGTCATGTCAGAGTTTTTTTTTGGTTTAGTTATTCTTCTGGTGGTGTGAGTATATGTTTTGTTAGTAGCGATCCACTGGTATCTTTCACTCTCTTCCGTTGCTTCCTAGGGGAATACCCCCGGAGCTCCGGTAGTTAATTTTTTTTTGCCTTACCTTGTAAATACTGTAGATTTTTGAGTACTTATCGTCGGTTAATTTTCTCGAGAAAATTTCCCTCCTTTCGTAGGAGAGGGGGAGTTGTTACGGTTTGTTTTGTCATACGAAATTAAAGTATTATTATTATAGCAGTTGCAACAATTAGTTGAGTTTTAAGACTTCGACCTACCTTTTTGAATATATTCCCTTATTCCTTGAACGTTTTATTTTGATTTGTTTTCCATTTAGTCAAAATCTTTCCTAACCTCGAATTTAATTTTTACAAATTTTCCGTCACTAGTCTGTCTTGGATCCAGCCTTGTTTCCCCTCTTTCTGTATAGTTAATCCCTAAGGAAATATGTCTGAATTTGGCCCTAAAAACTATAGTTGCCAATAAATATAAATTAGAATTTGTTTACCCTGACAAACGTGAAACGTCATTTTTGACATTTGAATCGGCCGTAATTATTTTCTGTCGAGCCTGTTGCATACATCTTAGTTTTCTGTCCTGAGCCGCCCTCTGTGACTGTTGTTGGAAAACGTCGAAGCCAGGAACGATGGGATCTGCGTTCTGAGTTCTAGGTCCCTTGATTTTAAAGGGTTCTAATGTTGATCCACGCCTACATGTATTCCTGGTTGACGAAAATCATAAGTTGTTTCCAATAATTGTACAAAGTATAATGAATTGTACAAACTATTAATGAATGTCGGTTTATGGACATGAAAACACGTATTTAATTGTTAGTTTTGTTGGTATATTGCCGGTGTTCATTGGTTGGGTTAATTTTACTGGCAGAACATCGTGACAATGCATTGAGGGGAATACCATGGAACCAAAGCCTTCGAAAATGTACCTAATTGAGTACCAAAGTGTACTTACAAACAACCCCTTGTGACGTCGCTTTGCAAGGAAAAAAAATCGATATTGGAATTTTTCGTCAAGGATTGGGTGTGGAGAGGTTCTTTTCACAAACTGATCGCGTCGTCGACTGTATCGTATTCTAAAGTCTTTAGAAAGACACCCAAAATTGGGATCCGTGAATGCGGTACAACTAATTTCTTTTACGTTGTTTTGTTGTTTGCCATTTTGGCGTTACGTTGTTGATCCAGTGAGGCCGTTTTAGTTGTTTTTGTAGAAGAAATTCGACATCTCTTCGTCGGTTTTTACGACGACAGCGGACATGTGGACTTAGACCCGACCCGAGATCGACAGGGTCTTTCTGCTGGGAGACAGCACTTCTTTCTGCTGGGAGACAGCACTTCTTTCTTTTTACTGGGAGACAACCCCACCACGTCTTTTCTTTTGCTGGGGAACAATCCTTTTTACTGGGAGACTCCAAGCATCTTTTGCTGGGAGACAGCAAACCTTTCACTGGAGGACACCGATCCTTCTTTTGTGGCTGGGAGACATCTCCAGTCTTTCATCGTGCTGTGAGTCAGCTAAGCTGCCTAGGCCAGTTCAGCATTGACCTGAGACACCGTCAACAGGGGACGAACCCCTTCAGGCAACTTTTTTTTTAATTTTATAATTGGCGTTACCTATTTTTCTTGATAACAAATTTGTTCGATCTCGACTTTAACCATGGTTGACATTATTTAATTTAAGCGGATTAGTACCTTAACTTTCTTTTATTTTATTTCCCCCTCAGGGTTTGAACTTAGTTACTACAAAACCGGTCATGAGACCTACAAATTGTTATAATAATAACCATAATACCAATAATAATGGTAATAACATTAATAATTTTATTTAATAATAATAATACCTAATAATTTCACTGTATCGAATTTCACAAAAGGACAAAATACACTGATGTGTTATCAAAATTTTTGCCCTAACGAATCTGTAATATATTAGTAAATTTGTTTTTAATGGTAGTGTTTTATTTGCCTCACCAGACAGCGCAGTTTCTTGGATTTTTTTTTTTTGATAATATGGTAACTATATGTGAGTGAGTGAGCTGAAAGCGAGATCCCAATACTATCTAGGAGGGTTTCTGTTTTTCACTCGGCATTAAAAACAGTGGCGCCCTTATTAAACCCCCTCTCTCTCCGGCATTGGAGCTAGGGCATTTTTTTTGGCACGCATGCGCAAGCCTCTCGCATTCAACTCAACTCTTTACGTGAGTTAATTTTGTAAATTCTCAATATTTATTTTTTTTTTTTTTTTTTTTAATTTTTACCGAACTTTGAATTTTTATTTATGAAGGGTAAGTAGAAGTAAAATTCTTCTTCTGTGCGGAAAAGAGCGTGGCAAGGGGTCTAAACTTCGAAATTTTTATAAGCAGTTTTTTAAAAATATTTCCGGAACTGAGGTTTAAAGGAAAATCATATAAGAGAAAATTATAGATCTTACTTAACTGCAACTTGTAGGTTATGATTTTTTTTAATAAAGCGAATCAGTCGCGAGATATGATCGATTAAATGTCCGATTTGGAAATTTCATGGGTATAATAACCCTGTAAAAATTTTCAATTTTTTTTTAATTCAAAAATACTGACATTTTATGGTTCCTTATGTTACAGTGAAGGCAAATAAATGAAAAATGGCAAAAAATTGGTAACATTAACTATGTTTTTAATTTTTCAATTTTTCACAAAATCCGGCAAAAAACTGGAAAAAATTTGACACTGCTTTATGTTTTTATTTTTTCTCAGTTATTTGAAGTTTTTAGTAAAAAATGTATATAACCAATTAGATAGAGTATAAAATTGTCTAACTTTTTAATAATAAACAATTTTTCGATAGGACGCATACTTTTGGAAATATAGGGGTTAAAACTTGGAAATTTTTATAAGCAGTTTTTTAAAAATATTTCCGGAACTATTAGGTTTAAAGGAAAATCGTATAAGAGAAAATTATAGATCTTACTTAACTGCAACTTTTAGGTTATGAAAATTTTTTAATAAAACGAACCAGACGCGAGATATGATCGATTAAATGTCAGTGTTGGAGATTTCATGGGTATACCCCTGTAAAAATTTTAAAAATTTTTTTTTTTTTAAATTCAAAAATTCTGACATTTTATGGTTCCCTATGTCAAAGTGAAAGCAAATAAATGAAAAAATGCCAAAAATTGGTAAAATTAACTATATTCTTAATTTTTCAATTTTTCACAAAATCCGGCAAAAAATCGGAAAAAATTTGACACTGCTTTATGTTTCTATTTTTATCTCAGTTATTTGAAGTTTTTAGTAAAAAATGTATATAACGAATTAGATAGGGTATAAAATTGTCTAACTTTTAATAATAAACAATTTTTCGATAGGACGTATACTTTTGGAAATATAGGGGTTTAAACTTGGAAATTTTTATAAGCAAATTTTTTAAAATATTTCCGGAACTATCAGGTTTAAAAGGAAAATCATATAAGAGAAAATTATAGAACTTACTTAACTGCAACTTTTTGGTTATGAAAATTTTTTAAATAAAACGAACCAGAGGCGAGATATGAGCGATTTAATGGCATAATTGAAAATTTCATGGGTATACCCTTGTAAAAATTTTCAAAAAAAATTCTTTTTTTTTAATTTAAAAATTCTGTCATTTTATGGTTCCTTATGTCAAAGTGGAAGCAAATAAATGAAAAATGGCAAAAAATTGGTAAAATTAACTATATTTTTAATTTTTCAATTTTTCACAAAATCTGGCAAAAAATCGGAAAGAATAATTCTTAATAATACATCGGATATTTGGGATATAACATGTATTTTTATTATTTATTATATTATCTGATAGACTAAGCAACACTTAATTTTTTAATACATGTAACTGAAATATTTCATTTCTACGCAACTGAGAACTTCCGTACGGGTCTACAAACAACTTTGGCATCACAGAGGCATTCTACAGGCTTTAGCTCACGTTCTCGCTTTACACTCATTGAGAGACAGCCTCGGATAGACCCAGAAACACTTAATTCTTTAATACATGTAACTGAAATATTTCATTTCTACGACACTGAGAACTTCCGTACGGGTCTACAATCAACTTTGGCATGACGTGGATATTTCACATACTCCAGCTCATGCTTTTCACCTACACTCATTGAGTGACACCCTCAGATTGACTCAGCAGCCTTCATTTTTCAATACATGTTAAAGTGATATTTAATTTCTACGCCACTGAATGCGTCCGCACGGGTCTACAATCAACTTTGGCATCACAGAGGCATTCTGCAGGCTCTAGCCAATTTTTCACCATACACTCAATGAGAGACAACCTCGGATAGACTCAGCAACACTTAATTTTTTAATAAATTTAACTGAAATATTTCATTTATACGCCACTGAGGACTTCCGTACGGGTCTACAATCAACGTTGGCATTACGTGGACATTCAGCAGGCTCTAGCCCACTTTTTCACCCTACACTCATTGAGTGACAACCTCGGCTAGACTCAGCAACACTGTATTTTTTAATACATGTAACTGAAATATTTCATTTCTACGCCACTGGGAACTTCCGTACGGGTCTACAATCAACTTTGGCGTTACGTGGACATTCAACAGACTCCAGCTCATGCTTTTCACCTACACTCATTGAGTGACCTCAGATTGCCTCAGCAGCCTTCATTCTTCAATACATGTTAGAGTAATATTTAATTTCTACGCCACTGAAAGCGTCCGCACGGGTCTACAATCAACTTTGGCATGACAGAGGCATTCTGCAGGCTCTAGCCCACTTTTTCATCCTACTCCCAATGAGAGACAACCTCGGATAGACTCAGCTATACTTTATTTTTTAATACATGTAAATGAAATATTTCATTTCTACGCCATTGAGAGCTTCCGTACCGGTCTACAATCAACTTTGGCATTACGTGGACATTTCAACGACTCCAGCTCATGCTTTTCACCTACAGTCATTGAGTGACAACCTCAGATTGACTCAGCAGCCTTCAAATTCACATACTCCAAATTGACTTCTGTCCAATTACACGAAACTTTCTGGGATATTGTTTGGCGGGTGCAACCAATCGTTGTCGTAGCGCTATTGCTGTTGTTGAGGCGTTCACGTTCAATGCGTAATGTTTTCTCAAACTCCGCTACCCCTGGCAACTTTGGGCTCATCTTGTACTTTCGTCGTCGTTCGCCGCGCCAGTGTTGTTTGAACTTTGACGATTCCACCACGGTGTTGTATTCCTGATTTGTCTGATCGTTGCGAAAACGCGCACCGACAATATTTACGATACCTGGATCGAGACCCAGATAGTAACGATAGTCCGTACGTCGTCCTTGATATCCTTGTCCTTCTTCTTGACGCTGCTGCGTCACTGCTTCGTCATCGCCATCATTCCCGGCTTTTTGTTTCAATTTTTTTTGCGACTTCTCTTACGCGGCACTGCTACTGATGTTGAAGTTTTGTCGCTAGTACCATTGTTTTGTCGGTTTCGCCAACGATTCATTAACAGTGAACAGTATAACATTTGTGGTAAATGATTTGGCTCTGCTCCCTAGGGCAATTCGCCAATTAATTCCCGCTTAGTAAAAATATTAATTTCTATACCGCTGTGCCGGGCGGACCGGCCGACACCCTCGCCCACAAGTGGCGCCATCCCACGACCATCTACGGAATTACACAAAACTATGGCCAAACAGAAAACTGCTTGATGGTGAGCGCAACGTAGTTCGAAGATGGGCCGCCAAGAGTTGCCCGGCTCTTGCATCGACTGCTGGCAGCACGCTCGCAGCGCCCCCTCACTAACGCTTGACGGCCAATCTTCGAACTAACCGAAGGTTTTCCGCTTCGTGCCCACTCGGAGGTCCTCGGTGGCTCTCGGCCCAATCTTCGGTTAGTTCGAAGATTTTCCGCCAAGCGTTGATGAGGGGGCGCTGCGAGCGTGCTGGCAATACTGGCAGTGCTGGCAGCTATTTTGCACTCTCACCTAAGTCGAGGCGAAAAAAATCTATTTTGCGTTTTTTTCTCCGCGTCCCCAGCTAGAGTGTAAAATTGCTGCCAGCACTGCCAGTACTGCCAGCGTTCTGACCATGCGCACTACGCTCTATATGTATGTAGTAGCATAATAATATTAGTTTAATGCGCTATGATGTACTATCAGGGTTTTTTTTGGGTGATCGTTGACTAACGGTCGCTGACACGAGAGTTTAAGTTTTAGGGGACAGTTTTGGCAAACTTGAAATCGTTCGTTTACGTCCTCCAGTATATCTCACTTGTCGCGACGTCGATGAAAAGCTCGTATCAATTCGCGTAATGCCGGGCGTCTATTCCGGCCAAATTTTTGACTTGTTGCCTTGCTATTTGTACCGCTCGATGTGCGTAGCATGAGGTTTGCGGTATATGTATGTAAATAATAATATTATGTATGTTTTTATATCAATAAAATTCTATATTATTATTATTACAATTATTAATACTTTTGGAAATATGGGGGTCTAAACTTGGAAATTTTTATAAGCAGTTTTTTAAAAATATTTACGGAACTGAGGTTTAAAGGAAAATCATATAAGAGAAAATTATAGATCTTACTTAACTGCAACTTTTAAGTTATGATTTTTTTTAATAAAACGAACCAGTGGCGAGATATGAGCGATTTAATGGCATAATTGAAAATTTCATGGGTAAAAATTTTCAAAAAAATTATTTTTTTTAAATTCAAAAATTCTGTCATTTTATGGTTCCTTATGTCAAAGAGGAAGCAAATAAATGAAAAAATGGCAAAAAATTGGTAAAATTAACTATATTTTTAATTTTTCAATTTTTCACAAAATCCGGCAAAAAATCGGAAAGAATAATTCTTAATAATACATCGGATATTTGGGATATAACATGTATATTTATTATTTATTATATTATCTGATAGACTAAGCAACATTTAATTTTTTAATACATGTAACTGAAATATTTCATTTCTACGCAACTGAGAACTTCCGTACGGGTCTACAATCAACTTTGGCATCACAGAGACATTCTACAGGCATTAGCTCACGTTCTCGCTTTACACTCATTGAGAGACAGCCTCGGATAGACCCAGCAACACTTAATTCTTTAATACATGTAACTGAAATATTTCATTTCTACGCCACTGAGAGCTTCCGTACGGGTCTACAATCAACTTTGGCATTACGTGGATATTTCACATACTCCAGCTCATGCTTTTCACCTACACTCATTGAGTGACAACCTCAGATTGACTCAGCGGCATTCATTTTTCAATACATGTTAAAGTGATATTTAATTTCTACGCCACTGAATGCGTCCGCACGGGTCTACAATCAACTTTGGCATCACAGAGGCATTCTGCAGGCTCTAGCCAATTTTTCACCATACACTCAATGAGAGACAACCTCGGATAGACTCAGCAACACTTAATTTTTTAATAAATTTAACTGAAATATTTCATTTATACGCCACTGAGGACTTCCGTACGGGTCTACAATCAACTTTGGCATTACGTGGACATTCAACAGGCTCTAGCCCACTTTTTCACCCTACACTCATTGAGTGACAACCTCGGATAGACTCAGCAACACTGTATTTTTTAATACATGTAACTGAAATATTTATTTTCTACGCCACTGAGAGCTTCCGTGCGGGTCTACAATCAACTTTGGCATCACAGAGGCATTCTACAGGCTTTAGCTCACGTTCTCGCTTTACACTCATTGAGAGACAGCCTCGGATAGACTCGGCAACACTTAATTCTTTAATACATGTAACTGAAATATTTCATTTCTACGCCACTGAGAACTTCCGTACGGGTCTACAATCAACTTTGGCGTTACGTGGACATTCAACAGACTCCAGCTCATGCTTTTCACCTACACTCATTGAGTGACAACCTCAGATTGCCTCAGCAGCCTTCATTCTTCAATACATGTTAGAGTAATATTTAATTTCTACGCCACTGAAAGCGTCCGCACGGGTCTACAATCAACTTTGGCATGACAGAGGCATTCTGCAGGCTCTAGCCCACTTTTTCATCCTACTCCCAATGAGAGACAACCTCGGATAGACTCAGCTACACTTTATTTTTTAATACATGTAAATGAAATATTTCATTTCTACGCCACTGAGAGCTTCCGTACGGGTCTACAATCAACTTTGGCATTACGTGGACATATCAAAGACTCCAGCTCATGCTTTTCACCTACACTCATTGAGTGACAACCTCAGATTGACTCAGCAGCCTTCATCTTTCGATACATGTTACAGTAATAGTGAATTTCTACGCCGCTGAAAGCGTCCGCACTTCGCAAACGATACTTGACATACTCCAAATTGACTTCTGTCCAATTACACGAAACTTTCTGGGATATTGTTAGGCGGGTGCAACCAATCGTTGTCGTAGCGCTATTGCTGTTGTTGAGGCGTTCAAGTTCAATGCGTAATGTTTTCTCAAACTCCGCTACCCCTGGCAACTTTGGGCTCATCTTGTACTTTCGACGTCGTTCGCCGCGCCAGTGTTGTTTGAACTTTGACGATGCCACCACGGTGTTGTATTCCTGATTTGTCTGATCGTTGCGAAAACACGCACCGACAATATTTACGATACCTGGATCGAGACCCAGATAGTAACGATAGTCCGTACGTCGTCCTTGATATCCTTGTTCTTCTTCTTGACGCTGCTGCGTTACTGCTTTTTGTTTCAAATTTTTTTGCGACTTCTCTTACGCGGCACTGCTACTGATGTTGATGTTTTGTCGCTAGTACCATTGTTTTGCCGGTTTCGGCAACGATTCATTAACAGTGAACAGTATAACATTTGTGGTAAATGATTTGGCTCAGCTCCCTAGGGCAATTCGCCAATTAATTGCCGCTTAGTAAAAATATTAATATCTATACCGCTGTGCCAGGCGGACCGGCTGACACCCTCGCCCACAAGTGGCGCCATCCCACGACCATCTACGGAATTACACAAAACTATGGCCAAACAGAAAACTGCTTGATGGTGAGCGCAACGTAGTTCGAAGATGGGCCGCCAAGAGCAGCCCGGTTCTTGCACCGAGGTCTATAATCAGACTGCTGGCAGCACGCTCTCAGCGCCCCCACACTAACGCTTGACGGCCAATCTTGGAACTAACCGAAGGTTATCCACTTCGTTCCCACTCGGAGGTCCTCGGTGGCTCTCGGCTGCACGAAACCTTGCTAACGACTGGTGAATAGACCAGCGTTCTCACACTTGAAAGCGTCCCCAAGAGCGTCTACACAAAAAAGTGAGCGGGGCGTTGCCTTTGCCCAGCAACAGCACGGTGCACCTGCACAGCACAGGTGCCTCGTGTCGAGCACATTTAGCGCGCTTTACCTGGAAATTTTTCCGCTGATGATGCAATTTTTTTTAGCATGTAATATCGTGGTATACGTGACAAGGATCACGGCAGCAACACCGTTGTGTGTGTAGGGCCACCTGGAGCCGACGACGACGAGCCGTTCCCGATATCGCCTGCTGCGTGTGCACAGGTTGACCGTACCTCGTGTCGATCAATTTTAGCGCGCTTTACCTGGAATTTTTTCCGCTGATGATGCAATCTTTTTTAATATTGTGGTATGCGCGGTAAGACCCTCGACAGCAACACCGTTTCGTGTATAGGGCTACCTGGAACCGACGACGAGTCGTTCTCGATGTCGTCGGCTGCGAGTGCACCGGTTGGCACACGCGATGTATGTTAAATATAAAGAAACTATTTTATTATTATTATTATAGTAACCACCTAAAATACATACAACGTACCCACTACGTCACGTCTCATCACATAGGCATTCTGCAGGCTCTAGCCTACTTTTTCACCCTACACTCAATGAGAGACAACCTTGGATAGACTCAACAACACTGTATTTTTTAGTACATGTTACAGTAATATTTCATTTCTACGCCACTGAGAGCTTTCGTACGGGTCTACAATCAACTTTGGCATTACGTGGGCATTCCCCAGGCTCTAGCCCACTTTTTCATCCTACACTCATTGAGTGACAACCTCGGATAGACTCAGCAACACTGTTTTTTTTTAATACATGTAACTGGAATATTTATTTTCTACGCCACTGAGAGCTTCCGTACGGGTCTACAATCAACTTGGGCATTACGTGGACATTCAACAGACTCCGGCTCATGCTTTTCACCTACACTCATTGAGTGACAACCTCAGATTGACTCCGCAGCCTTTATTTTTCAATACATGTTACAGTAATATTTAATTTCCACGGCACTGAGAGCGTCCGCACGGGTCTACAATCAACTTTGGCATCACAGAGGCATTCTGCAGGCTCTGGCCCACTTTATCACCCTATACTCAAAGCGAGACAACCTCGGATAGATTCAGCAACACTTTGTATGTTAATACATGCAACTGAAATATTTCATTTCTATGCCACTGAGAGCTTCCGTACGGGTCTACAATCAATTTGAGCTCATGCTTTTCACATACACTCATTGAGTGACAACCTCAGATAGACTCAGCAGCCTTTATTTTTCAATACTTAGCTCTGCTCCCTAGGACTATTCACCAATTAATTGCCGCTTAGCAAAAATATTAATTTCTATACCGCTGTGCCGGGCGGACCGGTCGACACCCTCGCCCACAAGTGGCGCCATCCCACGACAACCTATGGAATTACCCAAAACTGTGGCCAAACAGAAAACTGCTTGATGGTGAGCGCAACGTAGTTCGAAGATGGGCCGCTAAGAGTTCCCCGGTTCTTGAACCGATGTCTTCAATTAGACTGCTGGCAGCATGCTCGCAGCGCCCCCTCACTAAAGCTTGGCGGCCAATCATCGAACTAACCGAAGATTGTCCACTTCGTGCCTACTCGGAGGTCCTCGGTGGCTCTCGGCCCAATCTTCGGTTAGTTCGAAGATTTTCCGCCAAGCGTTGGTGAGGGGGCGCTGCGAGCGTGCTGGCAATACTGGCGTGCTGGCAGCTATTTTGCACTCTCACCAAAGTCGAGGCGAAAAAAATCTATTTTGCGTTTTTTTTCCGCGTCCCCAGCTAGAGTGTAAAATTGCTGCCAGCACTGCCAGTACTGCCAGCATTCTGACCATGCGCACTACGGTCTATATGTATGTAGTAGCATAATAATATTATTTTGATGCACTATGATGTACTATCAGGTTTTTTTTTGGGTGATCGTTGACCAACGGTCGCTGACACGAGAGTTTCAGTTTCAGTTTTAGGGCACAGTTTTGCCAAACTTTAAACGTTCGTTTACGTCCTCCAGTTTATCACACTTGTCGCGACGTCGATGAGAAGCTCGTATCAATTCGCGTAATGCCGGGCATCTATTCCGGCCAAATTTTTGACTTGTTGCCTTGCTATTTGTACCGCTCGACGCTCGTATCATGAGGTTTGCGGAATATGTATGTAAATAATATTATGTATGGTTTTATATCAATAAAAGTCTATATTATTATTATTATTATTACTATTATTAATACTTTTGGAAATATATGGTTCTAAACTTGGAGATTTTTATAAGCAGTTTTTTAAAAATATTTACGGAAGTGAGGTTTAAAGGAAAATCATATAAGAGAAAATTATAGATCTTACTTAACTGCAACTTTTAGGTTATGATTTTTTTTAATAAAACGAACCAGTGGCGAGATATGAGCGATTTAATGGCAGAATTGGAAATTTCATGGGTATAATAACCCTGTAAAAATTTTCAATTTTTTTTTAGATTCAAAAATTCTGACATTTTATGGTTCCTTATGTCAAAGTGAAAGCAAATAAATTAAAAAATGCCAAAAAATTGGTAAAATTAACAATATTTTTAATTTTTCAATTTTTCACAAAATCCGGCAAAAAATCGGAAAAAATTTGACACTGCTTTATGTTTCTATTTTTATCTCAGTTATTTGAAGTTTTTAGTAAAAAATTTATATAACGAATTAGATAGGGCATAAAATTGTCTAACTTTTAATAATAAACAATTTTTCGATAGGACGTATACTTTTTGAAATATAGGGGTTTAAACTTGGAAATTTGTATAAGCAAATTTTTTAAAATATTTCCGCAACTATCAGGTTTAAAAGGAAAATCATATAAGAGAAAATTATGGAACTTACTTAACTGCAACTTTTTGGTTATGAAATTTTTTTAAATAAAACGAACCAGTGGCGAGATATGAGCGATTTAATGGCATAATTGAAAATTTCATGGGTATACCCTTGTAAAAATTTTCAAAAAAAATTGTTTTTTTTAATTTAAAAATTCTGTCATTTTATGGTTCCTTATGTCAAAGTGGAAGCAAATAAATGAAAAATGGCAAAAAATTGGTAAAATTAACTATATTCTAAATTTTTCAATTTTTCACAAAATCTGGCAAAAAATCGGAAAGAATAATTCTTAATAATACATCGGATATTTGGGATATAACATGTATATTTATTATTTATTATATTATCTGATAGACTAAGCAACACTTAATTTTTTAATACATGTAACTGAAATATTTCATTTCTACGCAACTGAGAACTTCCGTACGGGTCTACAAACAACTTTGGCATCACAGAGGCATTCTACAGGCTTTAGCTCACGTTCTCGCTTTACACTCATTGAGAGACAGCTTCGGATAGACCCAGAAACACTTAATTCTTTAATACATGTAACTGAAATATTTCATTTCTACGCCACTGAGAACTTCCGTACGGGTCTACAATCAACTTTGGCGTTACGTGGACATTCAACAGACTCCAGCTCATGCTTTTCACCTACACTCATTGAGTGACAACCTCAGATTGCCTCAGCAGCCTTCATTCTTCAATACATGTTAAAGTGATATTTAATTTCTACGCCACTGAATGCGTCCGCACGGGTCTACAATCAACTTTGGCATGACAGAGGCATTCTGCAGGCTCTAGCCCACTTTTTCATCCTACTCCCAATGAGAGACAACCTCGGATAGACTCAGCTACACTTTATTTTTTAATACATGTAAATGAAATATTTCATTTCTACGCCACTGAGAGATTCCGTACGGGTCTACAATCAACTTTGGTATCACAGAGGCATTCTGCAGGCTCTAGCCTATTTTTCACCATACACTCAATGAGAGACAACCTCGGATAGACTCAGCAACACTTAATTTTTTAATAAATTTAACTGAAATATTTCGTTTATACGCCACTGAGGACTTCCGTACGGGTCTACAATCAACTTTGGCATTACGTGGACATTCAACAGGCTCTAGCCCACTTTTCACCCTACACTCATTGAGTGACAACCTCGGATAGACTCAGCAACACTGTATTTTTTAATACATGTAACTGAAATATTTATTTTCTACGCCACTGAGAGCTTCCGTGCGGGTCTACAATCAACTTTGGCATCACAGAGGCATTCTACAGGCTTTAGCTCACGTTCTCGCTTTACACTCGTTGAGAGACAGCCTCGGATAGACCCGGCAACACTTAATTCTTTAATACATGTAACTGAAATATTTCATTTCTACGCCACTGAGAACTTCCGTACGGGTCTACAATCAACTTTGGCGTTACGTGGACATTCAACAGACTCCAGCTCATGCTTTTCACCTACACTCATTGAGTTACAACCTCAGATTGCCTCAGCAGCCTTCATTCTTCAATACATGTTAGAGTAATATTTAATTTCTACGCCACTGAAAGCGTCCGCACGGGTCTACAATCAACTTTGGCATGACAGAGGCATTCTGCAGGCTCTAGCCCACTTTTTCATCCTACTCCCAATGAGAGACAACCTCGGATAGACTCAGCTACAATTTATTTTTTAATACATGTAAATGAAATATTTCATTTCTACGCCACTGAGAGATTCCGTACGGGTCTACAATCAACTTTGGCATTACGTGGACATATCAAAGACTCCAGCTCATGCTTTTCACCTACGCTCATTGAGTGACAACCTCAGATTGACTCAGCAGCCTTCATCTTTCAATACATGTTACAGTAATAGTGAATTTCTACGCCGCTGAAAGCGTCCGCACTTCGCAAATGATACTTGACATACTCCAAATTGACTTCTGTCCAATTACACGAAACTTTCTGGGATATTGTTAGGCGGGTGCAACCAATCGTTGTCGTAGCGCTATTGCTGTTGTTGAGGCGTTCACATTCAATGCGTAATGTTTTCTCAAACTCCGCTACCCCTGGCAACTTTGGGCTCATCTTGTACTTTCGACGTCGTTCGCCGCGCCAGTGTTATTTGAACTTTGACGATGCCACCACGGTGTTGTATTCCTGATTTGTCTGATCGTTGCGAAAACACGCACCGACAATATTTACGATACCTGGATCGAGACCCAGATAGTAACGATAGTCCGTACGTCGTCCTTGATATGCTTGTTCTTCTTGACGCTGCTGCGTCACTGCTTCGTCATCGCCATCAATCCCGGCTTATTGTTTCAATTTTTTTTGCGACTTCTCTTACGCGGCACTGCTACTGATGTTGATGTTTTGTCGCTAGTACCATTGTTTTGTCGGTTTCGCCAACGATACATTAACAGTGAACAGTATAACATTTGTGCTAAATGATTTGGCTCTGCTCCCTAGGGCAATTCGCCAATTAATTGCCGCTTAGTAAAAATATTAATTTCTATTCCGCTGTGCCAGGCGGACCGGCCGACACCCTCGCCCACAAGTGGCGCCATCCCACGACCATCTACGGAATTACACAAAACTATGGCCAAACAGAAAACTGCTTGATGGTGAGCGCAACGTAGTTCGAAGATGGGCCGCCAAGAGTTGCCCAGCTCTTGCATCGACTGCTGGCAGCACGCTCGCAGCGCCCCCTCACTAACGCTTGACGGCCAATCTTCGAACTAACCGAAGGATGTCCACTTCGTGCCTACTCGGAGGTCCTCGGTGGCTCTCGGCCCAATCTTCGATTAGTTCAAAGATTTTCCGCCAAGCGTTGATGAGGGGGAGCTGCGAGCGTGCTGGCAATACTGGCAGTGCTGGCAGCTATTTTGCACTCTCACCAAAGTCGAGGCGAAAAAAATCTATTTTGCGTTTTTTTCTCCGCGTCCCCAGCTAGAGTGTAAAATTGTTGCCAGCACTGCCAGTTCTGCCAGCATTCTGACCATGCGCACTCCGGTCTATATGTATGTAGTAGCATAATAATATTATTTTGATGCACTATGATGTACTATCAGGGTTTTTTTGGGTGATCGTTGACTAACGGTCGCTGACACGAGAGTTTAAGTTTTAGGGGACAGTTTTGGCAAACTTGAAATCGTTCGTTTACGTACTCCAGTATATCTCACTTGTCGCGACGTCGATGAAAAGCTCGTATCAATTCGCGTAATGCCGGGCGTCTATTCCGGCCAAATTTTTGACTTCTTGCCTTGCTATTTGTACCGCTCGATGTGCGTAGCATGAGGTTTGCGGTATATGTATGTAAATAATAATATTATGTATGGTTTTATATCAATAAAAGTCTATATTATTATTATTACTATTATTAATACAATTGGAAATATAGGGGTCTAAACTTCGAGATTTTTATAAGCAGTTTTTTAAAAATATTTCCGGAACTGAGGTTTAAAGGAAAATCATGTAAGAGAAAATTATAGATCTTTCTTAACTGCAACTTGTAGGTTATGATTTTTTTTAAGAAAACGAATCAGTCGCGAGATATGATCGATTAAATGTCCGATTTGGAAATTTCATGGGTATAATAACCCTGTAAAAATTTTCAATTTTTTTTTAATTCAAAAATACTGACATTTTATGGTTCCTTATGTCACAGTGAAGGCAAATAAATGAAAAATGGCAAAAAATTGGTAACATTAACTATATTTTTAATTTTTCAATTTTTCACAAAATCCGGCAAAAAACTGGAAAAAATTTGACACTGCTTTATGTTCTTATTTTTTCTCAGTTATTTGAAGTTTTTAGTAAAAAATGTATATAACTAATTAGATAGAGTATAAAATTGTCTAACTTTTTAATATAATAAACAATTTTTCGATAGGACGTATACTTTTGGAAATATAGGGCTCTAAACTTGGAAATTTTTATAAGCAGTTTTTTAAAAATATTTCCGGAACTATGAGGTTTAAAGGAAAATCATATAAGAGAAAATCATAGATCTTACTTAACTGCAACTTTTAGGTTATGAAAATTTTTTAATAAAACGAACCAGTCGCGAGATATGATCGATTAAATGTCAGTGTTGGAGATTTCATGGGTTGGTTGGGTTGGGTTGTAAAAATTTTCAAAAAAAATATTTTTTTTAATTCAAAAATTCTGACATTTTATGGTTCCTTATGTCAAAGTGAAAGCAAATAAATGAAAAAATGGCAAAAAATTGGTAAAATTAACTATACTTTAAATTTTTCAATTTTTCACGAAATCCGGCAAAAAATCGGAAAAAATTTGACACTGCTTTATGTTTTTATTTTTATCTCAGTTATTTGAAGTTTTTAGTAAAAATGTATATAACTAATTAGATAGGGTATAAAATTGTCTAACTTTTAATAATAAACAATTTTTGGATAGGACGTATACTTTTGGAAATATAGGGGTTTAAACTTGGAAATTTTTATAAGCAAATTTTTTAAAATATTTCCGGAACTATCAGGTTTAAAGGAAAATCATATAAGAGAAAATTATAGATCTTACTTAACTGCAACTTTTAGGTTATGAAAATTTTTTAAATAAAACGAACCAGTGGCGAGATATGAGCGATTTAATGGTATAATTGAAAATTTCATTATGCCATTAAATCGCTAAATTTTCAAAAAAACTGTTTTTATTAAATTCAAAAATTCTGTCATTTTATGGTTCCTTATGTCAAAGAGGAAGCAAATAAATGAAAAAATGGCAAAAAATTGGTAAAATTAACTATATTTTTAATTTTTAAATTTTTTACAAAATCCGGCAAAAAATCGGAAAGAATAATTCTTAATAATACATCGGATATTTGGGATATAACATGCATATTTATTATTTATTATATTATCTGATAGACTAAGCAACATTTAATTTTTTAATACATGTAACTGAAATATTTCATTTCTACGCAACTGAGAACTTCCGTACGGGTCTACAATCAACTTTGGCATCACAGAGGCATTCTACAGGCTTTAGCTCACGTTCTCGCTTTACACTCATTGAGAGACAGCCTCGGATAGACTCAGCAACACTTAATTTTTTAATACATGTAACTATAATATTTCATTTCTACGCCACTGAGAACTCCGTACGGGTCTACAATCAACTTCGGCATTACGTGGACATTCAACAGACTCCAGCTCATGATTTTCACCTACACTCATTGAGTGACAACCTCAGATTGACTCTGCAGCCTTCATTTTTCAATACATGTTACAGTAATAGTGAATTTCTACGCCACTGAAAGCGTCCGCACGGGTCTACAATCAACTTTGGCATGACAGAGTCATTCTACAGGCTTTAGCTCACGTTCTCACCCTACACTCATTGAGAGATAGCCTCGGATAGACTCAGCAACACTTAATTTTTTAATACATGTAACTATAATATTTCATTTCTACGCCACTGAGAACTTCCGTACGGGTCTACAATCAACTTTGGCATTACGTGGACATTCAACAGACTCCAGCTCATGCCTTTCAACTACACTTATTGAGTGACAACTTCAGATTGACTCAGCAGCCTTCATTTTTCAATACATATTACAGTAATATTTAATTTCTACGCCGCTGAAAGCGTCCGCACGGGTCTACAATCAACTTTGGCATCACAGAGGCATTCTTGAAGGCAACACAACAGCCATTATGTAAAGCCGCTTCGTGTAAAGCATCTTTGTATTGGAACCGCTGGCACCTATTAACACACAACACACAAAACCAAAATCCCACAAAAAGCCACACAATTATAAAAACTATTGTTTATAAGAAACACAATCAACGACCCGCACGACACCTGTCACCTGTCAGCTGTCGTCTGTCATAGGTCAACAGTCAGCTGTTGCATAGAAAAAATATCCTCCATAGGTAGAAAATCAGCGCGCGCTGCACGAGGCAGACACGTGACCCTGGTGACGTGGCATCTGTCATAATATACGGGGTGTTTGAGTGTGATTTTTGAGTCCCATAGCGCTATACAGGGCGTTTACAGAAAATAAAGTAGATTGCCGTACGACACCAGGCATCTTGTCATATGTCACCTGTCAACAATCAGCTGTATTTTCTGTAAACGCCCTGTATAGCACGAGGCGCCACGTGACTTTGGTGACGTGGCATCTGTCATAATATACGGGGTGTTTGAGGGTGATTTTTGGGCCTCAACGGTATACAATGACATTGAGACCTTACAACGCCTTTTGCCTTCTTAGGGCAGCCGGCGAGGTTTGTGCCTACTCGCAAGCCGCGTGTCGTCAGCGCTCATTCAATTGTTGTTAATGGACACTTTATTTTCTTCGTCTTGGCTCTGCTCCCTAGGGCAATTCGCCAATTAATTGCCGCTTAGTAAAAATATTAATTTCTATACCGCTGTGCCGGGCGGACTGGCAGACACCCTCGCCCATAAGTGGCGTCATCCCACGACAACCTATGGAATTACCCAAAACTGTGGCCAAACAGAAAACTGCTTGATGGTGAGCGCAACGTAGTTCGAAGATGGGCCGCTAAGAGTTCCCCGGTTCTTGAGCCGAGGTCTTCAATTAGACTGCTGGCAGCATGCTAGCAGTGCCCCTCACTAAAGCTTGGTGGCCAATCTTCGAACTAACCGAAGGTTATCTACTTCGTGCCCACTCGGAGGTCCTCGGTGGCTGTCGGCTGCACGAAACCTTACTAACGACTGGCGAATAGACCAGCGCTCTCACAATTGAAAGCGTCCCCAAGCGCGTCTACACAAAAAGTGAGCGGGGCGTTGCCGCTGCCCAGCAACAGCACGGTGCACAGGTTGACCGTGCCTCGTGTCGATCACTGTTAGCGCGCTTTACCTGGAAAATTTTCCGCTGATGATGCAATTTTTTAGCATATAATATTGTGGTATACGTGACAAGGCTCACGACAGCAACGCCGTTTTGTGTGTAGGGCCACCTGGAGCCGACGACGACGAGCCGTTCCCGATATCGTCGGCTGCGAGTGCACCGGTTGACACACGTGATGTATGTTAAATATAAAGAAACTAATGTATCATTATTATTATTATAGTATCCACCTAAAATACATACAACATACCTACTACGTCACGTCTCATCACAGAGGCAGTCTGCAGGCTCTAGCCTCACTTTTTCACCCTACACTCAATGAGAGACAACCTCGGATGGACCAAGCAGCCTTCATTTTTTAATACACGTAACTGAAATATTTCATTTCTACGCCACTGAGAACTTCCGTACGGGTCTACAATCAACTTTGGCATTACGTGGACATTCAACAGGCTCTAGCCCACTTTTCTCCCTACACTCAATGAGAGACAACCTCGGATAGACTCAGCAACACTGTATTTTTTAATACATGTAACTGAAATATTTATTTTCTACGCCACTGAGAGCTTCCGTACGGGTCTACAATCAACTTTGGCATCACAGAGGCATTCAACAGACTCTAGCTCACGTTCTAACCCTACAATCTATGAGAGACAACCTCGGATAGACTCAGGAACACTTTATTGGTTAATACATGCAACTGAAATATTTCATTTCTATGCCACTGAGAGCTTCCGTACGGGTCTACAATCAACTTTGGCATTACGTGGACATTCAACAGACTCCAGCTCATGCCTTTCACCTACACTCATTGAGTGACAACCTCAGATTGACTCAGCAGCCTTCATTTTTCAATACATGTTAAAGTAATATTTAATTTCTACGCCACTGAATGCGTCCACACGGGTCTACAATCAACTTTGGCATCACAGAGGCATTCTGCAGGCTCTAGCCCACTTTTTCACCATACACTCAATGAGAGACAACCTCGGATAGACTCAGCAACACTTAATTTTTTAATAAATTTAACTGAAATATTTCATTTATACGCCACTGAGAACTTCCGTACGGGTCTACAATCAGCTTTGGCATTACGTGGACATTCAACAGACTCCAGCTCATGATTTTCACCTACACTCATTGAGTGACAACCTCAGATTGACTCAGCAGCCTTCATTTTTCAATACATGTTACAGTAATAGTGAATTTCTACGCCACTGAAAGCGTCCGCACGGGTCTACAATCAACTTTGGCATCACAGAGGCATTCTGCAGGCTCTAGCCCACGTTTTCACCCTACACTCAATCAGAGACAACCTCGGATAGACTCAGCAACACTTTATTTGTTAAAACATGTAACTGAAATATTTCATTTCTACGCCACTGAGAGCTTCCTTACGGGTCTACAATCAACTTTGGCATTACGTGGACATTTCACAGACTCCAGCTCATGCTTTTCACCTACACTCATTGAGTGACAACCTCAGATTGACTCAGCAGCCGTCATTTTTCAATACATGTTACAGTAATAGTGAATTTCTACGCCACTGAAAGCGTCCGCACGGGTCTACAATCAACTTTGGCATCACAGAGGCGTTCTGCAGGCTCTAGCCCACTTTTTCACCCTACACTCAATGAGAGACAACCTCGGATAGACTCAGCAACACTTTATTTTTTAATACATGTAACTGAAATCTTTCATTTCTACGCCACTGAGAGCTTCCCTACGGGGATACAATCAACATTGGCATTACGTTCACAATTAGCAAACTCCAGCTCATGCTTTTCACCTACACTCATCGAGTGACAGCCTCGGATAGACTCAGCAGCACATCATTTCTCAATACATGTTACTGTAATATTTAATTTCTACGCCAAGGAAAGCTTCCCCACGGGTCTGCAATCAACTTTGGCAATACCAAGACATTCTGCAGACTCTAGCTCATGTTTTCAACCTACCCTCATTGAGTGACAACCTCGGATAGACTCAGCAGTGTTTTATACTTCATTGTAGCATTTCATTTCTACGCTTCTTAAGCCTTCGTACGATTTTACAATCAACTCTGTCACTATGTAGGCATTCTACAAACAGTAGCTAATCGTTTTAACCCTCCACCCCACTCAGGTAGTAACCACTTAGGTAAGCTTAGCAGCAATTGATACTTTATTTTAAAAGACAGCAATATATAATTTTTACGTCTTTTGAGACATCCATACGGCCCGACAATAAACTCTGCTACTGTAAAGACAATGTACAATATCTAGCGTATCCTTTTAGCTTACGTCTATTGAGAAAAAATCGAAAAAATCTTCAAGGGGCTTTGTTTCTCAGTGTTTCGAATTATATTCTATGTCAAAGCCTCTGGAGGATTCATTGCTACTCTCTAATCAAATACAGTGACAGGCAGAAAGTGTGCGACATAGGGGAAAATTTTTTATTATTAAATTTGGAAAAAAATCAACTTAGCCATTTATCTCTGCATCACTTGAAACTCAAAAAAACGAGTCTGTGATTCCGAGTGTCATTTGTCATTTGGCGGGAAATTTAAATTTTCTGGGGTTGTTAGTCAAAAGTCGCACTATTTGTAAAAATATCGAAAAATTTTATATGAAAAAAGTGTTTGTAATTTAATTTTATAACCGTGTACAATATTTGGGTTGGTTTGAGACTAATTTAAAAGTTGTCACTTTTTTGTCAATAAAAATACTACCAATAATAAATTTCCTGTTTCCGCCTCTAAAATAGATCTTCAGCCATTAAATAAATATTTTACGATCAACTGTGTTGATCTTCAGTTATTTAGTATGTTTTTATTGAGAAATAACTGAAAGTTGTTGTTTTAGGGGAATCCTAAGTGCAGCGTAGGTGATTTTCTATTATTTTTAACCAGTATATTAAATTTTAATTTATCTATAAAAGACACTCTAAAGACTTAATTTACTACACAAAACTAAAAAAAAAAGTAGCAAGAACAGGTAATGTTTTTAAATTCAAACACAGTGTACCTACCTTATTTCTGCTAACTTTTTACATAGTGACTGGAATTTGCCAAGCGATGATGTCATTTTAATGTGCAATGGCTGCAGATAAGTTATCTCTTCAAGATAAAATTGAGTTAGTTTTAATATGTGACGAGAATTATCAAAGTTCGCGTCATGCTGCAGGAATATTTAATGCTAGACATCCTGAAAAAAATTTCATCATTCAACATTTTAAGTAAATTTAACGAATACGGTTCTGTTGATGTTGATAGTAAATACAAAGTTTCTCATCACAGGCCTGTTACCAGTGAAGATGCAAGTTTGGATGCCATGCTATCCACTGTGGAAAACCCTCTTATACCGCTGTCTCAACTGTGCGAACATGTTAAGAAATATTTTGAAAGAACTACATTCTCAGGCAATTCGCTGCATAGAGTTTTTCTTTTAGTTTTGTGTAATAAATTACGTCTTTACAGTGTCTCTTAATAGATAAATCCGTAAAATTTAAAATACAGGTTAAAAATATTAGAAAATCACCTACGCGACAGTTAGGATTCCCCTAAAACAATGATTTTCAGTTATTTCTCAATAAGAAGAAACTAAATAACTGGGGATCGACACAGTTGGTCGCAAAACATTTGCTAGGAGCAAAATATCTATTTTAAAGGCGGAAACACAAAATTAATTAATGGTAGTATTTTTATTGACAAAAAAGTGTCAATTTTTAAACTTTTCCCAAACAAACCCAAAAACTGCACACGGCTATAAAATTAAATAATAAACACTTTTTTAAAATAAAATTTTTCGGTATTTTTTCAAATAGTGTGACTTTTGGCTATAAAACCCACGAAAATTTAAATTTCCATCCAAATGACAAATGACAGTCGGCATCACAGAATTGTTTTGTAGGTTTCAAGTGATGCAGAGATAAATGGCCAAGTTGATTTTTTTCCATATTTAATAATAAAAAATTTTCCCATATGTAGCACACTTTCTGCCTGTCACTGTAGATATATTATGGTCTGTAGCCCATTTAAATAGTGCGCACTAATTGTGTAACGACGTCTATTTATTGTTTCTTAATTTGTTTTATTTATCTCAAAATATCGTTAGAACACGTCTGGAGATTTGGCAAGACAGTGTATATTATTGTAAGAATAGACAGAGAGAGACAAAGTGATGTTTTGTGTCCATCACGGTATACACAATGTTTGCAAAAAACAACTCTCACCGTCCGACACCTGTCAATCTGCATATGTCATCTGAGGATGTGCCGAATAGTAAGATAGATAAGTACGAACGTCCACAGTGTCTCTTAATAGATAAATCCGTAAAATTTAAAATATAGGTTAAAAATATTAGAAAATCACCTACGCGACAGTTAGGATTCCCCTAAAACAATGATTTTCAGTTATTTCTCAATAAGAAGAAACTAAATAACTGGGGATCGACACAGTTGGTCGCAAAACATTTGCTAGGAGCAAAATATCTATTTTAAAGGCGGAAACACAAAATTAATTAATGGTAGTATTTTTATTGACAAAAAAGTGTCAATTTTTAAACTTTTCCCAAACAAACCCAAATACTGTACACGGCTATAAAATTAAATAATAAACACTTTTTTAAAATAAAATTTTTCGGTATTTTTTCAAATAGTGTGACTTTTGGCTGTAAAACCCACGAAAATTTAAATTTCCATCCAAATGACAAATGACAGTCGGCATCACAGAATTGTTTTGTAGGTTTCAAGTGATGCAGAGATAAATGGCCAAGTTGATTTTTTTCCATATTTAATAATAAAAAATTTTCCCATATGTAGCACACTTTCTGCCTGTCACTGTAGATATATTATGGTCTGTAGCCCATCTAAATAGTGCGCACTAATTGTGTAACGACGTCTATTTATTGTTTCTTAATTTGTTTTATTTATCTCAAAGTATCGTTAGAACACGTCTGGAGATTTGGCAAGACAGTGTATATTATTGTAAGAATAGACAGAGAGAGACAAAGTGATGTTTTGTGTCCATCACGGTATACACAATGTTTGCAAAAAACAACTCTCACCGTCCGACACCTGTCAATCTGCATATGTCATCTGAGGATGTGCCGAATAGTAAGATAGATAAGTACGAACGTCCACATGATGTGGTGCCTCAAGAATCAGCCTAGTAAGTCACGAAGCGTGGAATTGTGCGAAAATCTGCAAAACTTATTGGAAACACGACAACGACATTTCGACAATATGCAGGCAGGCAATTACCCTCGAGTTTGTCGCCCTGGCGAATTGGCTCGCCTAGAAACGAAAATTGCCGATAGGCAAGCGAAACTTGCTGAGGAACAAGAGAAACGTCGTATCGGTAAAAGCACATGCTACGTTTTCTGATCCGTTGCGGCCCAACTCACTTATAATTAAATTCGATTGACGTGAGCAACAACATGCAGACTTTGTTCGCAGGACAGGTAAAATATTACATAATATGTATTTTATTGTCGACACACAAATGGACCGCCAAGGGGAGCACAATTTACAGGTCGTATCGTTCCAGAATCGGCGCTCCAGCTGAAGCTTTAATGCATTTGTATTGCCTACAGTTTATTAGGCCGCAGTCGATGCACTTGCTCAGGCGCTTCAGCGAGGAACAGCGGAACACCGAAGGCATAGTAGTTTTCATACTGAAAAACAATATTTACTACGTTACGTAACTGTATGATACAAAAATGTAAAGGAATTATAAGCAGCGGCCGTTACCTATAACCTTTTGATGAATTCGGAAAGGCGCCCTCACCTCGTCCGCTACTGTTCTTGAGACACGTCGTTTGTTAGTGTGTGTCTATCTTATTACTATACTTACACATACACGCGCCGAGCTCATACACACACACACACACACACACCATCACACACGCACCATCACACACACACACACACACACACACACACACACACACACACACACCACACACATATAGACACACCATCACATACAAACGGTAAAAATATCGGTCATTCGTGCGGTCGTTAACACTCACGGCCGGCATTGGAAAAATATATCGCAACCAGAAAGTGAAGCGCGACAGCTATTATAGGATACATTCATACATAACATATTGATTCGCGGTGTCCCTGCATCGTACCTTGCGCGCTACTCTCGCAATGTCGTTTTTGCGCAAATTAAGTACCCTTGCCCGTGATGTGGTTCGCGATGGAGCACATTTCAATCCACGAAAAATCGCAAACGAGGTACGCGAGTCCATGCACGAAATGCCGTCGAGTTTACGCGACCTATTTGGCGATTCCACGTTATATACAGTGAAAAATGCGCGAATACGCATTGGAGACGCTCCATTAACGAAGTTCGTACACCATTTTCGCATTGGGAAATTCGAGGAAGCTTTTCGGATCATGGGCCGCACCTTCCCATTGAACGCACAAATCATTCATATGTTTACTCTGCAAGCTCGCCGTTTTGCGCGGTTTCATTTGCATCGATGTGAACAGTTAACAGACCGTTTAATACACAGTCTTGGTCGTACACGTGATATCGACACAGTGGCCGAATTCGAAGAGGCCATTGCTCGCGCACCTGCAAAATCTCCCCTGAAACGCATAGTAAACATGATTTCAAAATTGAAGCCTACCATCGGTATCACGGCCGCTGTTGGACTGTCGGCGGCCGCAATTTCATTTGCCGGATTCATTGAGCGGTACCGAGAAAAAATCAATGGTTGTCAGCGTTATAGTACAACGCCAGAGGGCCACTTGCGAGCGTGCACGGTATTTCAAGCGAGTTGCAAAAAAGCGGCGAAAGTAACGACAGTACGGTTTATTGTCACGACACCGATTTGCCCGAGCTGTTGGTGAATACGCGGTGCACCGAAGCCGAAAAGAATGACTCGGACACGTGGTGTAAAAACTGCGACGATGCCGTCAATAACGCGCTGGACAATCCTGCGGTCGAATACAAATGTGTTAATTACGGTTTTCTAGGTGCTATGATGGATTTGGGCGGGCGAGAACTAGACCGTTTAAACACGGCCTTCGAGCAGTTACAGGACGGCGCCAGCACCGTCTCCGGCAATAGCATGACGGTTCTCAAGTTGTTTGGTCCACTAATTGGAATTGTTTTCTTCGTCTTTGTGGTATGCTATGGAAAGTATCTGTACAATTACTATACGCGTGAAACAGCGGACTCAGCGAAGATACCCTTGATAAATACCGAGGACAGCCAACGATTTTCGGCAGGCAGATACGCGCATGCCGCTGAAGGACGCGCGGAGACGGCCTCCGCCTCTGAAGAACCAGATTATCTGTCGGCACCACACTCTTCACCCTCGCCGTATCAAGCATAGTAATTGAGTTAATCCTAACAGGGCAAAACCTCGGCAAAGTACTTACACAAAAGCATAACGGCTATATTTCGGGCGCTATCATGTGGACTTGTGGCAACGTGTAGCCCGGTATTGTAATACTTTAATATCGTTGTTAGATGAAGTCGTGAATAATAAATGAAACCATCGTAGTCTTACTAACGTCTCCGTATATTCTCTATATCGCTGTCATCAAAAAGTGAATGCCTGTCCCAAAAAAGGTTCATGCCGAGTTACAATAATTTGTTATGCTTTGTTGTTAACCTACATAAACCCGTTGTGCTTAATTGCTATTTGATTTTCTTAACTATTACCAATGTTACCTACAGGGCGTTTCATCCTCATATTACACCTCCCCGGCAATTTAAAGAATTTATATTTCCTTCAGAAATAGAAATTCCCGAAGAGTATAATATGAACGTAAATATTACCCTGAGAGATTCATAGCTATAACCCCATACTAGGTATGTGCTATAACAATCAAGAAAATTTTTATTAATAAACACAAAATAGTATTTCTATATAGCTAAACCTCCTACTTTTGTAAAAGTAGTATGTCCTTACAGTACAATAAAATAATAAATCCTTAAACTAGCATGGAAGGCATAGAGAAATAGTGAAAACAAGGAAAGGTGTATAAAAGTAGAGAATTAGAAGAATAGAGTTGTAGGGCCCTTCTATCCATAATTACTTGCTAACTTACTCGCTAACTTACTGATAAAATAACTTAGTTCTATTTTTATGGATTAATTCGTGCTTATTGTCTTTCAAAATTGTTACATTTGGTGGTACATCCTCTTCCACTAAATATGGGCCCAGAAAGCAAGGATTTGAAATTTTATCACCCTTTTCGTTCTTTATTAAGATCATATCGCCCTTTTTATACTGGACCGGGTTACTTTTATCATCAAAATGCTGCTTTCTTTTAGTTTTAGACATTAACAAGTTGGCCCTAGCATCTTCCTGAGCCTTTTGTAATCTATACTTTAACTCAAGAGGATAGTTCTCAAAATTGTAGATAGGCTCCACCTCACTAATTAAGTTACTTGGAATCCGACATTTTTTGCCAAAAACCAACTCAAAAGGAGAATATTTAGTCTCGGTGTGTACAGTAGTATTATATGAAAAACACCAATAAGGCAGCCAAGTGCTCCAAGCCGCCTCATGGTTTTGTGTTTGGATTCTAAGATATGCACCTAGAACCTTGTGCGAATTCTCTAGAGCACCGATACTCTCGTGGTGATAGGCCGTTGAGAGAATTTGTTTTATTTCTAGAAGTTTACACGTTTCGCTCATTGTGGAGGAAATAAATTCAGAACCCCTGTCTGTTGCTGTCTCCAGAGGAAAACCATATCGTAAGATAAAGTTATCTACAAAAGACCTCGCCACAGACACGGCATCTTTGTTTTTTAGCGGATAAGCCTCAACATATTTAGTTAACTCACACTGCAGCGTCAGTATATAAACAAATCCATTTATGTCAGCCGGAAGTGGTCCTACGATGTCCAAATATACTTTCTGAAAAGCTGAAGTGGCTGTAGAGGTGATAACCATTGGTTCTTTGGTATAATGATTCGAATGTTTTTGTTTCTGGCAATTTTCACACCTTTTAACAAAATTTCGAACATCATTATCCAGCCCCGGACAAAAATAAAATTTTTTAATATTATTTGTCATTCTGTTGACACCCGCGTGCCCGCTAGTTGGGAGTAAATGGAAATCATTCAATATAACCCGTCTTTCATCATTGTCCATTATTTTGCTAACACGTTGTACAATATTTATACGGGGGCCCCCCCAAATTGCTTTATTTTTTTATTTGTTTACCTATCCATTTGATAAATTCTATATTATCTTTATTTTTTATTATATATAATTCAATTATGTTAGCTTTTCTACATATCTCAACCAAATCTCTCAACATTTCGTCTCGCGCCAATGTTGATCGAGTGTTTTGGTCTAGATATAAGGTAAGTTTTAATGGAACGTAATATAAATTTCCCACGCGTTCGGTAACATGTTCTGATAAAGAGTTTATTTGTGCCGATGACGTCAAACGTAGTTCGGTGCCGTTTTTGGGTTGCTTAAGGATTTCCGCAATATTTGGGTGATCAAGCCAAACATTGTTAGCATTATCCTTATCGTCCGCCTCCTTCTGCACCTCTTCACGCTTACATTGCCCCCTAGTCATAACTGCAATCATACTTTCGTTCATCTTTCTCAAGTCTTCTGAAGTTAAAACTATTCTAGATAATGCATCCGCCGTAACATTTTCATTCCCTTTTATATACTCAATAAAAAAGTCGTACTCTTCCAAGCACAAACGGAATTTTGTTAACCTACTGCCGGGGTCGGTTTGACTAAAAAGATATATAAGCGGTTTATGATCAGTTAATATTTTAAAGCGCCGACCATACAAATATGGGCGAAAATATCTTACAGCCCAGAAGATAGCTAAAAGTTCTTTGTGTATGGTTGGATAGTTGATTTCGGCTTTATTCAAACTTCTACTGGCATATGCCACTGGTTTATTATTTTTATTTGATATTACCGCCCCGATAGCAAAGTTTGATGCGTCCGTTTGTACAATAAATTCATTTTGATTTGAAAAATCTGGGTAGTCCAGAACTGGATATTCAATAAGAGCATTTTTAAGAGATATAAAAGCTTTTTCACATTCACTCGTCCACTCAAATCTCGCATATTTCCGACACAATTTATTAAGGGGTACGGTAATTTCCGAAAAAGTTGGGATAAATTTCCGGTAATAATTTGCAAAAGCCACTAAGCGCTTTACCTCATCAGCGGTTTTCGGGACTGGGTATTGTTTTTGTTTTGTTATGTTGGTTCAGACTTCTGCCAAAAACTATAAGGTCATCAAGGTACACCAAGCATTTTTCATAATTTAAACCTGCCATTGCCACGGTCATTAGCCTTGAGAAAGCACAAGGGCTAATTTTCAGCCCCATTGGAAGCCTCCTCATCTGCCATTGACCGCGATCGGTGGTAAAAGCCGTATACTTCCTGCTTTGTTCCTCTAGTTCTACTTGGTAATACCCTTGACTGAGATCTAGATGCGAAAAATAAAGAGCTCCTGCGAGAGAATCCAATATATCGACTACATTCGCGATAGGAAATTTGACGTCTACCAAATTTTGATTCAAAAATCTATAATCCAAAACTAATCTAGCACGTTTCTCCCCGGATGCGTCACTCTTTTTCGGTACCAGTAAAACTGGCGACGACCATTCACTCTGCGCTTCCTCAATTATACCATCTTCGCACATTTGAGAAATTTGCCTATTTATTTCTTCCTTATATACTTGCGGAAGTCTATACGGTTTTCTATAAATTGGCTGAGTATTTGGTTTAACTTGAATTGATTGTTTATACAGATTTGTAACAGTTAACTTATCCCATGGCATATGAAAAACATCCGAAAATTTGGCACAAATTTGTTCTATAGAATCTTGTTCTTCCTTATTCAGATAACTGAGCTTCAGTAGCTTAAATAATTCTTTCACTCGTGAAGCATCATTTTTCTGAGGGGTAAATTGACAGCATTTATAGTTATTTATCGTTTCAGTTTTCGGTAGAAAATTTCTCAAACGTACTTCACTTTCACGCGTATTTAGAATTTTGACAGGTACTTTGCCTTGTTTAGGCTGCGCCATTATACCTGCCACAAACACACCCTGGCATAACTCATCTGGCATTATCACACATCCCTCATGTAAGCCCGTAGCTACATACTGAATCACTTCACACCTAGGAGGAATTACTAGGATAAAATCATTATATGTGTTTAAATCTAAAATTATTGTATCTTTGTTATTCAAAACAGTTAAGGTATGGTCTTCGTAATTTAAATTGGCCTTATATTTGTTCAAAAAATTTTCGCCGATTATACCGTCCATATTACACGCCAAAGTATCAAAAATGTAAAACTTTTCTCTAAATACCGTATTTCCTATACTAAGATTTAAATATACGTATCCCACTGACACTATGTTACCCCCAATTCCCTTAATTTCGATAATTTCTTTATGCAATGGAATTTTTGGATCTAAACATTTTAATTTAAGCGCACCAAAAAATCCACCTTTCTATTATTTACAAAAAAAGAAACGAAGTTTGAACATTTTTCGGAATAAGTAAAAATTTTATTACATTTATCATTTTTAGGCACGAAAAAAATTTGAGCTTTGCTGATCGCCTGAAGTACTTGTATTCGTAGTATTTTCGCGACGGTTATTTTCAGTTTGCTCAGCGAAATTCATTCTGTGACCTAGTGCCCGAGACCCTCTTATAATATTATTATTATTATTACCGTGAGTGAATGACCGACCTCTATGATACCTCGGAAAACGCTGATTACGCTGATTGAAATATACTGGAATATGATTGTTTTGTTGAATACTATTTCGTTGAAAATTAGCATTATTGTAAGACGCTCTGCGGTTATAATCGTTAATAAATCTTCCCTGCCTTCCTGCCCTAGTAAAATTCCTAGAAAACGGTCTGAAATACCCCCTTCCTCTGTGTGAAAAGGTAAAAATTTGGGTATTATTTTGGAAGGAGGTCTCTTAGTCTTGGGCTGCCCTAATGGCATCCTTCAAGGCTACAAAATTTCGTGAAGATATAATTGTGCTTAGCTTTTGATTTCTAAGGCCACTTGCAAACCTTTTTATTGCCATTTTTTCGTTTATTGGCCTTAGCGTATCAAAAGCGTCCGCCATGCCATCCGCTTGCGCAATGGTTAGGTTCACAAAAATATCTTCTAATTGCTTACCAAAATCCTCAATACTATTTTCCCCTTGCTTAGCAGAAAGCAATTTTACCTGGAGGGCAGTGTCCGACCTTTTAGTTAAAAGATGCGTTCTTATATCGCTCACCAATGTGGTAATAGAAGCATACGTTGATTTTAATCGTAGCTTAGCGCTATTTGAAAGACGAGTTTTTAAAATAAATTTAATTAACGTGGGTTTATCCTCGTCTTTAAGCATAGACTCATAAAATTCTATGGCTTCTATTAACCGAATGGTAGTGTCTTCCGAGTCATTCATCACTGGTAATAGATTCGTAGCAACTTTGATATCAAAAGAAGCCATTTCGGTTTCGGCACTTTGTTTGTCAAAACTCAGAATTTCGGTGTAAAGTTTTTTAATATTATTTACCGTCTCTTTAATGTACCTAATATCAGAATCCCCTAACTGAGCCTTACTTATTCTTTCGTTTACAACAGAAAGTTCATTACTTAGTTGGGCATAACAGAGTTTTGCCTCTTTTATTTTGGTTTGAACTATAGGCGCTCTTCGTCTCTCGTGACTTAATTTTAACAGGTTAGTTCTAATATTTAATAAAGAGTTACAAATCTCGCGAATTTTATCTCCCATTAATATTGTATCCGAAATATCTACTCCAAAATTTGACAACTGGGCCCATATTTTAGAACTCCCATAAATTCATTATATAAACCATAATTTTACATTTAAAACTTACATGCACAATCTTTAAATATTTCTATATACTACTATTTTTATTACTCATTCTCTACTAATCTGTCCATATTACACGTATACCTCCATTTCGTTTATTTGTTCTTCTTTGTCTTGCTTTAGGGCCCAACCAACTAAAAGCATAAGTGCTGAGGCTACCAAACCTATCAGGAGCCACTCGGATAAACTTAGCCCACTGTTTTTGGAAATCTCGCTTCTTGCATCACCGTTTGAGGCCTGGTTAATTACTATCTCCTCTTTTGTCTTGGCATTGCCCATTTTTTCCTTGTATAAATTTAGCACCATCCATCCATTAAAATAATTTTCCTATTCGTTTTTTTTTTTTTCCCCATATAGTTAATATCCTGGCAGGATCGCCATGTAATACTTTAATATCGTTGTTAGATGAAGTCGTGAATAATAAATGAAACCATCGTAGTCTTACTAACGTCTCCGTATATTCTCTATATCACTGTCATCAAAAAGTGAATGCCTGTCCCAAAAAAGGTTCATGCCGAGTTACAATAATTTGTTATGCTTTGTTGTTAACCTACATAAACCCGTTGTGCTTAATTGCTATTTGATTTTCTTAACTATTACCAATGTTACCTACAGGGCGTTTCATCCTCATATTACAGTATATCATAAATAACATTATCTATGCACTCCACAATGGTGTGTTCAACGAGGTATTCATAAAGCGCTTCATTGTACCGGCATCGACGACGACGGGCTGCAGCGACGCGACGCCTTTCATCATCCACGGTGACGTCGTGTTTTTCGATTTTTTCATGTCGCCGATGTTTACTCAGGCGTGCCGTAAGAAAAATTCAACAAACGCTACGAGCCATGTAACAGAGACATCACTGCTGGCGACAAGATCCTTGCAATTGATAGACAAGAATATGAAGAATGATACCGATGCAACAGAAAATGACGGTAACAGTACAGGAGAGTCTAGTACGATGTCGGCGACCACGTTACACAGCGCCCATAATGGCAGTTCATATTTTTTATCGTCGCGGTGTATACAAGCATCGCCACCACCATCGCCGCCGCCGTCGAGCAGTGAGAAATCTGATGTGGCTATAGACATTAAGAGTTTGTTTCAAACCCAAAATTTTGCATATGACAATGCCTCATTTGCAGGATGGTATTTCGCCTTAGCGGAAATGTGCGCTTCGGCCGTTCTAGTGAACAAGTAAAGGTTAAAAAAATGAATCACGCAACAAAGCCAGTGAGACCGACAATGTAAAACGCGTCCGTACTACCTGTGTAGGCCGCGCGTATTTACCATCCCCCAATGTCGTTTCCGTCGTCGTCGACATCTTCACTGTTTTCGTTCTCTGACGCAATTTCGATGCGATTAATCAGCTGTTGTGTGGTTTGTTGTCGCTTTGTTTTCACTGCGTTTTTGTGGGCCGCCTTCCCGCGTTCTGCGTGATCGCCCTTAAGCTGCCGACGTTGCTCATACCAGTATTCTACCTGTCTCGTTAAATATTTCAACAGTGCGTCATAGTTCACATAGACACTGGCCTTGCTCGTGTTGCACTCGTTGCTCCGTGCATTATTTTTTCTCCGCGTTACATCCAAATTATCGCGACGATAAAATTTACGGACGTTTATGTTAATATCGTAGTCGCCGACAGTTAAGTGTTTTGAGTTGTCATCGATCAAGACATCAGGTATAATATTCTTGCCCCCCGTGATATGATTCACGTAGCTGCATGGCTTGGTATTGAGCCGTAAACCGGAGATAACATCTGTAAACGGCATCGTTTTCATGTAAAGATCTTCCAGAAATCGTGCAGCGTGTTCGTCGTTTCCAGCCGTCCATAATATAACGTACGTGTATCTATCGAAGAGGCTGCGCAAAAAATCCCGTACTCCAGGATACAACTGAAAGATTTTATCTATCAAAGTTTCATCTAAATCCAAGACAATAACAGCGTCCTGTCGTCGGCCGCAGTGTAACGACTGTTGCCTGTGAGAATATGCACTTCTGTTCCTTCTGTTTACTGCCGCGTTTTGTCGCCCGTTAGTTTTATCGGTGTCACCCTCACTATCACCGCTGTCGTCGCTGATTGTTGCGTCACGACGGGCGCGTGTTGTTCGACTTGGATGTGATTTTGAATGTCCACTACACGGGGAATTTCGTTTTGCAGGCGCCGGTTCATCTGTAAACAGAACGGCACTGTCGCTGCAAAAAGTGCTCGGTTTATAGTATCCGTTGTCGGGACGAGTGCTTTTGCTGGTGCTTTGCGAGTGCTTTTGCCGTCGTCGGCGGTTTCGATTTTCAATACCCCCCGAATGGTCGTCGGAACTCACAGCAGAACTGTCTTCGTCGTCGGACGCCAGAATTTTTCGTTTGCGCATAATTATACGGTGTTTCGGTTTGTGTTATCACCGCCGATCTTGCCCCGTTCAGATGCTTACACTAATTGAGGAACTTGGTACGGCTTCTTTTTCAGAAGAGTGCAAAAGGGTGGCACTGTCTCGATACACATCAGACAAATCAGGAATACAACACCGTGGTGTCATCGTCAAAGTTCAACCAACAGTGGTGCAGCGAACGACGACGAAAGTACAAGATGAGTCGAAAGTTGTCAGGGGTCGCGAAGTTTGAGAAAAAATTACGCATTGAACGTGAACGCCTCAACAATAGCAATAGCCCTACGACAACGAGTGGTTGCATCCGCCAAACAATCTCCCCGAAAGTTTCGTGCAATTGGACAGCAGTCAATTTGGAGTATGTCAAGTATCGTCTGCGAAATTTACGGGAAGCCCATCGAGTATACGGAACACGGCGTTACACGCGTCTCACGTGGGGCGGTAAAATTCAACGATGCAAAATCATGGATAAAATAGTTGATGCGCTGTTAACTCTTAACAAAAATAACAGCGACATTAGCGACGACGACAACCGTACAACATTAAACGAGGAATCATCGACGTCGCGACAAGTGGGATATATTGGAGGCCGTAAACGAATATTTGACGACGCAAAGTTGTGCTACTTGTCATCGGCCGCTACGGAAACCGCCGCCAAATAAAGAACAGGAACGACGACGACGACAGCATCAACAAAAAGAAAAAGAGGAACAATCACAAAGGCCTCGACGTTGCCGCCGCCGACACGATCATCGATTTCAAGTTTGCCAAAACAGTCGAATCGTCTGGCATAGTGATGTTAACGCTGCACGAAATATGATTTTTGTCGCCAGAGGCGAAGTCCATTATCGACAAGAAGAAAAAATACGACAGCAGCAGCAGCAGCCGCATCAGCAATGTAATCGTACATTCGATCAGTATGCTGGTCGAATTGAATTATCAGCCATTGCATATAAGGTTGAAATTCGTATCCCTTGTTCCAGTTAGTTGGACCGCAAAGGGTTAATGGCACCGATACTGCTGCTGGTGCTAGATCCCATTTTTTTTGTGTTAGGCTAGGTTATAATACGAGTATAATAAAAGACCATAGCTAAAACATTGAAATTTGAAATGAAAAAAACCATCGCGACCACCAGCAGCGACACATTACGTAATCACGGACCGCATTCTTAGCGGGGGCTTTTATAGTGCCACTAATGGTGACGAGAGTTGCACCGCGCAAAAAAAATTAACACCACCAGCAGCAACAATCATTGAGATCATCGCCACGGGGTCACCGTCATTGGGCACAGTTGCAAAGTAGGCGCGCCACGCCGGCACACAGGGTGGTCTTCTCAGAGTACCACTAGGCCGCAAAAGGTTAACAAAGTCAGATCACCCTGCACTTACTTCCATATAAGATCGAGCCCAGAAGGCAGCGAGCAACAGTTCGCAGCTGGATCGCTTGCCGCGTTGTGTTGTTCTCCACGCTTGTCGCTTCCAATGTCTTCTCTAGCCAAGCACCACACCAGCAACGATGAAGTTCGTGAGGTAAGATTTCATACTTTCTATACACCCGCTCCCTCGTCGCCAGCGTGTTCTTCTTCATGTATTTCCGCTTCGATATCACCGAGAATTTTTTCCTCCGTTTTTGTGAGCAACGAGACGTTCTTAAATGTCGTGTGGTTCCGACGACCCTGTGTTAAATCTACATACGACATTTCACCTTTAACATATGCACAACTGCGTTCCGTCGGCGAAATATTCAATCCAAATTCACGTTTGACGAGACGTCCATCAAATTTGCACACATTGGCCGTTCGTTCTAAATAGGCGCCGACTGCGGCTTCCTTTGTTATTTTATTTACTATATACAGATAGCCTTTGTAGTAGTACAGTCTATACGTGTTTGTCATGAGGGCGCGCCTGTTGCGGTGATTGAGGTGCGGCATCACTTTGGTGCGATAAGTCGCAAAGCAAGCTTGATTTTCCGCGTCCAGACCAATCTGGTAAGAGTCCAGCACGGCGGCATCTTCGACACGTTCGACTTTCTCGAGGTACCTTTTAGTTGGATTTGTGTAGACGCGAGAGGAGTCGTTCTTAAAAGGAATAATATCGTCGTTTTCGGTTATAGGCTTCCCTTTGTCAGTGCCAGTTAAATAATTTCTGTTCCGCAATTCTCCAAAATTCACGCTCACGCGTATATTTGCTGGGGTGTAATCGCTCTCGCCGGCATCTAGGCCGCTCTGGAATTCAGAGGTACCGCCGCCGCCGCTTTCGTCATACGGTACTGCATGATAATTTACTATATAACCCGCCTCGGTTGTCAGCATAATTTCCTCGACCTTCAAATGGAAGGGCGCTATTGTATATCGATTATACACTCCGATTGCCTTAGGCCCCAACTGTACCAAGATTGACAGGCCGTCCTCGGCACGGTGGGTGAGTGTATTACTTGAACCCCCTCCGGGCAGTTTGATCAGCTCGTTGTTGTACGATATAATGCCGGGATAGCGCGTCATATATTCGTTTCGCAAGCGCGTGTCAATGTCGCTAAAGAAGTACATGCGGCCCATGACTGTAAACTGTCCGAGCTGCTGATAGCTATTGTCTGCTTCGTAGTATGCTAACGTTTTTTTTTGAGTTATAAATTGGAATGTGTATTGTTCTTCGCGGATAGATACGACTCCTATCGAATTGAGGATATTCCAGCCATAGGAGGCGCTCAGCACGCGTTTGAGCTCAATGTTCGGAGATCGCGATGTCAGGATAGGATTGTTTGGAATGTTCAGGGGTGACGGGTTGGCGATTATCGACAGCGGGTCTAAGAAGCGTTCGTAGCCCAGCAATTTGAAAAAATGACACAGTAATTCAACGTCTTTAAGACATTCCAGCATGTATCCAAACGGACGCCAGTTTTTATGAAACACAAAACCTTTGTCGGGATATATGCCCTCACCCGTGAGAACATACGGGCGCTCAATATATGAAAACACCTGATCCCAATCGGCATGTCCTATTCTGCTACGGAAGTCGTCCAGCAGCAGGCTGAATCCAAGGAATACTACGCCGAGTCGGATCGCATTGGGGCCGTCCCTCTGCCAGCCCAGGGCGACTGTTGGGCTCGTTATAATATTGGAGATAACGTTCGTAAAATAGTCGTCGATGTTCTGATTAGGTTTTTTGTATTCGTGTCGATAAACGTAGCTCACCATACATACCAAATTAGGCAATCCTATACAAAACGGATACCAATTAGTGCCCCACGGCACCTTTTGGGGCGTGAACGTAGGTTTGATCTTTGACATGACAACCGTTATCGCATTTTCCAGTATATCAAATAAACGCTTTTTCTCACCCTCCTCCTGCATAAGCGCGTACCTAAACAATTTCGTGCAAAAGAAGCACATGATATTGAGCTCCTCTTCTTTCGTGCTCCAGTCTGCATAACGTTGAAACAATTTGTTCGACTCATCGTAGGCTATGAGATTCGATTGAATCTCTTGTATATCATCCTGTTTTAATTCTATGTCCATAACATATTTAAAAATAAAATCGGTAAACTGTCGAATCATGGCTTTTTGCGACATCTTTGCCATGATGTCTTTTTTCTGTTTTCGCCGGTCCCTTTCCGCGTCTGTTCTAAACCAGATGTTTTTGGCGAATATCAATAACAGAACGACTGTCGCCACGAGTAGCAGCACCGCAATAGTTACACTAAAAAAAAAGGCATCGCCCATTTTTTTCCGCGAGCGTGCCAAAAAGTTTCGGTTTCTATACATATTGTCAACCTATATGGTGTACGATAATGCTGGAATATGGTGGAAACAGCCAAATAATGATCCGTACTACCTACTACAGGTCGTTTTTATGCAGCGTTATGGTTATTATGGGTAGTACCTATGTTTAGGCGCACGAAATGCAAAATTGCTTTCTGATAATAAAAATCCCAATTTGGCTGTTACGTTCTGTATAAAAGGATTGAAACTGAAAACATTTAGTAGATATACCAACTCTAAGCCAATTACTTAGGTATACGTCGCGATGTGTGTGTATTGTGGTTGTAATGGAAACCCCGGTCCTTATCAATTCTGTCGTTTTTTGTCTACAGGTGGCGCGAAGGAAAACATCACCGCGCGCTCATAGTTGGGCGGCATCAAGAGGTAGACACCGAAGCGTTGCTGAACCGAAACCCGTGTGGTTGTCGCGCGCTTGTGCAGTCACAAAATTGCCCGTGTCAGCAGTTGAGGAGCCCCCACAGCCCACTGGACCTGTCACCGAATCTGGAACCGACACCAATGCCGTCGGCGCACCGTCTACCTCCACGCGTTTCAGCAATCACTCGAAGGAACATGAATATAGTATACGCTTCCCCATCGACATGGCGGAGTTTAGTACCATAGTGTCAGTGTAATACTTTAATATCGTTGTTAGATGAAGTCGTGAATAATAAATGAAACCATCGTAGTCTTACTAACGTCTCCGTATATTATCTATATCACTGTCATCAAAAAGTGAATGCATGTCCCAAAAAAGGTTCATGCCGAGTTACAATAATTTGTTATGCTTTGTTGTTAACCTACATAAACCCGTTGTGCTTAATTGCTATTTGATTTTCTTAACTATTACCAATGTTACCTACAGGGCGTTTCATCCTCATATTACACCTCCCCGGCAATTTAAAGAATTTATATTTCCTTCAGAAATAGAAATTCCCGAAGAGTATAATATGAACGTAAATATTACCCTGAGAGATTCATAGCTATAACCCCATACTAGGTATGTGCTATAACAATCAAGAAAATTTTTATTAATAAACACAAAATAGTATTTCTATATAGCTAAACCTCCTACTTTTGTAAAAGTAGTATGTCCTTACAGTACAATAAAATAATAAATCCTTAAACTAGCATGGAAGGCATAGAGAAATAGTGAAAACAAGGAAAGGTGTATAAAAGTAGAGAATTAGAAGAATAGAGTTGTAGGGCCCTTCTATCCATAATTACTTGCTAACTTACTCGCTAACTTACTGATAAAATAACTTAGTTCTATTTTTATGGATTAATTCGTGCTTATTGTCTTTCAAAATTGTTACATTTGGTGGTACATCCTCTTCCACTAAATATGGGCCCAGAAAGCAAGGATTTGAAATTTTATCACCCTTTTCGTTCTTTATTAAGATCATATCGCCCTTTTTATACTGGACCGGGTTACTTTTATCATCAAAATGCTGCTTTCTTTTAGTTTTAGACATTAACAAGTTGGCCCTAGCATCTTCCTGAGCCTTTTGTAATCGATACTTTAACTCAAGAGGATAGTTCTCAAAATTGTAGATAGGCTCCACCTCACTAATTAAGTTACTTGGAATCCGACATTTTTTGCCAAAAACCAACTCAAAAGGAGAATATTTAGTCTCGGTGTGTACAGTAGTATTATATGAAAAACACCAATAAGGCAGCCAAGTGCTCCAAGCCGCCTCATGGTTTTGTGTTTGGATTCTAAGATATGCACCTAGAACCTTGTGCGAATTCTCTAGAGCACCGATACTCTCGTGGTGATAGGCCGTTGAGAGAATTTGTTTTATTTCTAGAAGTTTACACGTTTCGCTCATTGTGGAGGAAATAAATTCAGAACCCCTGTCTGTTGCTGTCTCCAGAGGAAAACCATATCGTAAGATAAAGTTATCTACAAAAGACCTCGCCACAGACACGGCATCTTTGTTTTTTAGCGGATAAGCCTCAACATATTTAGTTAACTCACACTGCAGCGTCAGTATATAAACAAATCCATTTATGTCAGCCGGAAGTGGTCCTACGATGTCCAAATATACTTTCTGAAAAGCTGAAGTAGCTGTAGAGGTGATAACCATTGGTTCTTTGGTATAATGATTCGAATGTTTTTGTCTCTGGCAAATTTCACACCTTTTAACAAAATTTCGAACATCATTATCCAGCCCCGGCCAAAAATAAAATTTTTTAATATTATTTGTCATTCTGTTGACACCCGCGTGCCCGCTAGTTGGGAGTAAATGGAAATCATTCAATATAACCCGTCTTTCATCATTGTCCATTATTTTGCTAACACCTTGTACAATATTTATACGGGGGCCCCCCCAAATTGCTTTATTTTTTATTTGTTTACCTATCCATTTGATAAATTCTATATTATCTTTATTTTTTATTATATATAATTCAATTATATTAGCTTTTCTACATATCTCAACCAAATCTCTCAACATTTCGTCTCGCGCCAATGTTGATCGAGTGTTTTGGTCTAGATATAAGGTAAGTTTTAATGGAACGTAATATAAATTTCCCACGCGTTCGGTAACATGTTCTGATAAAGAGTTTATTTGTGCCGATGACGTCAAACGTAGTTCGGTGCCGTTTTTGGGTTGCTTAAGGATTTCCGCAATATTTGGGTGATCAAGCCAAACATTGTTAGCATTATCCTTATCGTCCGCCTCCTTCTGCACCTCTTCACGCTTACATTGCCCCCTAGTCATAACTGCAATCATACTTTCGTTCATCTTTCTCAAGTCTTCTGAAGTTAAAACTATTCTAGATAATGCATCCGCCGTAACATTTTCATTCCCTTTTATATACTCAATATAAAAGTCGTACTCTTCCAAGCACAAACGGAATTTTGTTAACCTACTGCCGGGGTCGGTTTGACTAAAAAGATATATAAGCGGTTTATGATCAGTTAATATTTTAAAGCGCCGACCATACAAATATGGGCGAAAATATCTTACAGCCCAGAAGATAGCTAAAAGTTCTTTGTGTATGGTTGGATAGTTGATTTCGGCTTTATTCAAACTTCTACTGGCATATGCCACTGGTTTATTATTTTTATTTGATATTACCGCCCCGATAGCAAAGTTTGATGCGTCCGTTTGTACAATAAATTCATTTTGATTTGAAAAATCTGGGTAGTCCAGAACTGGATATTCAATAAGAGCCTTTTTAAGAGATATAAAAGCTTTTTCACATTCACTCGTCCACTCAAATCTCGCATATTTCCGACACAATTTATTAAGGGGTACGGTAATTTCCGAAAAACTTGGGATAAATTTCCGGTAATAATTTGCAAAAGCCACGAAGCGCTTTACCTCATCAGCGGTTTTCGGGACTGGGTATTGTTTTAATGCTTTAATTTTGTCTGGATCGGGAGATACCCCTTCGGAACTTACAACATGACCCAAATAAAGTATTTCCTTTCTTAAAAATTCGCATTTAGAAGGGTTCAGTTTTAAATTCACTTTACGGAGCCTGGAAAAAACATCAAGGAGATTTTTGTTATGTTGGTTCAGACTTCTGCCAAAAACTATAAGGTCATCAAGGTACACCAAGCATTTTTCATAATTTAAACCTGGACTGGGTATTGTTTTAATGCTTTAATTTTGTCTGGATCGGGAGATACCCCTTCGGAACTTACAACATGACCCAAATAAAGTATTTCCTTTCTTAAAAATTCGCATTTAGAAGGGTTCAGTTTTAAATTCACTTTACGGAGCCTGGAAAAAACATCAAGGAGATTTTTGTTATGTTGGTTCAGACTTCTGCCAAAAACTATAAGGTCATCAAGGTACACCAAGCATTTTTCATAATTTAAACCTGCCATTGCCACGGTCATTAGCCTTGAGAAAGCACAAGGGCTAATTTTCAGCCCCATTGGAAGCCTCCTCATCTGCCATTGACCGCGATCGGTGGTAAAAGCCGTATACTTCCTGCTTTGTTCCTCTAGTTCTACTTGGTAATACCCTTGACTGAGATCTAGATGCGAAAAATAAAGAGCTCCTGCGAGAGAATCCAATATATCGACTACATTCGCGATAGGAAATTTGACGTCTACCAAATTTTGATTCAAAAATCTATAATCCAAAACTAATCTAGCACGTTTCTCCCCGGATGCGTCACTCTTTTTCGGTACCAGTAAAACTGGCGATGACCATTCACTCTGCGCTTCCTCAATTATACCATCTTCGCACATTTGTGAAATTTGCCTATTTATTTCTTCCTTATATACTTGCGGAAGTCTATACGGTTTTCTATAAATTGGCTGAGTATTTGGTTTAACTTGAATTGATTGGTTATACAGATTTGTAACAGTTAACTTATCCCCGGGCATATGAAAAACATCCGAAAATTTGGCACAAATTTGTTCTATAGAATCTTGTTCTTCCTTATTCAGATAACTGAGCTTCAGTAGCTTAAATAATTCTTTCACTCGTGAAGCATCATTTTTCTGAGGGGTAAATTGACAGCATTTATAGTTATTTATCGTTTCAGTTTTCGGTAGAAAATTTCTCAAACGTACTTCACTTTCACGCGTATTTAGAATTTTGACAGGTACTTTGCCTTGTTTAGGCTGCGCCATTATACCTGCCACAAACACACCCTGGCATAACTCATCTGGCATTATCACACATCCCTCATGTAAGCCCGTAGCTACATACTGAATCACTTCACACCTAGGAGGAATTACTAGGATAAAATCATTATATGTGTTTAAATCTAAAATTATTGTATCTTTGTTATTCAAAACAGTTAAGGTATGGTCTTCGTAATTTAAATTGGCCTTATATTTGTTCAAAAAATTTTCGCCGATTATACCGTCCATATTACACGCCAAAGTATCAAAAATGTAAAACTTTTCTCTAAATACCGTATTTCCTATACTAAGATTTAAATATACGTATCCCACTGACACTATGTTACCCCCAATTCCCTTAATTTCGATAATTTCTTTATGCAATGGAATTTTTGGATCTAAACATTTTAATTTAAGCGCACACAATGATGCACCTGTATCGACCAAAAAATCCACCTTTCTATTATTTACAAAAAAAGAAACGAAGTTTGAACATTTTTCGGAATAAGTAAAAATTTTATTACATTTATCATTTTTAGGCACGAAAAAAATTTGAGCTTTGCTGATCGCCTGAAGTACTTGTATTCGTAGTATTTTCGCGACGGTTATTTTCAGTTTGCTCAGCGAAATTCATTCTGTGACCTAGTGCCCGAGACCCTCTTATAATATTATTATTATTATTACCGTGAGTGAATGACCGACCTCTATGATACCTCGGAAAACGCTGATTACGCTGATTGAAATATACTGGAATATGATTGTTTTGTTGAATACTATTTCGTTGAAAATTAGCATTATTGTAAGACGCTCTGCGGTTATAATCGTTAATAAATCTTCCCTGCCTTCCTGCCCTAGTAAAATTCCTAGAAAACGGTCTGAAATACCCCCTTCCTCTGTGTGAAAAGGTAAAAATTTGGATATTATTTTGGAAGGAAGTCTCTTCGTCTTGGGCTGCCCTAATGGCATCCTTCAAGGCTACAAAATTTCGTGAAGATATAATTGTGCTTAGCTTTTGATTTCTAAGGCCACTTGCAAACCTTTTTATTGCCATTTTTTCGTTTATTGGCCTTAGCGTATCAAAAGCGTCCGCCATGCCATCCGCTTGCGCAATGGTTAGGTTCACAAAAATATCTTCTAATTGCTTACCAAAATCCTCAATACTATTTTCCCCTTGCTTAGCAGAAAGCAATTTTACCTGGAGGGCAGTGTCCGACCTTTTAGTTAAAAGATGCGTTCTTATATCGCTCACCAATGTGGTAATAGAAGCATACGTTGATTTTAATCGTAGCTTAGCGCTATTTGAAAGACGAGTTTTTAAAATAAATTTAATTAACGTGGGTTTATCCTCGTCTTTAAGCATAGACTCATAAAATTCTATGGCCTCTATTAACCGAATGGTAGTGTCTTCCGAGTCATTCATCACTGGTAATAGATTCGTAGCAACTTTGATATCAAAAGAAGCCATTTCGGTTTCGGCACTTTGTTTGTCAAAACTCAGAATTTCGGTGTAAAGTTTTTTAATATTATTTACCGTCTCTTTAATGTACCTAATATCAGAATCCCCTAACTGAGCCTTATTTATTCTTTCGTTTACAACAGAAAGTTCATTACTTAGTTGGGCATAACAGAGTTTTGCCTCTTTTATTTTGGTTTGAACTATAGGCGCTCTTCGTCTCTCGTGACTTAATTTTACCAGGTTAGTTCTAATATTTAATAAAGAGTTACAAATCTCGCGAATTTTATCTCCCATTAATATTGTATCCGAAATATCTACTCCAAAATTTGACAACTGGGCCCATATTTTAGAACTCCCATAAATTCATTATATAAACCATAATTTTACATTTAAAACTTACATGCACAATCTTTAAATATTTCTATATACTACTATTTTTATTACTCATTCTCTACTAATCTGTCCATATTACACGTATACCTCCATTTCGTTTATTTGTTCTTCTTTGTCCTAAAAAAAAAACCCTACAAAAGAACTTTAAAATTATAGTTTCTCCTCCTCTTCTAGCTCTGCCCTGGATTTGTGCAGCTCATTTTTATATATTTCCCGCCGGATGGTCCGTGTTAAACTTTTTCTTACTTGCTTTAGGGCCCAACCAACTAAAAGCATAAGTGCTGAGGCTACCAAACCTATCAGGAGCCACTCGGATAAACTTAGCCCAGTGTTTTTGGAAATCTCGCTTCTTGCATCACCGTTTGAGGCCTGGTTAATTACTATCTCCTCTTTTGTCTTGGCATTGCCCATTTTTTCCTTTGTATAAATTTAGCACCATCCATCCATTAAAATAATTTTCCTATTCGTTTTTTTTTTCCATATAGTTAAGATCCTGGCATGATCGCCATGTAATACTTTAATATCGTTGTTAGATGAAGTCGTGAATAATAAATGAAACCATCGTAGTCTTACTAACGTCTCCGTATATTATCTATATCACTGTCATCAAAAAGTGAATGCATGTCCCAAAAAAGGTTCATGCCGAGTTACAATAATTTGTTATGCTTTGTTGTTAACCTACATAAACCCGTTGTGCTTAATTGCTATTTGATTTTCTTAACTATTACCAATGTTACCTACAGGGCGTTTCATCCTCATATTACATCAGCGCATCCACAGATGTTTCAGACGGAATATAAAATTTTATTTGCGCCCACGGCCCTCGAACCGATGGAATATTTTATACGCAACACACTTTTCGTCGATAGCGCACCACATTTTAACCTGCTTCGAGCTTTAAAGAAGACAAGAGCGGCGTCGCCGCCGGTCGCAGCCTCGACAAACGAGCGTTATTTTATATTCCGAAAGATTGTTTCTGTAGGCACTGACCCCGCATCATTGTCCACTCGACACACAAGCAGGTTACAAATCAAAGTGTGTTTTAGGCAATGCCAGGAATACATATACTTTGAAAACGATATGTTACCGGTGACATTCAAACGAGCCGACGAATACACTATTGCGAACGTCTTGAAGCACCGCCAATTAGTGCACACGCTGCTAATTGAACGTAAAAGTGTCGAACGTTACGTATTGTGGCCGCCGTCGCAGTGCGATCCAAACGTAGACATGACGGATGTTGCTTGTCGCGTCGCGTTCGAGTGCGAGTATGACAACCGTTCTACATCAAAACAGCACTACCTGCATCTTGAAATGGAAAGCACAACGAGCTCAGGACCACCAAGTCTGACACTCTGTGCATTTCAGGAGTTTGTGAGCTGCGCTTTACAGAAGTTGCGCGTGTTATTTATTCCACGCGGCTTTCGTTGGCTGGAACAACGCTTTGACTATCTATGTCCGGACCAGGTAAAGGAACTCGTTAGATCGACAAATGTCAAACGCTCGTTCCATAAGAGTTCCAAGCATACAACGGACCTCACGCGTCAATGGAGCGCACTGAAGTTGGATGGCTCGAAAGGTTACGTCATCATCACGCCTGAGCATTATTACATGACTTTTACGGATCTCTATTATATAGTCCGTCACTCTCCGTCGCCCCATTCGAATTTGGCCGATCCCTATTTTCGCTTTTATTACATCGGCACGATGGAGCAAATTCATAATAACGATTTTTTTCTCACCGATATCATAGGCCGCATTGAGTACACATTCTACGACAAGACTCTGACTGTGGTGCCCGTGAACATTCTCCACGGTGTCGCGTATCTACATTACTTGTATGGGCGCGTTCGCGCGACCAGCACAGCCCATGCAGCGCCCGCACGATCATATAGCGCAACGTTTCCGCTAATATATGGTGAGGTGGGTACGGGGCGAAAGCTAAACATATACGTGAATCGGTATTTCCCGCCGGGTTCGTGTCACCGAATTCAAGAACTCTCTCACGCAAGCCCTTCCCACCGTGTGCCGCAACACGACGGTTATTTGGTCTTTGCGCCTAAGGTCATCACCAAAGTAAAAGACCTGCCGTCCATTGATTTGCGTATTTCCATACGAGACTGGTTGTCGCACGTTTATGGAAAGAAAACTGCGGCCCACAACGGTATTCCGACTTTCGTCACACTCGATCTTCTTGTACGCAATCGCTGTCACATGGCCGCAATGAAAGATCTGTTGACGGTGCGCGAGAACACAATTGATGCTACGGAAACGGCTTGTGGTCACACGAAAGAACATCAGAAGACACTGCAAGAGGCATCTACTCTTAGCAAGACGACAGAGAGCGGCAACAATCATTGTAGTGCAGTGCGGGAAGTTTTAGATGGTCTGCCGTCATCTGCCGCTGGCAGAATATCGTCGTCGGTGTCCCGGCGATATATCAAGGATGTTGTTCCCCAGGGCCTTTCGCTACGTGTCGTATGGCATCCCAATATAAGCGACTGGATACAAAACCGTTATCGTCATAGCGACGTCGAGAGTGATGATTCTCCCGCTCCACCGAACGTTTTGCTGAAAAACTTTCTTATTTTGGAATTTAATTGTCACCGAGTCGATGGCACGCTTACCCTCTCATTCAACAAAGTGCGACAAAACAAAGTGAGAACTCTGTAAGATATGTAGAGGATGTATTTCGAGCTTGTGAAGTAAAATAAAAATTTATTCTGAATATATAATCGCGTACTTTATTCCGTCCGTTGTCTTTTATTTCAGGTTATGGAGAGAAAATAAGGTTAGTATTACTTTTTTCGGTGGTCGTTCTTCAGCAAACTGACAAACTATCCGACCACAGGAATTGTATCATGTCCATCGACGCTGTAGAGACTCACGGCCGAGAACGTCTAACTATTCGGGAACTTATCGATCGAACATTACACATGGTACAGCGTCAACCGCTGGCCGGCCGCAACAATGAACGGCCAGTCAGCGGCCCTGTGTCGTCGGAGGATGACGAGATGCAGGTTGATGAGGAGAGTGTGAATGTGGCGCACAGTGTGCCCGGCTTCGAGCACGAAGGCAGTGTTGCAGACAGCAGAGATGCTCCGCCTGTGCCGTTGTACGACGAGGACGTGAGCGAGCAACATCACGGGCTGAATATTGGCGTAGACACGAATAATCCCTACACTGTATTACCCGTTGCTACTCCAGAGGCATTTAGCGGGGTCGTGTGGAGGCTTTATAATTTATTGTACGCCCCCGCATCGGCAGCACACCACGACGACGACGTAGCCCTACAACTTGAAGCATCAAAATCTTGTCATCGGCAACTGTATCATCGGCAAGATTTATTCGGCAAAGGGCGTTTTTCTAGTCACGACACAACGCCGCAAATGTTCGCGCATTCGCCACAAATTATACGAATCTTAGGAGCCTTTCATGAAATGCATTCTATTTTCACGAGTCTTGTGATGCGGTACAATTTTCCGATCAATCCTGAAACGTTAATGGTAAATCGTGACGATTTATGCGAACGTTCAGCACACGTCGACGATCGCGTTATCCACTGCCTGGACTTAATGCAAGCCCTATTTCATCCCAATTACGGACAACTGAACGATTTGTTAGTGCGACACGGCACCTTTTTGCATAGCGAAGATTGTCTTCTCGTCTATCCATTAGTTTTCAGTTGGATACACGGAAGGTGCACTTTGCGTGACTCGACATATGATGCCTTTAAGCGCGAAAAGACCTTTTTGCAGCGCATCGAGTACAAACCGCCCATGGAATCATCATTTGATATTTTCTTTCGGCGTTGCTGGGTGGACTACGATCAGGTCTACACGCCCGTAGACGAGGTACACGTTCTTGATGCACTCGAGTGTCTGCTGACAAAACACCCTGTGCCTCCATGTTTGAGTCGACACGATGTCTATGCCATGTGTTCCGAAAAGCTTTGGCGCGTCGACGATGCATTTTTTAACGCTATTGCAAAGGACGATATTGAGTCCTCTATGCATCAGCGCCTCCATGAGAATAACAAGAAAACCCTTTTATTTCTCGAAATGAATAGTCGTCATTTATCGAAATGTGCCAATGTATATGTACAGATACTAAATTAGGACGCGCGGGTGGTCTCTCCACCCGCCGCGCCGTGTAATTTATTATAGCAGTCTGGTATGGGGTGTGTAAAGATACTGGCCCTAGCCGTCGCCGGCACGTCGTAGGACGCGCCCACATTTTCAGCGTGGTAGAAGTATATTAGTTTTTTTTTCGTTTCGTGTTTACATGTTAAGAATGGGGGAAGAAAAAAAACGCATGTATATTTTGCAAACATTGATTTATTTTAGTATACATTGATTATTATATCTTATCCATAGTACTCTGCCACTATCTGTTCAAATAGTGAGTCGCTATCCGAAGCGCTGTCATTCTCGTCAAGCAGTACAAGGCGAGCGGCGTTATCGCCGGCGGCGTCCAGCTGTCGCGATGATGCGTTCGGCGCGAGATGTCGGGCCGGTGTCGCGTTCAATTATAGTAGTACAGAAAGGATTGACGGCAGAATGGACACAGTGGCTTTTTGTTGTTGCTTTACGATGCATCAGGCGTGTTATTTATTATGAGGGCACAATCCGTGCAAAGCGTGTGGCGACACGGCATCAGGCGAACAAATAATAATGTCTCCAAAACTTCTGCACAGATCGAGCACTCAGTCTTCTGGGTGGCTCCCTGCCCTTCACTGCTGCTGCCGCCGTCGCCGACGTTAACTTTGACTGCTTCTCGCGCAGGTGGTGGCGCCGCAACACCATTAGATATTGACAGAATCTCTGAGCTAAGCTCAACAGACGCGTTAATCCTTCGCGGTTCAACTAACTGGAACTAGGGATACGAATTTCAACCTTATATATAATGGCTGATAATTGAATTCGATTAGCATACTGACCGAATGTACGATTACATTGCTGATGCGGCTGCTGCTGCTGTCGTATTGTTTCTTCTTGTGGATAATGGACATCGCCTCTGGCGACAAAAATCATATTTCGTACAGCGTTAACATCGCGATGACAGACGATTCGACAGTTTTGGTAAACTTGAAAGTTGAAATCGATGATCGTGGCAGCGGCGGCGACGTCGATGCCCTTGTGATTTTTCTTCATTTTCTTTTTGTTGATGCTGTCGTCGTCGTCGTTCCTGTTCTTTATTTGGCGGCGGTTTCCGTAGCGGTCGATGACAAGTAGCGCAACTTTGCGTCGTCAAATATTCGTTTAAGTCCTTCAGTATATCACACGTCGATGAAAGGCTCGTATCAATTCGCGTATTCCCATCTGCAAAATAATTTAGATAAATCGTCAATATTATTTGATATGCCGGACGGTCAAAGGCGATCAGGAGGAGTGCAGTTCCATAACGCTGTGGCAAGCAGTTCCAAATGCAACATCCACAAACCTCTCCGCCAACGCATTGTATACAACGCACCCCACAACTGTCGCGGACGAGATATTCACGAGAGACAAAGTGCACAGCTGTGGCGCATACGGCACTACGGACGCCTGCCTCACTGTAGGAAGCAAAAAATATTCACGGTACTTATTGCATTGCCCTTGCACCCACATCTGTTCACCTGCATTGCTTTCACGTTCTGAATGGGTACATTTGTCAGCCCATCTGATTTTGGAAGGCTTTCACAGGCGAAACACAAGAACGGCCCAGATGTATGACCGTATGTACCGATCATTTATTGTTAAATTGTATTTGTCAAAACTTTGTACCATAGGTGTATAAATACATAGCACAATTTTGTCACATCTAATGCGCTCACTTCCATTGTAACAATCCACCAACTCACTAATTAGACTGCTGGCAGCACCGCCAGCCGGGCCGCGCTCGTCGGTGCTCAACCGGCCCGCAGTGACACACCGTTATCCACTTCGTGCCCACTCGGAGGTCCTCGGTGGCCTTCGGCCCAATCGTCGGTTAGTTCGAAGATTGGCCGCCAAGCGTTAGTGAGGGGCGCACCAAAGTCGAGGAGCAAAAAATCTATTTTGCGTTTTTTTCTCCGCGTCCCCAGCGAGAGTGTGAAATTGCTGCCAGTACTGCCAGCATTCGTGCCATGCGCACTGCGCTCTATATGTATGTAGTAGCATAATAATATTATTTTGCTACACTATGATGTACTATCAGGATTTTTTTTGGTGATCGTTAACTAATGGTCGCTGACACGAGAGTTGTAGGGGTGTCGTGCGGCTAATTTGGCGTAACATCGCGTATATGTATGAACTGCATACGCGCTGTAGATTTTTTGTTGCGCATACGCACTGTTAGCCATATGAAGCTTTTAAGCGCGAAAAGACCTTTTTGCAACGCATCGAGTACAAACCGCCCACAGAATCATTATTTCATGTTTTCTTTCGGCGTTGCTGGGTGGACTACGATCAGGTCTACACGCCCGTAGACGAGGTACACGTTCTTGATGCGCTCGAGTGTCTGCTGACAAAACACCCTGTGCCTCCATGTTTGAGTCGACACGATGTCTATGCCATGTGTTCCGAAAAGCTTTGGCGCGCCGACGATGCATTTTTTAACGCTATTGCAAAGGACGATATTGAGTCGTCTATGTATCAGCACCTCCATGAGACCAACAGAAAAACCTTTTATTTCTCGAAATGAATAGTCGTGATTTATCGAAATGTGCCAATGTATATGTACAGATAATAAATTAGGACGCGCGGGTGGTCTCACCACCCGCCGCGCCGGGTAATTTATTATATCAATCTGGTACGGGGTGTGTACAGATACTGGTCCTAGCCGTCGCCGGCACGTCGTTGGGCGCGCCCACATTTTCAGCGTGGCAGAAGGATATTAGTTTTTTTCGTTTCGTGTTTACATGGTAAGAAAAGAGGAAGAAAAAAAAACGCATGTATATTTTGCAAACATTGATTTATTTTATTATTCATCGATTATTTTATCTTATCCATAGTATTCTGTCGCTATCTGTTCAAATAGTGAGTCGCTATCCAAAGCGCTGTCATTCTCGTCAAGCAGTACAAGGCGAGCGGTCGTCATCGCCGGCTGCGTTGAATGTTCGTCCAGCCGTCGCGATGATGCGTTCGGCGTGAGATGTTGGGCCGGTGTCAAATGAGCCAAGTGGCGGTCTGTTGTCTGACGCCTGGATGTTGTGGATCCGGTTTCCAGATTGTATGAATGTTTCTCGCCGCCGGCGCCGGTCGCAGATCTCGTCGTTGGGCGACCCCGTCCAATAACATTGTTTTCTTCTGTTTCTTCGTTTTCGGTATGCTGGCTTCTTGACACCGGAGGTATATTTGTGCTCGTCATGACTGCGGATGCTTCCGTGAATGCAGCACCAAAACACTCCCGTAAAGTAGATATTAGAGTGGCTGTTTTATGCTAATAAGCGTTAGAATACTCAGAACAAGATTGCCTCTTTATATAAAAGCTGAAACTATATGCCACAACAGAGAGTCGCGCAAGCAAACCAGTTGACAGTGCGCGCGCAGCGCCTGCACTGTGGTGATGTCCCCGCCCAGACAATTGTGCACATTTCTATCAACAATCCTACAAAACGTCAAGTGCTATCCCTCGCACACGCCGCAGAGGGAGCAAGCACCAAGAAATGTGTCACATAAAGCACTAAACGCTACAATCAATGAAATAAACAAGTACCTGTCGCAGGCAGGAAGCGCACTCGCGCGCTTCGATTATCCCCCTCAGGTGACCGACGGTCGGCCTTCGTGCGCGGAAATGCAAACTTTGTTTGATATTGTAGGTACCATGCGACGCCACGCGTCATGTTTTTCAACGTATTATTCCCTGCAAGATTTCTTTCTGTACTCGTACTTGTGCAATGACACCGAGCTATTGCCCGTTTCCGATATTGCATATATGCGCGAAGCAAATAATCTCTTGATCGCAGCTAATGACAGCAATACACCGAGCGAAGTGACTATAAAACGGGACAACCCGCGTCTGCGGCAGTTTTTAGCCGACGACACAAAACCTTATTGGATAACAATGTGGTTCCAGGAGGTTTTGGTGAATGTGAATGTCAATTTTATGCTCGCGGGCGGTGTTGAGGAGGCGCGCCAGTGCGCCCGTATGCTGTGGCTTGAGGAGCGCGCAAAAATCCTACACTATCTTATTCTGACCAATCAATCGTGTCCCGCGTTCTTTCGCATCGATGAATTCATCTTGCAGACTTCCTCTGCACGTTAGCGACTCATAGTTACGACACGATCATTGCTCGCTCGTGCTCTCCACTATAGCGCGTACTGGTCCAATGTGTATATATTGCAAATGTCAGTTTTGATATGGGGACATTTGTATAGATTGATATTATTCGATGCATTTATAGAGGCGATTAGAAACAGAATAAAGAAAAAAAATGCCAAGCACAGGTATATGTACAGTCGATATGAAATGTACAGCAACACATTGAAAAACAAGGTCCGTGCAGTTAGCGAACCATATACGGGTGCAAATTCTGAAAATGTATCCAGCATTTAGCACCCAATTTGCACCATTTTGCACCGTCATTACCAACTTGATTCATCTTCTCAGTATCGATAAATTTTGAATTCCTTTTTTGGTTCGCCAACTTCACACCAGCGCACCATTTTTGTGAATATTAACCTTGTGTTAAAAATAAATAGCTTGGGATTTAGCACCTTCTTTGCACCATTTTGCACCTTCATTACTGATTTGATTCAGCTTCTCATTATCGAGAAATTTTGATTCCCCTTTTGGTTCGCCAACTTCACGCCGGCGAACCATTCTTGGAAATTTTACCCTTGTGCAAAAAATAAATAGCTTGACATTTAGCACCGATTTTGCACCATTTTGCACCTTTGTTACTGACTTGATCCATCTTCTCAGTATCGAGAAATTTTGAATTAATTTTTTGTTTCGCCAACTTCACGCTGGCGCTCCATTTTTGGGAATTTTAACCTTGTGTAAAAAATAAATAGCTTAACATTTAGCACCTCTTTTGCACTATTTTGCAGTTTTGTCACTGATGTTACAAACAATGTTCTTTATCCATATTAATGGTATACTCACTAAAGAAATCTGTAATATCGGCAATAACGCACTACTCTAGGCTACAGATGGCACTGTCTACTGCTGAATAGTATTTTCAGCTGGCATTGTAATTCACTCTTTAGTAATCATGTTTTGGTCGTAACTAGTTTGTGGTTATGTACATTTTGTGTTATTGCTTTTTTCAAGATGCGTGAAGTTTGCGAACAATATTTTTCAAGGTAGTAAAAATAAAATGTTTTTTTTAGGGGCGCCCCAAACGTTATTCGGTAGATGCGCTTCAGGAACAGTTCATTCTTTTCAAAGATTGGCTTATTAATGATTTTAATAAAAAGAATTCCGAAGTTTGGACAAAAATCAGCACTAACTTGAACAATACTATCACTCCTTTGGGCGTTTATACCTATAATTTTCTATAGAGAGTATATCATTAGCATGTCTAAAAAGAGAAAAATGTTTGTAACTTTTTATTTCAGATCCTAATTGTTTCAACACTTATGGTGCAAAATGGTGCAAAATCGGTGCTAAATGTCAAGCTATTTATTTTTTGCACAAGGGTAAAATTTTCAAGAATGGTTCGCCGGCGTGAAGTTGGCGAACCAAAAGGGGAATCAAAATTTCTCGATAATGAGAAGCTGAATCAAATCAGTAATGAAGGTGCAAAATGGTGCAAAGAAGGTGCTAAATCCCAAGCTATTTATTTTTAACACAAGGTTAATATTCACAAAAATGGTGCGCTGGTGTGAAGTTGGCGAACCAAAAAAGGAATTCAAAATTTATCGATACTGAGAAGATGAATCAAGTTGGTAATGACGGTGCAAAATGGTGCAAATTGGGTGCTAAATGGTGGATACATTTTCAGAATTTGCACCCGTATATGGTTCGCTAACTTCACGGACCTTGAAAAACACCGTCCACAACATAGTCGTTTCTAGACTGTGTCCGCAGATGATCTCGCAGTTGTATACAACCGCATCAAAGTATGAGTCCTTCACAAAGCCCTCGAGCAGATACCAATAGGTACAGTGATTGCACAGCTCTAATATTGCGCAGACTTTCACGTCGGTATCGTTTGCAATTTTATCAAATGCTTGGCCGATTAGTATTTTTTCCGACGAGTCACCCGGATGCCATCTATATTCATGGTTTATATCAGTAAACCAGTGTTGCAGCGCGATGTAGGCATGCGTTGTTCGAAATTTTATTTTTAAGATATTTGATGTATCTGGTTCCCGCGTATTTAAGGCGACCTCCTGTATACCCGCGGCATGGACGTCGGAACCGTTCTGGGTGTCGTTATGCGACGATGGAAACAACTGCGATTCGATGGATTCTAACGCCGGTTGTTTCACTCGGTAATGTGCCCATGGCTCTAATGCACTCTCAATATTCGCTGCAGTATATTTACTCCGATAATGCTCTAACTTCAATAATCCCCCCATCCTGTATCAATGTTGCTAAGTAATCTATCGGCTGCAAATACTCCCGCGCTCATGTGTGTACATAACTAGGCGACCCCCGTTTTCAATCTGTCGTTTACTGTGTATACGATTTGGCCGCGCAAAACCGCACCTTACAGACACTATATCGCTTTTTGTTGTTAGTCTTCAATGAAATACGTCAAATAATTTACTAATTCAACTTTTGCTCTCTTGCTAAATTTTGTTTCTCGGACATCCGTAATTGTTGTGCGCAATCTTATTATAGTCGATTGATGTGACATCCAAGCCGGTTGGGCTCGATCACTAACGCCTGCGACTCTGTTTGATCTGGCGCCGCGCTCTTGCCCCTTACCGAGTCCGCATTTCGTCGTAGGCACACGACACGTCTGGACATCATAGTATGTAGAACTGATTGCCACAGCCGTGGTATTTTTTTTCATGATACAATAGAGACAAATGGGGTTTAATCGGGTCATGGAGCCTTTTATTTTAACTTTCATAACATATAGCATGCTCTGCGGATCTTGCCATCCGATTAACTCTTCGCCAGCATAGACCAAACCCAATGTCTCAATAAAGCGTTTCAGCTCTTCCGTGTTGTCCGTCACGACAAATTTGGCTGGTAGCGAGTGCAGTTCGCGTTGCACCGCATGGCCGCCGTCCGCGTCAAGACTTGCAATGCGGTTCCTTTTGCTTCGATTAGTCAAGTCGATCCACACCCTATATGCATCGCACGTAATCAGCCCCAGCCTGTCGTGGAGCCACGAATAAATCGATACGCGTCGTATCGCCGCCATCGGCATGTTGGAGGCTGTTTCGCTCACGGGCCTAACCAACAGAAAGGGACAGTCACCGACGTACATGTTAGTGTGTGTCTGGTTATCTTGTTCGATCTGCCAAAAAAACGTTGTCTCGCAATCGCGTGTGCATCCCGCATTATCATACCTGACGCTGTCACCTTTTGTATATCGAGACCGTATCTCTTTCCACTTATTTGCACGTCCCTTGCATAGATAGTAATGATGTTTTGTTTCAACAAAAATTAATGAATATACGTCGCGACTGCTATCGATGGCCTGTGACGCCTCGAGTGTCGCGTTATCAGTGCCAAGGCGCAACGAAGCAAAACATTTACGCATCGCCCCTGTCGCCTCATGGACAACCGTGATGGTGTCCTTGTTGTTTTGAATGTCATATAAATTCATTATCTCTCCGTCGCGATAATAAAATTCCCCAAATTGCACGATGCATTTTGCGACATTACAGAATCTATGGTCGGTTAATTCTGCGAGAAATTTTTTTATTTTCTCTTGTGTATTCTCCATGACGTGGATGTAACATATTTGTCGGTTGCTGGACTGACTATGTTGTGCCCAAAAATCCGCCAAAACGCGCGTCATGTCGTGTTTGTTTCCTTTATTTTTTTTACTAATAGGCTCAATTTTATTCCATGTGTTACTGAATGTGATGTATTCATTGGGAATGTTGATACACGCTTGGACGGTGTAAACGCTAGCATTTTGCATACAGTCCAGGTGTGTTATAGCTTCTAAGATATCCATTACTGTTGTCTGTGCCCTCAGCTCGCCCAGGTCCTCGCGTCGACCATTGGGCAAGTCCATTTCGCAAATGTACATTTGCTGAAATGGGTAAAAACTGGTGTTCTCGTGCTGGAGCACTGCGTTAGGATGGCTGCGCTGGGCAAGCAGAGCATTGCCATCGTCAAAGTGAAGGCCGAGATCCGCAAAGAACACCACGATGCGATCGTAAATTTTCAGATAAGTTTCATTCAACACTTGGTACATGGTTATTTTCCACTCTTCGGTGTGACTGTACAGTTTTTGAAACTCATGATAAATTAGACAGCAATAGTTCACGAATCGCAAACCGAATATCGGCATTTTGTAAAAATTTACCGTACCTACGCCCATCCAATTGTTCAAGTCCGTCTCTGCGTTTTGAGTGTCGTCAAGCATCCTCTCAGCTTCGCGCAAGACGTCACAAATCACATGTGTGATGGGGTAAATGTAAATAAACTCGTTACCGTACGGAACGATTTCTAGACCGGACCGTTGTATGTGTTCCCGCTTTTCTACCATTTCTTTTATGTCGCGAATGAATATCGTGCCGCACGCCTTCCAGCTGACCTTGAAGTTTTTCTTCAAATCAGCCTGGTGTTCTTGTAGTTTGACGGGTAACTCCGTTAGAACGTTCGTTGCCGATGTTGTCGTGTTAGCGGCATCGCTATTAAATGTCACAAAGATGTCTCGATAGCGTTTGACGCATTGGTCGTAGTGGCTGGAGAATTTTATGTAATCAATTCCGGCATTTTGGTTGTCGTAAACACGATGGCTTTCAAAAAAGTTTACATACAAATAATAGGTGGAATGCTTGCTGAAAGCAATTAGCTTTTCTAGGTCCATTTTCGGCACAAGTGCTATGTTGATCCCCAGCGCGAGCTGGTGCCCTCTTACTCTTCTGACCACCGCGTTGTATCCAACTTAGCTATCAGCCAATAGTACTCTTTCGGATGTGCTAAGCCCGATTTTGAGCCTGCACCGTGGCTTGATGGGTGCCTGTGGACTGTGGTGTGGGGCTGCGTGTCCCACCAATATCGCTCGCACTCTCAGATTCTTTCATTCGTTTCGAGTGAGTCAAAGGATCTGCATCCCGCAGAACGACGCTATAAACTTATCATGGTTCGTTCTAAAGCGCTCGCTTCCAAACTACCAAGTCCCAAAGTTTCAAAGGTTAAGGCCGTTCGCCGATTCCGTCCGGGAACCGTGGCTCTAAGGGATATCCGCCGTTACCAGAAATGTTCTGAGTTGTTGCTGAAGAATCTGCCGTTTCAACGAGTCGTGCGGGAGATTGCACAACAGATAAAGCCTGGGTTTCGTTTCCAGATATCAGCTATGGCGGCTCTTCAAGAGGCTAGTGAGAGCTATATAGTCAACCTGTTACGCGACAGTAATCTGTGCGCCGAGCATGCAAGACACAAAAGCATCACTCCGGAAGACGTGCAGCTCGCGCTGCATTTGCTTAGGGACGGCGTGCGCCTGTAACACGATCGATTGTTTTTTATTGTTTAATAAATAAAATGAAAAATAATAAAATGATATTATGTGTTGTACTTGTCTGCCCTCTAACAACCTTGAATACGCGTGGCTCGCAGCTCCGAGAGCCAGCGCCAAAATACTGATCTATGCTCCGGCTAACGATGCGGCGGCCCTGTAGCGCTTGTCCTCTCTCGCCACTGCCGGCTGGGTTTGGGGATCCAGCCGTTACTCCGACTCCCAGTGTGTGTGTGTATGCTGCCTTTCTGGCATCACGCAAGACCGTAAGAACTACACAACAATGCGCGGGCTGCCTATTTGTCGGGTGCGCATTTCGCGCTCCCGCGCGCTTGGTAAACGCTGTCCGGTGCCCCGTTCCAACGGCGCGGCGACCAAGAAACGCAAACTTACAAATCCACAGGCGGACAATGCCGCCTTAGCAACCGAACACAGCACCTGGGCCGCCGTGATTGCGCGATCCTGTGCGGGACCGCAATCTGCGTTATTTCAGCAACACTTTAATATTTATGGCGAGCACGGTGACAGTGAACTGCTTAGCGACCGCGTGAACCTCGCGGAAATGGAACAGGCGCAGACGACAGTGCAGGCAAGCTTAAACCTGTTGAAACAAATGTATACGGAACAAAGCGGCAAACTTGTAGAATGCGGGGACGCCAGCGGCAACACGTCGAACGATCTTGCAACAGGTGTCCCGATATTACTCCAAACGTGTCCGTATTTGCGCTATACGGCCAACTTCAAATATGTCTTCACAATGGGAGAAATTGGCCATGGCGCCAAACCCTCCGCCGACACCTGTAACGGTCCAAATTTACCAGGAGTTATTTATTGTATATATTGTATAATATATTGCATATTGGTACATGTATTAGGATAATATATTTTTTATAGGCTTTTAATTAGACGTATTTGTACGATTAGCAGTTTTGGGGTATTAAAAATTAAATAAGATTTCTTGCATTCATTACGGTCCTGCCAACCGACGTATATGGAGAGCACGCCATCGTGTTAAAATTGTCCGGCTAAGCAAACTCCTGCCTTGGGTAGTACCGGAATACTGCCGTTCGTACGATGCGCTGGCAGATTTAGTACCGCGACGACGCGACGCCTGAAAAATCAATAGATGATCAATTCCAAGAATCGACATGATTTTGTTAAACGTTTCTTTTGGCTGCGTTTAAGTTTTCAGTACGGCTGTCTAGGATCGGTTCAATGACTTCGTTCATTCCAAAGGCGAATACTAAAATTGTTATCCCCTCCAATATTACTGTCGGTATGATGGATGGCTACCGTAATGTTTGACATTTATTTGAAAATATCGTTAATTTAAAAAATTAATTGACGGCTATTTATAGGGATATTCAAGAAAATATTGATGTAAACGTTTATTTTTGGGGATGCTGCATGTTTTGGTGGATTCAATTTTACTCGATGGGTCTTCTTTGGTGATTCACGATTGGATTATTTTCCCGCCATAGCATTTGTACCTTTCTGGGTACTACCGTATGAAGGGAACGGTGTATCGGCCATTTTTCTCCTTGACCGCGCTCGAGATAGGAGAGCTGCTGCTACTTTCTGGAACTATTGGGATTTTTTCTTGCCTCCTTCAGTTTTAAGGGATAAATTGCCTAGAAAGTATTAGTGTAGTGTGAGTTTCGGTTCGTTTTGTCGTTTTGCGCACTACTCAGCTTGAAATGCTGGATCCAAGAGCAGATTTTCCAAGTCAACGGCGTGGAAGTCAAGTAAGTCGTTACGTTTTTTTCTTTGTTTAATGTATTCATAGTTTTCCCGTTATTTCATGCGAAATGCGCGCAAAATTGCTTAGATGGATTAATTTTCTTTTAGATGGGAAAACCAACCACCATCTACTTCTAAAACCTCCCTCTACTTCAGTGAATTTTTACCCTCCAGCTTCACACATACCAACCACTCGATAACCACACAAGATAGTGTGTAAGTATGAAGAAAAAAAAATATGTGTAATTGTTTTGGTTAAATGTGCTAGTGATTAATTTTAAATTGAATAACCAAATATTTATCTGAAAATGATAATAATAATAATAATAATAATGATAATAATAATATGATAATAAAAACCAAACAAAAAGAGAGCAAGAAAACTAAAACCTCTCTTCTATAATTTGTAAAACCGTTTTTCGCACATTTAGGGTTTTTCCCGGGGTTATTTTCTCCAGAAGTTCACCTTGTAAAGGCGTTCCACCTTGGTGGGGGTTCATCTTTGGTAACAGTCCCACTCCTTCTTCCTATGGTGTTTGGTGTCGACTGTGGTGTGCTGTTGGTTCTTCCCGTAGCTGCTACCATCGGAGGAAATATGACCTTCTTTTGTTGTGCCTGATGAACACATCCCAGGCACCCAAGTAACTTCCGTCTGTACTGTCCCGAATGTATATTATGGCGCTTCCCAAAAAAAAAAATTATTAATGCAGTTAATTATTCAAGTTAGAAATGTGCTAATTGAAATATAAAGACAGGGGTGTATTGTTCGAATTAAATATTTATTTATTTACATAATTCGGTAAGAGTAATATTATTAGATTGTGTCAGGTGTATTATTCCATAATAGTGTAAAGTAATATTTAATGGGCATTTAAAAGGAGAAAAAAAAACAGGGAAAAGACATTTGGGTTCTGCGGCATATTTAAGTTTATTATTTAGCTTATTTTGGGTACATGCCTAACTATGTTGGTAATTTATAATTATTGGTACTGATGTGCTATGTAAACCGGCCGTGATCACGAATGGTACTACTGATTATTCTTTTTATATTGAATAATATTAAGCGATGGATAAGGGACAACTTTACCTTTGTTGGCAATAATATTGCGAAGGTTCCCTATCGATCGGAATTCGTCACAGTTGTATTGATTTTATTGGTTCTAATTATATATTTTTGCGATGTACATATGTGCCCTATAACTTAAAGCAACAAATTAAATATTCAATTTAAACTAAAGTATGTCTGCATTTTTTTTTTGCTAATACATGAACAACTTTGCTACATTTGGTAAGCTTTAGGTACCTTGTAACCGGGTACTAAATCTCTGACGGAATCGGGTATTTTCTTAGGTTACTGGCGCCCTGATATTTTACGGTTTATTCTACTTGAACCGCACGACCACTCCCGACTTGCGGCTGGCCTAGCATTCCGTAAAATTTACCACCTTACCGCTTCTGTTTATAGGAGGCTGGAACCCCCCTATAGTTCAGATAGGTGGCACACCGACAACGTCGTTGATTCGTATGAAACCTTGTTTTTGGGTATCGGTCAGTGCGAGCTTTCCGATGTTAATTGCTGTGTAAATTTAAACCATATTACGTACGGAGCTGACGGGACCGATGACTTGCAAGCGATATATGCCAACGTTTTGCTGTTTGCATTGTCATTTTCCATCCACCTAGAGAGCAAAAAAATAATCGGCGAGATAATCACTAACTCCGATTATGTACATGAGTTTCTCATAGATCCCTTGTATCAATCGTATGTGCACCTCTTTATTCGAAAATGGTGCATGATCTTTGAGGTTTAACCAGCCGCCACAGCTACCGCGCAATTATTCGTTTAAAGCCCGTATCTTTGCTAAAATTGGATATTCGTCATCGTCTGTGACACGTTACCTGCTTGCGGGGATGTGCACCCTGCCCAGTGTGTCACGTATGTCTGCTGTGGTAGACTGTGACGCTGCGTCGTCGTCGGCGGCAGTGACATATTCCATTTCGTCCGCACCGTCGTCGTCTGTGACCGGGGGGCGCGACACCGCCATAAGGCCAAGGCGGTCACGCAAATCTGCCGTTGTTGATACCGATGATTTTGCTTTTTGTGGCTTTTGACCATGGCTTTTCATTTTTTGACATTTCGGTGCAAGTCCGGACGGCCCTGGTTTTACGCGCGCATTTTGTTTTCCAGTGTGTGCATCTAGCGCGGGGCGCTTCTGCTCCGCCGCCTGTCCTGTCGAAACTGCTCCTATTTTCGTCAAGGTCATGCGTTTTGTTTGTGCCTTTTTGATGGCCTCCGCTAGCGTAGCCGCGGGAAGCGCTTCCATGATTTCGTCAATGTTTTTTGATTTTCGCTGCGGTGGCTGTCGTTGGGATGCGGCTTGCGCGTTAAAACTTACGCCATCGGTCGTCATTACGATTTGCGGTTCTGCAGTGTACATTGTGGATTCTGCCGCCGCTAAGCCAGCAGACGATTCTCCTGTTGTGCTGTTTTCGGAACTACCTTGTGTCGGAGGTTTTCTTTTAAATGGATTAAATCGGTTTAACAGCAACTGGTGTCGTCGCTCTTGTTTTGCCACAGTGTCCAGTTGTTGTGCCTGCAACTGCAGATTTTCAAGTGCGTGTTTCTCATGTAATTCGCGTTGTTTATCTTGCTGTTGCATCAGAATGTTTTGTTTTGTTACCTCCAATTGCTTTGGCGTAGCGTTATCGTTTTGCATGCGTCTCAACGTCTCTTGCTGCTGCAGCAAAAAGTCACGCTGTCTGCGGTGAATCTCTTGCTGTTGTTGTTTCTGCAATCGAACCTGCTCCTCACTCGGGTATACCGTGTTTTGGCCGTCGGTATTCGCGTTTGTCGGCGCGACAGGCGGGTACGGATAATCAGCGGCCTCCCTCGCCATCGGTACATCGTTGTCGAAATCGTCGCTATCGGCCACCACGCGCTCACTATGGGCTATATGCTGGAAGTCTTCGTGGTCGTCGTTGTCGCTGTCGTCATCATAGATGCTCCCATCGCTATCTGTGTCGGCAATAGGCTGTGCGACCGCCGACTGAGGCGACTCTACTTCATTAGCAAACCCGAGCATTTCGTGGTCGTCATTGAGGATATCCTCCAATAATATTTGATTGTCGTTGCGCGTGGCGATATCCCCCTCGTCTTCCTCGTGGCCGCCGTGATTTTCATTTTCCTCGTGATATCCTACGTGTTCATCCGGGATACGCCGTACACCGTCCTGGTGTGGCAGCAATGAGTTGTGGTCGTCTCCATAGTCATCCCGGGGGACAACAGCACCTTGCTCCAACACGGCGTCGTCGTCGACGACAGGCAGAATGCCGAGCGTCTCGTCCCGTTTCGATGAGCTGTATTCGTGTTCTGTCGCATGTGCTTCTGAGATGCATATGTCAAAATGAGACATGATAGAAAACACCAACTGCATCTTTTCGCTGTTGTGTCCCTCCTTTATCGCAATTCGATATTGAATTTGATGCGAGTCGTCAAATATATCAGACGCTCGTTCGATTTTTATGTTTTTCGCTATATCTACGCCCATATATTGCAGCAGAGAAGTAAACACGACGCTCATAATGTCGCTTGCTGCTTTGTCGATGTTGGAGTACATTGACAACGGCAGTAACGTGAGGTATATATACAAATTCAGCTTGACATCATGTGCGCCCGCCGCCGTCTCGTACGCACGATTTATGGATGCGATGCGGACCATGCCGCTTCGCTCCTGAACGCTTAAGGAAAAAAAATGTATTTAAACCATTAATTTTTATTTTATAGGCGTTATCAACGTCCAACGACGCAACGGGGGACATGATAGGAATGAAATGAGCTACCACAGTTTTGGTTCTTACAAGTTTATTACACAATTTTATTATATTTAAACATCTACATCAAATATACAAGATTGAAAGAAGCGCGTCACAGCATACGCACATCCCTTATTGCCACTTCAACCGACTCAGTGATGGTACGCACACGTAGGAAATCTTGTTTACATATACAACACACACAGTCTTCTAGTAGTTGTACTATTTTCCTTAATTCAACAGCATGGCAAATGGTGTTTATTTTTTTTTCGTATAGAGTTCTACTGCTGCTGGAGGACACGGCGTTTGTGTCATTATGATGCAAAGTCGCCCATGTTTGGCTTTGCGTGGCGTAACATTGCCGGCAGAACATATATTTTTCAAAGATCCTCGTTGATTTAGTCTGGCCGTCCGGTAAGAATTCAAGATGTCCTTCCTGGTTTTGATAGATTATTTCATCACACACTTCAATAATAGTCGCTTCAACGTGAAATGTTGTCATAGGCGCCATAGTTGTAGCCTTTGCGAACTGAATCACCTGGGTCCTCTTGTCGTTCCGCACGGACGAAAGACTGACGATATGACTGCTCGAAGCAAAACTATCAACGATCACGCACCACCTTGACTTTATATACTAACACGGCCTCAAGAAGCACCGCTGTCTTTTCGATTCGGCGCTGAAACCGGGCTCGATCGCGCGCACACATCTCCCACTCGCCGCGGCGTGCGAGATGGGCCGCCACATTCCACACACACATAATGTGTACAACGGGAGGCTCGGTAGTAAATGACACTTTTTTCTGTGTTTTGCACGGGCCACTTTCACCGTTCATTGTAACGACAAAATAATCTTTCATACTGCTTATGGACATAGGCAACCTCTTTGACCTCAACCGCTATCGTATCCGTAGACTGTGATAACCCTGATCTGTGTAGCATTTGGCGCACTATAAATTGCAGCAATGTTGCATGAAAATGCACCTGTCGTTTGTTTTGCATTAAACTTGGTGGTAATCGCAATGGACGACGACACAATTGCCAAGATTGTCCTTGATATTGTTAATGATCGTCTAGAGGCGGGACTCTTCGATGCCACGGCGGAATGGGCAGCTGTGCGCTGAAACACCATTGCGGCGCGCGTCCAAGATATAATCCGGAAACTAGATTTGCTGATGTCACTGCGGCACGATGACAGCGCCGGTGGTAGCAGCACTGACGACACCGACACGCGTCGCAACGGCTGCAGTTGCTCGTCACCCTTTCTCGCGCAATTCTGTGTAAACAAGAAGACACAAACAAGCTTACGGCTGCCGTTCTGCAGGATACCACGGTGGTCCGAACACATGCACATGAAATATTCAACTGCGTAAAGGTACTGCGATGCACATTGAAGAAATGAAAAGCCAGGAGTAATGCTGTATGAACAATATACATATGTTTAGAAAAATGTTTTTATGTGTTTTTTGCGCCATGTTCAGTAATGAGCATTCCGCTGCTCCTGAAAGCGCCGAAACGGCTGCCATTGGGTATTTTATCATCAACGTATCATACAATGCTACGTGTTTTGCGAATTCCGCCGTTTTTTTTTGTGTATTTCCAGCATTGTGCGCCCCACAACTCCGCAACGATCATTCTCGCAGTTCGAATACCTTTGAGCTTGTTGTGTGTGATTAGAGACAGAACTGCGCGGTGTTCGCAATTCTTGATCAGCGATGCCATTTTTCTCACTTTCACCGAATAATTCCGGGGATTTTTTCCAAAATGGATGACAATGACGTGCGTCACCGAGGACGCTTTACATTTTTCGTGTTGCAGCAATTCGCTGCTGATTTTGCGACAGATTTCCGTGGCGAATTGTTGTCGTTTTTGACGATGTCCGAGTTACACATGTTATTATAGTAAATTGCGCCGTCTTTAATGTGGAGCGCATTGTAAGCTATCAAGCCCTTGAATGACTTATGTCCAATTATAGGGATTTGTCGAGCTGCAAACGATATTTGTGTGGTGGCGGCATCGACGGCTTTCTGTAATTCGAAACTATTGTTTAGAGCTGTGGCCGCATTTGCACTCGCTTTGCTGGCCACGGCGTCATTGTATACGTCCAATAGTTCCAAATAATGCGATATCGTCCCTTTGCTGAGGCTAAATACAATCTTTAACAATGTCCGGTTCATCATCATGTTTCCGCTCATCAGTCCCACATCTCTTAGCTTGTTATCATAGAAATCGTTTTTCTCGCCGTTGTAGAGTTCTACAATTTTTGCGTTCACTTCTTTAAAGAAACTATCGGTTTCGTACGACCCGTATCGACAATACAACTGCCAACAGAACGCGCGCAGCACGAGTGGGCTCGATCATTTCGACAAGGACCCCTAACGTACAGTCGAAAGTGTCCCGATTTTTCTCGTACTCCATCAACAACTGACGTAGCATAGTGACAGTTGTAGCACACCGCAACCATGCGTGTGTGCAGATGAGCTTGACCTGCTCATACAAATCGTAATGGCGATGATGTTGTGGAAGTGAGCGTTTGTGCATATAAAAAACATGGGTCTCAGTGAACTGCAACTTTAGCGTGAAAAATCCGTTGCTTATGCGACACGCAACATTGCCATGTCCAGTTCGGCGCATGGTAGCTCTCCGTTAAAATCATTCCCGTTTTCGGCGTCCCCATCGAAATCTCCATTTTGACCTTTTAAAATGGTCTGGGGCACGTGGGTAAAATCGGTGCAGGCAAATGCCACCCGCCTAATTAACACGAGCGAACTGGGATCGAGCACCGGATCGCGTTTTAGGGCGATCCGCACATCCGAGGGTAAATCGTAAAAGCAATGTGGTTGCGGGTCCACATTTGTTAAATCGTACAAGCGATACTCATCTTCGTAGTGCAACGGCAAATGGGCCCGAAATCTGCGAAGCGTATTGATGGGCAATATAATTTCATTGGCGTGCAACGTGGGATTTAGCAGAATTTGCCCACGAATACTGATTATTTTCGGGGAGATTATATTTCGCCGCATGTTGCTTTTGCGTCCCTGGATTTGTGCTCGCGGAGACCCATTTTGCATCGGAAAATTTGTTACGTTTTTCAAATCATGGATGTTTGTCGCCGCCTTTTTCGTCAGGCACTGCAGTAAATCCGTCTTGTTTTCAATCTCCAAATAACGCAGTCGGTGCTGAATATGGTGCATTAACGGGCATACAGCTGATGCGTCTCGTTCGTCGACGCGTACATCTTTCTGGTCGCCTAGAAGGTCTAGAAACATGTAGAGGCCGCGCGAAAAACACACATACCACTCGTACCAATGTACTTCGGTAATAGAGTTAGTGAGTAGTTTCTCGATCTTTTTCTGTGCTTCTGGTGAATACTCGCAGGTCGTTGTGCCGGTCGGCTTCGTGTACTGCTCCAATGCCGCAGCCAACGGGATCCATACACTTCGCCGAGAGATCTTGATATTTATTGTCACGGCGCCCAGCAGTAAGGACCATACGCAATCTTCAAAGCCAATACACATTTTGCGCCACACCTGAATACATTCAATAATAAAAAGAGCTTGCATTTTCTTCTCGTTAACTCGAAAAGAGGATGCATTAACCGTTGTCAGAGCTGAAGCAGCATGCGTCTGGTGATAGTACTTTCGATATTCTAACAATTTGAGCAGCTCCATTAATGGGACTTTACGATCATTTCTAATTAAAGTGCCAAATCGTTTTACTGATTCGGCAGTTTGGATTTTTAGCGAAGGAATGTGTAGAAGGCGTCGTTCGCATGCGTCGGCTATAGACATTTTTTTTTTGTTTTTCTCAAACACCAAGAAATCGTAGGAGTAATTTGTAAAAATGAAAAAACCATTGTTAACAACCGATGGCGGCAGTTCTGCGCGTTTCCACCACTTGCTCAATACTTTCAAGGCCGTCTCATGATCGTACGTCGGCCACCCCTTCAGCCTCACATATGATCTGGTCATCCGCTTGACGGTGTAGTGACTGAAAACCAAAAACACAAATGTAATCTTTATACTGCGCGGTGTTTCCGTGCGCGTGACGCGCGCCGTGGCACCCACATCTCGACACCAGCGCGCCCCAACAGTAAATGTTACCGCGCGCCGGTTCTCGATGTACGGCGCACGGTACGCGCGCCATAAAAATTATTTTCAATGCTATTTTGTCGGTTAGCGCGCGCGTACCGTGCGCCGTTTTTTGGGTATTTTTGATCTTGTTTTTTTACATAGCGTGCACGAAGCCTGTGTTTACGGCTGCCACGCGCACATACCGGCACAACATTTTTTTTGTTCGCGCAATTTTTGAAATTTAGCACCGGATTCGCATAGTCGCTACTGTCTTTCACCTTACTACTATCGGGCAATTGTGACGTCACAGAGGCGTGCACACAGACAGAATGAGACCTGTCGTGCTGAATTTGTGAACATCATCAGGCATGCTTGTGCAAAAACACAATTATATTTGGACATGTAGTGTCCATTGGTATCTTCTGAAAAACCCGCCTATTATAACATGCGCCGCGGCGCAGCGTATTGAAATGTAGCATACAAAAACTTTGACGTTGAAATACTTACAATTGTGATAGCGTGCAGCCTATCGGTACGGGTGTAGACAGCCTGCCAATCTTTCCATATTTTATAAAATGGGCAAATGTCGTGCGGGGGGCACGGCCACCTGTTGGTTGTATTACTGTCGATGTCGTTGTTGTTGCCATAATAAATAGCCCCCGAGAAAAACAAACGGTATTAGCGGTGTCTAACCTCGCTTAATAGCCACTTCACTGATAGCCGACCCGGGTACAACGAACGAAGCGTGCCCCCACCCTTGGTGCGTTGGATTGTGTGTCCGCACCGTAGCGCGCGTCCGGCCGGCGGTGTAGTGTGAGTGTTTCTCACGGTGTACCTACTTGTTGTAATGCGATTTGTGGTTCAATGGCACCCATCGCGCGCATATAAGAAACTGTGCGGCCAAGCGGTGCTCTTCAGTATTCTTCTGTCCGGCGAAGTTTGTTATACCTTCAACGATATGGTGAAAATCACGAATAGGCAGCGACAAAGCCTTAGATTCCTTCGAAAAAGCCACCTACCACTGCACAAGCAGCCCATTAGCATCCAACATCTTTATGCGCGTGTGACATCACGTATGAGAGGGCTGAACTATACACTTCTGCGAAGTCCAAAACTGAAATATCGATACCAGATGCCTGAGGCGATCGGTTCCGTCCACATAAAATTCAAGTGTGCAGAGCTGATACGGCGGACACGCGACAAAACACTGTTGGATTTGACGGAATTATGTCAATATTACGGTTGCATTGAACTGGCCTTGAAAACAATGTGCGAAGAATTCTTTGTCTGCAAACCTCCGCCCGATGAGGCTCCCAGCCCTGTGGAATACCCTACATCGGCAACCTGCAAAGCATGTCAGGAAAAATTCAGCGTCATGGGCGATCCTGCAGGAAACAACACGAACCGTTGCAACGCCACGGGGGGAGTCCAAATTGGTATCCGCGAGGATGTGTGCACGGAAGAGTGCGAACAAACGATACTCCGAGTGCTTCGACAAATATGTCGTCATGCTTCGTTTTACCGCATCAACGGACCACAACTGCTGCATTTTTGTAACTATCTAATGGAATTAGCAAAGCAAGAAAAGCTCAGGTTGCAACATACAGTGTTAATGACGCTACTGTCGTTTTGTCGACCTGACCATACAGCGGCAAAAATGAAGGAGCAACCGCTGTACGGAGAGATCATACTGTATATTGTGGCCGAACTTGTTTACCGGAACAACACGGCCCCCGTTGAATCCCCTGATGACTGCTTGCAGCAACTACTGCAATATTGCCTACGACGCAATTTACACCGCATGTATCTGTATCTGAATTTATTCGCTGACAATTTGGACAATCGACGAAATGTTTTCAGCACGGATGACATACTGCAAATGATAACATCGGAGGCGAGCGACCGCACGCCCGAAGATGCGTCTGCATTCAAAGACAGACACATAAACTCAAGTCTATTGGCACTTTGGACTACGATAGTAGCGGAGGACCGCTTGAGAACCGCTCGAGGACCATCTTTTACAGGGGAAGCGACGCTGAACGCGACTTGGGGAATGCTGCAAAGGGTTGGATTGAATGCTGGAAGACCGCGCTCTCTACTCGACGCTTGTACACGAAAAATTTTAAGGGGACGTAACAGGCACAGCGAAACGATGAAACATCTCACCCGGACACTATGTCTCGATACCCAAGTGGCGGAGGGTGTTGCTGTTCATAATTGTGGCAGTCGCATACTCGGTCGACAAATGCTGGCGTTTTTCAATCGCCAGATGATGGGCGCCATGCGACGACGAAAGAACACATCCACGGGGTACGTGCGACTGCCACCCTGCCGCGGCAGAACACTCTTATTTTGAGCGTACATTGTATAAATTGTAAAGGATCTATTTGACAGAATATAAACAAGTATATACATAGTATTGTATTTATTTCACCAAGAGGCTTTCGAAAAACTTGAACTAAACAATTTTCTCATGTTAAAGATGTATTTCTCAGTAAACAAATTATGTATGTATTATTATTTTTTTACTATTACTACGCGTGGGCAACGGCCAGAAACCCTGCTTTATCCAACAGCGCCTGCATATAGTATACATTGGCAAAGGCACAGACCGACGTCAGATTCGGTACCGAGTGATGTACATATCTTGAGCACGGAAGCAAACCTTGAGGCAGGGGTTCTGGGAGGATGCGAAGCAATGAGGCAAACTGAGGATGGTTGCGGGAGAAATAATCCAGTTTATCGCGGCCCTTCATAAGCACTATCACTGGGGCGACGCTTGCGTGCATTATACTGGCTATTGTTTCTGCTATGCAGCTGTTCATGTGCGCGGGAGAGCAATGCGTGTTGCGACCGTTGTCATAGGTTGTGTACCAAAGTCCATTAACCTCCTCTCGGCGAGCATTTACCCGATGCTTCTGGTACCTGGACAGTGCAGAAAACGGTTCCTCGGCACCAACCAAGCCGAATGTCGTCCCCAGGGTTTGGTGTGATTGTTCAGTATGGCCGGTCAGCACTAAAGCGCCTATTGCATATTCACATAAAACGTCGCGCCGATAAAATTGCAAGTCCAAGAGAATATAGGTCGAGTTAGGCGCTATGTTAGCGCTTAGAAAGGCGCCGGCAAGCTCAGTAATGGGACGCTCGTAATAGTGCTCGCGAGCTGGTGCAGCAGGATCCCTTCTAGCGTTGCCGCTGTTGGCAGACTGTCTGCGGCTATCCGGATACCGCCGCCTAACAGCCGAACGTCCTCGGCTGTGAGCCTCATCGCCATGATGATATGCAAGTGACGTGCGTTCTTTGTTGAAATCTCGATATTGGCCGTCGTCGAGTGGCACGGCGGCACCCTGCGTCGCACCGTCCGCTGAAGCCATCTGATAGACACAGGCCGGCATGAACGTGGCGGCGGCGCGATCGAAGTTCTGTTGGGCTAGCTCGGCCGACAGTTTAGAGAATCTCTCCGACGTAAAACGATCTGTAACAAATAAAAACATAGAGTAAAACATAGCACGCTTTAAATTTAGGGTAGGTTAGATAAACACCGAATGCAGAATATTACCGATGGAATGGCAGTGACGGTCATATATTTCACCCTCCTCCATCGCCATAGCTCCATTCTCGACACGGGGCGCATCGCTGTTGCCGCCCAGGGACATGCCGCCATCACAGGTCCAGTCCTCAGATGTGATGAGCAGGGTGTCGTCATCGGTGCCAGCTGTAGTATCCGCGGGCGATCGCGGCGATGATTGCTGCGAAAGGGCGTCAGCTAATGTTGTCAGCTGGGACACTTGTTCCATGGTTGCCGCACAGTGTCGTTCCCAGCGCGTGTTAAGTACGATAAGGGACCGCGATGTGACCAGGACCAAAGAGGATTGCAAACTGCCTCCCTTTATTTCTCAGCCGTCGCCTCAACACACTGTGTGGCACGCACACGGTATAATGGAAGGGGATGTGTGCCTTGCTTTGTGTGTGGCTTGGTTTGGCTTTGGTACGAGGTCAGCAGTAACCAGAAAGAGACACCGGCACCGGTTTGGGGAGGATGGGCGAGTTGTGACTTTATGATGACGACATACACACACACACGCGCCACACATACAAAAATTTTACATGAGCGAAAACCATGCGGCTCAACAAAGTTCGGCCTCACGTCGTGGTACTGCCCGCACGAGACCAACAAAAAATCTATAACGCGTATGCAGTTCATTCATAAACGCGATATTACGCCAAATTAGCCGCACGACACCCCTACAACTTTCGTGTCAGCGACACTTGGTCAAATAAAACAAATTTTTATAAAATGCCTCCTACCTCATGCAATTAGTTTTACTACTGTGCAATATTTTATGTGTTAAAGTGCTAGGTTTTATTTTTTATGTTTATATAGTCGAGTCACGAGCGAAAATATTCGGCCGCTGAAATTTTCAAACGTTTACTAGACGCCAAAAAATTAATTAATTTAAATTAAAAATTAACAAAAAATTCCCGATCATGATTGTAGACTCGTACGAAAGCTTTCAATGGCGTAGAAATGAACTATTTCAGTTACGTGTATTAAAATATAAAGTTCTGCTGAGTTCATCCGAGGTTGTCTCTCAATGAGTGTAGGGTCAGAACATGAGCTAGAGCCTGTATAATGCCTCTGTGATGCCAAAGTTGATTGTAGACCCGTGCGGACGCTTTGAGTGGCGTAGAAATTAAATATTACAGTAACATGTATTGAAAAATGAAGGCTGCTGAGTCAATCCGAGGTTGTCACTCAATGAGTGTAGGTGAAAAGCATGAGCTGGAGTCTGTTGAATGTCCATGTAATGCCAAAGTTGATTGTAGACCCGTACGGAAGCTCTCAGTGGCGTTATCATCCAACATACTCATTTGAAAGAAAATTGTTATTCTTTTCAACCAACAGACAAAATGTTAAGAAGTATGACAACAGCTAATCTTTATATGCCGAAATCTGAAAATCACGACCCTCAAGATATTATTTTTGAGGAAAATTTATAAGCATATTGTATTTCTGAAGAAATATATGTATATATTATTGTATTATTATTTTATGACCTTTTTTAAAGTAATAATAAAAGTCAATGGCGGCAGGCCTTTCTATTTTAGTTTAATTTTATTAAAAAAAATTGTTTGTACGATAATGTACGATAATTTTTAACGGTCGATCCGATAATTCGTTATTGGCCGCCTGGCAACACTGGTAGGATAGTTGTCCGCGCGGCATTGCTCGAAACACAAGTGTTTTATAAATACGAACGTTCATGGCAGACGTTGTATCATTACCGTTTAATATTCATACTATGGCTTCCGACGCTGCTATCGATTCCGACCATGATGTTTTTCAAGAGAATATTATTAATATAGAACGGAGCGGCGTAGTTTCTACAAGATCGACGCCCAGTGTGCCGCCAGTATCACCGCCGGAAAATTCCCGTCGAGCACCACGACGTCGTAGGTCGTAGCAATTTGTCGTGCATTTTCGCCCATCCATACGGCGGCCTGGAAAATCGTACACCCCGCGAATCTACGGACGGCGAAATAAAGCTGACGGCGAAACCTAAGTCACATCGCAATGCGGCTGAGAAATATGAAAAAATATTGGAATTCAGTGAGGCACTGAAACGACATCGCCTCATGCAGGAAGAGCAGCAACGAGACTATCATGAGTTGGAGCAAAAAGCAAGGTAAGTCGTTACATGCAAGCAAGCTACGCCCCTAATGTTACGCCACAGCAGATGACACGAAACTCTAAAGAAATAAATACATATTATATCAATATTAAATGTTTTTTTCTTATTTGCAGGGCTTTGGGCATCGAAGTCCCGGTGAGTCCACCATATGTAACACCGAACAACTTCATGAGTTTCATCGACGATCTCTGCATTGTTTGCCGAGATGTTAAACCCATCGTCGATCAATTGTGGAATACCGGATGCATTCACCGTGTTTGTCTTGAATGTTATAAAAGCAAAAACGGGGTCCTGCTTCAGAAATGCCCGACGTGTCGATGCAGCAGTGCAGCCGTTTTCTTCTATTTTGCACATGTGCCCGGTGGATATCAGGCGGAAATGCTCATGATTAGACCGCACACGGAATCTTAATTATCACTGACATCAGAGCATCACCCTATCTAACTCCATGTATAAGGTGATGTCAGGTGATGTATGTGATGTCAGAGCCGTTTTATGCTATATAAACGGAATCATGCGGCTCAACAACAACTCTGGGTACATTTCCTACTGTTCTACATACAAAATCCAACATACGCAGCGATATATATTCAATAATAAATATACGTTATATCCCAAATATCCTATGTATTATTAAAAATTATTCTGCTTATCTGTAAAAGGATGCAGGTGTTTATCAAAATATCAAGTATAACGTTATCTTTAATTCTTGCTGACCCATATGGGAACGAATCCAGTATTGCGACGTATTGTGCAATATTACGTAATTTTTCTAGAAACTCTATTACGATAACAAAAGAATATAAATACCTCCACCTAAAAGCCTTATAGTAGTTTAGACAAATTAGACCGCTTGTAAAGTTAAAACTTTGAAAGTTCGAAAACCAAATAAATGTATTTGTTAATTGTGTGAATAAATAAACTGTTTTTTAAAAAGAAGGTTTTGTCGGCCACGATCTAACATATGTGGATAATATATACCTATGTATGTTTTGTTAGCCTCATGCTTTGCAGTAGTGCATGACGCCAATAGCACGAGGCACACAACTATACCGGGCGTCTTCGTACGATTTGAAGATTCAATCCGAGATGACAGTTGACAGGCGACAGATGACAAGATGACAGATGACAAGATGGCTGCTGTTGTTGGTGTATTTTATAAAACATCCTGTATATCGTTAGGAGGCACAAAGATCACCCTCAAACACCCGGATATTATGACAGATGCTGCTAAATAAAAGGACCGCAATCATACAACAAATTAAAAAGAAGGAATATGAGACGGCTTGAAATGTACTTGCTTGTAGATAAACGTGACACTATGCGCTGTCGACAAAATCCCCATATTTATACACATAATATAAGATGTATTTTTTACATTCTACTTAAAATATTTTAGTATTTTATTATTACCGATTTTTTTAATGCCTAATAAATGAGGTTCGACAATTTTCATGTAGGCGTGTCTTTTTTTAAGAACCTGAACCTTGTGTTTCGCCTCTGAGAACTTTCCAAAATCAGAGGGGCTGACAAATGTACCCGTTCAGAACGTGAGAGCAATGCCTGTGAACAGATGTGGGTAATGCAATAGTACCGTGAACATTTTTTCCTTGGGTTTGATTGCGGTCCGCTAAGCCGCCGCCGAAGGCACCACGGGTGCGGAGGCGCAGTACCCGGTGCGGCAGCGGGACGGCTATTCATTTCCCTAAAATTAAATTAAAATTATTTAATAATAATTAATATATTGGCCAAGGTATACACGCTCGTGGTTAGAAAACAAAATGCATATTTTTGGATAATAGATATAACAAATTGTTCCTTGCCACTCCTTCAAGGTAACGCGGCGTCTCGTCTGCCGGTCCACTGCTTCCCTCGAATATTATATTGTTCCAACTGTGCCACGGCTTGGCTTTAAAATTCGCAATTTTTCAGAATGTCGAAAATGACGGCAACCGACACACATTTTCTGACATGAGCTGGAGTCTGTGAAATGTCCACGTAATGCCAAAGTTGATTGTAGACCCGTACGGAAGCTCTGAGTGGCGTAGAAATGAAATATTTCAATTACATGTAATGAAAAATAAAGTGCTGCTGAGTCTATCCGAGGTTGTCTCTCATTGAGTGTAGGGAGAAAAAAGTGGGCTAGAGCCTGCAGAATGACTCTGTGATCCCAAGGTTGATTGTAGACCCGTGCGGACGCTTTCAGTGGCGTATGAATTAAATATTACTGTAACATGTATTGAAAAATGAAGGCTGCTGAGTCAATCTGAGGTTGTCGCTCAATGAATGTAGGTGAAAAGCATGAGCTGGAGCCTTTTGAATGTCCACGTAATGCCAAAGTTGATTGTAGACCCGTACGGAAGCTCTCAGCGGCGTAGAAATGAAATATTACAGTTATATGTATTAAAAAATAAAGTGTTGCTGAGTCTATCCGAGGTTGTCTCTCATTGAGTGTAGGGTGAAAAAGTGGGATAGAGCCTGCAGAATGCCTTTGTGATGCCAAAGTTGATTGTAGACCCGTGCGGACGCTCTCAGTGGCGTAGAAATTAAATATTACTGTAACATGTATTGAAAACTGAAGGCTGCTGAGTCAATCTGAGGTTGTCACTCCATGAGTGTAGGTGAAAAGCATGAGCTGGAGTCTGTTGAATGTCCACGTAATGCCAAAGTTGATTGTAGACCCGTACGGAAGCTCTCAGTGGCGTAGAAATGAAATATTTCAGTTACATGTATTGAAGAATAAAGTGTTGCTGAGTCTATCCGAGGTTGTCTCTCATTGAGTGTAGGGTGAAAAAGTGGGCTAGAGCCTCCACAATGCCTCTGTGATGCCAAAGTTGATTGTAGACCCGTGCGGAAGCTCTCAGTGGCGTAGAAATGAAATATTTCAGTTACATGTATTAAAAAATAAAGTGTTGCTGAGTCTATCCGAGGTTGTCTCTCATTGAGTGTAGGACGAAAAAGTGGGATAGAGCCTGCAGAATGCCTTTGTGAAGCCAAAGTTGATTGTAGACCCGTGCGGACGCTTTCAGTGGCGTATAAATTAAATATTACTGTAACATGTATTGAAAAATGAAGGCTGCTGAGTCAATCTGAGGTTGTCACCCAATGAGTGTAGGGGAAAAGCATGAGCTCGAGTCTGTGAAATGTCCACGTAATGCCAAAGTTGATTGTAGACAAGTACGGAAGCTCTCAGTGGCGTAGAAATGAAATAGTTCAATTACATGTAATGGAAAATAAAGTGCTGCTGAGTCTATCCGAGGTTGTCTCTCACCGAGTGTAGGGTTAAAAAGTGGGCTAGAGCCTGCAGAATGCCTCTGTGATGCCAAAGTTGATTGTAGACCCGTGCGGACGCTCTCAGTGGCATAGAAAATAAATATTACTGTAACATGTATTGAAAAATGAAGGCTGCTGAGTCAATCCGACGTTGTCACTCAATGAGTGTAGGTGAAAAGCATGAGCTGGCGCCTGTTGAATGCCCACGTAATGCCAAAGTTGATTGTAGACCCGTACGGAAGTTCTCAGTGGCGTAGAAATGAAATATTTCAGTTACATATGTATTAAAAAATAAAGTGTTGCAGAGTCTATCCGAGGTTGTCTCTCATTGAGTGTAGGATAAAAAAGTGGGATAGAGCCTGCAGAATGCCTTTGTGAAGCCAAAGTTGATTGTAGACCCGTGCGGACGCTTTCAGTGGCGTATAAATTAAATATTACTGTAACATGTATTGAAAAATGAAGGCTGCTGAGTCAGTCTGAGGTTGTCACTCAATGAATGTAGGTGAAAAGCATGAGCTGGAGCCTGCAGAATGCCTTTGTGATGCCAAAGTTGATTGTAGACCCGTGCGGACGCTCTCAGTGGCGTAGAAATTAAATATTACTGTAACATGTATTGAAAACTGAAGGCTGCTGAGTCAATCTGAGGTTGTCACTCCATGAGTGTAGGTGAAAAGCATGAGCTGGAGTCTGTTGAATGTCCACGTAATGCCAAAGTTGATAGTAGACCCATACGGAAGCTCTCAGTGGCGTAGAAATGAAATATTTCAGTTAAATGTATTAAAGAATAAAGTGTTGCTGAGTCTATCCGAGGTTGTCTCTCATTAAGTGTAAGGTGAAAAAGTGGAAAATAAATATTACTGTAACATGTATTGAAATATGAAGGCTGCTGAGTCAATCCGACGTTGTCACTCAATGAGTGTAGGTGAAAAGCATGAGCTGGCGTCTGTTGAATGCCCACGAATGCCAAAGTTGATTGTAGACCCGTACGGAAGCTCTCAGTGGCGTAGAAATGAAATATTTCAGTTACATCTATTAAAAAATAAAGTGTTGCTGAGTCTATCCGAGGTTGTCTCTCAATGAGTGTAGGGCGAGAACGTGAGCTAGAGCCTGCAGAATGCCTCTGTGATGCCAGAGTTGATTGTAGACCCATGCGGACGCTTTCAGTGGCGTAGAAATTAAATATTACTGTAACAAGTATTGAAAAATGAAGGCTGCTGAGTCAATCTGAGGTTGTCACTCAATGAGTGTAGGTAAATAGCATGAGCTGGAGTCTGTTCAATGTCCACGTAATGCCAAAGTTGATTGTAGACCCGTACGGAAGTTCTCAGTGGAGTAGAAATGAAATATTTCAGTTACATGTATTAAAAAGGTAAGTGTTGCTGAGTCTATCCGAGGTTGTCTCTCATCGAGTGTAGGGTGAAAAAGGGGGCTAGAGCCTGCAGAATGCCTCTGTGATTCCAAAGTTGATTGTAGACCTGTGCGGACGCTTTCAGTGGCATAGAAATTCACTATTACTGTAATATGTATTGAAAAATGAAGGCTGCTGAGTCAATCTGAGGTTGTCACTCAATGAGTGTAGGTGAAACGCATGAGCTGGAGTCTGTGAAATGTCCACGTAATGCCAAAGTTGATTGTAGGCAAGTACGGAAGCTCTCAGTGGCGTAGAAATGAAATAGTTCAATTACATGTAATGAAAAATAAAGTGCTGCTGAGTCTATCCGAGGTTGTCTCTCATCGAGTGTAGGGTTAAAAAGTGGGCTAGAGCCTGCAGAATGCCTCTGTGATGCCAAAGTTGATTGTAGACCCGTGCGGACGCTTTCAGTGGCGTAGAAATTCAATATTACTGTAACATGTATTGAAAAATGAAGGCTGCTGAGTCAATCTGAGGTTGTCATTCAATGAGTGTAGGTGAAAAGCATGAGCTGGAGTCTGTTGAATGTCCACGTACTGCAAAAGTTGATTGTAGACCCGTACGGAAGCTCTCAGTGGCGTTATCATCCAATATACTCATTTGAAAGAAAATTGTTTTTCTTTTCAACCAACAGACAAAATGTTAAGAAGAATGACAACAGCTAATCTTTATATGCCGAAATCTGAAAATCACGACCCTCAAGATATTATTTTTGAGGAAAATTTATAAGCATATTGTATTTCTGAAGAAATATATATATTATTGTATTATTCCTTTAGGACCTTTTTTTAAAGTAATAATAAAAGTCAATGGCGGCAGGCCTTTCTATTTTAGTTTAATTTAATTAAAAAGATAGGTTGTACGATAATGTACGATAAATTTTAACGGTCGATCCGATAATTCTTTATTGGTAGGATAGTTGTCCGCGCGGCATTGCTCGAAACACAATAAATACGAACGTTCATGGCAGACGTTGTATCATTACCGTTTAATATTCATACAATGGCTTCTGACGCTGCTATCGATTCCGACGATGATGTTTTTCAAGAGAATATTATTAATACAGAACGGAGCGGCGTAGTTTCGCACACGGAATCTTAATTATCACTGACATCAGAGCATCACCCTATCTAACTCCATGTATAAGGTGATGTCAGGTGATATCTGTGATGTCAGAGCCGTTTTATGCTATATAAACGGATGCTCAGGGGAATCATGCGGCTCAACAACAGCTCTGGGTACATTTTCTACTGTTCTACATACAAAATCCAACATACGCAGCGATATATAATATAATAAATATACATGTTATATCCCAAATATCCTATGTATTATTAAGAACACCTGCACATAAAATAAAAAAAGCGGTCTGTACAGTTGACCAGACCCATCTATCTATATGTATTTTGATGCGCTGAATCCAAATGCGGAGGCCGTTTGGCCCATACACCCTCAAAATTTTGAGTAAATTGCGAAAAACTGCTAGAAATTTAAATTCAACATCGGAAGACTGATTGCTTGTTTCTGTAACCAGGGCACCTCCACGTGGTGACGGTGGGCAACAGAACCATCTAGTAGAGTCCTGGGTTAACGACGTGTATGCCGTCATGGCAGGCACAAGCGGTAAGTGCTTTACGATGCAGGGATTCGGAACCCCAATATCGGCATCTGGTCAGGTTGAGAAGGCAGGCCCGCAGGCCTTGTCATCAAGCGACTGCAGCTCTACATAAGTGAGTAACTTGGCTTCTGTAGAGTAGAATGTTATAAGAAATCACTCCCACATACGTAATAAAAGTCCTCATGGTATGTAAGAACAATACTATTTTTTGCTATTTTCTGATACTTCATTGCTATTTTTTACGATTTTTGAAAAATATATGAATTATCGAGATTAACAGATTCTGAATTTGGATTCAGCGCATCAAAATACATAAGAACCATACCTGATCCATTCCAATAAAATTTTCTTCATTTTCATAACTGCAATTTTTCGCAATTTTTAGCCATTTTCAGCGGTTTTTTGGAATTTACTCAAAATTTTGGGTGTGTACGGGCCAAACGGACGTCGGATTCGGATTCAGCGCATCAAAATACATATAGATAGATGGTCTGGTCAAATGTACAGACCACTTTTTTTATTTTGTGTGCCGGTGGAATTATTCTGCTTATCTGTAAAAGGATGCAGGTGTTTATCAAAATATCAAGTTTAACGTTATCTTTAATTCTTGCTGACCCATATGGGAACGAATCCAGTATTGCGACGTATTGTGCAATATTACGTAATTTTTCTAGAAACTCTATTACGATCACAAAAGAATATAAATACCTCCATCTAAAAGTCTTATATTAGTTTAGACAAATTAGACCGCTTGTAAAGTAAAAACTTTGAAAGTTCGAAAACCAAATAAATGTATTTGTTAATCGTGTGAATAAATAAAGTGTTTTTTAAAAAGAAGTTTTTGTCGGTCACGATCTAACATACATGGATAATATATACCTATGTATGTTTTGTTAGCCTCATTCTTTGCGGTAGGGCATGACGCCAATAGCACGAGGCACACTTACTATACCGGGCGTCTTCGTATGATTTGAAGCTTCAATCCGAGAAGACAGTTGACAGGCGACAGATGACAAGATGGCTGCTGTCGTACGGCGCGCTGTTGGTATATTTTATAAAACATCCTGTATATCGTTAGGAGGCACAAAGATCACCCTCAAACACCCGGATATTATGACAGATGCTGCTAAATAAAAGGACCGCAATCATACAACAAATTAAAAAGAAGGAATATGAGACGGCGTGAACGGTACTTGCTTGTAGATAAACGTGACACTATGCGTTGTCGACAAAATCCGTATATGCACATAATATCTGTTTATAATATGCATTTTTTACATTCTATTTTATATATTTTAGTATTTTATTATTACTGATTTTGTTATTTTTTATGCCTAAAAAATGCAGTTGGACAATCTTCATGTAGGCGTGTCTTTTTTTACGAACCTGAACCTTGTGTTTCGCCTGTGAGAACTTTCCAAAATCACAGGGGCCGACAAATGTACCCGTTCAGAACGTGAAAGTAATGCCTGGGAACAGATGTGGGTGCAAGGGCAATGCAATAGTACCGTGAACATTTTTTGCTTGGGTTTGATTGCGGTCCGCTAAGCCGCCGCCGAAGGCATCCCGGGTGCGGCGCCGCCGCACCCGGTGCGGCGGCGGGACGGCTATTCATTTCCCTAAAATTAAATTAAAATTATTTAAAAATAATTAATATATTGGCCAAGGTATACACGCTCGTGGTTAGAAAATAAAATGCATATTTTTGGATAATAGATATAACAAATTGTTCCTTGCCACTGCTTCAAGGTAACGCGGCATCTCGTCTGCCGCTCCACTGCTTCCCACGGATATTATATTGTTTAAACTGTGCCACGGCTTGGCTTTAAAATTCGCAATTTTTCAGAATGTCGAAAATGACGGCAACCGACACACATTTTCTGACCAAGCACGGGGTATATAGAGCGCCAGGCAGGCGATCTGTAAAACTCGGAAACGCGACACCCTGTATAACTGAATTTTTTATCGAAGCTAGACGCTCTATCCGAATATCGCCAATTTCAATAGGGTTCGGAAGCCCCCGGTCCTCTACAACCTCCGAAAATTAAAATCGTTTTAATTAACTTTTGCGACCTGTACCATGTATCATTCGAAATCGCGGAATTTTCGACTTTGACGTTTAATAACTCCGAAACTCTACACCCTGTATAACTGAATGTGTTGTCGAAGCTAGATGCACTATTCCTCTATTAACCCAGAAAATTTGATTGCTCCCCCTTCAACCGTTTTAGAGAAAAAAAATTGAGAATGTGAAAATGTCGAAAATGACGGCAACCGACACACATTTTCTGACCAAGAACGGGTATATAGAGCGCCAGTCAGGCGCTCTGTAAAATTCCGAAACGCGACACCCTGTATAACTGAATTTTTTATCGAAGCTAGACGCACTATCCCTTTTATAGAGATATATTCGATTTGCTTGAAATACGACCTAATTAAATTTATATAAGTACTAATAGGCGTATTTGCCCATCCCAAGACTTTTTGGACACCCGGTATACATTCCCACTAATACCCACACGTTTAAATGTGTGTGTTGTAAAATCATACAAAGAGCATCACTTAAATTTCCTCATTTAGCTTTACTCGAGGTCTAAGTTTTAGATTAGATTAGACGAAACAAAAACCTAAAGATAAAGAATATAATTTTTTTGCACAACTAGGGTTGCCACCTTTTTGAGAATAGAAAACCGGCCTATGGGGTGATTTACTGGCAAGCGCCCCAGGTAATGCGAGGGAGACGAAAATGTTTTGGGACCACGCCCAAATTTTCCCAAAATTTGTCGATACGTATTTTTTATGAGAGCCCAAAATATGTAAGATTTCGATTTTTTTAAAAAGAAATGCTAAATGAAAGTTTTAAAATCAGAAAGTAAAACTTTATTTCTAAAAAAAAATTCAAGTAGGTACATCAATCAGACAAACATACCTACTTGTTTAAAATTTAAAATGATCAAGATAATCAAAGAAAATGATATTTGGTGTTTGATTTTGCTGATTTAATACGTTCACAGAGAGTAAAACTCGGTGAATCACCGGAAAATTGGCCGAAATTTTGCGACCAAACTGCCATCCTGTAGTGTAATATAGAAATGAATAAATAAATACGGCTACCCATCAATAGATTGCAGACCGTTTTGTGGTGTCTTGGGCGATTTCATTATTGCTCCGAGCAGCTTTTCCAAATTCGATTACGTATCTGTTTGGGAATGTTAAGAAAACCGGCTTTCTTTGGATGATGACCGGCGCCCGGCCTTGTTAATGGAAAACCGGCCGGGCCGGTGGAAAACCGGCCAGGTGGCAACCCTATGCACAACCGACACTAAGGTCTTTAAAGCAGCCCGACGCGACTGCTGTCAAATTTGACATTTTGACATTTTAGCCCCAAAATTCTTAAGATTCATAAAAAAACATGGAACTTGCAAAAATATATGATAGAACCCTTTAGATAGCTATTGTAAAAACTTTATAGTATCACAATTTAATTAGGTACATGCATTAAAGTATCATTATCACAGTAAGCTTGGTTTTTGTGCTTTTTACATCCAGAACGCCCTAGTTTTTTTTTAATGACAACCCTAAAAAAGTGTCGTGTTCTTAAACGTGTATCACTACCTCACTAGAAGAAAATATTATTTTTCTTTTTCGAAATTCCCTACAACTGACTTAAAAAATAAGTAACTATTCTATTTAATTTTCTTTTTTTCGCTGTTAAGCTTTCCTTTGATTATCAATCCACGCTTTTAATTGTCGTGGGGTTCTTTGCGATAAAATGTTTTTTTAATTTTTCGTTTTGGTGAAAAGCATGAGCTGGAGTCTGTGAACTGTCCAGGTAATGCCAAAGTTGATTGTAGACCCGTACGGAAGCTCTCGGTGGCGTAGAAATGAAATATTTCAGTTACATGTATTAAAAAATAAAGTGTTGCTGAGTCTATCCGAGGTTGTCTCTGATTGAGTGTAGGGTGAAAAAGTGGGCTAGAGCCTGCATAATGCCTCTGTGATGCCAAAGTTGATTGTAGACCCGTGCGGACGCTTTCAGTGGCGTAGAAATTCACTATTACTGTAAATGTATTGAAAAATGAAGGCTGCTGAGTCAATCTGAGGTTGTCACCCAATGAGTGTAGGTAAAAAGCATGAGCTGGAGTCTGTTGAATGTCCACGTAATGCCAAAGTTGATTGTAGACCCGTACGGAAGCTCTCGGTGGCGTAGAAATGAAATATTTCAGTTACATGTATTAAAAAATAAAGTGTTGCTGAGTCTATCCGAGGTTGTCTCTCAATGAGTGTAGGGCGAGAACGTGAGCTAAAGCCTGTAGAATGCCTCTGTGATGCCAGAGTTAATTGTAGACCCATGCGGACGCTTTCAGTGGCGTAGAAATTAAATACTACTGTAACAAGTATTGAAAAATGAAGGCTGCAGAGTCAATCTGAGGTTGTCACTCAATGAGTGTAGGTAAAAAGCATGAGCCGGAGTCTGTTGTATGTCCACGTAATGTCAAAGTTGATTGTAGACCCGTACGGAAGCCCTCAGTGGCGTAGAAATGAACTATTTCAATTACATGTACTGAAAAATAAAGTGCTGCTGAGTCTATCCGAGGTTGTCTCTCATTGAGCGTAGGGCGAGAACGTGAGCTAAAGCCTATAGAATGCCTCTGTGATCCCAAAGTTTATTGTAGACCCGTGTGGACGCTCTCAGTGGCGTAGAAAATAAATATTACTGTAACATGTATTAACATATAAAGTGCTGCTGCGTCTATTCGAGATTGTCACTCAATGAATGTAGGTGAAAAGCATGAGCTGGAGCCTGCAGAATGCCTCTGTGATGTCAAAGTTCATTGTAGACCCGTACGGAAGCTCTCAGTGGCGTAGAAAATAAACATTTCAATTACATGTATTAACGTATAAAGTTCTGCTGAGTCTATCCGAGGTTGTCACTCAATGAGTGTAGGGTGAAAAAGTGGGCTAGAGCCTGGGGAATGCCCACGTAATGCCAAAGTAGATTGTAGACCCGTACGAAAGCTCTCAGTGGCATAGAAAATAAATATTACTGTAACATGTATTGAAAAATGAAAGCTGCTGAGTCAATCTGAGGTTGTCACTCAATAAGTGTAGGTGGAAGGCATGAGCTGGAGTCTGTTGAATGTCCACGTAATGCCAAAGTTGATTGTAGACCCGTACGGAAGTTCTCAGTGGCGTAGAAATGAAACTATTACTGTACCACGTATTGAAAAATGAAGGCTGCTGAGTCAATCTGAGGTTGTCACTCAATGAGTGTAGGTGGAAAGCATGAGCTGGAGTCTGTTGTATGTCCATGTAATGCCAAAATTGATTGTAGACCCGTACGGAAGCTCTCAGTGGCGTAGAAATAAAATATTTCAGTTACATGTATTTAAAATTAAGTGTTGCTGAGTCTATCCGAGGTTGCCTCTCATTGAGCGTAGGGCGAAAGAGTGGGCTAGAGCCTGTAAAATGCCTCTGTGATGCCAAAGTTGATTGTAGACCCGTACGGAAGCTCTCAGTGGCGTAGAAATGAAATATTTCAGTTACATCTATTAAAAAATAAAGTGTTGCTGAGTCTATCCGAGGTTGTCTCTCAATGAGTGTAGGGCGAGAACGTGAGCTAAAGCCTGTATAATGCCTCTGTGATGCCAGAGTTGATTGTAGACCCATGCGGACGCTTTCAGTGGCGTAGAAATTAAATATTACTGTAACAAGTATTGAAAAATGAAGGCTGCAGAGTCAATCTGAGGTTGTCACTCAATGAGTGTAGGTAAAAAGCATGAGCCGGAGTCTGTTGTATATCCACGTAATGTCCAAGTTGATTGTAGACCCGTACGGAAGCCCTCAGTGGCGTAGAAATGAACTATTTCAATTACATGTACTGAAAAATAAAGTGCTGCTGAGTCTATCCGAGGTTGTCTCTCATTGAGCGTAGGGCGAGAACGTGAGCTAAAGCCTATAGAATGCCTCTGTGATGCCAAAGTTTATTGTAGACCCGTGTGGACGCTCTCAGTGGCGTAGAAATTAAATATTACTCTAACATGTATTGAAGAATGAAGGCTGCTGAGTCAATCTGAGGTTGTCACTCAATGAGTGTAGGTGAAAAGCATGAGCCGGAGTCTGTGAAATATCCACGTAATGCCAAAGTTGATTGTAGACCCGTACGAAAGCTCTCAGTGGCGTAGAAATGAAATATTTCAATTATATGTACTGAAAAATAAAGTGCTGCTGAGTCTATCCGAGGTTGTCTCTCATTGAGCGTAGGGCGAGAACGTGAGCTAAAGCCTATAGAACGCCTCTGTGATGCCAAAGTTTATTGTAGACCCGTGTGGACGCTCTCAGTGGCGCAGAAATTAAATATTACTCTAACATGTATTGAAGAATGAAGGCTGCTGAGTCAATCTGAGGTTGTCACTCAATGAGTGTAGGTGAAAAGCATGAGCTGGAGTCTGTGAAATATCCACGTAATGCCAAAGTTGATTGTAGACCCGTACGGAAGCTCTCAGTGGCGTAGAAATGAAATATTTCAATTACATGTACTGAAAAATTAAGTGCTGCTGAGTCTATCCGAGGTTGTCTCTCATTGAGTGTAGGGTGAAAAAGTGGGCTAGAGCCTGCAGAATGCGTCTGTGATGCCAAAGTTGATTGTAGACCCGTGCGGAAGCTCTCAGTGGCGTAGAAATGAAATATTTCAGTTATATGTATTAAAAAATAAAGTGTTGCTGAGTCTATCCGAGGTTGTCTCTCATTGAGTGTAGGCTGAAAAAGTGGGCTAGAGCCTGCAGAATGCCTCTGTGATGCCAAAGTTTATTGTAGACCCGTGTGGACGCTCTCAGAGGCGTAGAAATTAAATATTACTCTAACATGTATTGAATAATGAAGGCTGCTGAGTCAATCTGAGGTTGTCACTCAATGAGTGTAGGTGGAAAGCATGAGCTGGAGTCTGTTGTATGTCCATGTAATGCCAAAATTGATTGTAGACCCGTACGGAAGCTCTCAGTGGCGTAGAAATAAAATATTTCAGTTACATGTATTTAAAATTAAGTGTTGCTGAGTCTATCCGAGGTTGCCTCTCATTGAGCGTAGGGCGAAAGAGTGGGCTAGAGCCTGTAAAATGCCTCTGTGATGCCAAAGTTGATTGTAGACCCGTACGGAAGCTCTCAGTGGCGTAGAAATGAAATATTTCAGTTACATCTATTAAAAAATAAAGTGTTGCTGAGTCTATCCGAGGTTGTCTCTCAATGAGTGTAGGGCGAGAACGTGAGCTAAAGCCTGTATAATGCCTCTGTGATGCCAGAGTTGATTGTAGACCCATGCGGACGCTTTCAGTGGCGTAGAAATTAAATATTACTGTAACAAGTATTGAAAAATGAAGGCTGCAGAGTCAATCTGAGGTTGTCACTCAATGAGTGTAGGTAAAAAGCATGAGCCGGAGTCTGTTGTATATCCACGTAATGTCCAAGTTGATTGTAGACCCGTACGGAAGCCCTCAGTGGCGTAGAAATGAACTATTTCAATTACATGTACTGAAAAATAAAGTGCTGCTGAGTCTATCCGAGGTTGTCTCTCATTGAGCGTAGGGCGAGAACGTGAGCTAAAGCCTATAGAATGCCTCTGTGATGCCAAAGTTTATTGTAGACCCGTGTGGACGCTCTCAGTGGCGTAGAAATTAAATATTACTCTAACATGTATTGAAGAATGAAGGCTGCTGAGTCAATCTGAGGTTGTCACTCAATGAGTGTAGGTGAAAAGCATGAGCCGGAGTCTGTGAAATATCCACGTAATGCCAAAGTTGATTGTAGACCCGTACGAAAGCTCTCAGTGGCGTAGAAATGAAATATTTCAATTATATGTACTGAAAAATAAAGTGCTGCTGAGTCTATCCGAGGTTGTCTCTCATTGAGCGTAGGGCGAGAACGTGAGCTAAAGCCTATAGAACGCCTCTGTGATGCCAAAGTTTATTGTAGACCCGTGTGGACGCTCTCAGTGGCGCAGAAATTAAATATTACTCTAACATGTATTGAAGAATGAAGGCTGCTGAGTCAATCTGAGGTTGTCACTCAATGAGTGTAGGTGAAAAGCATGAGCTGGAGTCTGTGAAATATCCACGTAATGCCAAAGTTGATTGTAGACCCGTACGGAAGCTCTCAGTGGCGTAGAAATGAAATATTTCAATTACATGTACTGAAAAATTAAGTGCTGCTGAGTCTATCCGAGGTTGTCTCTCATTGAGTGTAGGGTGAAAAAGTGGGCTAGAGCCTGCAGAATGCGTCTGTGATGCCAAAGTTGATTGTAGACCCGTGCGGAAGCTCTCAGTGGCGTAGAAATGAAATATTTCAGTTATATGTATTAAAAAATAAAGTGTTGCTGAGTCTATCCGAGGTTGTCTCTCATTGAGTGTAGGCTGAAAAAGTGGGCTAGAGCCTGCAGAATGCCTCTGTGATGCCAAAGTTTATTGTAGACCCGTGTGGACGCTCTCAGAGGCGTAGAAATTAAATATTACTCTAACATGTATTGAATAATGAAGGCTGCTGAGTCAATCTGAGGTTGTCACTCAATGAGTGTTGGTGAAAAGCATGAGCTGGAGTCTGTTGAATGTCCACGTAATGCCAAAGTTGATTGTAGACCCGTACGGAAGCTCTCAGTGGCATAGAAATGAAATATTTCAGTTACATCTATTAAAAAATAAAGTGTTGCTGAGTCTATCCGAGGTTGTCTCTCATTGAGTGTAGGCTGACAAAGTGGGCTAGAGCCTGCAGAATGCCTCTGTGATGCCAAAGTTGATTACAAATTATTGTCTTTAGTTTTTTATTTTTTCGTGGGAAAAAGGAAATCGATTTAAATAAAAAATATAGAAGTCTAGTTTCGTGTTTTTTTTTGTGGATCTCAGGGCTGTTTTGTGCTAAAATGTAAAAAACTTTTGGTAAATGTCCCATTGTGTCAGGTTGATGTTCTTTTTAAATGAAACACCCTGTACCTATGTTATTAAATTTTTGTCATCTGCCTCAAATTCAGAGAATTTTGACATAATATACCTACCTTAAGTCGAATTTTAATGGTTGTTTTCATGATATTGAAAGTTGAAAATGAAATTTTCTAAATTTTAAAGGCTGCAGATCAAAAATGGTTCAAGATAGAGCAAAATGAATTCCACTCTCGTCTTAATTCTTTAAAGGCTATCTGATGGTACCATCTGGGGCGGTACATAAATAGACCTTCTTAGACGATAGCTTGAACCGTTCTGAACCGTTATTGATCTAAATCCTTTAAAATTTAGAAAAATCTATTTTCAACTGTCAATATTTCGAACACAATTCAAATTGAAGATATAGTATGTAAATCGAAATTCTTAGAATTTGAAGCAGATTTAAAATATGTAATAATATACAAGATATGCCATTTAAAAAAAAAACATCGACTTGTTTGACAAATTTAACATTTTGACATTTTACCCGAAAAATTCTTAAGATTCATAAAAAACATGGAACTTGCAAAAATATATGAGAGAACCCTTTAGATAGCTATTGTATAAACTTTATAGTATCACAATTTAATTAGGTACATGTATTAAAGTATTATTATCACAGTAACCTTGGTTTTTGTACTTTTTAGTTCCAGACGGCCCTAGTTTTTTTAATGAAAACCCTAAAAAAGTGTCGTGTTCTTAAACGTATATCACTACCTCACTAGAAGAAAATATAATTTTTCTTTTTCGAAATTCCCTACAACTGATTTAAAAAATAAGTATCTATTCTATTTAATTTTATTTTGTTCGCTGTTAAGCTTTCCTTTGATTATATCAATCCAAGCTTTTAATTGTCGTGGGGTTCTTTGCGATAAAACTGCTGTTTTTTTAACTTTTCGTTTTTTTATTGTCCACATAATAATAATAATAATAATAATAATAATAATAATAATAATAATAATAATAATAATAATATAGAGTTTTATTGATATAAAACCATACATAATATTATTATTTACATACATATACCGCAAACCTCATGCTACGCGCATCGAACGGTAGAAATAGCAAGAGTTAACCAGCACAGCGAAAGGATTATGGTGTAATAATATACAAATTATTGTCTTTAGTTTTTTATTTTTTCGTGGGAAAAAGGAAATCGATTGAAATTTTAAATCTAGGGTTAAGATACTCAAATAATGTTATGTGTGTTTTTGGTGTAAATAGTATAAAGTCAATGATATAATGATGAAATAAAACAAAGCGGCATAAAATTAAGTGTTTTTATTTTTGGAAAAAATCTAGTATTAACTAATACTAAAATTAATAATAATATAGACTTTTATTGATATAAAACCATGAAAAACAGTACATCAGCACACGGCGTGTCTGTTGTTCCCGCCAATATTTTCATAAAATGATAATACACATAAATGGATGCCTCTTGCATTAGCAGGGAAATTTCCAAAACATCGGCTATGATTCGTTCGCGAATGGCTTTATTTCCACGACAAAATTTTCCAAAACCCTCGTTTTAGAGTCCATACTTCGGCGGCGTCGGTTTGTTCTTCTGATGGATATTGTCGTTTTTGATGTGGATTGAATCGCTCACGTTGAGGTAAAATACGAACAGGACAACGCACTGACGATGCCCTCTGATAATCACTGTGGCCGCAACGTTTACACGCCATTAGGTATAAAACGAAGAGAAATTAAAAAAAAACCATCGCGACCACCGGCAGCGACACATTACGTAATGACGGCTCGCATTCTTAGCGGGGGCTTTTAGAGTGCCACTACTAACGGTGACGAGAGTTGCACCGCGCAAAAAAAAATAACACCACCAGCAGCAGCAATCATTGAGATCATCGCCACGGGGTCACCGTCATTGGGCACAGTTGCAAAGTAGGCGCGCCGGCGATGATGGTGTCGGGATTGTGTGGTGTGCAGCAGTAGCAGCACTTTGTTTGTATTGCCGCGATGACGAGGCGATGTGCACATAGCAACAACACAAAAAAATTAGCACGTTGGCATTAAGGCTGATGTTTAATTACACAGGGTGGTCTTCTCAGAGTACCACTAAGCCGCAAAGGGATAAAGCGCGTCTGCAACATTAAGAACAGCACGAAGACCCGCATTATACTCTGTAATGATCGTTAATAACTTGCCGAATAAATGACGTTTGCAGACGTGGAACTTGATGAAGACAATACGCTTTGCGATGGAAGTTAAATTGTACAATGAACATGCGATCGATAATTACATTGTAGTTATTTTTCTTTTTTTCTAAAATATATCGATATAGGTTAATTTGTAAAATATATCGATTCACGGGTGTGTCGGGAATGTGAGATAAAATACCAAAACCATAATTCATTTTCCAGAACTTTTTATTTAAATTTTGAATTGACACTTTCCATTCACACAGGACAATACGGACCGCTGATGGGCGACGACGCTCACTGCTGGGGATTTCGGCATCGCTGTCGTCGTTGGTGCTGACATGGTGGTTTGCTCGATAAATCATATCGACGGTGCCCATAATCGGAAAATCTCGGTCTCTAATTGCAAATTCCGATACGAGGGGTCGCGCATTCATGTTTCCCGGACCCCGTCCACACATCTGTACCTCAGAAGCAGACTATGTTAAGTCACGAAACTAGGATATCGAGAAAATCGACTTTAAAAATATTTTTCTAAGTAAATTCTGTGTCACTCAAAGGTTTCTAGCTATTCGATTGTGATTCTAAGGAAAATCGCAAATTATCATTTAAGCTTTAACCCTAAAACACTACATTAACTTATATATACAGTGTTTTTTTGTAAAGTGACTTAATATAGTTTGCTTTCAGAAAAAAATATTTTTTACTGGACTTAATCTATGCTGTCACAAAGCGTCGAGTATTAAAAAAAGCCAAACAAAGTTAAGTCATTTATTTTTTAACGAAATATCACAAAACTTATCGAAAATGGTCCGTTAGGTGTGTTCAGGCTTCAGAAACTGTTTCCTAATCATCTTCTTCATCTGATTCCGTTTTATTACTATGTGGAAGATCTTGATAATATTTATGAAATTGCCTTGGAATCCATTTTAAAAGTTTTTGAAGGTGGTTATATTTTTTCGTAGAGATTTTCCTCAGATTGTTTCTTATCTGCGGTAATGATTCTGGCAACTGATTATTTTTTCTGACGTTTCTGTTTAAAGTACATGAGGAAAACTCGTCGCTGAACTTAGTTTTGTAAAACAATACCCCAGGAGTATTTCGTCTCACTTGAAAATGTACTACTTGGGAAATTAAAAAGTTATCACCGTTGTCGTTTTTTTTACGAACCACAAATGGTGATGTGGTACCTTCGCAGAGGCTTTTAAAATTTAAAAAATCACTTGTCTCCATTCCCGTGACATGAAACGGTTTTTTCGTGCAACATAGTCTTACAACTTGTTGCCAGTCCCAGGGCGTAACTATTTTAAGTTGAGAAACGTTTTTTCTTTCACGCTCAATAAGGGAATGGTCAACATCTGCTTCTAAATGTGTATGACCTTTGGTCAGGAATTTGTGATTTATAGTCTTCAAATTTGGTTTCATCTTGAGGAGATAAAAATAGCACATTACTATTAGCGTGTTTCTATTTTGGGATGGGAAGTTGTCAGACCAAACAGTTAAATCTTCAACATTCTCAGGAATGTCGCAAATTTCGGACCACTTAAGTATACACGAAGCTACTTCATTTCCTCCACGACCAGCTACACTCTCATTCCACATCATGCAGTAAGCTTTTTGTAGTGTAGAGTCGTGTATTACCAAATTGTAAGTCCATAATTTAAGGCTATAAAAACTTTGGGAATTAAAAAGTTCCGGTGTTGGTAGACATTTTTGCAAGTCTATCATCACAACCTTCTTTGTCTGAAATTCCCTTGAGTGTTGTTTGTCCGCCGCTTTTAATTTATATCTGTCCCCTGCAATCTTTTAAATGAGCATCGTATTTTTCTTGTAAGGAGCGTCTTGCATCTTCATTTGCAGCCTCTCGCAGTTTCAGCTGAAGCATGTCGCAATCATCGCAGGTGTCGTTGTCTGGATTTTTAAAACCGTAATTAAACTCGTAATTAAAGACATCAGCGTAGACCCATTCTTTAGCAATATTTTCCGCCGGTATTTCTCTTTCTTTACAGTAGTCGACATAAAGTTCGTACATTCTTGAAATATTTAGATGATTTCCCAAATATTGTCTTTTGGATCTTTCTCGCGAGTAGTGTGACTGGTAGACTGGAAATTGCATTAGGTATATGATTTCTTACAGTTTCACGAACCTCAGCCGGTGTCTTATTAGAGGGCACATGTTTCCCTCTTTTATCAGGTGATACTAAACCGCATTCCCTTTTTTTTGCGATGGCAGTATCAACTGTCTGTTGGGATATAGATAAGGTATTAAGAAAGAATTTTTTGCATACCGTTGTCTGTCTTCCATCAACCTCGAAAATGTATTTGTTGCTGTGCTGTCTTTTGCCTTCTCGCTGATTATTTCGTTCCCTTCTTCGTTTAACCGTCATTTGTTGTACATGTGACGCAATGTATTGTCTCTTCATATCAATAGATTTCTGGTCCGTCCAATATTGTTTATGAATTTGTTTCCTTACTTCCTCGGGTAAATTATCTGCACATTTAAGTTTACATGTATCAGGACAAGCAGGTTTCAAATTCTTTTTCGTGGCAGTTTTATTAGTTGTTGTTAAATGTTCCAAACCAGAATGTCTTTTGGATCTTTCTAAATTTCTTTTCCATGCCTTTGGATTTCGTATTCTTTTACTTTTATTGTGTTTTTTATCTTCGTCTGTGTTTTCTTCAATGTCATTTTCTACTGTCCCATTAAAATCTGGATCTGCTACACTATCATCGCTGTCGAAGCCATCAGGATTGAGGTCATCTTCAGCTGATATATGTCGGGCTAGGGCCAATTTTTTTTTTACACCTGCAATTCTCTGGGAGAAGATCCGTTGGGATGCAGAATTTTCATCAGAAGGTGATGCCGCATCTAAGCAAGGAACTACTTCTTTGTACACAGAACCTGGTGGAGAGTTTTGAAAAGTGATAGTGGAATTAACACGTGATTCTGCAGGAATAACAGAGTCTTTCGGATTTTCCGCCTGGTTTGCATTATTTTCACAGGTTTGTTCTACAGAGCCATTTAAGGAAGAAGGAGAAGCAAGGGCATTGGTTTCTGAGATTTCCATAATTTGGTGTGCACAGCTTGAAGAAGGCTCTTCCACATACCTGTCAGAATGTTCTGAAGTATCGCTTTTTGACTCAGTTTTTGAGACATTCGGGGATTCAATGCCTGAAAAAAGAAAACTAAGAATAGCGTACTTATTTAACACCTACAGAAATATTTTAACGTAGTATTATTTTAATAACTATGTTAAGTTACAAACGAAAGTGAAAAAAATTATCCCAAAAAATATTAAGTCCATCTTACACGAGAAAAAGGGTTGTTGGTTAATAAAATAAAACGTAATTTTATAGCAAAAGTTATAAAAACTATGTAGTTATTCTGAGGCAAATACCATACCTAAAAAACGTTTACAGGACATAGAATTTTTAACAAAACATACTTTATGTAAAAATGTTAAGTCACATAAAATGTTAAGTCACAAAAAATTTTACAAAACCCAAACAATGTTAAGTCCGTCTCACACCAGTTGGCATCAAGTTAAAAACAAATCAGCAAAACGACAGTTTATAATACCAATATATCTTATTTTACTTACCTGAATTTTTAAGCTGTTGATGGTTTGCGTTGGCAACATATTTCGGAAGATTTGCAAATATTTTATCCGCTCTAAACGGCATACTTAAGTTCTATGTTTACTAGCTTGCTTTTCTTGATGAACAAAACAAAATAGGTTAGGGTATACTGTAACTTAACATGGTCAAGCCGCGCAGTGTTGCCAGAAGCAAACTATGTCTTTAAGACTTAATATTATTTGGCTCCAAGTCTCAATTGGACTTAATATAGTTTAAAAACTTCTAAATTTCTTGTTTAATGCGATAGGGAAAAACTACAAATAGCACATGAAAGATCATGCTTCCCTAAGTGACTTGACATAGTTAACCCATTTTTGTAAAATTTGGACTTAACATAGTCTGCCTCTGAGGTACAGACATGTATTTATGAAATGATAGGAATTGCGTAAAGACACGCGCATAAAGCACGCGCGGGATACTCGCCGAAATATTTGGCACATCAGCGGAAAGGGATCTCTCGCCTGCGACCAAGCACTCGTTGTTTATCGTTTCATCGTGTGTCTCAGGATTCAAAAAACTCTCGGCGTACTGTGTGGCGCTCGTAACAGAGTGATAGAATAATTCAATATACTTGTGAGTGACTCGCCCCAAGTAAGCATGACAGTCGCTGTTGTGTTTCCAAATCGCCTCAATGTACAGTCGTTTCTTTTCCTCGCTACAATCATCGAACAATGTGTATTCGCGTTTAGGTGCAAATAACATGGGAGGCAAATGCACATTCGCAGAGTGTGGCCTCGGCGGCGGCGACCGCGTCACAGCGCGAGCGATCGTGGGGTCGATATTACGGTCTTTCGAAAGGAGTCGACTGACAGCCTCATCAACATTGAATGGCGGAAAGCGCCTCTTCACTAAATCAGTGACGCTGACGCTGTTCACCGCAACAGGTTGGCCTTTAGTGTCTCGGGCAAACAATCTGCCCTCGAGATAGTTATCGCGTGATGACAAAATGCAATTTTCACCTGACGGCGGTAATGGCTTTATTTTCAGCTGCGATGATGGAAGGTTCGTTCCTGTATGTTATGCGTCCGAATTGCAGCACGCCAACTCCGCGGATAGCAGACGGAATAATTTATACAATTTGGTCGCCGAGTTCTCAGTGCGATATGGGCCCAATTGAAAAACGGGGTGCCGCATATAATACTCATTCATTGCATGCTCGACAGAGGTGAATGCGATGCACCGTTTTCTGCGTGAGTCGGCCATGCTTGCTACCTTGGTAACTTATTTTTCACGTGTGAGCCTCTATGCACCGTCGTCGCCGCCGGCCCACTGTACGGCATCGCTGGCACTTCCGTCGGCGGCGACGTCGCTCCCCTCATACTGATACAGATCCACCCTTTTCTGTTCGCCGTTGTGGCCATCGGGAAATGTAAATTCAATATTTTTCATTGTGGACAAACATAACTGTAGCGTTTTTAAGTTTCGTCGCGGTAAAGCCCTGTAACGGTCGCTCTTCTCATAGCTCTCCTGCAATCGGTGGTACATGGCCAGGTAACACTGATGAATGCCCAGTATATTTATCGACAGGTTATCGAAGCGCATTGGACCGATTGTACGCAGCTCCGAAGCGACGTTGTGCAAAACTGACAGCTCGGTTCTACCGTACATGAGATAGCGACCGCTCGCGTCTTGCGCCAGCAGCCGTTGAAAATCCTTCATTTGATTGATCGGCATGCGGCTTAGTAGAGTAAACGGCGAGTATACTAAATCGAGATTTACCGAGCTGTATCGTTTCGATAAGACTATATAGGGGTTTACGACGCCCTTTTGACTGTTTGTGTTGCACAGTTTCAGACCGTCATACATGACGTTTACGTGTCGTATAATACATTCGATTGTGAGTAGCGGTTGCGAGAGTGCGTCCATGTAAAAGTAGGTCAAGGTGGACGCCTTGAATCGTTCGGCCGTCAAGCAATTCGTCCCGTCCAACGTAACGAAGAATCTATGCGAGAAATGGTGTACATTGTGCTGGATCGTTACAACTTTAATTTTCTGGTTTTTCATCACCTTCATGGGTCCTGTGGTTTGCAATTCGCCCAAGTATAGTTCGACACTGTCGTATATATGTGGAAAGTTCCGGTGTGTCGTTCGTTGAACGGTTATTTCGCTCTTTGATGCAACATCGGCGTTCTCCTTCCAACTGGATGACTGATCGAATTCTACTGTTATGACGTGGCGTCGAATAAAAAAAAAGTACGGCGCCGTTTCCTGTTGTTGCCATTGCGAATTCAACAGGTAACCGTCATTTGTACAGAGCGGATCTACAGCGAACAACAGTTTCAGCGGCAGAGTGTCTTTGTGTGTCTCGTGACATGACGGTTCGCTTGGCAGTTCATGAGGCGCTGTTTTTTGCTTCTGCCGCTTCACGATATACGTACCGATATTTTCGATGCTAAAGATGAACAACGAGGCGCGCCGCAAATTACCCAGTTTGTTCTTCATGTAATGCATTCCGTATAGAAGCTTAATCAGCACCGGCGCATGAAGTTCATCTGTTACGCTAGGGGGACAGTGAGGGCCGAACATTTCGTAGGAGGGTTGGGCATCGAGAAAATACGTTTTCAATTCGTACGGCGACAGCTTCACCGTGGGCCGTCCGGCAAGTGCCTCGAGAACAACGGCCTTAAATGGAATGCCCTCGAAATGATTCAATAACAACAGGTGTTTATAGCGACATATTTCAATATATGGGTTTAACGATTTAATGAAGAAAAAAAAGGTATAGAAGTCCTGCGTCGATGTGAAAACCGCCTTGTATGCTAAAGGAATGCTTCCCTTCACGCACACATAATGGTTCTGATCGTCGTCATTGGCAAATATTTCCAGATACAAATTGTCATTGGGATGATTGTATAATTGTTCAACTTTTGGGGTACCTTTCTGCTGTGACGACGGGGGGCACAGTGCGAATGGCACAAACCACTTGGTTGCTGTTATTATCTCTGTCACCACCGCATTGAGGGTCGCGTGTCCGCGTTTCCGCTGTGTTACGAAGTTTACCACTTCAACGTCGTCGACTAGCGCAAATTGCTTGTTGAACGAATCCACACTAGTGTTTTTCTCCAATGGGCACAGATATCCACAGTGATTTCCTATATTGCTGTTGTTATTGTGAGCGGTATTCGACGAACCCGATGATGCTCGGGTGACATGATTTAATAGCGATCGAATACCTATCTGATGCGGCATCGGTTTTCGATACAAATTTGACGCTGCGGGCATGCTATTATTGATTTTAGTTATTGTCGATTTCTTCTTCTTTGCGCCTCCTTTCATTGCATTCTTGGTGCCTTCGTCAGCCTGTTGTGGTTCTTGCTGACGGTAATTGGTCGTGCTGCGTAAAACTGTTTTTTTCTGTTGTTTATCATTGTCCCGGCTTTTTGTCTGATTCATGGGACCAAAGGTGGCGGTGGAGGAAATTAGATTCGTAAACTGCCCGGATTCCACAGTCGTCAAAGCAGCATCGGGTGCTGTGAACACATTCGCCGCGTGCCGTTCCAAGATCATGGCTGGCGATAAGATTAGTTTATTGTCAATATCATCGATTTGACGGATGTTTGGCTCAAATTTGCGAAATATCTGCTTTGACAGAGAACTCTGAAATAAAATGTACTCCGAGTTAACGGGAAGCATTTGTCGCTTCTCCAAGGAAATATTTATAGTATCTTGGTAATTGTTTTCGTGTTCGTCGCGATGTATCAGCAAATCGTCGTTTTTTGCAAGCGCTGAATATTTAAATAGGTTACCTTGATTAGAGTTAGTGTATAAATATGTCACTAAACACTTTGACACGTTTTTATTTCAATAGATGGGATACAATCGTTTCCTGCGAGCTGTAGCTCCTAAACGTACACGCTTGCGGCGTTCATTGCTGCACGTTTCTCGTTTTCGTTTACCAGACCCTCCCTCGTCGTTGTCTTCCTGTTCAATCTCATCTCGTTCTTCACCCTCGTCCAACGAAGAGAATGTACCTACGCTACAATCGCTATTGTCGTTGTCAGCGTTGCCATTGTTGTCGCTTTTCTCGTCGCTCTCCGTTTTTTCTCTCTTTTTTTTAGCTCTCGCGGCTTGCGGGTCTTCACTAATGTCACGATAATAAACTCGGCCGCTGCGCCGTTGTCTGGTGTATTCGCGATTCACGGCGCGGTCGTCATTGGATGTTATTGCTACACTATGTTTATATCGGTTGTTTGCATACACCGATAATGCCACGGGCCCCGAGTCTTTGTGGTTATCGGCGGTCGCGCACGCCGAGACACTTCGTCGATCGATTATTTGTTCGCTACTTTCGTGTATAAGGGTACGGTTATTGGTCATAATGAACGGTATGATATTAAAGCGGCCACCAATGACGTAATACCCGAATGTAATTGGTAGGTGCTCTGCAGAGAATATATTGCCGCACGACGATGACTGTGTATCACCGTTAATGTCAATCATATCAAACAGAGTTTCCATGTCCATGGCCTCGCTGTCGTCGTCTTCGTCCAAAGGCGCTTGCGCGTACCGATCCTCGGTGCACCGGCATCGACGTCCCGCATCTTCATAACACACCGCACGTGTCAATTGGTGTCTGAACTGTGTGTCCAAATTCGATCCCAGGCAAACGGGGAAAACTTGACACACGTGCGTGTCTTTCTCGGCAGAATACATACATGCCGCATACATTTCGCTGTGATAGTAGCAGGTTGCCAATGCTGGATGTCCAAAAAATGTTAAACCTTTGCCCATATGGAAAATCGGCTTGTGCAAGACGTTTTGAGGACATATAGAAAACGTGATGTGTTGTCGAATTTCCAAGTCATTTACCAAATCGTTGTAGCCCTCGATGTTCGCACGAAACACTCGCTCAACGTTTCGGTGAACGCGCCCATCCATTTCGGCTTTTACGTTTACACTTGCGTTCTGGTAGTTCGTGTAAACACCGTTACCCGACTGCGCTCTTTTATTTTGTGTCAACGTCACTTGCCGGTCCCCATCCCCCCTTCCTCGCTCGGCCGTTCGATACACCGCTCGAGGGGAATGGTGCCACTGAGATTGTGCACACAATGCGCCACACACGGTGCAACTGCGTGGCCTGGTGCATACTCCCCACTACTATTGGAGTACATAAGCGACTGACGCAACTTTCGAGCAACTCAGTTCAGAACTTCTGGTGGTGTTGTGTAGACAACAGTTGTTATACTAATAATTTCCGTCGGCGCCGTAATGATGGATTTTGATTTGCGGCCCGCGTCAAGCAGTTGCCTTTCTCCCACGGCTAGCGGCGATGTCTTGTCGGCTCATAGGCTTACTGCCCTTTGGGCTGTCACGGACAAAGAGCCTCGCGACCTCGCCATGTTTGCCCGAGGCTTGGGCTTAGACTTCAATTCTCATCAAGTAGCACTCGATTTTGTTGGACAGAATTGCGCCGTAATTAACTCCACAGTGTTGGCCTTTCTAAATAGCAGAGAGAGACTTTGCGGAAATGGCATTATTCACACCAAGAGCAGTATTCAGGAACTGTGTGCGCAGGCGCTTATGATCCATTACCTGCCAACGCAGACTTCAGTTGCATCGCAGGACCTGGTTATGTCATTGGCGGAGTTTGAAAAATTGTTAGTGCGCATGGACACTCGTGCGGCACACTCTTTGAATGACGACATTCGAAATTCGATCTGGTTATACAGGCATTATTCAAGATACTGCGAAATCTTTCACAGCGAAAGCATATCACCACCGCCAGACACAATCGGACCCAACGCCCTATCTGCTCCCTATGCTTCGAACACCGCATCAGGACCACTTTATCGTCAAGCTACTCGCGCTCAAGCACTTCATAACGCTATCATTACAAATGCAACTGTGTCGGCAAAGGCTGCGATGAACGAGGTGCCGATACTTTTAGCACTGCAGCAGCTTCACGCTGTGATGCTGGACGTGAAGCACAACCTGCAAAACAATCTCGTGGAAAGCAGATTGATGTACACCGAAATTAAAGAACACATGCGCACCATGACGCACAACGCAACGCCGCCGTCGACCAGAGAGCCTGTGATACAAAAAGAACCAGGGCCATCGAGTAACGCTGCGAACAAAGGTGATGCCGATGAGAAGCGCGCCTACGAGACCCCCCGATTATGCTCCTTGGGTACGTTTATATCGTTATTATCGTCCCGTTGCAGAGGGTTAACTTTTTTTTTTGTTTCAGGCATTTTTGATTCCGACAAACCTGGATGTTGGTACCTGATGTGTCGCCAACGGACAAGCTGGCGCTGCGCCGAACGTACACTGCAAGATCGAGGGCTGTGTCTCGTGCAAAAGTGGGACAATGCCTTGCGCTCACGAACCCACATGCACTCGTTGCTTAATGCTACTGCTGCCCATGGATTTCAGTGGTGCCCACGCAAAAATTCTCTATATTTTTACGGACCAAATAAACCTACCAATAACGATGTGGTGGCCCTGTTGGATTACCTGATACGCGACAGACCGGCAGGAGCGGTGACGCTTGAAGGGTCCTCGCCAACGACAGATCAGCTATTGCTGCCTGATTGTGATGTGTCGATATTGCCTGACGCCGGCGCCGGCGATTACGTCGCCACTAACGCTTATTCGACGGCGGTGTAGGCATTGTAATTGTCGAATAATAAATAAAAACGACCCAGCACATACTTTAGACTTTTTGTATTTTTGGTTCATTTAGACGAGGTGGCACGAGAAGTGCGCCGCGAGGTATAGTTGATGTGACAGGAGGGAGGATGCCCGAGGGACACACACGTCGCTGTGGTTTTTTCCGCTCCTCTTTGTCAATTTCGTTCTTTGTTGTGTTTCTCGGCGCCTCATCCCGAAGATCTTGCTGCAACGTCGCTGCGCCGGCGCAGTCCCCGCTGAGTGGCGTATGTACGAAAAACGCAGCAGCTACCAATCCAAACATTAATAGCATTCCACATATACAATTCAGCACAAATGTATGATAAAAAAACCGAGCGCCATACTTCTCTATAATAAAGTTATCGAACAATTCATTAAAAGTACGGGGTTTGCGATTTATATACATGCTATATTTTAACAATGCCTAATCTATAACAACGCTTATTATACAATTTCGTATTTCACACTGGCGCCCGTTCTTGCGAAATGTCCATCTCGCCTTAACTTTCACTTTATGTTCTCGCAACCAGTTCGTTACGGCGCCTTGCACTTCTCGCGTTAGGAACTTGTCGGCCGCATTAGCACGGATAACAGTTTGAGTTAAGTCGTGCAGCGACAAACGATCCTCTTCGTTGTTTGTCACTTTGATGTGTTCATCCAGCCAATTGTATATAACGTTATTAGTTCTGCAAATATCGTTCTTCCATTCGTCCATCGATGCAGGAAAGGGAACGGGCACTGTGTATTTATGCGCCCGTAAAAGATCGAGGACCGCCGAGCGCCACTGCGAAAATTTTTCGTTTATGCGAGCGTTTTTCATGAAGGTGTTCTCTTCTAAGCATTGGGCCGGAGTATCGACGAATTTTGATCGGAACGGACAGATCACCATGCGCGCCATGAAGGCCTTGTCACTCGAATCGAATCGCGGAAAGTCATTTTCGTTTAGTATCAAGACAAGGCCTGTTTGCCATACGTATTTGAAGTGCTCATCCGAATATATATTACGGCCATCGACACTATACTCGCCACCACAGATTGATTAGACGAAGCCGCAGTTCAATTCGTTCTCTTTCTTTAACTCGTCAGCGATCACTAGTCGACATCCTTGGTAACGCGCCAAGCCCGCATCATGACTGTTTATATTTTCGCTCTTGTTATTGGAACAAATGGTTTTACCGCCTTTCGACACGGCATACACGGAAAACACCTCTTGCATAAGCGTCATCAAAGTCGTTTTGCCATTATAACCTTCGCGTTTATCCGTTAGAACGAGAAATTGTTTTTCGCGGCGAAAACCGTCGAGTAGCCGCGCAAAATAGTGCAGAACAAAGTTGCGCTCGTCGCGGCGCGGAAGGATTTCGGCAAAGAACTGTTCGACATCCGCCATGTGTTGTTGCGACTCTTCGGCAGAGTAGGACCAGTGACATACCTTGGAAACGTAGTCGTCCGAATGAACACTCCTCCACACACCGCCCTGTTCGTTTGTAGTGGAAAAATCGAGGGTGCCGTTTTGCAACACAAACAGCTCCCGTCGTGTATCTAAACCATTTAAAAAATCAAAGTCATGTATGTATGATTCAAATCGCTCGCGAATCTGTTTAATTTGGCTGGTTTGCCCGACCGTATGTAATTCCTTGTGGTCCATGTCCTTGACTGTTTGGCGTAACATCTCGATGAGGTCTTTTTCAACTACTTGATTGGGAGTCCGTCGCCAGCAATGCGTGCGCTCGTCACACACGTGAATACCGCGAGATTCGCCGGCATATCGATATTTTTCTCGAAGCGTCTCACAGGGCACGGCGGCAAACAAGGAGCGGATATAATCTTCGTGCGATCGCCCCTTCTCCTCTCCAGGTTGGGTGTTGTTGGTAATCCTCAGCTTGTTGATCGTGAGATGATCGGTTCGTAACGTGAAACCCACATGTTCGCTAATAAATTTGCGACACGCCACCGCAGTTTCTTGCAACAGCAACCGTAAGTGCTGTTTGTTGCGCGATGTCTTCTTTCCCAAACGCAAATATCGATGCGCCTCGTCGAAAGGATTCACCAAATCGAAACGCGCCTCGGGATCGTTGGTTTCATCGTTATACTTTACGTAGCGCACTGTCTCTTTGTTCACAAAATAACATTGCGAAGGACCGGTGAAACAGGCGTTGATGCAGTCCAGGGCATGTGGAATGGTAACGGAGCCCGTCAAATGTGCAAGGAAGTGCAGTTCCGGGTGTGTGGCAACAGCAGCCCAGTCACTCATAATCACGAGGTTTGCTTTATTTGCCACCAAATGTTCGTCGTCGTTCTCACGTCGCAACTCCGTAATTCGCTCTGGTGGATTCTCTAATCTGATATTCAGCAAATTATTTAGCCCTTCAAGATTTGTGGTTCTCGTTCGTGTCAGGTTATCTATATACAAGTGATCTAACGTACCGTTGGACTGGTCGTATACCCGTCTCACGTCCTCAACAGATTTGTATTTTGCAAGACATTTTTGTGAAAATGCGTCGGCAATGTCCATGGCGTCGTAATCGTTGTTGGCTGCCGTTCCTGCAATAGCCCACACCACTTTACACCACGATTCATAGCTCGAAGCAAGAGTTTCAGCATCCAATTGGTTCACCAGATTACGCAGACTCGCCTTTGACATATAGTTGGCGTTGTTTAGGGAGTCATTGCGCCGCCCGTCTTTGCTTCGTGGAGCTCGGGCTGCTGTCGCTACTGGTGCTGGCACTAGCGCTGGTGGACGCAACCGGCTGTCCGATGGTGGCTGGGGTTAACTGACGTTTTTTTTTCTGTCCCGTACTGGAGAGCAAATATTCCCGTAACCATTCTGGTAACGGCGGCAGCGGTTTCTTCGCGTCATCGGGAGTGAGCCATGTGTACGCCGGCGATCCGACCGCCATCACAAAACTTTTATCAGTCAAAACGTCAATTTTTATCTTTTTATTTCGGTCCTGTGGAGATATTATTGAACCGCCTAAACCTTGCACACTTCGTTTTGATATTACTGGACTGTACTGAAAAAACACATGTAATCCGCCACTCTTTGTTCGTACCTGCGGTGCCTCCGGCGCCCTGTCAATATCGTCCATGCGTCCACACCGTCGATAAATTTCGTCGGATCGTCGCCCTTCAATCGATCGCAATCGATAACCAACAGGTTGTTGATAGCCCCGCACAAAATCCCGTACGGTGCTCCGGGTTTGTGCGGGATGGTCTCCTTAACTTCTGTCCATTTTGTGCCCTTTGGCACCATTGGGATTTTCGTTCCAGTGTAGCATGGAAACGAAATTAACTGGGGTATTAGATCAGCAAACGACATCGTTGGTTTTGTCAGACGCGTCGTCGTCTGAATCCAATATCGTTACGTTTACCACGCGAAGTATTCTGTATCAACTTATTGATGGTCTTCCGAGAACTAGCGTGCGCACTGGGAACAGGGCGTTTTATTGTATGTTGCGTAAACTGCGAGCGACTTACTAGCGCTAGAGGTGCGATAGCAATGCTATTTTTTTCTTTCGATGCTCGTTTTTATATAGCGCCAGGTAGTCCTCGGTGACTCTCGGTCCAACCTTCGGTTAGTTCGAAGATTGGCCAGCGAGCGTTAGTGAGGGGGCGCTGCGAGCGTGCTGGCAGTACTGGCAGCTATTCGTGTCATGCACGCTTTTTTGTATACCTATAGATGATATTTTTTCATGCAACAGCTAATTGTTGACAGATGATAGGTGTCGCGCGGTTCGTTTTTCGGTGTATTTTTTGAAGGCCTCATGCTATTCGCACCGCTGCCTACATAATATACACGGTGTCCCATATAAGAATGCACACTACAAGGATCTCGTAAACCAGAAGAGATACAAAGATGATTAAATTAGAGAAAAGTTGCGCTTTGCTGAACCCTTCAAAGTCACGATTCGAAATCTAAAAAAATCCGATTACTTCCGAAGATATTTGGGAAAAACCGAATTTTCACGATTTCGTTTTTAATTTTTTGTGGCTCTATTTAAAAAGATATGACAAAATAAATTTCACATTCTCATTGCCACTTTCTCTGCTCTACAAGCCGGCGTTCTTAGATTTTCAATACGACGTTTCGTTTCTTCGCAACCATCATCAACATCATTTTTTTAAATAGTCGAAAAATTTTGTTTTATTCCTAAAAAATTCTAATTTTAATTCTAAATCCCACGACATATCGCTTCTTACATTAATCCGACGTTTCGGACGAAAAAATCATCATCAATATTATTTGATGATTATTACGAAGGAACGAAACGTCGGATCAAAAATCTAATTACGTTATCATGTAGAGAAGAAAAAAATACATGGGAATGTGTATTTTATTTTGACCTGTCTTCTTTTGTGAAATCAGAAAAAAATTAATTGCCAAAATTTATGTTTAAAATTTCAAGAATTCGTAGATTTTTTCTGATTCTACTGTAAGAGATAGATTAAAATAAATTTTACATTTTCATTGTCGTTTTTCTCCTCTACAACATGACGTCATTCAATTTTTGATTCTACGTTTTGGCTTTTCTCGACCATTATCAACTTTTTTTTAAATAATCCGAAAATTTTATTTTAGTACAGTTAAATTGCCCTTGTTATTCTGAATTAAAAGACGTATCACATACGTGCAAGTAAGCAAAATGTTATTATCGAAAAACAAAATATTTTTATATTTACGCTACAAAAAGTTCATTGAAACAATTTTCTTTAATCATATGTTCAAAAAGTCCTCCCTCATTCTCTAAACAAACGTAGCAACGGTAAACAATTTCATTCATTACATTTTCTAGCATCATTGGAGTTATCCTTGCAATAGCCGCTTGAACCTCGGCTCCAAGTTGTTCTACATACACGCTGTAACTGGAATAACTCGCAATTAATTATTTGATGATAACATTTTGCTTACTTGCACTAATAATAGTTAAAGCTTAAAAATACGCACATAGTCTTAATGTGATACGTCGTTGAATTCAGAATAACAAGGGCAATTTAACTGTGCTAAAATAAAATTTTCGGATTATTTTATGTAAAAAAAAAGTTGATAATGGTCGAGAAAAGCCAAAACGTATAATCAAAAATTGAATGACGTCATGTTGTAGAGGAAAAAAATGACAATAAAAATGTAAAATTTATTTTAATCTATCTCTTATAGTAGAATCAGAAAAAAATCTACGGAAATTTTAAACATAAATTTTGGCAATTAATTTTTTTCTGATTTCACAAAAGAAGACAGGTCAAAATAAAATTCACATTCCCATGTAATTTTTTCTCCTCTACATGATAAAGTAATTAGATTTTTGATCCGACGTTTCGTTCCTTCGTAATAATCATCAAATAATATTGATGATGATTTTTTCGGCCGAAACGTCGGATAAATGTAAGAAGCGATATGTCGTGGGATTTAGAAATAAAATTAGAATTTTTTAGGAATAAAACAAAATTTTTCGACTATTTAAAAAAATGAAGTTGATGATGGTTGCGAAGAAACGAAACGTCGTATTGAAAATCTAAGAACGCCGGCTTGTAGAGCAGAAAAAGTGGCAATGAGAATGTGAAAATTATTTGGCCATATCTTTTCAAATAGAGTCAGAAGAAAATAAAAACGAAATCGGGAAAATTCGGTTTTTCCCAAATATCTTCGGAAGTAATCGGATTTTTTTAGATTTCGAATAGTTACTTTGAAGGGTTCAACAAAGCGCAACTTTTCTCTAATTCAATCATCTTTGTATCTCCTCTGGTTTACGAGATCCCTGTAGTGTGCATTCTTATATGGGACACCGTGTATACTGTTGGAGTTAGTAATCGAAAAGACGACAAGGAGTGACAGTTTGACCGTTGACAGGTTAGAGGTGTCGTGCGGCTTGTTTTTCCGTGTATTTTTTTGAAGACCCGGTTTACCCGATTGGAGCACACATATCACATCGAAATACAATGACCGATGACACGTGGGTGCCGTACTATTCACACTGTTGCCTACATAATATAGACGGTGGGAGATTGAGTACTGGAAAAGACGACAAGGAGTGACAGTTTGACCGATGACAGGTGTCGCGCGGCTCATTTTCCGGTGTATTTTTTGAAGACCCTGTATACCAGATTGAAGTACACATATCACATTGAAATACCCCGTATATAATGACAGGTGACACGTGTGTTGCGCGTGGTAGGGTCGCGCGGTCTGCCTCATACTATGCGCGCGATGTCTCTGTATTCTTAGAGGAAGAAGGTGTTTCTATTTTTTCAAAGAGCCCGCTGACCGTCGACGCGCGGATTTCCTTGCGCTTGCGCGGTTTTGTTGGGCGGATTCCGGCTGAAAAAAAAGTGATCCATTCGTCCAACGTGATACGCGGCTCGTCTACAGAACCGTAATGGCGTACGCAGAGTCTCCAGGTATGAGGTAGATTTTGCACTGTTCGCACACGTCGCTCCAGATCATGGCTAGCGTTAGTTCGTTCGTTAAATTGAATTTGTGCCTATTTGTGTTCCACCAACTTTCCACGATAGCAAAGAATTCGCTCTGCTGCATGACATTGCTCACGGATGGTGTGATCGTATGCGTTCTGAAGAAGTTCAAAACGGGGTTGTTATGAACCATGTATGCTTCGTGGAAAGCGGTGCCGATCCGCGATAATCGTGTAGATATCGGATTTGTATACGAATGGAAGAAGTAGGGCATAATAAGATTCAACAGTAACCACATGCCCTTGGATTCGTCGCGGGCGACATAGCGCGGTAATCGGCGCATCAGAATCTGCATGCCCAAATTGTGGGTGCACATTGTCTGTTTTTGTAGTGTATGGAAACGTGGCGGCATTTCACGCACCAGCTCTGTATCATACGTGAAAGTCTTTAAAAAAGGACGTATTCGGCTAATGACGGCGGCGTCGCCCCCTAGATTGTTGTTGCTTGTAACGATGGGTTTTGCACTGAGACGAAAGACATTGGTTTCGATAGCACGAATGCCGCGTGTTGCACCGGCTGCAGTGTTGGCAAGCAACCGGGTTTGTCGTAACGAGAGACGCGGCACATCGTCTCCGTGAATTAGCAGGTTGAAGGCAGCCGCACGCACGCTGGCGTCATAGTCCTGTTGGGCGGCTGTCGAGAAAAAGCGTTCGTTTACCGTGGATACAACCTCCGTACCGAAACTGGACATGAGAACAGAGACAAAGAAGGATTTCGCGGCATCCGGCACGCCGATAATAGCGTAATACGAACGATTTAGATTACCCTTTATGAGAAACGACATTGACATCTTGAGAAAATTTATGACGCGATCAAAGACAAATTCTGCTTGTAATACAAGCAACGCTAACGCATCATATATGGGGGTCGTGTACGCCGCAATTAGCGCCTGTTCGTTGCGCTTCAACATGTCGACCTGCTGATGGCTCGCTGCTTCCCGTATATCAGCACGCGCGTTTTGTGGCTCCGCCGCTGCTCTTGGTGCAAAGTGGAAATCGTCCAGGCTAACGAGTGGCATCCGCCATATATTACCTAGTAAACGCTGCGGAATATTCGAATAGAGGACCACAGTTCGTCGATCAAAGGACGCGATTAGTTCTGACAACTGTGGCAGCGAGTCGGCGTTGAGTGCAGCTCCATTGTACCCCACCAGAAAGTCGCGTAGTTCATCGTAAACGATGCCACGATTACTGTTGATCCACGAGAAGATTTCTGTGTCTCGATAAGGGTGAATGGTTCCGATGCGCAATATCCACGAAATTAAGCCCAGTATAAACTGCAATACACACTGTGGTTGCTCAGAAAGGTCGTACAGCTTGTGGGGAATCTGAGGTTCTTTGTTTACATATTTGCTAGGTGCGGTCGCACCTCCCGTACCGGTAGCGCGCAAGGGGATTTCCTTTAAAACACGCAGCAATATAACGGCGTCCAGATCTGCCGCTCGCGAATCAACAATCGGTTGAACCACCCTTCCGTGCATGGTACTGTCTGTCGGGACGTAGGCGGTGTTACCGTCCATGACGTTGCACGCAGCCATGGCGTGTGCCTCTTTCTGGGAACATCGCGTCACAATATCCGCTGCGCGCTCCCGCAGGTATGCAGCGTTGTGTGATATCACTCCCGATGATTCTAGCGCTCTGACGAATTTAGTGGTTATATGTTGGCCGGTGCCCTCGTAGCTGGTCGCCACGTACCGCAAACATTGTTGCAATGACGAGTTGATCGCCGAGGACTGGGGCGCCGCCCCCGTACCTGTCTGTCTTTCGTGAAGTGCCGCAACCAAGAGGCTCGAGGGTCTCTGTTGCCCGGCAATTGGTGCGTTTGATTTTGCGATCGCCGAATTTACTGCTCCGTCATTGACGGGATTCCGTTTCTGTTGGGTCTTCACTTGAAACACAATGTCTTCGCGACGGGCTGTGTCTCCGTCGCTCCGGCTTTTGCCAATTGAGAAGCGCGGTAATCCCAGCTGTTCATGCATAAGGGCAAAGTCCGAAGAATCTCCGGGTGCCATATTTCACGTGTGTTCGACAACGTCGTGTCGACCACTGACGTGCGCGCCTTCTCACCGCTCCCGTTCCCCGCTGATTGGCCATCAATAAACTGAACATTCAGAAAATCATGCAATGCTACTTTTGTCTGTTCCTCATAGTAGCTTTTTATGGGGCAGTACTCCGGATCGATCTGTTGTCGAAACGTATGGAACACTCGCGGCTGCACGATAGGACACAAAAGCAGCGTGTTTAGCGTTTGCCAATTGACGCGGTCCAGAAAATGGCGCAGCATAACCAGTTTGTCGAAGATTATTTTATTCCAGGAGGGAAAATGAAAATTTCCCCACAGCGCGTAATCGATGTCGTTACGCCCGCTCAGGGTCGGCAGAGTGCTCGTGGCCGGCGTTGCAAATTCGTACTGGTGAAAAATTTCGTTTCGCAAGCCGATAGGCCGTTCGAAAACCATAAAGTCCAAATTGGCCCCCTCAATCGCATAAGGCGTGTAGTTGCCGAGCGCGTCTCGGTACTCCGCGGCATCCAGACCCTGAAGGATGGTTTTGGGTTTCATAACGCTCACGCCGCGTTTGCAAAACACCAGGTACTCGTCATTAGGCAGTACGTGCACGTCTAATATGTATTGCATGAAAAAACGATAGCCTGTGACATTACGTGTGTCAAGACCATACTGCATCATAACGCCTGAGTACGCCTCAAAAAGCTCGTTGTGATTCTTTGATTCCCAGGGAAATTGTTTCGTGACATAATCGGTGGTGAGCAGATGCCCAACATACTGTATAATGCCGTATAGAAAGTCGCAGTTGTTATAATTGAATAGGAAGAAATGCTTTCGACTCGACTCGACCATCACCCAATTGGCCAGGATATATTTTGCGTGGGCGCTCAAATTTGGTATTGTATACAGTAAAAACAGGGGATACGAATTGTCACTCTTGAAGCAATTCAATTTGAATGCGTACGATAGTGTTGACGACACTGAGCCCATATTGAGTAAAATGCGCAACAAGTCGGGCAACCAAGACTGTGGATCCACGGCATCCAATGCTCTCGCACGAGCAATGTACTCTCGCATGTGCTCCACGGTCGGCAACATACACGAGTGGACCGCATCGTCATCACCGTATTCGTTTTTTACAACAGGCTTCTGCTTCTTTCCAGGCTTCCGTCTTTTCTGTCCTTTTCCCTGAGGCGGCGCACACGGAGTTCGCGACTCATCTTCGTGTTCTGCCATTCTGCGCTTTTTCCGAGTGGACGCCTTTTGTGAACGAGCACCGCGGTGGTGCGCAGCCAGTGGCGATGACGGGGCAATAGCGAAGCCACCGTCGTTTTGCAATTCTGCAATCACGCTCGTGACCAAGGAGGGCGACAGATCACCGTTCTGATGACGCCGGCAACGGTATGCGTCAGTTGAGTTGGTTGTACTGCTCAGATAGTACCATAAAAAAAGGATGTTCAAATAGTCGTGCGTGTATGCGCTCAATTGCATGTATAATGCCTTGTAAAACATGGGGCTGCATTGTACGTAGTCAAGATAGCATCTAGTACCGTTTTCGATGTCATCGCCGATCTGCCGAAGGACGGCGCAAATATCAGTCGACAAGGACGGAATGCTTTCGCTAAAGTGCACTTGTGCGACAGCGCGACGTGTCACCAAATGTCCGTGCATTAATGCACTTCTATCGGTACCTGACGCTCTCTCCGCATGGGTCGGTGCCATTTCGGCGAGTTGTTGCTCCGCGGACCACCCCATCGCAGGATTTATGCCATCGTCGGAGTCGGTCGTGTGGGCATCGGCCAGCCACAATACTTCATAGAACTCCCGCGGAAGTAGTTTGGGATGTGTATATTGTTTATTCAAATCTATATTGCTGCTTGCGAAAGGAAGGGCAGTGTCGCAACATGCGGTCATTAGGAAATTCGAGAAGGTTTTTAATAGTATACAGCGGCGATCGGCGGAGTTCGTCTTTGTCGAGGAGATGCCGATGGGAGCGTCGTCAGCACTAGCGTTATCGGTGCTGCCTGCCGGCACCGTTATCATCAGCGTACTCTCGTCATGGATGTTTTCCGTTAAATATCTCGTAAAAATTGACGACTCTGCTAGACGCGATATCTCAGCTTCATTATGGGGATACGAACATAAAAGCTTGTGCCCTGTCCCGTGCTGCGTATTGCCATCAGCGTGGCGGTGTTTATTCGGATGCAAATACAGCGTAATATCGTCTGTATTAACGGTCAGCGCTGTAACGAGGTGCGTCGACGCTTCCACGCATAACAATGTCGGTAGTACGCACTGCAAATGTAATGGTGATGTGAGAAATAGTAGTTGTTCAGAGCACGTCAAGGCCGACGTTTCTGGCGACGAGAACATTGAAACGTCGTAAGTCAGTTGGCCATACGTAAACGGTAACGGAAATTCCTGTGTTGTCTGGTTCAGTCCGTAGCTACGATCTAATTCCCCGTCTTTCTGCGCCGATATAAAATGACACCCGAGGTATGATAGTAGATGAAAATATGTGGGAACATCTACGTGGAAGCCAAAATAGACGAAGGCGCGCGTTATTCCGTCGCCACCACCAATACCGTCATCGGTCGCTTGTAACATCGACACAACTGGTTCTGTCCACGTGATCGCTGGACCGGGGGCTAGCGGTGTCGCTGCCCTCGCGTCATTGCGGCAACCCTTCCACGACGAGTAAACTGTGCGCATCTTTCGTTTAATATAATCCGCTACTAACATACATCTTTGCAGCTCGCCTTTGGTGTTATCACTCGCCAAGCGTTTATGTATTAATAATGGCACCAGAAAACGAATATATGGAACAGCTGCCGAGCACGACAGTACTTGGCTCTCTCTTGGCCACGGCCTCATCACTAAACGACTGTAGAATGCTTCGCCTAGTTTCACTCTTGCTACGTACAGCAGATGCAGCAGCACATTGTACGACAAAAGACCTATCGTCACATACTGTATGTCCTCGTTATCGTCTTGTTCAACCCACTCCGCCTTTGTGCTGTAGCCACGCTGAACTCTTAACGTTGGTTCGTGTACCAAAACGGGAATCTCCCTATGCAAAGTTGCGTTGAAACGCGCTATGTGCTCCAACAAATAACTGTCCACTGCACCGGCTTCTACCTCGTCTACCACACGATCGCAAGACAATGTAAACAGTTCCCGTGCCCACTTTTCTCGCTTTATAAGTAGTGCATTGTTCGACATGACGCCTTCTTCGTCGGCATCACTGTCGCGGTCCACATTCCGCAGCGCATCATCAATGGTGCCCAGGAATGCATTTTTTTTTGAACGCTGAAAACCACTCGCTCGTTCTCATTCCGACGACAGTTGCCCTTTCACTTGCAGGAGACATTCTTCGCCACCTTATTTTCTTTCCGTCCTCTACTGTGGGAAGAAATAAACATGTATAATCTCTGGCGATAACATGACCGACCTCTGGATGACAGCGCGCGGGTTATCGCTAACGACTCGACGCGTCAACGACGTAATACATAATGTCGTATCCATTTTAGAAAACGGCTAGCCACTTTATAAAACACGGCCACATTATAAAATAATCAGTTATTTTACATTATTTTGTAATATGGTTGATACTTTTAGCCATTTTATAAACTGACCGTTCAAGTACAAGCCATTTCCTCAAACGGAAATAATGTTTTGTTGTTTTGTATTTCGGCGAATATCACTATCAGCCACAATATCATTGTGTATATATTGTGTACGATTAAAAGTTGACAAACTGGGACATTTACCAAAAGTTTGTGACATTTTAGCACAAAACAGCAGTGGCGGCTGGTGAAATTTCAAAGTTGTATATCTCTGTTCCTACTTACAGGACCCGAACCAAATTTACGGGTTTTAATAGTGAGCCCACTGGGAATGTTTTGGTAAAGAAAAAAAACATTTTGTAGTTTGCGAAAAAAAGTTAAATTTTTGGTGTGCCCCTCCTAGGAAAAAAATGAAAGCGTCTAGGTATTTTATTTATTCTTGTTTCTAAACAAATTTTACATCATTCTGTCGACAGCTTTGAAATTTTGAGAGAAAAAAAGGTGTTAGTAGAAAGTTATAGTCATTTGAATTTTTTCTTAAATTTTATTTTAGGCTTAAAAAAATTCAAATGACTATAACTTTCTACTATCACCTTTTTTTCTCTCAAAATTTACAAACTGTCGACAGAATGATGTAAAATTTGTTTAGAAAAAAGAATAAATAAAATTCCTAGACGTTTTCATTTTTTTCCTAGGAGGGGCACACCAAAAATTTAACTTTTTTTCGCAAACTACAAAATGTTTTTTTTCTTTACCAAAACATTCCCAGTCGGCTCACTATTAAAACCCGTAAATTTGGTTCGGGTCCTGTAAGTAGGAACAGAGATATACAACTTCGAAATTTCACCAGCCGCCACTGCAAAACAGCCCTAAGATTCTATAATGAAAAAATGACTAATTCAAACAAATGTCTTCCCAGTACAAAATGTATTCAACGACTGACTTTTGCAAAAAGCACGACATCCAGTCATCCCAGCTTATCTAATCCTGACTAACGACTTCAAACAAAAGTCAATACTTCCACCGGGATGACTCAATTTATTATATTAGGTAACAATTTAGGATTTATGTTTTAAACTAACTTATGGTTATTGTTCTTAACCTAATAATCGAAACTATGATTAACAATAAAGAAGTGACTTACCTAAGAGTACAAACATTATTCTTTTTCCACGCAAAATAACGTGGATTCTAACAATTCTTAAAAAAAAACACGAAACTAACCTTCTATATTTTTTACCATATTTTGATATCCATTTAGTTCCATCCAACATGAGTTCGATGATCAACACCGAGGGCGACGACGGAAACAGGCCGCCAAACGATTTTCCATTTTTCCCATATTTTCACCAGGACTCAAGCATATTCGTTACAATGGACGAGCTTTTGAGGAATTATTACGGGCAATAAAATCGCCCAACATCGAGGGCATTAGTAATGCTCATTTTATGGCCAGCAGTCCAGCCTACTGGTGGCGCCACTTTGATCTAAAACACCCTCGTTACGGCGAACCGGATCCGTTGACCCGTTGACCCACGAAATATCAACGGCAAAGAAACACGACTCCACCTCAGCGTCATCATCATTAAGAACAGCATTTGCTTTATCATTTACCACAAATGGTATAGACTGTTCAATGTTAATGACTCGTTGGCGAAAACGACAAAACAATGGTACTAGCGACAAAACATCAACATCAGTAGCAGTGCCTCGTAAGAGCAGTCGCAAAAAAAATTGAAACAAAAAGCCGGAAATGATGGCGATGACGAAGCAGTAACGCAGCAGCGGCAAGAAGAAGAACAAGAATATCAACGACGACGTACGGACTATTGTTACTACCTGGGTCTCGATCCAGGTATCGTAAATATTGTCGGTGAGTGTTTTCGCGACGATCAGACAAATCAGGAATACAACACCGTGGTGGCATCGTGAAAGTTCAAACAACAGTGGTGCGGCGACCGAAGACGAAAAAAATTGGCACTCTGCGCTCTGATCACCAAACCAAATCTGCGCACCTCAACAATAGGTCTTTACTGGTTGACTATCGTTTTCCTCCACTTTCGCCGCGGCGATCGCGTCGAAGAAAAAATCACAGACCTTCACAATTATTGGTTGAATCCTTCATAATTATTGACGAGTGTAAACCATGTAATATGTTGTAAAACACAAAATAAAGATTTGTCTTTTATTCGTCTCTCAAACTCCGATCTAACGATATGCAACACGACTAGTCTCTTGAAAAAACCAAAAAGGCACCCCCAGCAACCCCTAAGACATTTGAACGTGAAAAATGACTTTTAGCAGATAATTTAAGTGTACTCTACCAAAATATAAAACATACCTACAACGGGTGGTTACAGATAACGTACGAGGTGGTTTTAACCGCTTCTGGTGGGGCATTTTGTTTCAGAATGTAATGATCAACCCCCTTCAGCAAATTCTATTCCTAAACCAAATTTAATTTTTCTAATTTTACAGATTAGGTATGGCATGGTTTTAAGAGCGGGTAGTTTTTATCCTTACGTGGCCTTTTTTCAAACAAAATAGGGTATTACATAAATATTCTTAAAATAAACTTCCCGTGTTTAAAAGAATACTCCCTGTATAGCAAACGAAAGATAATTTCAGGCAAAGCAGCATAATATGAAAAACAAGATTTAATTTTAAAGAAATATTTTTTTCAGTGTATATACCAGGTCACTGTCCTCGATACATGCGTTATATATAGAATTACTTCGGGGACTGTCCTCAAAGTATACAAAAGTCCCCAAAGAATGCGTTATACCGCTAAATTGTCCCCAAATAATGCGTTGTGCATATATATATATATATATATATATATATATATATATATATATATATATATATATATATATATATATATATATATATATATATATATTTATATTATAATATTTATTTATTATATATATATTATTATTTATATTTATTTCGGAGCCCTAATCGTAATTTCAGCAACTACTTTAAAACACAAAATAATCATAAAAGTAAATTATTTACACATGCTTAAATGTTCCGTATTAATTGGCCTCCTTACCTTGTTGCCATATTTCAGAGGCATAATAGTAAGGAGAGCATGTTTAGGTAAATGCGTCAGTGCCATTAATTAAAGTGTATATGCGTATAAAACGGTGGCGCCCCGTAGATAAAATATTGTGAACTGCATTGTATAACTGTACATGTATATCGACCCAAAATGCCTCCAAACAAAAATTTGTGAAACGTCTTCTGCTGACTTAAACCCACAAATAAATCCATTATACACGCAAATTCGCTTTGGCCTCCGATTTTTCGAATGCGCCTCCGATTTTGGAGGCGTGTTCTATGAAAGCATATATATTTTGGAGGCGTATAAAACATTTTGCATATATATATATATATATATATATATATATATATATATATATATATATATATATATATATATATATATATATATATGCAAAATGTCTTATACGCCTCCAAAATATATATTCTTTCATAGAACACGCCTCCAAAATCGGAGGCGCATTCGAAAAATCGGAGGCCAAAGCGAATTTGCGTGTATAATGGATTTATTTGTGGGTTTAAGTCAGCAGAAGACGTTTCACAAATTTTTGTTTGGAGGCATTTTGGGTCGATATACATGTACAGTTATACAATGCAGTTCACAATATTTTATCTACGGGGCGCCACCGTTTTATACGCATATACACTTTAATTAATGGCACTGACGCATTTACCTCCACATGCTCTCCTTACTATTATGCCTCTGAAATATGGCAACAAGGTAAGGAGGCCAATTAATACGGAACATTTAAGCGTGTGTAAATAATTTACTTTTATGATTATTTTATGTTTTAAAGTAGTTGCTGAAATTACGATTAGGGCTCCGAAAACGTACGTATGTGTATAAGATCGGTGAACGCTTTGATATAAGTGTCTGTAAATTTATTTATACAGTTTTTTATATGATAAGAGAAGGATATAAATAGATAATAGGTGCTCTTTTTACTTATGTATGTTGCAGTAGTAGAACTTTCTTGAAATTTATTTTTGCTAAATTGTTGTCACGCTCTAACACGAAAAATCACCAAGTCTAAACAAAAAAGATATTGCCCACATTTAGAGGGGTGTCCGCTAATGGTGTCGAGATTATGCTTACGTTCGTATATTGTACAGAGGCGTGGTCAAAAATTAAGCACAAGAAGAGTAATAAGTATAACAAATATTAAAATGTTTTTCTTTAATTTAATATATTAGGAGCTTTTAATATTCTTGGTTTTCTATTTAAAGAGCATGTTTTCGTCCGTTTCTGAGCTAAACTTGTTGCCACTGAAGGTGTAACCTTTACTGCTCATAATACAATTTCTATCGTTAAAATTTCACTAAAACTAGAACTAGTTCTTGGACCTTAAAGGAATGTCTGAAAAGTGTTCGAATGAAAGTTTTTCAATCAGACGTTCATATCAAACCCCTTCTATTCTAGTTATCAAAATTATCATGTTATTTTAGTTTAAATGTACCTGCCACTGAAAAAATGCGACAAAAACTTTTTATCGTAATATTTAGCCTAATCGACACATTCTAATAATCTGTAACATACATACAATAAATGAGATTTTGCGTAATTTTTTCTATGTGGGATCAATTTTATTGAAACAAGGGCCTGCAAATGTATACTTTTCGAGTCGCTGGCGAATCCGTTTGCACACGATTTTAAAAACGCTATTGTTAAATTTCAGCGGTTAACATTTGTTGGCGACTAGCATTAAATGTTGGTCGCTGATTTTCAACAATAGGTTTTTTAGACACGTGTACCAACGTCGGTCGTCAGTACCAACGTGTACGACGACTCGAAACGTACACGTTTGGAATTGCCTAGTTTAAATAGTCTACTGTATTTTTATTCCTTTAATGAAGGAGTTTATTAAAATACTAAAACGTATTTATTTATTTTTAATATTTAAATCTATTACCAATTTTGATACTTTTTTTTATTACTTACTTATAATTTCTCTTAAAGTCATGTGTTGCTTAGCGTTGTTAAAGACTTAACGCAATAAAGAAACAAAAAGATGTAAAAAAGTCTTTATGTTAGGTAACAATGGAAAAATACATAACTTTCAACGTTAAAATATAACGTTAAAAAAAAGCTTAAAGCCTATGTTGACGCAACTCTGTCAAGCGTCGTATCAGGGTTTCAGGAGGTAGCAAATAATTCATATCTAATACTTTTTTTTTAAATTAAAAGGTCCCCAAAGCACTTCAAATAATTTTCTTTTAACCACTATGAAAAAACGTAGACGTACGTTTTTTCCCAACCTGAGGTAGAAAAAATTTTAAAATAGTGGAAATGTGCGTTGTGACTGTATCAACACGGCAAAAATGAAATTTCATAATTAACCGAGCTATTAGCTTGTGTCCACATTAAGTGAGACATTGGTACGCATTGGTCTAATTTACTTTAGAACCTTATATTTTCCATGACATAGCAGCTAATAAAAAATATTAAAATAGACTTTCTAGAAAATATCCATACAAAATATGAAAATTAATAAAGACACCCAAATAGATTTGGTTCTTTTTAAGATTATATTTATTTTCACTTTTTATACTTAAAAAATTGGTTTTATTCTACCCTTTACACCTGTAATGGTGGATTTTTAAGCTAACAAAATTCTAAATAGATTATACATTATATATCAACTTTAACTTTTACTGATCTACAGCTAAACAATGTAATCTAAACCCAAATGGGTTTGCTAGATTTTAAACGTTATTTAGAAAAAAAATTACAGGTGAGACAGGTGTAGGAAATAATACGCAAAAAGGAAAAGAATAGAGCTTAAATTTGTTTTATATATATTAGTATATTTGCACTGTGTAACTTATAAATCATACAAAAAATCTGCATTTCGTGGAACTTTCATTCAGAAATAAAAGTATAAAAAATCGGTCAAGTGTAAGCTATACTTGCACAATTAGTGTTCCGTGCCATCAGCCCCCACTTAACCTGAGCAAACCTCGGCCGCCCTATCTCCGCCCATCTGCTGCGCTAACCGCCGCAGACAGCATCAACGCCGTATCACATCGCGTATGCGCGGATCTGAGTGGGCCAAATTAAAAATTTTGAGAAACGTGTAAGCACAAAAGTTGTTCGTTACATCGTGAGAAATATTTTTTTTGAAAATTTTTTTCTAAAACCAATGATTCGGCAGTTATAAGGAAATAAACAAATAAATTATTTATAACAATTGATCGCGATAGAATTTTTCAATCCTGATAATTTTGGTTTAATCTAGGTAGATCTAATTCTCAATGTTCATGATTTTTTCAGATTTTTCTGAGCGCTCCTTCTGGTGATAAGTGTGGTGGGGGACAGCTATTTTTAACCGTTTTTTCCGAAAAATATTTAAAAAATGCATAGAAAATACATTATATATATTATTGAATTCGTGATTCAATAACCTTTCATTTGACTCCCCACACGATGCTCTTGGAAAAAAAATTCCATTTCCCAATTTTCCACCCGAAATTAACCCCCAGAATCAAAATTTAACTTCCTATACTTCACGTCTATAATTGGGCCACCACACTCTATCTCTCTGCTAAATTTCAAATTATTACGTTGAATAGTTTCATCCTCTCTGACAGACGGACGGACGGGGACCGAACGGACGGACGGACACCGAAGTGATTCCATTTCACGGAACACTAAAAAAGGATAATAGACAAGAATAAGTAAGATTTATGTTGTAAAAGTGAATAAAATACTCTGATGAAACAATAAATAAAAAGTGCATATAGTTTTGTCAGCGACAGAGCTATATGTGAAAAATATTAATATATTATAAATATTCAGTTAAATTTTCTAGAGTTGTCCGTCCTATACAGGAGCGTATTATCCAACAAGCCTAGAAAGCTCGGGCTTGATAAAAAAAAATTGAAGGGTGGCGCGTCAGCGATGCAATTTTTAAAAATAAATATTAAATTACAAAAAAAATTAAATAAATCAGATTTAATAATTCAAAATTACTGTCAAGATAAGAATAAATTCCTACTTGGTCCTTAGTTTATATATCAAATCAATCAAATCAATAAAGCTTTATTGTCCAAAGAAGAAAATCTTATTGACAAAACATGTTTATAATTATTAAAAGAATAAATAAAAAGTAACTAAATGAAATCCAGTATTTGAATATATAGGTACTTAACTCTTTTTGGATTTTTTTAAAATAATTTTTGGGGATTTTTTTTATATAAAATTGTATTAAAAAATAAGTATATGTAAAAAATATAAGAAAAGTAAGTTATAACAAACAAATATAATAAAAAGTCAAAAATTTATCACAGTTTGGGTTGTGGTCTAAAAAATAGAAAATCTAAAATAAATAACCCAAAAAACACAATAGCAAGGTCACTGCAGTGGATAACCAAAAAACTCCTCCAGTGTATAATATGCCTTGCCGACCAAAAACTTTCTTATACCCCTCCTAAGCTTCTTCTCACATTGCTGCCTTCTTAGTCTAAGAGGAAGATGATTAAAAACCCTCTTGGCTCCATAAATTATAGATTTTTTTATTTGCCCCGAGTGAGGAATAGGCAAGCCAAGAAAATATGACTGACGCGTATTGTGTTGGGAAGTTGCGAGATTTTCGCCAATATGCTTCCTGTATACAATACAGACAGATTCCAAAATAAATATGCAGCAGAGTGTCAAAATTTTATACCTTAAAAAAAGGCGCCTATATACAAGAATCACGAAATCTCACCGCCCTTTTCTGTAGTAGAAACACTGAATGGAACAAATAATGAGAACAAGAACCCCAAAAACAAATACCATAACGGAGATGGGACTCTATAAGGGCATAGTAAGAATTTTTTTTATGCAAAAATCTAAATTATTCGAAATAACCCTGAGCGCATAACAGACGAAATTCTGCTATAGAGATTACTGACATGGTTTTGAAATTTAAGTGAGCAAATTAGACGATGCAATTCTTTCGTTTTCCAACGAGATACTGCCTATTTCACATTTAAAGCTTAACACATTAGATTTGGAAACATTGAAAGACAGCATATTTGCATCACACCATTTTTTTATCTTATCCATGTCAGAACCAATATCCATTCTCAGCCCACCAATGTCTGCACCGTGCCAGAGAATGGTGGTGTCGTCAGCAAAGACAGTAAACTCCCCCTCGATGAGCAGATGAGGCAGGTCAGTTACATAGATTAAAAAAAGAAGAGGACCCAGAACAGACCCCTGGGAACCCCATACTTAACAATCATCTCAGAGCTGTCATTATTCAATACAACTGTCTGCACACGCCCCGCCTAATACGAGCGAAGCCACCCCGGGGCCGCTCCCCTGATCCCATTCATTCGCCATCTTCCACCGCAGTATTCGGTGATTCACGCAGTCAAATGCCTTTGACAAATCACAGAACACTGCTGCAGCCGCCACCCCTGAGTTTAAAGAAACATACAGGCGCTCCAGACACCCGAAGATAGCATCGCTCGTACATTTCGATGCTTGAAATCCGTACTGTTGGAGAGACAGAAGGCTGTGCCTATACTCTCTTATAACTTCAGTACATTAGTTCAGTACGGAAAATATATAAATATCTTTGCATGGATTTATCTATCGTGAAATAATAATATTTCAAAATGCAAACTATTTTGTCTTTAATGGTCAACAGTAGCATGTAACTTACATTAACTAGTAAGGTATAATAACAACTCAAATTGTAGCACATGCAAGTTTATAAATAATAACTTACTAATGCAGAATGTAACTACTGAATAAGTATTGTCTTAGGAAAATATACAGTCACAGATTTACCCATCTGTGACACAGTGCCTTAATTAGAGCAAAAACCAACAAAATTAATTTTTTTAAGTTGCCCGCCCTGTATCTACGGCATCAAAAGTGCCTTAAATTATATCAACGATAAAAGCCTTAGCTATTGAGGAAACACAATTTTTGTAAAATTAATCGTATTTAAGGTGTCCGCCCTGTATAAAGTTTATTGGTCGGTTTTGAGCCAGGACAAAGCCTAATTAAATGCAAATTTTTTTATTTTGTTCGAGTGATTAGCAAGTTTTCGCGCCGACGGATAGACCGACGGAAATGAGAAAATATTTTTTTGTGATTCAGAAACCCCAAAATATAAAGATCTGAACAAATTTCGGGAGGCGATTATTAAACGAATAAAATAATAACTCCTCTAGCGAGAGAAGAAAAAGATAATATTTGTTCGTTCTGTATACAAGGTAAAATGCGCACCTGGCTTTGCAAAAGAAAAAGTCACGAACCTACCCTTAATCCCAGTGGGGGCCAAAGACATTTGCAAGAGTTTTTTTAAAGTACCCAACCTGTATAAAAACTTTATCAAGTTAATTCTTTACGTAAAATCATCATTTGCGTGTTTATTTCTTTTAAGCTAATGTTTTAGAGTTATTATAAAACTAAACAAACATTTTTCTACTCTTTCACATTCTGTTGTATGAAACATCGAAATTGTAACTAAAAGCTTTGCGTGCATCACAATACTTATGTTTTCGAATTAAAGAAACAATAAAAAATACTATTATATCAACGGTACAAGCCTTAGCTACATACAAAGTATAATTTGTGTAAAATGTATCATTCTTAACAAAAAATAGATTCTATTTATTAAAAGGTGCTCGCTCACACTGTTTTTAAGTTTCCGCGCCAGCATACAGACGGAAATCGGAAACCACGTTTTTCCTGATCCGGACACCCCCAAACGTGATCTAAAAAAATCTCGAAAGATTTTTTTTTCGCCAATAAAATACTTTCTCTAGCGATAGAAGTCAAAAGATCAATAATCTGAATGTGGCGCAAAATTTTGGGGGGACTTACGGCGCCTATAATATTATTAATGCGCCCCTGGCTCTATATCAAGTGTTCTTCTTCATATCTTGCAGCGTTCTGGGGTTAAATTGATAAATTTAACTACCCAGAAGTGCTACAAGTGCGCGGCAGCTTTTCGCCAGGAGCATTTATGGGCCGTAGGTTTTTTAATTTTCCCTTTTCCTCTTCTTTGTTTAGGTTTTCCAAGGCACTAGGGCGCCACTGAGTTTTTGTTAAAGAAAAATACCCTTACAGCTTAATAAACTCAGAACTTAAGCTGATATTTGATTTTAAAAAAATGTTATAAAATTCTTTGCATGTGTTTTAGCAGGCAATAAAACAAACCATTCCCCAAAATAAAATATATTTATTCTTATTTAAGAAAAGCTTGTCGACAGCTAAAATGATTTGGTTATTTATAAAATAATACCTACTTGAACATTTGGGTAGTAGATACTTAAATTAAATTACAGTATGAAAGGTTATCAAATATTTTTAGTACCATTTTGGCAAGTACAGTTTAGTAAATATAAAATATACACCCTGCTACAAGCAGCCTAATAAAACAGATAAGGTAAACCATCAGGTAACGCAACGAGGGTAGATACCAAAAAAAATCATGATTCTTTTCGCTACGCCCTAAAGAAAATGATACAAAACTTACCAAAACAGTTTTATACACTCTATTAAGTCAATATTCACTTGATAAGCCGCATGGTACCAAAAAAAATATATATACAATTTTATATTCATCAGTAATCAAAAAACATAATACGGCAGATTTAAAATAGGGGTAATTACGTAATAATATTACCTTTAAATACTTATTTTTACAAAATTTACATTAGTCCACAGGAGACTTTATACTGCGAAGCTTTAAATAAAATGGATTATGTAATAATAATAAATTCATAAATTAACATTTTATATATGCAATTATAACCAAAAATCGGCGTACAGGCCTTACCCAGAGACAGAATGGAGTACAATCCACCGTAGCACGCGGAACTGAGTGCTTAGGGTGACTATCCTGACGGAGGAGGAAAGCTCTGAAAAGCTACCTTTCTAGACGTGGATCGGCTTGGTCCCAAGGTTGTATCGAGGTGATGCGGCTGGACCACCTGGAGTAAGTACCCCTTCAGACTCTATGGTGTTGACGATGGAAACTCATGAGAAGGCGTGGTAAAAAGCCACATACATAGGGTTGCATCCATCTCGGGACATCTCCTCGCAAGGAGTAGCGGGAAAAACAGGTACGGGGAATTGCATCTGTCTCACAACATTTCTTTAAAAGGAGGGGCAGAAAACCATGGACCGGGGGTTGCATCCACCATGAAACATCCTTTCAACTGTCGAAAATTATTCCTTTACCCGGAAAAAACCCTGTAATACAACAGTACAAATCACTCTAAGAAATTCGGGGAGAATAAAAGCTTTGCTTACCTCATCCCCATTGGAGGGTTACCAAAATGAATAAACGACCATCGGCCACACTGTGACTTTTGCCACAATCACAAACTATACTAACTTCAATCTATAAAACGAGGGTTATAACTAACGGCCCTCTCTTGCCAAGACTGTCCTCCACAACCACCTTGTCCTTTCTTAAATTCACCCCAAAAACCTCCCACGACATCAATTTCTTGCCCCTCACAATTGGAACTCCATGTGTCACATTGGACCAATCAAAGCATTCGACGTCAGCCCGAATGTGCGCCGTTCAAAACTCGGCCTCTACATAATTATATTTTGGTTGTTCCCAAATGTAAACACGATGTTTTGAAATGGCAATCATTAGGAAATAAGAAGAAAAGAAACGGAAGATTCTCTGGACTTGCAGACACTGTAGCCTTAGAAAAACAAAGTATTCGCTTCGTTAATTAGAATTAGTAATCAGTTATTAATTAGTATTTTATTTTAGCTTACAATTAATCAAAATCTACTATATACAATTAAAATGGGAGAAACGTGCTACAAGAAAAGGATTTTTTTTTAGAGCAGTTGTTACGTAGTTCTTAAAGTACACGCAATGATATAGGTAATATTCTTAGGAAATGCTAAATTAAACAATGAATACAATACTGTAAATTGATCTTTTAGGGTGAATTAACTCAAGTGCAGAAATAAAATTAAAACATTCTGGACCCGCACAACATTGTGGGGTTGAACTATATAGGATAAAAAAAGGATGCCAAAATGCATAACCTACATCCTTGTAAAACATAAATGCTTGTTATTTGTGTAAGAAATTAATAATTTAATAAAATAAGATTTTATGAGATATTTAGTGTTTGCCTTAAAGTAATGTCAAAATTTTCTACAAAATCATCTTCACCATCTTGTCAAGAAAACCAAATGCACTAAAAAGTAATTTCAAAAACAATGTAGCATTTCAAATGCTACAATCTACAGTAAATCCCTTCGTCATTTACAAAAGATTCTCTTTTAACAAACAGTTAAGTTAAAGACAAATTAGAAATTAATTAAACTGTTTGTGGCATAACGGACAAAAAAGACAGTGTGTTCTGCTCTTTCATAAAGTAGGGAGCATCCAAGAACTAATGGAAAGCCCCGGGCCGGGTAGACAGTAAGCTTTCACCCTTGTTGGGGATCATCAGACTGACGTAACTATCAATAGCAATCCCGCATAGTCAACATTACTTCTAAAACAGAACTATGCCTGTTGCCTGAGGGTTACGTCAGTCTGATGATCCCCAACAAGGTAAAAGCTTCCTGTCCTCCTGGCCCGGGATTTTCCATTAGTTTTTGGATGTCACATACTTTAATGCAAGCGCAGAACACACTGTCTTTCTTGTCTGTTATGCACCAAACATTTTTATTTTACTACATTATTTATTATGTACACTAAAATCTTATTTTTAGAAATTAATGTTTTAAAGTGTTCATGCTGTACATAGTTAATCGGAAATGTATTGGGTTTTAAGCTAGGTCTCACGCTAATCTATTTCTAAAATATTTTAGTTTTCCGTCAATTAGTTTTCAAGGTTTAGCGCTAACAGACAGAGAGACCGACTTAATGGGAGACTTTTTATTGCTGTTCACTATATTTTACAATACTATTATAAGCTAATATGTGTAAAAAACGAAGTTACCACGTGCCACCTTGTTAAAGGCGTTACTTAAATTTGGCAACTTTGTCGGAGGCGTATGCGATCGCTGTGCGCATAAAAACTTATACAGAGGAGGCTTACTAGACGTAAAATGTATGGAGGCGTGTTACATTTAAAAGTATAGTAAAAATTTGTATCTTTTTTGGATTCTTATTTCTTACCCCTCTCACGTTGCTCACGTAGACATTTACTATTTAATGCAATTTGAATACAATATACACGCAAAGCTTTGTTCTTTACAGTGGAGGCCTGGGTGCCTGTGTAACGTATGGAGCCCAGTTAGATAGCCATGCACGTATATATATATATATATATATATATATATATTTCTGGCAAATGCGCTAGATAACTAAACGGTACCCATGTATTAACTTAAAATTAAATGTTTTAAATTAATATGCTAATTTATAACCGCTACAAGTTCAAACAGTAAAAATATTAATTAACAAACGTCACGTGCTGAGGATGACGTTATAAGACATGTGTAAATTTTGTCAACTGTCACCTATCATCTTTGATGTGCCAACTGTCACCTGTCGCTTGTCAAACGTTAAAATAAATATTAGTTGTTTGAAACAGAGGTCTCAGGATCCTATTAATGTCCTATTAACGTTAAGTCTTAGGCTGATCAGAGGTTAAAACTATATCCTTCAACGAGCATGTGGTTGGTTAGTTCTAAATCTCATAGTGATAACATGCACGCAAACAAGATACAATATCTCCTCTTGAAAACACCAACTGTCAAGTATGGTGCTCGAAAAGAAGGTTCCCAAATTTTTATTGGCGATAAACCTGTAAAGCTAAAAAGTCTCTTAGTCGAAAAAGAGAACTTTTTATTATCAGTAGGGTTGGCTTATTTACTATCTACAAATCAACCCGTTAAGTATTCCTCAAACGATTTGGGAAAAATACAAGAATATCCTACTTCTTACCAATGAGCATGAAAATGGTTTCAACGCAAACGATTAAGTCATTGCTACAAGCTGCTGGAAATATAAAAATATAATTTAACATACGTCACGTCTTGAGGATGGCGTTTTGAAACATGCGAAAAGTATGTCAGCTATCACCTATCATCTTCGATGTGTCAACTGTCACTTATCAAACGACAAAATAGGAATTTAACATAAGGCACGAGCTGAGGATGATGTCCGAAGGCGCTGAAAAAAGAATAACGGTTGAAGGTGAAGAGGCCAAATTCGGATGTGGGATGTGCACGAAAAGACCTTTGGATTGGTGAAATTATTTTTCATAAAATCTCGACTGGCAACAAAACTGATATGTCAAAATTTCTACATCACTCTGTATAATAAATTTTCAATTAATTATATAAATTATGAATATTATTCGAGTTAATAACAACAAAATATGTATTAGTACATGGAAACTTACTAGGATGTGGTCAGATGATTAGTTGTTGTTTTAACTTGATTAAATCTTATGAAAATACACAGAAAACTATTATATAAAAAATATATAGTCTTTAATTGCTAAAATACCCTTTTTATGCATACTATGCGCTTCCAAAAAGTAGAAAAAGATAGAAAAAATATATGCAAGATATTAGGGAATACGTACCAGATATAAGAATATAGTGCAATGTTTTCAAAGATAAGTAGTTTCCACGAAAATGCATGTTAGCGGAGACATGGAAATAAACACGAGGATGATGCAAATAATTAATATACCATATATATCTGCCGGATGATTATGTCTAGTTAAAAGAGCCTAAAGCAATGTTTAGTAAATTTATATCGTATAATAATTAAATAGGACAACTGTATGGGGTTTAAAAATATTATAATCTAGAGACAAAGTCCTGGGTATACAGATGTATCCACCCCAAAAACAGCTTCATACAGCTAGAAACGATTGTATTGACTGCTACTTAAACAATAAATATCATATCAGTTATCAAATTAACACACTTCATACCAGTTATAGGAAATATCATAAAAATGGATCTAGTAAAAAATAATGTAAAAATATGGCATGAAGCACATAGAATAATTATACCTGATACACTCTATATAATAATAAAATTTTAGAAAAAGCAGAGTTACTCGGTAATGATTACAGAATCGCTAACAAGGTAACAAAACAACTTTCAATTAATATCTTGCAGCAGCAGTTGACAGGCATTCTTATTAATATTTATAAATATTAATAAGGGAAAAAATTAACAGAGCCTATTTAATATTTTTTTCTCTTACATACTACTGATGTTTTTGATGGAATACAAAATAAGAATCATTAAATGCACTAATTACGAATTACTGTCATACTGGGATACAGCACTAGAGAATGATAACAATAAAATGTATAATATATACAGGGTAGTAAACAACTAGTATAACTAAGAATGAACATGTAACAAGTGCGAGTTTAACACCTTTATCGGGCTTATTAAACTGAGCAAACATATCACAAACCGTTACAAAACAGCTAAAAACAGCTCCTGTTTCTGGAAAACAGCTCCTAAACCGCTATAAAATAGCTAAGCACAGCCAAAAACAGCTGAAAAACGACTTCTCTTTCTGGAAAACAGCTCCTAAACCGCTATAGAACAGCTAAGAACAGCTAAAAACACCTAAAAAACATATTCTGTTTCATGAAACCACTTAAACGCCTAACCTCTCAACCACTCAACAGCTAAAAACACATGCTATTTCTGAAAACAACTCCTAACAGCTGTGAAACAACTAATAAATAGGCCTTGTCTTTGGGAACAGTAATTCGTTCGTATTCGTACTTGCTAATATAGAAACAATATACAGACTATTTTCTTTGAAAATATAAGGGTACTAATGTTGCCGCTAATAATCAGAAAATTTATTTGTTAAAAAATAAGCATCCAGTCTATCCCCTTTTCGGACTGAATTGTAGTTAGTGAAGAAGATGAGGGGACGAGTGAAAGAGCTGACAAATATACAGGAGAGTTACTCGAGTATGAGGATGTTAACGACCGCGTTGAAAAAATGAAACATTTAGAAGAAAATACAGCTAATTCTAGTGAAATATTTTATTTGAAACAATAACGTTATTAAATATTTTTGTGTTTTATTTGTTATAATCACTTACTCTAAAATATTTAGTCTTAGATACACCTTTCAACAAGACGGACTTATAGTTTAGCCCTTTTGCAAGATGGAGCTTTTAATAATATGAACCTTATTGTTTGTGTGTACACTCAGAATCAACATCTAGCGAAGAAGTGATACCTACTACAGGTGAAGTTAAATATGAAGATTATGAGTTAATACCAGAAGAGAGAATTACTGAAGCAGAGGGATGGGAATATTTAGTGCAATATGGATACCTCAACAGTACTAATACGAGCAACTCTTTAATCTCAATATCTCAAGGCTTGAAGCAATTCCAAGAAAGCTATGAGTTACCTGTAGATGGAACTTTAAACGAAAAAACTGTGAGCATGATGCTTAAACCTAGATGTGATGTTAAAGATGTAGCACATTTTACGACATCTCCTACAAAGTGGCAATTGAAATGGAATATTTATCCTCCGGCATATGCTTTATCTCCATATAAATATCGGAAAGCAGCAGCAGAGGTCTTTAGGACGCGGGCAGAGGTATCAAAGCTTCGCTTTACCTTTACAGATTTGAATGATGCAAATATGCCACTCAATGAAAAACAAAAATAGACCCTGTTCATTCGGATTGTCCAAACAAATATTAGGACATGCATATAATATAGATATAGAACCGAAATGCGGAAAGATTTTCTATGATGATGAAATAGGAGGTAACATTCATTTTTGAAACGTGTTGGAAGGGGAAATTTACGATCCCACCTTTTAAAGTTATAAAATATATGATGCCATCCCTGGACCTAACGAAGTTTGTGTACAAAGATGATACTAGTATGGACACAGATATGGAATATCAGTAATGTTAGATATTTTTAATCAGTTTCAGAGAACAAAACCAACACACCTTTACTTTTCCAACGCTCCAGATAAACTTAAAACTATTAGAAAAGTTATCCACAGAAAAGTATCTAGATGTATTTAATAAAGAATTAAAGTACGTCCTTTATATTATCTTTTATTACCTTAAACAATCAAACCTAACCCCAACAAAAATTATATTGCAGACGGTACAAAATTATTTGAAATTTAAACGACTCTCAACCTCAGGCTATAAATAGAACAGGTCCTGTTCCCAAAGAATTCGAGCTTTCCACGTGGCGTTTGTCTTTGTGTTGTCTGACGTCGGTGTGACGTTTCTGTTACGTATATAAGCCGCTGTTAATAACAACATTATAGTATATCCACTGAACGTACGGAGTAATCACGAGCAGACGAGGCGGTGCCGGACGGCCCGGTTTACACTGCAGAAGTACTTGCAGAAGTGATAATGCGAAAATCATCAGTGGCGTAGTATATAGGTAAATTAATGAAAACATATTAATTTATTTTAGAAGGTTTGCCACAATATAATGGTATGGCGTAAGATTCTGCGATTGGTGGATTTGGCCAATTCATCAATGACATATTTGTCAGCACCTTTATTTTCTTTAACAAGAGTTAATAATTCTGCCTTGACCATATCTTCCTCGAATGAAATAATATGCCTTCTTAGCCATTCTTGTATTTCGGCCTTTCTTGTTCCGGTGTTCGGAGCTTTATCAATACGCCTACTGTGGTACGAAGCATTAGCCATAACAATGACAGCGTTCTCTTCTAGATGGCTTAGAATATTTTTGAACCAATTTTCAAATAAATCAGCATTCATGTCTGCGTGGTAGTCACCCATCTGCTTTGACTCAAAAACTAATGAGCCGCCTACTACGAAGCCGCCATCGGATCCGATATGTAAAATAATCAGGCGTTTCCCTTTACCTGAAGGATTTTTTAATCCTGTCGAAAGATCTTCCAGAAAGGCTTGCCTGGGATGCTCTATTGAAGCATCCACCGATACTTTACTAACAGTGTGTCCCGCATTGACCCAAGTCTTGTCTAGGTAATATATCTTCCTACCTTCCCTTTCCCTTCCCTTTTTCATAAACGGACAAAGATCATTTTATCCGTTTCTTTGGTGGTAATTGAGGCTCATTCAATACGATATTCATAGTGAATGATACTTATTCAAATAGAGCTGCCAGATATCCCGATTTTAAAGAAAGCACACCGAAAAAAGAAGCAACACAATATTTTTAAAAAGCACTCAACCAACAAACAAAATTATAGACCGTACCCCACAGAACTCAGAATATAAATGAAACACCCGCACCAATTGAATATTGTAGGGTGTAAAGAGGACCGCTTAAATTTCGAAAATTTGACCTGATTTTACCTGAACCTGAATATCAGGTAGTTTTGTTACTCCGTACGTTCGGTGTACAGACTATAGTACTGCATTCGTCATAGTGATGAGATGGCAAGCCGTAAAATTAAAATAAAACTAGCAGCAATGACCGTAGAAAAACGTGTTTGGTTTTCGTACAGATGGATTAAAGTGGTTTATTGGAAACACATCGGTTGAACTTGATGACAACATTTTGTTGATTGAGAATGTGTTACATCCGTGTTACGTATGTATGACGTTTGTGTCACGTTTGTGTTACATTTGTGTTACGTTTGTGTTACCTTTGTGTTACGTTTGCGTTGCGTTTGTGTTATGTTTGTATTACGTTTGTGTCACGTTTGTGTTACGTTTGTGTTACGTTTGTGTTACGTTTGTGTTACGTATGTGTGACGTTTGAGTCGCGTTTGCTTAATACTATATACGCCATAGCGATAGGATGGCAAGCCGTAAAATTAAATTAAAACTAGAAGCAATGACTGGTAAAAACGTGTTTGGTTTTCGTACAGATGGATAAGAGTGGTTTATTGGAAACACACCGGTTGAATTTGATGATAACATTTTGTTGATGAGAATGAAAAACAGACGGTTTGTTAAAGTTATTAACTGAAAAGAAGCCGGATGGCTATACGGAGAACGAGTTAGCGGATTATAAGGAACTACTTTTACTGATCAATGGTCATCGTCGCGGATTCTACCGAAATGCCTACATCACTTCAAGTGGTAGTTGGAAATATAAACTCATTGTATCAAAACTATTTCCCTCTCAGAGAAGTCACGCATTTAATTTAAATAACGACAGCTCCTGGCAACATTATACCAAAACAGAAGACTCTACTTGGAAAACTTAGCGATGAAGAATATATATGGAAGGAAGAAATATTAAAATATGATAATGGGAATGAGTTAGTTGATAAGTTGAAATATTTAGAAGAAAATAATGGAAACAATAAAAATCATAGAAAAATAATGTTTATTCTTGGAGAGCTAGAAAAACTAGACGTTATAAAATTTTATTAAAAACAAGTTATTAAAATACTTTGTGTTTTATTTATTATAAATATATAACGCTAACTCTAAAATAATTAGCCTTAGATAACCCTTTTAACAAGATCCGGTAGCTATTATATATCTTTTGTATAAAAAAGAAATAATTTATCCGACGATAGTTTTGATATACAACGGCGGAATGGACCAATCACAAGTCCAACACCATCTCTGCTTAAGAACAATTCTATACCTACAATGATGCCCTCGGTGGTGTTTACTACGCTCTTTATACAATCTACGAAACCTTCGTCCTAAACAGCTAATATCCTAAAGAGCTAAAACAGACCCCCTGTTCCTGAAAACAGCTCCTTCCTTTTTCTAGAAACAACCATAAAACAGTTATGAAACAACTAATAAATAGGCTTTGTTTCTGGAAACAGTACGGCACTGATTATAAGAATTTAAGACTCAACTGGATAAACAAATGGAAATATATTATTTTAAATAATAACATTTGATTCTGCGTGTTGGGATATTTCGTTTAAGATAGCTATATCTTCTGTTAAACGTTAAATAACATATGTCAAATGTCACGTATCGAATGTCAAAAAATGGCACTTAATATGTTTAACGGGTGTAGAATAGCATCATACATTAATTCGCAAGGGTTCGGATATCATCGGATAATTATGTCATAAGTCAAACGTCATATCTCAATTGGTACGCACCGCAGGTGATAATTGTGTCAACGAGAAAACCGCAACGTCTTATGTCATTTAGAAAAAAAAACAATAGCTTGCCCGGTTCAAAAGTTATGGGTCCTAATGTATTAGGGCTCTAATGGTTCCCATACAAGTTTCAGAAAAAAAATATAATCCTGATTGGGTGCATGAACCCTGATGATGCGGATTATTAAAAAACAAAACGCGAGGCTTTCATGATTTAAAATATTAGTTTTAAGAATCATAGTTTTTGCGACACCCAGTATATAAATTTCGCAGAAAGTTTAAAACGTTGTTATTATAAAAAATAATATTATTTGCTTGTTTGCCAACCGTTGTAGATATTCTAGGTATCTTTCTACCTATCATTCCGTTCTTATCTGGTTTTGTTACTAGTCTTAGGTCAAAGTTGATTTAATATCAGAATAAAATAAAAATTAGTAGTGTTTAGTTTTTTTTTGTGGGAAACAATCTTTTTTTGTGTTTATTATATCTGTGCCAATGAGTCGAATTTGAATTTATTCCTATTTAGTGGTGAGTAAGACCTCTAGCGACGTTATTAGTCAAGATTTTTGAAATAAATTTTACCAGTCGAAAGGTCTTCTCGGCCTCTACCAAACACCTGAATTTCGCCTACCCCATTCTTACCGTTCACTAATATGAATGATATATTTTAAACATTAAGGCCTCTAGTGACGTAATTATTCAGGATTTTCGAAAAAAAAATTCATCAGATGAAAGGTCTTTTTGACCTCTATCCAACACCCAAATATTCTCTACCCCATTCTTATCGTTGGGGTACTAATATGAAGACATATTTTAAACATTAAGGCCTCTAGCGACGTAATTAGTCAACATTTTCGAAAAAAATTTTCACCGGTCGAAAGGTCTTTTCGATCTCTACCAAACGCCCCGAATTTTACCTACACCATTCTTACCGTTAGGTCACTAATATGAATGACATATTTTAAACATTAGCCTCTAATGGCGTTGTTAGTCAAGATTTTCGAAAAATTTTTTCGTGAGTCGAAAGGTCTTTTTGATCTCTACCAAACGCCAAAATTTCACCTTCCCCATTCTTACCGTTAGGGCACTAATATGAAAGACCTATTTTAACATTAAGGTCTCTAGCGACGTTATTAGTCAAGATTGGATCCTTTATAGCGATAGGTCTGTCAAAACAAGAGAACACGTAACAGCGGAAACACAAAAAGTTATTTTAAGTTTAAACATGGCCGATGGACGGTTCTTTAATAGCCAGGAGGCGACAAATCCCCTGATCGTGCCCTTAAGACATAATATGAAAAACACTGTATACAGGGTGTTTCCTAATTGAATGTCAATATTTAAGGGGGCGATTTTTGGGTCCATTTTAAAAAGAAAACTTCATATGAACGTATGTCCTAAACGTCTTAACTTTTGAGATACAGGATGGTAAAGTTTTCAAAAATAAATAGTTTTTTTATTAATATCTGTAATACCAGTTTATATATTTTAGTTAAATTTGGCATACATGTACTATGTATCAAGAGGCATTATTTAGTGTACCACAATTTTTTTTATTTCCACCAGTGGCGTTCGTACGGAATTTCACCTGCCTATTTTGGCAGACATTGATGGTACGCCACTGATTTCTCGTAAAATTAAAATTATTCCTGAAATCCCCAATCATTTTTAAGCAAATTTGATCTCTTGAATTTTTTCAATCCTATGCACGGTTTTCGCTTAAAAAAAATAAAAACTGTTTCTCTGCATGATCATAACAATATCGTTAATATGACAATATCACCATGCAGAGAAATAGATTTTATTTTTTAGATCAAAGTTGCTTAGAAATGAATAAGGATCTCAAAAATTAACTTCCTTATTCATTTCTAAGCAAATTTGATTTAAGCAATAAAATCTATTTCTCTGCATGGTGATATTGTCATATTAACGATATTGTTATGATTGAGAAAAGGTTTTTATTTTTTTAAGCGAAAACCGTGCATCTGATTGAAAAAATTCAAGAGATCAAATTTGCTTAGAAACGATTGGGTATTTCAGGAATAATTTTAATTTTACGAGAAATCAGTGGCGTACCATCAATGTCTGCCAAAATAGGCAGGTGAAATTCCGTACGAACGCCACTGGTGGAAATAAAAAAAATTGTGGTACACTAAATAATGCCTCTTGATACATAGCACAGGTATGCCAAATTTAATTAAAATATCTAAAGTGGTATTACAGATATTAATAAAAAAGTATTTATTTTTGATAACTTTATCATTCTGTATCTCAAAAGTTAAGACGTTTAGGACATACGTTCATATGAAGTTTTCTTTTTAAAATGGACCCAAAAATCGCCCCCTTAAATATTGACATTCAATTAGGAAACACCCTGTATACCTAACTCTTTTAAGGTGACAACCCCCTTTGTAGAGAGGAATTACCGAGCACCAGTCAGTACGTCTCCCCTCGGAAGGGTACCTGACGTGTTTCCACGCGTAAAAAAGTTGACCATCCCTTTATACCCGAAGGAGCCAGCTCACTAACAATAGCGAACATACCTAAATTACTTTTTATAATTTTCGAACTAGTACGTTAAAAGATCAGACTTCTATCTACCCGTACCAAAATTTCTGTTCTCCAATCCTTGTAGTTTGATAGTTATATGAATGTAAATCTAGACGCCACTATAGTTTTGTGGTATTTGTTTTAGATATCCCACCCTTGATTCCTGCGAAGCCTAAATTTTAAAAAAGTCCTTTTTGGTATCCCCGTTAGCAAAAATGCCTAAATGGCCATAATATTTTTATGGTGCTCAAAGAAGTAGGTTTAAAACTTATGACTTCTATATCTAATACCAAAATTTCAGTCCTTTAATCCGTGTAGTTTAATAATTATATGAATGTAAAATCTAAAAAGGACACTATGGCTTTGGGGCATTTGTTTTAGATATCCCACCCCTTAATTCCTATCACGTTAAAATTTATTCAGATCTTTACGGTCGTCGATATCAAAAATGTTTTGGCAGTCTTAAATTTTCCTCTGTTTTCGACCTAATACGTTAAAGATTTTTTCATGGCTACCGCAAATTTCAGTTCACCAGCTCCGTACATATTCTTGAGCCCACTAGCTGTTTAAAAAATTTTAATCCTAATAGTAAATCAAATTTCAGCTCTCCAGCCCTCATACTTTTCGGTGAACACACCCTAACTATTAATTTTTAAACCCCAATAACAACAGTAAAAGTCAAAATTTATTAAGGTTCTTACGCTCGTCAATATCAAAAATGTTTTGGTAGTCTCAAATTTCCCTCTGTTTTCGAACTAATACGTCTAAAGGTACAATAAATTGATCATAGCTATCCCCAAATTTCGGTTCTCCAGTCCCATACATACTCTTGAACACACTAGATATTTTAAAAAAATTAAATCCTAATAATAGTAAATTAAATGCCAGCTCTCCAATCCTCATACTTTTCGTTGAATACACCCTAACTATTAATTTTTAAACCCAAATAACAATAGTAAAAATATTAACACTATTAAATAAAATACTAGGGTACTTACGATTTATAATAATCTAATTAGGGCACCAACACAAAAACTAATAAAAAGATCTAGTGACTACTAGCTCAGACTGCTGACAACTAATCACACTCGCTTACACTCACAGACTATTATTTTGTAAGTAAATGACCCCCACAACTAATTATTCAGATATTTACCGGAAGTGAAAACCCCAAATGTAACGGGTAGTTATCAACACATGTGCACTTATATTATCATCAGGAAAGGCATGCAAACATGCCTTATAATTGAATTGGATTTCTTTACAAATTACTTAAAAATAAAACATTAAATTTTATTTAATTGCTAATGCCTTTACATCTCTGAATTGAGAAACTATAATTGTACCATTAATTTATTTAAATGTTTGTCTTTTATTAGATACCCATCATATAGTTTATCATGTCAGAGCCCTTTTTCGGTCACTATATCTTCGGGAGTGGTTTAACTATCTACATATGCACACAGTGGAGTTTAGAAACATGATTTTTTAGCGAAAATGATTGGGAGTGTTGCGTCATATGAGAAGTAGTTAAAATGATATTAGTAAAACAAAATACAATGTCACGTCGCATACGTGTGGTAGCAACGTGTGAATGTTTAACCAATTTCTTTTTGAGGTAATTTTTGGACCTGTACCAAACACCCAAATCTCAACCCTTCGCTTTAGACCGTTAGAGCGCTAACTGTAAAAACTCCATCTCCGAATCCAAAGGGGGCCGATAGACGCCTTTATTTTTTAAACTCCTTCTGACATCATCCTTAACACGTGACCTACGTTAAATTTCTATTTTATCGTTTGACAAGTGACAGGTGACAGTTGGCACATCGAAGAAGTGACAGCTGATATACTTTTACATATATCTTATGATGTCATCCTTAATACGTGACGTATGTTTAATTTTTATTTTGACTTTTGACTAGTGACAGTTAACACATCGAAGAAGTGACAGCTGACATACTTTTACATATCTTATGACGTCATCCTTAACACGGGACGTATGTTAAATTTTTATTTTGACGTTTGACAAGTGACAGTTGACACATCGAAGATGATAGGCGATAGCTGACATACTTTTACATATGTCTTACGACGTTACCCTCAACACGTGCCCTATGTTAAATTTATATTTTGCCGTTTGACAGGTAACAGGTGACACATCGAAGATGATAGGTGACAGCTGACATACTTTTAAACATGTCTTATGACGCCATCATAACTATAGCTTGTTTATTATTGTTCCGTAATCTAATATTTAATATTTTTAAGACAATTAGACATGATTAAATGAAAAATAATTTTTTCCTACCCGTTTCATCCACCGACTACCATGCTGTTACCGTACACGAGCTAACAACAAGTGATAACCTTATCGACCGGAACTGCTAACCACATCCTAGTAAGTTCATATGTACTAATACATATTTTGTTGTTATTAACTCGAATAATATTCATAATTTATATAATTAGTCGAAAATTTATTATACAGAGTGATGTAGAAATTTTGAAATCATATTTTTACCAGTCGAGATTTTTGAAAAAATAATTTCACCAATCGAAAGGTCTTTTCGTCCACTATCCCACATCCGAATTTGGCCTCTCCACCTTCAACCGTTAGGTCGCTAATCGCAAAAAACTATATCTCTGGAATCAAAAGGCCGATCAACGTCATTCTTTTTTTAAACGCCTTCTGAGGCCACCCCGAACAATTTTTCGATTTTCACCTTTGACAAGTGACAGGTGACAGTTGACACATCGATATGACAAGTGACAGCTGACAAATTTCTTCCCATGTCTTATGACGTCATCCTCAACACGTGCTCTATGTCAGTTTTTAATTTTGACATTTGACAAGTGACAGGTGACAGTTGACACATCGAAGATGACACGTGAGAGCTGATATATTTTTCATTTGTTTTATGACGTCATCATCAACACGTGACCTGTTAAATTTTTATTTTGGCGTTCAATAGGTGGCAGGTGACAGTCGACACATCGAAGATGACAAGTGACAGCCGACAAAATTGTTTCATGTCTTAAGACGTCACCCTTAACACATTACCTATGTTAAATTTCTATTTTAGCGTTTCGCAAGTGACAGGTGACAGCTGCCACATCGAAGATGACAGGTGACAGCTGACATATTTTTTCATGTCTTATGACGTCATTCTCAACATGTGACCTATGTTAAATTTCTATTTTGCCGTTTGACCAGTGACAGGTGGCAGTTAACATATCGAAGATGACAAGTGACAACTGAGTTATGACGTCTTTACACGTCACCTATGTTCAATTTGTATTTTGACGTTTCAGAAGTGGCAGGTGACAATTGACACGTCGAAGAGGACAAGTGACAGCTGACATATTTTTTCATATGTCTTATAACATCGTCCTTAATACGTGACGTATGTTAAATTTCTAATTTGAAACTAGTCGCGGGTTCTTATTGCAGCAAGCCAGCATGTCTTGGACTCAAAAGTTTAATGCACCTCGATGGCAAGATCGACTAAAGCGCTGGTATGCTAACATTAAGGTCCATGGTTCGATCCTCACTAGGGGTAAAATAAATAAAAAAGTTTGTGACGTCATCTTGAAGAAATAATTGTAATATTTAACGGTGCAGCATTGGAGTTAAAAGATGGAAAGTTTGGCTGTTCGACGAGACCCACTAGAACTAAAATTAATGAAAAAGTGTGTGACGTCATCCTGATGATATATTTCGTAAAAAATTGTCTAAAGTACTCCGGATTTACAACTTTAAATTAAAGACGGAAATAATCAATATCCCTCGACAGCGTAAAGTGTAAGACGATGCACTACTAATCCACAACCCAGAACTAACGCATGGAAGGTCAGGGCAAGTGGCCCAACGGTGACCGTTGGAAGTGGCCCAAACAGAAGACAACCAGAAGTACAAGAAGACCAACAGGAGGAAGACTTCCCACCACTCCCAGGAAGACGCAGGCACGCCTATGAGCGCGAATATAGTCAAAACACCACAGAAAACGCCAAGGTGAGTGGTCTTTTGGGTGCCATGAACAAATTTAATAAAGCTGTTAACCTAGGAGAGCTTATTCGCTTTCTTAATGATTTTGCGGATGAAATGGACAAGCACAAGGACCAAATGTCGAAAGTCATAGCTGTAGTCCAGTTCATCCAAAATTGTGAAGGCAAATACACAATATAAAAGATATTAAAATTGCTATGTGGAACGCGAATAAGCTCTTGAATAAAATAGGCGAATTGATTTACTTTTTGCATAAACATAAAATCGACATAATAATAACTACAGAGACAAAACTGACAAACAACGACAAACTAAAAATACGAAACTACAATATATACAGAAAAGATAGAAATGTGCGTGGAGAAGGCGTGGCCATGCTGGTTAAACAATCCCTTACGCATATTTCTATTCATCGTGTAAATAGCATTATCGAGCATGTAGCGATAAAATTAGCAAATGGAGTAGTCATAATAGGAGCGTATGCACGCCCTATGAATAGATTGACAGATAATGCCTTTAACGAATTGTTCAATCTTTCCAACAAAGTTCTTTTATTAGGTGATCTGAACGCAAGACACGTCTATTGGGGAAATCGGAGAAATAACCGCAACGGTAATTTTATCCGAGACCACTCAATAGATAATGACGTTCAGATCAAGAGCACAACGTCGCCAACGCACTACCCGGTAAATGGAATGACACCTTCTTACATCGATCTATTGCTGAACAAAAACGTCCTAGACCTGCCGGATTTTCTCGTGATCGATGAGTTGTCATCAGATCATCTGCTAGCCTTGTTGAGTTGGAAAACACATATCAAAAAGGACGAAGATTTTCCTTCCTCCTGGTTTTACGGAGACGCAGACTGGAGACTTTTCAGGAATATTATGAACCAACGCACCACCACCAATAACAATATAAATCCAATCGAAGGGCTTGAAAATGAGGTAAATAATATGACTGAGAGTCTCCAGGCTGCAAGGAACCGTATAGCTAGGAAAATACAAATTAAACCAGCAGAAGACAGACGATGAGATAGTGCAGCTCATCGATTTCAAAAATAAAATAAGAAAAAGATGGCAGAGACTACGCCGCCCGCAGGACAGGGCAAGATTACGTGAGCTACAAACAACAGTGCGCAACAGAATAATCGCCCACAAGAATAAAACCTGGAGAGATGTTGTAGGGGGCTTGTCTGTAATGGACAACTCTCTGTGGCGTCTCTCCAGACGTCTAAGGAACAAATACAACAAAATTCCTTCGCTGGGCGCCACGACGAAACAGACAAACACTGAGAAAGATGACGCGTTGGCCGTGCATCTTGCGAATGTTTGCAGAGGCACGCCTAACGTGTCGCCTGAACAACACGAAATAACAGAGCTGGTAAATAAGATAATTCATAAAAAATACCCAATACCACCTACCATGATACAAAGACTTTACACGACACCACAAGAACTGACTACAATCATTAGACAACTACCTAACAACAAGGCGCCCGGCGAAGACGAAATCGCATACATGCAATCAAAAATATGCAAAGAAAAGCACTTGTGCAACTCATGCACATAATTAACGCGATAATTCTGTTGCAGCACTTCCCCAGCAATGGAAGAGGGCAATCGTCATTCCATTATTAAAATCGGGTAAAGACCCTGCTATGGCGGAGTCACACAGACCAGCGACGCTCCTGAATGCACTCTCAAAGGTAATTGAGAAGGTAATCCTTAGAAAAGTCGAAAACTTGGAACTAGAAGCCAGAATTCCTGTTGGGCAATTCGGTTTTAGGAAGAGGCACAGTACTAAACTACTGGTGGCCAGGGTAATTCAGGATGCCCTGGATAAGATCAATAACCACCAAAACACTGTGCTTCTTGCCTTAGACATTAGACGCGCCTTCGACAGTGTCTGGCTCAACGGACTAATATACAAGCTTGTCATGATTTTCCACTATATTTAACAACGTTGATTCACTCTTACCTAATCAATAGAACTTTCCGCGTAAGAGTGGAATTTTCCTTCTCAGCCCCGCAGAGAGTGCATGCTGGAGTGCCACAGGGAACGGTTTTGTCACCAAAATTGTTCAACCTCTACACAGCAGATATCCCACATTTCCCGCCCACTAAGTTACCTATGTTTCCGGACGACATGCTGGTTTACGCCAGCTTGTATTACGCAAATGTGGCTAAATCCCACATCAACAATCACCCCCGCTCCCTGATTTCATGGTATTCCAAGTGGCAGCTTGAAATTAACGGGTTGAAGTGCGAGTGTCTTATAATAACTAAAAAGGTCACAAACAATCGTATAAACATCCTCATAAGCATAAATGACAGTCAAATACTGCCGTCTAAAAAACTGAAATATTTGGGTGTAATCATCGACTCGCGATTACGTTCCAAAACCACTATACAATCCAAAAGTCCTTCCTCGCCATGCAAAACCTATACTCCATCCTCTGTCCACGCTCTCTCCTCGTAACTAACTAATAATATATAATCAAATAATCAAGCCGGTCATGACGTATGCGGCTCCGATATGGTGCAGCATGTCGGATACGCAGATGGCTCGACTGCAACGTATTCGAAACAAAATATTAAGATGTGTAACCCCGGATAGGAGATTTACACAGGATCGCAAATACATAACTATTTAGCGATTATGTGTATGAAACATCTAACAAATTTTATAAAACAAAGACAGACTCCTCAATATTATCGCAAAATCTAACGCAAATTAGACATGGTGACGAGGTCACACATAGGCCATTGTATAACAGATTACCAGTGTTTTTCGAGGAGAGAAATCCCTGAAAACCACTTCCTTCCATCCACATACTCCATCTATTTCATTTAACATATAAAATTCATTCAAGCTTCCACGGAATAATCCAAATCCAAAATCCTTCCAGACTCCCTTAACAATACCCGCACATGAAAATGGGCGGGGCTTGTTAGAGGAACTCAAATTTGCATAGTCTGTGTAGCAGGACGAACAGCAGCAAACACCCTGCCACCGAGGGAGAATGCTCAAATTCGTCACGAAAGCTTAAAAATTACGCGAACATTGGCGAATATTAGCGTAAATAATAATAATAATACTTAAATTTTCATAAAATATTTGTAAATTTCAAAAAATATCTTCTCGACTCCCTTGACAAGACCCGCCCATGAAATGGGCGGGGCTTGTTAGAGGAGTCGAGACTGGATATACGGTACGAAAGTCGGAATTAAACATTAGTAGACACCCTGCCAGAGCAGAAGAACGTCAAATTTCATTACAAACCACCATAAATTACGCGAAATAAAAAATGTTGGAAGGATTGAATAATTCATGAAAAGAGATCAAACTGAACTACTATGTACATAGTCTATAAATACATGCTAAGAAACAATATACATATCCTGTACATAACTACTTAAAATTAAATAGTATGAAAGAGTGATGTAAATAAGAATGAAAGCAGAATGTCTGAGCAAGAATGAATGAATGGAAAATCTAATTTTAAGGAATAGCTCCGAACATAAAATAAGCTACAGCGTACCTGAAACTCTTTAAAGCTGGTTTTTGTAAATATTTTCCAGTAAAAATTAATTTAGAAACTTTGTAAATAGAAACTGTATATATTAACTTAATTTTGTTAAAACTCTAAATTTGTTCATGGCCCTAAAAGATTACTTCGGATAGGGCCAAATCTATTTTGTGCGCAATACAACCCTTACCAATGGGCTAAATCAGCCCCAGCCATGGCCTGGCTGCGTTTTACCGGTGGATAAATATTTTAAATACCAAAACTGGGTGACTTGAGACAATTTTCAACTTTGAAGGCGCACGAAGCATACATGCTCAAAGATACATCAATGTCAGGTGGGCCTAAATTTTAGGTCGTGATCTTTAGAATGGGTTTTTCTATGTACCAAGCTTTCCGATCGCGTACTTGAATATCTATATTTGTTTTATCGGTTGTCTCAAGTCACCCGCGGGGATAGGGTGTATTGAGACATCAATGCTTTTCTGATTTCAATCGCAATACACCCGTCGCAGAAGTATCTGAGAAATTATACAAAAAATGATGTTTAGCGAAAAACTTTGACTTACCTTTACTTGATCGGGCTAAAAACCGCTCCGTCGTGAAGACCGAACTAATGGCAACTGAATGCCACCAATACACCACACGAATTCTATTAAATTAGTGTTGCCACCTGTCTTAAAAAACGTGAAGTTGTGGCTCAAGTCACCAGGCTGTCTCAAGTCACCCGGTTTTACGGTATGTATTGTACCGCGAAATACTTGTAAAAACTTAGTTAGTAAGAAGTATTGTAAATATTAAATAAGGAATTAATAAATATGTTTGAAATGACTACTAATCCAAAGGTAGCAGGTTCGATCCTCAGTAGGGGTAAAATAAATAAAAGTTTGTGACGTCATCTTGAAGAAATAATTGTAATATTTAACGGTGCAGCGTTGGAGCTGAAAGATGGAAAGTTTGGCTGTTCGACAAGACCCACTAGAAATATAATAATATATCCTAATAGATCAAGGCAATGTTCAAATTCTCAAGATGGCGTTTGCAGCAGCAGGAGCCAGGTTCTAATTCCGAAGACATAATGCAGCAGGACTCCGTTTGGGTTTGCTTAGTTTTCCCCAGTAGTTAGTGCTCAAGTATTCATGCCCAAGTGCCTAAGAAGACTAACGTCCCTCATGTGGCGTCGCGACGTCTACTTTTGGGCCACGCCCTGAATGCGTCCGTGACCTTGAAATGCAGGATGAACCTTAAATTTTCTTATGGGGATTTACATGTAAAAATGACGTCATTTACTCCAGAAGCGGTGTACCTTATCTACTCTTCTGCACCAGTTGGCAACGTCGACTTGAACAATGATTTTAGCCTAGTCACGGATGGTATTAGTATGGCCATACTTGATGCCGTTAAAAAGCTAAAAAATAAGTTAACAGATGGTCCGGATGGTATACCCTCTTTTTTGGTTCGGGACTGTATTCATGCACTTCGGGCATAACAACTTAGTTTTAAAAAAGCGAGTTTGTAAAATAAAGAATTAAATACAACACACTTCTTTACAAGTTATTTTTTTATATTAGGGATAGATGAGCCTGTATATGCTCTTGTTTTCTTACCTCGGTGGTTTATATTAACTGTCATATTGGCTAAACTCACTTTCAAAGTTATCATTTCTAATACGACCATTTAGTTTTCTATAAAAATATATAATACTTCCCCAAATTATACAATTTTGCTTGTTCACATAACCTCCGAGGTAGAAAAGAGCTTCGTCGGATAAGATAATTTTATTGCAAAATTCTGCATTATTTCCAATCTCTTCCAAGGTAAAATTAGCTAACGGTCTGTCCACAAACTTTTGTTTTCAATTGAAAAATTGAAAATTTATGGGTTTTATTAACTAGTGTAAAGTTTTAAAATAAGTATTTTTTATTTTCGACGGTATTTGCAATAGAAATCACCTCGACGCATCGAGGCTAGAAAACGTACCCCACCTAGAGGCTAGACGGGTGACGTCACATGCTTGCTGATAGACGGCAAGTGTAGTTAAGTCAGTATTGCGACTATGCGACTATACATTAGTAGGGTTGGTTGTTTGAACCGAGAGTTAACCATAATTTGTGTTACCAAACTGCCATTTTCTATATTACAAACAGCTGCTTTATATAGTTTCGAAGCTGTTAGGATACCATAACGAAGCTCGAACCACAAAGACTCTTGGCTTCGAGTATGGTTCTTTGTAATGGACATAAGTAATTATTTTATGTTGCAGTCATTTCTACAACATCACTGAGAAAACCGTCGGTAATTCGAATGTTCATGGGTGTTTTTAAAGGCTTTTCCAATATTTTAAGACTTAATAAATTTAACTGTAAACCCTATTTGTGATAAAATTGATTTTTCACAGTAACAAACTGCTGTGGTAGTTGCTGGTTCTTCTGTTCGACGATGTAACCACATCAGGAATGCGATGGCATCCCCCATTAGCTGCAGCACAATCGAGACATTCAACGTCTTCAACCATCTCCATTTCTGCGTTTATGATGGCATTAACCGAATAAGGCTTCATTTTGAGCTTGTGTTCTGGGCAAATTCTAATTTTTACCAGACATCTGCTACATTCGCGTTTAACTTGAACATATCTTACAGCTGAATCACCATAGCTTTCCTTCGCAGAGCTATAAAAAAGTAAACATTACGTTTATCTGAGACTGCTACTTCGCGTCCTGTGATACATGTTCATATTAGTGTTGCTAAAAAGTGCGGGCCTAGAATAGCAAAAAACATATTATTATGTTTTAGATTTTGCCGAAGTTTCAACGTTTAAGTCTTTTTCAAGACTAAAATAAAGACTAAAAAAAAAACATACAACAGCCTACCTAATTAAATTCCTTTCTATTTAATTTTTTTTATGTATAAATTTACATATGCTATAAAAACTCAATTAAAATGATTTTTTTGTTTTAAAGAAATTAAATAGAATACTTAGTCTTTTTAATTTTTTTTAATTATTTATTTACTTTATCATTTTTTAGTCCATTATGTCCGTAACTACAACCACTCTTTCAGGGTTCCCAGCGACTTACTAACAGGAAATTCCCTGACATTTCCGTTTTCCCTGACAGTTCTACAGAAATTCCCTGACCCGCCAACAAAATTTTATTAAGACACTGTTTACTATATCTATTTTTGTATTAGTTCAATAAATCATATCCTAAAAAGCAAAATGCAAATATCCTAATGTTTAAACGTTCATTCAACAAGGAAAAACTACAAATATTTTACATGTGTATAAAGTATTTATATACATAATACATACATTGCGCAGACGTAGATTTATTAACGAAAATTATTATATACAATGCGCTCTATAGTAACATAGGTGTACACGTTCATACTTACATAATAAACATAATTTTAATACGTAACGTACATATAATACATAGTCTCGCTTGTTAATTTTTTATTCCATTGACTTTCTTCATTAAAATACTTGATTAAAATATCCATCTGACAATGTTGGCTTATCTTATCTAGTGCTTCATCAAAACAGACAACGTAATTGTCACACTTTACTGCAGTTTTTTCAAGACAGTTTTTAAAATATGGTGCGAGCCCATAAGAAATAGAGTATGCAGCTTTTGAAGAAGTGAGTGAGAGGGTGACATTTTCTTGGCAATAATACTGTCAGGGTAAATACTTTTCATTACGGCTACATCTTTGTACACTGAATTAGCAGATTTGTGATTGTACACCATATTTAAGCACCATCTTATTTATGCGTCGACGTTTTCATTTAACATAAAATTTGATAAAAAGCTCGAATTTGATGAAATCGTGCCTCGGAAACTACGGTACTTATACTATACCCATCATCAAAATCTGTAGCAGTGGTTTCTCTCAGAGATATATTTTCAGATTTTTTGGAGATAGACAGCATAGTCGAAACGGTATTGTTGGTATTTACTGCATGTAATTTTTTTGAATGAGATGTACTCTTATAATGGCTAGCAATTGCCCTCTTCCCCATATTGCTAAGCTCTATTACTTTAAAGCATAAATTGCAGTAAGCCTGATAGTTGTTACTCTTTACTGGCTTCAAATATTTGCCTCATTCTGGAGGATTTAAATCTGATCGACCCAATCACATTTACAAACTATTTTTCTCTGCGATCATGACATCGAATCGCACCAAAATTTTTAAACGAATGTACCTATACGAATATGTTAACTTCTCGAAAAAGGCGATTATTTACTGGACATCACTAGAATAAATAATATAAAACATAAGGTAAATCAGCAAAATACGCGCCAGAATCGCGATCTGGCGCAACTTAAACTGAAAAAAAAAGCGAAATGCGAAAACGGTCGAAAAGATTGTGGATGAGATCTATTCTGAATCTTTATCTCACTACATCATACTTTCTTCGTCGTTCTGATTGGAATTCGATTGGTCAGAAGGACGGGACAAAATATTTACTGAGCGATGCGTTTTATTCTTTTTTAATTTAATACATTTATAGTGTAACAAGCCGTCTTTCTCTGAGAATGCGAAACTATACGAATGGTTAACAGGTTGCCTTGAGATGATATAATACATATACGAGGCGGTACCGCAAAATACCGTACTTAATTTTTTGAAAAAAAAAATAGTTTTAATTTAAATAAAATTAATGGAAGTAGCCATTTTCCCTGAGTTTAAGAAAAATATCTTTATCTTTACAATTACTGTTTGACTGATATCTCTTCCCCTTTGATAATTTATACTTGTGTGTGAAGGTTGCAATAGATGAACTCTAATAAGTGTAATTACATATTGTAAAATCGTATTCTAATCATTATATTATTGTTAGGATTTAAGACATGTGCTATTGTGTTATATTTACTAAGTTTTTGTATAAAAAATGGCATTGCCGTCAATAAATAAATAAATAAATAAATTACTAAAAATTTTCATTTTCCCCGACTTTTCCCTGACGGATTTTGAATTCCCTAACATTTCCATGTTTTTCCTGTTTTACCTGGCGCTGGGAACCCTGTCTTTACTTGATATGTGAGATGACAAAAATCTAGGGCTTACCGTAATATTGTATTGTCATCAGACTTACGTAAGTCTGCAAAATTGGAAATCAGTACATCTGGATCGAATTCCAGTTGCAAGATTTTTTTTACGTACAGTCGCCCGGGTGTAGATCAAGCCAATTGCGGCCCGTGAATTTTGTGGGCAACTAGTGATATCAACGCAACAAGCAAAATAAACTTTTTTAATCAAGAAAGGTTTTTCAATAATGTGCCTAGTTTTGTCAAGAAATTATTTACCCACAAATAAACACCGCAGAAAACATAAATAGGTACTATAGTTACTACAGTACCTATGAAACAGTAACATGAAACCTTAAGGTGCGTATAGATACGGGGAGACGCGCCAGCAACGAGCCTAGTTCGTCATATTTATACGGGGCTCGCGAGCCTACCACGCGCCGCGCGACGGAGGCTCGCAGCGATCCATTTTCTGTCGGTTTTTCAACGCGCCATCAAAGGGATTTGCGCGTCTAGTGGGACTGGTTTGTGGCAGGCTCGTGCTGAAATTTAGTTTGCAGCGAGACAGAGAGTTGGTTTTGATGAATATGGAGTGGTCCGAAGAAAGTATGCTAAATTTAGTGGAGACTTACAAATTATTCAAACATTTGTGGGATCCCAAAGACAAAGATTACTTTAAAGAAACCAAGGTCAAGTGCAAGCTATATTTGCACAATTAGTGTTCCGTGCCATCAGCCCCCAATTACCCTGAGGAAACCTCATCCGCCCGATCTCCGTCCATCTGCCGCGCTTCCCGCCACCGACAGCACCAAGGCCGTATCACATCGCGTATGCGCGGAGCTCAGTGGACCAAATTGAAAATTTTGAAAAACGTGTAAGGACAAAAGTTGTTCCTTACATCGTGAGAACTCTTTCTATAAAACCAATTGTTTAGCAGTAATAAGGAAATCAACAATTAAATTTTTATATCAATTGACCGCGCTAAAATTTTTCAATCCTGATAATTTCTGCTTAAGCTACAGCTAATTTGCAATATTCATGATTTTTTCAAATTTTTCTGAGCGATGCTTTTGATGATAAGGGTGGGGGACAGCAATTTTTAAGCGGTTTTCCCTAAAAAACTGAATAAAAAAATCATACATATTGTTGAATTCGTGCTTGAACAACCTTTCATTTGACATCCTACACGATGCTCTTGAAAATATTTTCTTTCCTTTTCCCAATTTACCCCCTGAAATTAATCCACAGAATTAAAATTCATCTTTCTATATTTCACGTTGGAAAAAAATCGCCTGTGACATACACACGGACGGACGCCGAAGTGATTCCATAGGTATTCCGTTTCACGAAACACTAAGAAGAAAAGAAGGTTGGCGCGTGGAATGAAATTGCGTCAGCCGTCGGAAAATCTGCAGAGGCCAGCAAGAAGTAAGCAGTAATAACCACTGCACAAAATTAACAAACCTGCCGTTTGTTCATCGACGTCAGACATGGAATAAGTCTGCTTTTTTCCGCTCACCATGTACAACTAAAAAGTTTGTGGGAAACTCGTGGCGCGCTTAACTTGCTTAGATCAGATATAATTCGCAGGAGGCTCGAGGCAGGCTCGTTGGTTTAAAAGCGCGACTCAGGCGCGACTCGCGCGCGGCTCGCGCGCGTCTCGCCATATTTATACGCACCTTTAGATTACCAAAACTTACAACGCATTTACTACATTCTGTACATGAATAATAATTAGGTACCAGAACCAAATGGATTTCTAGTTATTGGTGTAAGTTTATCTCAAACAAAAATTATTTACGATAGAAACACTAGTTATTGCATAATAGAAATGTAGGTACCTGGATGTTTCCTTTTAACGTGAGCTCTCAAGTTAGAGGGTTTACAGAAATCCAATTTACATTCCCCACAATGTGCCATTTTAGATTCTCATCCTCAACACTTCTTGTGGATTATTAACAACTCTCTAACAGAACAATACTACCACATACACAAATGAAAGTATTTTGCAAATAACACAAAACACCAAAGCAAAACTAAACAATATTTTTGGTACCTCTATACTAAAGTTTTTGAACAATTTAAAATAAAAATTCTGTATGTAGGCAATTAATTTTGACACATAGACAAAAAAAGGGTATTTTTTCGCGAGATCCCGTTGATCAACCGTGAATGGCCGGGAGTTAGAAGTCACGTGATATCTGCATTGCTACATTAAGTGACATACGGGATATAGATATATTAAGATCAACGGGATCTCGCGAAAATACATTCAAAGGAAAACATAACCTAGAGCGCATGCCCGCAGTTTAAAATCGATAGACGGGTTCGATGCTGCAACTGCGTTGCCATCTTGTTGTCAAAGTCGTAATTAGTAGGTTTTAATGTTTGATAGGCACAGTTACAATTATTAACATTATTATTATTAGTAATTACCTAAATATCTTAAAATAAAATTAGGTAAGCTTATATTAAATGTATCTATAAATGTATCGCGAATATTGTTTTAATAATAAATTGGTCTGATTTTAATTAGTGAGCCAGAATTTGCAACCACGCGCGCCCCGAAAGCGATTTTATTGGTGGGCCGTTGACAAATTGTCTCTTTTTAACTTACTCAAGCGTGTATGTTTGTTTCTCTCTTAGCTTTAATGCATTTTATGGAGTCCATATACACCTATGAGGTCAATTTAAAATACGAGTCCGGAGCAAGCTTGACTTGATCACCGTTGTATACGGTGGCTTGATTCTTTCTTGGGGAGTTTTCGCATGGAACTTGCACTTTTTGAAAGAAACTATGATTTTTCGGTTTTGAAAAATAAAAAAATAAATTATTAGGTAGATCATTGAAAATTTTAGGTGGGTCATTGACTAAATAACCTTATGGGCGGGCCGCGCCTGGATCACGCTTATAAAAGCGTGTTAAAAAAGTGGCCCCAGGCGAAGCTGCGGGTGATAGCTAATTATATATTTTATTGTCTTTTTAGTCTCAAATTCATTATTTACGTACGAAGTTACCCAATTATACGTCAGAAAAAACTATTCAAAAGTGGCCGCAGGCGAAGCTGCAGGTAATAGCATAGTTACATCATTTTAATTACATTTTTATTGTGGATAATACTGTATACCTAAGGTATTTGTTTAAACTTACCGGCTAGCTTTGACACCACTGGATTGAGGGTAGTTAAAATCAGTATTTGACGCGAGCAATCAGTCACGTCTACTTTCGGCAAATTAGGTGAATCTCCTTTCTGGTAACCTTCCTCAATATTTAATATTAACACAATAAAGAAACTACACTGCCAACTGTGACTACAGTGAATACAGACTTTATTCTAACGAAAACAGAATACATATATCTAACCTAGTGCACAACGGCTTCGCGGCAGACGAGCCAGCAAGCTTGTGACGTCAAACCAATGAGCACGCGTTTACCTGATTTAAACGAGGCAAGCGATTTCTAGCCCCGCTGTTGTAGTTCTGATTAATTTTTTTTTCAAGCAAAGCTTAAATATTGGTAACATAAAGTCGAACGCTTCATTTGACCAAACTTTAATAAATATTAATTTTTTTGTGGACAGATCTATTGCCGGGTATCTAGATGCCACATGCAAAATGTAAAATTTCTAGGTCAAATTATTAAAAAAATGGCGCCAAATTTAAATCCCGAAGTACCTATTGGGACACCCTTTAGTTTATTTGTGGTTGTGCTAGAAAGACGTTGTATTCAAGTGATTGGCAAAAATTTCGAAAATTGAATATAAGGCAGTAATAAAGTGTTTAATCACAGAGAGAGTGTCACAAACAGAGGCCAAAAACCGAATACATTTGCAACAATCAAAAACTCGTCCAAGTTGTTTCGCTGTGAACGAGAATCGTTAGAAGATGATCCACGTGAAGGAGGCCCATAAACCCCAGAAAATATTCAACTTGGAGAAAACATTATTTTGACCGATTGACGGCTGAAGGCAAAAATAGCGGCATAAACTGGCGTCTCGAGAACAAGTGGCCTTCGGATCCTTCACGAGCATTTGAAGATGATAAAAATTAGTGCAAGGCGGGTGCCTCGGATTCTCAGCGCAGTTCAAAAACAGCAGCCTTGAGCGCTGTGAAAAGCTTTTTGGCTTTGCCGTGAAGACGAAAAGGGAGTAGTAAAATCGATGGTCACGGGGGAAAAACTATGATGCTTTACTACGATCTGACGTCAAAAAGGGACTCGATGGAATGGCAACGGACGGAAGAACCAGTACAAAAAGCAAAGGCCACACAAAGCACCAAAAAAGGCATGGCCACAATTGTGGGCGAATTCTTTTGATAGACTTTAAAGAACGAAATACTGTTGTCAATGCAAAATATTACTCTTATTTGCTTCACCAGTTACGCCAACAAATTGTTGAGAAAAAGCGAGGGAAACTCAGTCGAGGGGTCCGCCTCTTTCATGACAACGCACCCGTTCACCCAGGTGCACTTTTCTAGGCTACTGCTTAAAAGTGTGACTTCACAGAAATCAATCGTCCCCCTAACAGCTCGTACCTGGATCCCGCTGACTATTTTTATTTTCCAAATTGAAATCAGAACTAAGGGATACAAAATTTAACACCGATGATGAAATTAAACATGCTGTTAACGACTATTTTGACTCTAAAGATAAAGAGTACTTTTACAGTGGTATACAGGCTTTAATTAAACATTGTGAAAATGTTTAGAAATAAAGGGATACTATATTAAAAAATAATAGTTGTATACATTCCATATATAAAAATTTTATTTACAAAAGTTAAAATTACAAAAAAATAATTTCTATTATAAAAAGCAAATTTCAATGTTTGACGGGGAAAAGTATGAAAAAAATCCAAAAAAATGGAAATTAATATAAAGTTTTAAAAATATTTTATATTAAAAAGCAAAAAGTAGATGAAACAAAATTTATATAATAACAACAAATATATTTATTTTCTATTGACCATGTTAAAGTGTATGGAAACTATATATTATATATCTGTATATAATAAACTACCAGATATTTAAAATAAACGGTGGTTCTTAAACAATGGTCCTAAACACTAAAAAAACAGGAAGAATAAAAGCTAAATCTAACACATTTACCTCCTAAGGACAAAGAATAATAATTTTTTTATATATAAAACGTAGTGTTAACTTTACACAACGGCAACGGTATTTATTGCTTATTCATTAACCTAATATAAAAATTGTGTAAGTTTTGAACTAAATAAGTTTGCATTATTTCGGCGTTAGGCACTACCTTATAATCTTGCATTGCTTTCCATCTCAGAAAAAACTTTGACTATGGAAAAAAACGTAAAAAATAATCAGTGATATTTAATACATAAAACTGCAAACATATTCTATATTCTATAAACTTTGTTGATTTTCTTTTACATTTACTGCAACTAGCGATAATTCTTTATCATCCTATCGTCGTTATCAAGTACAAACCTTTTAAGCCGAAATTTTTCATAATTTTTTTTTGTTTTTTCTTTTCAAAGTAAAAACTCATCTCTCACAATACGGTAGGGAATGGGCTTATCCTGCAATTTTTTTAAATTTCATAATACGAAAATGCTTCATTCGAAAAGCTTATCCCTAAAAGATTAGAATATCTTCTGATCGAATTCACCTTCCAAACAGCGGTCAAACATAACTCATTATAAAACAGGACGATGGCGTCTAGAATTTCTTCTGATCGAATTCACCCTCCAAATAGCGGTCAAACATAGCTCATTATAAAACAGGACGATGGCGTCTGATGACGTAGTCCCACCATGAGCTACTCAAATTTAGGAAATATCTGAAGCACTGGCACCGCTGCAAAAATTTTGCGACCAACTTCGCCAATAGGACACTTGCCAAGAACTTATCCCCCTTAGGGGATCATGGCGGTGATTCCGAATCCTTAATTGGATTCACGACATTGCCCGTTGTTTTTCGTGGGATGACGTCTAGCTGGAAACTAAATGTTTTCAATTCTGTTGAATTTTAATCCTTCGTCCAACCGACGTAATAAATTTTTTTGTGCGTGTGTTTCGATTGACTGATGTGCAATAATATTAACATATTTACTGAAAACGCGAAATGACTGAACAAATCCATCTAAATCGTTTTTTGCTACTAGTCATCTAGTGGATTATCTGTAAACCTCTTATCCCAGTCGCGTGTTTCTGAGTTAAAATCCTCGTATAAATTAAAAAATTATAAATTAAGACAAAAATGTTATCCCTGATTATAAGAAAAGTCCAAGAACTGGCTTTTAAATGTGTTATTTTTGAGGAAATTAAAAGGGTTTTTCTCTTCTGAACAGTTCTTAAGAAAAGACTTACGAGGTTTGTACTTGACAATGACGACATGTAAAATAAAAAAATAATTCACTGTACTATTACCTTTTAAAGTCCGAAGATAATTTTTATACTTGCGCCATTTTTATATTAAACAAACGTATAAAAGGGCGATGTTATGACGTTATGACATGATTTACAATAAACAATATTACCAGATTATTGTACGAGTTAAAAAAAAATACCAACTTGTGTACTATAAGTGAGCTACTTCTAAATTGACCCAGATTGAAACATCGGGTAAGAATCTCTAGGGACATAGATTTGTCAGTTCTGCCTTATATAAGGAAGCCATTCTAAAAACTTGTTCCAATATTACGAGCTTTCTAAGTATGTATGAACGTCCTTAATAGTATGGAGTATAGTAATGCATCTGAGGTGTAAGTAAATTTTAATAGAGAATATGCATATAACCCAAATAAATCTGAAATATTTTTTTTATATTCTCTATAAACATAAACGTTCAGATTCACTAAGAAGGTTCAAGATTTAGTACTGGTTTAAATTAAGATCTTATAGTTGATCAGTTATGTTTTGACAGGTTTTTGTCCTGTCATTGTCAATAAGTCGTTATTAAAAACTTATGAATTATTCTGATATTTCACCGATTTGCTTGGTTTGCAAATGATTTTTAGCTTGGAACGAGTTGCTGTAATGAATTTGTTTCTATTATTGCGAAAAATACGTACTAAAATTATCCTTTTCTTTATAAATTTTCGAAAAAGCTCAGAAATAATTTCACAGTATAAAACTTAGTTGTCTTATTCTTACACTTGCCAGTTTAAAACTTTTGGTTGTCAAATTAGACCGGACTAGCGTTGGAGAATCTGGCTGTAAATGTTTATGGCGGTTGCTCTTATCCATATCAAAAGTGAACTTATGATCCATAATGAGTACAGTAGGGTCATCCAAAAATCAATACAAATGGCATTTAATGCACAACTCATCCAATGAAATATCCCTGCACTTAAAGTAGGTTCCTAAAATATTATTCATGTATATTTCAAGCCGAAATCGGTCCGGGACTGTCCAGGAATCTTGCAACAAAAACTGTCATTTTTCCGAAATTTTGACACATCATATCTTAATAATTTTGAGTAAATAAACTGCAATTCTTTGTTTTCATGGCAATCTTCAAGAATTCAAAAATTTTCAAATTGTGCATGTCCCGATGCAAATAAACCTATTTATTTCTAACTTCAACGACAAAATAAGCGATTTAAATTAGTGGGAGGTATTCTTAGATAATTAATGGATCAAATCATAGACAAAATATATTTAGACCATCACAACGTATTCGCGACACCAGCTGAATGGGCGAAAAAGTGTGTTTGTACGCATTGGGCGCCAGTCAGATTTTTAAATGACGGTCCTCTCGAGGCATGCGCACTCGGGACGTCTAGCAAAAGTGGTTGTTGAACTCAAGGACGCAACTCGGCGATCAGAACCGGACCCAGTTGTAATCACTGAAGGAAACACATGGAATACAGCTGTTGTAAATGCTGAAGTTGCTATTTCCATTTGCAAAAATACTTTTAAGTTTTGAGTTATTAAGATTAACTCTAACCAAATAAATTTTCTAACTTTTATCTTAAATGCACTCCGGTGTTGAAGTGAACACACACACGGAGAAGTAGAAATATTTATCAGTGACGTATATTGAGTGTGGCCAAGGTGTCAGAAAGGCACTGATGGGGTGTGTGTGTATTAGGGGCATTGTATAAGGGGTAAGATGGTGTAAGAAGGTCATATATAGTGTCAATGCCTCCTTCCCCTATATTGCATAAGGGTGAGTGAGTGTCCAAAAGGCATATTTGCGCTTTCGCCAAAGGGGCACTAAAAATACTAGTGGATTAGGGTAGAGGGGAGTATTTGAAAAGGGATGGCGAAAGAAAAAAGCTCTTTCGCCAAAGGATCGCTAAGATATCAGTGGATTAGAAGGGCGAGTGTCCAAAAGGCATATTTGCGCTTTCGCCAAAGGGGCACTAAAAATACTAGTGGATTAGGGTAGAGGGGAGTATTTGAAAAGAGATGGCGAAAGAAAAAAGCTCTTTCGCCAAAGGATCGCTAAGATATCAGTGGATTAGAAGGGCGAGTGTCCAAAAGGCATATTTGCGCTTTCGCCAAAGGGGCACTAAAAATACTAGTGGATTAGGGTAGAGGGGAGTATTTGAAAAGGGATGGCGAAAGAAAAAAGCTCTTTCGCCAAAGGATCGCTAAGATATCAGTGGATTAGAAGGGTGAGTGTCCAAAAGGCATATTTGCGCTTTCGCCAAAGGGGCACTAAAAATACTAGTGGATTAGGGTAGAGGGGAGTATTTTAAAAGGGATGGCGAAAGAAAAAAGCGCTTTCGCCAAAGGATCGCTAAGATATCAGTGGATTAGATTGACATGGGGCCGTAAGTAAGTAGCGCTTTCACCAAAGTATCAAGTGCACACACTGTAAATAGGTGTAAAAATATTTACATTTTACCATAGAACTTGGTTTGTTCAATAATTATACAGGATGGGATGCCAATCCAATAAAATATACACATAGTTTTGGTAATTTTTTTATTTACTATTTTACTTCTTAAAACAGTTGCATATTTTAGTTCTATTGTTTAGAATACTATGTTTATATTTTATGTCATCTTTCAATTTTGTAAATGTAACGTTTAAAAAATTAAGATGGGGGACATTAGACGCACTGTATATGTATAAACTGAGCTATTTTCGAGGAATTATCGACAGTTTTGTATCATAGAAAACTCAGATTTAAGCCAACAAACTATACAATTTTTGTTAAAATCTCACTAATGGTTACATTTTTATCATTAATAAAAAGAATAATTACAAGTAATATATTTAGCATTTATTACTCGATAAAAGATTCACGTCATGTGAAATAAATTTTGAAGTGCGGTCCTGTCTATCACAAGGCAAACGTTCGACAAGGCGCAAGCCCGTAGAAGACCGTCTGTGTTTACGGATTCAGCTTGGTAAATTTGCCACATTCGCAAATGACAATATTTCTCTATTATATATTTTCTCTATGGATCAAATAAAATCAAAAAGAATCACTAAATCAGGAACATAGTGTGGAATAATGTCGGTTTAAAATATTTGTCGGAAAAAATCAAGAAAATTCTGTTTTTACCCTTAAATACGCCTCTAGATGAGCCATTCGGTATACATTTTAAAGTGTGATCGCCCCTTCATAAGGGGCAAAAATTGAGAAAAAAATGAGATAGGAAAAAATACAGTGATTCAAATGTACCGATGTCGAGGGCAAAAAAAAATAAAAAATCGGCGATTGCTCCCTTTCTGTAAAGAGTGAAGAAACTAGAAAATTAGAAATCACGTATTTCGACGAGCACTTTCCGATGACGTATATGAGATTTTAATTTGAGCCATTTTGACCCCACAAAAAATTAAAAACCGTGAAATATTTGGATCAAAAAACGAAATTTCCAGTTTTCCCAAATACATCCATTTTCCAGTGATTGTAGGTTTAGGAAAATGTATTGCAAAAAGAAAGTATTTGATATTTTAACGTTTCACTTATGAATCCGTTTTTAGATCTGACGTTTTGTTTTCCCGTTATTAGGTACCAAAAAGGGAGCTGCAAATGGCATTTTTCGACCTAAAAAATTCAAAAGAATTACTTGCCATTTTCCGATCCTCACCAGTTTCAATAGAGTTCTGAAGCTCCGGTCCTCTACAACCTCTGAAAATTTACATCGATTTAATTCACTTTGTTACCTGTACCCGATTTCAAGGGAAATCGCGGAAATTTCGAATTTGAGGTTAAATAGCTCCGAAAAGAAACATCCTGTATAACTAAATTTTTTACCGAAGCTAGTTGAACTATTCCTCTATTATCCCAGAAAATTCGATTGCAGCCCCTCTGACTGTTTCCGAGAAAAACAAATCTGTTCCACTTTAGGTTAAGCTTTACGTTAACAGACTGACACTTATTTTTGCTGATCTCCTGACGTAATTATTCATTAAGGACAAAAGGCTGCTTTTTAAATTGTGATAAATTATACCGAAAAGTAAACACTTTTTGTAGCTAAATTATCCTAGTAATTTTCTTTAAAATAATTTTTTTGGGCTTGTAATGACTTCCTTAAATGATGTATGCAATAAAAAAATATGTGTATATTCCTTATTGGGACACACAATATTAAAAAATATGGTGTATGTTTTATTCACCTAAGTATATTTGGCTAAAATGTGACATGTTATGCAGGAAAAACTATAGTAAATCTGAGGTGAACTCGGAAAATTATTATAAGCCTGCGGAATTCGATAGTTAATATTTATTTAGGACTAGTTTAGGATGTTTAACTGTTTTGCAATCAATATTGAACTAAAAGTGTGAGCTCAAAACAAGTTCCTTAAAAAATATATATAATATAAAATATCTGTCATACACAAGTCAGTAGCTATTTTCGATTCATAACGTTTGTATAACATTTTACACTTATATCTAAATCAGCATCTACCTTACATTTAAAATAATGCCAAACGCTTTTAAGTGGATAATATATACCATATGTAAAAATATTTTATTAAATATAATTTTAGCTTTTGGAAATATATACGGTTTACAAGTGATACTGAAAAGTCTGCTAACTCCTTAAAGACCAGAACTTTATTGGCATAAAAGAGTAAACAAACTTTGAAATAAGATAAGCTTCAGTCACAGTGGTTTTGCAGTGATAATATATATTATTTTCCTTAAATGTGTTTTTACGACAATTCTGAATTTTTCCTTCTACCTTTTTTATATTAATTTTGTGAAATATTAACTTATTACCTGATCCTGCAAATGCCATTACTAGGAATTTTAAATAACTTAGGAATCAACATGTTAACAAATATGTTTGGTACTTTCGTTTTTAATACCTGACTCAAAAATTATTACAAGTAATCACAAAACAAATAAAGCTCATCAAACCCAAGCAAACCCACTGTAAAAAGCAAATAAGTAACACGAAGACCTACCGTCAAAAATTATTACTTCGACTCTCATTTATGATAAAAAAGGTGTTTATGTGCGAAATAAAAATATACAAGCTAGTTTGGAGTTCCCACTAGGAATACTACCTACTGATAGTTTTACAATCTCCGCAAACACATAGTTTGCAAAACTTATTCAGAGCAACGTTTATCATTATAATATATTTTTACTGCAAATATCCTATATCCATCTACTTTAGGTCACTACACAATTTAATTATTTTTCCACACAATATGTTGAAGTACAAGAATCAAATCTGGAGTCCTACTCATCGGACTCGCTCATAGGACACAATGACACTTCAATCATAGATAAGTCAAGCATATGACGTTGGTATTTCTTATAAAATGCATGCGCCGAAGCAACGCTTTTGAAAGTTATGGTTGCCTGGCGTTCGTTTTTATCCCTGTGTAGCTTCTGAAATGTAATTAAATCACATTATATATAAAACCTAATGCTAAGTAAATTAAGTAAGCAGATGGTGTGAAGAAAATAGCTGAAAACAACTAAAACTAGATACTTTTAAGTACTATCGAAAAAAAAATTAAATGATAAGTGGATAATATTCTAATGTATATGAATTTAATAGCAGAGCAGAGTCGCTGGAAGTGACTCGCGGTTGGAAAGAATGGGCGGAATGAAGTCATGAACCTAAAATAGGTTTCCCATACTCGGTGTTCAGACAGGGACGTCCTTTGTTGGGTTGTCGACCAAAAAAAAAGAAAAACATGCCAATTCCTAGATACATAAATTCTCAACGTAAAAAATAGCTCCTCGCCGCTAACGGGAGGGAGAGACGCTCCCCTGTTGTTGTACTGATGGGGCAAACCGCCCTGCCACCGACTCATACATTCGACGTCCCTGTTAAATAACAAATATTCAAAGAAAAAGGTTAGAAAGTCGGAACTTATACGTATTAATAAAAAGCGTCACGTGACGCAGAAGGGGTTTATACAATACGTCAAAACTAACATCAGATCTTAAAGGGTCATTTTAGGGTATAAAATAATAAAACCTTAACTGACTTTTCGATCCATAAACACAGCGATAAATCATTCAGTTGGAAGAATAGAAGATCCAAGTCGTAATCACCAAACCAAGGAAGCACTAAATTTCAGGAGTATGTTCCAGGTCTTACAGCACGATTATTTTGTAAAATAATACAAATCAGGAGTATAATCTAATTCATTTGCTAACAAATTATAGTCATCTATAATTAGGTACCACAATAATTGCCAGCGACTAGTTATATTTAACGACACAGGCGTTTAAGAATGCCTAGTTGTAACGGCGGGGAACTAAACCCATATAATTGTATAAGATCGTATATGGCGCTTTAACTCAGATAAAGAATGTGTAGCAAAGATTCCTCTGCTGTAGAGAGGCATTCACAAACGAATGCGCAATATTCGCCCATAACCTTTCTAGGTGGTGGAATCTGCTTCAATTTTTATGGGGTGCGCTTGGTAATACCATCGAGGTTAAATATTTACCTCAATGGGCAATACTTAACTTATGGGTCCGCGTGGTAAAGCGACAAAGAATAACAATCATGCGTACTCAACAAGAACGGGAAATCATTGATGTTGCCACGTTAAAAAAGGAGGGACGTGAGCGCGAGCCGTTCCAAATCTAAGCAAGTTGGCTGGTGCCACTGACGCTAGATGCAGGGAGGTGAGCGTGCGCGCCTGAAGAAGAAATCCCAATAAAATAAATTACTAATACTTATTGTCTATAAAATATTTTTATGACTTGGAAGAAAACAAAAAAAAATCCTTTTGGCTAATAGTTTACTGCATGAATACATGGCAGATGCACCAGTAGATTGCTAAACGTGTTGATAAGTATATTACGGATGAGTCAACCCTATAGGCTGTAAACATAGGCTGTTCTAGACCTCTATTTTTGGGGGGGCTTAAGCCCCCGGTTTACATATCTGGGGGGCTTAATCCCTGGTTTATATATAGGCGGCTAGGCAACTCAGTGGGTTTGGGGGGGGGGCTAATTCGAGATTTGGGGGGGGGGGCTTAGCCCCCCAAGCCCCCACCTAGAAACGCCTATGGCTGTAAAAGCTCTTTCGTAGCAAGCATGTCAAATGTACACCCGTGAATGAAAAAATCGTACATGATTATGCAGCTCACACTGCCAAAAACATGTATTGTACGTCCGTAGGCACAAAGTAAATAAATTTTAGTAGTTCCTTCACATAAAACCAGCCCCGGAATCACCTCCCTAAATATCTACCAGGGGGTTTAGCTAAGACCCTGTAGATAATGGTTTTACAAAATTTATACAGTTAAAATACGGTACTCTTTCACACATAAATAAAATTTACTCTTAAAGTGACAAATTTTCCATACAATCTATATTTTTCCTTAATAGCCTACCCAAAAGTTATATCGTTTTTCCTTCAATTAAATTATAGTAAAAATTTTTAAAAATATACCGGCAACTGAGCTAATCTGTTTAGGTAGTAATGATTACTTACAGGGAGAAAATCTGGCAGAAGATAAACTACTGTGCAAAGTTAACAACATAAAATGATACCTCTACTAGAAAGGCATGGGCTGAATTAAAAATAGTAAAGTCTTGTGCTAGCATGGAATAGTGACTGTAAAGAACAACAAACCGATATTTTAATTTACAACATATTTCTTTAGGTGTTTTCAGCTAGTTTGTAAGGTTGTACACAATGAAACAAGCAAAATAATAACATTAATCTATAAAGCCTCTTTCAACCAAGCATTTATTTTAGGCATTTTCAATAAATTGATATATAAAAATACATTCATTCATAACCCAATAACTTACAAAAGGACTTTATAGACTAATCAAATACATATGTTTGTTTAAAAAAGAACTATCCCTAATTCGGGAGGCTATGACCATTTTAAAAGCCTGGCCTGTCAATAATGCATATTGCACTTACATATTTTAAAACTGATTATATTAATTACAAAAATTACTGCTGGATCTAATTTTCTGCGGTAAACAGATTTTAATTTTATACGCAATTTTTCCAACAAATATTAATAGTTATTTCAGCTGCTAGTACTATTATCGTGATACATATTTTGTATTAATGATGCTACCGTAAAATCAGTAATATTTCTTAAAATTTTGCTGTGTCCAAATTTTTGTCATCGTCATTATAACAGAATTTTTGTTTTAATAGTGACATTATTTTGTAAAAGCAAATGCTGACAACTAAGAAAAACATATTTTATACATTATTCTTAAATATTTTTTTTATTCATCACATCACTAAGATTGGTAAATTCATTAAAAGAATAACGTGGCACAAATTATAATCATATACACTGCGACCGACATACATTATTACTATTTTATTATTAAGGTGAATTAATGATTTTTTATTTATAAACGTTACAATAATCATTAACGTTATTTTCTCGAGCATCTTCTAGTAGGATTTTGCTACTTTTTATGATTTTTACAGCCTTTTTAAAATACAGTTGATTTAGATGGCGCACATATTGTTACCTGTCTAGCAACTTTTCCTGGAAAAAAAATTGTCGAAATGCGTAATTCTATACTTTCTAGAATTTAAGCTTTCTTAAAATCATTAACAATTTTTCAACTCTTTACTATGTTTTTCTTAGTTCATTATTATACAGTTTTAAAGGATCATTAAAATGCCGAGGTCCAGAACCGTAATTATTAGTTTTCCTTTAGACAAGCAATGTATCAGAAAATATGAATTTGAGATTGGTATTCTTGAAAAACATAATATAATTGTAGATAACACCATTTTTACATCTATTTCTAGAAATAAGTAAATAAAATACTTTCTCTACATCAATAATTAATTTAATATATTTATTGCTGTTTCGTTGGTTTTGCTACCCTTTTTATATTTAAAAAATATTCATAACATACTAATAAAAATATTTTTTTTAAATCCTAATTTCATCAAAAATGTACGTGCAATTGTATAATCATAAATATTTAATAAACATGGACTAAATTTGGAATTCAACACTTTGATATTTATTGTTTTTCTAGGAACATTTTTTGCCAGTTCATTTTTTAGTAATTATTCGTTTTTATTTTCATCAACTATGTATACATATAGTTGGTGATTATTGCAAATTACACTTCTTAATTACTTCTTTATTTCAAGATTATTTGTATCTACACGTATAAAATTCTTTAAAAAATATCTCACAGCCTTATAGCACCATAAGAGTAAATTGGTGGCATTTACTACAAAAAGAAATCTAATTAGATTACTTTTTGTTGCTCGTGTTAGCCGACAATTTTTTTTTCTAATTATTCTTAACAAATTATATACAAATATGTACATGATCAAATAGCGGTTAATTTTATAATTTCCCTTAACCTAGAAATACAACTATTTTTTTAGCTCTGGGTTGGATATAGGCTTTAAGGTTTCACACGTTGAATATCGTCACTATAGACATTATAATTTAATTAGTTCATTAGATCCCGTTCACCTTAAAAATAGTTCAGGGAATTAGTTCTTTAGTTCCTATTTACAACGAGATCTAGGGAGCTGAACTAAAGCGCAATAACGAGGAACAATAAGACGAAATAAAATTTATAGTTTCTTAAAAACAAAGTAGCGCAATAATGAAGTTACGAAAATCCTAGGAAATAAATATTTTAAAAATAGTCGCCCAGTCCTAATTTAAAAAAAAACGTAATTTTTCGCACTTAATATCGCAATGCTAGATAGATAGCGTAGTTGTATACGCCCCATTGACGTTCTTATCGTATAAATGCACTTTATTTTATGTCTGGAAAAACAGAAATAAACATCGCTTTTACGTTTCATAGTTGCCGCTTTACATATCCTACGCAGCTGACTTCATCGTTCCAGTGAATAGTTCTTGTGAACTAGTTCATTCGCGAACTACACGCCTTTACGCCATTCGATTTTCTTTTTTTTTTCGTAACAAGTTATTGAGAAAATGGGCTAATTTCGTCAACATCAGCTATCATTGTTATTATGTATTTTCAAAAAATTGATCTACACTATGAAAAATGTCTGCATCCACCGTGGTGGTTCATGAACAGTTCCGATAAACGCACATACATCTGCGCGTACCTAGGACTACACATCTATACGAAAAAATCGTAGATACTTTTGCTGCGCACTAACGCTGCGCAGCGCTGTATACACGTGATCTGCCCTTAACTTCTTAACCACAATGAATACTATGACTTTCTTATAGGTTGCATATTTAAGTCTCGACTTTTTTGAACATGGCCCTTGTTGATATGTATATCCCAAACCTTTTAAAAAGAGAATAATATTTTTAAAGGATATAATAATTTTTTAAATTACAATTACGAGATAAGGCACCACTTTCTTTAACCAAACAACAAATAATGGTTCGAAATAATTGTGTTTTTCACGGAAGGTGGTAGAGGAACTCGGCCGAGGTGGTACCATCCCACATCCCCCTAAAGAGCTAATGAAATCCCTATGGATGTTGCCAGCTTTGGATGTGTGAGTCGGACTTCCCCAGTACACTCCCGGTAGATGGTACTTAGGATTCAGTCTTCCTGGGCTATCAGAAGATAAAAAAAAAGAAAGAAAAAAACAGCGTAGCTACAATTTGAGAACCCCTCTCAGGATTTGATCTGTGCTGCCCTGTTTCTGATATTGCGCGTCCCTTAGGATCTCTCACACCTTTTGTCAGCGGGCAACGTTCAGTTAGCCTATTTTACAAGAAGGGAATAAAGAAAATTTAAGTAAAAAAAGGAAAAACAATAAGCATTCTTTTCTTGAAAAATGTAACGTCAAAGTCGATTTTTCTTACTAAACGTGATTTATATTCTATTTAAACTTTCAGCAGTCATGTGTAGATTGTAGAAATAAAATTAAGGGAAACTATAAAAAATACATTATTAAAATATATTCATTTCTAAAAAAATTACATAACCAATAACGTATAAATTAAATAAAGTTTAATTTGAGCAATAAAAGGTACCTGTACATATTACTCAAATATTGTAGAGCTGAACTTTGGAGATTCAACAAAATAAATTACAAGAAAATAAAGTTACTTGTTCTCTGCGTAAAATTTATTCCTTAGCCTTAGAGTTAACACATAAAGGGCAATATAATAATACTTTTATCATATAAAAATAAATGTTTAAAATGCAAAACAATAATTAATAAAAATAATTTTTAAAATTTATAAAAGTAGTGGCAATTGTATTAACTAAATTCACAGGTACTAACCATAAACATAGATCACTTGATCCATTTTAGGTTTCATATAGCAATAATTTTGGAACTCAAAGCTTCTCAACAAAGAACCACCTGTGTTTTATGCATTTTACCACAAGCAGATCAAAGTAAATTAGACTTAATTGATATTACATATAAATATTGAATGCGTATAGCAAATAGGGAACTTGCGTGAAAATTTAATTATAAAAGTAACGTGCATAGCTACTATTTGTGTATCTCCCGCAGGGTCTGACTTGATAGGCCCTCTGTCAAAGCGGTACACCCACAAAGTATTAAAATAGTCGACCAAAAATGGTATGATTCCCGACATTCCGCGCTCCGGGTTCCTCGGATGATAGGTACGCCACTGCCCAGTGCCGTCTCCAGGGGGGTGGGGGGTCATACCGCAACATATAACACTCCGTAATTAAAATTCTCCAGTAAAATCAATTTTTTAATTATAACAACCGATCAATGGATCGTGGCGGTTACGTCATTAATTACAACATTCAAGCCATTTTTTGGTGCTAATAGGGTATAAAAAGGTTTACATTTTTTTATTTTCTTGTTAAACGGTGGCATTATATATGTCACGTGTTGAAAACATTTCGGACTTGTGTTTGAAACACATTATCCATCCTTCTCGTGCAATGATCTTTGTTTTAACCGTGTGTCAAAGGTCAAATGTAGATTATCTTGTTATGGCGGAGGTCTTCTAATCAGGGTCCCGGCGTGTGAAATTTGTGAATTATTAGAGATCCTTCCAAGTTTATTTAAAACTGAGGTATTCTGAAACGATTTAATAATATCCGCGGAATAGAAACAGCAACCCAATTGAAAAGCGGTAAGTTTAATTTTAAATCATTTGTGACTTCTTAATCTCTTCAATCAAATAGAATCTTTCCCTACTCAGAAAACTTTTTAAACTGGTCAAGTAGCAGATCGCTGAACGAGAAATGTCAAAGTCCTCACGACCGTGCAGGATGTTGTCAACGGTTTAAAATATGTATTTTCTTGAAACTAATATTTGTTTTCTGTTAATTTCGTGACATTTAGCGATTAAAAAAAAAAGGATAATATCGAGGCGTTAATTGCGAGAAAAACATTTAAATTCACAGGCGAGAGACATCGTTGTTGTTGTACAGGACGTAAGTAGGTAACGGAAATTTGCTTTGACCATTAACTTTTCCCAATAATATAAGACACTGTCGGTCTGTCGGTGGTCTACTGCTGTTAAAATTTTCCACAATTTTAAATTTACTTGACTTTCTAGCTCAGGCATTTCTCTGTAGAAAAAGTTTGCGTCCATCGAGTGCTTCAAAATGTCCCACTAAACGCGTTTTCTATTCGAATTAGCATATAACATTTTTTATAATATATTTCTTGAAAAATCAAAGCGTTGTGATAGGTTGCAAGTCAAAAATACACCTAAGGTTTTGCGTTTCCCAAAGTTTTCCTTAATTTTACTTACTAGAATAAATTTTCAAAAATTCTGATTTAGTACCGTAAATTTTCAAAATAATTACTAATTTGGCATAACATGCTTTGATAATTTTTAAGAAAAAAAAACAAAAATTGTTACGCCACTGGCACTAACAAACGAAGAATAAGGAATGTGATTTGAAATAATTCGTAAAAATTTAAATTGTAACGTAACGGCCAAGACCCATTGATCGAAGTTCACAAAATGTAATGTAATAGTACCATACCATAATTATTGTGCCATAATGTTGATATCCCACAAGGACCCCTCCGTTTAGAGGTTATAGCGCGATCTGGGCGATAACTGATATCACCAGCATGATTGAAACTTTAGGAAATTCATAATAAAAATTTATACTTTTCGGGGCATTTAAGGCGTCAATTTTTATGCAATGAAAAAGTGTGCAAGTTCCCCATAGAATAGGTCAAGTGCTAAAGGTCACTGAATCTACATCACAACGAAGTTGAAATGTAGAAATGTGTATAATTAATTGTATTAAGTCTCAATATGATTCACAGGTATATAAATTTATTTTAAACTGCAGGCTGCAATGTTATGGTGGCTACACACTTATTGTCATGTTTTGCCGAACATTAGCGATTTATATCATATATCAGTCAGTTTATTGCACACTACAAGTGACAATTATTAATTACATTCACAATTTTTTTACCTCATATTGCACAATTAGCAATTTAAAAGAAATAAGCGACAAGGAATTTTTAAAAACAAAGTATATTGCACATGATAGCTGCCCACACTTTTGTTAAAAGTAAATCTTACGGCATCTTCCATGCCTTCCGAAATTTGTGTTATTACTGTAATTCAAATGAATAGCATAACTTCATTTCTTAACTAAAAATGTGTCGAATGAGGTACAGTAGGGATGCACCAAGACCAAGTAAAAGTATAACACAGGACGCTAAAAATGTAAAATATATAGTTAAACTGGTTTCTCTAAGGCAAACTAGCATAACAAATGAAGGTATTTTAAAAAAATCTATTTGCAAAATTTTAGCTTTTGAATACTGATGAAAACATATTTTTTGCCTAAATCAGAAAAACGCGGCAATATTTGTCACCGAACGGTGCTCATGGCATTGCCTACAAACAGTCAAATTAAAGGTTGATTTAAACATTTTTGATAAAAAAAAATGGTGTCAGTGCCAAGACTGTAGAGCACCGACTAACATTCGTGATTTCCATTGTGCCCGTTCTATCACGATCAATAAACACTGAGTTGTAGGTATACTACAAGATCTTATTTATAACTAGTCCGCATAGTTTTTTTACCATAATTTCTTAGCGTAAAAAAACCTGCAAACTGTAATAGGTCGAGGGAAATATGATATGTAGCTACTTACTTACATTACTAGACGTTTACAAGGCAAAATATTCTACTGCTGGAATTGTATTTATAATTTACATACATCAATAATTTCTAACCAACAGATCTAGAAATTAAAAAATCTATAGGTGCTAGTAATGTGATTGCTAATGGCATATTATTTAAGCAAACAAAATTTTATTTCCAGCAATGTGTAAAAAAGTCGTTTTTCTCAGTTACCTAGTCAGAAAATTACTTTAACCAAACTCGGTGCATTCCTATAACTACCTATACAATGTGTAACAAAAATATGGAAACCTCGAAATATCTTGCAAACCGTTCATCCGATTTTTATGAAATTTTGTACACTTCGGTACGAAATTACGCCCGATCCAATGGCGAGTGCCGCAGTGTTGTCGAGTTTACCGTTTTCGTGAAATCGATAGGAACTTGTTTTTTAATGTATGTATACTCTATTCGAATTTCGAATTCAGCTTAAAATTCTGAATAGGTACTTCTTATTGGGAACATTTTTTCCTAAAGTTAACAGTTTTTGAGAAAATGGTGGTGAAAAATGGTTATTTTAATGTATTTTACCTTAAAATACCTACCTGTACACGAAAGTTTACCTGAAATGTCTGACATTGTCAGTTTCGTTTATTTACAAAAATGGGTCATTTAACAGGAACCCAAAGAATTGAAATTTTAATAATACTTACTGGGTTATGGGGACAGAATGCGAACGCAACAAGAAGTTTGTAATATGTTAATGACTAAAGTTTTGCAAATGGGGGTAATTCCAGAGACGGCTCTAACCTAGTTGGAAATAAAATTAGGATTCGATGTGAAAATAAAATACAAATATTTATTTACCCACATTGTGTTATTTGAAAGTGCGAAATACGAAAATACTATACAGGGTGTCTGAAAAGTTGTAGCATTTTTATTTTACGCATATTTTCCCATAAGGAAAAATGCTATTACGGTTATTATTTTTGTAAACCTTTTCATTTAAGTCCTTAATAACTTTCTTATTCTGTCTTTATAACAAATTAAATACCTTTCTACTTTCTAAAGAATTGCACCATGGTATAACATGATCTTTGGCTTCATTGTCAGAAGGTAGTTCAGAGAGTTAGCTATTCCGTGATTCCGTCAATTCGCCGTTCTGCTGACTACGCAATATTTTTAGATGAACGAATTACTATTCTGATTCTGAGAGGATTTTTGACAAGTAAGGTTAGTCAAGCCATATGGAAGTCTGGTATTTGTTTATAAAAAATATAAGGTTTTTTTACCCAGCCTATAAATATGGGAAAGACAAAGAAAATGCGTCTTTCGTCGTTTCGAATCTGCAAGGAAGCAGAGAGACAAGACCCATTTCTGGGAGGCTTTCTTTTGAAAGTTTGTGGCTTTATTGAAATTATTGTATGATTTTGTTTGTTTCCCAAATGGTCTTTTATGGAAAAAGAAACGTTGCTGTACGCCTTTCAGGATTGTTTTTTGATTTTCTGTAAGTAGTGAAACTCCATTTTGTAAAACCTTATGCTAAGAATGTTTCATTTCTTTTAGTCTGAAATTATTAATTATTATGGTTGTAAAAGTATTTTTATTGGCTATTAATGGCACTTTAGAAGTCCAGTATGGATTTGTAATTTTTATGGTTCCCTCATAACTAGAGGTAAGTTTTCTTTATCCAAGCCCTCCGTACCATAGCTTTTGTCGTGTGACATTATAGGGTGTAAATTCATTTTAGGGTTCACCGTCGGGGTAAATCACCTTCGGGATAGATCACCGTCGGGATAGACCTCCCTAGGGATAGATCACCACCTGTAGTATTAACTCCCCTTAAAACGCCGTTAAGATTCACCCTCGGGATAAACCCCTTTTAGACCATTTTAAGAAGAGGCAGTATGGTGGGGCTTTGATGCCGAGATCGAGAAAAAACAACAATTAAGGCCAGTTTGTTCCAATTTTATTTATAATTAGTTAAACATTTAATCTCACAATTTTATATGGTAATTTAAACAAAATTTCTTTCATTAATTAAGTATGTAATGACCAATTGGTTGCGGTCATAATTTACTATTTTAGCTAAAATAATGTGCGCCCTATTCGAATTCATGAATCTCGACTAGCGGTTAGTATTTATTACAATTTACCTAAGTTTCTATCAAATAGTACAGACCAATTTACCATGAATCATTTTTGGAAATCATAAACTGTAAATATGTAAAAAACACAAAAGTAAGTAATGTACAAAATTTGTAAAAAGATGTTATTATTAATGAAATAAAAGTTTATTTGTGTGGGACCCAGATCTTTTTGTTTGCGATATTCAGGTGCGTTAGAGGTGATATTTTCGAAAGGGTTTCTGTTTTTACCCCGAATCAACAACAACAAAAAAAGCAGTGGCGCTCATAATTAAAACATCATATTTTAACACCTAACAAAAAAGTAGCCATGGCCGTACCAACGGATCTCAATCTCAAATCTCACCGAATGCTAGCTAGGGCTTATAATATTACCCAGGTAATATTGTACTAAAGTCTTAGCATGGGCAAATATCTTTACTATTAATAAAGATAGAGACACCAAATTTTAGTTTTATCTTATTGGTTAATACATCTACTTGTTTATGTAATTTGACTTGTACAATCCCCTTGGGGGGTTACGCTAGGGAGTTGCGGTCAAAAATTTTAAATGCTATGCCGTGTGGTAGGTACCTCATTTTATAGGTCTTTTCTCAGATGTTACTTCTTGGCCTTCTTCTTTTCTTCTTCTCTTCCAAAACGGACTTTATTACTGCCAAGAAGTTCATGGTGGCCATTCTAAACAACTTTGAACGTAATAAGTAAGGCAGTCACTGTTGGTCTGTTACCAGAGGCGTCGATGCCGAAAATAAGTACATACACTGAAAAAAAGCTTTACTAGAGTCAAGAGTACTAGTCTTCAGTGAAGGATAGCTTAGTCTTGTATATCCGCAAGAGCAAGAATAGTCCTTCCAAAAGGTATGTTATTCTTAAAACAATACGCACATCTATACTATACTTCTTCCAATACTAAATACGAGTAAACTAAGTATTGTAATGTTTGAAACAAGAACTTTCTTAGCTTGAGAGAAAAGCAAATAAACTTGAAATCAGTATATCAATTCTTAAACGAACTGCAATACGGTCGTAATGTAAATGTAGGTAACCTCAACCCAAGTATAGTAATCCTTAGATCAACTTTTTCTTAACTTAACTCTGGTGTTGAAGTGAATACACACACGGAGAAGTAGAACTATTTATCAGTGACGTATATTGAGTGTGGTCAAGGTGTCAGAAAGGCACTGATGGGGAGTGTGTATTAGGGGAATTGTGTAAGGTGGTGTAAGAAGGTCATATATAGTGTCAATGCCTCCTTCCCCTATAATTGCATAAGGGTGAGTGAGTGTCCAAAAGGCATATTTGCGCTTTCGCCAAAGGGACACTAAAAATACTAGTGGATTAGGATAGAGGGGAGTATTTTAAAAGGGATGGCGAAAGAAAAAAGCGCCTTCGCCAAAGGATCGCTAAGATATCAGTGGATTAGAAGGGTGAGTGTCCAACGGCAAATTTGCGCTTTCGCCAAAGGGGCACTAAAAATACTACTGGATTAGGGTAGAGGGGAGTATTTTAAAAGGGATGGAGAAAGAAAAACGCGCTTTCGCCAAAGGATCGCTAAGATATCAGTGGATTAGAAGGGTGAGTGTCCAAAAGGCATATTTGCGCTTTCGTCAAAGGGGCACTAAAAATACTAGTGGATTAGGGTAGAGGGGAGTATTTTAAAAGGGTTGGCGAAAGAAAAAAACGCTTTCGCCAAAGGATCGCTAAGATATCAGTGGACTACGTATTTCCACGAAGACTAAGTTCTTTTGCTAGAAAAGTGTATCTCTTTGTTCAAGAGTAAGCAATATGTATGTCAATACATATGTCAACTCTTTGCCATAACTTTAGTTATTCTTGAGACAATGTAAATTACCAATTAAAATAACTGTACTCCTATTCTTCATCTTAAACTAACCCTTCTTCTTGACTCAGGCCAGTAGCCAGGGGGGCGCCAGGGAGGGCTGAGCCCCCCCCCCCCCTAGAGCTGGTCTGAGCCCCCCTAGAAAAGTTACCTATATTTCTAAACGAAAATGTTTATATCGACGTTGGAACGTGCAACACCGCTTTAAAATTTAAGTTAGAATTATTTGTTTTGCGGCATATGTTAACCCGAAAAGCTCATCGATCGAGCGGTGTTATAAACGCGGCACACGGCCTTTGTGTCGAACTATAAAAGAGCGACAATCGGGCCGCCAAGCGCGGCAAACACCTTGCCTATTTCTTATTTATTTATTTGTTGGTAGAGTAAAGAGTAAATTTTAGTTTGTTCAAAATGTTTCTTACATTCTTAAATATTATAACCGTTTTCTGTTGTAGCTTTTTCGTTTGCTCTTCAAAAGCGCCTATTTTTTAAAATAAAAGGCACGTTACCCTTTCTAGATACGTGTTCCTAAGTAGAGATTTTTTATTTAAAATTTTTTTAATGATAAAGTACATTTTGAGGTCACTTAAAATGTTTTCTTATATATATATATATATATATATATATATATATATATATATATATATATATATATATATATATATATATATATATATATATATATATATATATATATCCGTTTTGCAGAAATGTTTTTTTAAACGATAATTTCCCTGAAAACGAAAAACACAACTCTCTATGTATTTTTAACGTTTCTACACTATGTTGTAGAAACAATATTAAAAAAATAAAGTCGAAATAAACTGGGGAAAAAGTTATAAAGTTACATGCGTAGTGGTACCTTGCCTTTTGGGAATATGTTCTTACAAGTGAATGGGTTCAAATGTAGACACCAATGTCCATCTCCTGAAATTCCGTGCGCATGTCCAGCACGCTCGGTTTGCGCGTGGTACGCATTTTGGTCCACTGCGCAGATGGCAAATAACGAAAAATAAAGTCGAAATAAACTTGGGAAAAAGTTATAAAGTCAAATCCGTAGTGGTACCTTGCCTTTTGGGAATATATTCTTAAAAGTGAAAGAGTTCAAAGGTAGAAACCAATGTCCCTCTCCTGCAATTCCGTGCGCATGTCCAGCACGCTCGGTTTGCACGTGGTACGCATTTTGGTCTACTGCGCAGATGGCAAAAAACGAAAAATAAAGTCGAAAAAAACTTGGGAAAAAAGTTATAAAGTTAACTACGTAGTGGTAATTTGACTATTGAGGATATATTCTTAAAAGTGAATGGGTTCGAATGTAGACACCCAAGTACATCTCCTGAAAGTGCGTACGCATGTCTAGCACGCTCGGTTTGCGCGTGGTACGCATTTTGGTCTACTGCGCAGGTGTCAAAAAACCAAAAATATAAAAACGACAAATGAAGAAGTAAAGTTGGAAAAAGGTAGAAAAAAAGTGCCCCACAAAACAAAAAATAGCAGCGCAGACTGGTACTGTATGGCACAAGAGATCGACTAATGGTTGACTTGTGCCCCGCCCGATTATACGATTTACGATTTATAATTTTTATAGGCTTGCCATTTAAAAATGAATTAAAATACGGGAGTTGCGGTACAATGTTTCTTTTTTGAAGACTTTTAAAAGAAGAGGCCGCCCGGCATAGGTTTGCATTCAAAATTTTTGACGTCAACTCCCTAGCGTAACCCCCTAAGGGGGTTGAAAAAGTCAAATTACATAAAAAAGTAGATTTATTAACCAATAAGATACAACGAAAATTTGGTGTCTCTATCTTTATTAATAGTAAAGATATTTGCCCATGCTAAGACTTTTCAGACACCCTGTATGGTATTTTCTTATCGCGCACTTTCAAATAACACAATGTGGGTAAATAAATATTTGTATTTTATTTTCACATCGAATCCTAATTTTATTTCCAACTAGGTTAGAGCCGTCTCTGGAATTACCCCCATTTGCAAAACTTTATTAATGACAAATATCCTGACAGAAATCCATTAACTAAATTACCGTAAGGAATTTTAAAAAAATGTCGTCAAACTGGAAACGTAAAATACGCTCTGACCAACCTAACAGTGCAACAGTACTCAGTTTAGAGGAAAATTCCCATCTTTCTACCAGAACACTGGGAAAAGCTAACAACTTTTTACACATGTCCGTAGACCGCCTTCTGAAAACTGAAAAGTTTCATCCGTACAAAATAAGACTTGTGCAAGAGCTCCCAAAAGATGATTACGGCAGGCTCTTGGAATTTGGCGAAACCATGATGGAACGTTGCAACGCCAATCCAGATTTTATTCACCGAATAATTTTAGTTAATAGACATAATTGTCGATATTAGGCCAGGGAAAATTCTCACTGGATATGCGAAAATCTTACTCAGTTCCCCCAAAAGGTAAATGTTTGGGCTGGTATAATAGCTCGGAGAATTGGCCACTTCTTCACGCAATTAAATGGAGAAAGCTATTTGGATTTTCTAAGAAATGAAATAATCCCGGCTCTTGCACAACTCTATCCAAATAATCATAAGTAAATGTTGTTACTTTATTTTACCTGTTGTATTGATTATTTGAATACGATTTTTTAGGCAATAATCAAGCACCAAATGATGAAATATAGTTTCAGCAGGATGGTGCCCCACCGCACTATGCCCATAATGTTGGGCAATATCTCGATGGTGTTTTTTTTAGAAGATGGATTGGACGTAGGGTTACAATCGAGTGGCCAGCTCGGTTTCCGGACTTGACGCCTCTCGACTACTTCTTGTGGGGCCACCTCAAAAATGTTGTTTTCAAAAGTAAACCAAATGACCTCGATGTTTTAAAGTTAAGGATAGAAACAGAATGTAGAAGAATCGAGGAAACTGACATTCTTCTAAACGTTTTGAATGTTTCCTGCAGTATTTGGCTTACTGCCAAGAAGTAAATGGACATTTTAAACATTTGATTTAGTTTTCTTCATCAACTTTTAAATTATTTCCTCCGATATTGTTTATTCTTGTACTAAATATCTAAATAGTATAGCGTTTTTTACGTTTCCAGTTTGACGAATTTTTTTTAAAACTTTACTTAGGTACAGTAGATTTAGTTAATGGATTTCTGTCAGGATATTTGTCATTATGGATCATGATAGATAAGCTTTGTGTAAACAACTATTGACTTTCCTTGTTTGGCTAAATTTATTTAGCAACGTTGCCAAACTGAAAATATGTCGAAAACAAAAAAGAAGCAAGTGCCGGTCAAGTGCAAGAGTTGCGATAGAAATGTAACTAAATCACAGAATAGTTTACTGTGCACCGGGGAGCGCCGGGGCTGGTTCCATGAGGAATGTACCAAGTTGGGTACAGTATGAAGCCTATAAGAATAAGAAAGCAAAGAACACCTGGATTTGTGAAAGTTGTTCTTTGAGCGACTCGGATAGCGACTCAGAGTCCAGTGATAATGAGTCAGATGTGGCAGTTACGGAGACACCAATAAAGAATAAAACTAGTGAGAAAAAGAAATCTCAAGTAACCAAGGATAGTGACATTCAGTCAATTCTGAACAAAGCAAATCCTTCAAATAGGGAACTGTTACAAATTATAACTAAAAAGTTTGAACACTTGGAAGAATCGGTTAATTTCACCAGTGGCATTTTGGATGAGTTGCAAAAGACTCTAAAAAGCATTAAAAAGGAAAATTCTAAATTAAAGAAAGAACAACAGCTTCTGATAAATAGAGTAGGTGATCTGGAAAAGCAGCTTGCTTCTGTTAAAATACGAGTTGCTAAAGAGGAAGTTGAACACAAAAGTAATAATGTTATAGTAATTGGTCTGAATGGGGGAGATAGTGTTCAAAGTGACATTAAGAAGGTTTTTCATAAATTAGATCTGGATCTGCCAGAAGATGAATACAGTGTTCGCACCTTACCAAGTGAATCTATAAATAAGCCGGTCTTGATTCAGTTTAGGAGGGTTGAGCATAGCAGGAAGATAATTGAATTAAGGAAGGCTAAAGGAAAGTTGGATACAACTGAATGCAACATTCAAGGAGAAAGAAAGGCGATTTATGTAAATGAAGATTTGCCGAAACCCATTCGTGAATTGTTTAAAAAGGCTAGAGAACTTAGGACTCATGGTTTTCGGTTTGTTTGGTGTAAAAACGGCAATATATTTGCTAAAAAGGGAGAAGGAGAAAGGCTTATAAAAATTTATGATAGAGAGCAAATTGATAATTTAAAAAAAAAGTTAAATGTTGTTTATTGTGTATGTAATGAATGACGGCTAATGAGGGAAATATAAGATGGCTAATCTAACACATATAAAAATAGGCCACCTAAACGTTAGATCCTTGATACCTGTCTTGCACCAGGTAAGATTCTTATTGGAGCATGATAAATTTGATATTCTGGCGGTAACCGAGACGTGGCTTAACGGAAAAATTGATAGTAACATGGTGGATGTGCCAAATTATATTTTTTTCAGAGTCGATAGGAGCGATAGAAGAAGGGGTGGTGGTGTTGGTTTCTGCATCAGGTGCTGTTTGCAGGGGGGTCTTGTACCAGAATTTTCTGAGGCGACGGCTGCACTTGAACAACTGTGGCTCCAGGTAAAAATAGGAACTGTTACTTATGCGCTTGCTGCTCTTTACAGGCCACCAGGGCAAAATGCCCAGGAGGCTTTAAATGTCTTAGAAACTCTATTGCTGGCATGTTGCCAAGATCGGATGAAATGATATTGCTGGGGGATATGAATATAAATTTTTTGTCAACTCTTCCTGCAGCGAGTGCGTTTTCTGATTTATTAGATACATTGAATTTTACACAAATAGTTGTTAAGCCTACTCGTATGGTGGGTAGTTCATTTTCCTTGTTAGATATCATTGCAGTAAGTAATGTAAATGTAATCGCTGGGGACGCCCAGCATCGGGACATGCATGAGGTAACCGATCATCAGTTAGTTTTTTGTTATCTTAAAGCTATGGTGCCTAAGGTAGGACTGAAATACAAAACATTTAGAGATTTTAGCAGTTTTGATCAAGAAGCTTTTGAGCTTGATATGCATCGTGTTCCTTGGCAGCAAATATTTTTTATTGCTGACATTCAAGGAAAGGTCAATTTTTTAACAAATAATATTCTTAACTTATTTAATAGGCATGCACCATGCAAAACGGTACGAATAACCAAACCAAAGGCACCATGGTTTACTGAAGTCTTGTGTAGAATGAAAAAAGAGCGCAACAAGTTACTTAGCAAGTATACAAAATCGGGAAATGTAAATGACTGGGTAGAATATAAACAAATGAGGAACTTTGTTACTGCCTCAATGAGGAATGCTAAACGTGCATATTTGGACTATGTTCATAGAACTTGTAATGCTAGGGAAACTTGGAATGCCCTGAGAAGTTTAAACATTTATTCTCATAAATCCACTACCATCCCAGGTGCCTTGAGCGATCCAGAGAGAATTAATGACCATTTTTTAAATTCTGTTGAGGCTTTGGGTAGTGAGACTGATCCTGAGACACTTCAGTTCTATCAGCAAAATAGAGTGGCAGATGTTGACTTGTGCACATTGGGTGTTATACTTGAGAGTGATGTGGCAAAGGCTATTGCTTGTATTAAATCAAATGCAGCGGGCTCAGATGGAGTGCGCTTGCAGATGTTGAAAATTTGCTGCCCTTACATTATTCCTTATATCACCCATGTGTTTAATTCTTGTGTACATATGGGACAATTTCCCACTGCTTGGGAGACTGCCATGGTGGTTCCACTGCCCAAAGTGTCTAACCCGGAACAGCTGAACGATTTGCGCCCCGTGAGTCTGCTGCCGGTGTTGTCTAAGATCTTTGAAAGAATTATTTATTCGCGTTTAGTCTCTGTTATGATGGAAAATAAGCTTTTCCCAATATGTCAATCAGGTTTTCGTAGCGCGCATAGCACGACTACTGCATTATTAAAGATTTTGGTGATATTCTCCTTGCGGCAGATCGGGGGGAAGCAACAACACTTGTACTGCTTGACTACAGTAAGGCATTTGACACTATAGGGCACGAGATGCTTTGTTCTAAGCTACATTACTGTGGTTGTTCGGAGGGATTGGTTCGGCTGTTTCGCAGTTACCTTAGTGATCGATACCAGTATGTCACTTTGGACCAGAGTAGGTCCAGCCCAAGACTGGTGAGGAGGGGGGTTCCACAAGGGTCAATGTTGGGACCTTTGCTTTTTGTGTTGTACACTATGGATCTGCACATGCTTGCCGGTGATTGCTCGATCCATCAGTATGCTGATGATACCCAGATCTATGTCAGTTATGCCAAAGAGGGGGTTAGAGAAGCCTATCGAAATTTAAATATGTCACTTGATAAAATTTACAGTTACTCGACTAAACATGGTTTAAAATTAAATCCCAATAAATCTATTGCAATAAGTTTTGGGACTCCCCTTGTAGATGGTTTTCAGGCATACCAGACCAGGATATATATCCAAAAATTCCCCCCACTCTTCACCGCTACCAGACCAGGATATATATCCAAAAATCCCCCCACTCTTCACCCCACCAAATCCCCCCACTCTTCACACTACCAAAATCCCTCCACTCTTCACCCCACCAAAATCCCCCCACTCTTCACACTACCAAAATCCCCCCACTCTTCACACTACCAAAATCCCTCCACTCTTCACCCCCCCCCTCTCCTCTCCCTACCAAATCCTACTCAATATTTACAGTATTTAACACAATTCAGATCATGTCTGCAGCAGTCCCTATTGATTATTCATGGGACGCAGAACATTGCGAAAGCTATAATCCACAAGACTACATACAAAATAATTTAATTTTACGAAAACCTCCACCTAATCTATCTAAGAGTGCTAAAACAAAGTTTCGAACTCAACAGAGAAAGAAAGTTCAAGAATTGGAAGCAAAAAACTATGTCTTGCCCAACAGCAAATGTAATGTTTAGTCATGTAAGCGGAAAGAAAACCTTGCAGGATTTTACTACAGATGAACTAGAAATGTTACCTTTGGAATATCTAATTAATTATGCAGATCCTTTGGAACTCTTGGATGTATGGGGAAAATTACCAATGTCTTATAAATCAAGTTTTGATCTTCAAATTAAATTGCCATGTTTTATACATTACAATCGTCCTGACTGGAGCACACAATTCGATGGTCCTCCTGTATCCCAGAAATCATGTTTCATGTGCAATAGAAACATAAAGTAGACTAATGTAGATAAACTCACTGTTATTTTTGTTCAAAAATAAACCTGTATTTTAATATATGTTTTATAAATGTCAAACAAATAATTAGAAGTATTATTCATTAATCCATGGATTTACAGCATCCCACCACCACCAAATCCCCCACTCTAAATCGTTAAACATCATTACACAAAGCTTCACTCATTTCATCGTATTACAGCGCGTTACTTAAAAGGGTAAGTGCGGTTAAAACGCAAGTGTTGTACTAATTCGAACAATACACAGGTCAATACAGACCCCATATGTAGAGCGGTAGACCCGCCCAAAACAACAAATTTTTTATTTGTGGCTTCACTATTGGAGTTATATTCTTAAAAGTGGGTGGGTTGGAATGTACACACCAAAGTATATCTCCTAACACTCCGTGCGCATGTCTAGCACGCTCGGTGTGCGCGTGGTACCCATTTTGGTCTACTGCGCATATAAAAAAATGGCGGCTCAAAAAAAAAAAAAAAATGGCGGCTCAAAAAAAAAAACAAAAAAAACAAAAAAAAAATGGCGGCTCAAAAAAAAAAAAAATAAAAAAAATGGCGGCTCAAAAAAAAAAACTCCCCTCTCCTCTCTCCTCTCAGGAGCTTCCAAAGGAGCTACCAAATCCTACCACTCTTATATCAAATCCAGCTCCACAGGAGCTTCCAAATGAACTTTAAAAACTCCCCCCACTCCTCTCCCCTCTCCCCTTTCCTCTCTCCTCTCAGGAGCTTCCAAAGGAGCTACCAAATCCTACCACTCTTATATCAAATCCAGCTCCACAGGAGCTTCCAAATGAACTTTAAAAACTCCCCCCACTCCTCTCCCCACTCCTTTACATCTGCGCAATACGGATGCGCATGGGCATGCCCCGCCCACACGGATTCTCTTTATATTCTCTTTGCGCTTCCCATTCTGCAGTCGCACCTTGAGCTCGACAGATGTGCTTTCTCCTTGTTAGATATATATCCTCAGCGGTTAGTTAGCGTTGATATTATATTAATTGTTTAGTTTGCAAAAACAGTATTGTGCAAAGTGTTGTGAGACCAGTTAAAAATATCCCAAGAACTGTTGAATAAATATCAACCTTTTCTGCTTTTTTGTTCAGTTCTCAAGATGTATCAGTGCAGTGAATGCAACAAGAGTTTTATTCATCAATCGAACGTGTATAGACATAAAAAAGAATCGTGCGCCATGAGGCCATCTTGTTCTCGCAAAAAAAGAAAGGTTAATACCCAGGTATGTGATGTATCCATGAAAAAAGCTAAAATAGAAGACAGACCTCCAATACCTAAACTTACTTTATCACGATGTAAAGATTGTGATACTTGGTATGTGAAAAATAAACTTGCTACAATGAAATGAAGTCTACTTGTCAGGGGTACATATATAAATACGTAAAATTGAGAATAAGTTCTCTAAACCACCTGAAAATTCCTTATACAATAAGGATTTGAACAAATCATGGTAAAACAGCTATTGTCCGGGCTATATGCCCCTCCGAGCGCTGGATTACATACCAAAATTTGCCGTATTTTGACTAACACTGTTAGACAACAAAATACTTGGTTTGACTTGGTTAATCCAGCGCTCGGAGGGGCATATAGCCCGGAGAATAGCTGTTTTACCATGATTTGTTCAAATCCTTATTGTATAAGGAATTTTCAGGTGGTTTAGAGAACTTATTCTCAATTTTACGTATTTATATATGTACCCCTGACAAGTAGACTTCATTTCATTGTTGTAATATTTTACCTCACGGTAAATCTACTCCGACTGCTTGAAACTGCTAATGGATGGCGCTGCCTGTTTTATACTGCTTATGCAGTGTGACATGGCTAGCTTAAAGAGAGTATGCTGTTTCTGAAGGTGGGTATGTTCGTTTATCCTGTACTGATGAGAACTAAAGAGTTCGAAACCGGTATGCAGGTAACGACATCCTAACCAAAGAAAAAAAGCTTCCTCCTTCCTGGTAGTTTCTTGCAGTCAAACCAAGTATTTTGTTGTCTAACAGTGTTAGTCAAAATACGGCAAATTTTGGTATGTAATCCAGCGCTCGGAGGGGCATATAGCCCGGAGAATAGCTGTTTTACCATGATTTGTTCAAATCCTTATTGTATAAGGAATTTTCAGGTGGTTTAGAGAACTTATTCTCAATTTTACGTATTAATAAACTTGCTGCGCATTTACGGTCAAACCTACATAAAAGTGCACTTAAAAGTGACGATAATGTAAAAATTTTAACTTCCGCGTTTAAAAACAGGATTGTGTCTTACATGCTGCTTCCATCGAAAAAGTACGTGGACATTGAAGAGTTTTTTGATGAAGTACAACAAAAGTTTGTAAGTTTACTTTCCGAAGAGTTAGTTAATCATATAAGTGTTAAGATTAATGTAGAACTGTTTGGACAATATCTCTTACAAACAAAAGAGACAATCGAAACTAAATCGTTTAATACGAAAAATAAGGTCATAACTTCAACAACAGATTTATCTGATATTTACAAGAAATTTTTGTCTGAAATAAAAGAAAAGATGTCAATATTTGCGGAGAATGGTTCAGGTTGGGCGTTGGAAAAAATATTACATTTGGAGCTTAATATAAATAAATTTAATCCAATTTAGAGCTTCATAGCTTGGGGACACAAACATATAAGTATTTTGGAAGAGAAATCCAAGACTGATGATGATCAAGTTAATAATGTAATTGATATTCTAAAAGATTTAGTTCGTGACGAATATAAAACATAAGAACCCTGGAAAAATATTTTATTTTGAAAATGGCTCTGCTACCAGTAGGAGTTCTATTTCTGTCAGCATTCGTTAACAATACTTTGTTCATACAAGTTGATCATAATGTTCGAGAAGCATTTATTTGTCTGTCTGTTAATAATGTAAATAATGATAGTTGGCCTTCAACATGGAAAAGAATGAATATAAATAATGGTTTATTTACCCACAAAATAGATGATAATATTATAAATGATTCTACCATTGTACAGTATAAGTTAAGATTATATTATTTCAATAAAACTTCAATAGTGACACAGGAATGGAATCAGTTGTATAGAAAATCTTGTATAGCAGAATGTAATTCAAATGAGTGTGTAGTATTATTAAGTATATTGTTAGTAGTGTTTCTATGTTCAATAGGATATATATTATTCAAAGTATATTTGTATTATAAATAAAATTCAATAATAAAAAACATATCTACCATTGTACAGTATAAGTTAAGATTATATTATTTCAATAAAACTTCAATAGTGACACAGGAATGGAATCAGTTGTATAGAAAATCTTGTATAGAAGAATGTAATTCAAATGTGTGTCTAGTATTATTAAGTATATTGTTAGTAGTGTTTTTATGTTCAATAGGATATATATTATTCAAAGTATATTTGTATTATAAATAAAATTCAATAATAATAAAAACATATATATAATAATGGTTTTTATTCATAACAATACCTATAATTATATAACAATTTTACGTTTGCTAATGCACAATGCCATGGATTCACATTTTTGTGAAAATAACATTCTGGAATTTTCTTAAATTTACTTAATTTTGGTTCTTGGGCAATGGGAATAGCATATATGAAATCTTCATCCAAAAACTTTTTTAAGAAGTTGATTTTTTCATTCCCTTTCACGTAAATTTTGGGCGATTGGTAAACTTCTAACACATGCTTTAAAATATTATCAATTTCATTAAGTTCTATATTTCCAAATTCCCATTTTAGTCCATGATACTCTTCGCCCCATTTAACCATTTTGAGATCGAGAGCAGATAACATATTTTTTTGAAATGGTGATTTAAACAGATAATTTGAGCAACGAATACCATCATAAATCGCTAATTCTTTTGGAATGTATCCAAAGGAACTGTTATATCCTTGAATGTCGATAAAAAGTTCTGTCTTACACTCATTCATGGTTAGTCGCTAAATGATGTTTAAATCTATAAGATTAGTGTTTAAATCCCCACACCACTCTTACTACTCCCCACTACCGCGCTTATTATCCCCACTACCACGCTTGATTATTTAAGCACTCACCCACAGTTCTACAACCATTATTTCAATCAAGCATCTGAAAATGTATCAACCAACAAGCCAACAAGAGTTTAGTAAGAAGCGCAATGCAGCTCTCATCAATGAAACCATCTACTACATAAACAAATCCAAATCCAAATGGGTCAGCATTGGATTTTCCTTAGAGAGAAAATATATTCCTGTTGTTAAAATCTGTGGCTACAAATATAATCAAAATGTGATTTTTAATGAAGATCAATGGATTTCCTTCCTTAATAATCAAGGAATTATGTTAAGTTTCATTTATTCCAACAGCACCGGGTGGCAACCCATGAAGGGAAATGGTTATGAGATTCACTTTGTGTTTATTGGTGATGCAAGAATAATTAAGATTACACAAGATGGAGGTAATGAAGTATTCCTTGCTGGTGATACCATAAATGAATTAGTGAACTTGGCAAATTTAATCAAATATCGTGTTGATATCTTAAAAAACCAGGAATTTTCCAAATATTACAATATTTTAGTTAGTGGAATCTATGAAAAATGGCGATTTGTTAAAAAATGTATATGATGTTATTTCACCTATGGAAAATAGTTTAAATGTTTGCTGTGTTTTAGAATTATTAAACTTTTACTCAGATTGTGTTCTGGAGGATGTAGAAACATTCGTATGTAATGAATTTGTAAAAAGTTGTATTGAAAATAAAAATGTATAGGTATATTTTTCTTTTTATTCCGCCCACCTCCTAAATTAATTTTTAAAGCTCTGAACTTACTTTAAGTGTCACACATATGGAAAATAGTTTAAATGTTTGTAGTGTTTTAGAATTATTAAACGTTTATTCTGATTGCGTTGTGGAGGATGTAGAAACGTTCGCATGTAGTGAATTTGTAAAGACTTGTATTGAAAAATAAAATTTTAAAATATATTTTTCCTTTTTATTCCTCCCACCTCCTATTCCTCCCACCTCCTATCCTAAATTATTATTTAAAGCTCTGAACTTATTTTAAGTCTCACATACTCATACAAGATGTGGTTAGCATATACATCTCAACGAGTAGCATATAACCTAACAAGCGCTATAGAGAATCTATCACATGACTTTAGTATCTTAAAATTTGATGCTGCCCATGAAGCCGAGTATGGATTCGAAAGATTTTATACATATGATGAATGCATGGATATGGAAAGAAAGTATGAAAAAGCTGCAGAAGCCTGTAACATATATTTACATACTTTTGATATAAGAACTTTTCTGCAAACCATAAAGGAAATGGGATTTGAGGAGCATTTGGGTGAAGTAAAACAGTTTATTCCACAAGATATCATTGAAGAAATATTTGAAACCTAATTTATATCAAATAAAAAACTTTATTTCATTTATGTGTTTTATTCAATCATTAAATAATTATTATATAAATTGTATACATTAGTAAGTGCACATTTAGAATGATAAAAACAATGAGCTTCTCCTTCTTGTAACGATGGATTTTCATCAAGTTCCATGACTGGTTTTAATGAATATTTTCGAATGTATTCGGATTTCTCTCTCCTTTTTACTACCTCTCCTATGCCACCTCTCTCTTATGCTACCTCTCTCTTATGCCACCTCTCCCTACCACTCCTCTCTCTTATGCTACCTCTCTCTCTCGCTTTTACTAGCTCTCCCCTCTCTCTTATGATACATACCACCTCTCTCTCTCTTATGTTAATTTCTCGCTCTCTCCCTATGCTACTTCTTGCATACAAGCTGCCGTTTTACCATTTGTTTCAAACATTACATAGTTCTAACGTATAAAAAAGAATGTACAAGAAGGTATAAAATGTCTATTTTTTCTGAATTTGGTTTCAGATTTTTCCAATTTATCTTTATAATATTGTTTATTACCTATACCAAATTTAAATTAGATTTATCAGCCACATCGCCAGCTAAAAGCTTGGTTTTTCTCTTCCGAGCCAGAAAACGATTTCTTCCATGCCTAATTACACACTCTTTATGTTTCCCAACTAATACCTCCAAATGAGAGCCATTCGACTTATCATTAACTCAGTCCTCCCAAGAAAACTCTCTTATTTATTTTCTATCGATACTTGCACGGATTTTGCTTTGAAGACCTCACCGCTATAATTAACATCCTTAATTGTTTATAATAGAACAACAAAAGGCGTGTTACGTATGCAAGGACCTCCAGATTATGGATCAAAATTGTCTGCAGACGTTTTTCCCTGCCCCATCCCAATCTTCAATCCTTTAAATCCTGTGTCAATAGATCACATTTTCCTTCTCTCTTCAGACTCCCACGACACATTAGTACTTAGGCTTGAAGTTTTCGTGGACTGTCTCAGATAAAAAAGCCAAGTGTTTCAGCTTTATTTGTGAAAAGACAATATTTTGATGTGGAATAAATAATGCATTTTTGAGCTTTTTCTAAGACCGATATCTTTCAAAAATCTTGCTCTTGATGGTAGTTTTCGACTGAACAAACTCCTGCCAACGCATAACTGGTCAACTAGAACACCTTACTTTAAACCAATACTAAATCTAAACTTTCCTAGTGAATCTGAACGTTTATGTCGACAACACCAAAAAAGTATTAATCCAGTACACTTTGACGCTAAGAAATGAAACATCCTTTGAAGCTATTTTTAATAAATTTGATCTTAGATCGGTACACTTAATTGTAGCAGCTCGAAAAGGCGGATTAAAACTTTGTTCTTTAACTTGATGCATCCCAGAATAATATAATGACAACTTGTGTTACTATCTTTATTTAACCCATCAGTGTACATCTTACCTAGTAAAAACATTATTGCATTCACAACTAAAACTATTAATAAAACTCAATTCCAAGTTGCTCCAGTTCTCTTAAAATACTCATAATTTCAGGTGTATTAATGCCATCCGTATTATTCTCTTCCAAACATCGAAATTGGTCTATCAAGTCATTGACATCTGTGTACTCTAGGATAGGACTCTCCGTCTAACTTCCTGAAGCCCACCTCCCCATTTTTCTACTTCGTAGTTCCCATCGCTAGTGTCTTCGATTAATTTTCTCCTTTGGATTTCGTTTTGAAATTTTAAAAATTTTAAATATTTCGTATTTTTCTTTTTAGCCACTATATTATTCAATTCTTTATAAGTGCTTCGGGGAGGAAATATATTTTTAATAATATTTACATACTTCCAACCAGACGATGAACTAATGCGTTCACACCGTTTAAAGTTTCTTTTGTGGGCATTTGTTAGAACTAAAATGTTTCTATATTGTAAGAGGTCGTTATCGGTGTACTCTACAGGGTGTTCCTCAGTCAGGAGATTTAGGAGGCCATCTGTTAACTTAAACTCTTTCTCACTAATAATTAGAGTATTTCCTTTAAAAACAGCTGGCACATTTCCAAGAAACCAACTGGAGCACACCTCCCGAAAACCAAACACGTTTTTATTTGACATTTCCATCAACTTTAAAGTTATTTTGCTGATAGCCATCTTATCTCTTTGACATCTAACTTGATAATGAAGCTTTCTTAGTGATAGTAGGATATTTATTAACACGTAATGGCGTCGTAAAATAGACGTAACATAGACGTAACATAGACGTAACATAGACGTAACATAGACGTAACATAAACGTAAAATGGTATATGGCCTGTTTTTACCTGGTTTTCAGCTGGTTTTAGCTGTTTTAGCTGGTTTTTACCTGTTTTTAGGAAGAGTCTTTTCTATCAGTTAAAAAAATAGAATATTTCTTAAAACACAATTTATCCCTCGCCTTCGGCTCGGGATGATGCCACACGAGTGTGGCGTTCGATCATCCCTCGCCTCCGGCTCGGGATGATGCCACACGAGTGTAAATTGTGTTTTAAGAAATATTCTATTTTTTTAACTGATAGAAAAGACTCTTCCTAAAAACAGGTAAAAACCAGCTAAAACAGCTAAAACCAGCTGAAAACCAGGTAAAAACAGGCCATATACCATTTTACGTTTATGTTACGTCTATGTTACGTCTATGTTACGTCTATGTTACGTCTATTTTACGACGCCATTACGTGTTAATAAATATCCTACTATCACTAAGAAAGCTTCATTATCAAGTTAGATGTCAAAGAGATAAGATGGCTATCAGCAAAATAACTTTAAAGTTGATGGAAATGTCAAATAAAAACGTGTTTGGTTTTCGAGAGGTGTGCTCCAGTTGGTTTCTTGGAAATGTGCCAGCTGTTTTTAAAGGAAATACTCTAATTATTAGTGAGAAAGAGTTTAAGTTAACAGATGGCCTCCTAAATCTCCTGACTGAGGAACACCCTGTAGAGTACACCGATAACGACCTCTTACAATATAGAAACATTTTAGTTCTAACAAATGCCCACAAAAGAAACTTTAAACGGTGTGAACGCATTAGTTCATCGTCTGGTTGGAAGTATGTAAATATTATTAAAAATATATTTCCTCCCCGAAGCACTTATAAAGAATTGAATAATATAGTGGCTAAAAAGAAAAATACGAAATATTTAAAATTTTTAAAATTTCAAAACGAAATCCAAAGGAGAAAATTAATCGAAGACACTAGCGATGGGAACTACGAAGTAGAAAAATGGGGAGGTGGGCTTCAGGAAGTTAGACGGAGAGTCCTATCCTAGAGTACACAGATGTCAATGACTTGATAGACCAATTTCGATGTTTGGAAGAGAATAATACGGATGGCATTAATACACCTGAAATTATGAGTATTTTAAGAGAACTGGAGCAACTTGGAATTGAGTTTTATTAATAGTTTTAGTTGTGAATGCAATAATGTTTTTACTAGGTAAGATGTACACTGATGGGTTAAATAAAGATAGTAACACAAGTTGTCATTATATTATTCTGGGATGCATCAAGTTAAAGAACAAAGTTTTAATCCGCCTTTTCGAGCTGCTACAATTAAGTGTACCGATCTAAGATCAAATTTATTAAAAATAGCTTCAAAGGATGTTTCATTTCTTAGCGTCAAAGTGTACTGGATTAATACTTTTTTGGTGTTGTCGACATAAACGTTCAGATTCACTAGGAAAGTTTAGATTTAGTATTGGTTTAAAGTAAGGTGTTCTAGTTGACCAGTTATGCGTTGGCAGGAGTTTGTTCAGTCGAAAACTACCATCAAGAGCAAGATTTTTGAAAGATATCGGTCTTAGAAAAAGCTCAAAAATGCATTATTTATTCCACATCAAAATATTGTCTTTTCACAAATAAAGCTGAAACACTTGGCTTTTTTATCTGAGACAGTCCACGAAAACTTCAAGCCTAAGTACTAATGTGTCGTGGGAGTCTGAAGAGAGAAGGAAAATGTGATCTATTGACACAGGATTTAAAGGATTGAAGATTGGGATGGGGCAGGGAAAAACGTCTGCAGACAATTTTGATCCATAATCTGGAGGTCCTTGCATACGTAACACGCCTTTTGTTGTTCTATTATAAACAATTAAGGATGTTAATTATAGCGGTGAGGTCTTCAAAGCAAAATCCGTGCAAGTATCGATAGAAAATAAATAAGAGAGTTTTCTTGGGAGGACTGAGTTAATGATAAGTCGAATGGCTCTCATTTGGAGGTATTAGTTGGGAAACATAAAGAGTGTGTAATTAGGCATGGAAGAAATCGTTTTCTGGCTCGGAAGAGAAAAACCAAGCTTTTAGCTGGCGATGTGGCTGATAAATCTAATTTAAATTTGGTATAGGTAATAAACAATATTATAAAGATAAATTGGAAAAATCTGAAACCAAATTCAGAAAAAATAGACATTTTATACCTTCTTGTACATTCTTTTTTATACGTTAGAACTATGTAATGTTTGAAACAAATGGTAAAACGGCAGCTTGTATGCAAGAAGTAGCATAGGGAGAGAGCGAGAAATTAACATAAGAGAGAGAGAGGTGGTATGTATCATAAGAGAGGGGAGAGCTAGTAAAAGCGAGAGAGAGAGGTAGCATAAGAGAGAGGAGTGGTAGGGAGAGGTGGCATAAGAGAGAGGTAGCATAAGAGAGAGGTGGCATAGGAGAGGTAGTAAAAAGGAGAGAGAAATCCGAATACATTCGAAAATATTCATTAAAACCAGTCATGGAACTTGATGAAAATCCATCGTTACAAGAAGGAGAAGCTCATTGTTTTTATCATTCTAAATGTGCACTTACTAATGTATACAATTTATATAATAATTATTTAATGATTGAATAAAACACATAAATGAAATAAAGTTTTTTATTTGATATAAATTAGGTTTCAAATATTTCTTCAATGATATCTTGTGGAATAAACTGTTTTACTTCACCCAAATGCTCCTCAAATCCCATTTCCTTTATGGTTTGCAGAAAAGTTCTTATATCAAAAGTATGTAAATATATGTTACAGGCTTCTGCAGCTTTTTCATACTTTCTTTCCATATCCATGCATTCATCATATGTATAAAATCTTTCGAATCCATACTCGGCTTCATGGGCAGCATCAAATTTTAAGATACTAAAGTCATGTGATAGATTCTCTATAGCGCTTGTTAGGTTATATGCTACTCGTTGAGATGTATATGCTAACCACATCTTGTATGAGTATGTGAGACTTAAAATAAGTTCAGAGCTTTAAATAATAATTTAGGATAGGAGGTGGGAGGAATAGGAGGTGGGAGGAATAAAAAGGAAAAATATATTTTAAAATTTTATTTTTCAATACAAGTCTTTACAAATTCACTACATGCGAACGTTTCTACATCCTCCACAACGCAATCAGAATAAACGTTTAATAATTCTAAAACACTACAAACATTTAAACTATTTTCCATATGTGTGACACTTAAAGTAAGTTCAGAGCTTTAAAAATTAATTTAGGAGGTGGGCGGAATAAAAAGAAAAATATACCTATACATTTTTATTTTCAATACAACTTTTTACAAATTCATTACATACGAATGTTTCTACATCCTCCAGAACACAATCTGAGTAAAAGTTTAATAATTCTAAAACACAGCAAACATTTAAACTATTTTCCATAGGTGAAATAACATCATATACATTTTTTAACAAATCGCCATTTTTCATAGAGATTCCACTAACTAAAATATTGTAATATTTGGAAAATTCCTGGTTTTTTAAGATATCAACACGATATTTGATTAAATTTGTCAAGTTCACTAATTCATTTATGGTATCACCAGCAAGGAATACTTCATTACCTCCATCTTGTGTAATCTTAATTATTCTTGCATCACCAATAAACACAAAGTGAATCTCATAACCATTTCCCTTCATGGGTTGCCACCCGGTGCTGTTGGAATAAATGAAACTTAACATAATTCCTTGTTTATTAAGGAAGGAAATCCATTGATCTTCATTAAAAATCACATTTTGATTATATTTGTAGCCACAGATTTTAACAACAGGAATATATTTTCTCTCTAAGGAAAATCCAATGCTGACCCATTTGGATTTGGATTTGTTTATGTAGTAGATGGTTTCATTGATGAGAGCTGCATTGCGCTTCTTACTAAACTCTTGTTGGCTTGTTGGTTGATACATTTTCAGATGCTTGATTGAAATAATGGTTGTAGAACTGTGGGTGAGTGCTTAAATAATCAAGCGTGGTAGTGGGGATAATAAGCGCGGTAGTGGGGAGTAGTAAGAGTGGTGTGGGGATTTAAACACTAATCTTATAGATTTAAACATCATTTAGCGACTAACCATGAATGAGTGTAAGACAGAACTTTTTATCGACATTCAAGGATATAACAGTTCCTTTGGATACATTCCAAAAGAATTAGCGATTTATGATGGTATTCGTTGCTCAAATTATCTGTTTAAATCACCATTTCAAAAAAATATGTTATCTGCTCTCGATCTCAAAATGGTTAAATGGGGCGAAGAGTATCATGGACTAAAATGGGAATTTGGAAATATAGAACTTAATGAAATTGATAATATTTTAAAGCATGTGTTAGAAGTTTACCAATCGCCCAAAATTTACGTGAAAGGGAATGAAAAAATCAACTTCTTAAAAAAGTTTTTGGATGAAGATTTCATATACGCTATTCCCATTGCCCAAGAACCAAAATTAAGTAAATTTAAGAAAATTCCAGAATGTTATTTTCACAAAAATGTGAATCCATGGCATTGTGCATTAGCAAACGTAAAATTGTTATATAATTATAGGTATTGTTATGAATAAAAACCATTATTATATATATGTTTTTATTATTATTGAATTTTATTTATAATACAAATATACTTTGAATAATATATATCCTATTGAACATAAAAACACTACTAACAATATACTTAATAATACTGGACACACATTTGAATTACATTCTTCTATACAAGATTTTCTATACAACTGATTCCATTCCTGTGTCACTATTGAAGTTTTATTGAAATAATATAATCTTAACTTATACTGTACAATGGTAGATATGTTTTTTATTATTGAATTTTATTTATAATACAAATATACTTTGAATAATATATATCCTATTGAACATAGAAACACTACTAACAATATACTTAATAATACTACACACTCATTTGAATTACATTCTGCTATACAAGATTTTCTATACAACTGATTCCATTCCTGTGTCACTATTGAAGTTTTATTGAAATAATATAATCTTAACTTATACTGTACAATGGTAGAATCATTTATAATATTATCATCTATTTTGTGGGTAAATAAACCATTATTTATATTCATTCTTTTCCATGTTGAAGGCCAACTATCATTATTTACATTATTAACAGACAGACAAATAAATGCTTCTCGAACATTATGATCAACTTGTATGAACAAAGTATTGTTAACGAATGCTGACAGAAATAGAACTCCTACTGGTAGCAGAGCCATTTTCAAAATAAAATATTTTTCCAGGGTTCTTATGTTTTATATTCGTCACGAACTAAATCTTTTAGAATATCAATTACATTATTAACTTGATCATCATCAGTCTTGGATTTCTCTTCCAAAATACTTATATGTTTGTGTCCCCAAGCTATGAAGCTCTAAATTGGATTAAATTTATTTATATTAAGCTCCAAATGTAATATTTTTTCCAACGCCCAACCTGAACCATTCTCCGCAAATATTGACATCTTTTCTTTTATTTCAGACAAAAATTTCTTGTAAATATCAGATAAATCTGTTGTTGAAGTTATGACCTTATTTTTCGTATTAAACGATTTAGTTTCGATTGTCTCTTTTGTTTGTAAGAGATATTGTCCAAACAGTTCTACATTAATCTTAACACTTATATGATTAACTAACTCTTCGGAAAGTAAACTTACAAACTTTTGTTGTACTTCATCAAAAAACTCTTCAATGTCCACGTACTTTTTCGATGGAAGCAGCATGTAAGACACAATCCTGTTTTTAAACGCGGAAGTTAAAATTTTTACATTATCGTCACTTTTAAGTGCACTTTTATGTAGGTTTGACCGTAAATGCGCAGCAAGTTTATTTTTCACATACCAAGTATCACAATCTTTACATCGTGATAAAGTAAGTTTAGGTATTGGAGGTCTGTCTTCTATTTTAGCTTTTTTCATGGATACATCACATACCTGGGTATTAGCCTTTCTTTTTTTGCGAGAACAAGATGGCCTCATGGCGCACGATTATTTTTTATGTCTATACACGTTCGATTGATGAATAAAACTCTTGTTGCATTCACTGCACTGATACATCTTGAGAACTGAACAAAAAAGCAGAAAAGGTTGATATTTATTCAACAGTTCTTGGGATATTTTTAACTGGTCTCACAACACTTTGCACAATACTGTTTTTGCAAACTAAACAATTAATATAATATCAACGCTAACTAACCGCTGAGGATATATATCTAACAAGGAGAAAGCACATCTGTCGAGCTCAAGGTGCGACTGCAGAATGGGAAGCGCAAAGAGAATATAAAGAGAATCCGTGTGGGCGGGGCATGCCCATGCGCATCCGTATTGCGCAGATGTAAAGGAGTGGGGAGAGGAGTGGGGGGAGTTTTTAAAGTTCATTTGGAAGCTCCTGTGGAGCTGGATTTGATATAAGAGTGGTAGGATTTGGTAGCTCCTTTGGAAGCTCCTGAGAGGAGAGAGGAAAGGGGAGAGGAGTGGGGGGAGTTTTTAAAGTTCATTTGGAAGCTCCTGTGGAGCTGGATTTGATATAAGAGTGGTAGGATTTGGTAGCTCCTTTGGAAGCTCCTGAGAGGAGAGAGGAGAGGGGAGTTTTTTTTTTTGAGCCGCCTTTTTTTTTTTTTTTTTTTTGAGCCGCCATTTTTTTTTAGTTTTTTTTGTTTTTTTTTTGAGCCGCCATTTTTTTTTTTTTTTTTTTTTGAGGCGCCATTTTTTTATATGCGCAGTAGACCAAAATGGGTACCACGCGCACACCGAGCGTGCTAGACATGCGCACGGAGTGTTAGGAGATATACTTTGGTGTGTACATTCCAACCCACCCACTTTTAAGAATATAACTCCAAGGTTCCGTCCTAGCACCAATCCTAACCAACCATTAATGACCTGCTCTCTCAACTACCAATCCTATCCACAGTTACGCTTCACTTCAATATTAATTTTTTTAGATGTCTCGAATCAAGAGCTGGATAATAGACGCAGATCTATGTACCTATCCCTTTCCCAAGATATTCAATTAATCTTAAACAAGGGTGCCCCAAAACGTTCTTCAGTTCAACGCCTCCAAAACCCAGTGTCACTCTCTGTCACACAAAAAGTCCTGCAACACTTACTCCATCCACATGAATGGCCAAGCCCTTGAGAACAATAAAACGTTCGATCTTGTTTCCATCACTTTCGAACATGATCTCGGTTGACACAAACACATTACTTTAATAACCATTTTTTTTTTTTTTGAGCCGCCATTTTTTTATATGCGCAGTAGATCAAAATGGGTACCACGCGCACACCGAGCGTGCTAGACATGCGCACGGAGTGTTAGGAGATATACTTTGGTGTGTACATTCCAACCCACCCACTTTTAAGAATATAACTCCAATAGTGAAGCCACAAATAAAAAATTTGTTGTTTTGGGCGGGTCTACCGCTCTACATATGGGGTCTGTATTGACCTGTGTATTGTTCGAATTAGTACAACACTTGCGTTTTAACCGCACTTACCCTTTTAAGTAACGCGCTGTAATACGATGAAATGAGTGAAGCTTTGTGTAATGATGTTTAACGATTTAGAGTGGGGGATTTGGTGGTGGTGGGATGCTGTAAATCCATGGATTAATGAATAATACTTCTAATTATTTGTTTGACATTTATAAAACATATATTAAAATACAGGTTTATTTTTGAACAAAAATAACAGTGAGTTTATCTACATTAGTCTACTTTATGTTTCTATTGCACATGAAACATGATTTCTGGGATACAGGAGGACCATCGAATTGTGTGCTCCAGTCAGGACGATTGTAATGTATAAAACATGGCAATTTAATTTGAAGATCAAAACTTGATTTATAAGACATTGGTAATTTTCCCCATACATCCAAGAGTTCCAAAGGATCTGCATAATTAATTAGATATTCCAAAGGTAACATTTCTAGTTCATCTGTAGTAAAATCCTGCAAGGTTTTCTTTCCGCTTACATGACTAAACATTACATTTGCTGTTGGGCAAGACATAGTTTTTTGCTTCCAATTCTTGAACTTTCTTTCTCTGTTGAGTTCGAAACTTTGTTTTAGCACTCTTAGATAGATTAGGTGGAGGTTTTCGTAAAATTAAATTATTTTGTATGTAGTCTTGTGGATTATAGCTTTCGCAATGTTCTGCGTCCCATGAATAATCAATAGGGACTGCTGCAGACATGATCTGAATTGTGTTAAATACTGTAAATATTGAGTAGGATTTGGTAGGGAGAGGAGAGGGGGGGGGGGGGTGAAGAGTGAAGGGATTTTGGTAGTGTGAAGAGTGGGGGGATTTTGGTAGTGTGAAGAGTGGGGGGATTTTGGTGGGGTGAAGAGTGGAGGGATTTTGGTAGTGTGAAGAGTGGGGGGATTTGGTGGGGTGAAGAGTGGGGGGATTTTTGGATATATATCCTGGTCTGGTACCGGTGAAGAGTGGGGGGAATTTTTGGATATATATCCTGGTCTGGTATGCCTGAAAACCATCTACTCAGTATGTCACTTTGGACCAGAGTAGGTCCAGCCCAAGACTGGTGAGGAGGGGGGTTCCACAAGGGTCAATGTTGGGACCTTTGCTTTTTGTGTTGTACACTATGGATCTGCACATGCTTGCCGGTGATTGCTCGATCCATCAGTATGCTGATGATACCCAGATCTATGTCAGTTATGCCAAAGAGGGGGTTAGAGAAGCCTATCGAAATTTAAATATGTCACTTGATAAAATTTACAGTTACTCGACTAAACATGGTTTAAAATTAAATCCCAATAAATCTATTGCAATAAGTTTTGGGACTCCCCTTGGCGGTGAAGGTGCTGATGGGGATCTGGGGGTCATCAGTATAAACGAAGTTGTTGTTGATTCGGTGCGGACGGTGAAGAGTCTGGGTATAAATATTGACAGGGATTTACGTTTCAGAACTCAGGTAAAATTTATTGTTCAAAGATCATTTATGACTCTAAGAAGTCTGTATCGAAGTAGGGGAGTACTGAATAGACAACTTAGGAAGAGTCTGTGTGAGTCGCTGGTGCTGAGTCATTCTAACTACGCCGATCTAGTGTATGGACCTTGTTTGGACTATCGGTCAGCTGCGCGCATACAGATGATTCAAAATTCTTGTATTCGATTGATATTTTCGTTAAGACGGAGAGATCATGTTTCGTGCAGATTGGCTGAGTTGGGGTGGCTCAGCATGTGCAACAGGAGGAAACTGCATTTGGCTTCTTTTGTAAATCGTGTTCTTACAACAGGTGCTCCCCCGTATATAAGAGAAAAAATTCAATATCGCTCTACGGTTCATGATGTAGAGACCAGGAACACCCACCTTCTTCAGATACCCAAGCATAAGACCGCTCTGTTTCAACGTTTGTTCTCATATGTGGCAGTTAATGTATATAACTCTATACCTAGACATATTCAGGCAAAGTCAATATATACATTTAAAAGAATATATAACAAGTTCCTTTTCCTTCAACAATGTAATTAGCTACATGTATTTATCAAGAACACGTGTCTATATTGATATCACTGTTGTGTCTTTTGTGAATTCAAAATATTGTTTTTGTACGGCTATTATGAATTGTTCTTAATTTTAATTATGAAATGTTTTTTTGCTATATCGTCGGTGAAAAGTGTTAACCTGCTAACTCCATTTTAACCAATTTTACAGGAGAGCATTAGAACCGCCTACATAAATTAATATACTTGTTATAAATGAAAATTTTGCGTTGTATTATTGATCGGCAATAATCACACTTATTGAAAAATGAAAAAAGTCCTTTTTTAAATTATTTTACTTTTATTAGGCAAATTTTGGAGATAGCAGGTCTTCATTCTTAGCAAATAAAAAATGTATACGTATTTTACGGAGTTAGCAGTTTTTCATTATGATAAATAAAAAAGTTCTTACATGATTTTTCAGTTTATTTATTTAATATATAATATATACAGGGTGTTTCCTAACCTGTTGTATATTTATCTTTACTTTCCACCTTGTGTATAGTACCTTTCACCTTATAGTAAGATATTGTTAGAAAATTATGATTATGTTTTGAAGGATGTCAATAATATATAATTAAAGTCATTAACCCTTTTATTACATTTGCTAAAATATACAATAATTTGGCGACGAGGATTTAAAAAAATGCAGGATACATCGCAGGACATGACATCCTTAATAAATGCTTTAACTGGATTAGTAAAAGGTCTACAAGAACAGCAACAGCAGAGCAGCAGCACCAGAGATCTTTTACAAAACCAAATCTTGACATTCGAACCATATGAAGAATGTTCAGAAAGCTTCGATAACTACATACAGAGGCTGGAAATTTTTTTTAAATTAAAAGGACTGGACAGAACAGACAAAGAAACCGACGAGGCTAAGGTAATGGTATTGATAAATTGTTTGGGCACTAAATATTTTGCATTACTTTCTAATTTAGTATTTCCGGATTCACCTGCAAGTAAATCGTACACCGAATTAATTACTTTATTAGGAAACCATCTAAAACCAAAAACAAATGTTTTAGTACAACAACATAAATTCTTTTCTCGAAATCAGGAAAAAAATGAATCCTTATCAGATTATTTGGCAGCATTAAAAGAACTAATGAAACACTGTCATTTTGAGACAAGATGTTCAGATATAACCTGCGCTAAGTCGATAATGGATAATTTGTTAAGGTCACAATTTATAAGGGGACTCAAGGATGGAGAAATCAGAGAGAAAATACTCCAACATTCAAATTTAACGTTCGAAAAAACATACGAAATAGCTACAGCAATAGAAGCGTCGAAAATAGGCAATCAGGAAATAACAAAATACTCGACTGGCACTAACATTGATGAAATAAACTATAATTCATTTTCAAAATCTAGAAATGTTAAAAGTAAAAAATCAAACAAATATGTCGATTTTCAAAAGTTAGGAATAGCCAACTTATGCTTACATTGCGGTCGAAATAATCATAAAACAAACGAATGTTTTGCTAAAGATAAATTGACCTGTAAAGCGTGCAATAAGAAGGGTCATATTGCTAAGGTGTGTATTTCAACATTGCAGAAAAAATTAAAGCAACCTATATACAATATAGACTCCGCGTCAGACGATTCCGCAGATGATTTTTCTATCAAACAAGTAATAGATATATTTACTGAAACGTCCAAAAATACTTTCGAACCGAAAATGTTCGTAGAAATTAAAATAAATGACAGACCTGTGAAGTTAGAATGCGACACTGGAAGTCCAGTGACCATCATTTCTCAGAAAGATTTTGATTCTTTAGGGATTAACGTTACTTTGCAAAAAACAAATATTTGTTTCAGATCATATACACAACACATTTTTAAACCATTGGGAATGGCAGAAGTTACAGCTACGTATCAGGAGAAAACCTATAAAGGTGATTTGTTTGTCGTATCTGATTATGGAAGTCCAATCATAGGTAGACGTTGGTTACGAGCATTGGATGTCAAATTTCAAGATATGTATACTAGTCCAATAAAGAATATCTCCCAGATTTTCGAAGAATTTCAAGATGTTTTTAACCCTGTAGTAGGGGAAATTCGAGATTTTTCTTGTTCCTTACAGACACGACCTGAAATAAAGCCAGTTTACATTAAAACACGTCGTGTTCCATACGCCTTACAGGAAGAAGTCGAGCGTGAACTTCATATGTTGGAAGAACAAGGAATTATAGAAAAAACCGATCATTCGGAATGGGGAACTCCTCTGGTAATTATTCCAAAACGCGATGGAAAAATTCGTCTGTGTGCGGACTATAAAGTGACAGTAAATTCAAAACTCATCGACAGTAGGTACCCAATACCAAAGATAGAAGACATATTTGTGAAAATGCAGAATGGAAAATATTTCTGTACTCTAGATGTATACAAGGCTTACTTGCACGTTCCAGTTGATCAAGAAAGCGCAAAAATTCAAGCAATTTCAACCCACAAAGGAACTTATTTGGCCAAACGTCTCTTTTTCGGAATAAAAACGGCGCCAAATGAGTTTCATAAAATAATGGATCAAATTTTAAATGATTTAGAAGGAACAGTTGCATATTTTGACGATATTCTAGTACAAGGGTCAACAATCGAAGAATGCCAACAACGTCTGCATAAAGTTTTAGAAAGGATGAGAAAATATAACCTTCATTTAAATAAAAATAAATGCAAATTCTTTGAAGAAAAAATTAAATATCTTGGCCACATTATTTCCAAAGAAGGGTTACAAAAATGTGAAGACAAAATTAAAGCAGTTAAAGACGCACCCCGACCTAAAAATATAAGTGAATTACAACAGTTCTTAGGACTAATAATGTACTATTCTAAATTTATAGCTAATGCATCTAAATTGTTGCATCCACTTAATCGCTTGTTACAAAAAAATGTTGAATTTCGGTGGACGAATGACTGCGAAACTGCTTTTCAAAACGCGAAACGTGAATTGATGAGCGATAGAATTTTGATTGGGTTTGATTGATTTTTCACCTGAGTATCCGGTTGTACTTGCTACTGATGCTAGTCCATATGGATTATCAGCTGTACTTTCACATCGTCTTCCGAATGGTGCAGAGCGACCCGTTGCATTTTATTCCAGATCATTAACAAAAGCAGAACGAAATTATAGTCAACTAACAAGGAAGCGACGGCAGTTTACTGGGCATTTAGAAAATTATTTCATTATATATACGGAAGAAAATTTATATTATGCGTAGACAACAAGGCAGTAGCTACAATATTTAATCCAACGAAACAATTTCCAGTACTATCAGCAACAAGAATGCTTCGTTATGCACAGTATTTATCAGGATTTAACTATGAAATTGAACATAAAAAATCTACAGAACATAGCAATGCCGATTATTTTTCCAGGAATCCAGTTAACGAAATAAACAACGAAGACAAATTTGATGATGCACATTTTTCTAACTGCAATGCTATTAACCAGATATGTTCAGAAACAATCACAGCTCAGGATATAGAGCAAGAAACCAGTAAAGACCCAGAATTAAACCAACTAAGAAAGGATCTCCTAAGTGGGAAAGTACAAAATTGTGAATATACAGTACAAGACAATATTTTACTACGAGGAACAAGAGTCATTATACCCAAAACATTGCAATCAGAACTACTCAAAGAACTGCATTCTACGCACATTGGAATGGTAAAAATGAAGTCATTGGCAAGAAATTTCTGTTATTGGAAAGGGATAGATAAGGATATCGAAAACCTCGTAAGAAGTTGCAGGGCGTGTTGCAGTATTCAAAAAAATCCTGCCAAAGCACCCATACATAAATGGGATCCTCCTGCATATAACTGGCAAAGAGCTCATATGGACTATGCTGGACCATTTGTTGGTCATTACTTTTTTATAGTTGTAGATGCTAAGTCAAAGTGGCCAGAAATTTTCATGTCAAAAAGTTCCCCGACATCAACAAGTACTATAAATTATATGAAAGAAATTATAAGTCGATGGGGTATTCCAGAGTTTTTAATAAGTGATAATGCATCCATCTTTAAATCATCAGAATTTACAGAATTTTGCAATCGTAAAGGAATAACACAACGAACAATAGCACCAGGTCACCCGGCTACTAATGGTCAAGCCGAGCGTTATTGCCAGACCTTAAAAACGAAATTAAAATGTATGCTGCAAGAACCAGGAACACTGCAAGAGAAATTACATAAGTTTCTTTTCAGATATCGAGCTACACCACTTTCTTGTGGAAAAACACCATCAGAAATATTACTTGGACGAAACATTAGAACTAAGCTAGATTTAATTCGACCAGAAAAACAGGAAAAGACTCGGATACAACAGCCAGTTTTCAACAAATATTTTATAGTAGGCGACCGAATCCAATCAAGAAATTATACGGAATCAAGTTTATGGAGATTTGGAACTGTTATAAAACGCTTAGGAAAACTACATTATTTAATAAAATATGATGATGGGTACGTAATTAAACGGCATTATAACCAACTAAAAAAATGTCAAGTTAACAAACCAGTAGAGAAAGTGTTCGAGAAGACAGAGAAAACCTGCCAACAAGCAACCAACCATAAACATAGTGTATCAAATAAGAGAAAAAATGTATTTTGGCCCACAGATAGAAAAATTCATTTCAGTTTACCAAGCGGAGGAGTAGAAGATACCAATATTAGCCCAGAAATGTCTAATAATAATAGCGATACAAAGATTAGCCCTCAACTGTCTAATCATAATAGCCCGTCTGTTCTCAGTCCAAAACCTGCACATGGTTCAAATAGTGTTCCAGCTACAAAAATAAAAAACAGCAACGAAGAAGAGAATGAACAACATTCGAGACAACAAAAGAATGCCGAAGAATTAAGAAGATCAAGTCGCATTAGAAAACCAGTAGATAGATATGGATATTAAAGAAGTTCCGATTAAGAGGGGGAGAACTGTTGTATATTTATCTTTACTTTCCACCTTGTGTATAGTACCTTTCACCTTATAGTAAGATATTGTTAGAAAATTATGATTATGTTTTGAAGGATGTCAATAATATATAATTAAAGTCATTAACCCTTTTATTACATTTGCTAAAATATACAATATAACCTCTCTGACAAAAGAAAGGAGGAGAATCCTCACATAATTTTAAGACGAAAACGTTTTCTAGTCTCAAGAAAACTGGAAACTGGTTCTTCAGATTGATTTACCATAGAAACCTTAACTTTCCACGTGACAACATCTGAAAGCACTACAAACGATAAGAATATTGGTATTAAAGTATTGCGACAAAACAATAATTGTCGCTCTGGCCTTGATAGACTTCTAAAAAAAATAAGTTTACTTATAATAATTTTGTAAACGTACATAACATAAACACATTTAAACTTGTTGTAGCCAGTTTGTAGCGCATTGACTTAGGCTAGGCTTAGCTCAAAAAAGTTAATAGGTATACCGTTGTTACTCTAAATGTTTTTTCCTTTTATTTTTCTAGTATAAAAACGTAATTTCGTAATACATAGCTTAAAATTAATTTATTACGGAAAAAATGACGATCTCTTATTGTTGTTTTCCTTAAATTATATGCTGCTAACTCCGTACAGTTAATAGAAAATCCATAAGATGTCATAAAAAAAGCTGTTAACCCCCTTTCGATAAGTTGTATTAACCCTGTACCTGCATACTAATTAATTTTCAATAAATAATCGACATTTTTCTTAATATTATTTTGAAAAACTATAGTTTATACATACCTTTACCATTAGTTATCAATAGAATATCAGTACACTATAAAAAAAACAATAAAATTGCAAAACACACAGGAGTAAACAAAACTATGTGCCTGTGTAGACATGAACGCAACGGAAATACCGGAGATAGCAGCATTTCGTAGGTTACATTTGAATTGCGTGGAGATAGCAGGTATTATTGACACAAAATATCCAATTATTTATAATTTAAAAGGATAAATCCGTTTTTGTTACTAATGGAATAGATTTTTTTCTTTCTAATAATGCCAAAAACCCATTTTGACCTATAAGTGGAGTTAGCAGGTTAACACGTTTCACCGACGATATGTATTTCTATGTAAATGTCTTTGTTAACAATTTTTTTTTGTATACTCGGTTGAGTGGAGCAGTATAACTCTGGACTTCGCCGAGTATAAAATAAAGACATTATTTATTTATTTATTTATTTATTAAAAATATTACACACTTCTTGTTGCGTTCCCATTCTGTCCCCATAACCCAGTATTATTAAAATTTCAATTCTTTGGGTTTCTGCTAAATGATCCATGTTTGGTAAATAAACGAAACTGACAATATCAGCAATTTTAGGTAAACTTTCGTGTACAGGTATTTTAAGGTAAAATACAATAAAATAACGATTTTTGGCACCATTTTCTCAAAAACTGTTAACTTTAGGATAAAATGTTCCTAATAAGAAGTGTTCAGAATTTTAAGCTGATTTCGAAAATGAAATAAAATATAGAGCGTTCCATTAAAAGAAAAGGTCCTGTCGATTTCAGGAACACTTTTAAAGCTACAGCAATCATACTATTTTTATGTTTCTTCTTCATTAGATTATGTTCTTCATTAAATATGGCACATCATTCCTATTCAGCATATTTATTCTTTGAATTTTCTCAGATGTTACTTTTCTGACATCGCAGATAATTCTGCCTACGATTACACCACTACATAATTTTGTAACTTTTTCAGTTTTTTCAAGTTTTGACAAGTGCCGACTTCTAATCTCCTCTTCATGGCCTACACTTGATTTCCAGAATTTTACAGTAGTCTCCCCTATAATTTGAAATTTGGTATTTTCTCAGGCTGGTTTCTCAGGAAAAACGGCAAACTTGACAATCATACGGAACTCACCATTGGATCGGGCGTAATTTCGTACCTAAGTGTCCAAAAGTTCATAAAAAGCGAATGAACGGTTTGCAAGATATTTCGAGGTTTCCATATTTTTGTTACACACTGTATACACTTTTGATTTGTCTTAAGTGCAAATAATAAAGATCATAAAAAATAACTTTATTCTATTATAAAATTTATATTCCATAAAATCATATTTATACTTATCCCTACCAAAAACATTTAAAAAATATATTTGGGCGCCTACTGCTACCACTCTTATCTTTGGGGGACTTTAGTACTTATGTTCTTAAATCTAAAATATATAACAAAAGGCACAAGTTCAGAAAATATTTTTTATCCTCTAGAAATTAACTCAAATTCGAACTCGAATATCAGGTAGACTAAAAACACTATAGATAAATATTCAGGTGACCATAAATTTGCTGTCATGGCAATGATTGGATAGATTTTTTTATACAATGAGAACATTTATAAATCCAACAAGGACTTTTTTTTGGAGTATATGAAACTGAATATATAAAGATGTATTCAATATACTCACAGAAAATAATATTACACATTTTAGTTTAGGTCATTTTTTGTTTTTCTTTAATACCCAGTTGAATCGTCCACGAATTTGTTTTAATACTTCAATATATAATTAAACTGATTATACGTAGAAAATTCGACAGTCAGCTATAAAACTCACGTTAGTGTTAAAGGAAATTAAAAAAAGGACCTAAAATAAAATACGCAATATTTTTGAGTATATTATTGTCACCCAGAATGAGCAATGAAAATATGAAAATGAGAAAAAAAAACTGTAAAAGTATTTCCACTGAACTTCCTCGGCGAAATTAACCTACCTATACTAAAAATTGAAAATGCATACTATTTTTTTTTTGTAAAAAGTATTTAATACGTAAATTGCATTAACTAGTAAGTTCTACTAACAAGTCACCCATTAAAGGTACTATTACAATATTCAACCACATTCATAATAAAAATAAAAATTATTTATTTAATTTTTAAATTTCTCCCACATACATTAATTTTAAAGTAATATTTCTAAGCTAACGTTCTAAAGTCATAGCAAAATTAAACCATTTTTTTTTATTTGTTCGCCTGTATATAAAATGTAACTAAAACATCGAAATTCCTTTTCAAAATTACATTCTCGTATTTAAACAACAATAAAAAAATACTATTTAAAATTGCGCACCTAACTGTATAAACAATCACTTACTTATGCAAAATATAACTAGTGAATAAAAAATAAGTAATATCTGTCTCAGGTAAATAGTGGTGCAATTAGAGCAAAATCATTTTTTAAGTTGTTCGCCCTGTATCTGTAGGATCAAGAGTACCGTTATTTACATCGTCGGTAAAGGCCCTAGCTATATAAAAATAACATAACTTTTATAAAATGAATCGTTTTTGAATTAAAGCAACAAAAAATTAAATTAATTTTCTAAGGAGCCCATCCAATATACAGGGTGTTATGAAATTCACTGCATTTTATGGGATAGGTCTCATGGGGTAGTCGAGAGACTTACTCAATACTTTTTTTGATTTAATCGAACTGTAAAATTACGCGCGCCCACTGCTGCGACGTGGCCAAAATTTAATTTGTGAGGAGAATATTGTTTTAAATATTTTGTTCTACTAAAAAAATAAATAAATTACTCTAGAATTGTCCAACAATAACCTATTACTAATTTATAATTGCCAAAAACGCAATATATCTTTAAAAATTACTTACATGAACTATGATATTACTTTCCTACATATTTAAAGATGTAGGTATTAGGTTACAGGATATATTTTTCCACAAAACATAATTTTTGTATGGGCTTCTTTTGTATTATCTACCTCTTAACATTTTTGAGAAAACTAAATACAAAACTGATTTTAAAACACAAACTTCGTGGTAGTTCTTCTTTCAGCGACGCTTTAAAATTTTACCGCATCGCATAAAAACAGTAAAAGCACCCGACACTCATTTATTACTTGTAGAGTGGAAAAGCTAAAAGATCTAACGTGCTAAGACTTTTCAGACACCCTGTATGGTATTTTCTTATCGCGCACTTTCAAATAACACAATGTGGGTAAATAAATATTTGTATTTTATTTTCACATCGAATCCTAATTTTATTTCCAGCTAGGTTGGATTCATTTGATTGAACATTATTTTAGAACATAGATTGAACAATAGATTGATTTGATTGAACATTATTTTAGAACATAAATAAAGCATTTTGGTGGACAAATGGAAAGAACTCTACATCTATGAATAATCAAGCAAATATTTATTTTTTCAACGTTAAAACTCTTCAGAAACATATTCATTGGTGGATTAAAAATAATTTTAGCAAACCAATATAACCAAAAAAAAATGAAAATCAAATTATATTTGAAAATGATCTAAGTCCACAGTGTAATTTCATCAGGCACTTAGAATATTTTCGAAAAACTCCGTTATCTTCATCGATAAAGTCAATCATAGCACGTATATCTTTTTTCTTATTCTCATTTAAGAACTGTAACCTAGTAAGCAGGTATGCTCAGCTGACTTGATATTTTCGACAGTGATTCTGTTCTTAAGCACATTTCTCCGATCCCACCAAATTACTAAAATTTTGTTTATACAAAACTACACCGGGATCTTCTTTTGTCACTCGCAGCCATGCAGCTTGTGTAATACGAAGTTTTGAGGTTACAATATATTTTGACGATGCTGCGTCAAAATCAAAGAACTTCAAGTCACCCATATCCAAAACCTTGTATGGTCTGGAAGGTCTTGATGCGGCTATCACTTTCTTAACATCTTCCACTGTTTGCATTTTTGAACGTTTCGCGCGTTTCTCGATTAGAGCAAAGATCCACTGTGACCTAAGATGAGAAATTTGTGATCGATAATATCAAAAATTCCCAAAGACACCACATAAGCCGGTTTAGATGGTTTAACCTTTTTGTTCTTTTGGGTAGAATAAGGCTTTCCACGAAGCCTAGCCTCTCGTTGTGCAATTCTTGATGGTTTAGGTTTTATATTTTCACCAGCAACAGCACTTGAATCCATTTTCTATACGTTACACGTACCTAAATAAGGCGAGTGAACATAAATAAGTACCAACGCACGGGTGTATGCGCTGTGATTAAAGCAACTAAAATGGCGATTAGGCACTTAGATCAGTTAGGCGCGTCAACAGCAAGCGGACATACAGGTGGCGCTACTTTAAAGAAACATTTAAAGCATAAGATGAATTGGGACTGAAAACTTGACTGAAAAACATCACATTTGTACATTTTGGCACTTAGATCATTTAGCTTTGCCACTCTACACTTATGTTTAGGTTTTTGCTTTTGGTACTATTATTATTATTGACCATTCGCATAAAAACCGTTTTAGTCACTATTATAACACTAAATTTCATACTGTGAAATATTACTGACGTTTACCAAACGTCTTTGAAAACCAGGCAGAAAATACATGTTATCTCACTTCCCTGTCCCTGTCCCCCGTCTCTTTTTTTCTTGTCGTTTTACTGGGATTATTATTTGACAGGCACGTGATCAGTCGAACTGTTTACAACAATAAGGCATGTGCCTGTCAAAGATTCCTAGCACAAGGATGAAAACTATTAAGAAGATTTTGCAAAAAGGAATTGCAGACCCGCTAACCCAAAACCGATAAAATTTAGAGTGATATTCTAATAAGTTTTCACCTCATAATTTCTAAGCCTATCAAAGATGAGGAAGGCTTTAAAAATTGTTTTAGTTTTTAGGTTTTTTAAAAATCATGTGATAACATCACTTAAAATTTGATCGTTTATGGGTGAGCGTGTCTACAATACTATTACCTCGACACAAATAACCCCTTTTTTCTTATGCAATAAAAATGAATGTGTTATTATGGGTTGCCTATACTTTGTCACGAATGGCAATGTGTATATATTTTCGTACCCTAAGAGTTGTGCTTTTTAACAAATAAAGAAATTTTTAGTTTTCAGTTTATCAATAGGCAAAGGTAAAAATATCATTATTTCTTATGCTGACGTGTTACAGAGAAAAAATGATTGATATAATTGGCAACTTATTCGGTATCATGTTTCTTGAGAGTGGCGGGTACCGCTGGTTAGAGAGATTAGTTTCAGGGGCGATTATCACTTATTATTGCAAAGCGCCATTTATGAATATTTTTCTTCAGCCTGAATTCATACCAAGATTTACCTGTTTCAATATATACAGTTAATTTCATAACATCCTGTATATTTCACCAAAAGTTAACGGTTTGGAATAGAGGTAAACCATAATCTTTATGCAAAATCTTTTTTTTTTGGTTGAGCAGTTTTAAGTTTTCGCAAGACAGACCGACGAACATGGAAACCATGTTTTTCTTGATCTGGATACCCTGGAATGTGAAATTTTTAAACATCTCGAGAGATGATTTTTTCCGAATACAATAATTCCCTGTAAGTAAGATAACTACTTAAAATTGCACACCCTGCATACAAGCGCACCTAATTTCATAAATAATATCAACCTGTGCAGTCTGTACCGAAGAAAGGTTCCAAATCCCTTTCATCCAATTATAGACCTATCTCTCTTCTCTCTGTTGTCAGCAAAGTTATGGAGAAAGTCATCAATTTACAAATTCTAAAATATCTAGAACAATATAAAATCATTCATGACAGACAGTACGGATTTCGTCACCAACGATCCACTGCTGATCTCCTTACCTTCGTCACATAACTGGGACAAGTCTCTCGAATTTCATGGTGAATCCTAGATTGTTGCTCTTGATAATTCCAAGGCCTTTGATCAAGTATGGCATGCCGCACTCCTCAACAAACAACCTCCATACGGTCTTCCTTCCAAACTACGAACCTGGGTCAGTAACTTTCTCTCTAATCGGCGCATGTCTGTCGTGGTGGACGGTCATTCACCTAATTTCCATCCTATCAATGCTAGCGTACCCCAAACCCCAAGGTTCAGTCCTGGCACCAACCATATTTCTTCTTCACGTTAATGACCTACTCTTTTCAACTACCAATCCCATCCACAATTATGCTGACGATAGTACTCTTCACTCCAACATTCATTTTTCCAGACAAGTCTCGAATCAAGAACTAGATAATAAGAAGCAGATCTATGCACCTATTCCTTTCCCAAGATCTTCAATTAATCCTAGACTGAGGTGCCATTAACCTTGTTTACTTTAACGCCTCCAAAACTCAGTATTGCTGCCTGTCACCCAAAAAATCCGGAAACTTACCCCATCTACATGAATAACCAAGCCCTAAATACGGTGTGCTTGAAACAGCGATAGCTAAAGACGAAATGACACCAAAAACGGGCTGCGAGGCTTAATAGATAAGTATCAGTAGTTTCAAAATCCGTTTTAATTAAAATCCTATTCGTTCATACAGCCTAAATATCGCAAAATCAAATTTTTACACAGAAAAACGTGATACAATGCTTTCTTTTTAATTTATATGAAAATGTTTTAAAAAGTTATAATAATTTATTATTATAATTCAAAGATGGAAAAACATTCGAATCTAACTTGAATTCCGCGAAGGAAGCGTGTTATGGTTGGCACCGCGTTAATCAAGGTGGTGTTTCGCATTTGGTTTTAAGTGAATCCTAGATTTTCCAGTTTAACACAGAGAACAGTTGCAAGTTTATCCACTCCATTAGCTCTGGTTCCAGCAGGTAAAACTATATATGCGGCAGGTAAAACAAAACGCAAAAAAACACGGCGTTAATTGTTTACATTTTAGCAGTAGCGGCTGGTCCTAAAGGGCACAAGGGCGCGTGCCCACTCTAGATTTTCAACAAATAAAAAAATCTTTTATCAAAAGTCAAAGAGAAATAATACACAACTGCAATTAATTTTAAATCTTCCTGGGGATAATCCTAAATTAATGGCTCGGAGCTATGACGGCGCATCAGTGATGAGTGGCAAAAACAATGGAGTCCAGCCGATTATCAAGAGAACATTACCCCATGCTCCCTTCATTCATTGCTATGTACATCAGTTTAATTTAATCATGGAACAAGCTGCCCAGTGTAATCGAAATGTTAAAGTTTTTTTTGCAAACGTTCAGGCATTTTCAAGTTTTTTTTTCTCGATCACCGAATCGTACAGCCGCTCTAGATGAAGTCGATAAATGGAGGTTACCACGCGCCGTGGCTACACGCTGGAATTTCAAGAGCCGGGTTGTAAATACTGTTTTTGAATATAAAGATTTCCTCAAAGAATGTCTAGAAAATATTATAGATGGACCCGGAATAGACTCAAAAACAATAAACGAGGCATCTGGTCTTTTTAAATTTCCGAATTGCCCTGAATTTCTCTATTGGTTAAAATTGTTTCATAGCATTATACATCATGTCGAAATTTTTTTTAACCAAGCTCAAACTCGCGGCATTGAAAGTTCACAAATGCAGGCCGCAGTGGGGCAGTTTGAACATCAAATTGTTCGTTAAAGCATTTAATTGATGATTTGTAACCTGAAGAAGACGAACTATCCCCTACCAAACGACGAAAAATATCTTCCGAGGGAAATAAACGAAGGGTTATTGCCCAGGAAGTATGTGACACAATTTTAACTCAAGTGAAAGACCGGTTTGATTTTAAGGATCATTTGTGTGCAGCAAAATTATATCTGATGCCAAAAATTTTAAAACTTACAGGCAGACATTTCCTCAAAATCAATTTGACGCTACTGTAAAATCGTATCCTATGTTAGATAGTATAAAATTAAAAACAGAACTTACAGCAATTTACGAGAGGGAAGATATGTGCTGTGTAGATGGTGTTTTGTTAATCTTGGTGTTTATATCTGACAATAACTTAGCAACTGTATTTTCGGAAACTAATAAATTAGTAGACATAATTTGTACAACACCAATGTCGACGGCCGAATGTGAAAAATGTTTTTCTACCATAAAACGTGTAAAAACCTTTTTAAGAATCACCATGTCTGAAGATCGACTCAATGCATTGGCAATATTGTCACTGAAAAAAAAAATGTATTCAATCGACTCCTGATTTTGACAATAAAGTTATTGAAGTGTTCAGCACAAAACAGGACAGAAGAATGGACTTTCTGTATAAATAAGGTAAACTTATATTTTTTAAGTAGGTATTATTTATTGATTTGTATTTGTGCACCCCCCCCCCCCATAAAAGTCGCGAGCCGCCACTGCATTTTAGTACGCAGTTTTCGTCTCCTGAGGATACACGTGCAAGTGGTCGTTCATTTTAACTTTGTCGCAATTTGTATACTACGTTTTTATTGTTACAAATTAATATTCAATGAAAGTTCGATAAGTAATTTCATAGTTTATGGTTATTACAGCGCATAATTAGCAAGTTCATAATATAAACGTCTTATGAATACATCAATTCAGGATCGGCGAACAAGCAGCGGTTTCTTTCATTCTAGATTTCGTGAGTAACACGAAATCAAGAAACTAGAATGAAAGAAAACGCTGCTTGTTCGTCGATCGTGAATTGACGTATTCGTAAGACGTTTATATTATGAAGAACTTGCTAATTATACGTGTATATAACAATAAACTATGAAATTACTTATCGAACTAATAAACTATGAAATTACTTATCGAACTTACATTAAATATTAATTTGTACTCGTAACAATAAAAACGCAGTGTACAAATTACGACACAGTTAAAATGAACGACCACCTGCACGTCTATCCTCAGGAGCAGAAAAATGCGTACTAAAATGTAAACAATGAACCGCCGTGTTTTGGTTTTTTGCGTTTTGTTTTACTTGCCACATATATTGTTTTACCTGCTGACACTAGGGCTAATGGAGTGGAGATACCTGCAACTGTTTTCTATGTTAAACTGGAAGATCTAGGATTCAATTGAAACCAAATGGGAAACACCACCTTGATCAACGCGTTGCCAACCATAAAACGCTTTCTTTACGGAATTCAATTAGATTCGAATGTTTTTTCTTCTTTGAATTATAATAATAAATTATTATAACTTTTTAGAATGAAAAACATTTCTATACAAATTAAAAAGAAAGCATTATACATACTGTTATCACGTTTTTCTGTGTAAAAATTTGATTTTGCGATATTTTAACAATATGAACAAGTAGGATTTCAATTAAAATGAATTTTGAAACTACTGATATTTATCTATTAAGTACCGCAACCCGTTTTTTGTCATTTCATTATGCTCTGAAGAACTAGATGCTATAATTCCTCCCTTGACTGTTCCTAACAGAAGAACAAGAGGCGCGTTACGTATGCATCCCTTTACTGTCCAGCTACAAAAGCCTAGAACATCCCACTTCTCTCGCTCATTCATGCCTAGGGTCTCCAGATTATGGAACGGACTGCCTGCAGATGTTTTTCCTTCCCCTCCCAACCTCCAATCCTTTAAATCCCGTGTCAATAGATTACATTTCCCTTTCCTTTGGACGCCCAAGGACTAACTGCTAACCGCCGATAGTAACAGATGACCCCAAACCCGAACATCAAATTCTATGACATGCGCACAATCAAAAAATAGTGACGAGGATTCTATTGTTAAAATTTTAAAAAATATTAAAATATTTGTTTACGTAAATTAGGCATATTGCTAAAAGCAGTAGGTATTACATTCCAAACAGTTACTGCTATGGCGCGCGCAGCTCCTTACTGCCAAAATTAATATTTGAGGTTAATCGTTTCGTTCAGTTTGTGATAACAAAATTTTAAAAAAACTTAACATCCTATGAAGTGCTAATCCGTTTCCAATACACCTTTTAGAGTCGATATGATTTTTGAAATTACAAAAATTGAAAAAAAAGTCAACCCGAGCATGGCCTCGAACCCGCCACCTCCGATTCATAAGCGGATACCTTACCTCTGGACCACGGTACCGATGCAAGAAAACCCGTAAACATGTTTATTATATTTATGTGTTCGAGGTTATTTTTATTTACGTTGTACTATTTCCGAATCCGACCGAATATACTCGAGATCATCTGTTACTGTCCGCGGCTAGCGGTGCGGCTGTACTTAGACTTGAAGTCTACGTGGGCTGTCTCAGATAAACAAAAACTATTTATGCAAAAAAAATCGCATTCAAGACTGTCAGCAAGAAATTGACAGTAAACACACGGTACCACATGGCGTAGGGTTGCATTTAAAATTTTTGACCTCAACTCCCTAGTGTCGCCCCTCAAGGGGGTTGGAAAAGTTAAATTAAATAAAAAAGGAGATTTATTAACCAATAAGATGTCTCTATCTTTACTAATAGCAACTATATTTGCCCTTACTAAGACTTTTCGGATACCCTGTATGTTAAAATTATATTATTGTGTATTAATATTATTCCCTGTGAAACGGTGATGCCACTGGACTCGCTCAAAACCGCATTGTTGCAGCTTTGCATTGTTCACGAAAACAGCTGATAGCATCAACAATAATAATAGGTTAGAGGCGCATTTTGAAAACTACTTTACTGACAAACAAAAGAACAAATGGAACTTTGTTTCTTATATTAAATATGTATTTATAATACTAACTCTGAAAAACAATATAAAAAAATTTCTAATATAATAAAAATCTTTCTAAATCATCACCATGACATTAAAAATTTAAATAAACAGGCACATAAAATAACTGTCTTGCAAAACATTGTGCGTTCAGTATTCAGAATTATTTCCTTGAAAACAACTAATTGTTATCCATAGAGAATGCTTTTTATTATTGAAACTGTGTCGCTCCATCTTTCTGTGTGTGGTCCTATCACGCTTTTGATCACAGCCTACCTGGATCGCCTATCCGGAGCGGAGTGAAAGGTTGAGCTCACCCGTACTGAACAGTACTTTTAGTTGACCAAGCATGTAACCTTTGGTTCATTTTTCAATGTTTTACTCTGTATTTGTATAAAAACCAAAAAGTAAATAAAACTGTAAAAAATATATTGTTTTTTTTTCTAAGAACTTTACGGAAAAACAGGAAACATTTTGAAAAAAAAACACAGAAAATATCAACAATATTTCAAGAACATATTATGGATAAATTAACTGAAAAATGCTACGTTGTTCGGCACGTTCATAAAAACAATTATAAAATTGCAATAGATAATTTTAAATTGGTTAAAATGAAACTGATAAAAGATTACGAAAATACTGAAACTCTTAAATTTAAAAACAGGTTCACAAAAGACAGGGGAGTAATTTCCTGTAGCCCGTTGTACCAATTATGCGATCGAACCATTGAAAGATAGAAACGTGTAGAGCGGTCTACAACGCCGCGGGGGGTTAGCTCATCCTACTAACACTGTGATTGGCTACTTTCCATCATGGGAAAGAAAATACCTTTAAGAAAATTATCTTGTTTCGAAGTTTTCCTTCATTTAATTTTTGAGAATTTAAAAATTTGTACATCCAAATAAAAAATAGTTAATGGCCTTACTTTCTTTCATAAACGTCGGATGAAAGTTATTTTCTTTTGTGGAATGAGCTTTAAGTACGCCCAAGAGTTGAGACTCTAAAAATGACGTTCATTTTTGTATTCTGCTTCTACTCTGTACACCCCTGATTCTTTTGATATTCTTATTTTTAAGTGGGCCAACACTTTTTATTATAAAAAAGGCCTTTTTGTTAAACCAAAAAGAAATTATGCCATTTTGCAAAAACTCTCTCGTGAAAGTTTCTGCAAAACTTGTTTTGAGCTATTTATGTCCAATGAGTGCACAATGTTTTGCCTATACATGTTGGTGAAATTAACAATCAAACTGCCTAATAATTTGATAGCTTGGAGAGCGGCTTTTATGGCTTACCTGCACTTCTCCGATACTTTTCGAAATTTGAAATATTTTTTTGTCTCCAGTGCTGGTAGATATGTTTTTTATCACTACCTTTCTGGTGGACATTAGTGATTCGTCCTTCGTTAAAATTTTCCGGTCTGCTAGGAAATTGGACAAGTGCTGTTTGTCTAGTTTCAATTCTGGTTCTGGTACCGAAAGAGCAGCCGTTGGTACGGCTAGCAGCACCACACGGCTGGCTGCCTTTTCTCTTTTCTGCTGATATTTCATAAATTTTGTAGACTTCCGGGAAAACCCATTGGTGATCACTATGTTATTACCCACTTGTTTTTTCAGTTGATTAGGTCGATTTACAGAGTGGGCGGCTGGCTGAATGAGCTGTCCAAATTGCTTAACCTGTTGACTTTCTGGCTTTTTGAATGGTATACTCTGTGGTCCCTTGTTCTCTACTTTCACTGGACTTTGCTGTTTAACTTTTTGATCAGTCGTACCCATAGCTGCATCTTCGGTATGGCCCATCTTCAACATTTCCTGCCTTCTTTGCTCCTTCCACTTTAATATTGCTTCTCGTTTTTTCTTTTGTTCTTCAATCTTCAATCGCAGGTCTTTGGTTTCCTCATCTTCTTCCTTTAAAAACGAAATATAAAACTATTAATTACTCCAAAAAAAGAAACGAAAAATAAGATACAGATCCGTAGTAGTAATGGCCTTGCTTGAGCCAGACAGATGACTATGGCGCAAACTGAAAAATAATGTTATTGAAAATGTGTCCTCAGGATTCGAACCTAGGACCTCTTCGAATGTGCTGAACCTTGGTGATGTTTGACAACCTAGACCGCACGGCTATCAAAGCCATGTACAGACTTTCATCGACTAACCCATACGAAGGCTCTTGGAGACGCTACAATCAATAGCCAATCAATGAGAGGAATTTCGGACATTAGCTACTGGGTAAACTTCTTAGGCTGTTTAATGTTTGGTATTCTTCTTCTTCTTCTTCTTTCTGCCTTATTCACGATGACGTCACAAACTTTTTAATCCTACCTAATTAAATGTATTTATTTCGTAAGTCTAGTATGCACTGAAAAAAGTTTTCTGTCCAAGGCGCGGATCGAACCCGCACACCATGTGTATAATTTTGTATTATATACGTTTCCCGGCTATAGAACCAAGTACGTCACGGCACCTAGTTGAATGAACATGGAAAATGATATCTTCAGTGAGTTTGGACGTGACGTCCGGCAGGCGGTTGTGTCAGCGATAAGCAGTCTAATTAGTGGTTTAGTGGATTGATACAATGGAAGTGAGCACATTAGATCTGATACAATAATTGTGGTTTTTATAGTTTTTTCGATGTTTCCTAGTTGTTTCCAGAAACAGGGTCTGTTTTTTAGGTGAGTGGTTGAGCGGTTGGGCGGTTGAGTGGTTGAGCGGTTGAGTGGTTGAGCGGTTGAGTGGTTCAGCGGTTGAGCGGTTGAGCGGTTCAGCGGTTCAGCGGTTGAGCGGTTGAGCGGTTCAGCGGTTGAGCGGTTCAGTGGTTAAGCGGTTAAGCGGTTGGGCGGTTGAGCGGTTAAGTGGTTAAGTGGTTGAGCGGTGGAGTGGTTGAGCGGTTGAGTGGTTGAGCGGTTGAGCGGTTGAGTGGTTGAGCGGTTCAGTGGTTGAGCGGTTAAGTGGTTGAGCGGTTGAGCGGTTAAGTGGTTGAGCGGTTGGGCGGTGGAGCGGTTGAGCGGTTCAGTGGTTGAGCGGTTGAGCGGTTCAGTGGTTCAGTGGTTGAGCGGTTCAGTGGTTGAGCGGTTGAGCGGTTGAGCGGTTAAGTGGTTGAGCGGTTGAGCGGTGGAGCGGTTAAGCGGTTGAGCGGTTAACGTCCGGTTGCTGTCCGGTTAACGTCCGGTTGCTGCCCGGTTGCTGCCCGGTTGCTGCCCGGTTGAGCAGTTAGACGTTTAAGTGGTTTCCTGAAACGGGGTCTGCATATTAGTGGTTTTTCCAGACCAGGGTCTGTTTTTCCAGAACAGGGTCTGTTTTTTAGCTGTTTTTCCAGAACTGGGTCTGTTTATTTAGCTGCTGAGAGGCTGCAGATTGTTTAAGTTTCGAAAAGTTTTGTACCATCGGTAATAGAACATTTGTTCAGGGTTGCTTGGGTTGGGTTGGGTTTGCTCATTTTAATTTAATTTACGACTTGCCATCTTATCGCTATAACGTATGCAGTACTAATGAGGTTGTTAACAGATGTTTCACTATTTACTAAACCTAACGCCTACATAACACAACCCTATCACACCCCTATCAGCAACCTGACACCACCTAAACAACTCTACAACAATAAGCCAAACGTTACACTTACGTATAAAAAAACATCACACCGATGACAGACAACACAAAGGCAAACACCATGAGAAAAGCTCGAATCCTTTGGAAACAGAACCTGTTTTATTTATAGCCTGAGGCTGCGGATTGTTTAAGTTTCGAATAATTTTGTACCACAGGCAATAGAACATTTGTTGAGGTTAGGTTTGACTGTTTAAGGTAATGAAGCATATAAAGGACTGAGTTTAATTATTTATTACAAACATTTAGATACATTTCTATAGATAATTTTTCTAATAGTTTTAAGTTTATCTGAAGCGTTGGAAAAGTGTAGGTGTGTTGTGCTTTTTTTATATGTATTCGTTAATATGTAAGTAGGAATAACAAGAGTTTTATAGTAGTAGTGTTGGTTGTTCCAAACAACCATAATTTAGATTGGAGAATCCCAGTAAGAACGATAAAGGCTTAAGTTCAATGTTCTAGAATTTTCTCGAAGATTCTAGTACTTTCGTTTTGAATTTCCCCGATTTACGTAACGTACCCCCAGCTTCTGAACGTACCTTGAAACTTTTTACATTTATCCTTTGTTTTGTGGTGAGAGAGAGAGAGAGAGAGAGAGAGAGAGAGAGAGAAAGACAGAACGAGAGAGAGAGAGAGAGAGAGAGCTAATTTAATGTTCTAGAATTTTCTCTAATATTAGCTCTATACGGATCTTAAACTTTTACTGCATACTAATCCTTGACTTCATATTAAAGGTAAGTTTTCCGAACGCACCCTATTTTCCGAACGCACCCTAAAATTTTGCTTTAGCAAACATAACCGAGGTTATAAATAGAGGTGTGTCAGAGCAGTCTAGTCATTTCGCATCAGCCTCTTGAAGTGTACGGACGTGTCTAGTTAAAAAATGGAAAAGTTCATTGTTATTAGGGACTCTATTCAAAAGGTGCGAAGATACAATGTTACAGGTCGTGCGGTGGAATTTAAGTTAAAGCCTGTGCCAGAAGGAACTGAACCAGTTGGCTGGGTGAGAGACGCTATACAGCAAGTTATTCATAAGGCCACGGAAGGACTTCAATCGACGGATTACGTTAGTTTTAGTTTTTGTTCAAAAGACTTTCGTCGTGGTGAAGGATGGATTCGCTTTAAACCTGCCAAAGAAGTAAATTACGAGGATGTTTGGGATGTTATTAGCAATGTTTACCAGTCCAACTCAACAGGACTTAATACAGACACTTTTTGTCTTAAAGTAACAACTGTTCGCTTACCGACAGGTCGGGGAAGAGGAAGTAAATACAACAGCTTTGAAGAGGAATGTGATATGCGACGAGGAATAATAAGTATTACGAATAAAGACAATTTATGCCTACCTCGCTCCTTGGTGGTTGCGATAGCCAACCTGGACAAAGACCCTGAATTTAACAAAGTAAGGAAAGATACGGGAAAAATACAGATTACAAGGACCAGAAAGTTATTAGAAGAAGCTGGTGTTGTAATTCCCGGGGAAGGGGCGGGTATTGTCGAGCTTCAACAATTTCAAGAACACCTCAGGGATTACAAAATTGTGGTATACAGTTACGGGACAAAGGGCCGAGATACCATTTTTGAAGGAACTACAGAAAGCAATAAAAGACTTAACTTGTTACATCATGATGGACATTTTAATGTAATTACTTCTACTACGGCTGCTTTTTGTTGCAATTATTACTGCGAAGAATGTCACTCGCCGTTTGATCACAAAGATAAGCACAGGTGCGGTAGAGTGTGTGCTGGTTGCCTTCAGTCTCCGAAATGTGCAATTCAAAAACTTAAAATTAAATGTACCAATTGTCGTCGGTACTTTAAAGGCCAAGCTTGTTACGAGAATCACTTACGAAATGGGTCTTGGGAGAAAAGCACAGTGTGTGCTGAAATTAGAAGTTGTGAGAATTGTTTTAAAACAGTGAGGGGTAAAAGACAACATGTATGTGGAGAAGTATTTTGTAAAATATGTAGAACATATGTACCTGAAAATCATCTATGTTTCATTCAAAGAGACACAGAAAAGCAGAAAACGAAAGATGTACTTTTCGTGTTTTACGACTTTGAGACCCGACAAGAAGAGATGTTGACTAATGGTTCGCTTCGTCACCAAGTAAACCTCTGTGTTTTTAAACAATGTTGTGACGTGTGCATCAATACTGACGGCAAAATATGCAGAAAATGTGGTGTTAGACTGCAAATACTTAAAACTTTTGATCCTGTTTTACTATTTACGCAACATTTGCTACAATTACGAAAAACCTTTAAAAATATTGTTGTAATAGCACACAACGCTTCGAGCCTTTGATCATCAATTTATTTTGAATTATCTACTCACAAACACCACTCTAACGCCAGAACTAATTATGAGAGGAACCAAAATCATTATGATGTTGGTGGGAAATGTCAAATTTATAGACTCGCTAAATTATTTCCCAATGGCATTGTCGAAATTACCAAAGGCATTTGGTTTGGGTGATGACTTCAAAAAGGGATATTTTCCTCATTTATTCAATACAAAAGCAAACGAACATTACGTTGGTATCCTCCCTGCATTAGACTACTACTCTCCAGACACCATGAAGGAAGATGATCGAAAAAAGTTTTTACAGTGGTACGAGGAACACAAAAATGATCGATTCGAAATGCAAAAGGACTTGGTTGAATACTGTGTATCAGATGTAGAAATTCTAACACGGGCCTGTTTGAAATTTAGAGATCAACTGTTGTCAACCACTAATGTCTGTCCCTTTACAGAAGCCACAACAATTGCTTCCGCATGCAACAAAGTATTCCGCAGAAACTTTTTAAAACCCAACACCATTGGGATTATTCCTAAAAACGGATACAGGTGGAAAGATCAACAAAGTAAAATTGCAATAGAGTGGTTAATTTGGGAGGAAAAACAAAGACAAATCAATATTTTACATGCTGCTAAAGGGAGAGAAATGGTTCTACATGGTGTAAAACTTGATGGTTACTGCCTTGAAACCAATGAAATTTTCGAGTTTCAGGGCTGTTATTACCATGGATGCCCAAAATGTTATAAATTTGGAAGAGATGATCCTGTTTGTGGCGATCCTTCCGCAACACTAAATTTAAGGTATGAATCATCTCAAGCAAAAAGTACAAAGTTAAAAGAAATGGGTTTTGTTGTTAATGAAATATGGGAGTGTGACTTTAGAAAGCAATTAAAAGATAATTTGGAAATTAAGGCCTACACCGAGACACATCCTCTTTTAACACTTTTGCCTTTAAACCCGAGAGATGCTTTCTATGGAGGTCGTACGGGTAATACTCATACTTATTACAAGGCTAAAGAAGCAGAAAAGATTAACTACTTGGATGTTTGTTCCCTGTACCCCTGGGTGTGTAAGTACAGAAAATTTCCAGTTGCACATCCTCAAGTCTTCGTAGGGGAGGAATGTCACAGTTTGGATTTGAACAACATTAGCGGCTTAATTAAATGTAAAATTTTACCTCCTCAAGATCTCTACCACCCAGTTCTCCCCGTTAAAATGAATAGTAAATTGATGTTTGTTCTTTGTCGAACCTGCGGTGAAAACATGATTACCAGCGAGTGCAACCATATTGATGAAGAAAGAAAGTTAGAGGGGACATGGGTTCTAGACGAGGTACTTAAAGCTGTTGCGAAAGGATACAATATAACCGAAATACAAGAAATATGGAAATATGATGTTCTGACATTTAATAAGGAGACTGGTGAAGATGGCTTGTTCACAGGAATGATGAACAAATTTATTAAAATAAAGCAGGAAGCATCCGGCTGGCCCAAAAGGTGTACAACCGAGGAAGAGAAAAACAAATATATTGAAGAATTCTTTGCAAGGGAAGATGTCAAATTAGAATATTCTCAGATTCTTGAAAACCCTGGTCTAAGATCTCTAGCTAAACTTATTTTAAACTCTTTTTGGGGCAAATTTGGACAACGGGAAAATCAACCAAAGACAAAGATTGTAAATAAACCTGCTGAATTCTTTGCAATGCTAACAAATCCGTCAATTTATGTTAATTGTGTTCTCCCTGTCAACGACAGCACTCTAATTGTTGGATATGAACATAGAGAAGAATCCCTTGATCCGTTAGCTACTGTTAATGTGGTTATTGCTGCTTTCGTTACTGCCCAAGCTTGCCTGAAACTTTATTCGTTTCTCGAAAAATTAGAAGACAGAGTCCTTTATTACGATACTGACTCCGTTATTTACGTTACCAAACCTGGTGCGACTGATTTAACTACTGGACAATCCATTGGTGATCTAACCGATGAATTAGAAGTGTATGGTGATGACAGCTACATTACAGAGTTTGTTTCTGGAGGCCCCAAAAATTATTCTTATAAAGTACATGCTACCAAGACTAATTCTGATGTGATGGTTTGTAAAGTTAAGGGAATATCCTTAAATTACGAGGCATCGCAGTTAATAAATTTCGACACTATTAAGGATATGGTTCTTACAGAGTCGGGACCAATATCGATCATCTCAAAAGATATTCGAAGAACCAAAGACCACTCTGTAACAACTTGCACTGGGACGAAACTCTACAGACCAAACTCCACAAAAAGAAAGTTTCTAGTTGATGGGAACTCTGAACCGTTTGGCTACAAGAAACAGAAAACCTGTTAATTAGAATGTATATTATAATATTTGTACAACATTTGTAATTAATAAATAGTTAATAAATATTGTTGTCATTTATTTTAACTTTTTTTTTAGCAGTCTAACAGTAGTTGACAACTTTGTTGTGAGCTATTATTTATGTATCTTTAAATCGCGAAGTCTCAAATCGGTTCTAATTTAAAACTACTGGATAAAGTCTAAAGCAACAACACGTTCTATGTTTATTGGTAAAGAAAAACAAGTTTTAAGTAGAAGTCTATTAAGGGTGTAAGCCTATCAACTCTATCTTGATTCGTGGCTGTCAGATGTACACAGTTCTTAAAACATTGTTCAAGTTTACTACAAGAGTAGTAACACTGATCTTACATACACTTTGCAGTGATACTAAATTAGTTGTAGCATTGTTGCCATATTTAGAAAATTCTTAAAACTACGGTTAAGAAGGGTATTTTTACTGCAATGTCGCCCGGTCAGAGCTAATAATACTTAGCAACATCTAGATATGTTTTGTATGCATGATGACAGTATTTTAATTCTGTCATTCAAACCCCAGAAATTTGTCGAAGTGGCACGAAGTTCAAAATCCTAAACGGTCTAAATATTACTCTAAGAAATGCACAAGCCTCTAATTTGTTCGTACTGCAGCTTTAATTTACCTTACAACATTAGAAATATTTTACTATTGTCTTGAGGTTTTAAACTTAACACATTTGTCTTTGAGTTGTTCCAACAGTATCTCTTTTTCTTTCTGTCTCGGTGACGTTCTTAGTTTAAAAGTATTGATAGGGTATGGCTACATTTTTTTTAGGTTAAGTAACGACTAAATATAGCACTTAAAAGTATTTATTAATTAACAGCCTTCATTAGGATGTGTGAATATTAAAGTTCCTCTGTGTAAAATTTCTATATCAATTTTCGAGCTCAGCGTTTTTTAGCTGATTTTAGTAGTTTTAGCTGTTTTAGATGTTTTAGCTGTTTTTTTTTGCTGTTTTTAGCTGTTTTCGCTGATTTTAGCTGTTTTAGCTGTTTTCGCTGATTTTAGCTGTTTTTAGCTGTTTTCGCTGTTTTTACTGCCTGTTGGAATTTGATTTATTTTTTAATACATGTAACTTAAATATTTCATTTCTACGTCACTGAGATCTTCCGTACGGGTCTACAATCAACTTTGACATCACAGAGGCATTCTACAGACTCTAGCCTACTTTTTCATCCTACACTCAATGAGAGACAACCTTGGATAGGCTCAGCAGCACTCAGCACAGGCCCGGATTGGGACAGGCGAGCGACCGAGAAAATCTCGGTGGGCCGCCGGCCCAAAAAGGCCGGTGAGGCCGAAGGCCTGGGCACTTAGACTTTATCCCACTTCGAAGCTTCGAATCATAAGATTTCCCAACCCCAAACATAAAAAGAAAAAACCTTGAAAATGATGTAAATTATTATTTATATATTAATTTTTACTTATTTATTTTTTTATATTAAATATTATATTTTTCAATATCATCTAACTCACGTGTGAAATAAAATTAAATTAAAAACTTTTTTGGGGCCATCCGCTATGTGCGTATGTGTCAAATTTATATTTTGATATTATTCGGTAGGAATGTGCCAAGCAAACGTATTCAAATTGTTTGATTTACAATTTGTAAATTACAAACAAAAACTCAGAATTTGTTGCAACTGTTAATACAAAAATTCTTCCCAGTTTTGTTAAAGAAATCCCAGAAATCGGGAAATTCCCCACGAGTTGGCAACACTGCGCCGGAAAAAACTAAATCCCCGATAGGTGATTATTATTTAGACTCTAGACCGATGCACAGTGTAACAAAATCGAAAATTCGTGGACATTGGTACTTTACTTCGCTGTTTTGCAAAAATTGTGGCATATAAAAACATACATTGGAGTACGTTATTACTGTACTAAATTTAGACCCACGTAGTACCTTACTAGTACCGGTCGCTCAAAAAATATAATTATTTTACGACAAAATAAATAAAAGTACTGTTTTCGGATTAATAGACTTAAATACTAATTATAAAAAACAAACTTTAATTAACCTAATTTTCACAATCTGAGCTGGAGACTAATGTATTAGAATTGCCTTCCTCAACGTTATTTTCTTTAAAAAGATAATTTTTTTTGCCGCATATTTCGGCATAATAAAGGAAATAAGGCGATTTGAAGAAATTAACAAGTTGTGCAGTATGTCCTCAATATTCTCAGTCCGTCATCGCTTTCGCGCGTAATGTTCTCGGAATTTACGAAACTCTTTATTTCTAGCTTCTGATGCCTCTTTAGATAAATGTCCAATAGGAATAGAAGCAATATTTTCGCAAATTCCTGCCCCATGTATTAATAACATGTGAATACTGGATGGCATATAGCTCCAACAATATAGTGGCACATACAGTTTTCAGTTTTGCAGTACTTATCTGTCTTATCCAAGAAAGCGCTTAAATAATTACAGCAAATTTGTTAATTAAATTTCTGTTGAATCCAGTGATTGCTGCTGATTTTTCGTAATGTCGGAAAAAAGTTCCAACAGTATTGCCGTCATTTGTAGTGCCCTCACTCTGTTTTACAACGTCCGTTAGTATCCCAAGCTCATTTCGAAAATCCTTTTGTATTTTCTTTTTTCTTTGCCCTTTTATCACTTTGTTTTCAACCTTAGTGGCATCCTTAATTAAGTAACCCCACTGTGTCCCGTGAATAAAAAATAAAAATAAATTATTGTGAAAGTCAGAATATATGTCGTATGTAAGTTCTCTTTTGTGATTTAAGCATTTTTTATTGTAATATTTTTATAATTATTTTAAACATTTGCAAGCCCTTTGACGAATGCAAAAAATGTGTGAAGATTTTAAGAACATGAATCAATAAATTGAAAATAAAATTACAAAGCGTATAGTGTTTCCAATAGTAAGTGAAACCGCAAAAAAAAATAACGCAGCCGACACCTTTGACGCAACAGTGCCGATAAGGTCTAGCCATAGGCGTCCCAAAATATTCTAACCAATTTATGATGGGATATAATAAAAAGTTTTAACGTTTTAACAAAATATTATTTATAAGTATATCAAAACCTAACTGAATCTGCAAAAACGATGTTTAACCATAGAAATAATTGTATTCATGGGCGTACCGTCGACCGATAATTAAGACTTTAAATTAATGGCATAAATAATTTGTTATTTTTATGATCGTTTTGTAGTAAGTGTAACTATATTATATTTACACCGTCATCCGCTCCCCAGGCGCGCACGTATGGACGTACCTTTACAACGCGCGGTTTGTCATGATCGAGATCAGCTATTCAACTCAGAACCAAGGACACACATAATGGCTCGGATGCGTTATGCATGTCACTTTCTTGTCGTTATTAGCCAGGGCCACGCCTCTTGACTATAATTATTTTTCCTAAGTTTTTTCCTGGAATTATAACTTAGACCACTACCTGTCTAAGAAACCATTTTTACCATTTCGTGAATACCGTTCTGGTCCCTCTAGTCGGTGCAAGACTCCCTTGACCAAGAACGTTGATTTATCCCAAATCAACAAGTACCAAGTATTGACTTCCTACATCTGAGTACAAAAGCCTGCGTCTAATTTCGAGACGCCGAGTTCTTTCATGCGTTTCACTCAATCGTAACGACAGCCCCGGAGACTGCCACACTGAATTTAATTACTAAGGCGGAAGACTTTCGTCCTCTTTCCTGTATATAGACTCTATTCATGGATTGTCCTGCCAGGCACTCATAGCAAAAAACCCGCCACTCGGCCCAATTCGCTTAATTGTCCAATTAAAGTTGTCCATTTCTCAGCAGCATTTTGGAATAATTTTCCTCCTTCAAACCATCTTCCCCAAGACATGTATCCAGGTTGAATCGCCTTACGTGTTACAGCTAGAAAGGTAAAGCCATTCGGCCTGTTCCTTTACTAGTGTCGGAGGGATCAAGTGCGTCCCGTCCCAAGACGCGAATTCTATAAACAACGGACATCTTACCTAATACTTCTTTTTTCAAAATTTACTTAGCGGAGTGACGCTCCTCACTGAGCACGTTGAGTTATTATAACTAATATCTGATTAAGGCCAGTTGCTTAGTCCTTAACTGCCACGAACTTTTCGTGAATCCCACTCACAACCTTCCATTTCAACGTTGTATTTTTTGACGGAGTTTAGATTTCCTGTAGACAACAACCGCAGCACCGCTGGACGTAAGTGTCGTTGCTAAGGCGGGACGACGATGGTCGTCCGCTCCCAAGATGCGCGTAGCAAGGACCAGCCGCTCGGCCAAATTGCTGAGTTGTACGACGAAGTTAATCTATTCCAATTACAAGTTGAATTGTATTTTGCAAGGTCTGTATAGGTCCTTTAACTGCAATATTTATTTTTTTGTTACGGCTTTACGAGCGTTTTGGGTGCGTAGCCTAGCCTGAAACGCGACCGAGAATTTATCTATTTCTGTTTCTTTGTTTTTTCTTTTTTCTGTCTTTCTCTCGACATTTACAGAGTCGAGGCTAGCTGCACACTTGACCGGTATCCTGGATGATCGACAGCCCACTAGGGAACATGAAGGATTCCCAGGTATTTTACATCACCGAAATAGCCGTAATAATTAGAATTATTCGTTGACTTTGAACATGTAAATCTTTATTAAACGCCGGACATTTTTCGACTGGTGATGCCGCGATCGGCACCGAAGGTAATTCAACATGTAGTAATTCGCTTTCATCTACCTCAAAAGGTCGCCAAAAAGCCATTATTATAATAAAAATGTACTTACATAAACCACGTATCTAAAAACAAAAACACTTATAATACGCACTTCACTGGTAAAAACTTAAAACTTAACTGTTTTAAATAAATCATATTTTAAAAAAGCATCTGTTTAGACGTGGTGTCTCATTTAACTGGAAATGACTCCGCCCATTACATGCGATAATATAATATTACCCTTAGTGGAAAAGAGACAAAACGCATCGTCGCGGCAGGCAGACATGCAGGTGCTGTTTGAATTGTCTAGGGAATGTATCACTAAGAAATTTGCATGAAATGTGAGTGATTTGCTGTGTGATAGCGAGTAATCCTGGTATTAGCGGCAGGCCTCTGTCTAGCTTTTTATACCACTTAAATCCTAAGAATTTCTATTTATGAAATTCTATTAGGTCTGGAAAAAGTATACTTAATGAGTTAACTTATTACCTACTTCTTAGAATAATATAATGTTTAGTAAAATAACAATTTGAAACTGGGTGTAATAACGTATTTTTAAAACTATGTAGGTAGGTACTTAGATTCATGAATATTTTATTTAATTTTATTCCAGCAACTTTTCTTAGTAAACGTTAAATTAGTTAAAATTTACTTGTAACTTCTTAGAAAATTTAATATAACATACCTGTAAAATCTTTAATAGCGGCATTAAAAAGCAACTGTGATTCCTGCATATGCGACATTACTAAAGAAAAATATTTTTTTACAATAATCGGACAAAGTCGGATGAGATTTTTGGATATTTCTAATGTATAAGAGTTGTGTAATCCTCTACTCTAATGTATGCGACAACTTAGGCATATTTAGGCATTTTTTTTAAATCACACTAAACTTTGTTTTTTCTTCGACTAGGACTACGGTTCTTCAAAATTCCGTATGTAAGTATACTTTACAAATATTTCCACGAAAATTTGAAAATATCAAGAGTAGTTAGCATACTATAGCTACAACAAAAATTGCTTTCACATTTTTTATAGAACACATTATGAATTTTTTTAAGTTGGACTTATTTTCGCATTATTTTTATTGCTATCAGAAAAGTCAAATTTCTGCTTAAAAAGGAAGTACTTTACGGTGATACATTTTACGAATAATCTAGAGACAAAACAAATTAAAATTCAATAGTCGCTGTTTCCCACGAACTATCAAAAACGTTACACTGTGCGACGCAATCGCTTCCAGTGCCGCCAATGCAATCATCCAGCTTTCCCCACTGCGAGTGTTGAAAATACCCGCACCGGCCTTAAATTACCCTCATCACTCAAAACCCTAAATATTTGTTAAAGGGATTTTTGAAAAAAAAAAAGAAATTTTATGTTTGATTTTAGGATATAAATTTACAAGTCGGAACTGTAGGTAGAACGTAGAACATTGTTCCGCATTTGACAATTCGTTGTGCGTCAAAATTGTGTTTTTTAAATAAAGCTCAAGCGCAAGATGTGATTTTATAGCCGAAAAAAGTGGCACAATGAGAAAGCTTCTTATTAACTATGATTTTTTTTTCACAATCACATTTTATTTTTGTTGTTTAAGGCTAACAGAGTATTCTTTTATTTTTGGGTTGTATTGTTTGTATATCTATTTTGTTGTTTACTGTTTTGTATATCTATTTTCACTATTTTGTTTGTAAATCATATGAATATATTTATTATATTATGGTTAACAAAATATTTACTCTTTTAATTTTAAATTTAAATGTTAAATGTTTGTATCGTATTTGCCTCCCAAGAGTCCCAAGGAGGCCGCTCCGACAAGGGGCCGGTCTGACCTCAGCTCGGTAAAAAAAAATCTGCCAATCCGGCCCTGACTCAGCAACACTGTATTTTTACATATATGTAACTGAAATATTTAATTTCTACGCCACTGAGAGCTTCCGTACGGGTCTACAATCAACTTTGACATTACAGGGGTATTCTACAGACTCTAGCCTACTTTTTCACCCTACTCATTGAGAGACAACCTTGGATAGGCTCAGCAGCACTCAGCAACACTGTATTTTTGCATATATGTAACTGAAATATTTAATTTCTACGCCACTGAGAGCTTCCGTACGGGTCTACAATCAACTTTGACATTACAGGGGTATTCTACAGACTCTAGCCTACTTTTTCACCCTACACTCATTGAGAGACAACCTCGGATAGACTCAGCAACACTGTATTTTTTAATACATGTAACTGAAATATTTCATTTCTACGTCACTGAGATCTTCCGTACGGGTCTACAATCAACTTTGGCATTACGTGGACATTCAACAGGCTCTAGCTCATGCTTTTCACCTACACTCATTGAGTGACAACCTCAGATTAACTCAGTAGCCTTCATTTTTCAATACATGTTACAGTAATATTTAATTTCTACGCCACTGAGATCTTCCGTAGTAGGTATGTTGTTTATATATTTTAGGTAAATAATAAAATAGTTTCTTTATAGTTAACACCCACACGTGCTCAGCGTGACGTAACAAGTCGTTTCGAGAAAAAAAAACGAAAAAGGTTAAATACTAAACATTAAAAATGATAAAAAACTGACATAGGGCATGTGCTCGGGAGCGTTGATAGAAGGCGTTTAAAAAAAGAATGGCGTTGATCGGCCCTTTGGTTCCCGAGAAAATAATAGTATAATGCTACTACATACATATACAGCGTCGTGCGCATGGCACGTTGTTGCGATATAAAAAATTAAAAAATACGTCACGTGCTCGGGAGCGTTGTCAGAAGGCGTTTAAAAAAAGAATGGCGTTGATCGGCCCTTTGGTTCCGGAGAAAATAATAGTATTATGCTACTACATACATATAAAGCGTAGTGCGCATGATTAGAGTTCCCTCTCACTAACGCTCGCTGGTCAATTTTCGAACTAACCGAAGGTTGGGCCGAAAGCCACCCGATCACCACCATTATCTACGGTAAGCTAGTTAGCGAACCCTTGATGGAACTGAAGAACCAACTACAGATTCGACGTCTACAAATGCTCCTCTTCCATTTGCCACCACCCGATCACCACCATTATCTACGGTAAGCTAGTTAGCGAACCCTTGGTGAAACTGAAGAACCAACTTCACAGTCAGCGTATACTATTGCTCCTCTTTCATTTGACACCACCCACTTGCCGCCATTATCTACGGTAAGCTAGTTAGCGTAGTAGTGATAGAAGGGATGTTCTGCATCCACACTGTGTGTAAATCGCATACGCAAACCCAAGCGCCGGTACCGAGTAAACCAGAGCAAACCCAGCCGGTACCGGGTAAACCAGAGCAACCCCAACCCGATACCGAGTAAATCAGAGCAAACCCAACTCTCGGTACCGGGAATTGGAATGCGCAGACAGTGTGGTGTGGGGCGAACATCCCTTCTATCACTACTACGCTAACTAGCTTACCGTAGATAATGGCGGCAAGTGGGTGGTGTCAAATGAAAGAGGAGCAATAGTATACGCTGACTGTGAAGTTGGTTCTTCAGTTTCACCAAGGGTTCGCTAACTAGCTTACCGTAGATAATGGTGGTGGCAAATGGAAGAGGAGCATTTGTAGACGTCGAATCTGTAGCTGATTCTTCAGTTTCATCAAGGGTTCGCTAACTAGCTTACCGTAGATAACGGTGGTGATCGGGTGGTGGCAAATGGAAGAGGAGCATTTGTAGACGTCGAATCTGTAGTTGGTTCTTCAGTTCCATCAAGGGTTCGCTAACTAGCTTACCGTAGATAATGGTGGTGATCGGGTGGCTTTCGGCCCAACCTTTGGTTAGTTCGAAAATTGACCAGCGAGCGTTAGTGAGAGGGAACTCTGATCATGCGCACTACGCTTTATATGTATGTAGTAGCATAATACTATTATTTTCTCCGGAACCAAAGGGCCGATCAACGCCATTCTTTTTTTAAACGCCTTCTGACAACGCTCCCGAGCACGTGACGTATTTTTTAATTTTTTATATCGCAACAACGTGCCATGCGCACGACGCTTTATATGTATGTAGTAGCATAATATTATTATTTTCTCGGGAACCAAAGGGCCGATCAACGCCATTCTTTTTTTAAACGCCTTCTATCAACGCTCCCGAGCACGTGCCCTATGTCAGTTTTTTATCATTTTTAATGTTTAGTATTTAACCTTTTTCGTTTTTTTTTCTCGAAACGACTTGTTACGTCACGCTGAGCACGTGTGGGTGTTAACTATAAAGAAACTATTTTATTATTTACCTAAAATATATAAACAACATACCTACTACGGAAGATCTCAGTGGCGTAGAAATTAAATATTACTGTAACATGTATTGAAAAATGAAGGCTACTGAGTTAATCTGAGGTTGTCACTCAATGAGTGTAGGTGAAAAGCATGAGCTAGAGCCTGTTGAATGTCCACGTAATGCCAAAGTTGATTGTAGACCCGTACGGAAGATCTCAGTGACGTAGAAATGAAATATTTCAGTTACATGTATTAAAAAATACAGTGTTGCTGAGTCTATCCGAGGTTGTCTCTCAATGAGTGTAGGGTGAAAAAGTAGGCTAGAGTCTGTAGAATACCCCTGTAATGTCAAAGTTGATTGTAGACCCGTACGGAAGCTCTCAGTGGCGTAGAAATTAAATATTTCAGTTACATATATGCAAAAATACAGTGTTGCTGAGTGCTGCTGAGCCTATCCAAGGTTGTCTCTCAATGAGTGTAGGGTGAAAAAGTAGGCTAGAGTCTGTAGAATACCCCTGTAATGTCAAAGTTGATTGTAGACCCGTACGGAAGCTCTCAGTGGCGTAGAAATTAAATATTTCAGTTACATATATGTAAAAATACAGTGTTGCTGAGTGCTGCTGAGCCTATCCCAGGTTGTCTCTCATTGAGTGTAGGATGAAAAAGTAGGCTAGAGTCTGTAGAATGCCTCTGTGATGTCAAAGTTGATTGTAGACCCGTACGGAAGATCTCAGTGACGTAGAAATGAAATATTTAAGTTACATGTATTAAAAAATAAATCAAATTCCAACAGGCAGTAAAAACAGCGAAAACAGCTAAAAACAGCTAAAATCAGCGAAAACAGCTAGAACAGCTAAAATCAGCGAAAACAGCTAAAAACAGCTAAAACATCTAAAACAGCTAAAACAACTAAAATCAGCTAAAAAACGCTGAGCTCGAAAATTAATATAGAAATTTTACACAGAGGAACTTTAATATTCACACATCCTAATGAAGGCTGTTAATTAATAAATACTTTTAAGTGCTATATTTAGTCGTTACTTAACCTAAAAAAAATGTAGCCATACCCTATCAATACTTTTAAACTAAGAACGTCACCGAGACAGAAAGAAAAAGAGATACTGTTGGAACAACTCAAAGACAAATGTGTTAAGTTTAAAACCTCAAGACAATAGTAAAATATTTCTAATGTTGTAAGGTAAATTAAAGCTGCAGTACGAACAAATTAGAGGCTTGTGCATTTCTTAGAGTAATATTTAGACCGTTTAGGATTTTGAACTTCGTGCCACTTCGACAAATTTCTGGGGTTTGAATGACAGAATTAAAACATATCTAGATGTTGCTAAGTATTATTAGCTCTGACCGGGCGACATTGCAGTAAAAATACCCTTCTTAACCATAGTTTTAAGAATTTTCTAAATATGGCAACAATGCTACAACTAATTTAGTATCACTGCAAAATGTATGTAAGATCAGTGTTACTACTCTTGTAGTAAACTTGAACAATGTTTTAAGAACTGTGTACATCTGACAGCCACGAATCAAGATAGAGGTGATAGGCTTACACCCTTAATAGACTTCTACTTAAAACTTGTTTTTCTTTACCAATAAACATAGAACGTGTTGTTGCTTTAGACTTTATCCAGTAGTTTTAAATTAGAACCGATTTGAGACTTCGCGATTTAAAGATACATAAATAATAGCTCACAACAAAGTTGTCAACTACTGTTAGACTGCTAAAAAAAAAAAAGTTAAAATAAATGACAACAATATTTATTAACTATTTATTAATTACAAATGTTGTACAAATATTATAATATACATTCTAATTAACAGGTTTTCTGTTTCTTGTAGCCAAACGGTTCAGAGTTCCCATCAACTAGAAACTTTCTTTTTGTGGAGTTTGGTCTGTAGAGTTTCGTCCCAGTGCAAGTTGTTACAGAGTGGTCTTTGGTTCTTCGAATATCTTTTGAGATGATCGATATTGGTCCCGACTCTGTAAGAACCATATCCTTAAGTGTCGAAATTTATTAACTGCGATGCCTCGTAATTTAAGGATATTCCCTTAACTTTACAAACCATCACATCAGAATTAGTCTTGGTAGCATGTACTTTATAAGAATAATTTTTGGGGCCTCCAGAAACAAACTCTGTAATGTAGCTGTCATCACCATACACTTCTAATTCATCGGTTAGATTACCAATGGATTGTCCAGTAGTTAAATCAGTCGCACCAGGTTTGGTAACGTAAATAACGGAGTCAGTATCGTAATAAAGGACTCTGTCTTCTAATTGTTCGAGAAACGAATAAAGTTTCAGGCGAGCTTGGGCAGTAACGAAAGCAGCAATAACCACATTAACAGTAGCTAACGGATCAAGGGATTCTTCTCTATGTTCATATCCAACAATTAGAGTGCTGTCGTTGACAGGGAGAACACAATTAACATAAATTGACGGATTTGTTAGCATTGCAAAGAATTCAGCAGGTTTATTTACAATCTTTGTCTTTGGTTGATTTTCCCGTTGTCCAAATTTGCCCCAAAAAGAGTTTAAAATAAGTTTAGCTAGAGATCTTAGACCAGGGTTTTCAAGAATCTGAGAATATTCTAATTTGATATCTTCCCTTGCAAAGAATTCTTCAATATATTTGTTTTTCTCTTCCTCGGTTGTACACCTTTTGGGCCAGCCGGATGCTTCCTGCTTTATTTTAATAAATTTGTTCATCATTCCTGTGAACAAGCCATCTTCACCAGTCTCCTTATTAAATGTCAGAACATCATATTTCCATATTTCTTGTATTTCGGTTATATTGTATCCTTTCGCAACAGCTTTAAGTACCTCGTCTAGAACCCATGTCCCCTCTAACTTTCTTTCTTCATCAATATGGTTGCACTCGCTGGTAATCATGTTTTCACCGCAGGTTCGACAAAGAACAAACATCAATTTACTATTCATTTTAACGGGGAGAACTGGGTGGTAGAGATCTTGAGGAGGTAAAATTTTACATTTAATTAAGCCGCTAATGTTGTTCAAATCCAAACTGTGACATTCCTCCCCTACGAAGACTTGAGGATGTGCAACTGGAAATTTTCCGTACTTACACACCCAGGGGTACAGGGAACAAACATCCAAGTAGTTAATCTTTTCTGCTTCTTTAGCCTTGTAATAAGTATGAGTATTACCCGTACGACCTCCATAGAAAGCATCTCTCGGGTTTAAAGGCAAAAGTGTTAAAAGAGGATGTGTCTCGGTGTAGGCCTTAATTTCCAAATTATCTTTTAATTGCTTTCTAAAGTCACACTCCCATATTTCATTAACAACAAAACCCATTTCTTTTAACTTTGTACTTTTTGCTTGAGATGATTCATACCTTAAATTTAGTGTTGTATAAGGATCGCCACAAACAGGATCATCTCTTCCAAATTTATAACATTTTGGGCATCCATGGTAATAACAGCCCTGAAACTCTAAAATTTCATTGGTTTCAAGGCAGTAACCATCAACTTTTACACCATGTAGAACCATTTCTCTCCCTTTAGCAGCATGTAAAATATTGATTTGTCTTTGTTTTTCCTCCCAAATTAACCACTCTATTGCAATTTTACTTTGTTGATCTTTCCACCTGTATCCGTTTTTAGGAATAATCCCAATGGTGTTGGGTTTTAAAAAGTTTCTGCGGAATACTTTGTTGCATGCGGAAGCAATTGTTGTGGCTTCTGTAAAGGGACAGACATTAGTGGTTGACAACAGTTGATCTCTAAATTTCAAACAGGCCCGTGTTAGAATTTCTACATCTGATACACAGTATTCAACCAAGTCCTTTTGCATTTCGAATCGATCATTTTTGTGTTCCTCGTACCACTGTAAAAACTTTTTTCGATCATCTTCCTTCATGGTGTCTGGAGAGTAGTAGTCTAATGCAGGGAGGATACCAACGTAATGTTCGTTTGCTTTTGTGTTGAATAAATGAGGAAAATATCCCTTTTTGAAGTCATCACCCAAACCAAATGCCTTTGGTAATTTCGACAATGCCTTTGGTAATTTCGACAATGCCATTGGGAAATAATTTAGCGAGTCTATAAATTTGACATTTCCCACCAACATCATAATGATTTTGGTTCCTCTCATAATTAGTTCTGGCGTTAGAGTGGTGTTTGTGAGTAGATAATTCAAAATAAATTGATGATCAAAGGCTCGAAGCGTTGTGTGCTATTACAACAATATTTTTAAAGGTTTTTCGTAATTGTAGCAAATGTTGCGTAAATAGTAAAACAGGATCAAAAGTTTTAAGTATTTGCAGTCTAACACCACATTTTCTGCATATTTTGCCGTCAGTATTGATGCACACGTCACAACATTGTTTAAAAACACAGAGGTTTACTTGGTGACGAAGCGAACCATTAGTCAACATCTCTTCTTGTCGGGTCTCAAAGTCGTAAAACACGAAAAGTACATCTTTCGGTTTCTGCTTTTCTGTGTCTCTTTGAATGAAACATAGATGATTTTCAGGTACATATGTTCTACATATTTTACAAAATACTTCTCCACATACATGTTGTCTTTTACCCCTCACTGTTTTAAAACAATTCTCACAACTTCTAATTTCAGCACACACTGTGCTTTTCTCCCAAGACCCATTTCGTAAGTGATTCTCGTAACAAGCTTGGCCTTTAAAGTACCGACGACAATTGGTACATTTAATTTTAAGTTTTTGAATTGCACATTTCGGAGACTGAAGGCAACCAGCACACACTCTACCGCACCTGTGCTTATCTTTGTGATCAAACGGCGAGTGACATTCTTCGCAGTAATAATTGCAACAAAAAGCAGCCGTAGTAGAAGTAATTACATTAAAATGTCCATCATGATGTAACAAGTTAAGTCTTTTATTGCTTTCTGTAGTTCCTTCAAAAATGGTATCTCGGCCCTTTGTCCCGTAACTGTATACCACAATTTTGTAATCCCTGAGGTGTTCTTGAAATTGTTGAAGCTCGACAATACCCGCCCCTTCCCCGGGAATTACAACACCAGCTTCTTCTAATAACTTTCTGGTCCTTGTAATCTGTATTTTTCCCGTATCTTTCCTTACTTTGTTAAATTCAGGGTCTTTGTCCAGGTTGGCTATCGCAACCACCAAGGAGCGAGGTAGGCATAAATTGTCTTTATTCGTAATACTTATTATTCCTCGTCGCATATCACATTCCTCTTCAAAGCTGTTGTATTTACTTCCTCTTCCCCGACCTGTCGGTAAGCGAACAGTTGTTACTTTAAGACAAAAAGTGTCTGTATTAAGTCCTGTTGAGTTGGACTGGTAAACATTGCTAATAACATCCCAAACATCCTCGTAATTTACTTCTTTGGCAGGTTTAAAGCGAATCCATCCTTCACCACGACGAAAGTCTTTTGAACAAAAACTAAAACTAACGTAATCCGTCGATTGAAGTCCTTCCGTGGCCTTATGAATAACTTGCTGTATAGCGTCTCTCACCCAGCCAACTGGTTCAGTTCCTTCTGGCACAGGCTTTAACTTAAATTCCACCGCACGACCTGTAACATTGTATCTTCGCACCTTTTGAATAGAGTCCCTAATAACAATGAACTTTTCCATTTTTTAACTAGACACGTCCGTACACTTCAAGAGGCTGATGCGAAATGACTAGACTGCTCTGACACACCTCTATTTATAACCTCGGTTATGTTTGCTAAAGCAAAATTTTAGGGTGCGTTCGGAAAACTTACCTTTAATATGAAGTCAAGGATTAGTATGCAGTAAAAGTTTAAGATCCGTATAGAGCTAATATTAGAGAAAATTCTAGAACATTAAATTAGCTCTCTCTCTCTCTCTCTCTCGTTCTGTCTTTCTCTCTCTCTCTCTCTCTCTCACCACAAAACAAAGGATAAATGTAAAAAGTTTCAAGGTACGTTCAGAAGCTGGGGGTACGTTCCGTAAATCGGGGAAATTCAAAACGAAAGTACTAGAATCTTCGAGAAAATTCTAGAACATTGAACTTAAGCCTTTATCGTTCTTACTGGGATTCTCCAATCTAAATTATGGTTGTTTGGAACAACCAACACTACTACTATAAAACTCTTGTTGTTCCTACTTACATATTAACGAATACATATAAAAAAAGCACAACACACCTACACTTTTCCAACGCTTCAGATAAACTTAAAACTATTAGAAAAATTATCTATAGAAATGTATCTAAATGTTTGTAATAAATAATTAAACTCAGTCCTTTATATGCTTCATTACCTTAAACAGTCAAACCTAACCTCAACAAATGTTCTATTGCCTGTGGTACAAAATTATTCGAAACTTAAGCAATCCGCAGCCTCAGGCTATAAATAAAACAGGTTCTGTTTCCAAAGGATTCGAGCTTTTCTCATGGTGTTTGCCTTTGTGTTGTCTGTCATCGGTGTGATGTTTTTTTATACGTAAGTGTAACGTTTGGCTTATTGTTGTAGAGTTGTTTAGGTGGTGTCAGGTTGCTGATAGGGGTGTGATAGGGTTGTGTTATGTAGGCGTTAGGTTTAATAAATAGTGAAACATCTGTTAACAACCTCATTAGTACTGCATACGTTATAGCATATAAGATGGCAAGTCGTAAATTAAATTAAAATGAGCAAACCCAACCCAACCCAAGCAACCCTGAACAAATGTTCTATTACCGATGGTACAAAACTTTTCGAAACTTAAACAATCCGCAGCCTCTCAGCAGCTAAATAAACAGACCCAGTTCTGGAAAAACAGCTAAAAAACAGACCCTGTTCTGGAAAAACAGACCCTGGTCTGGAAAAACCACTAATATGCAGACCTCGTTTCAGGAAACCACTTAAACGTCTAACTGCTCAACCGGACAGCAACCGGGCAGCAACCGGGCAGCAACCCGACAGCAACCGGGCAGCAACCGGACGTTAACCGGGCAGCAACCGGGCAGCAACCGGACGTTAACCGCTCAACCGCTCAACCACTTAACCGCTCCACCGCTCAACCGCTCAACCACTTAACCGCTCAACCGCTGAACCGCTCAACCACTGAACCGCTCAACCACTGAACCGCTCAACCACTGAACCGCTCAACCGCTCAACCACTGAACCGCTCAACCGCTCAACCACTCAACCGCTCAACCGCTCAACCGCTCAACCACTTAACCGCTCAACCACTTAACCGCTCCACCGCTCAACCACTTAACCGCTCAACCACTGAACCGCTCAACCGCTCAACCACTCCACCGCTCAACCACTTAACCGCTCAACCACTCAACCGCTTAACCACTGAACCGCTCAACCACTCAACCGCTCAACCACTGAACCGCTCAACCGCTCAACCACTGAACCGCTCAACCGCTCAACCACTCAACCGCTCAACCACTCAACCGCTCAACCGCCCAACCGCTCAACCACTCACCTAAAAAACAGACCCTGTTTCTGGAAACAACTAGGAAACATCGAAAAAACTGTATAAAAACCACAATTATTGTATCAGATCTAATGTGCTCACTTCCATTGTATCAATCCACTAAACCACTAATTAGACTGCTTATCGCTGACACAACCGCCTGCCGGACGTCACGTCCAAACTCACTGAAGATATCATTTTCCATGTTCATTCAACTAGGTGCCGTGACGTACTTGGTTCTATAGCCGGGAAACGTATATAATACAAAATTATACACATGGTGTGCGGGTTCGATCCGCGCATTGGACAGAAAACTTTTTTCAGTGCATACTAGACTTACGAAATAAATACATTTAATTAGGTAGGATTAAAAAGTTTGTGACGTCATCGTGAATAAGGCAGAAAGAAGAAGAAGAATACCAAACATTAAACAGCCTAAGAAGTTTACCCAGTAGCTAATGTCCGAAATGCCTCTCATTGATTGGCTATTGATTGTAGCGTCTCCAAGAGCCTTCGTATGGGTTAGTCGATGAAAGTCTGTACATGGCTTTGATAGCCGTGCGGTCTAGGTTGTCAAACATCACCAAGGTTCAGCACATTCGAAGAGGTCCTAGGTTCGAATCCTGAGGACAATAACATTATTTTTCAGTTTGCGCCATAGTCATCTGTCTGGCTCAACAAGGCCATTACTACTATCCGTTAAATAAGTTCAGAGGCCATTTGAACTACGCAAATATAATATCTGTAGATGTCGAAAGGTCGTTTTCTTTATTTAAAAACATTTTTTCGCCGCATCGGACATCGCTTACGAAAGCGATTGTAGAGACATACGTCATGCTGCAAATGTTTAGCCGATCCAATCCGGATTTTTAATGCTAACTGGGTAAGTATTACATATTACATAAAGTATTATTATCACTTATACGTAGTCGCTTATATATATGACGCCGCCACTGGTGTGGCATTCAAGCGGGCAGCTTTATCAAGATCTAATTTACGAAAATAATTTTATTTTGTGGGCAGTAATATATACATATATATATATATATATATATATATATATATATATATATATATATATATATATATATATAGTTTATGGTTTGATTTGTTTCTTGGATCCTTATATATATTTTTTTATTTGAGGGTTCTTGGGTTTTTGGATCCCGGGGAAAAATTATACAAATTTGTGGGTTCTTATTCACATTATATTTACGTTTCGGTCGTATTCTTCGACCTTCATCAGAATTTTTTTTTTGTTTTTTGAAAGCTAAAAACCGCTTTATTAGTAATTTATTTACAATTAAAACTTTAAAAAATCCTACCTTCGAACGAAACTTCAGCGGTGCACTGGTAAAACCATCACAAATTGTATTTACATAGGCATAGTGACACAGACATAATTACGGTTAAAAACATTTAATTTATTAATATATATATATATATATATATATATATATATATATATATATATATATATATATATATATATATATATATAGATATATATATATATATATATATATATATATATATATATATATATATATATATATATATATATATATATATATATATATATATATATATATATATATATATATATATCTAAAACAACGTCACATTCAGCACCATGTAGGTTCATTGGAGAACTGAGAACACGAAACGACAAGGAAATTTGCTATGGAATTTGTTTTTTGTTGTATTATTTTTTGTAATTTTATAGGCTTATTTTTAATATTATTGATTACATTTTTTCTTTTAGAATTTTAATTGTTAATTAATGGCGTTATTGGCTTATTTTATTATGTTGTAATAGATTTTGCTTAGGTGTTTTGTATCGGTTTTGGAGTTTATACTGTTTTGATTTTTTTGAATTTCTATCATTTCATAGAGTTCTCGTTTTTTTGTGTGATTTTCTGTACGTAAGATTTTAGCGTTTTCATAATTGAATGTGTGTTGTTTTTCTAGCATATGGTTGGTAAGTGCAGTTTTGTTTTTTTTGTCATATTTGTGTCCATTTAATCTATTTTTTAAAAGTTTGCTTGTTTCACCGATGTACACACCTTCACAGTCGTTACAGGGTATTTGGTAAATTATGTTACTTTTTTTATTGTTTGGAATTTTGGATTTTAAGTGACTGAAATTGTTTTTTAGTAGGTTATACCCCTTATGTGCGACAGTTATATCGTGATTTTTGACCGTGTTATTTATTTTCTCTGACAGGCCTGGAATATAAGGAAGAGAAAGATACCTAGTTTTTGTTTTTTGGTTTTTTATTAGTTTGATTTTTGTTGTAGAACATGTGGATGCGTTTTTTAAAAATGGTATTAATTAGGTTTTCTGGGTAGCAGTTCAATTTTAGGGCTTCTTTTGCTTTTTTTATTGCTGTATCGCGATATTCGGGGCTGGAATGTTTAATCGCTCTATCGGCCAGGCCAATAATTACTGATTTTTTTTGAGCAAGAGGATGTTGAGATTTGAAGTTAACATATCTAGAGGACCAGGTTTCTTTTGTGAACCATTCTGTTCTTATGGTGTTTTCTTTGTGGTGGAGTGTTGTGTCTAAAAAGTTTATTTTGTTTTGCTTTTCTGTTTCTATTGTGAATTGGATTTTATTGTGGTAGCTGTTAAAAGAGTTTAATATGTTGTTTGTTTCATTTTCTGGGATGGCAGTGATACAGTCGTCTACGTATCTATAGAAAAATGGTATATAAGAGTTTAGGTTATTTAAGACAGTCTCTTCCAGATCTTCCATCACCAGTTGGGCGATTACACTAGAAATCGATGCTCCCATAGCGCAACCTTCAGTTTGTTTGTAAAATTTATCCCTATATAGGAAGTAGGTTGAATTTAATGTTAGTTCTACGGCCTCTAGAAATTCGGTCAGTGGTATATCGGTAAATTTGCTAATTTTATCCCATTTTTTTCTTATTATTTCTTTGGCTACGGTTATGGGTATATTTGTGTATAATGATATAACGTCTAGAGATATTAGGATATAGTCTTTTGGTAAGTTTACATTTTTAATTTTATTCTTGAAATCTACTGAGTCCTTTATATAATAGTTGTTTTAATTTATAATGTTTTATAAAATGCCTTTTAAATATTTTGAGAGGTTTTCGAAACGTAATTGGATACAAGATACAATGGGTCTGAGAGGTATATTCTTTTTGTGCAATTTCGGTAAGTCGTAAATTCTGGGTGGTTGTGCATTTTGAATTGTGAGTTGTGTTAACCATAAACTATATACAAGCATGGGTGAAAATATGCTTTCGTATCAAAACATCGCCATAAATTTTGGAGAAACCGCTGTAACACAGATGAAACTATACGTCAAATTATGTCTACAGCAATGTAAACAAAAGAACAGACGAATTTTTCTTTTGCGCTGCAAAAGCGATAATGTAACCCCTACTTTCTTAAAATTAAGGACTAACCATATTGTTTTTAATTGTGAAGACCTCGAGCGAAGGTTTAGTGAGTGCATTGTGGAGAATTTTACACAAAAAACTCTAAACCTCCTAATTACTGATACTGAAAATTTTAAAATCCAGTAACTATCTTCAAAACTTATTACCTCATCACATTTTTGATATGCTTATAGATCGAGAAACAAAACAAATAAATGCAATCTTTGAAAAAATTAAACAAAAAAATATCAGTAAATTTGATCGCTTTAAAAATAAAATTGCTCCCAAAGATACATCCCATTGGATCTAAAATCTTACAGATGTTAACATTCCGGACTATGCAAACGAAATCCTAAGTCTGGGACCTAACTTTGCCTCCCCTTGGAAAGTTCGGATGAGATACCTATTCCAGACATAATTACTAATATCGAGACAGCAATCACGAACCTCAACACTAGTACTAAGGACGATTTAAGATCTAAATGTTGCAACATTATCACAAACCACAAGAACAATTTCAATAACACAAAACGCAATAAAAAACAACAAACTTTCAAATAAAATTAATAAAACCAAATCCTTTATTAAACAAAATAAAAATTTGAAAATCTTAAGACCTGATAAATCTAATAAAACTGTCATCATGTATGATAAAGATTACGACAAAAAGATGAATGACCTATTACAAGACAATAACACCTACAAGGAACTAAAATGTGACCCTACCAATATATACCAAAAGAGCAACAACAACCTAGTTACTCGATGGAAAAATAAAATGTTCATATCGCCTAACACCGCTAAACAACTCACAATTCAAAATGCACAACCACCCAGAATTTACGGCTTACCGAAATTGCACAAAAAGAATATACCTCTCAGACCCATTGTATCTTGTATCCAATCACCTTTCGAAAACCTCTCAAAATATTTAAAAGGCATTTTACAAAACATTATAAATCAAAACAACTATTATATAAAGGACTCAGTAGATTTCAAGAATAAAATTAAAAATGTAAACTTACCAAAAGACTATATCCTAATATCTCTAGATGTTATATCATTATACACAAATATACCCATAACCGTAGCCAAAGAAATAATAAGAACAAAATGGGATAAAATTAGCAAATTTACCGATATACCACTGACCGAATTTCTAGAGGCCGTAGAACTAACATTAAATTCAACCTACTTCCTATATAGGGATAAATTTTACAAACAAACTGAAGGTTGCGCTATGGGAGCATCGATTTCTAGTGTAATCGCCCAACTGGTGATGGAAGATCTGGAAGAGACTGTCTTAAATAACCTAAACTCTTATATACCATTTTTCTATAGATACGTAGACGACTGTATCACTGCCATCCCAGAAAATGAAACAAACAACATATTAAACTCTTTTAACAGCTACCACAATAAAATCCAATTCACAATAGAAACAGAAAAACAAAACAAAATAAACTTTTTAGACACAACACTCCACCACAAAGAAAACACCATAAGAACAGAATGGTTCACAAAAGAAACCTGGTCCTCTAGATATGTTAACTTCAAATCTCAACATCCTCTTGCTCAAAAAAATTAGTAATTATTGGCCTGGCCGATAGAGCGATTAAACTTTCCAGCCCCGAATATCGCGATACAGCAATAAAAAAAGCAAAAGATACCCTTAAATTGAACTGCTACCCTGAAAAACTAATTAATACCATTTTTAAAAAACGCATCCACATGTTCTACAACAAAAATCAAACTAATAAAAAACCAAAAAACAGGCCTGTCAAAGAAAATAAATAACACGGTCAAAAATCACGATATAACTGTCGCACATAAGGGGTATAACCTACTAAAAAACAATTTCAGTCACTTAAAATCCAAAATTCCAAAAAATAAAAAAGTAACATAATTTACCAAATACCCTGTAACGACTGTGAAGGTGTGTACATCGGTGAAACAAGCCAACGTTTAAAAAATAGATTAAATGGACACAAATATGACAAAACAAACTGCACTTACCAACCATATGCTAGAAAAACAACACAGATTCAATTATGAAAACGTTAAAATCTTACGTACAGAAAATCACACAAAAAAACGAGAACTCTATGAAATGATAGAAATTCAAAAAAATCAAAACAGTATAAACTCCAAAACCGATACAAAACACCTAAGCAAAATCTATTACAACATAATAAAATAAGCCAATAACGCCATTAATTAACAATTAAAATTCTAAAAGAAAAAATGTAATCAAGAATATTAAAAATAAGCCTATAAAATTACAAAAAATAATACAAGAAAAAACAAATTCCATAGCAAATTTCCTTGTCGTTTCGTGTTCTCAGTTCTCCAATGAACCTACATGGTGCTGAATGTGACGTTGTTTTAGATATATATATTAATAAATTAAATGTTTTTAACTGTAATTATGTCTGTGTCACTATTCCTATGTAAATATAATTTGTGATGGTTTTACCAGTGCACCGCTGAAGTTTCGTTCGAAGGTAGGATATTTTTAAGTTTTAATTGTAAATAAATTACTAATAAAGCGGTTTTTAGCTTTCAAAAAACAAAAAAAAATTCTGATGAAGGTCGAAGAATACGACCGAAACGTAAATATAATGTGAATAAGAACCCACAAATTTGTATAATTTTTTCCCCGGGATCCAGAAACCCAAGAACCCTCAAATAAAAATATAATATATATATATATATATATATATATATATATATATATATATATATATATATATATATATATATATATATATACATCACCCTATCATTTTTGCTTCCGAAAGGGGTCTAATCCCTATCATTTCTGCTACCGCTGCAAACTTGCTGCCGTATATCAGACGCAAGATTAACTTAGGCGTTTTTTTCGAACATGGCTATAAATTTTAAGTCCCACATTGTCGCAATGGCTGGTCCACAGCACCATACTTTACGTAAAAAAATAGTTCTTTGATAGTTTAAAGCATAAACTATTGGCGGAGAATAATAGTGGGACGAAATGGAAGTAAAAATGATCGAGAAATAAATGAAGACGTATAAATTTTAGTTGTAAAAGTTTCCGATAGAGGCGCAAAATTATACATGCGTATATTAAAAGTTTTACAGGTCGGTGGATTTTGCTACCAGAAACTTGGCAACGCTAAAGTATGGTAAAATTGTATTTAAATATTAGTTCTATAATTATGAAGTGTGCGTGACGCAGTGAACAGCACTTTCGCTAAATGGTGTGCTTTTTAACCGTCTTCTCAAGAGGAGGTTATCAATTATTCGGCCCGCATGTGAGATTTTTTATATGTTCACGCATAATTCTTCAACGGACTTTTTTTTGGTTTGCCGATGAGTTTTTCCGAATGGTCCCGTTTTAAGTTTTTTTGCTGAAGTTAGAGGAAACCTAAAAAATTATGATAAATAAAAAAAACCTCGAGAAGATCGACAAACTTTGTGTGTATAGTTCGGAATGGGGGCACCGATTTCAATATTTTTTTCTCCGTTGTGTTTACGTCCGGTGGTTTTGTTGTAACATTGTAATGGAATCTCACAACTCACTTTTCACCCACTTCTAATTGTCGTACCGATTTGAAACTTTGCAAACTAACGCAATTTCGATAACAATACAATAACATGTTTTTGCTCATTAAAAACAAAATATACAGCATGTCTTTGAAATGAAATTTTTTTTTATTGATTTTACGAAAAAAAGTGTCTCTTTGTAAAAAGTTCTGCATAGTAAAAAAATAGCACTGCCATTCAAACATTTGATCTAGTACGTATAGGGTAGCTCAAAAATGAAAAAGTCACAATCCACGTGAAGCTAAAAAGACAAAATCGTTATTTAAAGTTACACTGCCACTGCAAATGTACAATTCAATAAAATGTTTTTTTTTCATTAAAAAAATATACAGCATGTCTTCGAAATGGAAAAAAAATTATTATTGATTTTACGAAAAAGTGTCTGTTTATAAAAAGTTCTGCATCGTGAGAAAATAGCATTGCTAGTCAAAAATTTGATCTAGTACATACAGGGTGGCTCAAAAATAAAAAAGTCCTGATCCACGTCAAGCTAAGGAGACAAAATCGTTATTTAAAGGTAAACTGCCACTGCAAATGTACAATTCAATAATATATGTTTTTCATTAAAAAAATATACAGTATGTCTTCTAAATGGAAAAAAAATTATTATTGATTTTACGAAAAAAGTGTCTGATTATAAAAAGTTCTGCATCGTAAAAAACAGCATTGTCATTCAAAAATTAGATCTAGTACGTACAGGGTGGCTCAAAAAGGAAATAGTCATAATCCAGGTGAAGCTAAAAAGACAAACTCGTTATTTAAAGGAAAACTGCCACTACAAATGTACAACTCAATAATGTGTTTTTTTTCATTAAAAAAATATACAGCATGTCTTCGAAATGGAAAAATGTTTTTTATTGATTTTACGAAAAAGTGTCTCTTTATAAAAAGTCTGCATCGTGAGAAAATAGCACTGCTATTCACTAATTGAATCTTGTACATACCTACAGGGTGGCTCAAAAATACAAAAGTCCTGATCCACGTGAAGCTAAGAAGACAAAATCGTTATATTATTATAAAGGTAAACTGCCACTGCAAATGTACAATTCAACAATGTTTTTTTCATTAAAAAATATAGGTACAGCATATCCCCGAAATGGAAAAATTTTTATTATTGATTTTACGAAAAAAGTGTCTGTTTATAAAAAGTGCCGCATCGTAAAAAAATAGCATTGCCACTCAAAAATTTGATCTAGTACGTACAGGGTAGCTCAAAAATGAAATAGTCATAATCCAAGTGAAGCTAAAAAGACAAACTCGTTATTTATAGGAAAACTGCCACTGCAAATGTACAATTCAATATTTTTTTTCGTTAAAAAAATATACAGCATGTCTTCGAAATGGAAAAAAAATATATTATTGATTTTACGAAAGAAGTGTCTGTTTATAAAAAGTTCTGCATCGTAAAAAAAACAGCATTGCATTTACAAATTTGATCTAGTATGTACAGGGTGGCTCAAAAATTAAATAGTCATAATCCACGTGGAGCTAAAAAGACAAAATCGCTATTTAAAGGAAAACTGCCACTGCATATGTACAATTCAATAATGTTTTTTCTCATTAAAAAAATATACAGCATGTCTTCGAAATGGAAAAAATGTATGATTGATTTTGCGAATAAAGTATCTTTTTATAAAAAGTTCTGCATCGTAAAAAACTAGCATTGCCACTCAAAAATTTGATCTAGTACGTACAGGGTGGCTCAAAAATGAAATAGTCATAGTCCAAGTAAAGCTAAAAAGACAAAGTCGTTATTTAAAGGAAAACTGCCACTGCAAATGTACAATTCAATAATGTTTTTTTTTTCATTAAAAAAATATACAGCATGTCTTCTGCATCGTGAGAAAATAGCATTGCTATTCAAAAATTTGATCTTGTATAAACAGGGTGGCTCAAAAATAAAAGTCCTAATCCACGTGAAGCTAAGAAGACAAAATCGTTATTTAAAGGTAAACTGCCACTGCAAATGTACAACTCAATAATATGTTTTCTTCATTAAAAAATATACAACATGTCTTCGAAATGGAAAAATTTTTATTATTGATTTTACGAAAAAAGTGTCTCTTTATAGAAAGTTCTGCATCGTGAGAAAATGGCATTGCTATTCAAAAATTTGGTATTGTACATACAGGGTGGCTCAAAAATGAAAAAGTCATAATCCACGTGAAACTATTTAGCTTTAAAAAATAATAAAGGGGACGAGGTGAGAGGGGATAAAACCGGAGCGACTGAGAAGTTTTTGAAAATGTTGACTAATATGTCATTTTCGGGGTAATTGAGGTCAGAAAATATTTTTTTCTATCAGATGTTAAAAAAGTATCGTAGGGAGGGGGGCGAATAAAAAGGGTCGGCTGGGAATTTGTCCAAAAATGTTAACTAATGGGCCATTTTCGGGATTACTGAGGTCAGAAAATCTGATTTTGTGTAACAGATGCTAAAAAAATTACGGAGAAGGGAGGGGAGAGGGGATAAAACGGCGGCTGAGAATTTGTCCAAAAATGTTAGCTTGTCATTTTCAGAGTTATTGAGGTCAGAAAATCTAATTTTCTTGGAACCGATTTTTAAAAAATTAACGGGAGGGGGGAGAAATAAAAGAGCGACTGGGAATTTACCTAAAAATATTAAGTATTCTGTAAGGCTGCCCACTTGAATGCCACACCAGTGGCGACCTTGGAAAAATATGCGTCCGGTGAGCGGGTGTCCTTGAAAAAATACGCGTCTAGGGAGCGGAAGACCTTAGGAAAAACACGCGTCGGGAGAGAGAACGACCTTGAGGGAAATAAGCTTCTTTAAAACGGACGACCTTAGAAAAATACGCGTCTGGGGAGCGGACCGCCTTAGGGAAAATACTTATCTAGGGAAACGGACGACCTTGTAAAAATACGCATCTAGGGAGCGGGCGATCTTGAGAAAAATACGCACCTGGGAAGTGGACGACCTTGATGAAAAGTCGCGTTTGAGGAACGGAGGACCCTGGGGAATAGCGGACGACCTTGGAAAACGCGCCTGGAGAGCGGGCGCTCTTAAGGAAAATACGCATCTAGGGAGCGGACGACCATGGAAAGAATTACGCGTTTGGGAACCGGAGGACCTTCGAGAAATGCGCGCCTGGGAAACTGACGACCTTGGGAAAATACGCGTCTGGGGAGCGGACGCCCTTTAAGAAAATACGCATCTAGGTTCCGGATGACCTTGGAAAAAGTACGCGTCTAGGGAACGGAAGACTTTGGGGAAAAGGAGCTGGTGGGAATTTCTTCAAAAATGTTAACTATTATGTTATTTTCGAGGTTATTGAGGTCAGAAAATCTAATTTTGTGTAATGGATGTTAAGAATATCGTCGGGGGTGGGGGTGATATTAGAGCGCAACTGAGAACTTCTACAAAAATGTTAACTAAACTGTCATTTACGGGGATATTTAGGTCAGAAACCTAATTTTGTTGAAACCTATATTTAAAAAATTAACGGCGTTGGGGGGGGGGGGGGGGGGATAAAAAGGAGCGACTGGAAAAAATGTTAACTAATTTGTCATTTTCGTGGTTATTAAGGTCAAAAAATATACATTGGTCTAACATATTTAAACATATATAACGAGGGAGAATAAAATCAGGCGACTGATCATTTTTGAAAAAAATTTATCTGATATATCATTTTCAAGGTTATTGAGGTCAGCAAATCTAAACGAATGTAAACAACATTAACGGCGGGGCAGAGGGAATAAAAAGGCGCGGGGTTTGGAATTTCTCCAAAAATGTTAACTAATTTTGGGGGTTACTGAGAACAGAAAATCTAATTTTGTTGAAACTTATTTTTAAAAAATTAACGGCGGTGGGGGGGATAAAAAGGAGCAACTGGGAAATTATCTAAAAATGTTAATGTTGTTTTCGGGGTATTGGGGTCAAAATATTTAATTTTGTCTAATATTTAAAAAAACCAACGCGGGGGGGGGGGGACGAGCGAATGGAAATTTCCCCAAAAATGTTAATTAATATGTCAATTGAGGTCAGGAAATCTAATTTTGTCTAACGAATGTTAAGAAAATGAACGGCACGGAACGGAATATTTCATAAGTTTTTAACGACGACTTATTAACAATAACAGTTAAAAAACCTGTCAAAACATACCTGATCAACTAGAAGATCCTAATTTAAACCAGTACTAAATCTTAAACCTTCTCAGTGTATCTAAGCGTTAATGTTTAAACACGTGTTTTTTTTTCAGTTTTTAATAAATCAACCCTAAGGGGGTGTTACAATGGAGATTTAAAGTTTGTTATGGAGTAAAATTTTTATACCGTGGAAGAAGTTGCGGGCGAAAGCTAGTTATTAAAATAAAACAGCGATGCCTGCATATCTTATGTTAAGAGGTATACTGCAATTGCTGCAATACAAAATTACCGTTAAAGTGTCAAAAATCAATGGTGTTGTAAGTGGAGTGTAAAGTAGAAATAGAACAGTTTTACTGTACAGGGTGTAAGTTAGGAACAATGAAATTTTATTTTCTATTAGATACAACAGCCGCGTAAAATTTTGTTTTCTTGTTGGAGCTTTAAAAGTTTTAGTACTTTTAATTTTAAGGCTTTTTTATTACAAAAAAAAAACTATACCATTTCATATTTGATTTTAAAATATAGCAAGTAATCGATTTGGGATATAGTTTGTACTAGCCCATTTTAAAGATATAATATCAAGAAATAATCACACTTTCTTTTGGCAATTACCACTTTATTATAAATGGAGCTTATTAATTTTAATTTGACATTTCTACACATCCTAAATTTATCTTTGCACGGAATGTTTTCGCATTTTTAAAAAAAATTTCTAATTTTAGTAATTTCAATTTTTTACTTCTCTCGCTAGAAAAAAATCACTTCCCGGATTTTTTCAGATTTTTACGTGTTGGGGTCCCTATATCAGATGGTCTCCCATTTCCGTCGGTTTGTCTGTCCGTCTGTCTGTCGGATTGTCTGTTGGAGCGAACGCTTAAAACTGCTTGACCAAAAAGAAAAGGAAAAATTTTACATATGGACTACTTTTTAACCTGGCTTGGAACAGGCTGTATTTCAGGTGAAATATATACAGAGCATCTTCAAAATTAGTTTCTATTTTTTGTTGCTCAAACTCGAAAACGATTTATGTTACAGAAACTGTATTTTGTACATATAGCTGACGCTTTACCGCTGACATAAATTGCAAAACTTTTTAAAGCTTAAGTTTATCAAAATGATTAAGTTTTATAGACGTTTTAGATACGTTTCCTGTGTAACATTTTCACCTATTTCGATTGATGCGGTTTTTCGAAAAAATAAAAACTTCAAAAGATATTTAAGAATAATTACATTTTGGAATTTTATTTGTTATATGTGGTCGACATTTTACATTATCTTTTTAGTGTATTAAAAAGGTTGATTTCGGTTAGTAAATTTAACTGTACTTAACTATTATTTAAATCGCTCTTTTTTTTATAAGTTGGCGAGAAAAATTTAAAAAAAACTAACAGTATATTTGGTTGTCTTACCTTAACACTTGCCAATTTAAACCCTTAATTATATAAACCTGAGCACTGAGCAATGAGCAAGACCCTAATTGCCAAATTATACCTGTCTTATCAATAGTGAATCCAGCCAAAAAGCATTAAGAAGAAACTTGCTTGTGTCTGTCGACATTAAATATATCTGTTTTAGTTTTATTAGGTGGATAATTTTTGTTGGACGCCCTGCCATATTTTGAGCTTATCTGGTGACTTAACCCAAATAAAATAAACGAAAGTTATAATAAAAATAGGTTTTTATAATTCGCAATCTTATTTCCAGGTTCCAGCAAAACAACTCAAAATAAACTTAAATCGTGGAATGAGGTAAGGAGAATCCATGGCTAAAAACTCCTTTTTATAGCGATCTCATATGTAAAGAATGCGGAGAACTCTTGGTAAAAAAAGCGCCATTCTGTGATAGCAATGTGTACATGTCAGTGCCATGTCAGTAAATTAAAATAAAAATTGTCAGCCTTGATCTGCCACCTTATATTATCACTTTTACCAAAAGGAGCGTAAATGTCTGACACCGTTACTGTTATGAATAATTGAAATTTGTCGACGGCTAAGCATTCCTAATTTCACATAAAAATAAATTAAAAATAATATTATATTATATAAGCATGGAAAATACTTACAATATTGTGATTCATATAACTATTGTTATCAATCTTTTTATTCTTCAATAAATTTTACCAATTAAGAAATAAGCTGTAAAAATGTTTATAATATTAATATTATTTTAACTTATATTTTCAACTTGCATTTTGCATTTTAGGTTAAAGAAATAAATTATAATTTAAAAAACTAAAAAAACCCGCATTTATGAGTAGCGCACTAAAAAGTTCAAAATAATTATTTTCCTTTTATAGTTACCTAACAGTAAACCGGGGTGTGTAGTGAGCACTTCGTGAGAAAAGTAAAGCAACTTACTCAATGCGCATTCCTTTACTTCGCACACATGTATATCCCGGTTTTCTGTTAACTTGTAGAGCTATAAAACATTTGGTCTTAAAATAGGTAATTAAATTTTAAAGCGTGGGGCGCACTTACATATATAGCGGTAGCTACTCATAAAAGCGTGTTTTTTAGTTTCTAAACTATGTTTTTAACTTTTTAGTGCGCTACTCATAAAAACGTTTTTAGTTTTTTAAACAATAATTTATTTCTAACTTTTTAGTGCGCTACTCATAAAAGCGTGTTTTTTTAGTTTTTTAGTGAATTAGTTTTGGAACATACACGAGTTCTCAAAAATAAAATTAATTTTTTTATTACCGATTTTACAAAAAAATATATCTATAGGTATCTTTATAAAAAGTTCTACATTGTAAAAGAAGCATGGTTATTCAAAAACTTGATGAAGGACAATATAGGGTGGCTCATAAAGCTGAAAGTCCCAATTTTAATTTAAATTTTTAGCCACCCTATATGTCCTATAAAAAATATTTAAACCATGCTCTTTTTTCACAATGTAGAATTTTTTATGAAGATATACTTTTTTTGTAAAGGCGATTTTAAAAAATTAATTTTACTTTTGGGACCTCTTGTATGTTCCAAACATAACATAAAAATAACTCTTGTATGTACATTTGAGTGGCAGTTTACCTTTAAATAACGATTTTGTCCTTTTAGCTTCACGTGGATTAGAACTTTTTTATTTTTGAGCCACCCTGTATATACAAGATCAAATTTTTGAATATCAATGCTATTTTCTCACGATGCAGAACTTTTTATAAAAATACACTTTTGTCGTAAAATCAATAATACATTTTTTTCCATTTCGAAGACATGCTGTATATTTTTTTAATGAAAAAAACATATTATTAAATTGTACATTTGCAGTGGCAGTGTACCTTTAAATACATATTTTGTCTCAGCTTCACGTGGATTATGACTTTTTCATTTTTGAGCCACACTGTACGTACTGGATCAAATTTCTGAATGGCAATGCTATTTTTTCACGATGCAGAACTTTTTATAAAAGGACACTTTTTCGTCAAATCAATAACAAAAATTTTTCCATTTCGAAGACATACTGTATATTTCTTTTAATGAAAAAAGCATATTATTGCATTGTACATTTGCAGTGGTAGTTCACGTTTAAATAACGATTTTGTCTTCTTAGCTTCACGTGGATTAGGACTTTTTTATTTTTGGGCCACCCAGCATACATATACAAGATCAAATTTTTGAATAGCAATGCTATTTTCTCACGATGCATAACTTTTTACAAACACACACTTTTTCGTAAAATCAATAATAAAAATTTTTCCATTTCGAAGACATGCTGTATATTTTTTTAATGAAGAAAACATATTATTGAATTGTACATTTGCAGTGGCAGTTTACCTTTAAACAACGATTTTGTCTTCTTAGCTTCACGTGGATTAGGACTTTTTGGTTTTTGAGCCACCCTGTATGTACAAGATCAAATTTTTGAATAGCAGTACAATTTTCTCACGATGCAGAACTTTTTATAAACAGACACTTTTTTCGTAAAATCAATAATAATTTTTTTTCCATTTCGAAGACATGCTATATGTATATTATTGTATATGTTATATATTTAGTTTTATATTGAGAAAAACATATTATTAAATTGTACATTTGCAGTGGCAGTATACCTTTACATAAATATTTTGTCTTTTTAGCTTCACGTGGATTATGACTTTTTCATTTTTGAGCCACCCTGTACGTACTAGATCAAATTTTTTAATGGCAGCGTTATTTTTTTACGATGCAGAACTTTCTACAAAGAGACACTTTTTTCGTAAAATCAATAATAAAAAGTTTTTCATTTCAAAGACATGCTGTATATTTTTTTAATGAAAAAAACACGTTATGTACGACAATTAGAAGTGGGTGAAAATTGAGTTGTAAGGTTCCATTACAATGTTACAAGTCAAGCTAATAAAAGCATGTTAATAAAAGATCGATGGTTTTGTAATAGACTCATAGCACCTTGGTTATCTCATCCTGCTCTTGGCGTAAAGATTTACAAGCCATCATCATATTACGAGGAAACAATTAATTATACCTTTAAGTTATAAACAGCCCAGATATTCTACTAATAAACAGTTGTAGCAATGTGTCGTATTGAGGTATGTTGCGCCTGGAAGCTGATAGAATTTTAATTCAAACGGCACTGTGATCTATAAGCATGTATAAAACTAGTCCCTCAAGCGGTTTCTGGTGACAGATTAGTCATACCTATCATTGGTTCAAAAGCGCTGTGTAATCTTTCCCACCTTTCGGACTTTTCAAAATTCTGGCAACACGGCAGAAGTAAAAATGATAGAGAAGTGTCCAAATATTATACAGCTCGGAAGCAAAATGCGTCGACAAATGTACAAAATTATACGCCGGACGCAAATTTGATTATAATATGAAATGAGTTGAAAATGCTGCATAATAAAAGAAAAGGTATATTTTAGTTTTAAGAGATATTTAAAAGAAAAATTAGGAGCAACACAAGAAAAGGAAAAAAATCGATATACTCTTGAAGTGCAAAGCCTAAAGCCTCTATTTCTAGGGGACGCAAAAATGATGGATTATGAAAGGACGCAGAAATGATGAAAGATGTATATATATATATATATATATATATATATATATATATACAGGGTGTCCCAGGATAGGTGTTACGATAGGACAAATGGGTCAAAAAATTTTGAATTTGAAAATGGCATTTTGGGAACATGCCCCGCTTGGTCCAAAACTGAGGAATACAAAATTTCACTCGGATTGGTATTATACAGGGCGAGTTATAACTAAAAATATGAAAAATGGCCAAGAGTAAAGTACTCTTATTTGTCCAACTGGAACAAAAGCTTAGTAGAAAAAGTTGTTCAGAAATGTAACTAATATCATAATTTGAAATTACAGCTTTCTAGTCAATATTTTTATTTTTGTCAAATTTTTTGAAATGTAATAGTACATTTTCCACCACTATCGTATTCGGTTTTTTATTATACTTGGAAACTACGTTTTCTAACATGTAATATGTACATTTACCAGGTATTGCCTAATAATGTATTGTAATACGATATTGGTGGAAAATGTACTATTACATTTCAAAAAATTTGACGAAAATAAAAATATTGACTAGAAAGCTCTAATTTCAAATTATAATATTAGTTTCATTTCTGAACAACTTTTTCTACTAAGCTTTTGTCCCATTTGAAAAAATAAGAGTACTTTACTCTTGGCCATTTTTCATATGTTTAGTTATAACTCGCCCTGTATAATACCAATCCGAGTGAAATTTTGTAGTCCTCAGTTTTGGACCAAGCGGGGCATGTTCCCAAAATGCCATTTTCAAATTCAAAATTTTTTGACCCATTTGTCCTATCGTAACACCTATCCTGGGACACCCTGTATATATATATATATATATATATATATATATATATATATATATATATTTTTTATAGGAATGTTTTCTTGGGGTTTATAGATCCGGAATAATCACTATTTTTTTATATTTTGTTTTTGTTTTTATTAACGTTTCGGTCAATTCTTGTGACCTTTTTCAGAATACAGTGCTGAAAAACCGCTCTAATTAGTAATCTTAGTCATAATGAACATAAAATTAACATACCTGTGAACGAAAATGTTTTTGGGGAATGCATCCTCTTAATTAAGATTTAAAATTGACATATAACACTAACATTGTGGACGACAGTTTAAAAACGACGAGAAACAATTTTAAAAATATCATGCAGGCAAGAAGTCTGCGTGTCTACTGCAATACTGGGATCTTTATAGATTTGAAATATGGAGAAGCCGCAGTAGTACAAATGAAGCTATATTCAAGATTAAACTTACAGCAATGTAAGCAAAAAAACCGAAGAATATTCCTTTTGCGTTGCAAGAACAATAATATAACGCCTCCTTTTTTAAAAATAAAAACACAACACATCAACTTCGATTGTAAAAACCTTGAACGAAAATTTAGGGAATGCACTTTAAATATGTTCGTGCTAAGCACTCTAAATTTACTAATAACGGATACCACAAAAAACTTACATATTTTGCAAAACAAAATATCCGGAGTGTGTAATTCTTTGACAAGTCTTCTACCAGAACCAATCCTAAACACTTTTTTAATTCAGGAATCCTCAAAAATTAATAATGTTTTCGAAAAAATTAAGCAAAAAAATATAAATAAATTTGACAGACTTAAAAATAAAACTGCAACCAACGATATCTCAGACTGGATCGAAAACCTAACAGATATTGATATTCCCGATTATGTGAATGAAATACTTAGTCTTGGTCCAAACTTTGCCATGCCTTTAAATACACCAGAAGAAATACCTATACCCGACCTCATTAGCAATATCGAAACTTCACTAACACATCTAAATTCAGATAACGATACTAAAGACAGCTTAAGATCAAAATGCTGTAACATTATTACAAACCACAAAAATAATTTTCATAGAGTAAACAAAAACAATAAACAACAAAAAAGCTTGGTACAAAAGTTTAAAAAAACAAAATATTTCATAAAACAAAATAAAAACATAAAAATTCTAAAACCGGACAAGTCCAATAAAACGGTAATTATGTATGAAAGGGACTACGATAAAAAAATGAATGATCTATTACAGGACAACAATACATACAAAGAACTAAAAACCGATCCTACCAACATTTATCAAAAACAAAACAACGCCTTGATATCTCGATGGGAAAATTTAATGTATATATCTCCAAATACGGCAAAAGAACTAAAAATTCAAAACGCACAAGCCCCCAGAATTTACGGCTTGCCAAAGTTACACAAAACAAATATTCCACTTAGACCAATTGTTTCCTGTATACAATCACCGTTAGAAAAACTTTCTAAATTTCTAAAAAACATCTTACAAAATGTCATAAATAAAAATGAATATTGTCACGCTAGGGGTCGTCAGGGTTGATAAAATAGGCTGCGGTTTACCAAAACACTTATATTGATATCAGGTACAAGCACAATAATACACTTACGTCACTAAGTTGGGTAGCGTAGGGGGCAGCTTCTAGCCGAGTACTTTGTCAGCCTAAAGGGCTGGCGCTATTCGTACTATGCGTACTATTCGTGCGGCACCACAGTGACGCCTCCCCCGTCGGGACACGACGCCCTCCTTTGCATCTCGCTGGTACGCTTTTTATATGAATCCCCCAAGAACAGTTTATACAAACAGTTCAACCTGGTCAGGGTTCATAAAATAAAGGCGAGGCCAGCGATATGCAATCGCAGCACGTAGAGTGGTTTCCGAAATGTTAAATAAATAATATGAAAAATGTATAGAAATTTGGAAAAAATGATGAATATCTGGGGAAATATGACATTTCCCCCGCGCCTGTAAAAGCTAGCCCCTAGCTTTAAAAATTTACAAATCACACGTTTACAAAATACAAATATACGAAATACAAATATAACATAAACAAAATATACAATAAACAAATACAATATAAACAGACGATTTGGAGCTCGCAGGCTCAGTACACTCCGTATTTATTTTGGGTGAAATGAGGTGTGGTAAAACTAGCTTAAAAAATGAAGAATAAAAATGGTTACTGTCCTGGTAGTCTGGTTCACATTTATACACTTTCTTTACAAAGTTCTATTATTAGGGAGTTCCAACACGTTACTGATCGAATAGCCTACACACCGACAAAACCCGACACATCTTAGGCGTTGAGGCTCCTTGTCATCTGCTTCTTGCTCAGACGCAGCGGTCACGGTTCCTGTGTCCTGGGGGTGGGATCGGCTAGTTTTGTTGCCGACTCCCAGTGCAGCAGGGGTCTCCCTCCTCCAAAGAGTTCGGCCACCCGGACTTTGGGTGCCGTTGAGTGCCGTTACTAAGCCGTGATTGACGGGAACTTTGCAGGGCTAATCCTAAGGGTAGTTGTGATCAACCAGTGTCGTCACGGCTCGTTGTGCAGAAGTTCGGCGTTTGTGAGGGAAGACCAGGCTGGCGAGCCATGGTGGACCGTGCGTGGCTGATGCATGACGCTGGCTCTGTGGATGCGAGCGGCGACTGGCCTTTGGGTTTTTGGTGTGTTTTGTGGCTCTCGATCCAGGTCGTGTGGTCTCCCAATGGTACATGGAAAAAAAAAAAGACTACCGGCAGTTAAAAGGAAAAAAACAGTTTATAAATAATGAAAAATAATGAAAACCTACATGATACTATGATGTTTAAGTAAAAGTAGACAGGCTAAGAACATTCACCCGGTTTTTACATAGAACTTTTATTGGTGTCTAAGTATTACTCTATTGGAGACAGAGAGACATCGGTCTCTAATTCATCAGGGAAAAACAAAATTATACACATTTACATAACAATTTAAAACCCAAATATAGCGTAATCACATCATCAAATATTTACCATATTTACCATCCTATTTGTTCATCAATAAAGTCACATAAACTTCAAATACAATTTGCATATAACTCTTAATATTTCACATAAGTCACATAAACTTCAAATGCTACTTGCATATAACTCTTAATATTTCGCATAGGCAGACATTCAACCCTATATGAAGGTCCTCTTCCATGTCTCCCTATACTCACATAATGACTCTTAGCCATTTAAATAACGGTATGCATACCACCATCGAGTAGGCGAACATTCAGCTCTATGCTCAGGGCCATCTTCCATGTTCCCCTACTCGGAAAACATATTATGACTTTTAGTCATAAATAAAATAAATAATCATATACATAACACATATCACCATCAAATAGGCGGACATTCAACTCCGTGTTCAAAGTCATCCTCCATGTCCCCCTATTTGGAAAACATATGACTTTCAGTCATATAAACAAATAAACACCCGATTACAAAATGCATATGGTAATCATTATTGTACGCTATATTTAAATTTACTTAATAATAATAATATTAGACTTAAAAGTATAAAAGAAGTTGGATTTATAAAAAAATTCTGACCCTGATTTATTTTTCAATGTCTCAGTCATAAAATACACCCTTGTTTTTGTTTAACTTATTTTCATTAGACGCCGTATATTACAATTTAACTTTAACAACAATAACTGGGTGAATGGCATTATATAACAATTGTTTACTTTTCTGCTGATTAAATAAAATAATGAACTGTCTACCTTTACCTTCGTGATTTATTTATAGTAATGAACTTGATCAAATTTATACGTGATGATATGTTTGTTTATTATAAACGCAAAAAATAAAAAAATAGTATTCTGTATGGTTTGTGCTAACTTAATCTAAAATTTACTATCGCAATAAAGGTAAACTATACTTAAAATTATACATAAAAAACATTCAAACCAACAAACTTTGGGTATACCCTCTTTCATACTAACACAAAACACACATTTAAATACTAACCATTTGTTTGTACCCAACTATAAAAACAAATTTGAAAACTTTATAATTATAATTTTTAAAATTGAATTCATAAAAAAATTGAAAAAATAAAATTCAGTCAAGAATAGCTTGTTCTTTCTTACCATCTTACCATACATCAATTCCCAAAATTCTTTTATCCAGTTGAGCTCCCTTATATATTTTTGAAATTAAATAGATTATTCTTGTTCTTAATTCTCAAGTCCCTTTTTAAAAGAAAAAGTACCTTACATTTAGCCCAGATTGTATGAATAAAGACCATGTATAAAATACTAAGTATCCCTTTCTTTGATTTCCCAAAAGGGTACTAGTTCCATTTTTTCCACAGCTTTTAAAACTTTTTGAAAAAAAAATCCATTATTTTATTTTTTGGAAGGTCGTCCTATAAAATAAAAAAGAGATTAGTCAGAAAATAAAAAGTAAAAAATGAACATGCTCCTAAAAACAGGTATAAAGTTTTGTATTTGCTGCCCGTGGTCCTGGTTACCGGCAATGGCGGCTGCTCATTAAACATCAGAGGCGAAATATACATATGTACTGTTATTATATTAAGTATCAAACCTAAAAATGATAATAAAATATAAATATCTCTATGGTACCTTATAAAAATGGCGATAAAAAAAGGCAGTACAAATATACCTACAAGATAATAATAAAAAAAATATATTTAAAAAATTGGAAATCTTTATATTTGAATGGCGCTTAGATATGAAAATATGTTTATAAAAATAACGATACTATTTGTATAACATTTTGTTAATAATATTACATGCTTAATTGATAACATAACAAGCCCGTGAACCTTGTGTATTGAATTTCAAAATACACTTTAAGTTCATGAGCGACGACCTCAATGTCAAAACAAAATATTATATTTCATTGTCGCCAAATAAATTTAAAAATTTCCTTTTTAATCTCAGGGCCCTTAATTGTTGCTCGTTTGAAATAAAAATTTTTACGGGTAGTGTATTTGGTAAACCTAACGATGTGCCGTTATTAACAACCCTCAACTTCTCTTGCCTTTTTCGTTCTCTTTGAATCTTGTTAAGCTTCCTACGGGCCATAAAAATTAAATAAAAGGGATAACAGGAATAAAAAGGTTGAGGGCAGTTTAGTGATTAACCCCAATATATAATAATTCTGGCCTCGCCAGCGTTAACGGGCACGAGGTGGAACTACTTCTATATTTAGCAGTCCATGTAATCTAGTCTCGCCAGCGTTAACGGGCACAAGACAGGAAAACAGTAGACGCTTTGAGGTGGGATTTATAGTAAACCTAGCCTCGCCAGCGTTAACGGGCACGAGGTGGGTTTTCCTATAGGTTCTGTTTGGATAATTTTAATCTCGCCAGCGTTAACGGGCACAAGACAAAATTATGTCAAACGTTTTTTTTTGGGATGAGAATGGGGTAGGAAAATTATATAGACGTAAAAAGCACTGTAAAAATTCCCCTTAAAACCACTGTAAAATAAATACCCTTTAAAAACCAATGTAAAAAAAAACCCTGAAAAAAAAACACTGTAAAAATGCCCTTTAAAAAAATCACTGTAAAAAATAATTTGACAAAAAAAATGCACTATAACGCCCTGCAAAAAAACACTTTAAAAATGCACTGAAAAACACTAAAATGACCTGAAAGAGATAGTAAAAAATTATAAAACACAAAAGGCCCTTGGCAAGTTAGGAAGAACTTACCAACGAGAACGAACCAGGCGCCTCCACCAAATGTCACGCTAGGGGTCGTCAGGGTTGATAAAATAGGCTGCGGTTTACCAAAACACTTATATTGATATCAGGTACAAGCACAATAATACACTTACGTCACTAAGTTGGGTAGCGTAGGGGGCAGCTTCTAGCCGAGTACTTTGTCAGCCTAAAGGGCTGGCGCTATTCGTACTATGCGTACTATTCGTGCGGCACCACAGTGACGCCTCCCCCGTCGGGACACGACGCCCTCCTTTGCATCTCGCTGGTACGCTTTTTATATGAATCCCCCAAGAACAGTTTATACAAACAGTTCAACCTGGTCAGGGTTCATAAAATAAAGGCGAGGCCAGCGATATGCAATCGCAGCACGTAGAGTGGTTTCCGAAATGTTAAATAAATAATATGAAAAATGTATAGAAATTTGGAAAAAATGATGAATATCTGGGGAAATATGACAATATTACATAAAAGACTCTGTCGACTTTAAAAACAAAATAAGTAATACAAAGTTACCAAACGACTACATACTAATATCCCTAGATGTTGTATCCCTTTATACAAACATCCCCTTAAATTTAGCTAAAGAGGTAGTAAGAAAGAAATGGGATAAAATAAGTAAATTCACTGACATACCATTAACAGATTTTTTAGAAGCCGTAGATCTGACATTGAACTCAACCTATTTTAATTATAATAACAAAATTTTTAAACAAATAGAAGGTTGTGCCATGGGAGCATCCATCTCAAGCGTCATTGCACAACTTGTAATGGAGGACCTTGAAGAAAATATAATAAAAACCCTTAATTTTCAAATACCCTTTTTCTATCGATATGTTGACGACTGCATTACAGCTATACCAACAAATAAAATACAAGACACGTTAAATCATTTCAACAGTTACCACAACAAGCTTCAGTTTACCATAGAAAAAGAACATGATAATAAAATAAGCTTTTTGGACCTCACACTCCACCATAATAATGGCGACATAAAAACGGAATGGTATACTAAAGAAACTTGGTCTTCCAGATATGTCAACTACAATTCCCAACACCCAATATCCCAAAAAAAATCAGTAGTTATCGGCTTAGCTGACCGGGCAATAAAGCTTTCAAGCCCTGAATATAGGGAAAACGCAATAAAGAAAGCAAAACAAGCCCTTAAGCTAAACCGCTACCCCGAAAACCTAATAAATTCCATTTTTAAAAGACGAATACATATTTTTTATAACCAGAACCAACCCAAACCAAAAACAACAAAAATGTCATATCTTTCATTACCGTACATTAATGGGTTGTCTGAAAAAATACACAACACTTTCAAAAGTCATAATGTTACAGTCGCACATAAAGGCTACAATCTATTGAAGAGTTGTTTCAGTTGCTTAAAATCAAAAATACCACAAAATATGAAAAGCAATGTCGTATATCAACTACCATGTGATAACTGCGATAGCGTCTATATAGGACAGACAAGTCAACTTTTAAAAAACAGATTGAATGGACACAAATATGACAAGAAGAACAAAACAGCCCTAACTAACCATATGCTTGAGAAGAAACACACCTTCAATTATGAAAAAGTAAAAGTCCTACGCACTGAAACCAATACAAAGAAACGTGAAATTTTCGAAATGATAGAAATCCAAAAAAATCCAAAAAACATAAACTCAAAATCGGATACAAAACACCTCAGCAAGATCTATCACAATCTAATAAAATAAATTTAAAAAAATATATATATGTACACATAACTATTAATAATTAATTTAAAAAAAGGGCATCCAAAGGAATCCAGCTCCCCTCTATCTCAATAATTCACCACCATTTTTATATCTATAAAGATCCCAGTATTGCAGTAGACACGCAGACTTCTTGCCTGCATGATATTTTTAAAATTGTTTCTCGTCGTTTTTAAACTGTCGTCCACAATGTTAGTGTTATATGTCAATTTTAAATCTTAATTAAGAGGATGCATTCCCCAAAAACATTTTCGTTCACAGGTATGTTAATTTTATGTTCATTATGACTAAGATTACTAATTAGAGCGGTTTTTCAGCACTGTATTCTGAAGAAGGTCACAAGAATTGACCGAAACGTTAATAAAAACAAAAACAAAATATAAAAAAATAGTGATTATTCCGGATCTATAAACCCCAAGAAAACATTCCTATAAAAAAATATATAGAAGATCCAAGAAAACAAATTCTATAAAAAAAAAAAATATATATATATATATATATATATATATATATATATATATATATATATATATATATATATATATATATATATATATATATATATATATATATACAGTGACCGGCAAAAAGTTCGCAACATATGGGAAAAATTTTTATTAGGAGAGTATCGGAAAAACTTTCCCAGGGGATCGGTTCTGCATGTCCGATAACCTAAAAATCGATTTTGACATACGTCACGTGACCACTGGTATAGCGTCAAATTAAAAAAAAAATTGTTAATTTACAAAAAGTGAGGTTAGTTGACGAGATATCAAAAAAAGTTATTTGAAAAAATTGCTTAGAATTAAATTCTAGGTCCTTGTGCAAAATTTTAAGATTTTATTTAAAAAAATTGGAAAACTCAATTTTTTTTAAATATTTTTTTATCGATTTACAAATTTCCGGTTTTTTTCGTTTAGATAGCTTGGCTAATGTAAAGCCCATGTATCTGGATGAAAATAAACGAATGTAGTAGTTTTTTCTACAATTGACAGGACAAAATTAAAAAAAACAGGGTTTCGCCGGACGCTAGCTGTTGCAATGATTTGTATCTAGCAGCAGTGTCAAAATTTTAGAGACATTTCAATGAGATTACATTGAGAAAACCTTAATCGTCTTAAATATATCTGAAGTTCGACTTTTTGTAAAGTTAAGGGGATTAAAATAGATAATAAACAAAAAATTACCTGTTTATTTAATCGAAATTTTATAAACGAAAACCAATGTAAGAAAAACTTAAAAGTAGTCAAATTCTGTACTAACAACACAAAAAATCATTGTTTTTCCTTGGGTGCACAAAATTTAAAACTCAGTATGACCACCATTTCTCTCCATACATACTGTTGTTCTCGAGCGCAACTCTCGATTAACATTTCGGAGCATTTTACGATTTATTTGCAATACACAATTTATAATGACATTCTCTAAATTTTGTATATTCCTAAAGGGTCGATGTTTGTACACAGGGTTCTTTAGGTATCCCCACATAAAAAAATCTAACGGAGTCAGATCTACAATTCTACAATTGACAGGACAAAATCGAAAAAATAGGTGTTCGCCGGACGCTCGCTGTTGCAATGGTTTGAATCTAATGAAATGACTGTATCAAGATTTTATTAAGATTTTTCGCACATAAATTTAACAACCAGGTCTATTTAGTTGTACTTAAAACTACCAAAGCAGGCTCTGAAATTAAAACAACCAAATAATCTAGTAGGTTAAAAACAACAGAAAAATGTCAAACAAATTATAATTTGTTTGATTTCAACCTATGTCATTGGTTTATGTCTCGCATCTTACTAAGTTTGATATTTTACATAAGTTTATTAATATTTTATTCCTTAAAATGGCACCCACACTACTTCTTCAGGAAAAGATAGAAATTATTTTAATTTCTGGAGATAATTACAAAAGCCATAGAGAAACAGCAGCAATTTTTAATGAGAGGCACCCCGATAAATCCCTCCATTATTCCACAGTATCTCGTCTAGTCAATAAATTTAATGAAACGGGATCGGTAGAAAATCAGTGTAAAGTTTCCCATGAAAAACCGGTAACAGGTGACGAAGGTTCTCTGGATGTGTGTTTGTCGATCACAGAAACACCCCAATTAGCAGTTAGTCAAATATCGGAGATCACTAACATTCACGAAAGATCTGTGCGGAGGATATTAAAAAGAAACAAATTTCATCCGTACAAACCTAAATTTGTACAAGTATTAAAAGATAGGGATTATGACGCCCGCTTCGATTTTTGTGCCTGGTTCCAGGGTATGATTGAGGAAGATTTTAATTTCCCAAAGAACGTTCTTTTCTCGGATGAAGCTACATTTACCTCTAACGGAACCGTCAGTTCACAAAACTGTAGATGGTGGGCCACCGAAAACCCAGACTTTGTAATTCAGAGTAAAGACCAATATAGTTTTAAGGTATTAATGTGTGGTGCGGAATTTTCAACCTCAGAATAGTGGGACCTTTTTTCTTTAGAGACAATTTAAATTCAGAACGATATTTAGAATTTCTACAAACTGAGATATCTGACTTTTTAGACAATTTGTCATTAGCCGAAAGAAGAAATTTATACTTTCAACAAGACGGAGCTAGCATTCATTCCACAAATGAGGTGAAGAGATGGCTGGATCAAGAATTTGGAAACCAGTGGATAGGACGGTTTTCTGAAAATCCGTGGCCTGCGAGATCACCAGATCTGACTCCGTTAGATTTCTTTATGTGGGGATACCTAAAGAACTCTGTGTACAAACATCGACCCTTTAGGAATATACAAAATTTAGAGAATGTCATTAGAAATTGTGTATTGCAAATAAATCGTAAAATGCTCCGAAATGTTAATCGAGAGTTGCGCTCGAGAACAATAGTATGTATGGAGAGAAATGGTGGTCATACTGAGTTTTAAATTTTGTGCACCCAAGGAAAAACAATGATTTTTTATGTTGTTAGTACAGAATTTGACTACTTTTAAGTTTTTCTTACATTGGTTTTCGTTTATGAAATTTCGATTAAATAAATAGGTAATTTTTTGTTTATTATCTATTTTACTCCCCTTAACTTTACAAAAAGTCGAACTTCAGATATATTTAAGACGATTAAGGTTTTCTCAATGTAATCTCATTGAAATGTCTCTAAAATTTTGACACTGCTGCTAGATACAAATCATTGCAACAGCTAGCGTCCGGCGAAACCCTGTTTTTTTTAATTTTGTCCTGTCAATTGTAGAAAAAACTACTACATTCGTTTATTTTCATCCAGATACATGGGCTTTACATTAGCCAAGCTATCTAAACGAAAAAAACTGGAAATTTGTAAATCGATAAAAAAATATTTAAAAAAAATTGAGTTTTCCAATTTTTTTAAATAAAATCTTAAAATTTTGCACAAGGACCTAGAATTTAATTCTAATTAATTAATTCTAACTTGTAGGAAATTCAATTTTCTACAAAAAAGGTCCTTAGTACTGGGTCGCTTGATGGATAGATGATGGTCGAGTGATGGATAATGAAAGAACGATATTTTTATAATGTAACGTGATTTTCGATAAAAATTTGAAATTTCAAAAACTTTATAGATAGTTATCTCCAGAAATATTGATGTTAGCGACTCAGTACTAAGGACCTTTTTTGTAGAAAATTGAATTTCCTACAAGTTTGTTTTATACATTTTTTTCTGTATCTCTTGTCGTTTGCGAGATAAAGGCGAAAAATCAGGTTTAGTGGCCCGTACTACCTCGCCGGTGTGAGTTACGACTTTGCCGCAATGGGCCTTTTTGTAGAGCGTTCAATTCTGAGAAATACTTGTCTATGGTCAAAGCGATGTCATAAAATGCCGCTGAGCTATAGAAATGTAAAGATAAAAAATCATAGTTTTCGTGTATTTTCAATGGGAAATTTTTACACGCCTTGGTCTAGGACTTAATATTAATATTAAGGGCTCAAACGTTCAGGCAATTTTGTTTTTGGTATGTCCAACAAAATTTCACGATGGGACCGAAAAAAAAAATAGTCGAAAAAAAAAAGCACCCTAATACTAAAACTTTAAACTTTTGAAACGACCCCGTAGCCTCTGATTTTTGTCAAATCCTCCATGTATGTTATTTTTTGCCTTATTCTAAATCTACCCACCAAGTATAAATGTGAACTAAAATATGCTGCTATGTTCAATAAAATGACGAAAATTTGAAACTTTTGAACCGACCCCGTAGCCTCAGATTTTTGTCAAATCCTTTATGTATGTTATTTGTTGCCTTGTTCTAAATCTGCCCACCAAGTATAAATCTGAACTAAAATATGCTGCTATATTTAATAAAATGACGAAAACTTGAAACTTTCGAACCGACCCCGTAGCCTCTGATTTTTGTCAAATCCTCCATGTATGTTCTTTTTCGCCTTATTCTAAATCTACCCACCTAGTATAAATGTGAACTAAAATATGCTGTTATATTTAATAAAATGACGAATATTTGAATATTTTGAAACGACCCCGTAGCCTCTGATTTTTGCCATATATATATATATATATATATATATATATATATATATATATATATATATATATATATATATATATATATATATATATATATATATATATGTGTCGCGGTTAATCCGGGAATACATCCGTTCGTTTGATTCGTTTCTAGTTGAAACTTGCAGTTTTGCAAGTTTCAACTAGAAACGAATCAAACGAACGGATGTATTCCCGGATTAACCACGACACACATTTCTCCATCCGTGAAACCCTACGTACTTCCATATATATATATATATATATATATATATATATATATATATATATATATATATATATATATATATATATATAGTTATATACAATTATCGACCGTACTATTTTATAAGAGAAGGAATAAGCGGGAATGCGGTCTGTTAAATAAATTAGTTACTCATTTCATTCTTAATCCTCTATATTTCGACTTGATTTAAGTCTTCATCAGGAGGTCACATTGGATTGTTAATTTTTTTTTTGAGCTGTGTGAAATATTGTTTTTACCCACCATAAATAGGATGCAGAAACAGATTTTAATATGTAGTGTGCAGTTGTTTTGATGCATATTTTTAAGGAATTTTAAATGTTTCGTTTTGTGAGTGTTTGTGACTTCTTTTAACTCGTAATTGTAAGTAAAACTTAGTTAATTAGTATTATATATAATTGATAATTCCTCACATAAAGAATAACAAAATAATAAATTAGCATAATACTTGGTAATTATAACACTGTTGTGTTTTTAGCTGTGACCTCCTGATGAAGACTTAAATCAAGTCGAAATATAGAGGATTAAGAATGAAATGAGTAACTAATTTATTTAACAGACCGCATTCCCGCTTATTCCTTCTCTTATAAAATAGTACGGTCGATAATTGTATATAACTGTAACAGATGGGATTTTATCAACAAATTGCCGTTACTTATGGTAATAACACAACAGTGTTGATGAAAAAATGGGCTACGTTCAACATCAAGTTAGCAAATACTCTGAATAGAAAGCATTTTCTTTTGAAATGTAGGAGAACAGGCATAATGCCTAAACACTTATTGGATACGACAAAAAACATGAACCAGCTTCTACAAACCAACAACTGCAAAATATTGGATACAATGCGCAGACATATAGATAAGTTAAGTAAAAAGAACTTAAATTTAGAAATTAAGGTATGTTATGACGCGATAAAGAAAATTAACAATTCAGTAATTGAGATTAAACAGGATCTAAATGCCATTCTTCCACTGAATATTATGAATGAATATACGCATAGGTTAGATTTATCTTTTAATAGAAGTTTTAATAAAGTAAAGGGTCAGAATATAAAAAAGTTTAATTGTTTGAGGGACAGTTATCGGGGAGATATATTATTTTTAGATAATAAAAAATGGTTCAAAAATGTCTCTAATATAGATATACCACAGGATGTTGCTGATTTTTTGTCATTAGGGCCCAAGTTCGGTATCTCACCTATAGTGGAGCATGTTAACGTTAACGGAATTTTAGCTGATGTTGAAGATATTATCAGTGACGTCCCCGAAAATAGTAAAAATATTCTTAGAGCGCGTATCGCCAATAATATAACTAATTTTACTGTTAAATCTAATTCTACTAAAATTACGCCAATTCAAAAGGTATTCTTTAAAACAAAAAAATTTTTAAAATCTAATCCGGAATTGTACATTTTGCAGGCAGATAAGGGAGGGTGTACTGTAGCAATGGATAAATGTGACTATCTTGCTAAAGTTAATGTTATGCTTGATGACCAAAGTACGTACAAAAAATTAAACAAAGATCCTACTTCTAGTGATCAAAGGACATTAAATAAAATAATAAAAGAACTAAAAACGGAAAAACAAATTGATGATGAAACGTCAAAATTTCTTACAGTTTATAACGCAGTGATTCCCAAGTTATATTGCTTACCAAAAATGCATAAGCCTGCTATTCCCTTAAGGCCTATCGTAAGTTGCATAGGTGCAGCTAGCTATAATCTTTCCAAATTCTTATCGAATATTTTAGCTGACGCACTTGCTAACAGAACAACATATAATATACGCGATACGTTTTCTTTTGTCAATTCGATGCAAGGAGTAATTTTGCCTCAAGGTTATGTATTGGTTTCTTTTGACGTTGTCTCGTTATTTACCAATATACCCGAACAACTTATTTTTGAATTAATAGGAACTCACTGGAATACGATACAGCCTCACACAACTTTGTCTCAAGTAAATTTCCATACATTACTAAAATTCGTGTGTTGTAACTGTCATTTTTCATTTAATAATAAGTTTTACAAACAAATTTTTGGTACGCCAATGGGTTCTCCTATTAGCCCAATATTGGCTCAGATTGTCATGGACCATATCTTGGAATTGATCACCACAAAATTGTCCTTTACGCTACCTTTTTTATACAAGTATGTTGATGATTTGGTGACCGCGATACCGAAGAATGAAATTGATGATACTTTAAAGATATTTAATTCAATAAACAATCATATCCAATTTACTATAGAAACAGAAAATAATAATAGCGTACCATTTTTGGATACTTTATTGATTCGATGTGAAAATAATGAAGTTATTTTGAATTGGTATCAAAAACCGACATCGTCAGGGCGTTATATCAATTATTTTTCTAATCATCCGATGAATCAGAAACATAACACGGTGATAGCTATGAAAAACAGAGTGACACATATTTCTGATAATCGCTTTCTTAAAGAAAACCTGGGCAAATTATTTAAAATGTTTTCAAACAACGGTTATCCAAATAAGCTACTTAAATCTCTTATTTATAACACAAATTTCTACGATGGCCCTACAGAAGATCAATTTCATCAGACCGTAAAGTATAAAAAGCTACCCTACATTCCGGGACTGACTGATAATATAATAAAAAATCTTGCGGATGTTGATAATGTGAAAATTGCCAAATATAACGCTACCACTGTAGGTCAGGTTTTTACGAAGACGAAAGATAAAGTTCCACTACTACACAACACCAACGTAGTCTACAAGGTGGAATGTCTTGGATGTAACCTTTGTTACATTGGTCAGACGTCACAAAGCCTCCAACAGAGGCTAACACAACACAAAAGTGACAGTCGAATTGGAAAGAGATCGTGCGCTCTGGCATGTCATTTCCAAGATAATGATCATCAATTTGATTATTCTAACACAGAAATCTTGGACCATGAGTCGAATTATAAAAAAAGACTTTTCTTGGAGATGACACATATAAATAAAAATAAAAACACAATGAATTCTAGATCCGATATAGAAGGGCTGAGTGTCATTTACTGTAATATTTTAAAATAAAAATAACAAATGTTATAAAATAATTAAGTTACGTTCCCTAAAAAATTATAATAATAAGAAATTCGCCATCAATTTTTACAAATGACCTGGTATGTATGATGTATCGACAAATGTTTTAATTAAACTTGTGAAGATGTCCTGGTATACAGATAGAACAAAAGAAAAAAAAGGAGGAAAAAAAAGAATAAATTGGATTGTTAATTTTTTTTGAGCTGTGTGAAATATTGTTTTTACCCACCATAAATAGGATGCAGAAACAGATTTTAATATGTAGTGTGCAGTTGTTTTGATGCATATTTTTAAGGAATTTTAAATGTTTCGTTTTGTGAGTGTTTGTGACTTCTTTTAACTCGTAATTGTAAGTAAAACTTAGTTAATTAGTATTATATATAATTGATAATTCCTCACATAAAGAATAACAAAATAATAAATTAGCATAATACTTGGTAATTATAACACTGTTGTGTTTTTAGCTGTGACCTCCTGATGAAGACTTAAATCAAGTCGAAATATAGAGGATTAAGAATGAAATGAGTAACTAATTTATTTAACAGACCGCATTCCCGCTTATTCCTTCTCTTATATTATATATATATATATATATATATATATATATATATATATATATATATATATATATATATATATATATATATATATATATATATATATATATACAGGGTGTTATGAAATTCACTGCATATATTGAAACTGGTAAATCCTGATATGAATTCAGATTGAATAAAAATAGTCATAAATGGCGCTTCACTATAAAAAAAGGTTGATATCGGCCCTGAAAATTTTTTTCTTAAGTAACAGCTCACCACTGGCAATAAACACATGGCCATATAAAAACAGCGGGAAACGTCAGTTACAGAAAAATTCTTTTGTTTTGACATCAGTAGTCACTGACTGACGTTGCCAATTCTCTTTAGAAAATTCCTATGTAAGTAACAGATTTGAAAAAATAATAGATTTGTTATCTTTAAAGTAAGAAATCATACTAAATCTCTTAAAACATTCAATTTCAAAACGTTAAAATACAACACAAAAATTCAGAGAACAGCTCTTCAAAACAAGAGTAAAATTTTGTTCAACTAGGCCGACCAGAAATTTTTGGAAGAAAAAGAGTACCTATGCAAAAATTTTGGTTCCAAATTAGCTTTAAACAAAAAACTCCCAATACTTAAGCATGTAGGTACATTTTTTTATTTGCCTATTTTAAATCATATTTAACAGAAGATTTGGCATTTATTAACAGGTTTATTTACCTTTATCGTCCTTAATTCGGTGGTTTTATGGCAAAAGGTGCTATGTCGATATTTTGGCCAAATCACGTTGTTTGTATTACATATAGGTATGGCAATAAGATCTATGTTCTCTAAAAATCATATGGCCCGATTTGCCTTAAATATAATTCTATTTTAAATTGTCAAGATGAGCTAAGCTTGTTTCTATTACATATTTTTATGGCAGAATGCTTCTTTTTGCTCGCCTGTAAAATTTTACTTTTCTCACATATCACCTTTTGCCATAAAACCACCGAATTTTTAAGCGAAATTCCTCACAACTAAATTAACAATAAACTTTACCTTCATACCATGTTCCAGTAAGTAGCCAACACTATAAACACATACCACATTAATAATTTCAAAATGTTAAAATAGTACTGCCTATAACACAAATTTAATAAAACTCTCTAGAGAAAAGCTGTTTAAACCAAAATAAATACCCCAACTTCAACTAAATGTAAAATGCACCTCACTAAGCGACGCAACGATATTTTGTTAATATTAAACGGCTTTAACTTTTGTTAATATTTAACGGCATTAACTTTTTCTTTCACAAATTAAGAAATAAATGGCAAAAATAATGTAAATGTAAACCGTATTATAGACAGCTGACGATGAAGGTCGACAAGAACAGACAAATTTCTGTCTGCCATATTAATGTTAGAAGTCTTAGAAACAAAGTTCGCGAATTTGAACTGCTTTTGCAGTCCATAGGTTTTCCTGAAGTGGTCTGCGTCACCGAAACATGGTGTACTGCCAATGAAATTTTATTAGTTCATATTCAGTGTTATCAGCTTGCTGGCTCTTTCTGCAGATCTTCCCTTAAGGGTGGAGGTGTTGCAATTCTGGTACGTCAAGATATAGTATTTAAATCATTTGACAAACTATTTCATCTTAATGATGAACAACATTTTGAATTTGCCTTGTGTGAATTAATCATAAGTAACGAATCTATTACTGTGGGTTGCTTCTACCGATCTCCTACAGGAAATCTTGATGTGTTTTTTGATCACGCATATGAGTTGCTATTACAAGGTTGCAAAACTATGTCCACTACTTTTGTATGTGGAGACTTCAATGTAGATTTTAACAAAAAATGTAAAGACTCTATAGCAATGGAAAACCTATTGTTATCATTTGGTCTTCAAAAATCAATATTTGAATGCACTCGTGTTCAAAACGGTTCTAGGACAACGGTCGACAACATTTTTTGTTCCATGAATCCTGAGTTAGTGACATCCAGAGTTATCCATGCGGATATATCCGATCATTTTATGCAGATGTTATCATTTGACTTACAGAGGGATAAGAAATCAAATACCACCATCGAAAAACGATGCTTTTACAAGGTAACTAATATTAACCGATTTGTTCTAGAACTTTCCAAACAAGATTGGTCGCCACTTCTGCTCGGTGACAATCTTAACGATAAATTCAATACCTTCTTTGATATATTTATGGAGAATTTTAATTATTGCTTCCCTCTTGAATCGTTTATACCTCAGGCTAGGTCTTTTGGAAAACCGTGGCTCTCACAGGAAATTATTGAGGAGGGTGATTTTCTGAGAGATATGTTTAAAGCTTGTAAATATACGTCAGATCCCGAACTATTAGTTCGTTATAATATTTTAAAGAAACAGCACCAAAAAAGAATTCTCATAGCAAAAAAAAATCATAACAATAATCTACTTGCAAATTCTAAAAATAAATCTAAAACAGCCTGGCAAATAATAAAAAACGAAACAAATCAAAACAAGGTCAGTGACCTGCCAGATTTCTTTGTTGACAATAACGGTGATAACAAAATTTACAAGCTTGATTTGGCCGCTCAGGCATTTAATGATTATTTTATTGACTCTATAAAGAACATTACTTCTAACATAAGGGTTTCTCATAATAATGAAAACGATAAAAAAACATTCAACGATACTTTATTCTTATCACCTTATTCAAAGGAAGACATTCGTATTATAATACTGTCGGTTTCAAAGAAAGATTCTTGTGGTTTTGATGAAATACCCTGTTCACTTCTGAAGCACGTAATTGAGTATATTGTTGATCCTCTAACGTATTTGATAAATATTTCTTTTTTTGAGGGCTCGTTCCCCAAAATTTTAAAAAACACTATTATTCAGCCTATTTATAAAAAGAATAACAAACATGATATATCTAACTATAGGGGCATAGCCCTTCTATCTATTTTTTCAAAAATATTTGAAAAAGCCTTTTATACCAGACTTTTGTCATTCCTTGAAAATAAAGATTTTTTCAGCCCTAACCAATTTGGGTTTCGTACGGGAGTATCCACACACCATGCCATAGTTTCATTATACAATAAAATTATGGAGAGCATTGACAGCTCTAACCAAACTGCATGCCTTTTTTTCGATTTAAAAAGGGCTTTCGAAGTGATTGACATTAATCTATTACTCTGTAAGTTGAGCAGATATGGAGTTCGCGGTAACTCGTATGACTGGCTGAAAGATTTTCTGTTAAATCGTTCCCAAAAAGTTATTTTGAAACAGAATGGCATCACTTATTCCTCAACTGCCAAAACTGTGGACAGCGGCGTTCCACAGGGAAGTTTGTTGGGACCTCTGTTGTTCATAATTTTTATAAACGATATTGTTTCTGAGAGCTTTAGAAACTCTTTTATTTCTTTATTTGCGGATGACACTGCAGTGGTGTGTTCTGGTAACAATGTCGACAACGTTAGCAAGAATGCTAATAGTGCTGTTGTGCAAGTTCAGGATTACTGCCAATGTAATGGCTTAATCCTTAACTACGAAAAAACAGAATTAATTTTCTTTTCATTGCGAGATTTGAACAAGAGCCTCTTGGTAAAAATTAATCAAAAAACCATAGAGCAAAAACCAGTAGCCAAATTTCTTGGCGTTTTTATAGACTCAAGGCTTTCATGGTCATATCAAATTGATCATATTTTGAAAAAGTTATCTATTTATCTGTTTGTTATCCGGCAACTGCGCTCAAAAGTTGACCTAAATCTTTTGAAGCTGTACTACTTTTCGTATGTCCAGTCTTGCCTAGCATATGCAATTGTGTCGTGGGGAAATTGTTCAAGGGCTAATGAAGTATTTATACAACAAAAGAAAATCATAAGAACTATGCTATTTAAATCACCCCGACACCCATGTCGTCAACTGTTTTCAACTTTGGGTATACCAACCTTCCCCTCACTTTACTTGTATAATTCAGTTAAGTACGCAAGAGAAAATTCTTCTGTTATTGGATTGGCTCGGGATGTCACTGACCATTATGGACTGAGGCAAAGTTTTAACTTAAATATCCCTAAGCATCGTTTGTCGACTGTTGCAAATAGCCCACTGGTTCTGCCCATTAAATTGTATAATAAGCTGCCGACTGTTTTAAAGCAAATTTCTGCTTCATGTAGATTTCTTAGAGCTATTAAACAATTTTTTTACTCTGGAAATTTTTATTCAGTTCAAGAGTACTTGGATTGCAACACCTAGGTAAAAAAGTATTAGGTATAATACTTATAACTAGTTAGCGTGCTGTGAACACTGTTCGTTTGTCTCTGGATGTGCTTTTGTATATTTACTTTTTATTGTATATTTATATATTTACTTTTTCTTAACTGTAAGGAATTATCCACATTTGACAATATCCGATACTTATATTATTGTAAGTCAATAGGAAATAAATGTATTTTATTTTATTTTATTTATTTTATTTATTTTATTTATTTTATTTATTTTATGACGCATGAGCTCGGTTCAGCCAATCGGAATCACTCTAGCGGGCGGAATGGGGTCAACAACCCTTGAGCGTGGCTTCGGCAAGCAAACTTCGCAAACGTGGGATATTCCAGGGACGGCTCTAACCTAGTTGGCAGTAAATCCATTTGAAAATAAAATACAAATATATTTATTTACCCACATTGTGTTATTTGAAAATGCGATATACGAAAATACTTCGGTTAGTGATATACCATACAGAGTGTCTGAAAAGTCTTGGCAAGGGCAAATATCTTTACTATTAATAAAGATAGAGACACCAAATTTTGGTTGTATCTTATTGGTTAATAAATCTACTTTTTTATGTAATTTGACTTTTACCACCCCCTTGGGGGTTACGCTAGGGAGTTGACGTCAAAAATTTTAAATGAAACCCTATGCCGTGTGGTACCTCATTTTAAAGGTCTTTTCGAGAATGGCAGATGTTACTTCTTGGCAGAGCTCCAAAATGGACTTTATTACTGGCAAGAAGTTCATGGTGGTCATTCTAAACAACTTTTAACGTAATAAGTAAGGCAGGCACTGCTGGTCCGTTACCAGACGCGTCGATACCGAAAATAAGTACGTACGTATTACGGTATTTGACAGAAATAATTTAATTCAGGGGCGTTGCCGTAATTGTGTGAAATAAAAAAAACGGTTGAGTGCGAGTTCGACTCGCGCATAGAGGGTTCCGTGCCACACACAGTATTGTGAATTTCTCACAGGACGCAAAAGTCTCAATAACTATGGTAAACTTGAATAAATATCAGGAGGCGGCCATGCCGGAAATACGTCAGTGCGCATAGGTTATATAACTTATTATAAAGGCTGGCACGGTTGGTCTGGTCCCAGAGGCGTCAGTGCCGAAAATAAATAAGTACGTACGTATACGGTATTTGACAAAAATAATTTTATGCATGAACGTTGCTGCGATTGTGTAAAATAAAAAAACGGTCGAGTCCGAGTTCGACTCGCGCATATAGGGTTCCGTAGCACCGTAAGATTGTGTTTATATATTTTTAATAAATTTGCTGATGTTTCATCCCATATTCTAGTTGTGGGGTGTCACAGTGTCACATAGTTAAGAATGTTCACAAGAGTAAGACGTCATAACATCGAAGAAATATGTTAAATACGTAGTTGTAGTTTTACTATTGGAGATATATTCTTCAAATTGGGTAGGTTTGAATGTAGACACCAGAGTACATCGCCTGAAATTTCGTGTGCATGTCTAGCCCTCTTGGTTTGCGCGTGGTACGCATTTTGGTCTACTGCGCAGATGTCAAAAAAAGAAAAATAAAAAAAACGACAAATGAAGAAGTCCAAAAAGTTGGAAAAAAAGTTAGAAAGAAAAGTGCCCCACAAAACAAAAAATAAATGTGCGAGCAGACTGGTACTGTATGGCACAAGAGGTCGACTAACGGTCGACTTATGCCTCGCCCGATTATACGATTTACGGTTTATAATTTTTATAGGCTTGCCATTTAAAAATGAAATAAAATACGGGGTTTGCGGTAAAATATTTCTTTTTTGAAGACTTTTAAAAGAAGGGACCACACGGCATAGGTTTGCATTCAAAATTTTTGACCTCAACTCCCTAGCGTCACCCCCCAAGAGGGTTGAAAAAGTCAAATTACCTGAAAAAAGTAGATTTATTAACCAATAAGACACAACTACAATTTGGTGTCTCTATCTTTAATAATAACAAAGATATTTACCCGTACGAATACTTTTTAGACACCCTGTATGTTATATTACTTTTACCGAAGTATTTTCGTATTTCGCATTTTCAAATTACACAGAGTGAGTAAATAAATATTTGTATTTTATTTTCAAATCGGATCCCAATTTTATATCCAAGTAGGTTAGAGCCATCCCTGGACTAACCCCCGTTTCCAAAGCTTTAATGATATCAATACTGTTTTCTTGTTTAACTTGAGAAGAAAGTTTTAAGTAATTAGTGCAGTGTGTTCAACAAAGTATTTTGTTTAAGCTGATAATTTTTACATTTGCTCATTAACAATAAAAAATACGTTTGTACTTTGATCCCAGTGTTTATTAAAATTATCCTAACGAATATCCTTCAACTGGTTCTGGACAATACGCTACGGACGCACGCTTGTTTGGAAGCAAGTAATGGAAGACATTTTCAACATACCTATTCTCTACTATGTAACAAACTAAAACCCCTACTACGGACCTGTTCCCTTGGCCTTGGATGTTTTGTCGTCATGCGACCCACGCACCCATGAGGTGCTGCCACAATGGCCCCCAGACGAACTTCTGACTGTCCCAAAAGGGACAGAAGATGACAGTAAAAGCGAGAGAAAGGGAGAAGAAAAACTTCTTCCAGACAAGAACGCGGAATTAAGAAGTAGTAAACGTGTCGTGTTTTAAAATATTAGGAACGTTATTATTATTTAGCTCACGTGTAAGGTTAAGAAGGTGCTACAGTTTAAGCTTAATCATGTAGAACTCATAACTTTAGTCTAATCCTGAAATAAAAGTGAAAAAGTTAATGTTCGCGCTTTATTTCAAGACAACGATGTTACAACTATAAAATAGTTTGTGCTCTGATTATAGCGTTTCTTAAATTAGCCTAATACGGTTGAAAATTAAATAAAACACTATAATATTTACATATTATGGTACCTAACATTTGCGGGTGCAGAACTCATTTATGGGGATCTTTTCAAAAAAATCGGTAACTTTAAGATAATTTATTCTTAACTGAAGGACGAATAACAACTTTCTGAACATGCTGCATGAAACAGAATAATGTGTTGTTTTTACAAATGCTGTAATGGAAGAATTTTGCTTATACTTTTAAAATACTATGTAGTTGAGCTCAATTAGTATTGTTCGTTTGGATTTTTAACTTTTTCTTAGCAGAAAGTTTATTTAAGGTAGTAGGAATAACGCTTATCTTATTTACCTATAACCTAATATAAGGTGTCATAAATATTAATTAAAACTGAGGCTACTACAAAAAGGATTGATTTCGCAGTGCCTTTTTACTATTTTTTATTTGTTTTTTTCTGAAAAAAAGGTTTTTTTTTCTGAGGAAAAGGTTTTTTTCTTTGTCTTAAATTACGCTTAAAAACAGAAAATAAATTCTCTTAAAGATTTATATGTCTGGCAACCTTACAAAAAAATTCAATTGAAGTTTTTCCCGCGTAATTTTCTGTCAAGCGCTATGACGGACCATGTGCTCGCTATCCAGGTGCGGCGAATATAGACTGGTTTTAGGGTATTTTTGAAAATTTTGAAAATCTTCGATTTAAGTAAAAAAAAGTATTGGGTATGTCTGTAGACTACCCCAGGAGTCACCCATTCCAATATATGCAGTGAATTTCATAACACCCTGTATATATACTATATATATATATATATATATATATATATATATATATATATATATATATATATATATATATATACAGGGTGATTCACGGTCGATGGTAGGTTAGACGTTTATGGAGAACGGAACGCGGGATTTTTTTGAAAATTTGGCAACGTGGGTAATTAGCTATGCTCTGTCCATCTAAAATATTTTCAGCATTGCGACGTTGCCGCTTCTATCAAAAAGTCCTAGCAACTATATTTTTTTAAATGGAACACCCCATATATTAATAAATTTTTAGAATCGCTCTTTTATTACAATACTTTTTTGTTAATATTACCCTATACCTATCTCTATCGGTTTTCGAGATAAAAATTAGTTTGTGTTAAATATGGTCCAAAACATGGCCCTAATTACACGTAAGTAAATTAGTGCTCTCAATTCATGGAAAGTTGATATTTTGGCGGTAGTTTAGACAGACCCGATGTATTTATTTTTCACCATGAAATCGACTCCATATCATACAGGGCGTGCTAAGATTACTATTATTTCCGTTGTTCATAATACAGGGCGTGCTAAGATTACTATTATTTCCGTTGTTCATAAAAGGGGTCAAATGTTCGTTTTTTTAAATGAAACCCCCTGTATATTAATCAATAAATTGAAAGACGAAGAAAAACGCTTTAAGATGGTACATCATATTCCTATACCTAAATCATCAAGTTTTCTTAATAAAAGCGCTTTTTTGTGAAAAAAAAAATAAAGACTTTAATTTTAAGTAACCATGGATATCAAACATCAAAATATCAAACTTACGACATTTTGACGACTGTGTTTAAAAAAATCTCCCAAAATGAACGCAGATAATCATTATTCAAACGAAGTTCTTATGAAATTATTTATTTTACACGGACAATGTGATCAAATCATTGCCAGAACTTGCAGAAAATTTAACCAAATGTATCCTGAATTGACACAAATGAACGAAAGGAAGTTTGTAAGATTACAAAATAATTTCATTAACTATGGCTCAAATTTAAAAGCGCCTCTAACATTACCAAAACCTGTTACTTCAAATGAAGATAATATTGTCAACGTTTTGGCATATTTTTATGCATATCCAGAGGCTTCCATTCGTAGTGCAGAAAAAGATTTGGGTGTATCATATGCTTCAATACAACGAATTTTGGGAAATCACGAAATGCATCCGTTTAAATTTACTAAAGTGCAAGCCCTCAAAGCAGAAGACTTTGAACGTAGAGTGCATTTTTGCGAAACCCTTTTAATACGTATACAAGAGGATCCGGAGTTTTTGTCAAAAATCATTTGGAGCGACGGAGCAAAATTTACAAGGGATGGGATTTTTAATAGAAGAAATAAGCATTTTTGGGCTGATCATAATCCTCACGTGACAAAAGAAATGGGATTTCAAGAAAAATTTGACCTAAATGTTTTTTGTATTTTAAAAAAGCACAAAATTAGCTTTTTTATTTATGATGCCACTTTAAATGCTGAGAGATATCTCGAAATACTAAGGACGACTGTTACCGATTTCGTCGAAAATTTATCTTTAGAGGATTATAGGAATTCGTGGTTTCAACTGGACGGAGCGCCAGCTCATTGCACCCAGGAAGTTTCCAGGGTACTTTATGAAATATTTGACGATCGTTGGTTTAGGCGCTTAGGGCCGTGGGATTGGCCACCGAGATCCCCCGATCTCACGCCGCTTGACTTTTATTTATGGGGTGTTTTAAAAGAAAGAGTGTACAGTACTCCAGTGCCTACCAAAGAAGAACTGCGACGGCGAATAGTTCGGTGTATTGAAGATCTGGATCCCCATGAAATTGAAAAAGCAACTACGAGTCGCATACAAAAGCACATACTAAAATGTTTAGAATGTAATGGACAACATTTCCAGCATTTATTGTAAAAATTTCTTATTTTGTTTACAGTTTTGTTTTTTGAACCTTCCTAATTTTGTTATTTAATTTATTTTCACATGTTAATGAAATTATTTTGTAATCTTACAAACTTCCTTTCGTTCATTTGTGTCAATTCAGGATACATTTGGTTAAATTTTCTGCAAGTTCTGGCAATGATTTGATCACATTGTCCGTGTAAAATAAATAATTTCATAAGAACTTCGTTTGAATAATGATTATCTGCGTTCATTTTGGGAGATTTTTTTAAACACAGTCGTCAAAATGTCGTAAGTTTGATATTTTGATGTTTGATATCCATGGTTACTTAAAATTAAAGTCTTTATTTTTTTTTTCACAAAAAAGCGCTTTTATTAAGAAAACTTGATGATTTAGGTATAGGAATATGATGTACCATCTTAAAGCGTTTTTCTTCGTCTTTCAATTTATTGATTAATATACAGGGGGTTTCATTTAAAAAAACGAACATTTGACCCCTTTTATGAACAACGGAAATAATAGTAATCTTAGCACGCCCTGTATGATATGGAGTCGATTTCATGGTGAAAAATAAATACATCGGGTCTGTCTAAACTACCGCCAAAATATCAACTTTCCATGAATTGAGAGCACTAATTTACTTACGTGTAATTAGGGCCATGTTTTGGACCATATTTAACACAAACTAATTTTTATCTCGAAAACCGATAGAGATAGGTATAGGGTAATATTAACAAAAAAGTATTGTAATAAAAGAGCGATTCTAAAAATTTATTAATATATGGGGTGTTCCATTTAAAAAAATAAAGTTGCTAGGACTTTTTGATAGAAGCGGCAACGTCGCAATGCTGAAAATATTTTAGATGGACAGAGCATAGCTAATTACCCACGTTGCCAAATTTTCAAAAAAATCCCGCGTTCCGTTCTCCATAAACGTCTAACCTACCATCGACCGTGAATCACCCTGTATATATATATATGGTTTTTTTTTCCATGGGGTTGCGGTCAAAATGTTTACATTAAAACAATAGTCATCTTTGACGTTTCGGTTTATTGACTGACTAAACCATCATCAGAAAGTTAACTACAAATTTTTCAAAAGAACTTATTTTATCAGGTTTACTAATAATAGCACAAATAGACATACCTTTTAACTATGATGAACAAACTTAGCACTAATACTAGTACATTTTAACAACCATGTACTCTCTACGAGACACAGAGTTAAACTATTATTTACTAACTTGCCTTAACAACCAAATTTGCATCGTACCTTTTAGAAGGTATAATGGATGGAAAGTCCACTATAGGTACAAAATGTTTTGTGAATAATGCAAAAATTTTATTTTTATGACATAATTAGGCCTCCATAAACTGAACTTAAATTTTCGGTATCTGACCTGAAATTGATGGTGTTATTGGTTTTTTTAATATGAATCATTTCTTTAATATTCCTTTTTTTGTTATTCGATTCAAACTCTAATATTTGAACATTATTGAAATTGAAGTTATGTAGTTCGTCAAGAGCATGTTTAAATAATAAACCGAAACGTCAAAGATGACTATTGTTTTAATGTAAACATTTTGACCGCAACCCCATGGAAAAAAAAAACCATATATTATAATTTAAACGGTCAGGAAAAACAATACTATTATATATATATATATATATATATATATATATATATATATATATATATATATATATATATATATATATACATATATATATATATATATATATATATATATATATATATATATATATATATATATATATATATACAGGGTGGCCCATTCGTGCGAGGAAGTCCAATATCTCAGTTGTCAACAGAAATACGAAAAAATATTACGTACACAAGTTACAGGATCCGTAAAGGTGCATATTTTAAAAATATTTGCCTGTATACACGGTCTCCCAAAAAAGCAGAACCGCAAAAAGTTACTTTTTTTTAAATGACAACCCTTATGTTTTTATACGGAATTGAATTCAGCATCAAATTTAGCATAAACTTCAGTATTTTAATTTGGTGTTCGTTGCGATGTTGCCACGCTATTTATAATTTACAAGATTATTCAAGAAAAATAACCTATTTAAAAAGCCTTTAGAAAATTAACTGATTTAAATTTAATAATACTGGATTACGGTTTTCGTAACCCAAGGGATTCCAAAATAATCTTATTTAAGAAAATTGGCCATAACTTATACAGAGTGTTTTTTACGAAGGTGCCAATATTGCTATTTTTGAAGTAACAAATCTTCATTTTTTTAAATGGAACACTCTGTATATTAATGTGCCATGTTGTTAAGTATTTTATGCTCCATAAATTCGCTATTATAACTCATGTCCTAAAATTGGCCGTTTTGCCAAAATTTTGGATTTTAATGGAAAATGCAAAAATATCGTTGTTTTCCATTTAGTTTATTCTTGGTAGGCCATGACACCAAACAGAAACAACGGTGGCCACGGCTTAAACAAAAGCGGCCATTGTCAGACGTCAGAATATTTCTTTAATTACTTTGTGTAACTTTGAGTTCTAAATCTGTATTAAGAAATTATAATGAATTTTTCGAAAGAACTGGTTGATATGGTTTTTATATTAGGCGCCAGTGACAAGAATTGTTTATTGGCCACTAGGCTTTATTGTCAAGCTTTTTCTGAAAGAAGGCAGCCAAGAAAAGAAGCGTTTGAAAAATTGTTGGATCGTTTTGTTCGAACCGGGAAGGTAGATTACGAAAAGACTGAGAGAAGCAAAACAGCCAGCACAGAAGAAAATCAGTTGACCATTTTGCTTAGAGTTACATACAATCCTCATATTTCACACCGAACAATTTCCAATGAAACCAATATAACACGACAAATAATTCAGAGTTTTAAATGATCAAAAATGCACCCGCACCACATTTAGCTTATACAAGAGTTAAATGATCAAAAGATTATGGTGCCAGAGTAGCTTTTTGCGAGTGAGCTCAACAAAAAATGCAGGAAGAAAGATTGTTTTTTAATTATGTGTTATTCGCTGATGAATCCACTTTTCACAAAAATGGTAACGTGAATGTCACAATTTCCATTACTACAACAAATCCACATTTTATAAGAATTCATAGTCAAACAAGATGGTCGTTAAATGTGTGGGGTGGCATAGTTGGAATTTATTTTATTAGGCCCTACCTTTTTGAGAAGAGAGTAACTGGTCAAGTGTATTTACAATTCCTTCAAAACGAGTTGCCTCGTCTGACCAATGCTGTACCAAACTTTATTAAGGAGAGAAGTGGTATTTGCACGATGGGGCTCCATCATACCGCAGTAATTCATGAGCATTTAAGCAACGCTTTTCTCAACAGATGGATGGTCCATTTCAGTGGCCCCCTCGATCGCCCGATATGGCAAAAATGGACTTCTTCTTATGGGGTTACGTTCAAGAACAAGTCTACAGAATCCCATCGACAACTAAGGAAGATATGAAACAACGAATAAGATAAGTTTTTATAAACATCGATAACAATATGCTGAACGAAGTCAGTCGATCTTTTAAAGAACGTATAGAGGCATGTTTAAATCACAATGGCGGCCATTTCGAACATTTATAGTTTGTTTTTACAGTTTTTTATTTATTTCTATATTCTCTAATCTTTGTTTCGGATTTGTAAATTTAATTTTATTATTGGAATAAACTATTTAAGTAGGTACAAAATGAAATCAATGTTTGAATAAACTATAAAAATTATTATAAAATTGTTTTTTCTTAATATTGAAACTAAAAACTATATGAAATTTTAAAATAAGGGAGCGTTAAAAAGTTATTAAAAGAACATTTACGTCAGATAATAAGCGCTTTTGGTTAGGTCATGGCCTACCAAGAACAAAGTAAATGGAAAACAACGATATTTTTGCATTTTCCATTAAAATCCAAAATTTTGGCAAAACGGCCGATTTTAGGACATGAGTTATAATTGCGAATTTATGGAGCACAAAACACGTAACAACATAGCGCATTAATATACAGAGTGTCCCATTTAAAAAAATGAAGATTTGTTACTTCAAAAATAGCAATATTGGCACCTTCGTAAAAAACACTCTGTATAAGTTATGGCCAATTTTCTCTTATACGATTATTCTGGAATCCCTTGGGTTACGAAAACCGTAATCCAGTATTATTAAATTTAAATCAGTTAATTTTTTAAAGGCATTTTAAATAAGTTGTTTTTCTTAGATTTTCTTGTAAATTATAAATAGAGTGGCAACATCGCAATGAACACCAAATTAAAATACTGAAGTATATACTAAATTTTATGCTGAATTTAATTCCGTATAAAAAAATAAGGGTTGTCATTTAAAAAAAGTAACTTTTTGCTGCTCTGCTTTTTTGGGACACCTTGTATACTGGAAAATATTTTTAAAATATGCACCTTTACGGATCCGATAACTTTTGTACGTAATATTTTTTCGTATTTCTGTTGACAACTGAGATATTGGACTTCCTCGCACTAATGGGCCACCCTGTATATATAAGGGTGGCGAGCGGCTGTATATCCAAAACCATACATGCTACAACTTTAGGGTAAAAAATTTAGTAAGAAACATGACCAAAAAAATTCACTGGAAAATATTTTTAAGTTCCTAATTCTACCGCTTGGGGGCGTAGTCGCTATGCTATGATACAAAATCCTCATTTTCTAATATCTTCGATGCAATGTAGGTCACAAATTAACTTTTTATAATATCTGTACTATCCTCTATAAATTTTGTAATAACAATTTTTTCGTAGTTACCATGGAAACGGTGTGGGGAAGGGTAACATTTAAAAATACTTAAAGGGCTGTAACTTCGGTTTGCGTTAACCAAATGTAACAAACTATCGCATATTTTAAAGAACTTTTTATCCTAATTGAATGTATTTATAAGCAATTTTAAAACTAGTTTGTGCGGTTGATAAAAGAGGGCGCTTTTAAAAAAATATATTTCCAGCTTCGATTTCTTAAAAAATTTAAATGCAACCATTCACACATTTTTAATCCGTTTTATAGCTCATTAGTTACTGAAGATAACTGCAAAAACCGGAGGTAGTTTTCTCTTGCCTTTTAAAAATGATCGCAAAAATAGTGGAAGAGTGCAATTTTCCTTTATTAAAACGTTGCTATTCCACAAAAATAGCCTTTTTCGGCTATATTTACTCATTTTCAGCTTTTTTAAAAATTAAATTATGGTATTTTCTTTTATTTTAGTTATTTATCTAAAAAATGCAGTAATAATCCAAATGTTGCATTTATCGCCAAGGCGGCCATGGACAATAACGAAATAAAACAAAAAAAAATATCATAATTTATGTAATTAAAAACAATTTATTTTAAATGTTCAAATTGTTTTCCATCGTTTGAAATGCAACAATTAAGTCGGTCTTCTTGTAGGAATTACGGCTGCTTCTACTTCAGCCCGAGGTAAACTATTCAAAGCATTTCCAATTCGAAGAACCATGTCTTCTCTACCAGTTGGTCGGACTTTGTAAACAATGTCTTTAACTCTGCCCCATAAATAATAATCCAAACATGTTAAGTCGGGGGACCTCGCCGGCCAGGGAAATACACTTCCCCTGCCAATCCACCCGTTGGGAAAATGTTCAAGAAAATTGCGTACCACAAGTGAATAATGAGCGGGGCATCAATCGAGCTGCAACTACATGCTTCTTCTTACATTTAAAGGAACATTTTCCAGTAATCATGGCAAATCAAATAGTATAAAATTTAGGTACATTTCACCTGTTAAGATACCTTCGGAAATATGCGGTCCGATAATCATTTCGTTTATAACCCCACACCAAACATTAACTGTCCATCGATGTTGATTATCAAGTTCACGCATCCAGTGTGGGTTGGTCTCTGACCAATAGTGCATGTTGTGCACGTTTACTCTCCCAGTGTTAGTAAATGAGGCCTCATCTGTCCATAATATTTGAGACAAAAATTGGGGATTATCTCTAATCATATTTTTTAGTCAATAGCAATAATTTAATCTATTGTCAAAATCAGCACACTTAGGGCTTGATGTATCACTAAATGGTACAGATGTAATTTTTTGTTCACAAGGATTCTTTGTACTGTACCGTAAGAAATTCCTAAATCTCTGACAATTTCTCTTATACTATGGGGTTCTGCGTGAACATATGCCAGTACATTAATAACTTTATCCTCCGTTCTTGCAGGGCGGCGTCTTCTTAAGGAGAGAACTGGCTGAACACGACCATGTTGTCTTAAGCGGCGAGCTAAACGCTGAAAAACTTTCCTGGAATGGTGAACTCTATGAGGATAACGCATAGCGTATTCTCTCGAAGTCAAAACTGAGTTTTTGAAGAATTGAAAATAAATGGATAACATATCGTAAGCTTCTTCATTTGTAAAAGGCATTTTTCCTTAAAAAAATATCACTTATCTCACAAAAATAGCCTTAATTGTCACGACAATAACAGAAACTGTCAAATTATATAATTTTAGATGGAATGGCAAGGTAATTCTTTTGTTTTATTTCGTAATTGTCCTAGGCCGCCTTGGCAATAAGTGTACATTTAGATTATTACTGCATTTTTTAGATAAATAACTAAAATAAGAAACAAAATAACATAATTTAATTTAAAAAAAAGCCGAAATTTAGTAAACATAGCCAAAAAAGGCTATGTTTGTAGGATTCCAACGTTTTAATAAAGGAAAATAGCAGAACTTTGGTAAAAGCCAAAGTGGAATTACACTCTTCCACTATTTTTGCGATAACTTTTAAAAGACAAGAGAAATCGACCTCCGGTTTTTGCAGTTATCTTTAGTAACTAATAAACTATAAAAGATATTAAAAATGGATGAATGATTGCATTTAAATTTTTTAAGAAATCGAAGCTAGAAATATATTTTTTAAAAGCGCCCTCTTTTATCAACCGCACAAACTAATTTTAAAATTATTTATAAAAACATTTAATTAGGATAAAAAGTTCTTTAAAACAAGCCATAGTTTGTTACATTTGGTTAACGCAAGCCGAGGTTACAGCCCTTTAATTATTTTTAATTGTTACCCTTGCCCACACCGTTACCATGGTAACTACGAAAAAATTGTTATTACAAAAGTCATAGACGATAGTACAGATATTATAAAAAGTTAATTTGTGACCTACATTGCATCGAAGATATTAGTAGAAAGTGAGGATTTTGTATCATAGAATAGCGACTACGCCCCCAAGCGGTAGAATTAGGAACTTAAAAATATTTTTCAGTGAATTTTTTTGGTCATGTTTCTTAATAAATGTTTTACCCTAAAGTTGTAGCATGTATGGTTTTGGATATACAGCCGCTCGCCACCCTTATATATATATATTATATATATATATATATATATATATATATATATATATATATATATATATATATATATATATATATATATATATATATATATATATATATATATATATTTATCCTACTACACTCCGAGCGTCCGTACATTAACGATTTGCTATCTTCCAAGCGTCCGGTTCCAACAGAGCGTCCGTATACGGACGCTCTGTTGTATTACCATAGAAACTATACCCACGTGCATATAGTACTTCAGATATTTGAAATCTAAAATTTTGTTTCGGACGCCAGGAAAATAGTAAACCCTGCACTTTTATATATTATTAGTATATTATTAGTACAACGGATCGACCGACAGGGGCAGTTGGTTCAACTTCAGTATATTATTTAATGGTATATTCTACTTTCAGCCCGACGATTACCCAGCGTCCTTTGCCATCTTGCAATGTGTCAACACTGTAGGGTTATTTTTAGAATTTCTATAGATCTGCGACCGGTGTTTAGGAACTATTTAACAAAGGAAGGTTATTGATCGTTATAAAGGACTGTGAATAGCTGGAAATTCCACAGGTCTATTTGGTCATTTAATATTAGGGTTTCTGTTATGCTTAGAAATTTCAATTGATTCTAGAATATAAAGCTTTTTTCCTTTAGGAACTGTATACAAAATTTTTAAATTATTCTCGTCTGGAAAGGTATGACCTGTCTCTAAACAATGTTTGGCGAAGTTTGAATTTTCTTTGTTAACAAAAAAGATGTTTTATGTTCATTAAATCTAACGCTAAAATTTCTCCCGGTTTGGCCTATATACGAGCTACTGCACTCATTACAACTTAGTCTATAAACTCCTGAATTTTTAAGGGGTGATGTTTTACTTTTGGCATTTAAAAGTAATTGGGATATTTTTTGTGCTGATGTAAAAGCTACTTTTGTTAGTTTTTGAGATGATGTGTGCTATTTTTTCAAGGATTGGACCAAAATATGTTATTTTAGCATACTGAAACTTTTCATTGGTTTTTATACGTGGGTATATTTGGTTAATAGTTATTTGTTTTTGTTTATTAATGTATTTATTGTGGTTGAGTTAAACCCGTTGTTTTTGGCTATTTTAATTATATTATTTAATTCATTTTTACGGCTGACTTCGTTTAAAGGGATTGCGAAAGCTCTATGTATCTTAGACATATCATAAGCTGCCGTTTTGTGGGAAGTGGGATGTGTTGAGTGATTAGGAATTAATTGTTGTGTCTGTAAACGTGGGTTTTCTATAAATATCAAATGAGAATTTTTTGTCCTTTTTTGTTATTGTAATATCCACAAAATTAATTTTGTTGTTTTTTTCCTTTCCCATTGTGAACTTAATTTTATGATGTAAACTGTTTAGGTGATTTAGAGTTAGTTGTAAATCCGCATCATTACCGGTAAAACATACTAAAATGTCATCTACATATCTGTACCAGAAACTTGTACATGTTTTCTGCGAATTCAGTTTTTAAGAAAGTTTCTTCCAAATTAGACATGAAGATTTCAGCTAGAAGAGGACTTAGTGGTGAACCCATCTTTTTGTTTATAAAATTTGTTATCATACTGGAAATAGTTTTCCTTCATGCAGAGGTCAAAAAGAGTAATAATTTCGTTTTTATGACAGGATTTACGTTTTTTATTGTTAGTGTGTTTTTGATTATGTTAATACAGTCTGAATTTGGGATGGTGGGGAACATGTTAGTGACGTTAAAGGATACTAAAGTACTGTGATTTAGTACCTCCATAAAAATAATATGGGTATAAAAGATTCTATTTGATAGTATCTACGGTACCGGTGGCTTTACTCGCATTACTCGCATAGCGAATTGTTAACAATTGAATTGCGCAAGCAAAGTCGCGGGTACTCGCTATAAGACAGTTTGGTATAGAGAGCGATTTTCATAGTAAATTAATGTTAGAAAAAGCCAAATAAATTAATATACAGGGTGTTTTCTAAGTAATCTAAAATATTTTAAGTAGCTATTCCTCAGGTCTTTTTATGAAACAATTTTCTTATAAACAATGGTCGAAATATGCCTATTTTCCGAAATTTTCATTTTTTAAAATTATTCTAAAAACGGAATGTCTTCTTTTTATCAAACTTTAAACGATTATACTGCTTATCTTATCAGAAGAAATGTTTCAGTGAAGTGTCAACAAAAATGTAATCGCGTCACCAGGGGCATGCGTATTTTTTTTTTAAATATGCACCCCACATTTTTAATTTTGCGAGTTTTTTAATTTTTTGTTATTTTTATTCAATACCTAACACAAAATATCTCCTAACATTTTTTTTGCTTAGTTTAGGAGAGAAATGCAATTTGGTAATAAATTATGCGTTTATTACAATAAAATAGCATTTTTCTCCTAAACTAAAATGCTAAGAGATATTTTATGTCAGGTATTGAATGAAAATTGCAAAAATGCTGGCAAAATTTAAAATATCAGTGGCGTGCATATATTTGCACTTTTTAAATTATGGATACCATTGCATACACGCACGCCCCTAGTGAAGCGATAAACTTTTTGTTTACACTATCCTCTAATAAGCCGTGTAAATATTTAAAGTTTTATAAAAGGCAAACATTCCGTTTTTAACATAATTAAAAAAAACTGGGAAAAAAATTAATTTCGACATCCTGTATTTCGAAAAATAGACATTTTTGGACATATGTTCATATGGATAGCTACTTAAAATATATAAGATGACTTAGGAAACACATTGTATAACTTTCTACTAACACATTTTTTTCACTTAAAATTTAAAAATTCTCGACAAAATGATGTAAAATTTGTTTAGAAAAAATAGTAACTAAAATTCCTAGACGCGTTAATTTTTTTCCCATGGGGGGTGCAGCAAAAATTCAACTTTTTTCGCGAATTACAAAATGTTTTTTTCTGTACCAAAATACTCCCAGTGGGCTCACTATTAAAACCTCTAAATTTGGTACGGGTCCTGTAAGTAGGAACAGAGATATACAACTTTGAAATTTCACCAGCCGCCACTGCATACTATATTCTTATATTTCTACAATTTCTTCCTTTTCCAAATAAATTCTTGTAATGGAACAGTTAAATAGGTATATTTAGTTCTAAGTATGTGTACATGAATACATTTTTCTTCATAAAGGACCACGCACAAAATACATTGAAAAGTGGTTTCGGTGAAATTGCCCGAATTTTTGGTATATTGTACCTCTTGACCTCTAGTTTGATTTTTAGGAAAAAAATGAGGGGGTCGATTGGATGGTTTCTGCGCTACAAGGACTCATAGGCGTACGTGTAATTTTTAAAAATTAGGACCTATTTAACTTGCGGTTTATAAAATACCACTCTGATCGGGTAAATTCGTGTTCTAGTATTTTAAATGATTAGAGGATACATCTAGAAAGATAATAATAAATTATTTTGAACCTTGTTATACAGGATATTGAAAAATAACGGACTTAATATTAAGACATAAAAAAATTATGCTCTTTTTCGAGTTCGAGTTTGTAATCACCCTGTATAATAACGGATGATAAGAACTATTTTATTTTAAAGATGTTATGTATGTTTAATTAAATAATTATGCTGATACAGATACCAAGTGATAGAGATTTATGGTGATTACATTTTCATTTAAATATTATTTTTCTGTTAATAAATAATAATTATTCCTCTTGGATATATTTCACTGCAGGAAGCAGGAAAAATACTTGTATTATGGCACAGCCTAATTATTATTAAAATAACTACAAGATGACTTATTATTTTATTTAAGTATCGCCAAATTGAGTCTAAAACTTTAAAAATACTTATTTGAAATATATTGTGTTTGTATTAAGGGACAAAAAGCAGTAACTCCATAGTAATAACAGCCAATCTAGTCGCCTTGTCTTACAAAAAAATGCATCTTTAAAATGACAACTTGCGTTAATTTTTTATAATATATGTATACTACGTGACAAAGAAAGGTAAACACCCAGTATTTATAATTTCATTGTAATAATTTTTTGCATGCAAAGTGATTTTGGGTCAAATAAAAACTGATTAAATTTTCAGCCTTATCTATGCACTATCTTGTCGTTTTTACCCGGCTATTTTACACTGGTTTGAGTTGCATGCGATTGCAGTTTTAGCAATTTTTGTTCACATTTGTGGCTTGACTGATAAAAAGTGTTTTTCAAAGTGTTGTTTTAAGGCATAATTATGCCGCGAATGCGTAGACTTGGTCAAATTCGTCAGCTTCGTGACTTTGAGAGGGGCGGATTGTGGGCTTACGAGAAGCAGGTCTTTCAGTTAGAGAAATTAACAGAAGAACCAACAGATCTTTACGCACCATTTTGAGATGTTGGCAGGCATGGACCCAAGAAGCCCGTGAACACAGAGCTAGGGGCACTGGACATCGCAGGGGAACAACCGAGCGTCAAGATCGTCGTCTTAGACTTTTGGCTCTTAGAGACCGCTTTAATACCAGTCGGGCGATTGCGAATCAGTGGTTTGAAGAACATGGAAGGGTGGTTGGGATGCGTACAGTATATCGACGGATAAGAAGTTTTGGTCTTTTTTCTTACCGTCCCCATTGGGTGTTGCCCCTCACTCCTGAGCATCGACGCAATCGACTGCAATGGTGCAGAGACCGACTACAATGGAACGATGAATGGAACAGAGTGGTCTTTAGCGATGAATCCCGCTTTTGTTTGGGTATGCATGATGGTCGTGCAAGGGTAAGAAGGCGACGTGGTGAAAGACGTGATCCACAGTTTCACATGGAGAGGCATGTTCATCATACCGTGGGGGTAATGGTATGGGGTGCCATTGCATATGGTAGCAGGACACCTCTAGTCTTCATTAGAGGTAACATGACAGCGCGCCGTTACATTCAGGAAGTAGTGGAACCACATGTCCTTCCATATCTTGAAACCCTCGAGAACCCTAGTTTTCAACAAGATCACGCCAGACCGCATATAGCTAAACAAGCCCTGGACTTCATGAACCAACACCACATTACCCGCTTACCATGGCCACCAAGATCACCTGATCTGTCACCGATCGAACATGTGTGGGACATCATTGGTCGCAAGTTGTCAAACTTACAGCACCCCCCTCAGACTCTGGCAGAACTTAGACATGAGGTAGAGGTAGCCTGGAATGAGATACCCCAAGACGATATAGACCATCTTATCAGAACAATGCCCAGGCGTGTCAATGAGTGTATAACAAACCGAGTATATTCGACACATTATTGAACTTAAGTCCATTGGTGTTTATCAGATTTGGCTGGAAACCTAATCAAATATTAACCATTGTCTACTAAACATGTAAGCCAAAAATTATTAAAATATATTAAATATAAATGGATGTTCACCTTTCTTTGTCTATACACATATTATAAAAAATTAACGCAAGTTGTCATTTTAAAGATGCATTTTTTTGTTAGACAAGGCGACTAGATTGGCTGTTATTACTATGGAGTTACTGCTTTTTGTCCCTTTATACAAACACAATATATTTTTACCATTATCACCAATCTAAAAGAATTATATTACCTTCGATAGGAAATTTTGTAATAAACAGAAAAAAATTGGCTTACCAGCTTTATTTGGCCGAAAGAGTCTGGCGTACCTATTTGAAAGGTGTGAGATGGGGTAAAATTTTACCATTACCATGTGAAAACTTTTTTTTTAAATTTTACTCGTTTCGATGTGATGTTCAAAAATATCTTGATACGCCTTCCCAAAAACTGCCGGAAGTATCTAGCATACCAGTTTTATTGAATAGGCTCGATTCACATCAATTATTAAAAGCCGTGAGTTAAATAATTTTATTTCGGGGTAAATGTTTTTGTGATTTTTTTTTACTTAATAAGTATTTTACTCTCCTATATTGTATCAATATGAATTCCATTTCAAGGGAAATTGCTTTTGTTTTGTGATGTTTCTGTGCATCATACAACTTAGTATCAAGTACTGCATTCGAGGAATGTTTCAATAGCTGCAGCATTTTCTATGGTCCTTAAATAGAGTAAGTAAGAGAGATTTCCGGCACAGGTTTAAAGACTGTATAAGTTCTCTCTTCATCCCCTATGCTATGTGTACTATAGAAATATACTAACCTCTGCACTATGACATTATGGTATACAATATACATTAAGGTAACGTTGTCACCCAGCATTTTTGGGAGTTTAAGCAGTGGCGGCTGGTGAAATTTCAAAGTTGTATATCTCTGTTCCTACTTACAGGACCCGTACCAAATTTAGGGATTTTAATAGTGAGCCCACTGGGAATGTTTTGGTAAAGAAAAAAAACATTTTGTAATTTGCGAAAAAAAGTTGAATTTTTGGTGTGCCCCTCCTAAGAAAAACATTAACACGTCTAGGTATTTTATTTATTATGTATTCTAAACAAATTTGACATCATTTTGTCGACAGTTTTTAAATTTTGAGAGAGAAAAATGTGTTAGTAGGAAGTTGTAGTCATTTGAATTTTTTCTTAAATTTTATTTTAGGCTTAAAAAAATTCAAATGACTATAACTTTCTACTTACACATTTTTTTCTCTCAAAATTTAAAAACTATCGACAAAATGATATAAAATTTGTTTAGAAAAAAGAATAAATAAAATACCTAGACGTTCTCATTTTTTTCCTGCACACCAAATTTTTCCTGCACACCAAATTCCTGCACACCAATTCCTGCACACCAATTCCTGCACACCAAATTCCTGCACACTCAAATTTTTCCTGCACACCAATTTTTTTTCCTGCACACCAAAAATTTAACCTTTTTTTGGCAAATTACAAAATGTTTTTTTTTCTTTACCAAAACATTCCCAGGGGCCTCACTATTAAAACCCCCAAATTTGGTTCGGGTCCTGTAAGTAGGAACAGAGATATACAACTTCGAAAATTCACCAGCCGCCACTGAGTTTAAGACATTCTGACCCTTCAGTTTGCCGATCATCATAATAAAGCTTTGCAAACGTGGGTTATTCCAGGGAAATTTATAAACATAATATAAACTTATTAAATGACCAAATGGACCTGCGGAATTCCCAGCTATTCACAGTCCTTTATAACGATCAATAACCTTCCTTTGTTAAATAGTTCCTTTAGAGTACCGGCCTGTTATATATAAACATACACCGTAGTTTTTAAGTTATTCTGTTATATGCAACAGTAGTAGTTTTGTTCTGTTTCTGCAAAACGTATAGAATTTTATGAAAACTGGTAAAAATTTGAAAGTAATAAGAAAATATGAAGTTGTTTATTGTGTCACTTCCACTAAAAATACTTCTCAAACAAAGCGAAATACGAAAATAACAAAAAAAGTTGCACTTTTAAATACTTAATCAAAAAAATATAAAATAGCTTATTAAAGCAATGGCGTACTGTAGTATTTTTTGTTATTAGTAACTAGTTTACCTTTGGAAATCTAATTACCTTAAAGCTTGGTCTCTATTATTCCTAACATAATATGTATATTTTTTACAGATACTAATAATTACTGATTTTTTTGACACCCTGTATCTGGAAAACAAATCGTTTTCCAATACATGTTTACAGAACGTTTTTCTTAAAATCTGTATACAAATTTTACCTATACTTACTGAATAAACAACTGTGTGGTACCTTTCTTGAGGAGTAGACGGTTACAACTTGGAAATGTTTTTATAGAAAATATGTGTGTACCTACTTAGAACTGTAAATGTATTATTGTTTTACATAAAAGCTGAAATTAAAATAAAATTAAAAGAAAATATTAAGTACCTACCTATGTATTTTTTTTTAAATGAAGATTTTTTTAAGAAAACAATAAAGCGAAATTCAATATACAAAAATAAGATAGAAACAGAAAACTTTGATGAAATCATATAAAGTCGTTTTTTTTTCAAACGGAAAAGTCAAAATTTTATTTCGCTCTTTGTAAAGACCCTGTACTATTTATGATTAGTCTGAGCGTACATACATTTAAATAATCTCCCTAGCTAACTATATAATATGATCAGAATGATCGCAAGTATTACAGAGTCTGCGCAGTAAGCTAGATGTCATTTTGACATTGGAAAAAAAATAGACCGTAGTGTATTTCCAAACCTAATTGAAAAAGCTAATTACCCGAGCGGATCGCATCAAAAACCGCATATCCGAAATTTTTGTATTCAGGACGACACCGACAGTCCATTTTATTCGCAGTGGACCAATAGGGTGGCGTAGACTTGGGACATGAAGTTTATATATGACAATTAACTCTAGCAGTACTATAAGAGTACCATTTTAATCTGGCAACATGGCCGGGCGCTCAATAGTGGACTCGGTAAAAGCATAATATACAAATAGGACGCTAGGTGGCCGGAATTTAAAAGTTTTTCTGTATATTTTGGACGCTCGTAAGTGGTTTTAAGAAAGGACGCCGGGAAATCGGTAATGTAAAAATTAAAAAAAAAATACTTGAAAAATTAAATCCTAAATGCTCTTAACGACACCTACAGTTCAAAAATAAAAAATATTCACTCGGTATAGTCGGGATTGCTTGGGAAATTTTTGGTGGACGCTCGGAGCACGAATTATGAAAGGACGCCCGGAAGATAGCGGGATGTATATATATATATATATATATATATATATATATATATATATATATATATATATATATATATATATATATATATATATTGTTTTTTTTAAATATAATTTTTGGTTAGTTTATAAAGTTGTGCAATAATAATTCTGTTCTGTAATTTACCATAAAGTGAAATAATAGGTATTATTTAATATGTTTAAATATTGATATTTATCGGAAACCCGCGGTATTTGAAGGCTTAAAAATATTTTAAAATTTATAGTTCTTTTAAATGGAATATTTTCGGTTTGAAAATTGTAGACCTTATCTCAGTTATATAGACAAATGAAAACATCTGCTATAAAATTTAGAAATGTTTGACTCCATTTTATAAATTATGCAGTAAATTGTAAGAAACATTATATCTAAATCTAACTATGTTTAAGAAAATGTCAATTCATGTTATAATTTTATTTTAAACAGACCAGATCGAATTTTAAAAAAGCAATAAACTTTTTTCCCTTAAACTATACTTACTATTTTAACAGTTGTAATATTTGTTACAGTAACTTCTCTTACTACTGACGGCCGTTCGGCTTTTGGTTGTTGGTGTGATCCCAATCGATCCTGGATGAATAGTTTTTTATTTTGTGGATAGCCAGGCGTCATGACCTATGAATTAACAATTTTTAAACCACTGCAAAGATAAGTTAAGTTTATTAAATAATATAATAATGTGCGTCAACAGCTTAATACCCCTCCGCAATCGCCTGTTCGCGCGTTCGCAAATAAATTTACAATGTTTCGAATAAAGAAGAGATAAAAAATAAAATAACACAAGAATGGGAGATCATGCCCGGAGAAATTACAAGAAAGCTGGTTGCAAGCATGTCAAAAAGATTTCGTGAGGTTATCAAAGCCAACGGAGGTTCAACTAGATATTAAATTTAAAGATATTGTAATTTTCTTTTAATTAGGGGTATGAAGACTTTTGACATAATTTTTATTATATTTTAATTCTGATATAGCGTTTCAATAAAATATTTCGCAACTACCTTTTATTTTATTATTTACTGGTAAGGCTTCAAATATTAATTTAAATATGTTCTTCAGAGTTTCAAATAACTAGTTTAATATTAATGGAAAAGAATGTTTAAAAAGCTGCTAGTGTATGGTGACTTTTTTGTCTGAATATATCTAGTATTATAACGACGAATCTTTTTGCAATGTCAGGCCAGATGCCAAGTACTTTGTGATGGAAAACATTCCAACAATAATACTTTAAAAAATGATGTGACGGGATTTACTTTCATTTCCATTGTATTAAACAAAACACAGATTAAATTTTTTAGTTGGCAAATATTTAAAAACTTTAAGGACCAGTTTTTTTTTATTTTCGACATTTTTTGAGTAAAAACAATAAGATTGTGTAAAAATTTGCTACTATTTTAAAAATTCAGTTTAATAAAAAAAAAAACCTTTATTTCTGAATAGCCCGCTGCATTTCCTTCTGTCAATAAGAAAAGATCCAATAAATGCGATTTTTTTATAAATACTCTTGGCAAACCCATATATTATGGCCTGCAAAGATAAAGAGAATTTTGCTATTGAACAATATCTGCTCTTTAAAGTTTTATACGATCTTTTTATTTTTACTGAAAAAATGTTGAATAACATCATCAATGTTCAACATCAAATACCTTACAATAGAGTAACGATTTCTTTGTTTAGCTTTAGGTGGTCATTACTTTGAACAATACGACTCTGGAGTGAAATAACATGTAACATTTTTTGTAAATTAAAATATTTTAAATTTGAGTATATATCAGGGGTGGCCAACCGGTCGATCGCGGCTATTAGTCCAGTCGATCGTGGCAAGGCAAAAAATATAAATACGTAGAACAGACTGTTGTGTACTGAACTATGCTGTTTCATTTAAGATTTCAAGAAGTATGTAATTGGTAGATCGCACAGGGTGTCGTCAGTGAACAGTAGATCTTGGGTCTAACCAAGTTGGCCACCCCTGGTATATATCTATTTTGATGTAAAGTTCAAGAAAAGCCTAACATTTTTCGCTTTATTTGTACACGCACAATTCGTTCACGGGGAGATATTTATGACTTCTTAGTAGCATTTAAGAAACAGTTATGTAAAATAAATTTCTTCAGTTTTTTTTAATCCGCTGTCGTTCCAACTTAGTACCTGGCGTATGTATGTAATAAGTTAAAACCGTCTATACAAAATATAACACCTACGAAGTTTCAAAAACGGTATAGGCGGCGTGAAGTATTTTATTTTTAAATGTTACCAATCTGCATTGGCATAGCTTAACGATTTGCTAACTTCGTGAAAAAGGATAGGCGGCTTCTCTGAATAATCACCGATTTCTTTCCATCGTTATTTTCGAAAGCGCAAAAGACGAATAAAAAAGAACATGTTCTACTTTTAATCGCAATTTCTTCGTTTGTAAGAGTATTTCTAGTTATCTATTTTGAAAAATTAGCAATCGCAATATTCTTTTCTTTCCTAACAAAATCCCCAAAGGAAACCGATTTATTTCCATCCTTGTTGGCAAAAAGAGGCATTTCTGGTTGCCTACCTTGAAAGATTTATCAGTGTGCCAGTCACTACCGCATTAGTTATGGCACATATCACCTCGATACTGCTCAGTATAAGCTGTAGGACTTATAGCAGAAATAAGTAGTCTTGTTTTTACATTGTTTATAATAGTTCTTTATTTTAGATAAAGATTATAACGAAAACAGAACAATATATACAAGATACTTATAATGACCTTAACCTACACATGACCCGTTATGTGAAGGTTTTCTTTAATTTATTCAATCACAACTGTGAAAGAAATAACCCGCGACGAGAGCACCTACTCGTAATAAAAATGAAAATTGATGCTGCCTCTTAGACCGCTAAGAAACAAGTCATATCCACTTAACCATCGCCTGTTCCTTCAGCCCTTAAATGTTCACATGTTTTAGAACTTCCAGGAAGGGCCAAACACACAAGCAAAGCCGTTAAAGTCTAAAAGGTGCTAAAGTGAAAGTTGGCTGCAAAATCTTAAACTATGTATTTTTTTTGAAGAGAAACATACAATGGTTGAAATATTAAGTTAGGAAACCTGAGCATTGTAGCCTTCGCTTCAAACATCATAAATCTAATACGTATGTACTTATAGAACAAAAGAAAAAATAAATGTGTATAATAAATTAAGTGTTAAATAAACTACCCTAGCCGACCCTTAGTTACAAACAGGTTAACTTCCACAAAAAATAAATTTTAGACACAATAGAAACCTTACGCTTTCATTCGTATTATTTAGACCTATCAACTTTCTAAAGTACATAACATGTTGCGGAACAAATGGAAAAGAAAAAACCCATTCAAATAAATAAAAAAAATGTTATTTTACTTATCTTACCTACAATTATTACACCTAATAAACAATAATATTTACTTAGGTTAACAATATATCTAAACATCTATAGCACAGCTTATTCCTCAACAGGTAAGGGGCACACTTTTCTAATCGGCCTGGTGAAAACTCCAGCCCTTGTTTTTAATTTAATTAGCCTAACTTTACCATCGGCCCCCGGTAAAATTTCAATTATTCTACCTAAATGCCATCTTAGAGGAGGAACATTGTCCTCCTTTAACAAAACAAGTTGATCTAATTTTAAATTTTCTGTAGTTCTTAGCCATTTTGGTCGGGTTTGTAATTGATTTAAATATTCCACCGACCATCGTTTCCAAAAATGTGGTTGAATTTTTGTGCATTTTTGCCATATTGAAAGCCTGTTTTCCGGAACAGTGGTTGTATCCCTTTCTGCATACGCAACAAGGCTTTCCCCTATTAAAAAATGCCCAGGAGTTAAGCAGAACAAATCCTCAGGATCATTTGAGAGTGGACACAAAGGCCGTGAGTTTAATATCGCCTCAATTTGTGCCAACACTGTACTAAATTCCTCGAATGTCAGTGTGGTTTCCCCAATAACTCGTAAAATATGAAATTTTGCGCTTTTTACAGCCGCTCCCAGATCCCCCCCCCCCCCCCCCCGTGTGGCGATCGAGGTGGAATAAATTTCCATTGGGCACCTTTGCTTACAAAAAATCTACAATATTATTTCCATTTTCCTTATTTTAAAAAAATACATATAGTTCTACGCGAACTATATGTATTATTTATGTATGATTTCTAGCGCCTAAGAAATTTGTCGCGTTGTCGCTATAAATTATTTTTGGGTCACCTCTCCGTGAAATAAAACGCTTAAATGTTAACAAGAATGCTTCACATGATAAACTTGTCACTAATTCTAAATGAATACATTTAGTAACCATACAAATAAAAACTACAATATATGCCTTTGTACATGATGCCCACCTTGTCCTTGAAAGTTTAATAAAGAATGGACCCCCAAAATCAATTTCTACATTCTCAAAAGCTCGAGTAGCCAACAGTCAGTCTTTAGGTAAATTCGCCATTATTTGTTGCGACGACTGTAAACTAAACCTAGCACATGTTACGCAACTCCTAGTAATTTTTCTTAATTTCACGTAATCCATTGAGCGGCCAATAGTTTAACCTAAAATTAGATAAAACCGTTTGAGCGCCGCTGTGGTAAAGTTTTAAATGTTCATGTTTCATCATAAGTGAAACTACATAATTTTTTGATGGCAACAATATAGGATGCTTTTGTGAATAATTAATATTTGCATTCGATAACCTACCTCCTACCCGCAATATACCTGACTCGTCCGCAAAGGGATTAAGCGACAAAATAGCTCTATTCTTAATAGGGTTATTATCCCTAATTTGTGCAATTTCTGTAGAAAAATGCTTGTTTTGTAAATACTCAATAATGATTACCAGAGCCTTATCCAGCTCGGACACCGTTAAGCAACCTTTTAGTTTATTTATTTTTGTTTTCGTATTATTAATAAACCAATAAACCGTAAACAATATGTTAAGACTCTTTTTAACCTTGTAAAACAGGAAAATCTTTTGAAAAAACTATCAAAATTCACATCAGCATTCATTACTAAAACTTTTTTTTTTGTTCAGGAATCTCCTGTACCGTGTCATTAACCTTAAAACTCTCAAAATTAAACGCAATATTTTTTAACTCTTTGGGACCCTCCCACCACAGCGAATTGTTTATTAAGTCCTTAGATTCAAGCCCCCGTGAAAGACAATCAGCTGGATTATCCGCTGACCTTATATAACGCCACTTAAAAGAAGCAGTTAACTCCTGAATTTGAGCCACTCTGTTTGCTACAAAAATATTCCACCTCGAGGGGTGCGACTTTAGCCAACACAAACTGATTTGAGAATCTGTCCACAAATTAACGCTATTTACTCTAAAACTATTTTTATAAGTTTCAACTACTTTACTTACTAACTCAGATAATAAAAGACACGCGCTTAGTTCCAATTTTGGGATTCTAATTGTTTTTAGCGGCGCCACCCTAGATTTAGAGCAAATGAGTTTACAGGATACCGTGTTATCATCATAAATTACCCTTAAATATATAAACGCCCCAAATGCTCTTAAACTTGAGTCCGCAAAGCCATGTATTTCAATATTTATTGGCGTTTTGTCAACAAACAACCACCTTGGTGTTTTTAAATGAGAAAGTCCCCTAATACTTTTAAGAAAATTATCCCATTCCACCCTTAATTCATCACTCAACACATCATCCCAATCTAATTTTAACAGCCAAATTTTTTGCATAATCAATTTTGCAACTACAACTATGGGCGACACCAATCCTAACGGATCATAAATGTGTGCAATCACCGACAAAAAATTCCGTTTTGTGATGCTAGCATTAATTTTTTGTGGTATGGAAACAGATAATTCGTCAGACGTTGAACTCCAAGAAATTCCTAAAACCTTTTTGGAACATCCTCCGATTTAATTTCGTAATCATTATTTACAGCATTAAATTTAACTAAAAAATCTTGTGAGTTAGAACCCCACTTATGCAGCTTAAATTTTCCTAACCCCAATAACTTAATTAATTCATCACGTAATTCTAATAATGTGTCCAAATCCATTGCACCGCTTAATATGTCATCTATATAAGATTGATTAAATATAGTATTTACCGCTAGTGGAAACCTGTTTGAATTTTTATACCTAATTCAAATCATACCCTTGTAGATAAAAATGGTGCAGTTTTGGTTCCATACGTCACTGTTTGTAATTCTATACGTTGCAAACCTTGATTAGGTTGATCTCTCCATAAAATATTTTGCAAAAAGGTTTGTGACGGTTCTATTTTAATTTGGCGGTACATCTTCTCAATGTCAGCAGTTATTACATATTTAAATGACCGAAACCTACACAAAATGTCCACTAACTCCGGTTGAACCCTATAACCCTTTAACGTCACATCATTAAGAGAATGACCCGTTCATAGAAGCATCAAAAACCACCCTTAGTTTTGTGGTCATACTCGACTCTTTAATAACACAATGATGCGGAGAAAATATTTGTTAAACCCAAGACTATTTTTAAACGTTAGTGGGACATATTTTGCGTGGCCCACTGACACATATTCATCAATAAACCCTTTATAATTTAAAAATAAATTATCATCCTTTAAGAATCGCTTTTCTAAACTTAAAAATCTCTTCTTAGCTAAAGTAAAAGAATCACCCAATTTTTCATGTTCGTTATCTGTTTTTAGTAACATATTGACCTGAAAAGACCCATCCTCTAGAACCTTTGTGGTATTATTAAAAATAGCTTCCGCAAGCTCATCCTCAGAATTATTAATTTTATTACAACTAACTTCTTAGGATTCCCAGAACCTCTCCATCATTTTATTGATATCCAACGAACTTGTGGACAAAGAAACATTATTATCATAATTATTTGTACTTAAATGCCCAATAAATTCCTCAGATAAATTGCCCGCAATAACCCAACCAAAAAGTGTGTTTTGTAACACCGGCAAACCGCTACCTAATTTTATTATCTCTGGTGTGATTATGTCGTAATAAATATCAGCACCAAGAAGTATGTCAACTGACTTTTGTTTGTAAAATAATCAGCCAAATGCAAATCTGAAGGAATTTGAATTTTATTGATATCTATTTCTACTTGGGGCAGTTTCGATACAAAATTGTCCAGTACTGAACAAGATATACTAAGTTCCTGATTGTTGACATCCTTACAATTTCTTAAAGAGAGTGTAATGTCAATCATTTCATTACACACCGCCCCTTCACCTGATATTCCCGAAATTTGAATAGTGCGTTTGTAAGTGGGATACAGTAACCTTTCCGCTAATTTTGTTGTTATTAATGAACATTGTGCACCGCTGCCTAATAAAGCAGTCGCTATAACGGATTTTCCGTTCCTATTCAACAAACACACCTGTGTTGTAGCTAACATAGCATAGTTAGACCTTCCTTGTGCCATTGCAGATAACGATTGAATTGAATTATTATTTAAAGAAATGTTATTTCCTTCTCCTGTTTAGTCATAAATAACTCCTGAGATCCTGAGATGCAGGATAGATTGGACATTATCGTGAGAACTGTTAGCAATAGCAACATTTCCGTTGCTGCTATGACCCTGACTACCAGTTTGACCCCTTGAAAAATGCAATAAAGTGTTATGACCACCCTTACAAATGAAACACCCTGGCTTAGTACAGGTTTGCACAAAATGTGGCAAAAGACACTTATAACACAGTTTATTTGTAGTTACAAATTGTCGTCGTTGGTCAACCGACAACGATTTAAATTTAAAACATTTACTAATATGATGATTAGTAACCTTACAATAGCAACATTTTATCCCTGTGTAAGCTCCCTTGTGCTCCGTGGTTTTTGTATTTAAATTAATAAATTTCCCTTTCCGGGACCCCTAAATTTTCTAATGCGATACACCGCTTTTCCAGAAAACCCAAAAATGCCTTCAATGTAGTCATTGCACTACTTCCTCTGTCAAATTCAAATGCTTGTTTAGTTTGGAAATCCAATTTTTGAATTAATAAATAAATTAAAATCAAATCCCAGGACTCTATTGGGAAATTCAATTTTTTTAAAGCTTCAATATGCTGATTTATTGTTGTAATGAATTCACGTAAGTTATTTCCCGTACACCTATTTATAGACGGAATTTCCACCAGTGCCTTAATGTGTGCATTGACAACAAATAATTTATTCTTATACCTATTTTTTAACGTGAATAAAGCTATATTAAAATTATCGTTAGTTAAAGGTAAATTTTCGACCAATTTTAAAGTAAATAAACTTTTGTATATCAGATAATTGTGTGTTATCGAAAATCAGTGCAGTAAATAAATCGTTAATGGAATAGTTCTGGAACCTTAATATAATTATTTTGAATCTATAATGGCACAGGAGAGCTAGAGCTTGAACTAGAATTTGTTACACTGTTACTTTCTAAACTTCTTTTAATTAGTGCAGATATTTATTTATTTATTTATTGTTTATTTATGCACAATGTACTATTAGTCTGTGTGTGTATTTAGAACTAGTTACAATTTAATATTACAATTTATAATAATATAGTTTCACAATATATTCTAATAATAAACTTATAGCTAATAAACATTATTTTATATGTATATATTTAGTTATTTGAGAACCAGGATATATTATTCTCCATTAACCAAACAGTCAGTCTTCTTTTAATTTTTTTATAACAATTCTGTCTTAGATTAGTAGGTAACATATTATATATTTTTGGAGCAGTGAATAAAGGGCTTCGTTGACTTTTGGAATATCTCATTTTCGGGGTTATCACATTTCTTTTTGAAGCTTGTCTAGTTTTATCATGGATAATTTTACTCAGGTAATTTTTATTTTTTGAGAACAGTCTGACTATTGCTCTAATGTACATTTAATTTAGTTTTAAAACTTTTGCTTCTCTAAACAGATTTTCAGTTGAGTAACGTTTCCTTTTATTTAAAATAATCTTGAGAATATATTTTTGTGCCAGAATCAATGGTTTCAAAACTGATCCACAACATGCTCCCCACGCAGTAATGCAATATCCCATCACAGAATCCACTAAAGCATAGTAAACTGTTTTTAATAGCTTTCTTGAGAGTATTTTCCTAAGCTGGTAAAATTTGTAAATCAACTTTCGGACTCTATTAGTAACATACTGAATGTGAGTTTCCCATCTCATATACATGTCAAAATACACTCTCAAATATTTGGTTTGGTCAACTCTGTTAATTTTTAATCTATTTAGGTATTTGGTTTCAACGTTAGCTCTATCATTCAAATTAGTATCAGAATCATCCAGGTCTTCAATTTTACCTTGAACTTCCGAGTCCCCCTTGAAAGCTTCATTTAAAATGTTTTGCCTAACTTCAAAATCACAGGCTTCTACATTATGGTCAGCTATACTTTTTTATATAGAAGTTTCCACCCTAGTAATTGTGCCCTTAAAAGCAGCCCTTTGTTTAATTAAGCTTTCCATTTTTAAAGAAAGAAAAAAAAATGTAATATAATTTCCCAAACACAAAATATCTATGCAAAAATTGAGAATAAATTCTCTAACCACCTGAAAATTCCTTATACAATAAGGATTTCAACAAATAATGGTAAAACAGCTATTCTCCGGGCTATATGCCCCTCCGAGCGCTGAATTACATACCAAAATTTGCCGTATTTTCTTCTAACACAGTTAGATAAGAAAATACTAATGTATCAAATGCAAGAAACTACCAGGAAGAAGGAAGCTTTTTCTTTAGTTAGAATGTCGTCACCTGCAGACCGGTTTCGAACTCGTTGGTTCTCATCAGTACAGGATAGACGAACATACCAACCTTCCGAAAAAGTAATCCCTTAAAGCTACAACTGTCGTACTGCATAAGCAGTGAGACACAGGCAGCGCCATCCATTAGCAGTTTCAAGCATTCAGAGTAGAGTTTACCGTAAGGTAAAATTATCAAACGTATGAATGAAAGTCTACTTGTCAGGGGTACATATAAATATGCAAAAATTGAGAATAAATTCTCTAACCACCTGAAAATTCCTTATACAATAAGGATTTCAACAAATAATGGTAAAACAGCTATTCTCCGGGCTATATGCCCCTCCGAGCGCTGAATTACATACCAAAATTTGCCGTATTTTCTTCTAACACAGTTAGATAAGAAAATACTAATGTATCAAATGCAAGAAACTACCAGGAAGAAGGAAGCTTTTTCTTTAGTTAGAATGTCGTCACCTGCAGACCGGTTTCTAAAGAAAAAGCTTCCTTCTTCCTGGTAGTTTCTTGCATTTGATACATTAGTATTTTCTTATCTAACTGTGTTAGAAGAAAATACGGCAAATTTTGGTATGTAATTCAGCGCTCGGAGGGGCATATAGCCCGGAGAATAGCTGTTTTACCATTATTTGTTGAAATCCTTATTGTATAAGGAATTTTCAGGTGGTTAGAGAATTTATTCTCAATTTTTGCATATTTATATGTACCCCTGACAAGTAGACTTTCATTCATACAAAATATCTTATAAAAAGAAAGATTACCTAAAACAATAAAACGACCTAACTTAGCTAATCAAAGAAACCAATGTCAAAAAAAATAATAATAATAATGCACCAAAGTAATAAATAGGTAAAATGTCAAAATATCAGTCCAACAAACAAGCAAAAAATAATAAAAAGGTTTTATCTAACCTTAGAGTCCGACGACTTTCATAAAACACTGTACACACACCGCACATAAATCTCCGATTACCTCGAACTCCAATCTGCAGTCCTTGTTGTACCCGTACCTTCTTTATGACTCAGAAGATTTCCAACATGTCTCCAGATCCACCTGGAGATTTCCAACTCGCAACGTTTCGTTTAACAAGGAAAAACAGCAAAACCACCAAAACCCGGTTATACTTGGATCCGGCTCGAAGGACCATTTAATATGTGCTAGTCACTACCGCATTAGTTATGCCACATATCACCTCGATACTGCTCAGTATAAGCTGTAGGACTTATAGCAGAAATAAGTAGTCTTGTTTTTACACGGTTTATAATAGTTCTTTATTTTAGATAAAGATTATAACGAAAACAGAACAATATATACAAGATACTTACAATGACCTTAACCTACACATGACCCGTTATGTGAAGGTTTCCTTTAATTTATTCAATCACAACTGTGAAAGAAATAACACGTGACGAGAGCACCTACTCGTAATAAAAATGATGCTGCCTCTTAGACCGCTAAGAACCAAGTCATATCCACTTAACCATCGCCTGTTCCTTCAGCCCTTAAATGTTCACATGTTTTAGAACTTCCAGGAAGGGCCAAACACACAAAGCCATTAAAGTCTAAAAGGTGCTAAAGTGAAAGTTGGCTGCCAAATCTTAAACTATGTATTTTTTTTAAGAGAAACAGACAATGGTTGAAATATTAAGTTTGGAAACCTGAACAATCAGAATGAAACGAAGTCATAAAAATACATTTCTAATCTTGCAAAATACCCGAAAGAGGCCTTTAAACACGAACAGTATTTTTAAGCAAAACATTAATTTAAATAACAGTGTCAGCATAGCCACAGCAATCTTTTATTTTATACAACTTACAATTACATTCTACCCCTCTAAAAAACAATACTCAATACTTGCTACCCCTCTAACGAATAATTCACAATAATAGGATTGAAGATAAAGTTTTTAAATAAATACAGGAAAGTTAGCAAAAATGAGTGATTTTTATTAAATTAAACAAGTATGACAATGTAATATGAACAAACAAATTCTTGATCCTCCGATATGATGTGCTATTCGTGCGAGGCGATAAAAATTATTTAATTGAATATAACAAGTAGTTTCCAAATTTTAATTAATTGTAAATATTGAAAGTCTTAGGTCCAGAAGGGTAGATACACTTTGTACTGACACTGTGGTTTCAGCTTTAAACTGAAAACAAACATTCTTTCTCAATAACTAGGAAAACCTTCTCCGACTCCGTCTTTTCTCAATTTTATATCGGGTCGTCGTTCCTGATAGGTTAATCATTCCCATAACGCCCGGGCCAAGTAATCTAAATAAACGAACAAGTATAAAACCCTAGCTGTATATCCAAAATAAAGAATTTTTCGATGTTTGTTTGTGAGAACATTTCTTATTTTTCGTGTCCTTGATTATGATACACTAGACAAATTTAATAACTTTTAATTTTATAGTTTGTATTTTATTTAAATTTAACACAGTCTATGTTGCTAGAAGAACTGAGACAAAAATTGTACTGGCTCCATTTTAAAAATTGGTACAGTCGTTATGTAGTTACAAGGGTACAAACGGACATACATACGAATGAATGAACATACCTCCCCACAACAATACCCTCCTCCGTAGTCGGGTAAAAAGGCAACTCTTATGGAAAGTCGCTTACTTTTGGAAAGTGAAGAATGTGTCATGCTAAAAAGCTGTAAATAGCCCAGAGTCAAGTATTTTGCCCCGAAATGGTTAAAGATGTTACAAAAAATCATTTTTTGTCCTTCAGCAAAGTCGGGGTTTTCTGTCAACTTTACAACAGAAATAGATTCGCATAAAATTAAAGACAATCAAATTTTCTAAAAAAGGGGTCTTCTAAATATTTTTCTTCAATCTCAGTTAACTAAAGACTATCAATTGAGCACAGCTGCGCACATCCGAAAGGTAAAGACATGATTAGTTTGTTTTTTCTTTAGATTAGATATCATTAATTGTCGCAAAACGAATTTACTTTTCTCCAATAAAACCCTGTATAAATTTTATATTACAGTGTTCCCACCAAAGTTCTTAAATCGAATTCCGTGACATTTCCTGATCTCCAGTCTCCAGGTTGGAGAGTCCTAAAACAAAATTTCCATGACTAAAAAGAAGCTAACCGGGCAGAAAAATTGCTTCTTATAGATAGATAGTTTATTACCTACTTTTATTCCTTACTTTCAATTTTATTTTTAAAAATTATTTTTATCGATAAGACAGACTCGCATTATTTTTAATTTTGTTAGGAAATGAAATTATTTTTATTGAAAACCGGAAAAAGCAAATTTTCCAGGTTTTCAACTAGTTTTCGCTGACATTCCCTGGCTTTCCCTGACTTTCCAGAAAAGTGGGAACCCTGTATTACGCTGAAGAGTAAACCTTGTTTAAAATAGTCGGGCCATCCTAAGATTTCTACTTTCTACTTATAACAGTTAAAAAAATCTTATGATAAAGTCTTGTAATGGTACTGTATAGTGTTTCCCACATAAGACCTAACGTAGAATACTGCCCACATATGGAGAGCAGAATTACCTTCGGCTCGATCCAAAAGAGAGCCATTCGACTCATCAATGACCCAGTCCTCACAAGAACACTCCCTTCTCTCGGACATCGCCGCGCTGTTGGGGATATGTCCCTTTTCTACCAATATTTCCACGGATTTTGCTCAGAAGAACTAACCGCTATCATTCCCCCTTTGACTGTTCCTAACCAAACAACAAGAAGCGCGTTATACAGGGTGTCCCATAACTAATGGGCCATAGAGCAACTGGTGATACTAGACATCAAACTAGACCGATTAAGTCATAAGTTTTGAAAGTGAAAGTTTATTTTGGAGAATAAGCCATAATTTGAAAACGTTTTAATTTATCGAATTGAAAGTTGGCATTATTATGTTTTTATGGGTGAGAAATAAGAATTTGTGAACATTTTTAAGTTTCACAATAGAGGGCGCTAGTTACATTCACTGGGTTTAATAAACCTATGATTTGTTTTCTCACCTGTAATATTACGTTTTTACGTTTCAATCCAAGTTTATTTTTAAGCTAAAAAGGTATACTTGCTCGATCTTGATATCCCTAACCGTTTTCGCGATATTTCAGTATAAACATCACACACAATACATAAAAAAATCATATTTGAACTTCTTAGAAAATTTCTTTATTAATCTGTTAGATGATGTTTCTTTAAACATAAGGCTAAATATGTGGTTTCTGGAAGATGAAGCACCACCTCACTTTTCACTTGTAGTTCGGAATCAGCTTAATCAACGTTTTCCACATCGGTGGATTGGTCGCCGTAGTGAATTTCCTTGGTCCCCTCGTAGCCCAGACATTAACCGCTCGATTTTTACACACATAAAGTCAATAGTTTATGAAGATGAAATTAATACACGTGATGAACTTTTACAAAAAATTCAGGAAGCCCCTAATGTGATTAAAAACAATCAAGAAACTTTCCCAAAAGTAAGACGTTACTTCGATAAAAGTTTAATAAATGTACTGAGGTAAACGGTGGCCACTTTCAACATTTACTGAGGTGAGCTTACTTGTTTTAACTTTCTAATTTATTGCATTGTGTTAATTAAATATTAATTTAATTACTTTGATTTTTTATGCATTGTAATGTTTAAACGGAAATATCTCGAAAACGGCTAGATATCAAGATCGAGCAAGTATACCTTTTTTGCTTAAAAATAACCCTTCTTTGAGAAACTGGATCGAAACGTCCCTAATGTTGCAGGTAAGAAAAAAAATTATAGGTTTATTAAATCCAGTGTATGTAATTAACGCCCTCTATTGTGAAATTTAAAAATGTTCACAAATTCTTATTTCTTACCCACAAAAACATAATAATGCCAACTTTCAATCGATACATTGAAACGTATTCAAATGATGGCTTATTCTCCAAAATAAACTTTCACTTTCTATCAGGAGTATCATTTCGAAAAAACTTATATGACTTAAACGGTCTACTTCGATGTCTAGTATATTCAGTTGCTCTATGGCCTATTAGTTATGGGACACCCTGTATATGCAACCCTTTACTGCCCAGATGCAAAAGCCTAGAACATCCTACTTCTCTCGCTCATTCATTCTCTAGATTATGCAGATGTTTCCCGTTCCCCTCTCAAACCTAAATCATTTAAATCCCGTGTCAATAGATTGCATCTCCCTTCTCCCCAGACGTGCACGATATGTTAGTACTTGGACTTGAAGTCTACGCGGGCTGTCCCAGATAAAAAGCACGCTAAGTGGTGGACAATCACTGATAGTTCTGACACAGGTGTCGATTTATTGAAACTGCTTCTAAAGTGAAAGTATATACAGGGTGTTACAAAAAGATGTTAAGAAAATTTAAGGGCATATTCTACATCTAAAAATATGAAAATAAGTTTATATAAACATGGATCCTCAAACACTTCTTTTTCGAGATACAGGGTGTTTAATATTTTCACACCTCAAGTATTACGAAGAGTTAGGAAAAATATGCGAAGACGATTTACAGCATGTATTAAAGCGCGGAGAAGCCATTTCCAGCATTCATAAAAAATCAGTGGCGTGCCATTTTTTTCGCTAAAAATATAGACTTACCAACACGCACGCCACTGATACAAGTACACTAGAAAATAAATTTTTGAACGTAAAGGTCCCTTTGATTACATACTGGCGTGTACCAAAATTCATGTCAATATCTTAACGCAGAAATTAAAAAGATACATTTAAAAAAGAAAATGTTAAACACCCTGTATCTCGAAAAAGAAGCGTTTGAGGATACATGTTTATTTTCAAGTTTTTAGATGTAGAATCTGCCCTTAAAATTTCTTAACATATTTTTGTAACACCCTGTATAAGTATATAGCATACCTATACCATATGGCCATTTGCCAAGGGCATTTAAAAACATGTAAGTAGTGAAAGATCACGCAGATGATTGTTCAAAAGCAAATACAACTTTTGTGACAGGTTAATTCTGCCACAGTGTCAGGGTTTGTTTTACTGATTAATCTTATTCACAAATGCCTGTTTAGTTTTTATTTTATAATTTACCTTGATCGAACAGTTGTATCTTCATTCTTACACTATGTGGGTTTGCCTTGCCTTGTTTTCCAGGTTACTCCCTGGGAATGTTGATTGCCTTTTATCTTGTCCCAAATTAGCTTGTCCATCTTTCGAAGCTTGTAGTTTGATTTAACGTTGTTCTTTGTTTGGGCCCTGAGATTCGTTTTCTTCGCCGTGCTTAAAGTCCTCCCTGTGTATGGACGGTCGCTCTTAGCCTATTTATGCCAGTGAGTTTTTAGAGTTTAAATTTTAAGGGTTTACTTACATTTCCTGAAGATACTTTCCATTTTATTTACATTTTCTCGACATTGGATTGGATTTAATCCTTGTGCTCCTTACTCCCGATGTATCCTGGATTCCGCCCTTGCGCTCTAACATTCTCTATTATTTAAACGGCATTCGTTTTTCCAGGTTTTGTTTTTCAATTTATATATATATATATATATATATATATATATATATATATATATATATATATATATATATATATATATAATAAAATAAAATAAAATGAAATAAAGATTACGGGGATTCGGCCAGAAAGTCTTTATTATATTTTTCTTATAATGTGCCTAGCTTTCGAAATGTTTCATTTCTTCCTCAGGGCACTAAAAAATTAAATTAATTTATAATTTATTATTTAAAATTATAGGAAATTAGTAAAACTTACATTATATTTAAATATAAAGACAGCTAATTTTCGAAATTTTATGAAAAAATTGTTTGAAAAATATTCTACTTGGAATTTTGACAATATTTTTTGAAGTTGACAGTAAATAAAAAAAAAATTGGAAAAAATATGTTAACTTGATGCAAGAGGTAGAAATCAGACATTTGACAAAAAAATATATGGGAAGGTATTCATGATTTTCTAACATCTGTCAAAAATGTGACGTTATTCATGAAATTAAAAAATTTTTTAATTTTCTAAAAATATTTATGGTAAATTTTGGTTTATATTATTTATATTATTGTCTATATGTAAAATAAAGGAATATATGGAACTTAAATTTTGTAAGTCAGTTTTTTTATTCATAGAAATGGTTGAAATTAATAAAGAAAGTTGTCCTATGAATAAAAAAACTGACTTACAAAATTTAAGTTCCATATATTCCTTTATTTTACATATAGACAATAATATAAATAATATAAACCAAAATTTACCATAAATATTTTTAGAAAATTAAAAAATTTTTTAATTTCATGAATAACGTCACATTTTTGACAGATGTTAGAAAATCATGAATACCTTCCCATATATTTTTTTGTCAAATGTCTGATTTCTACCTCTTGCATCAAGTTAACATATTTTTTCCAATTTTTTTTTTTTATTTACTGTCAACTTCAAAAAATATTGTCAAAATTCCAAGTAGAATATTTTTCAAACAATTTTTTCATAAAATTTCGAAAATTAGCTGTCTTTATATTTAAATATAATGTAAGTTTTACTAATTTCCTATAATTTTAAATAATAAATTATAAATTAATTTAATTTTTTAGTGCCCTGAGGAAGAAATGAAACATTTCGAAAGCTAGGCACATTATAAGAAAAATATAATAAAGACTTTCTGGCCGAATCCCCGTAATCTTTATTTCATTTAATTTATTACACGGCCGTTATTTGTACAACAAATATATATATATATATATATATATATATATATATATATATATATATATATATATATATATATATATATATATACATATATATATATATATATATATATATATATATATATATATATATATATATATATATGTATATATATATATATATATATATATATATATATATATATATATATATATATATATATATATATATATATATATATATATATATATACCTATTTTTCTATTAAGACGAGATCCGGATAAATTGTGGACAACCCGAGATCCGGTTCATACGACGTATGTAATAAAGTTTTAGATTTGGAATCTTCAATAAAAGAGCAGTTTAATTAATGGGGTTAACAGAGGGGTAAGCTTTTTGTAACTTTTTTATATGCATCAAGTGTAAGGCAAAGTAGAGATCTCCGATAAAAACATGGAAGAGGAGATCCGACCTTGCAAATTATGAAACATATGTGATTAGATGAGATCCAACAGTGTTGCCACTTGTACACTTTGACTTTAATAGCATTAAAAATGTTATGATCAGGCGTGAAAAAGGGCGGGCCAAGGCGAGGGCCTTACGCAGTGGTATTTACAAATACCTACATGAAAAACATTTTTTTATTATTATTTTATTAAAATTTTGGAGCATGTAAACACCGTGCGGCAGATGGGGGGACACTCCATTTCTCATAGCGTTGCAGGGGAGAGCCCTCCTGTTATAGCGACACGCTGATTGAGAGGAGTAACATAGACATCAACCACCCTCAAAACAATAAATTTGAGCAAATACGAGTCCTGGCGAAAAACACGAATTACGACGAACGTTGTTTTAATTTGGAAGTTAAAAATATATTTTGGTAATTTTATACCTAAATACAATTATTTTTAAGTATAATTCTTCAATTTCAATTATTTTAATGAAAATAAATGCGTAATAGTAATTATCATAAGCATCTAAATAGGTTATGAGTAAAAACATAATACGAAAGCAACAAAAAGGACTTTAAAATTTATTGCGCTAGATGTAGTGTAACGGTCCAAATTTGCCAGGAGTTATTTATTGTATATATTGTATACACGGTGTCCCATATAAGAATGCATAGGACAGGGATCTCGTAAACCAGAAGAGATACAAAGATGATTAAATTAGAGAAAAGTTGCACTTTGCTGAACCCTTCAAAGTCACGACTCGAAATCTAAAAAAGTCCGATTACTTCCGAAGATATTTTGGAAAAACCGAATTTTCCCGATTTCGTTTTTATTTTTTTCTGACTCTATTTAAAAAGATATGACAAAATAAATTTCACATTCTCATTGTCACTTTTTCTGCTCTACAAGCCGGCGTTCTTAGATTTTCAATACGACGTTTCGTTTCTTCGCAACCATCATCAACTTCATTTTTTTAAATAGTCGAAAAATTTTGTTTTATTCCAAAAAATTCTAATTTTAATTCTAAATCCCACGACATATCGCTTCTTACATTTATCCGACGTTTCGGACGAAAAAATCATCATCAATATTATTTGATGATTATTACGAAGGAACGAAACGTGGGATCAAAGATCAAATTACGTTATCATGTAGAGGAGAAAAAATTACGCGGGAATGTGGATTTTATTTTGACCTGTCATCTTTTGTGAAATCAGAAAAAAATTAATTGCCAAAGTTTATGTTCAAAAATTTCAAGAATTCGTAGATTTTTTCTGATTCTACTGTAAGAGATAGATTAAAATAAATTTTACATTTTTATTGTCGTTTTTCTCCTCTACAAAATGACGTCATTCAATTTTTGATTCTACGTTTTGGCTTTTCTCGACCATTATCAAATTTTATTTTAGGACAGTTCAATTGCCCTTGTTATTCTGAACATATGATTAAATAAGATTATTTCAATGAACTTTTTGTAGCGTAAAAATAAAATATTTTGTTTTTTGATTGCTTACTTGCACGCATGTGATACGTCGTTGAATTCAGAATAACAAGGGCAATCTAACTGTGCTAAAATAAAATTTTCGGATTATGTATTTAAAAAAAAGTTGATAATGGTCAAGAAAAGCCAAAACGTAGAATCAAAAATTGAATGACGATGACGTCATGTTGTAGAGGAGAAAAACGACAATAAAAATGTAAAAATTTAAAAAAATGAAGTTGATGATGGTTGCGAAGAAACAAAACGTCGTATTGAACATCTAAGAACGCCGGCTTGTAGAGCAGAAAAAGTGGCAATGAGAATGTGAAATTTATTTTGTCATATCTCTTTAAATAGAGTCAGAAAAAAATAAAAACGAAACCGGGAAAATTCGGTTTTTCCCAAATATCTTCGGAAGTAATCGGATTTTTTTAGATTTCGAATCGCGACTTTGAAGGGTTCAGCAAAGCGCAACTCTTCTCTAATTTAATCATCTTTGTATCTCTTCTGATTTACGAGATCCCTGTAGTGTGCATTCTTATGTGGGACACCGTGTATATTGCATATTGGTACATGTATTAGAATAGTATATTTATTTAATAGGCTTTTGATTGGATGTATTTGTACGATTAGCAGTTTTGGGGTATTAAAAATTAAATAGGAATTTCTTGCATTCATTACGGTCCTGCCATCCCACGTATATGGAGAGCATGCCATCGTGTTAAAATTGCCCTGCTAAGCAAACTCCTGCCTTGGGTAGAACAGGAATACTGCCGTTCGTACGACCAGATCATGCGCTGGCAGATTTCGTACCGCGACGACGCGACGCCTGAAAAATCAATAGATGATCAATTCTAAGAATCGACATGAATTTGTTAAACGTTTCTTTTGGCTGCGTTTAAGTTTTCAATACGGCTGTCCAGGATCGGTTCAATGACTTCGTTCCTTCCAAAGGTGAATACTAAAATTGTTATCCCCTCCAATATTGCTATCGGTATGATGGATGGCTACCGTAATGTTTGACATTTATTTGAAAATATCGTTAATTTAAAAAAATTAATTGACGGCTATTTATTCAAGAAAATATTGATGTAAACGTTTATTTTTGGGGATGCTGCATATTTTGGTGGATTCAATTTTACTCGATGGGTCTTCTTTGGTGATTCACGATTAGATTATTTTCCCGCCATTTTTCTCTAAAGCCATAGGTTCAGCAGTTATAAGGAAATAAACAATTAAATTGTTTATAGCAATTGATTGCGCTGGAATTTTTCAATCTGGATAATTTTCGCTCAATCCCCACCTAATTCTCAATGTTCATGATTTTTTTTCAGATTTTTCTAAGTGTTTCTTTTGGTGATGAGGGTGGGGGACAGCAATTTTTAGGCATCCCGAAAATTGTTTAAAACAAAGCATAAAAAATACATCATATTGTTAAATTCGTCCTTCAATAAGCTTTCATTTTTTTCCATTTCCCAATTTACCCCCTAAAATTAACCCCCAGAATCAAAATTCAACTTTTTATATTTCACATCTATAATTGGGCCACCACGCTCTATTTCTGTGCTAAATATAATTTTTACGTCCAATAGTTTCAGAGAAAACCGCTTGTGACAGACGGACGGACGGACACCGAGGTGATTCCGTTTTGCTAACTTTAGCACGGAACACTACAAAAAAAAAACATGTTAAAAACTTCGTCATAAAATAAACATGCAGGCTGCAGAAAATTTATAGTAATTTGGTTGTCGTGCCGGTTGCACTGAGTTAGGACTGTGATTAAATAATATTCCTAATCCTACTTGATGTTTTGGTACATGGCTTCGTAAAGATGTTCAAACTTCAGAAAAATATACAACATTTACCATAAAAAGAAATATTATTTATTACAAAAATAATAGATATTTGGCAAATCGTCCAACAAAAAGGACGAAGTATGACAATCTCACAATCTCAGGGGGGGGGGGGGGCACGGCCCCCCTGGCCCCTCCCTGCGGGCGCCCATGAGGATAACATATAACAAATCTAAAGAAATTTTAACAAACCTGCAAGGAAAAGGCTTTTCGAACATATGAGTTTCGAATATAGTGCATAATACCCCCTAAACAAATGATCCTGGCAGCCGAACCTAGCCGAACGAGCAACTTGCAATGAGTTCCCACCGCCTGACGAGCCCTAGCGATATACATATAGGTATAAAAAAAATTGCGCAAGTTTTGGCGTTAACCAGGTAACATAAATGGTTACAAAATTTTCTATCACATTCTTTGTCAGACTGCATTGGTTGAAGTAGGGAAATCGTAACCACAAAGCATAACCAATCGTTACCTGGTGAACGCTAAAATTTGCCGAACATATACACCCCTTAAGGAAATTTTAACAAACCTGTACTCATAATATGTCCGAAAAGTCGTTTAAGTGCAGGTTTGTTTAAATATAAAAAAGGTACCTACTGAATATTAGAAGTAAAATGTAGTAAATCAGTTTAGTTTCATATTTTGTTTGATGATGAGACCCACACCAAATTATAAGAAACAAGTAGGTACCTATTGGGCTAATAATTATCAACATTTTGACGTAAAATATGTTATGTATGTAAAATCGTCCTCTAACACATGTAGGTTTGATTTGCGTACCTTACGCATTTTAGCCCTAGAATGTTGATGAAATACCTACTAATCTTCATTACATGATATATACCTACATATGTGTTAGTGCGCAATCTGGGCTGTCGTAGTGAAGGAGTTACTGGAGAGGGGGAATTTTGTGTTTAGGTAATCGATAAAATATATTCTTTTGAGATTCCAGCTACTCTTTACGTCCGCCGAAACTGTGCTCTAACACTTATACGTTTTAACCCCACATCCGTTATATTCCTAATAACATTAGTATTTTTCAACAACATTGGGTTGCTATTCTAAGTGTAAAAAAATTTTGAATCAAGACACAAAAAAGTCATAATGCGTTTTCCCGTCTTTTTTTATAATTTTCCTTTTCATACCTTTCACAGGTTGGTATTAAATTAAAAAACTAAATCTAAAAGAATATTACCAAAGTAGGTAGTCAAATCGCAAACAAAATTATTAATGTAAACATTATGTACGTATCTGTGTATATGTCTCTGCCGAAATACTTTATTGACCAGACTACGTTTTTACTTTTTAAATTATGTATGGTTAAATATTTTTTTCGTTCTAAAAAAGGGCCTCATCGATAGTCCGCCGCTGCTTAAATTATTAATAGTTTTGTTTATTACTTAAGTATGTTCCTATAAATACAAATTGTAACTTTTTTAAAACCTTATAATTGAACTCCCGAATGTACAACGCTGCCTCGGTTTAAGCGACTTTATATAGGATGTCCAGAAAATATGTATACAATGCGAGACCAAAAAGCGGTCAGCTTATCTAATCTATATCCGAATTCGCTGCTTGAAGACTTCAAAAATCGTGTAATTTTTTTAATTGAAACCGGGTCAACCGTTAGAAAATTAAAATCTCGTGGATTAAACATCTCTGAAAATCAAAGACAAAATATCAAAAAATTATTCCAATATGACTGGTTGAAACCCAAGAATCATGATTTTCTAACACCTTTTTGTCGAAAGTTGAAAATTTAATAAAATTAGGATTCGATTTGAAAATAAAATACAAATATTTATTTACCCACATTGTGTTATTTGAAAGTGCGAGATACGAAAATATCATACAGGGTGTCTGAAAAGTCTTAGCATGGGCAAATATCTTTACTATTAATAAAGATAGCAACACCAAATTTTAGTTGTACCTTATTGGTTAGTAAATCTACTTTTTTACGTAATTTGACTCTTTCAACCCCCTTGGGGGGTTACGCTAGCGAGTTGAGGTCCAAAATTTTGGATGCAAACCTATGCCGTGTGGCCTCTTCGTTTAAAAGTCTTCAAAAAAGAAACATTGTTTTAGTATTTTAGTATTTATTTATTATTGTAATTCATTTTTAAATGGCAAGCCTATAAAAATTATAACTCGTAAATCGTATAATCGGGCGGGGCACAAGTCGACCATTAGTCGGCCACTTGTGCCAAACAGTACAAGTCGGCGCTGCTATTTTTTGTTTTGTAGGGCACTTTTTTCTAACTTTTTCCAACTTTACTTCTTCATTTGTCGTTTTTATATGTTTTGTTTTTTGACATCTGCGCAGTAGACCAAAATGCGTACCACGCGCAAACCGAGCGTGCTAGACATGCGTACGCAAGTTCAGGAGATGTACTTGGGTGTCTACATTCGAACCCATTCTCTTTTAAGAATATATCCCCAATAGTCAAAGTACCCATACATGGTATATATGGTATGTCTATGGTATAACGTTTTCCCCAAGTTTTTTTCGACTGTATTTTTCGTTATTTGCCACCTGCGCAGTAGACCAAAATGCGTACCTCGCGCAAGGCGAGCGTGCTAGACATGCGTACGCAATTTCAGGAGATGTACTTGGGTGTCTACATTCGAAACCATTTACTTGTAAGAATATATCCCCAATAGTCAAGGTACCACTACGTAGTTAACTTTATAACTTTTTCCCAAGATTTTTCGACTTCATTTTGCGTTTTTTGCCATCTGCGCAGTAGACCAAAATACGTACCACGCGCAAACCGAGCGTGCTGGACATGCGCTCGGAATTTCAGGAGATGGACATTGGTGTCTACATTTGAACCCATTCACTTTTAAGAATATATTCCCAAAAGTCAAGGTACCACTACGTACTTAACTTTATAACGTTCTCCCCAAGTCTTTTTCGACTTCTTTTTCCTTTTTTGCCATGTGCGCAGTGGACCAAAATGCGTACCACGTGCAAACCGAGCGTGCTAGACATGCGCACGGAATTTCAGGAGTTGGACTTTGGTGTCTACATTTGAACCCATTCATTTTTCAGAATATCTCTCCAGTAGTGAAGGTACCACTACGTATTTAACTTTATAACTTTGTTCCCAAGTTTTTTTCGACTTTATTTTTCATTTTGTGCCATGTGCGCAGTAGACCAAAATGCGTATCACGCGCAAACCGAGCGTGCTAGACATGCGCACGGAATTTCAGGAGATGGACTTTGGTGTCTACATTTGAACCCATTCACTTTTAAGAATATATCTCCAGTAGTTAAGGTACCACTGCGAATTTAGACAACAAAGTACATCCCCTGAAATTTCGTGCGAATGTCTAGCCCTCTTGGTTTGCGCGTGGTACGCATTTTGATCAATGGTAAAACTTTTTCCCCAAGGTTTTTTCGACTGTATTTTTCGTTATTTGCCACCGCGCAGATAGCAAAAAAACAAAAATAAAATCGAAAAAACTTGGGAAAAACGTTATAAAGTTAAATACGCAGTGGTACCTTAACTACTGGAGATAGATTCTTAAAAGTGAATGGGTTCAAATGTAGACACCAAAGTCCATCTCCTGAAATTCCGTGCGCATGTCTAGCACGCTCGGTTTGCGCGTGGTACGCATTTTGGTCTACTGCGCACATGGCACAAAATGAAAAATTAAGTCGAAAAAAACTTGGGAAAAAGTTATAAAGTTAAATACGTAGTGGTACCTTTACTGGAGATATATTCTGAAAAGTGAATGGGTTCAACTGTAGACACCAAAGTCCATCTCCTAAAAGTCCGTGCGCATGTCCAGCACGCTCGGTTTGCGCGTGGTACGTATTTTGGTCTACTGCGCACATGGCAAAAAACGAAAAATAAAGTCGAAAAAACCTTGGGAAAAAGTTATACAGTTAACTACGTAGTGGTACCTTAACTATTGGGGATATATTCTTACAAGTGAATAGGTTCGAATGTAGACACCCAAGTACATCTCCTGAACTTGCGTACGCATGTCTAGCACGCTCGGTTTGCGCGTGGTACGCATTTTGGTCTACTGCGCAGATGTCAAAAAACAAAACATATAACAACGACAAATGAAGAAGTAAAGTTGGAAAAAAGTTAGAAAACAGTGCCCCACAAAACAAAAAATAGCAGCGCCGACTTGTACTGTATGGCACACGAGGTCGACTAATGGTCGACTTGTGCCCCGCCCGACTATACGATTTACGAGTTATAATTTTTATAGGCTTGCCATTTAAAAATGAATTACAAGAATAAATAAATACTAAAATACTAAAACAATGTTTCTTTTTTGAAGATTTTTAAACGAAGAGGCCACACGGCATAGGTTTGCATTCAAAATTTTCGACCTCAACTCCCTAGCGTAACCCCCCAAGGGGGTTGAAAAAGTCAAATTACATAAAAAAGTAGATTTATCAACCAATAAGGTACAACTAAAATTTGGTGTCGCTATCTTTATTAATAGTAAAGATATTTGCCCATGCTAAGACTTTTCAGACACCCTGTATGATATTTTCGTATCTCGCACTTTCAAATAACACAATGTGGGTAAATAAAGATTTGTATTTTATTTTCAAATCGAATCCTAATTTTATTTCCAACTAGGTTAGAAGCCGTCTCTGGAATTACCCCCATTTGTCAAACTTTATTTATAAGGCATTAAAGTATATTTTTTCACAAGTGATTCAACTTTTTTCAACTTTCGGTTTTCCGGGAAATGACATCAACTTTTGAATTTTAAATGGGACACCCTTTTCATTTTTTATATTTTTGACTCTGGGTTACATTTTGCATATAACTATTTGCCACTTGTCACTTTTTGTTATGGCAAAAAAAAATTTATTTCAAAATTAACTTTTTAGTCTAGAGTGCCACGGATATGTTTAAGTCGTTAATATTGGTATTAGCAACAGAGGAAAATGTTTTTAATGGAAACCGAAATAATAACAACAATAGTAAAATACTAGCTTTAAGACGTGTTGGGTGACGGCGTTCAGGATATCTTTCGGTGTAAATTCGAGCTGCATCAGTTTACTTTTGTCCACACTCGCCAAAAACTAAAAGCATGTCAATTTTTTCACTTCTTGAATAATTTTCCATCTTGTAGATTAGAAATTCCAATACAATACTGACAACAAAAATCCACATTCAATAGACTTTTGGTTTCAAAGCCACCTTAGTTCGGTTGTTTCACAACATTACTATTATTGTCCTCTCAGTCATGACCTACTGTCTTGACTAAACTCCATAAAAAATCCATTTATGGAACAATGCATTGGTTCAACGTAGGGGTAACGTTTTTTTAGTTTTTTAGGAGTAGTTGAGTTAAAACCTTATAATGTGGGATATCAAATTATTCGTAATAAAATGCTCTTTTATTCTAACTGCACGAGCCACCCTGTTCCCATTTGAAAAAAACGGGTAAAATAAGTTTGAAAATTAAATTACTCATAATTTGAAAATTATGAATAAAAATAGGAAAACGTAATTTTTCCCTTGTTTTTAAAATTAAAATAAACGACTTTAACATTCTCATAGCACTCTAGACTAAAAAATAAATTTCGGAAAAATATTTTTTTTACTTGACAAAAAGTGACCAATGGCCCATAGTTGTATTCAGAATGTTACTCTGAGTCAAACAAAACATAAAAATACCGGGTGTCCCATTTAAAAATTAAAAGTTGATCTCGTTTCCGGATAAACCGGAAGCTGGAAAAGGTCAAGTCATCTGTTAAAAAATGCAATTTTATCTCTTACAAACACAGTCCAAATTATATCTTTTTATCTTAAAAAACAAAAAAGTTATAGGGGCGAGCCACCCCCTTGGGACACCCGGTATATATATATATATATATATATATATATATATATATATATATATATATATATATATATATATATATATATATATATATATATATATATATATATATATATATATATATATATATTTTTAGGTTAAAATTCTTGGGATTGTGGTTCCAATTAATTAATTAACTGCAGTTGTTAGACAGTTACATATTTATTTGTTATACTATAGAACGTTTCGGTCATTTTGTTTGACCTTTGTCAACTATATTGATACACGATGTTGGCACTAAAATGAAACAATTACAAATAGATGACGTACGTACAAAACATTTATATTTAAAATTTACCCTAGAGACAGAAATTATCCTCCGGTGTCAGCCCTGATATCCTCGGTAACAAGGAACACATATGCATAACAGACACTCATTCAAACACCACAAATTACATTTATAACGTCACTGTTTAAAAGTTAAAATGCACTGATTTCGGTGTAGGAATACGGTAAAGAGAATGTAAAGTTAGAGTTTTTTATGCACCGGTTATCTTATAAATTCTGTTGATAAAGGAATAAAAATAGTACCAAAAACCAAAATTGTTGTTACCCCTTACCCTTAATAATTGACAAATATATATTAAATTAATATGTTATTGTATATTTTATTTAGCCCAGTTATATCGGATTTATCATTAATAGCTAAGGGTGTTTTTTTGATGTGGATCATTTCATGCAATTCACGTTTTCGTTTATGAAGTTCTGTCTTTAAAATTCTTGTTGTTGCAAAATCAAAATTATGGTTAAGAGTTTGTTCGTGTTTTTTGAGGGCGGTTACATTTTTTCGGTCATATTTGTGACCATTTAGTCTATTGTGTAAATATTGGCTGGTTTGACCTACATAAACTGATTGGCAATCTTTACAGGGTACTACATATACGATATGTGTTTTTTTATTGGTGGGGATGTCACTTTTAAGTTTACTAAAATTGTTCTTTAATAAGTTGTATCCCTTGTGGCTAACATTTATGTCATACTTTTTGAAAAGTTTTTGAAAGTTCTCTGAAAGGGTAGGAATATAAGGCAACGATAAAAATTGTTTGTTGTTGTTTGTTTCACCCTGTCTATGGTTGTTATTACCTGGTGAGCAGTGTTTTTCCTGTCTTTGTTTAAATATTGCATTTACTAATTTGTTTGGATATAGATTAAGCGATAATACTTGTTTTGCTTTTTTTATTGCTCCGTCTCTATATTCTGGATTGCTCAAAAGGATAGCTCGATCTGCTAGCCCAATTATAACGGATTTTTTTTGGGAGATATGGTGTTGTGATTTATAGTTTAGATAACGCCCGGACCATGTCGGTTTTGTATACCATTTCGTTTTTATAGTGTTTTTTTCGTGGTATAACGTCATGTCTAGAAAATTAATTTGGTTGTTGTTTTCACTTTCTATGGTGAATTTTAATTTTTCGTGGTAATTGTTAAAATGTTCTAACACATAATTAGTTTGGTCTTTCGGAATTGCTGTGATACAGTCATCAACATATCTATAAAAGAACGGCACTGAAAATTTTAATTTTGGGATAACCTCACTTTCTAGGTCTTCTAGCACTAGTTGTGCTATTACACTAGAAATAGATGCGCCCATTGCACATCCTTCAATTTGTTTATAGAACAGGTTTTCGTATTTGAAATATGTTGATGTTAATGTAAGTTCTACAGCTTCCAGGAAGTCGTTCAGGGGTATGTCAGTGTACTTTTTTATTTCTGACCATTTCTTTTTTATTACATCAAGAGCCACCTTAATTGGTACATTCGTATATAGAGATACTACATCTAGGGATATTAACATGTAGTTATCAGGAATATGATTATTTTTTATTTTTTCTTTAAAAGTCCAGGAATCTTTTATATAATGTTCGTTTTTGTAAGCAACGTTAGACAGAATATGTTTTAAGTATTTGGAAAGGTTGTTAAAAGGTGACTGAATGCATGACACTATAGGTCTTAATGGAATTCCCGTTTTATGTAATTTAGGGAGGCCGTATATTCTTCCTTACCCCCTAGAATATACGGCCTCCCTAAATTACATAAAACGGGAATTCCATTAAGACCTATAGTGTCATGCATTCAGTCACCTTTTAACAACCTTTCCAAATACTTAAAACATATTCTGTCTAACGTTGCTTACAAAAACGAACATTATATAAAAGATTCCTGGACTTTTAAAGAAAAAATAAAAAATAATCATATTCCTGATAACTACATGTTAATATCCCTAGATGTAGTATCTCTATATACGAATGTACCAATTAAGGTGGCTCTTGATGTAATAAAAAAGAAATGGTCAGAAATAAAAAAGTACACTGACATACCCCTGAACGACTTCCTGGAACCTGTAGAACTTACATTAACATCAACATATTTCAAATACGAAAACCTGTTCTATAAACAAATTGAAGGATGTGCAATGGGCGCATCTATTTCTAGTATAATAGCACAACTAGTGCTAGAAGACCTAGAAAGTGAGGTTATCCCAAAATTAAAATTTTCAGTGCCGTTCTTTTATAGATATGTTGATGACTGTATCACAGCAATTCCGAAAGACCAAACTAATTATGTGTTAGAACATTTTAACAATTACCACGAAAAATTAAAATTCACCATAGAAAGTGAAAACAACAACCAAATTAATTTTCTAGACATGACGTTATACCACGAAAAAAACACTATAAAAACGAAATGGTATACCAAACCGACATGGTCCGGGCGTTATCTAAACTATAAATCACAACACCATATCTCCCAAAAAAAATCCGTTATAATTGGGCTAGCAGATCGAGCTATCCTTTTGAGCAATCCAGAATATAGAGACGGAGCAATAAAAAAAGCAAAACAAGTATTATCGCTTAATCTATATCCAAACAAATTAGTAAATGCAATATTTAAACAAAGACAGGAAAAACACTGCTCACCAGGTAATAACAACCATAGACAGGGTGAAACAAACAACAACAAACAATTTTTATCGTTGCCTTATATTCCTACCCTTTCAGAGAACTTTCAAAAACTTTTCAAAAAGTATGACATAAATGTTAGCCACAAGGGATACAACTTATTAAAGAACAATTTTAGTAAACTTAAAAGTGACATCCCCACCAATAAAAAAACACATATCGTGTATGAAGTACCCTGTAAAGATTGCCAATCAGTTTATATAGGTCAAACCAGCCAATATTTACACAATAGACTAAATGGTCACAAATATGACCGAAAAAATGTAACCGCCCTCAAAAAACACGAACAAACTCTTAACCATAATTTTGATTTTGCAACAACAAGAATTTTAAAGACAGAACTTCATAAACGAAAACGTGAATTGCATGAAATGATCCACATCAAAAAAACACCCTTAGCTATTAATGATAAATCCGATATAACTGGGCTAAATAAAATATACAATAACATATTAATTTAATATATATTTGTCAATTATTAAGGGTAAGGGGTAACAACAATTTTGGTTTTTGGTACTATTTTTATTCCTTTATCAACAGAATTTATAAGATAACCGGTGCATAAAAAACTCTAACTTTACATTCTCTTTACCGTATTCCTACACCGAAATCAGTGCATTTTAACTTTTAAACAGTGACGTTATAAATGTAATTTGTCGTGTTTGAATGAGTGTCTGTTATGCATATGTGTTCCTTGTTACCGAGGATATCAGGGCTGACACCGGAGGATAATTTCTGTCTCTAGGGTAAATTTTAAATATAAATGTTTTGTACGTACGTCATCTATTTGTAATTGTTTCATTTTAGTGCCAACATCGTGTATCAATATAGTTGACAAAGGTCAAACAAAATGACCGAAACGTTCTATAGTATAACAAATAAATATGTAACTGTCTAACAACTGCAGTTAATTAATTAATTGGAACCACAATCCCAAGAATTTTAACCTAAATATATTCACAATGGTTCAAGAACTTTCTAATGTAAACAATATATATATATATATATATATATATATATATATATATATATATATATATATATATATATATATATATATATATATATATATACACAGTAGATTTAGCAATATCATATTTTCTTGCAAGATAAGTAACACTCACCGCATTTTCCAAACTTTTTATAATATCGCTTTTTTCTGACAATGTCAACACTTTTCGTTTCATATTTTCCTTTTAGAAACAAAACATATAAACAGGAATCACAATCACTAACACGCTCCTATTTCATCACAATGTAGGTATTTCCCCGTCGCTGTCGGTGATTCCCCACGTCGTCATGTTTTTTTATTGGAATTCATAGGTTATTGCTACATTGTGATGAAATAGGAGCGTGTTAGTGATTGTGATTCCTGTTTATATGTTTTGTTTCTAAAAGGAAAATATGAAACGAAAAGTGTTGACATTGTCAGAAAAAAGCGATATTATAAAAAGTTTGGAAAATGGGGAGCATTTTACTTATCTTGCAAGAAAATATGATATTGCTAAATCTACTGTGTGTGCAATAAAAAAGAATAAAGCGAATATTCTAAGTGTAACAATGAGGTGTGCGAGTAAGATTAAAAGAAAGACTTTGAAATCGGGAGAAAATCCCAGGATGGAGAAAAAATTGTATAAATGGTTTTGCAAACAAAGATCCAAGAATCTTCCAGTGACTTCTGAACTGTTAAAGGTTACAGCAAAATCTTTAAATGCAATTCTGAAGGAATCACACAGGTTTTCTGCAAGCGATGGTTAGTTACAAAAATTTAAACGCAGATTTGGCATTCGATTTTTGAAAATATCTGGTGAAAAGTTATCTTCAAATCCTGAGTTGGTAGCTCCTTTCCAACAAAATCTTCGTTCCATCATAAATGATCTAGGCCTAACAAATGACCAAATCTATAACGCAGATGAAATTGGACTCTTCTGGAAGTTGCTTCCCGAGAAATCACTAGTATTGAATCATGAAAAAACGGCACCAGGAAGGAAAGCTAAAAAAGCAAGACTTACTTTTCTGGCATGTACAAATGCAACTGGAGACCATAAGGTTAGACCGCTCGTATTAGGCAAAGCTAAAAGCCCCAGGTGTTTCAAGAACTTTGCTCTTCCTGTCGATTACGATTATTCGAAAAATGCATGGATGACGTCTGGAGGAATCACTAAAAGAAGTTGAAACTTTGTTAACAGAAGTTAACAACCAGGTAAATAATTTTGTTCAATTTTTAGAAAACTATAGTACATACCTAATTTACTTTAAATTTATAGGTCGAACATTTGAAAGAAGATATACTGAAATGGAATGAAGATGACTTAGGTGAGGAAGTTGAAGACGATAATAACGAAGATGACGATGATGATGAGATAAATGAAAAAAATGATGAAAATAGCGAGAAGGTAGAAGTTAGTTCTTCAGAAGCTGTACAAGCATTCAACAAGGCTATTATGTGGAGTGAAAATAATATTTTTGACGTGGAGGATCTACTGGTATTGCGAAAATGCACGGATAAGGCTTTGCAGAAAAGCTTAGCTGCAAAAAAAGTCCAAAAACAAATAACGCAGTATTTTATTAAGCTATAAATGTTGATTTTTAATATTAAAAATACATGTTCGATTATATGAACAATTTGATTATATGAATACACCTTGTTTTCATTAGTTCACATAAACGAGCGTCTATTGTATATATATATATATATATATATATATATATATATATATATATATATATATATATATATATATATATATATATATATATATATATATATATATACAGTGACCGGCAAAAAGTTCGCAACATATGGGAAAAATTTTTATTAGGTGAGTATTGGAAAAACTTTTCCGGGGGATCGGTTCTGCATGTCCGATAACCTAAAAATCGATTTTGACATACGTCACGTGACCACTGGTATAGCGTCAAATTAAAAAAAAAATTGTTAATTTACAAAAAGTGAGGTTGGTTGACGAGATATCAAAAAAAGTTATTTGAAAAAATTGCTTAGAATTAAATTCTAGGTCCTTGTGCAAAATTTTAAGATTTTATTTAAAAAAATTGGAAAACTCAATTTTTTTTAAATATTTTTTTATCGATTTACAAATTTCCAGTTTTTTTCGTTTAGATAGCTTGGCTAATGTAAAGCCCATGTATCTGGATGAAAATAAACGAATGTAGTAGTTTTTTCTACAATTGACAGGACAAAATTAAAAAAAACAGGGTTTCGCCGGACGCTAGCTGTTGCAATGATTTGTATCTAGCAGCAGTGTCAAAATTTTAGAGACATTTCAATGAGATTACATTGAGAAAACCTTAATCGTCTTAAATATATCTGAAGTTCGACTTTTTGTAAAGTTAAGGGGAGTAAAATAGATAATAAACAAAAAATTACCTGTTTATTTAATCGAAATTTCATAAACGAAAACCAATGTAAGAAAAACTTAAAAGTAGTCAAATTCTGTACTAACAACATAAAAAATTATTGTTTTTCCTTGGGTGAACAAAATTTAAAACTCAGTATGACCACCATTTCTCTCCATACATACTATTGTTCTCGAGCGCAACTCTCGATTAACATTTCGGAGCATTTTACGATTTATTTGCAATACACAATTTCTAATGACATTCTCTAAATTTTGTATATTCCTAAAGGGTCGATGTTTGTACACAGAGTTCTTTAGGTATCCCCACATAAAGAAATCTAACGGAGTCAGATCTGGTGATCTCGCAGGCCACGGATTTTCAGAAAACCGTCCTATCCACTGGTTTCCAAATTCTTGATCCAGCCATCTCTTCACCTCATTTGTGGAATGAATGCTAGCTCCGTCTTGTTGAAAGTATAAATTTCTTCTTTCGGCTAATGACAAATTGTCTAAAAAGTCAGATATCTCAGTTTGTAGAAATTCTAAATATCGTTCTGAATTTAAATTGTCTCTAAAGAAAAAAGGTCCCACTATTCTGAGGTTGAAAATTCCGCACCACACATTAACCTTAAAACTATATTTGGCTTTACTCTGAATTACAAAGTCTGGGTTTTCGGTGGTCCACCATCTACAGTTTTGTGAACTGACGGTTCCGTTAGAGGTAAATGTAGCTTCATCCGAGAAAAGAACGTCCTTTGGGAAATTAAAATCTTCCTCAATCATACCCTGGAACCAGGCACAAAAATCGAAGCGGGCGTCATAATCCCTATCTTTTAATACTTGTACAAATTTAGGTTTGTACGGATGAAATTTGTTTCTTTTTAATATCCTCCGCACAGATCTTTCGTGAATGTTAGTGATCTCCGATATTTGACTAACTGCTAATTGGGGTGTTTCTGTGATCGACAAACACACATCCAGAGAACCTTCGTCACCTGTTACCGGTTTTTCATGGGAAACTTTATACTGATTTTCTACCGATCCCGTTTCTTTAAATTTATTGACTAGACGAGATACTGTGGAATAATGGAGGGATTTATCGGGGTGCCTCTCATTAAAAATTGCTGCTGTTTCTCTATGGCTTTTGTAATTATCTCCAGAAATTAAAATAATTTCTATCTTTTCCTGAAGAAGTAGTGTGGGTGCCATTTTAAGGAATAAAATATTAATAAACTTATGTAAAATATCAAACTTAGTAAGATGCGAGACATAAACCAATGACATAGGTTGAAATCAAACAAATTATAATTTGTTTGACATTTTTCTGTTGTTTTTAACCTACTAGATTATTTGGTTGTTTTAATTTCAGAGTCTGCTTTGGTAGTTTTAAGTACAACTAAATAGACCTGGTTGTTAAATTTATGTGCGAAAAATCTTAATAAAATCTTGATACAGTCATTTCATTAGATTCAAACCATTGCAACAGCGAGCGTCCGGCGAACACCTATTTTTTCGATTTTGTCCTGTCAATTGTAGAATTGTAGATCTGACTCCGTTAGATTTTTTTATGTGGGGATACCTAAAGAACCCTGTGTACAAACATCGACCCTTTAGGAATATACAAAATTTAGAGAATGTCATTATAAATTGTGTATTGCAAATAAATCGTAAAATGCTCCGAAATGTTAATCGAGAGTTGCGCTCGAGAACAACAGTATGTATGGAGAGAAATGGTGGTCATACTGAGTTTTAAATTTTGTGCACCCAAGGAAAAACAATGATTTTTTGTGTTGTTAGTACAGAATTTGACTACTTTTAAGTTTTTCTTACATTGGTTTTCGTTTATAAAATTTCGATTAAATAAACAGGTAATTTTTTGTTTATTATCTATTTTACTCCCCTTAACTTTACAAAAAGTCGAACTTCAGATATATTTAAGACGATTAAGGTTTTCTCAATGTAATCTCATTGAAATGTCTCTAAAATTTTGACACTGCTGCTAGATACAAATCATTGCAACAGCTAGCGTCCGGCGAAACCCTGTTTTTTTAAATTTTGTCCTGTCAATTGTAGAAAAAACTACTACATTCGTTTATTTTCATCCAGATACATGGGCTTTACATTAGCCAAGCTATCTAAACGAAAAAAACCGGAAATTTGTAAATCGATAAAAAAATATTTAAAAAAAATTGAGTTTTCCAATTTTTTTAAATAAAATCTTAAAATTTTGCACAAGGACCTAGAATTTAATTCTAAGCAATTTTTTCAAATAACTTTTTTTGATATCTCGTCAACTAACCTCACTTTTTGTAAATTAACAATTTTTTTTTTAATTTGACGCTATACCAGTGGTCACGTGACGTATGTCAAAATCGATTTTTAGGTTATCGGACATGCAGAACCGATCCCCTGGGAAAGTTTTTCCGATACTCTCCTAATAAAAATGTTTCCCATATGTTGCGAACTTTTTGCCGGTCACTGTATATATATATATATATATATATATATATATATATATATATATATATATATATATATATATATATATATATATATATATATAAACTTGCAAAATAACGGGATATCGGTCAATAAAATAGTATATTAGCTACTCTTTTACATATACCAAGCTTTCGTAACTATTTGGTTACTTCGTCAGGGCTAAATTATAAATTATTAGGAACGATAAACATATTTTTATAATGTTGATATTTTACCAATGCGGTGAGTTATATGTTCCTTATTAAAAAATTATTGTTATCAGTAGATATCATATAAAAGTTTGTATAAAATAAAAATTTAATTTTGCTTGAATTAAAATATTAGTAAAATGGTATGAATCCTTAATAGAAAATTGTAAAATGTTGTCACTTCTGACTTTTCTTATAAAAGTTATCAATTTGACGTAAATAATTTTTGGTATTTCTTTTAAGGTGTAAAGGTATAAATCAGGTATTTAAAATTTTTTAATATAAATATATAGTTAAATTAGTGTTCTAATGATAAAAGGTATGAGTAAATTATGCTTAAATCGTTAATGTCAGTTTTAAGATTGATGGAATTTCCATGTTTACATATTTCAGCCATTTCTAGAAAAAGTCTTTTTTGTATGTTAGGTTCGATATGTAAAATTTTTAAATTATTATAATTTGGATGATGTCCTGTTTCTATACAATGTTTTGACATTGCAGTTCTATTTTTAGACAACCTTATATCACTTTTGTGACCTGCCATTCTATTTTTTAATGTTTGGCTAGTTTGTCCAATATAAGTTTTATTACAATTTACGCATGGAAGTTCATAAACTAGATTTGTTTTCGATTCTACTAAATCTTTATCTTTAAGTTTAGTATTTAAATTACCAATAGTTTTAATGATTTTAAAAGAAATTTTTATATTTTCATTTTTAAATAAGTTAGCAATTTTTTCGGATAGATTTTTTATATAAGGAATTGAAGCAAAAAAGGTTCTATTTGATTGGTTTTCAAGTTGATTGTTTTCATTAGTTTCTAGATTGGTATGATTTCTAGTGTTAAAAATTATTTTATTAAGTAATGCATTTGGATATGAGTTTAGTAATAAGATTTGTTTGAGTTTTTTTAAATTTTTTTCTTTTAGAGTTGGATGAACTAATTTTTCTATTCTATTTTTTAATGTAAGAACAAGATTTATTTTCTGTCTATAACTATGATATGAGTGAAAATTTATATATCTTTCAGAATTTGTTGGTTTGATATACCAATCAGTTATTAGAGTGTTATTATTTTTTATTATTTTAGTATCTAAAAAAGGAATGCACGAGTTATTTTCTATTTCAAGCGTAAACTGAATAGAATTATTGTAACTATTAAAAGTGTTCAAAAGTTCTTGGTCTTTGTTAAATGGAATACTACAAATGATGTCATCGACAAATTTTTTAATAAAAGGTACTTGAAATGACAGGTTAGGTAAACAAAATTCAATGAGGTCATCTAAGACATATTGTGCAATTATTGGAGAAATACTACTTCCCATTGGTGTGCCTAAAATTTGTTTATAATAAGTGTTATTACATTTTAAAAAAATTGTGTTGAAAATAAATTTAATTATTTCTAAGAATTTTTCTTGTGTTATTTTACAATTATTTTGTAATGTATCCCATCTTTTTATTATACTATTATTAACTAAATTTAGAGGGATATTACTAAATAAAGAAATGGCGTCTAGACTTACTAAAATGTGGTTTTCAGGAATTGTTTTATTATTAATGAAACTAGAAAACTCAAAAGAATCTTTAATATAGAATTCATTTGAAAAATTATAAGATTTAGTTAAAATATCACAAATGAATGCAGTTAATTTACTATTTGGTGCATCAATAGAAGAAATTATTGGTCTTAGTGATAACGTTGGTTTATGTATTTTTGGAAGGCCATAGAATTTAGGTGAAATGGAATTGTATGTTTTAAGTTTCTTTTCTTGTGTTGCATCAATCATATTTAATATTTTTAACTCAGAAACTAATTTATTACACTGACTTTCAAATGAAGTTGTTGGGTTTCTTTCTATTTTAGTATATGAATTTGGTTCATTGAGAATATTTGTTGCTAAATTTTCGTAAACGTTTCTTTCCATAATAACAGTTACATTACCTTTATCTGATTTTGTAAGAATAAGGTTTGGATGTGTTTTGAAAAAATATTTTGATTTGTAAAAAAGCTTATTTAAAAAATTTTGTTGGTAAGATGGTTTATAAAAATGATTTGTAATCATATTAGTTATTATTGATCTAAATACATTTTTCTTATTAATGTCAAAAGAGAAAATTAAACTTTCAATATCTGACAAAAATTTTGGTATAGAAATTTCTTTTATTTGAGGTTCAATGCTAAATTTGAAACCAAGTGAAAGAAATTTTTTAATATCATTTGGTATTTCAATATTTGTGAGGTTTTTAAGCCAGTTATCCTGAGTTTTTATAGAATTTTCATACTCAAGTTTTAGGTTATTTATTTTATTAATATTTTTTCTTTTGACATCATTAAATAATTGATTATATTTTCTTGTCTGTCTAATAAAAAATTCATTATAAATGTGTACAGGTAATATATTTGTGATATTAGAGGATGTTTTGGTTAATTCTTTTTCTAATTTTGTAATATCATTTATGGTAAATTTTATTTCTAAATTAAGAATTTTGTTCGAAATATGATTATTGAAATTATTTACCTGGTTTATACTTTTACCATCTTTTGGATTCAATGTATAATTAACATTTTTTAGGGTATTATTAACATGTTTAGGATTTATACCATTTTTTCTACATTCTAGTAAGAAAATTCTTCGGTTTCTTAAATTGCTTAATTTGAAATTAATGTTAAAATAGTTCTTGAGAATCTTCACTGTGTCTTCTCCAAATTCTCTTCTTATATCTTCAAAAAATCCCATATTGTAGTAAATTATATCAGTAGGATAACGACCGATATAATAAAACTTGCAAAATAACGGGATATCGGTCAATAAAATAGTATATTAGCTACTCTTTAACTATATATTTATATTAAAAAATTTTAAATACCTGATTTATACCTTTACACCTTAAAAGAAATACCAAAAATTATTTACGTCAAATTGATAACTTTTATAAGAAAAGTCAGAAGTGACAACATTTTACAATTTTCTATTAAGGATTCATACCATTTTACTAATATTTTAATTCAAGCAACATTAAATTTTTATTTTATACAAACTTTTATATGATATCTACTGATAACAATAATTTTTTAATAAGGAACATATAACTCACCGCATTGGTAAAATATCAACATTATAAAAATATGTTTATCGTTCCTAATAATTTATAATTTTAGCCCTGACGAAGTAACCAAATAGTTACGAAAGCTTGGTATATGTAAAAGAGTAGCTAATATACTATTTTATTGACCGATATCCCGTTATTTTGCAAGTTTTATTATAACGGTCGTTATCCTACTGATATATATATATATATATATATATATATATATATATATATATATATACAGGGTGTCCCACGACGAACTGCCGCGATCGATTATGGAAAAAGTATAAATAGCAAAGATCTGAAAATTTGGTAACGTACTAATGTCAATGGGGGCAATTCGGCTAAAATATTTTCAAAATGGTGACACTTTCGGTTGTACCGGAAGTAGATATCAACTTGCTTATTTTAAATGGAACACCCTATATATTATTTCATTTTCGGATTTTGCGTAAAATTCTAATCGCATTTCATGTATATGTATCTCCTATACCTAACTCTAACCGTTTTTGACATATTTCAAATTTTATGCCAAAAATGACGTTTGCAGGCCGAAAAATAATTATCGATTTTTCCTACATGAATGCCTTTATGATTTAATTGGAGTTGGTTTCCTTGTGGAAGGGGATCTACTTTAGTAGACTGTGTTGATAATTTGGTAATAAATAAATACAGGGTGATCAAAAACTAACATTAAAAATGAAATTGAAAAAATCGTTAAAAGTCATTTTTTTCAAATGGAAGCCCCCTATTTTTATAATTTTACCCTACTCAGCATTAAAAATAAGGGTAACTTTGTATAAGGTTGTCTATTCCGAAAATCGATAGTTTTAGAAAAAATGACAGTTTAACATTTTTCTATTGTATAAATCATATACGGTTTTCAAGTTTTGTTATTAGTTGGCCATGACCGCGAGTCGCGGACAAAAAAAACACTCGAGCACTACAGAAATGTCATTATTTCTTGCCATTTGACAATTATTGATAATAATCATGCCAGGGCGATTAAATTATACAAACGAACATTATTTAAATTTGTTTATTATCTATGGGGAATGTAACAAAGTTTTATCAAGAACATGCGAGACATTTGCAGACAGATATCCAGATAAACAGAAATCGTCACGGAACAGTGTTAAAGGAATAATGGAAAATTTCAAAAATTTTGGCACTGTTAAGGCAAAAATGCATAAAAGAAAACCCATTCTCAATGATGAAAATGTCGAAATTGCAATTTTGGGATATTTTGCGGCATATCCTATGACAGCATTAAGACAAGTGGCTCTACAAACAGGAATCTCAAAGAGCTCAATCCATAGAATTCTGTTGAAAGCTCATGGTGGAAATTTTGAACATTTATTAAAATAAGTTGTTTCCCTGAATTTTTGCAATTTTCCATTATTCGTTTAACACTGTTCCGTGACGGTTTCTGTTTATCTGGATATCTGTCAGCAAATGTCTCGCATGTTCCTGATAAAACTTTGTTACATTCCCCATAGATAATAAACAAATTTAAATAATCTTCGTTAATCGCCCTGGCATGATTATTATCAATAATTGTCAAATGGCACGAAATAATGACATTTCTGTAGTGATCGAGTGTTTTTTTTTTGGCCGCGCCTCGCGGTCATGGCCAACTAATAACAAAACTTGAAAACCGTATATGATTTTTACAATAGAAAAATGTTAAACTGCCATTTTTTCTAAAACTATCGATTTTCGGAATAGACAACCTTATACAAAGTTACGCTTATTTTTAATGCTGAGTAGGGTAAAATTATAAAAATAGGGGGCTTCCATTTGAAAAAAATGACTTTTAACGATTTTTTCAATTTCATTTTTAATGTTAGTTTTTGATCACCCTGTATTTATTTATTACCAAATTATCAACACAGTCTACTAAAGTAGATCCCCTTCCACAAGGAAACCAACCCCAATTAAATCAGAAAGACATTCATGTAGGAAAAATCGATAATTATTTTTCGGCCTGCAAACGTCATTTTTGGCATAAAATTTGAAATATGTCAAAAACGGTTAGAGTTAGGTATAGGAGATTATACATGAAATACGATTAGAATTTTACGCAAAATCCGAAAATGAAATAATATATAGGGTGTTCCATTTAAAATAAGCAAGTTGATATCTACTTCCGGTACAACCGGAAGTGCCACCATTTTGAAAATATTTTAGCCGAATTGCCCCCATTGACATTAGTATGTCACCAAATTTTCAGATCTTTGCTATTTATACTTTTTCCATAATCGATCGCGGCAGTTCGTCGTGGGACACCCTGTATATATATATATATATATATATATATATATATATATATATATATATATATATATATATATATATATATATATATATATATATATATTAGGGTGCTTTTTTTCGACTATTTTTTTCCCATCGTGAAATTTTGTTGGAAATAACAAAAACAAAATTGCCTGAACGTTTGAGCCCTTAATATTAATATTAAGTCCTAGACCAAGGCGTGTAAAGATTTCCCATTGAAAATACACGAAAACTCTGATTTTTTATCTTTAAATTTCTATAGCTCAGCGGCATTTTATGGCATCGCTTTGACCATAGACAAGTATTTCTCAGAATTGAACGCTCTACAAAAAGGCCCATTGCGGCAAAGTCGTAACTCACACCGGCGAGGTAGTACGGGCCACTAAACCTGATTTTTCGCTTTTATCTCGCAAACGACTAGAGATACAGAAAAAAATGTATAAAACAAACTTGTAGGAAATTCAATTTTATACAAAAAAGGTCCTTAGTACTGAGTCGCTTGATGGATAAATGATGGTCGAGTGATGGATAATGAAAGAACGATATTTTTATAATTTAATGTGATTTTCGATAAAAATTTGAAATTACAAAAACTTTATAGATAGTTATCTCCAGAAATATTGATGTTAGCGACTAAGGACCTTTTTTGTAGAAAATTGAATTTCCTACAAGTTTGTTTTATACATTTTTTTCTGTATCTCTTGTCGTTTGCGAGATAAAAGCGAAAAATCAGGTTTAGTGGCCCGTACTACCTCGCCGGTGTGAGTTACGACTTTGCCGCAATGGGCCTTTTTGTAGAGCGTTCAATTCTGAGAAATACTTGTCTATGGTCAAAGCGATGTCATAAAATGCCGCTGAGCTATAGAAATTTAAAGATAAAAAATCAGAGTTTTCGTGTATTTTCAATGGGAAATTTTTACACGCCTTGGTCTAGGACTTAATATTAATATTAAGGGCTCAAACGTTCAGGCAATTTTGTTTTTGGTATTTCCAACAAAATTTCACGATGGGACCGAAAAAAAAATAGTCGAAAAAAAAAACACCCTAATATACAGTGACCGGCAAAAAGTTCGCAACATATGGGAAAAATTTTTATTAGGTGAGTATTGGAAAAACTTTTCCGGGGGATCGGTTCTGCATGTCCGATAACCTAAAAATCGATTTTGACATACGTCACGTGACCACTGGTATAGCGTCAAATTAAAAAAAAAATTGTTAATTTACAAAAAGTGAGGTTAGTTGACGAGATATCAAAAAAAGTTATTTGAAAAAATTGCTTAGAATTAAATTTTAGGTCCTTGTGCAAAATTTTAAGATTTTATTTAAAAAAATTGGAAAACTCAATTTTTTTTAAATATTTTTTTATCGATTTACAAATTTCCAGTTTTTTTCGTTTAGATAGCTTGGCTAATGTAAAGCCCATGTATCTGGATGAAAATAAACGAATGTAGTAGTTTTTTCTACAATTGACAGGACAAAATTAAAAAAAACAGGGTTTCGCCGGACGCTAGCTGTTGCAATGATTTGTATCTAGCAGCAGTGTCAAAATTTTAGAGACATTTCAATGAGATTACATTGAGAAAACCTTAATCGTCTTAAATATATCTGAAGTTCGACTTTTTGTAAAGTTAAGGGGAGTAAAATAGATAATAAACAAAAAATTACCTGTTTATTTAATCGAAATTTCATAAACGAAAACCAATGTAAGAAAAACTTAAAAGTAGTCAAATTCTGTACTAACAACATAAAAAATCATTGTTTTTCCTTGGGTGCACAAAATTTAAAACTCAGTATGACCACCATTTCTCTCCATACATACTATTGTTCTCGAGCGCAACTCTCGATTAACATTTCGGAGCATTTTACGATTTATTTGCAATACACAATTTCTAATGACATTCTCTAAATTTTGTATATTCCTAAAGGGTCGATGTTTGTACACAGAGTTCTTTAGGTATCCCCACATAAAGAAATCTAACGGAGTCAGATCTGGTGATCTCGCAGGCCACGGATTTTCAGAAAACCGTCCTATCCACTGGTTTCCAAATTCTTGATCCAGCCATCTCTTCACCTCATTTGTGGAATGAATGCTAGCTCCGTCTTGTTGAAAGTATAAATTTCTTCTTTCGGCTAATGACAAATTGTCTAAAAAGTCAGATATCTCAGTTTGTAGAAATTCTAAATATCGTTCTGAATTTAAATTGTCTCTAAAGAAAAAAGGTCCCACTATTCTGAGGTTGAAAATTCCGCACCACACATTAATACCTTAAAACTATATTGGTCTTTACTCTGAATTACAAAGTCTGGGTTTTCGGTGGCCCACCATCTACAGTTTTGTGAACTGACGGTTCCGTTAGAGGTAAATGTAGCTTCATCCGAGAAAAGAACGTTCTTTGGGAAATTAAAATCTTCCTCAATCATACCCTGGAACCAGGCACAAAAATCGAAGCGGGCGTCATAATCCCTATCTTTTAATACTTGTACAAATTTAGGTTTGTACGGATGAAATTTGTTTCTTTTTAATATCCTCCGCACAGATCTTTCGTGAATGTTAGTGATCTCCGATATTTGACTAACTGCTAATTGGGGTGTTTCTGTGATCGACAAACACACATCCAGAGAACCTTCGTCACCTGTTACCGGTTTTTCATGGGAAACTTTATACTGATTTTCTACCGATCCCGTTTCTTTAAATTTATTGACTAGACGAGATACTGTGGAATAATGGAGGGATTTATCGGGGTGCCTCTCATTAAAAATTGCTGCTGTTTCTCTATGGCTTTTGTAATTATCTCCAGAAATTAAAATAATTTCTATCTTTTCCTGAAGAAGTAGTGTGGGTGCCATTTTAAGGAATAAAATATTAATAAACTTATGTAAAATATCAAACTTAGTAAGATGCGAGACATAAACCAATGACATAGGTTGAAATCAAACAAATTATAATTTGTTTGACATTTTTCTGTTGTTTTTAACCTACTAGATTATTTGGTTGTTTTAATTTCAGAGCCTGCTTTGGTAGTTTTAAGTACAACTAAATAGACCTGGTTGTTAAATTTATGTGCGAAAAATCTTAATAAAATCTTGATACAGTCATTTCATTAGATTCAAACCATTGCAACAGCGAGAGTCCGGCGAACACCTATTTTTTCGATTTTGTCCTGTCAATTGTAGAATTGTAGATCTGACTCCGTTAGATTTTTTTATATGGGGATACCTAAAGAACCCTGTGTACAAACATCGACCCTTTAGGAATATACAAAATTTAGAGAATGTCATTATAAATTGTGTATTGCAAATAAATCGTAAAATGCTCCGAAATGTTAATCGAGAGTTGCGCTCGAGAACAACAGTATGTATGGAGAGAAATGGTGGTCATACTGAGTTTTAAATTTTGTGCACCCAAGGAAAAACAATGATTTTTTGTGTTGTTAGTACAGAATTTGACTACTTTTAAGTTTTTCTTACATTGGTTTTCGTTTATAAAATTTCGATTAAATAAACAGGTAATTTTTTGTTTATTATCTATTTTAATCCCCTTAACTTTACAAAAAGTCGAACTTCAGATATATTTAAGACGATTAAGGTTTTCTCAATGTAATCTCATTGAAATGTCTCTAAAATTTTGACACTGCTGCTAGATACAAATCATTGCAACAGCTAGCGTCCGGCGAAACCCTGTTTTTTTAATTTTGTCCTGTCAATTGTAGAAAAAACTACTACATTCGTTTATTTTCATCCAGATACATGGGCTTTACATTAGCCAAGCTATCTAAACGAAAAAAACCGGAAATTTGTAAATCGATAAAAAAATATTTAAAAAAAATTGAGTTTTCCAATTTTTTTAAATAAAATCTTAAAATTTTGCACAAGGACCTAGAATTTAATTCTAAGCAATTTTTTCAAATAACTTTTTTTGATATCTCGTCAACTAACCTCACTTTTTGTAAATTAACAATTTTTTTTTTAATTTGACGCAATACCAGTGGTCACGTGACGTATGTCAAAATCGATTTTTAGGTTATCGGACATGCAGAATCGATATATATATATATATATATATATATATATATATATATATATATATATATATATATATATATATATATATATATATATATATATATATATTTGCCTGTCCCCGGCCTGAATGAGATCTAACAGTATCGAAACCGGTCGTCGGGTTGGCACGGTTCATTTGTACCTGTGATATCAGGTCATTGAACCACCAAGGATGATATTCCTTGGACAACACGTTGGCGTAGTGTGAGAATAGTATTTTCAATATCGTTCCCAACGGACAAACCCAGAATCAATCGTGTAATTCAATGCCGGTAGGGGTATTAGCCCTCGGAGTAGTTGTTTCGGTTGGTTCGACCATTTAACACCTGCTCGACACAGAGCAATTTGCCTGTCCCCGGCCTGAATGAGATCTAACAGTATCGAAACCGGTCGTCGGGGTGGCACGGTTCATTTGTACCTGTGATATCAGGTCATTGAACCACCAAGGATGATATTCCTTGGACAACACGTTGGCGTAGTGTGAGAATAGTATTTTCAATATATATATATATATATATATATATATATATATATATATATACAGTGTGTCCACGGATTGACTCCGGAAGAGGAAAAACTTTTTTGTTTGAGGATTTACGAAAAAAAGTCATTATACAAAAAAAGTTTTGCTTGTCCTAAAACGTCCAAAGAAGGTGTTAGCTTTCAAAAGTTTTATACAGGTTGCGTAAAAATTACAAAAATGTAAAAATGCTGAAGTATAAATTGCCTCAATTGTTATAGTTACATGAAAAATTCATTAAGAAAGATTGGTTAGAATTGGATTTTATGTCTAAAGGTGGTGTCATTGCTTGCTAGTTAAATAAAAACTGAGTTTTTTCTTGTGGCATTATTTTTTTATTTTTTATTTTCATGACGTCCTAGGCCATGTAGAGATCGCTTTAGGAGCTATATTGCCTCAGATGTTAGCTTTCAAAAGTTTTATACAGGGTGCGTAAAAATTACAAAAATGTAAAAATGGTGAAGTATAAATTGCCTCAATTGTTATAGTTACATGAAATATTCATTAAGAAAGATTGGTTAGAATTGGATTTTATGTCTAAAGGTGGTGTCATTGCTTGCTAGTTAAATAAAAACTGAGTTTTTTTTTTGTGGCATTATTTTTTTATTTTTTATTTTCATGACGTCCTAGGCCATGTAGAGATCGCTTTAGGAGCTATATTGCCTCAATTGTTGTAGTTGCATGAAATGTTAATTAAGAAAGCTTGGTTAGAATTAAATTTTATGTCTAAAGGTGATGTCATGGGTTGCTACTCAAATAAATACTGAGTTTTTTGTGGCATGTGTTCAAAATTATTATTTTTTTTATGACGCCCTAGGAACTGTAGGGATCGCTTTGGGAGCTATATTTTATCGGAAGCTAGTTATTTAGTTCATCAGTCTTAAAAATGCATTTCGTATTATTGTAAACATAAGAATAATTTATTTTCAACGTAAAAAGAACAATAAATTACTAATTATTCAAACGTTGCCCCACCAACTTCTACACACTTTTCAGCCTTCTTGATAAAAGCTTTATAGCTGTTCTGAATTTCGTTAAGAGGAATATCTCGAATGGTTTCTCGAATTCGGTTTTTTAGGAGATCTAAATCATTATTTAGAGGATCTGCATAAACTTTTTGCCATAAATATCCCCAGAAATAAAAATCCATTATTGTGATATCGGGACTTCGAGGTGGTCAAGGGTTAGGACCGTATCGTCCTATCCAGCGTCCAGGAAAATAAGTATTTAACCATTCCCTTACAATTGCAGTAGAGTGTGCCGGGTGACCGTCCTGTTGAAAAAACGCTGCTTCTCGAGTATTTATTGGTAAGTTATCTAGGTATTCTAGCATAACAGCGTTTAGGTTGGGCATTTGTAAGTAACTATGCTGGTTCATGTTTCCTTCAAAGAAGTAAGGACCAATTATTCCATTGAAAGATACAGCACACCAAACATTAACTTTTTTAGAGTATTGTCTCCTGCAGTTAATACGAAAATTTGGATTTTCCCTAGACCAAAAACGTACATTCTGTGACCTTACTACCCCGTTTGTTGAAAAAGTTGATTCGTCTGAAAAAATAATATTTTGGTGGAAACGACGATCTTGAACATACTGCTCACCAATCCACAAACAGAAGTCCAACCTTTTGCCTTCATCGCCATGCCTACTTCTCCAAAGTATGGTTGAATTTCGGTTTGTATGGTTTTAATTTATTAAAATTATAAATAACTTGTAAATAAGACTTTCCTACGTTGCCAATTTCCAATGCTCTCTTTCGTAAAGATTTTTTAGGGTTAAGACGCACTGAATCTAATGCTATCGCTGCAACAGCATTCTCTTCTTCGCTAAGGTTGGTTTTTTGCTTTTTAATGTTCAATACGCTGCCTCTTTGCATGAATTTCGAAATAATAGATTTCACAGTTTTGTCTGTCAAAGTTTCATTGGGCCATTTTCCTGAAACTTTCTTAATACGCCTAGGTAACAAATATCTTCTCCTAAACCATAACACTGCACTATAAAAGCTTTTTGTTCCACGGTTAACATTGTGACATACGAAACTTTAGATGACTTATTGTACTGACATTGATTGACATAATACCTTACAATATTGCCAAGGAGATGTAAAGGTGAAAAATGTTATGAATTTTTTACTGAAAAGTTTTGTAACAAAAAACCTACCTTTGAAAAAAGTAGGACACGAAAGCTTTTATTTGAATAGCAAGCAATGACATCACCTTTAGACATAAAATCCAATTCTAAGCAACCTTTCTTAATGAATTTTTCATGCAACTATAACAATTGAGGCAATTTAGACTTCAGCATTTTTACATTTTTGTAATTTTTACGCACCCTGTATAAAACTTTTGAAAGCTAACATCTCCTTTGGACGTTTTAGGACAAGCAAAACTTTTTTTGTATAATGACTTTTTTTCGTAAATCCTCAAACAAAAAAGTTTTTCCTCTTCCGGAGTCAATCCGTGGACACACTATATATATATATATATATATATATATATATATATATATATATATATATATATATATATATATATATATATATATATATATATATATATATATATATATATATATATATATATATATATATATATATACATATATATGGATTCCACCTTTAGGAAGCCAAAAACGCTATATTGGACCTAGTATGTGAAGCCCGATACCGACTTGGGAAGCCCGATTTCGGGCTTCGTAATTTTTCAGTGTTTTTTCTAAAAAACACGTAGTTAGCGCTATCTTTTTGCATTACAAGTAAGTGCATTAGGTTGCATATCGGTTCAGGCTTCCTATGACTGCCGCGGCTTTGTTAAAAGTACAATAGGTGACTCTATAAATGCAATTTCTTATCCGAAGCCCGGGCTGTTTAGGGTTGTGTGATCCCTAAAAAATTACACTTGTAGTTCATGGTAACTGCCACCAGTTGGCGGTCCGGAAAAATGTATATACACTTCGGGAATACTACGCATGTTACGAAGCCGAATATGTTCCATCGATTAACAGAAGCCCGGAAGTTTGGCAACGTTTATTTTAATAAAAATACTTATTAAATTCGAACCATTTAGGTTTTTGTTGAGGTCTTATACAGGGTGTTTTACCAAAACTGGTTCGATTGAAATCTTAAAAACAAAAGAATAAAAATCTAAAAATTGGATTGATTGTTGAAAACGTAATTTATGTCTATCGTGCATATACAGGGTGGTGCAACCAAGATGGGGTGGACGATTGTGAGTAAACGGTGAGGAATTTCGAATTTTTTTTTTTTGATATTATCGATAGTCAAACACGCTATGTTTTAAAATTATAGTCAACGTACAGGGTGGTCCGAAAAACTCGTGGTGAACCAAACTTGTATTTTTTCAAATGGGACACCCGGTATATAATTGTTCCAATTGATTCTCCTGTTCGTTACGATTATTTTGATATAGGGTCTATTGGGTCTACAACTTATAGTAACTTATTAATATTTACATGTTAAGTGTAGGTGGCCCAATAATTATGAGGTAAGAAAACTGAGACCCGAAACTTTTACATGTTTATTAGAGATATTTCAAAAAACAAAATATTGTTTTTAGGAAATGTAAAGTAATTAATCAACCAGTTTTTTGAGAAATGAGTTGCCAGTATTGCTTGAAGATTTACCTTTAATGGTAAGGGGATCCTTATGGTTTCAATATGATGGAGCGCCCCCGCATTACCATAGGAATGTAAGAATTTTGTCGATAATTGGAAGACAGATCGTTGGATTGGGCGAGGTGGACCAGTTAAGTGGCCAGCCAGATCACCCGACCCACACCACTAGATTTTTTCTGTGGGGGCATGTTAAAGAAGAAGTCTATAAAGAGGTTCCAACCTCAGTGAAAGATATGAAGACGAGAATAAGAAACAGTTTTCGCAACATTTCAGAACAGACTTTGAGAAAAGTGAAACTTTCATTCATGGATAGACTCGAAATGTGCCTTCAGCAAAATTGTGGTTTAGTTGAACACCATATATGAGCTTTTTAATTGTTTATATTAAATTAGGTTTACAAGTAAGAACATACCTAAATAATTTTAAAAGATGTTCTGTGTTTGCTTAATTAATTTTCTTACACTATTAATAATACCTGAGAACTGATTATCTTTGTTTATAACTGGTTTATTAATTACTTTACATTTCCTAAAAACAATATTTTCTGATTTTTGAAATATCTCTAATAAACATGTAAAAGCTTTGGGATCTCAGTTTTCTTACCTCATAATTATTGGGCCACCTACACTTAACTTGTAAATAATGGATTATGCGGTAGTAGCTTTGACAAGTTCGTCAATCTCTTGTCTCATTTATGATAGTGTCATGGCCTCCTAATATTAGATATATTATAATAAACAATTAGATATTTAATAATAAACAACGTAAATTGAAGAAACTTTGCTATCACGGCTAGTTTACTAAAAAACTGTTGGTCAGAAAGGCATCATGTATGGTATTTTTTGAAAGCTAGTGATGTTATCTTTAACATGAAAATAAAATATACAGGGTGTTCCATTTAAAAACAATGAGCCCAGGGCGTATTTGCAAAACTTGACCACCCTGTATAACAGTGAATAATTTTAAACAAATTACAAGCGATTAATGTATTCAAGGATATGTAACATTTTATGGAATATTTGGTTTTTCCATACCTGTTTCAAATGTTTTTAAAAAATGGCCGAACTGTGAGCATTTTTTCAACTTTAACCGCGTCCCATTCCCTTACTATAAGTTTTAGACCCAATAAACCTTATATCAAAATGATCGTAACGAACAGGAGATTCAATTGGAACAATTATATACCGGGTGTCCCATTTAAAAAATACAAGTTTGGTTCGCCACGAGTTTTTCGGACCACCCTGAATTATGGCCATAATTTTAAAACATAGCGTGTTTGACTATCGATAATATCCAAAAAAAATGTTTCCGAAATTCCTCACCGTTTACTCACAATCGTCCACCCCATCTTGGTTGCACCACCCTGTATGTATTCAAAATGCACTAGACGTAATTATTTATTTTAAAATGAACGTGCAGTGCAGTGTTTACATGTCTTACAAATCTGTTATAAATCTGATATGTATTGATTTTAGACAAAAGATCTTTAAATATTGAAATTAGTAAAATATCGGATCTTAACTGTATTCAAAGGTGTTAATTCAACAGACGACTACAAAATCTACGAAGCATTCCTCAAGAGGTGCAATGATAAAAATCCTCCTTTTTGCCATGTTTCTTTGGGTTTCATTTTTATCGAGTCGAATCAGATCAGTTTAAAGTTATATCACGTCTTGAGGAATGCCTGATTTTGCAGTCGCCTGTCCATAGTATTTACACTATTTCGGCCATTAAAACTGCCTGTTTGCTCAGGTTTATTGTTTTGTTGTTTATGTTATTATTATTTGTCGCACTCTTTATTCCTGGTCATAGCTGCAATATCGTTATTTGAATTATCAAAAGGTGTGTTTTCGTCTTGAAGGTTTTGTCCAATATTGGGTGTGTTTTCTTCTTGAAGGTTATTGTTTACATCTTCATCAATTTGACTGGGCATTGGTGCAATATAATTACTGGTATTTTCTGGAGACGGATTTTCGTTTTAAAGATTTTGACTGGTCATTGGTGAAATACAACCTTTGGTATTATCAGGGAGGACATTTTTATCTTGTTTAGTTTTGCTAATCATTGGCGCAGTATAATCGTTAACAATACAAAGGAGTATGTTGTCACCTTGAAAGTTTTGGATAGCGGCAATATCGTTATTTGAATTGTCAGAAGGTGTGTTTTCGTCTGGTATTTCCTGGAGGTGGATTTTCGTTTCGAACATTTTGGTTAATCATCGGTGCAGTCGTTATTTGAATTACCACAAGGTGTGTTTTCGTCTTGAAGGTTTTATCCAATATTACGTGCATTTCTTTCTTGACATCGACGGCTTACATCTTCATTAATTTGACTGAGTATTGGTGCAATATAATCACTGGTACATCCTGGTGGTGGATTTTCGTTTTGAAGGTTTTGGCTGGTCATTGGTGAACTACTAAGTTCAAGTTCTTTGGTATTATCAGGGAGGGCATTTCCATCTTGTTTATTCATTGCGGTGGTAAAATTCTGGTTGTTAATAGCGTTAAAATCAAAATCATCCACACCAAAACTCCATACAAATAGTTTTTCTAAAAATATGCGTTCTAAAGAAAAAAGTATATAGAAATAATGGTTAATAAACTTCCCCTGACTACTCCTCAATTAGTAGCAAAATTGGTACGGGTTTAGGAGATGAAAATATAAAAAAATGCACCTAAAATTCCGTTTTTATTTTTTTCCTAATATTTTGACAATTTACAACACATTTATCGTTTGATATTTGATTGATATGCTTAATTAATTTTCTTACACTATTAATAATACCTGAGAACTGATTATCTTTGTTTATAACTGGTTTATTAATTACTTTACATTTCCTAAAAACAATATTTTCTGTTTTTTGAAATATCTCTAATAAACATGTAAAAGTTTTGGGATCTCAGTTTTCTTACCTCATAATTATTGGGCCACCTACACTTAACTTGTAAATAATGGATTATGCGGTAGTAGCTTTGACAAGTTCGTCAATCTCTTGTCTCATTTATGATAGTGTCATGGCCTCCTAATATTAGATATTTAATAATAAACAACGTAAATTCAGTATAATTGTATTAGAATGAAGAAACTTTGCTTTCACGGCTAGTTTACTAAAAAACTGTTGGTCGGAAAGGCATCATGTATAGTATTTTTTGAAAGCTAGTGGCGTTATCTTTAACATGAAAATAAAATATACAGGGTGTTCCATTTAAAAACAATGAGCCCAGGGCGTATTTGCAAAACTTGACCATCCTGTATAACAGTGAATAATTTTAAACAAATTACAAGCGATTAATGTATTCAAGGATATGTAACGTTTTATGGAATATTTGGTTTTTCCATACCTGTTTCAAATGTTTTTAAAAAATGGCCGAACTGTGAGCATTTTTTCAACTTTAACCGCGTCCCATTCCCTTACTATAAGTTTTAGACCCAATAAACCTTATATCAAAATGATCGTAACGAACAGGAGATTCAATTGGAACAATTATATACCGGGTGTCCCGTTTAAAAAATACAAGTTTGGTTCGCCACGAGTTTTTCGGACCACCCTGAATTATGGCCATAATTTTAAAACATAGCGTGTTTGACTATCGATAATATCCAAAAAAAATGTTTCCGAAATTCCTCACCGTTTACTCACAATCGTCCACCCCATCTTGGTTGCACCACCCTGTATGTATTCAAAATGCACTAGACGTAATTATTTATTTTAAAATGAACGTGCAGTGCAGTGTTTACATGTCTTACAAATCTGTTATAAATCTGATATGTATTGATTTTAGACAAAAGATCTTTAAATATTGAAATTAGTAAAATATCGGATCTTAACTGTATTCAAAGGTGTTAATTCAACAGACGACTACAAAATCTACGAAGCATTCCTCAAGAGGTGCAATGATAAAAATCCTCCTTTTTGCCATGTTTCTTTGAGTTTCATTTTTATCGAGTCGAATCAGATCAGTTTAAAGTTATATCACGTCTTGAGGAATGCCTGATTTTGCAGTCGCCTGTCCATAGTATTTACACTATTTCGGCAATTAAAAATGCCTGTTTGCTCAGGTTTATTGTTTTGTTGTTTATGTTATTATTATTTGTCGCACTCTTTATTCCTGGTCATAGCTGCAATATCGTTATTTGAATTATCAAAAGGTGTGTTTTCGTCTTGAAGGTTTTGTCCAATATTGGGTGTGTTTTCTTCTTGAAGGTTATTGTTTACATCTTCATCAATTTGACTGGGCATTGGTGCAATATAATTACTGGTATTTTCTGGAGACGGATTTTCGTTTTAAAGATTTTGACTGGTCATTGGTGAAATACAACCTTTGGTATTATCAGGGAGGACATTTTTATCTTGTTTAGTTTTGCTAATCATTGGCGCAGTATAATCGTTAACAATACAAAGGAGTATGTTGTCACCTTGAAAGTTTTGGATAGCGGCAATATCGTTATTTGAATTGTCAGAAGGTGTGTTTTCGTCTTCAAGGTTTTGTCCAATATCGGGTGTATTTTCTTCTTGAAGGTTATGGTTTACATCTTCATTAATTTGACTGGGGATTGGTGCAATATAATCACTGGTATTTCCTGGAGGTGGATTTCCGTTTCGAACATTTTGGTTAATCATCGGTGCAAAGTCGTTATTTGAATTATCACAAGGTGTGTTTTCGTCTTGAAGGTTTTATCCAATATTACGTGCATTTCTTTCTTGACATCGACGGCTTACATCTTCATTAATTTGACTGAGTATTGGTGCAATATAATCACTGGTACATCCTGGTGGTGGATTTTCGTTTTGAAGGTTTTGGCTGGTCATTGGTGAACTACTAAGTTCAAGTTCTTTGGTATTATCAGGGAGGGCAATTTCATCTTGTTTATTCATTGCGGTGGTAAAATTCTGGTTGTTAATAGCGTTAAAATCAAAATCATCCACACCAAAACTCCGTACAAATAGTTTTTCTAAAAATATGCGTTCTAAAGAAAAAAAGTATATAGAAATAATGGTTAATAAACTTCCCCTGACTACTCCTCAATTAGTAGCAAAATTGGTACGGGTTTAGGAGTTGAAAATATAAAAAAATGCACCTAACTTTCCGTTTTTATTTTTTTCCTAATATTTTGACAATTTGCAACACATTTATCGTTTGATATTTGATTGATAGGGTCCTTCCAGACATTCGCCTAAATTATTAGCATCAATCACCTGTCAAACGGTAAATATGTAGCCTCATCCAAAATCAACGAAACAAAATAAAGACAGATTTTTTGGTGCATTTTTAAATATTTTCAACTCCTAACCCCCACCGATTTTGCTTCTAATTTGAGGGTAGTCAGGAAAAGTCTATAAACCATTATTTCTGTCTAACTTTGTCCTTAAAACATATTTAAAAAAACGGCTTCACGGACATTTATATTACTAAAACATACCTGTTCGTCATTAGATTTAGGTGAAGCTATTCCCAGGCCAAGTATTTATGTAATGGTAAACACATGTCAATATTGCTAGGTTGCTTATAATCGGCAGGATATAAATAAACTTATATATACACCTACGGGCTTCGTACAATCGGCGTACTTACTACGGTATAAATTAAATGTTGTCTGATACTTTCGCAACATTGTCGGGCTTCATATAATATGAGTGCTCTAAACATTGCAAACTCATATATACATCTGGGCTTCGTAAAACCCGAGAATAACGACATCACCAAAATCCCCTTACCCCGTAAACCTCGGGCTTCCTTTCATATGTGGGTTGTAGTGGGCTTCGTAACATGCGCCAGCCATATATATATATATATATATATATATATATATATATATATATATATATATATATATATATATACAGGGTGTTATGAAATTCACTGCATATATTGGAATGGGTGACTCCTGGGGTGGTCTACAGACATATCCAATACTTTTTTTTTCTTAAATCGAACATTTTAAAAATTTTCAAAAATACCCTAAAACCAGTCTATATTCGCCGCACCTGGCTCATCGTACACAAGGCGCTTGACGGAAATTTGCGCGCGAAAAACTTTAAACAATTGAATTGTTGAAACGTTGCCAGACTATAAATCTTTAAGGAGAATTTATTTTCTGTTTTTAAGCGTAATTTAAGACATTTAAAAATTTTTTTTAACCTCTTCCTACGAAGAAACTAAAAAAAATAGTAAAAAGGCACTGCGAAATCAATCATTTTTGTCAGTAGCCTTAGTTTTAAGTAATATTTAAGACACCCTATATTTCGTTATTAATGATATAAGCGTTATTCTTACTAGCTTAAACTTTCTGCCAAGGAAAAGTTAAAAATCAAAACAAAAATACTAATTGAGCACAACTACATAGTACTTACTTCAAAAGTATAACTAGATCCGCTAAATTAGTTTTGCACCGGCAAACGTTACCACAATACGTAAATATTAGTGTTTTAAATTTAGTTTTCAACCCTATTACGCTACTCACTCAAAGAAACTAGATAAAACTGATCAAAATATTGGTTAACAACGGATCGACGAAGATCATTTTCTAGGTAGTGAAAACAAATTACATTATTTAAAACTTTAAACGAAAAAAAATTAAAACATTCATTGTGTGGCTTGTGTGCTGTTGAAAAACTTTAATATGGCGCACGGGTCCCGACATCAAGAAATGATTCTCTGTCCATCTTTCTTCATCATGGTACATGTGTCGTGTCTCTTTGTCACTTCCTCTGTTAGCGTGTTGATGCGGTAGCTGGCGCTGATTTGGCGCGAAAATTTAAAATAGAACGCGTGTTTGTATTAATTGCCTTTGAAAAGGAAAATATTCGCGGAAACCATCCTGAGCAAGTTCCGAACATCATCCGAATCTATTCAGAATAAATAAAATGCGCAAGTCACATTCCGAATGAGTTCGTAATTTCTGATATCCGCGAATGCCCTTCGGATCGGCTTCGGATTCTTAAGGCGTTTTTTGGCGCTTCAAACCCATCAAAACCAAAACCATGTGCTCTCCTTGTTTATCCAACGTAATTAAACGTAAACAAACAAAGATAGTGCCACAAAAATCAAAACCATATTGTTATCCTTATTTGTACAATGCAGTCAAATGTAAATAAATAAAGACAACACTAGTAAACCCTCGGGTTTGGTTTGGATGGTTTGGAATCGCCAAAAAACGTCTATAAACACCTTTGTTGACAGTCGACGTCGACAGGACCTAACCACCAATTCTCAGCCGGTTTGTTTGCATTTTTTAATGAAATATTTGTTGATTTTTTTGGTAAATAATATAAAGTATTTGATTGATTAGTATGACTGAAGAAGGTAAGTTTTCATTAACTTATATTATTAGTTACAATCACAAAGTAGATAACACATTTGATGTAAATACAGTACAGTGTAGTGAAGATTAGTTTAGTTTTAGGTAATTAGGTGAAAATTTCCGTTAGTCAAATTTGGTGGTGCATTAATTGTTTTATTTTTATATCATATAATATACCTTTATTACTTGTCTTTTTATTGAAAAAATAGTCAAATAGATGAGCTTTTTAGTGAACCCAACCTAATACTAGAAATGTTTTTCAGACTTATCCGAATTTCTGCAACTTCCGTCCACTTCACAAGTTTCAGATGACACAGAAAACTACAAATGGAACCACAATACAACACTTATGTTTTTAGACCTTTACAAACAGTATAGAAAATAACTAGGATCACTCAGAATCAGAATTAAAAATCTGAAAAAGCTGTTTGAAGAAATTGCCAAGGAATCAAGATATAAAACAAAACAAATAATTTCATCTGCAAACTGTGAAAATCGCTGGAAGCACCTGAAGAGAACCTACAAGAAGTATATAGACAACAATAAGAAAACTGGCCGAGGAAGAAAAGACTTTCAATATGCAGAAGTAATGAAAGAAATTTTAGGTAATAAAAGAAACATTAACCCAGTTTTGCTCCGGTCATCAGAAACAATTAATGTAGAAGGTCTTGCTGAAAATGAAAATTCACATTACCAAACACTGTCACCCGAGACTGAAGCAGAGACAGAAGATTCAACTACGCCTCATAAAGAACATGTCGATAAAACTTTGTCAGTAGTAGCAACAGCACGAACAACACCTAAACGTGTATTGAAAAATGTATACAGAAATAAGAAGTTGCGGGGTGATATACTTAAAGATAATAAGAAATGACAGACAAGAATTCTACAAAAAACATTTAGAAATAGAAGAAATAAAGTTGGAAGAAAAAAGAAGAAAGAACAGTATCCTAGAAGAGAGAGAAATATATTACTAAGAGAGTATATTAAAAATCAGTTAGTTTTACCTTTTGCAGGCCCTGATGATCTTTAAATATTGTGCTTATTTCAGTTTAGTTATTACAGTTAGTACATTTTTGGGAAATTAAGAGTTATTTTAAAAAAACTGTTTTCTTTACTATTATAATGATGTTTGAAACTTAACCATAGTAATGTCCTAACTACTGTTAAGTTTGAAACAAAAAGTTCCCTTTTTGTGTCTTTAGATATTTAGGTAGAGTAGAAATCATTTCACAAAAGGTCTCAAAAGTGAGATGGCTTTAGTTAGCTAGTTTATTTACTTAATATATAAAATCCACACTACAGTGTTGCCCATGAGGCATATTATTATGTTGTGTCATACAAAATAAAATAAACTAAATACCATTAAATGACTTAAAATGATGAATACATAAAAATACTTAATTAAAATTTGTAATTTACAAAAACGCACATACAGTGCACACTTGCAGTAAAAAGGACACACAAGATAAAAAAACCAGAACTGCTCTTGTGAGTGGTAAAAGGCAGGGTGCTTAAATCTCCCAGTCTCCCCCGTTTAAAAATTCATTTAGGGAAGAAAAAGCCCTTTCCAGCAAAAAATGTTTAGTTTATTTTTCATTATTTTGAAGAATTTCTTACAGGGGGATTTTATTCCATGTTTGAAGAGTAGCATGCTTGGAACGTTGTATGAAAAGTTGGCGCTATTGGTTTTTAGATTTTTTTGTTCTAGTGTTATAATAATGTTAATTTTTAGGCTCTCAAAAATGGTTAAGTTATTGATACATAAAACTGACATATCTATACAGGGATACTGCTAATTTTCTTTCTTTCCTCTGAAATAGAAGCTTACAGACGAAGTTGACCAGTATTGTAAAACATTTTGTCACCACCATCCCACAGCACTGGGCGAACTTTCCTTGGAAGCATTTATTTCAATGAAAAAAAGAACTTCTTCGTTATAGTCATCTCACTCTCGAAGCCTTTTGTAAAGTGATTTAGGCTCTAGTGATAACTGTAATACATTATGATATTTAGAGTATGGTGGACTGTTTATTAGTTTTCGTGTTGTGATGTTCCTTATTTATATAACTGATCTTGAGATTATACCTGTGATTGTTGTTAAAATGATATCATTTTCACATAGTTAGTTTTTTACTTGATTTGTGTATCATTAATTATTACTTATGAGAATAATTTAGGAGTTACTTTAGCTTTTCTACTTGAATTTATGTTACGAGTTTAGGAGCATTTAAAAACTGTGTTTTTTACTATTAATGAAATAAAACTAACATTGTTCAAGGTGTAAATTTATCTTTATTGGATTAACCTACCTAAAAACAGTAATATACCAGCAGTATTTATAAATCTGATGACTAAGCTAAGAACTATTTTTTTAGAGATGTCACAGTGACAGCCGGAAATTCAGCAAATAGTAGCACTTCTCAGCGAATGACAACAATCATGCAAGGGAGTAGTAAATGTCATTTTTCAAAGAAAGTTATTTACTTTTATTAGTAAACACAAGGAACAGTCAGCACCACCCACTCCTACCAAGCAGCATCAGCATTATTTTAGCAAACCTGTGCAAAAATACTAAGAAGGTATAAGAATATTCTCTTGAAATTTTTGCATAGGCCCACTAAAACAACCCCCACTAATACCACTTGGCAAAAGCAAACAGCACCCGCTGTTTCCCACATTTACTAGGAAAAAAAGAATTTTCCTTGAAGTATGATACCTGCTAGTCCGTTCCCGCGCAATCGCTAGCACTCACTAGGAAATGCAACGTCCACTGCATTCCTACTTTCACTACAACATAAATTTCTGGTGGAGATCTATCTATAAATAAAAGTGACAAAATCAAATACCCCTTTTTGTTTATTTATGATAACTATGTATACCTATCGTTAAAAACCTAAAGCTACTTAATTTAGAGAATCACAAAACAATAGTTAATTTGGAATTTTTTTTTGAGATTTTTGGGGTTCCTCGATCAAAGCAAACAAAATTCCACTATGTACTTGATGTTTCAGTTTATTCTGGAAACCACCTTCAGAACTAAAAGGAGTTAAAAGTGTTTTAATATACCAAAAACATATTAATGTAAAAATGACATACAAAATTATAGACACTTCTGTTAAAGTCCACTTTAAAAACCCAACTAAACTATAACTTCAGCCACACATTGGTATTTTACCCCTGTTGAAGGAAAAAACCCAAAAATCTCCAAAAAAAAAAAATTTAAACAGTCACGAAATATCAGAAACACGTTAATTATAATTACTATAAGCGAAAGGGTAGTGCATTCATTATTTCATTTCGTTTTGCTACGCCATCTCTATCATCCCGGTTTTCAGCTCCTTCACCTGCACCTATTTCTACATTGGGCTGTTCCACTACATAATCTCGAGCATCATCTTCGAGGGCAAAATTATTGTCTATTGACACATTATGTAAAACAGCACATGCCCTAATAAAATGCAAAATAAGTGGGATTTTTTGTAATTTTAAATGGTAAAGCTGACGAAACTTCTGTTTGAGCAAACCAAAACAATGTTCAACAATGTATCTATTTTTGGACAATAAATAATTGTAATTTCTTTGGCGCCTTGTTAGATCACCTCTGTCTTTAAAAGGTATCAGAAGATGTTTTAGACAAGGGTACCTACCCACTATCACCAATAATAAAAAGGTCCCCACATTTGTCTTGCAACGTTTCACCCAATGTTGATGCTCTGAGAACTCTACTGTCATGCACCGATCCTGGAAACCCTACAAAAATGTCCCTGATCCTCTTTTTGTGTTCGCACACAACTTGAGCCTGAAGAGAGTAAAACTGCTTCCGGTTAAGGTAAGAATCTGGATCTTCTTGAGGTTTATCGATTCTAATATGAGTACCGCCAATGACACCAATCACCCCAGAAAATTATTTTTCTCTAAAAAATCTTTCGATCTCTACTTTTTCCTCAGTAGTTGGCCAGGTAATAATCTCTGGAGATAAATTACTGAGAAAGTGGGAGTCCTTTTTTATAATTTTATGTAGTGAACTCTTTGCTATATTAAATCAGTCTGCTACATCTCTATAACTAGATGCTTCATTACTGGCAAACCATAAAAAGGTTGTAAGTTTTCAAATTGGAAAAGAGACCCATGTGATTTATACTGATTTTAGTAAAGCTTTCGATAAAGTAAATCACTCTATTCTGCTTTTCAAACTTGCTCGATATGGTTTCTCAGGTCCACTTTTGTCTTGGATGAACTTGATGGACATCTATCAACCCCATTTCTTACAACTTCTGGAGTTCCACAGGGATCCCATCTAGGGCCCCTTCTACTTACCTTGTTCATTAATGAGCTGTGTTCACAGCTGTCCTCTCATTCCCTGCTTTTTGCTGATGACATGAAGGTGTTTACCCAGGTTGATTCTATGCAGGATATGGCTGACCTTCAGAATGACCTCAATTCAGTCTATGACTGGTGTCTAACTAATGAGATGTCCTTGAATATGTAACTTCATGCGATTTAGTAGACGTAGAAGTGAAATTGGTCCTGTCCGATACTTTATAAATAATGTACGTGTCAAAGAAGTGAATGTTGTTAAAGACCTAGGTGTATATCTAGACACTAAGCTAAATTTCTGTGACCATTTTGGGATAATTATAGCCAGGGCGAACAAAATGTTAGGTTTTATAAAAAGGATAAGTAAAGACTTTACATCTTTAGATGCCCTTAAGGTATTGTTTACTTCATTTGCGAGATATATTTTGGAATTTTCTAACATAGTCACCATATTACTCTGTTCATATAGCCAGACTAGAGAACGTACAGCGAAAATTTATTAAATACGCGCGTTTTAAACTCTCTGTCAATGGAATTTATCTGAATGACGATCACACGATGGTTTACTTGGGACTTGCTCCCCTGGAGCGCAGAAGAGAATACTATGACATTTGTTTTGCGTATAAGACGTTTAATAATCACATAAATAGTCCTGAATGTTCACAGCACTTTCAAATTCATGTTCCTCTTCGTCAAACTCGTAGTGTAACTCTTCTGCACCTGCCCCTTTGTTGTACTTGGTTTTTATTGTATAATCCTGTCAATAGAATATCATCAAGTGTGAATAAGTACTGTGATAAATTGGACTTCTTTAATGATGTATCATATTGTAATTTCAAGAATCTGGCCAAAAGGACAATTTTACAATAATATGTTGCTTGTAGTATGTATTTTGTATTGTCAACTTGTAAAGTGGTACGTTAATAAATAAATAAAAATCTGTTAGATTAATTTTTGAAGAGTAGAAATCTGACAAATTTGTGCTGGACACTTTCCAGTCTATTTATATGAACTTGATAGTGTTGTGACCAGACTATGCTTGAACACTCTAAAACGGATCTCACAAAGAAATAAATAAAGTTCTTACAGCGTATGCACTTCTAAAGTCCCTGCATGATCTCTTAATAAAACCAAGCATTCAATTCGCTTTAGAAGTTATAGCATCAAAATGCTCAGTAAAGGTTAACTGAGTGTCCAAGTAAACGCCCAAATCCTTAACCACCAACACCTCCTTCAGAGGAATGCTATTTATACAATATTGATAAGGAAATGGGCACCTTGATCTGCTGAACCTCATAAAGCAGCATTTGTCGACATTGAGCGACATGTCATTAAGCTGACACCAGGAAAAAACAGTGTTTATATCCCTCTGCAGGGAAACCATGTCACAAGAGGATGTCACACATGTGTACAGTTTCAAATCATCAGCAAACAGTAAATGATTCGAAGATAACAAACTACCCAAGTCGTTGAAAAACAAGCTAAATAAAAGAGGTCCAAGATGGGAGCCCTGAGGAACTACGGACGTCGTCTGGAAGGGCTTAGACAGGTAGCCATCTAATTTTAAATAAATAAATAAATAAATAAATGTTTAGTAGGACTCAAACCAGGAGAGCAGAGTGCCAGCCATCCCATACCTTGATATCCTTGAAAGCAGGATGGCATGGTTTACCTTGTCAAAAGCTTTGCTGAAATCGGTGTATATTGCATGAGTCTCAGAATTCTATGCCAAGGATGTGTTAATGAAGTTGACATAGAGGAAAACGTCTGTATAAATAGATCGACCCGACATAAATCCATGCTGTTGACTAATTATTATTTGTTGAAAGTGATTAGTTAATACAGTTTCAATGCAGTGTTCGAATAGTTTAGGTATTGCTGAAAGAATACTGATTGGTCGGTAATTCTTAATGTCATTCTTGTTGCCGGACTTATGGATAGGGCAAACATATGAAAGTTTCCAAACGCTTGGAAAGTTACCAGAAGTAAGAGATTGGGAGAAGATATAATATAGAGGGAGATAAAGAGAATGTGCACATGATTTTAACACTCTGTTGGGAATACCGTCAGGACCTTCACCTTTAATGACATCAAGCTTGAGCAAAGTTCTCTGAATATCAGTAGCACTTACGATAATATTAGTGATAGTGTCAAATGCATCAGGAAAAGCTTGCTGGGGATTAAAAGAGTGTTTGGGGTTGAAGACCGATGAAAAATATTGGGCAAAGAGATTTGCAATGTCAGAACCACTATCAGCTTTGTGTGTATCAAGGTGCATTTCCTTTGGAATTGCACCCTGATTGGATTTAGAGCGAATAAAGCTCCAGAAAAAATTAGGATTTTCTGTAATGGCGTTTTCGGCGCTGCTGATATACCGCTGATAACATTCTTCTGTTAGGTTTCTACATTGCATTCGTAGCTGATGAAAAGTATTGTAATGTTCTTGATTGTTCAACTGTTTGTATCTCTTGTGTGCGATTTTCTTCTGAAATATAAGATTTTTCAGTTCTTGTGAGAACCAGATTGGAAATTTATTGCCAAGGTGAGACCGTTTCAGAGGTACAAACATATCACAACAATTATACATAACAGAATAAAAGTTGTTTACAGTTACTTCTATATTCTCATTTAAAATTGACAGCCGGTCATACAAAAGCTACATCCTAAAATAATCACCTAATTAGGTGATAAATCAGTTGGCAGAACACTGATTTTTAAAAATGAAATAATTTGTTCTAATACTTTTAAAACTTATCAAGATGAGTTAGGCTAAGACCTTTTTTTATAGTTCTAATTCTAAAAGGTCTAGTTCTATTTTATGTTTTCTCAGTTTTATTGCATGTTCTTCTTTTGATTGTTCCATGTGTAATTTATGTTCTTCTTCTTTTATTGTCATCTCCTTTGAAAGGCATTGCCCTAAAAATAATTAGTGTTTAAAAAAAAAGTATAAACAAAACTATCTGTAAAGTATAAATACACTAAGCTGACTCTTGACTATATTAGATGTTTAAAGAAAAGATGTACTAAAAATCCCTACAAAAGCCCTAAATGGATGCCCCTGGCGAAAAGGGAAAAAGGATCATCTGACATTGTAATTAGCTCTGTTCGCAGAAGAATCACAAACTAGTCAGAGCCAATCAAATTACTGGAAACCAGTCCGCAAACTGCCATGTGACCAAATAGCTGAAACTTGATTGGCGCTGATCGGTTTATGATTTCTCTATGGACAGAGCTTATACATATGTGCTTTCACTACTTTACCATCAGCTCTTTACGGGATGTCCTAATTTATTGACAAAAATAAAAATCAATTGACCAGGGGTATAGATTAAGCCAATCATATTTTCATTTAATATAAAAACACTTATAAGCAGCAGACTTCACAAAAATTTCGTAAAATGTTTTGTTTAGTTGATTACCTGTTTTGGTGGGGGTCTGTTCTAATTTGTTTTCGATACTTTGTAACCTTCTTGTTTCATTGCAAGTGGTTGTCACCTCTACTGGCAAAATCACAGGCTGTTTTTTGTTTTCTATATTCAACATACTTTTTTTTTGTCGGCAATGGGATAGTTTGCATCTATCAATAATAATAAATTTATCCTTGGCTGCTCTTAAACCTAAAAATATAATTTTTTTTCATTCAAATTCAAGTTCAAATATTTATTCATCCTTCGGCTATATACATAATATAGATAAGACACGTCACTAAAAAATATATAAAGTTAACAATCACAATCCAAGACGGAAACAAATACACGATTAAGGACAAAAAAATTAAACATTAGCATTAACAACACTGTCATAGTATACAGTAAATTCTTCAATGGAATAAAAACAATTGCTCACTAAAATGTCCTTCAATTTTTTCCGAAATAATACAATAGACGTTTTTTGTCTCAGCGAATGATTAAATCCATTATAGAGACTACAACCGGAGTAAACTGGTGATTTCTTATAGAAACTGTGATTTGGACGATCCAATCGAAAAAAATGTCTACCTCTAGTGTTATGGCTATGAAGATTTCCATTAGCCAAGAAGCTATGTTTATTTTTATGAATATAGACCAAGATCTTAAATATATAAATGCAAGGCAAAGTTAATCAAAAGATTAGGTAGGATTTCCTTACATACATTTATAACATACAAAAACAGATTTTTTAACTTCAGAAAAATAAATATTTTTAGGTAAAACATATTATTAATCTGTAAATACTAACCCCTGTTGTATGTAAGCTCCAATAAATTTTTCACTGCAGATGCCCTCCATATAAAATTTGGTCGAACCACAATATTTGGCATTGAAATTAATGATTTGTAGATCATAGTTACAAATAATTTGGCAATTTTTTGAATTAAATCCGAGTGCAGTCAATGCACCCGATGATTCCAGGAAATCCAGCTTTTCCATAAAACCCCTTTGAGCTTCGTTAATTTCTTGTGGGGTTCTGGGAAACCTAATCCACAAATGACCTAAAATAGTCACTATTGCATTGGCCACTTCATAGGTGCATCTACTCCTCACTACTTACCGACTTGTAGATAACAAGAATTCTTCAGCAATGCCCCATTGATAATTGCCTGTGGCAAAGAACCTTCTTGAAGCAATAATTAGAATTTTTGTCTGTGTGGGTATTCTGGTTGACCTTATTTTCTGCCTCTAAATGGTCCACCAAATTATTAAACAGATATGCCACTAAGTCCTTGTTGAGACGAAATAATTCTATAAACCTTGTGTCGTGTAGCGAAAAGGGATCACTTTCGTCTCTCATCACACGCTTTTGAACCCGATTTTCATACATACGTACATTGTTTTCTAAATTATTAATTAAAAACCTTTGTGCAGGGAACATTTTACTATAATCCAAATTCAGTATTAATAAAAATAAAAAAAATTTGACAATTCACACAAAAATAATAAATAAACAATTAAGGTTATGGCTAAGACCTGACTTCTCTTCTTTTTTGCTAAAAAAATGTATAACTATACGCAACCCATAATACACGCAGGCATGTGTGGTTGCTTATACAGTAAAGCATATTAGCTAGTACATAATAAAGTATTTAAAAAAAAGATATTTCAACAATATTCCCCATATCTTCTTTAATGCTCGCTTTTTTTACAAATCTATTTTTTTGTTCTCGATTAATCGACATAAAATTTTACAAGGCGACACGCTTTGATCATACGTTCGGACGTCGTGCTCTCTCTCTTTTCTCGTTCTCGCTCTACTCTCTCCATCTATTTGTTGCGCCAAGAGGAGCTAACGGCTACCACTTTCACGCTTCAATTTTCGCCGGACGCGTCCGCGACGAAAGCTCACGCTGTGATTGGTTAAATATGTGGCATAGCGACGCGTTAGGTGACTGCGCAACATCACGAGTGCGTGCAGTGGTTCCGCCAGCTCCGACCGCGCACTTTTATCGGCCGGCTTGTAAAATTCTGTCATCCAAGTGAAAAAAAAAGATTTCAATTTATTAAAGGTGCTATCGTATGATTCGTATGTGTTTATAGTGTTGATTATTTATAAGAAAACAAAACATTTCGTAGTGTTTGTCAGACTTTCATGTTTTAACCAAACGGATGGGTTGTATTGTGTAGTAATAATAACCTTTATTATTGTTTGAAGAACAGCGTGCGAGTCCGTCAGAGAAGTTTCATTTTGGACTTTACTTCCAGTCAAGAGGCTCGTAATGCGTCGTTTGGAAGCGCGTTCGTTTTTATAGTTATTTTGTAGAGTTATTGAATGTTGTTTGTCGTAATTTTTTTTTGAAGGTAAAGTTTATTATTAATTTAGTTGTGAGGAATTTCGCTTAAAAATTAAGGACGATATAAATAAACCTGTTAATAAAAGTCAAATTTTCTATTAAATATGATTTAAAATAGGCAAATAAAAAAAAGGACATGCTTAAGTGTTAGGAGTTTTTTGTTTAAAGCTAATTTGGAACCAAAATTTTTGTACAGGTACTCTTTTTCTTCCAAAAATTTCTGGTTGGCCTAGTGGAACAAAATTTTACTCTTGTTTTGAACAGCTGTTCTCTGGCTTTTTTGTGTTGTAGTAAGTATTTTAACTTTTTGAATTTTTGAATGTTTTAAAAGATTTAGTATGATTTCTTACTTTAAAGATAACAAATCTATTATTTTTCAAACCTGTTACATAGGAATATTCTAGGAAGAATTGGCAACGTCACAGTGACTTCTGACGTCAAAACAAAAGAGTTTTTTCTGTAACTGACATTTGTCGATGTTTTTTATATGGCCATGTATTTATTGCCAGTGGTGCGTAGTTACAAAAAAATTTTTTTTTGCGGGGCGATATCTACCATTTTTTATCATGAAGCGCCATTTATGAATATTTTTATTCAGTCTGAATTCATACCAGCATTCACCGGTTTCAATATATGCAGTGAATTTCATAACACCCTGTATATATATATATAGGGTGTGTCAAAAACATGTGCCATCGCTTAAAGGGAGATTCTTTGAAAGAAATTAAGGCAAAAAGTTCTTATGAACATGGGTCCGCAGATGCTTTGTTTCAAAGATACAGGACGTTCAATTTTTAAATGGTCTTTACATGTTAAAACCGATGGTTGGGAAAACTAAACCAGTAAGACGGTTAATAAAATTACATTTATCTCCTAAACGAAATGAAAATTGAAAAAATATGAAGAGAAGTTTTGTTAACAATTTAACATACTATTTGACCGATATACGAAAATGTAAAGAAATCAGTGGCGTACATGTTTTTACTGGAAAAATATTGTACCGTCTTCTCATATGTACGCCCCTGGAGGACCTGTCAAAGTCTTTTCATGGTCAGAATTATGCTTACTTTAAGTACTTTACACAACGTAAATTTCATCAAAATTGATGAAGCCATTTTGAAAATATTTTGGAAAAACTGAAAAAAATCACAAAATTTAACACCCTGTATCTTTGAAACGAAGCATCTGCGGACCCATGTTTATATGAACTTTTTGCCTTAGTTTCCTACAAGGAATCTCCCTGTAAGCCATGGCACATGTTTTTTGAAACACCCTGTATATATATATATATATATATATATATATATATATATATATATATATATATATATATATATATATATATATATATATATATATATATATATATATATATATATATATATATATATATATATACAGGGTGTTTCAAAAAACATGTGCCATGGCTTAAAGGGAGATTCCTTGTAAGAAACTAAGGCAGAAAGTTCATATAAACATGGGTAATGTAAATTAATTAAGTTACTAACTGTACTCTGTGTTGTAGCCTTGATAAAGAAAATAAACATTTTCGAAAGCTTGGCGTAGTAAAAAAAGAGTTTTACTACTTCCGATGCCCGAAGAGACTGATGCCTCAATAACCTCTGAGTTTGTTTTTTAACTAGTCAGTCAAGACTGCCCTACCAATTCATATATATATATATATATATATATATATATATATATATATATATATATATATATATATATATTATTATATATATATATATATATATATATATATATATATATATATATATATATATATATATATATACAGGGTGTTATGAAATTCACTGCATATATTGAAACCTGTAAATGCTGGTATGAATTCAGACTGAATAAAAATATTCATAAATGGCGCTTCATGATAAAAAATGGTAGATATCGCCCCGCAAAAAAAAATTTTTTTGTAACTACGTACCACTGGCAATAAATACATGGCCATATAAAAAACATCGACAAATGTCAGTTACAGAAAAAACTCTTTTGTTTTGACGTCAGAAGTCACTGTGACGTTGCCAATTCTTCCTAGAATATTCCTATGTAACAGGTTTGAAAAATAATAGATTTGTTATCTTTAAAGTAAGAAATCATACTAAATCTTTTAAAACATTCAAAAATTCAAAAAGTTAAAATACTTACTACAACACAAAAAAGCCAGAGAACAGCTGTTCAAAACAAGAGTAAAATTTTGTTCCACTAGGCCAACCAGAAATTTTTGGAAGAAAAAGAGTACCTGTACAAAAATTTTGGTTCCAAATTAGCTTTAAACAAAAAACTCCTAACACTTAAGCATGTCCTTTTTTTATTTGCCTATTTTAAATCATATTTAATAGAAAATTTGACTTTTATTAACAGGTTTATTTATATCGTCCTTAATTTTTAAGCGAAATTCCTCACAACTAAATTAATAATTAACTTTACCTTCAAAAAAAAATTACGACAAACAACATTCAATAACTCTACAAAATAACTATAAAAACGAACGCGCTTCCAAACGACGCATTACGAGCCTCTTGACTGGAAGTAAAGTCCAAAATGAAACTTCTCTGACGGACTCGCACGCTGTTCTTCAAAAAATAATAAAGGTTATTATTACTACACAATACAACCCATCCGTTTGGTTAAAACATGAAAGTCTGACAAACACTACGAAATGTTTTGTTTTCTTATAAATAATCAACACTATAAACACATACGAATCATACGATAGCACCTTTAATAAATTGAAAACTTTTTTTTTCACTTGGATGACAGAATTTTACAAGCCGGCCGATAAAAGTGCGCGGTCGGGGCTGGCGGAACCACTGCACGCACTCGTGATGTTGCGCAGTCACCTAACGCGTCGCTATGCCACATATTTAACCAATCACAGCGTGAGCTTTCGTCGCGGACGCGTCCGGCGAAAATTGAAGCATGAAAGTGGTAGCCGTTAGCTCCTCTTGGCGCAACAAATAGATGGAGAGAGTAGAGCGAGAACGAGAAAAGAGAGAGAGCACGACGTCCGAACGTATGATCAAAGCGTGTCGCCTTGTAAAATTTTATGTCGATTAATCGAGAACAAACAAATAGATTTGTAAAAAAAGCGAGCATTAAAGAAGATATGGGGAATATTGTTGAAATATCTTTTTTTTAAATACTTTATTATGTACTAGCTAATATGCTTTACTGTATAAGCAACCACACATGCCTGCGTGTATTATGGGTTGCGTATAGTTATACATTTTTTTAGCAAAAAAGAAGAGAAGTCAGGTCTTAGCCATAACCTTAATTGTTTATTTATTATTTTTGTGTGAATTGTCAAATTTTTTTTATTTTTATTAATACTGAATTTGGATTATAGTAAAATGTTCCCTGCACAAAGGTTTTTAATTAATAATTTAGAAAACAATATACGTATGTATGAAAATCGGGTTCAAAAGCGTGTGATGAGAGACGAAAGTGATCCCTTTTCGCTACACGACACAAGGTTTATAGAATTATTTCGTCTCAACAAGGACCTAGTGGCATATCTGTTTGATAATGTGGTGGACCATTTAGAGGCAGAAAATAAGGTCAACCAGAATACCCACACAGACAAAAATTCTAATTATTGCTTCAAGAAGGTTCTTTGCCACAGGCAATTATCAATGGGGCATTGCTGAAGAATTCTTGTTATCTACAAGTCGGCAAGTAGTGAGGAGTAGATGCACCTATGAAGTGGCCAATGCAATAGTGACTATTTTAGGTCATTTGTGGATTAGGTTTCCCAGAACCCCACAAGAAATTAACGAAGCTCAAAGGGGTTTTATGGAAAAGCTGGATTTCCTGGAATCATCGGGTGCATTGACTGCACTCATAGCACCTGCAGAGGATGAACATCTTTATGTTAATCAAAAAGGATTTAATTCAAAAAATTGCCAAATTATTTGTAACTATGATCTACAAATCATTAATTTTAATGCCAAATATTGTGGTTCGACCAAATTTTATATGGAGGGCATCTGCAGTGAAAAATTTATTGGAGCTTACATACAACAGGGGTTAGTATTTACAGATTAATATGTTTTACCTAAAAATATTTATTTTTCTGAAGTTAAAAAATCTGTTTTTGTATGTTATAAATGTATGTAAGGAAATCCTACCTAATCTTTTGATTAACTTTGCCTTGCATTTATATATTTAAGATCTTGGTCTATATTCATAAAAATAAACATAGCTTCTTGGCTAATGGAAATCTTCATAGCCATAACACTAGAGGTAGACATTTTTTTCGATTGGATCGTCCAAATCACAGTTTCTATAAGAAATCACCAGTTTACTCCGGTTGTAGTCTCTATAATGGATTTAATCATTCGCTGAGACAAAAAACGTCTATTGTATTATTTCGGAAAAAATTGAAGGACATTTTAGTGAGCAATTGTTTTTATTCCATTGAAGAATTTACTGTATACTATGACAGTGTTGTTAATGCTAATGTTTAATTTTTTTGTCCTTAATCGTGTATTTGTTTCCGTGTTGGATTGTGATTGTTAACTTTATATATTTTTTAGTGACGTGTCTTATCTATATTATGTATATAGCCGAAGGATGAATAAATATTTGAACTTGAATTTGAATGAAAAAAAAAAATATATTTTTAGGTTTAAGAGCAGCCAAGGATAAATTTATTATTATTGATAGATGCAAACTATCCCATTGCCGACAAAAAAAAAGTATGTTGAATATAGAAAACAAAAAACAGCCTGTGATTTTGCCAGTAGAGGTGATAACCACTTGCAATGAAACAAGAAGGTTACAAAGTATCGAAAACAAATTAGAACAGACCCCCACCAAAACAGGTAATCAACTAAACAAAACATTTTACGAAATTTTTGTGAAGTCTGCTGCTTATAAGTGTTTTTATATTAAATGAAAATATGATTGGCTTAATCTATACCCCTGGTCAATTGATTTTTATTTTTGTCAATAAATTAGGACATCCCGTAAAGAGCTGATGGTAAAGTAGTGAAAGCACATATGTATAAGCTCTGTCCATAGAGAAATCATAAACCGATCAGCGCCAATCAAGTTTCAGCTATTTGGTCACATGGCAGTTTGCGGACTGGTTTCCAGTAATTTGATTGGCTCTGACTAGTTTGTGATTCTTCTGCGAACAGAGCTAATTACAATGTCAGATGATCCTTTTTCTCTTTTCGCCAGGGGCATCCATTTAGGGCTTTTGTAGGGATTTTTAGTACATCTTTTCTTTAAACATCTAATTTAGTCTAGAGTCAGCTTAGTGTATTTATACTTTACATATAGTTTTGTTTATACATTTTTTTTGAAACACTAATTATTTTTAGGGCAATGCCTTTCAAAGGAGATGACAATAAAAGAAGAAGAACATAAATTACACATGGAACAATCAACAGAAGAACATACAATAAAACTGAGAAAACATAAAATAGAACTTGACATTTTAGAATTAGAACTAGAAAAAAAGGTCTTAGCCTAAGTCATCTTGACAAGTTTTAAAAGTATTAGAACAAATTATTTCATTTTTAAAAATCAGTGTTCTGCCAACTGTTTTATCACCTAATTAGGTGATTATTTTAGGATGTAGGTTTCGTATGACTGGCAGTAGATGGCTTTCAGGCATACCAGACCAATCCAAATCCAAATCCAATCCCCCCACTCTTCACCCCACCAAATCCCCCCACTCTTCACCCCACCAAAATCCCCCCACTCTTCACACCACTCTTCACACCACTCCTCTCCCCTCTCCGCTCCCCTCTCCCCTCCCCTCTCCTCTCAGGAGCTTAAAACCATTCCACAACACGCACTCTTCACACTACCAAATCCTACCACTCTTATATCAAATCCATTCCTCCTACCCGCCACACCACTTTTATTGCTATAAATTCTCAATATTTACAGTATTTAACACAATTCACAACGATGTCTGTAGCAGTCCCTATTGATTATTCATGGGACACAGAACATTGCCAAAGCTATAATCCACAAGAGTACATAGAAAACAATTTAATAATAATCAATCCACCTCCCAATCTATCTAAGAGTGCTAAAAAAAGTAGTGGTGTAGCTGAAATTCGTAATCTAAATAGAATAGCTTATAAGAAATGGTTAGTAAACTGTTGACCGACAGTCAATTAACATGTCGGAAATATTAAAAATTATTCTTGACAACATTGAAGAAGTATTCAGTCGGAACCAGTATTATGGATCCTGTTTACCTGCAACTTTAATGGTTTGGGAACTTGCTAAAAAATATAATGTACATGTAGAACCAAAATGTGGAAAGATTTTCTATGATGAAATAGGAGTCAACATTCATTTTTGGAACGTGTTTAAAGGAGAAATTTACGATCCCACCGTCAAAGTTATAAAACATATGATACCAACCGTGGACCTTACGAAGTTTGTGTACAAAGAAGATCCTAGTATAAGCACAGATATGGAGACAGCAGTAATGTTGGATATTTTTAATCAGTTCCAGAGAACAAACAAAACACACCTTTACTTTTCCAACGCTCCAGATAAACTTAAAACTCTTAGAAAAATTATCCATACAAATGTATCTAGATGTATTAAATAAAAAGTTTGTATTCTTTGTATTTATGTGTTATTTTATTAACCTCTTTGTGAAGAACCAGATAACCAATAAGCAAAGCTGCTAGATCACGAGTGTTACTTTTTTTATTAACCATAGAACCACAACGTGGTAAACACATACATGTGAACACCCATTATAAGCGTGCCATGGATTGTTGTAAAGATGAAATTAAATGTAAAGTGTGTGAGCAAGTTCTACATATGATTATTTTATCAGACGTCTGTGTAATGTGTAACAAACCGGATGTGCAGAAAATCACAAACCATAAAATTGAAAAAACAACTTTAGAACAATTCTTATAATTGTATAATTGTATAATAGTTTTACATTGCTGGAACACACACTTCGATGCTGCGATATAAAAGGAGGGAATAAAGCTTGTGATTTTAGAGAAACACTATGAAGAAGGTTACATTTAACGAAAATATGAATAAAATCCATGTATTGTTTGCATGGAAGTTTGCTTACAAAGCAGCACGCCAGAATGATTATGAGCAGTATGTGTTGGATAGATACCGCTTTCAAAATAGACTTCAATATGTTGAGACCCTACTAAAGGATGTTTTGGATGAAAATTATAGGAAGAAAATATACAATGAACGTTTTAAATAATTTTTGTTTTATTACAACCAATTCAAGCTCATATCCTCCCACCTCGACCATGTGGGCTTGACTTGAGTGGGGGAATATCTATAAATTTATACGCACACGGTTTCTGAAACATTATTTGCTAGAAATATGATTCAAAAACGAAAGCTGGTTGGTTGCAGAAAATCGGTGAAAAAACTTAAACAAGAAGACAGAAGCAGATGCCCTGTTTGTTTATATTCCATGAGAAGAGAAGAAATTTGCACACCCAATTCGTGCACACACAAATTTTGTATAAAGTGTTTAACAGAGTGGACGAAAACAAACGCACATTGTCCTCTTTGCAGAAGATTCTATTTCTCAATTGTTTTAAAAGAGACTAAGGAAAAGATTCTTGTGAAGAAAAATGACAGTGCTGATCAAGCTCTAGTGATATTGTTGTATATAAGTGACATGAATTTAATATAGATATATCAGAAGTAAATAAAACCATGTTGTTAAATATAAAGTTTTTTATTTTATTATATTACATCTTTTTTTAACATCCAAGAATTGTGTGATTTATCCATTCCCAACCATTTAACATAAACTTTGTTTCCTTTTCTTCTTAGCACCTTTTCCACGAGATACACGTTTGAATGTTTGACTTTCTGCAACTCCGGTTCATAAAAACTACCTAAAATTATTTCATTTTTGTCATCTGCCAGCAAATATGTTCTTGGGTTGGTTAATTTAATTTCTTTAATTTGAAAAATTTCATTTGACCAGTTTGGTGTATATCCCTTTTGAAAAGCCTCCCTGTATTTACTAACCCTAACATAATCCCCTTGTTTAAATTTTGATTTTCTGGGGTCAATTGTTTTTATATTATTATAAGTTGATTTTAGAACATCTTTTTCATTTTCTTCATTTATATCAATAGGTTTTAATCCTGTTGTTCTATGTTTAGTTGTATTATACTTAAAAACAATATTATTTAGGATATCCAACCATTTATAATTGCCTTGCAAGCTAAACTGTTTCCACATGAGAGTTTTTAAAGTTCTGTTGACCCTTTCAACAATACTTGCTTTGACTGTGGAAAATGTACTGTAGTGATTAATGTTATATTTTTCCATTAATTTATTAAAGTTTTTGTTGAAAAATTCTCTTCCTTGATCTGTATGTATGTTAGTTGGAGGCGTTTTCGCAAGCTTTAAAATTTTTTCCATAGCTAAAGTTACTTCCTCAGCAGTTTTTCTCTTAACAGGTTGAACCCAAACATATTTGGAAAATGTGTTTATAACAACTAAAATATATCTATATCCTTTATTTAGTTTTGCATAAGGTATCATTTCCACCAAATCTGCTTGCCATAAATCGTTTAAATTTTTAATAATAACCCGTCGTCGTCTAAAATTTTTTCTAGCAGGTTTATGTAACTCGTTGACTAGATCTTCCTTGATGTTGGTTTGTTTACTCATGACTTCTAAATGTTTAGTTTGTTACTTCTACAGGACATTTTATTAACAATTCACCATAAAAATCTTCTAAATGGCTATTTTCAGGACGATGAAAAGAAAGAACATCCCCTTTTTTTAACCGAATACCTACAGGGTCAGTGATCTTTTTTCCATTAATTTTTAAAAAAACATATTTTTTCGGGTATTCTCCAGAAATTATAGTAGCAGATTCCATAGGAAAAACATATGTAATTCGTTTGTCTTGTAATAAATGGTAAACTCTATCGGACAGAGAGTAATTTCCCATAAAAGGTAATACCAAATTATAATATAGTTTAACAGCACTAAGGTCAACAAGTTTTATAATGTTATGTTCTTTATTATCTTTGCCAAAGATGTGGGAACCAAACTTGTCAATAGACATGGTTGTTGCCAGCGGTAGAATAAGGAATAAACATGTGAGAATTAGTATTTATTTAATTATTTTTGCTTCTCTTAGTTCTTCTAAAATCGATATTATTTCATTTTGATGGCCAGTATGTCCAGCCATTTGCGATGACATCAACAATTTCAATCTATCTATGATTTCGTTTGGATCGTCATAATAAACGTAATCTAATTTCTTTTTTGATAAATTTAACATAGCTCCCCCCTTTCCACTTTTTGTAGACAGATTTCTTGTAGAACGCGGTCTTTGTGGAGGTAACAAACGCGAAGTACTTGGTAGTATTGCACGATAACCTGTCTCTGTTGTGCTTCCACGTTTTAATATACCTTTTTGTAATAAGTAAGGTTTAACTATTGTCAAGTATTTAATGTCGGTCGAACCTTGAATTTGACTATTAGGATCAAAATTTCGTCTATATGCATTTGTCCTATTCAAAACATCCATATAATTTTCCATATCATTTGATGTATAACCAACAGGTTCTTTTTTAAAAAAAAGCTCATACAATCCAGGTGTTCCCTCATACCTAACTCCTTCAACTTTAAAATCTTTTCCTATGAAATCCACCACAGAATTAGCAATCTTATATTTATCTGCATCAACATCATGGCTAAACCCATATTTGTTATCAAATTTGCCTTCCGTGTCTTTTATTAGCCCATCCACGAAAGGTCTTAGAAGTGAATGATATGCTTCCAAATATTCTTCATAAGCAGGTGTCCTTGTTAATTCTAAAACATCTTGTCGCAACTCACCTATTGTTGGTTCAATTGTTGTTTCAGGGCTTGATTCTCCTAACTGTTGCGAATCGTCAAAAAATACTTCTTCATCTCCTAAAAGTGAGGGCATGTGTGTTGAAAGATATTTACTATATGCATTTGATTTCCTTTGATTGACCTCTGGCGTAGGAAATTGAAATTTTGGGGTCGAAACTAATTGTGGTGAATATACTTCTTTTTTAATGAACGGTTCTGTTTTAATTGTCTGAATTAATTCATGCAAAGGTTGAGTTATTGGTTTAAATTCTTTTTCCATACGAATTTCTTTATCAGATAAATCTGATTTTAAAGCTTTATACTTTTGTCTAACGGCTTGTCTAGTTTTTACCAACTCTTTCGCTGTTTTTTCGTCCATCTTTACAAAAGGTAGGTTGTATACTAGAAAATTATCGTTGTGTCAGAGAGTTATATAGTGGAAATAAAATTATCAAATCCTTTTCTATAGCGGCCACCATTAAATTCACAGTCTTTATCAATAACGACAAAGTCATATTTATGTTTCCAACACATTGAACACAAGTTTTTAAACTCTTGAAAGCTCATGTCACCATTTACATGATCATCATATATATGTTTCAAGTTTGTAGCATCCTGTTGAAAAATTACCAAGAGGTTGGCATTATCACGTATAAGTTGTTTAGGGATTGATGAATATGTTTGACACAAATAAAAACAATCTGTATTTTTATGACGTCCGAAACAAAAATAATCCCTCATTAGACTTTGATCAGTGCATACTATATCATCAAATACAATCAGTGAGTTTGGTTTTATTTCAGTGGGTGAAACAATATCCTCAGCGTTCGATGATTCAAAATAACCAATAAACTTTAGTGGAGCAAAAAGCCTTTTTAGATATTCATATTTTGATTGATATAAGGATTTTGAGTACACATATATGTTTTCAAATCTTAATCCATTAGGGTGTGTTATAAGAGAAATCATAACATTTGTCTTCCCACAACCCGATGGTCCTACTATTAAACATCTTTTACAGTTTCCACCAAATAATTGTCCATGTTTTCGATAATTATCATGACATAAATCAAAATTTTTTATCGGTAAAGAAAAATCTTGTTTTTTGATCTTCATTGTTTGAACATCGCTATTTAAGTAAGGTTATTTGCGTTTTTAAATCATTTATATATAATGATTAGACATAATAATGTCATTCACTGCGTGGAAGGACAGAGAACAGGTAGTGGTTTATTAAATACTCTTATTAATAAATTACCAGTAGAGCTCCATATTCCTTCTTATAACTTTTGTGGGCCTGGTACAAAGTTAAATAAAAGGCTTGCTCGAGGTGATAAGGGAATTAATTTATTAGACGAAGCTTGCAAAGAGCACGATATAGCATATTCGGAATATTTCGATTTAAAAAACAGAAACGATTCAGATAAAATATTAGCTAAAAAGGCATTTAATAGATTTAAAGCTTCAGATTCAAATCTAGGCGAAAAACTGTCATCCTTGGCTGTGGCCGGAATCATGAAAGCAAAAACAAAACTCGGTATGGGAATAAGAAAAAGAAAACAAAAACGCAAGAAAGGAGGTCAAATATCCTTTAACCAAGGTGTAAGAAAAGCACGTGAAGAGCTGGTTGGAAAAAAGTTTGCTAATATAAGGAATGCTGCCAGCACAGCTTTATCATCGATTAAAAAATTAAAAACAAAAGAACCTAAACAAAGAATTATTCCAATTCCAAAAACTGGTGGAATTTTACCTTTAATACCTATTTTTGCTGGTTTATCTGCTCTAGGAGCCCTAAGCGGGGGCGCTGCTGGCATTGCGCAAGCAGTAAATTCAGCTAAAAACGCGCAAAAAAAATTAGAAGAACAAACAAGACACAACAAAGAAATGGAAAAAATATCAATTGGAAAAGGTCTTTATTTAAAACCATATAAGCAAGGGTGTGGTCTATATTTAAAACCATATTCAAAAAACTGTTAAATTTGCTACCTCGCCGACCTTTGACAAATATAGATTTATTAAAGTATGCGAAAATATTAAAGTTGCCACATTTTAGAGGTGTCTTTATGAGAAATAAGTTACCCAAAAAAATAAAAAAATATGAAACAGGTATTATAAATTTAGATGATGATATGGGGGAAGGCACTCACTGGACAGCGTATGTTAAAAATAATAATAACATAATTTACTTTGATAGTTTTGGAAATTTACGACCACCAAATGAAGTTATAACTTATTTCTATAGCGATGGTAGCAACAACAACAATATTAAATATAACTATGATAAATATCAATCTTTTAATACCTCAACTTGTGGACAGTTATCATTACAGTTTATTTATAATAATGCGTAATTGTGTTTCCATTTTATTCTTATTACGACCATCATGTCGTTTACTATAGCTCTTTCCGCAAATTCAGCTATACTTCAAGCAGATTTCCATCCACCTATTTACTTAGATCCTAACACTTCCTACGTTGTAGGACTTACCAACTTTGAAACTTTTAATGCAATACCAAATATTGATAAAAGCAATAATAAAGTATATTTTGGAAAAAATAATGAATTTTTAACAATTCCTACGGGAAGTTATGAAATGGATGATGTTAATAAATATTTACAGACTGAATTCCAAAAAAGAAATATTTCGTTTCACCTCTATGCAAATAACAACACATTAAAATCAACAATAAAGTCTACTACATATATTATTTTTAAAGATGGAACAATAGGAAAACTTTTGGGTTTTAATAAGGGCATTGTATCTGGTGATGGAGTTCCAAGAACATCGCAAAATCCAGCAGAGATTATAAAAGTTAATTCTTTATGCATAGACTGCAGTATCGCAGAAGGTTCCTATCTGAACGGAAAGCCAGTACACATTATTCATCAGTTTTTCCCTAATGTTAGCCCTGGATTTAAAATAATAGAAAGTCCCCAAAATATTATTTATTTTCCTGTTACAGTAAAAGTAATAGATAAAATAACAATAAAGGTAATAGACCAAGATTTAAATATTGTTGATTTTCGAAACGAAACTGTAACTATAAGGTTGCATATAAAAGAAGTATAATGGTTATCCTTTATAATAGAAAAACCTTCAATTTACCCACAAAAATTAATAAAAACTATAAGAAGACTAAACATCGTAAACCAAAGATTAGTAGAAACAGAAACACACAAGGGATAACACCTGAAAATATAAGCTTTTTCAAATCTCTAGGTTTAAAGGTTTTAGTATAATGGATATCCTTAACGTAGCAGAAGGTCTTTTCATAGATAATTCAATTGTGCATTCCGAAGTTCATGGTTATGAACCATACCTACCTACAAAATTGGGAAATAATGATGAAATTATAATACCTGTTCATGAAGTAGACAAGTATACTCTTCCTTCCGAAAGCTTTCTTTACATAGAGGGTAAACTAACAAAAGATAATAATACTATCTCAAATACATTAAAATTGATAAACAATGGGATTGCATTCCCTTTTAAAGAAATGCGTTATCAACTAAACGGTGTTACAATAGATTCAGTTAGAGATGTTGGGTTAACTTCAACAATAAAGGGATACATGTCGTATAATAAAAATGAATGCAATAAACTTAAAAACGCAGGTTGGTTTCCTATGGAATCTTCACAAGTTGTTGATGCAACGACAGGATTATTTAATGTTTGCATTCCGCTTAAATTCTTAATGGGGTTTTTTGAAGACTACAAAAAAATTATTTTAAATGCCAAACAAGAACTTATTTTAGTACGAGATAATTCAGACAAAAATGCCACAATTAATACTGCAGATGAAAATCCAAAAATTGAGCTTACTAAGCTAACTTGGAATATACCTCACATTTCAGTAGCTATTCCTCAAGAATTAGCATTATCTAAAATAATTAATAAGAATACTGATATAATAATTGCTTTCCGGAGTTGGGAACTCATCGAATACCCAGAATTATTAAAAACTAATCGTCATAACTGGCCTGTCAAAACATCTACGAAAGTTAATACCCCACGTCATGTAGCAATTGCTTTTCAAAAAGATTTAAGGGATAAATCAACAACTGATATGTCTCTATTTTCCAACGTTAAATTACGAAACATCAAAGTATTTTTAAACTCTGAGAGATATCCCTACAACGATCTATTTTTAGACTTTGCTAAAAATAAATTTGCATCATTATATGAAATGTTTTCACAATTTCAAAAATCTTACTATGGAATAACACCTGAACCCATTTTTTCTCCAAAGGAATTTAATACTTATGCTCCTATCGTATATATCGATTGTTCACATCAGAAAGAAACAATTGAATCCGGACCTATTGTTATGAGAGTTGAGTTTGAATTACATGATGATCTTAAAGACAAAATATCTGCCTATTGTCTCATTATGCATGACAAAGTATTTAGCTACAATCCATTAACCAAAAATGTTAGACAACTTTAAAGCGCTAAACTATATAAAATCAATGCTCTACTATTCTTTCCTACCATTATGGGTGAAGATCTAGAACTTCGAGTATCCTACTTTTTGGAAGAGCTGAAAAAATTAAAACAACAACTACAAGAATATTCTGACAAGAAATCTATGATTAAACAATTCTCACTTTTGAAATTATGAGGTTATTAATTGTCGATGTGCAAGGATTTAACATAGAAAATAAGAAGTTTATTCCCAAAGAGTTGGCTGCCTATGATGGACACAAAATATGTCACTATATCTTTAAATCACCATTTGATATAAAATACCTACCACCTGACTTACATAAACAAGCTATATGGTTAATGAAAAATCATCACTGTATTCCTTGGAATGAAGGATATACACCAATTCACAAATTTTCTGAAATAATCAAGAATCTAACAGAAAAGGTGGATCAAGTTTATGTGAAAGGGAGAGAGAAATCCGAATACATCCGAAAATATTCATTAAAACCAGTCATGGAACTTGACGAAAATCCACAATTACAAGAAGGAGAAGCTCATTGTTTTTATCATTCTAAATCACCATGTATATGTGCACTTACTAATGTATACAATTTATATAATAATTATTTAATGATTGAATAAAACAAATAAATATATTAAAGTTTTTTATTTCTTATAAATTAGGTTGAATTCTTGAATAATTTCAGGTGACAAAAATTTCTTTACTTCATCCAAATGCTCCTCAAATCCCATTTGTTTCATCGTGTACAGAAAAGACTTTAAATCAGAAGTATGTAAATATATGTTACAGGCTTCTGCTGCTTTTTCATATTTTCTACCCATTTCTATACATTCTTCATACGTATAAAATCTTTCAAATCCATACTCGGCTTCATAGGCAGCATCAAATTCTAAATTACTGAAGTGTTGTGATAGATTCTCTATAGCACTTGTTAGGTTATATGCTACTGGTTGAGATGTATATGCTAACCACATCTTGTTGGAGAATGTTCAGACTTAAAGTAAGTTCAGAGCTTTAAATATTAATTTAGGAGGTGGGGGGGAATAAAAAGAGAAATATATTTATAAGTTTTTATTTTCAATACAACTTTTTACAAATTCATTACATGTAAATGTTTCTACATCCTCCACAACACAATCTGAGTAAAAGTTTAATAATTCTAAAACACAGCAAACATTTAAACTATTTTCCATAGGTGAAATAACATCATATACATTTTTTAACAAATCACCATTTTTCATAGACATTCCACTAACTAAAATATTGTAATATTTGGAAAATTCCTGGTTTTTTAAGATATCAAAACGATATTTGATTAAATTTGCCAAGTTCACTAATTCATTTATGGTATCACCAGCTAGGAATACTTCATTACCACCATCTTGTGTAATCTTAATTATTCTTGCATCACCAATAAACACAAAGTGAATCTCATAACCATTCCCCTTCATGGGTTGCCACCCGGTGTTGTTGGAATAAATGAAACTTAACATAATTCCTTGATTATTTAGTAAGGAAATCCATTGATCTTCATTAAAAATCACATTTTGATTATATTTGTATCCAGAGAGTTTAACAACAGGAATATATTTTCTCTCTAAGGAAAATCCAATGCTGACCCATTTGGATTTGGATTTGTTAATGTAGTAAATTGTTTCATTGACGAGAGCTGCATTGCGCTTGTTACTAAACTCTTGTTGGTTTCCTGTTGGTTGATACATTTTCAGATGCTTGCTTGAAATACTGTGAGTAGAACTGTGGGTGAGTGCTTAAATAAGCAAGCGTAGTAGTGGGGAAAGCAAGAGTGGTGGGATAGTAAGAGTGGTGGGGATAGTAAGAGTGGTGGGGGGATTTAAACACTAATCTTATAGATTTAAACATCATTTAGCGACTAACCATGAATGAATGTAAGACAGAACTTTTTATCGACATTCAAGGATATAACAGTTCCTTTGGATACATTCCAAAAGAATTAGCGATTTATGATGGGATTCGTTGCTCAAATTATCTGTTTAAATCACCATTTCAAAAAAATATGTGATCTGCTCTCGATCTCAAAATGGTTAAATGGGCCGAAGAGTATCATGGACTAAAATGGGAATTTGGAAATATAGAACTTAATGAAATTGATGATATTTTAAAGCATGTGTTAGAAGTTTACCAATCGCCCAAAATTTACGTGAAAGGGAATGAGAAAATAAACTACTTAAAAAAGTTTTTGAATGAAGATTTCATATACGCTATTCCCATTGGACAAGAACCAAAATTAAGTAAATTTAAGAAAATTCCAGAGTGTTTTTTTCACAAAAATGTGAATCCATGGCATTGTGCATTAGCAAACGTAAAATTGTTATATAATTATAGACATTGTTATGAATAAAAACCTTTATTATTATATATTATTGAATTTTATTTATAGTACAAATATACTTTGAATAATATATATCCTATTGAACATATAAACACTACTAAAAATATACTTAATACTACACACACATTTGAAGTACATTCTTCTTCTATACAAGATTTTCTATACAATTGATTCCATTCCTGTGTCACTATTGAAGTTTTATTGACATAATATAATCTTAACTTATACTGTACAATGGTAGAATCATTTATAATATTATCATCTATTTTGTGGGTAAATAAACCATTATTTATATTCATTCTTTTCCATGTTGAAGGCCAACTATCATTATTTACATTATTAACAGATAGACAAATAAATGCTTCTCGAACATTATGATCAACTTGTATGAACAAAGTATTGTTAACGAATGCTGATAGAAATAGAACTCCTACTGGTAGCAGAGCCATTTTCAAAATAAAATATTTTTCCAGGGTTCTTATGTTTTATATTCGTCACGAACTAAATCTTTTAGAATATCAATTACATTATTAACTTGATCATCATCAGTCTTGGATTTCTCTTCCAAAATACTTATATGTTTGTGCCCCCAAGCTAAAGTTCTAAAAGAATCTGGAATTATATAGCGTTTGTCATCTTTTGGAGACAAAGCAACTTTATTTTTTAATTGTGTAAACATGTCATGTAAAATTGAATGAAAAATATTCATTTTTCTAAATTTGATCTCAGAATTTTCAACTACGTCTTTATAATCTTGTTTAGTAATGGAATTTTCTATAACATATTTTTTAACTCCCTTTGCCTTTTTTTCAGATTTCTCTTCTAAATTTACACAGTAAGCTTTAGCCCCCGTCCCATAAAAACTTGAAATTGGTTTACCTGCAAATTCATCTTTCATTCGCCCTAATACTGATTTGTTTATAGTTAAATTATGTATATTGTTTTCATTGTAATTAGAAGTGTCAAATTTGTCTAAATTGCCTTGCATATCTTTATAAAAGTTTTCAGTCTCTACTTGCAAGATCAAACTGTCTGTATCCGTGTATAACAAAATTGCTTCGTCTCCATACTTGCTTTTAATATAGTCATAATAAAAATCATATAAAACGGTTTTTGATAATTCCAAGACTGTGAAGCCAACATAAACAGGTTTATTGTAAGTCACTTTTACTCTTTCCATTTGTATCGCAACCAAGTTTTCATTAAAGACCAAACGATTTTTAAAATTTGGTTTAGCAATCAATGTCTGCGCTCCTTGTTTTTTACCAATATTCTCCCAGTGTGTGATTAATCTAATGTCAACTCGCTTGTCAATGTTTTCTAAAGATTTACCGTAAATGGCATTATTAAATAATTTATAAGTATCCTTTTCCAACTTATTTTTAGATTTGTTCCTCATTTCGGTATTTAAATCGATGTACTGTTTAAGAAATGCAGCTTGCTTAAATTTAATAACTCTATGAATTTTAGTTAATTTTAATCCATTTTGAAGCACCTGTTTCAGATTTCGGTAATGAATAACATATTTTTCTTTATGGTTTAAATTACATATTAATTTCTTTTGTTTTGAACCTGGTGCACAAATATTTTCAGCCAAAAAAGGTAATTCGTTGTGTTTTACATGTAAATTTTGAGGATACTTTAAATCTACTTCCAAAACATACCCGAATTCAGCATCATCAGATATAGACATCACATCAAGGGCTTCAATTTCTTCATCGTTCAACCAAGAAAAATCACTTACGGGGAGACATTGACTCATACTATGTCCATACAAGTTAGTGGCATCCAAATACATTATAAATGAATTTGGTTTGCTTGTATCATAATTTTCCAAGAATTGATTATTAGCTTCAGCTTTTCGAACGCTGCAATGACAGACACCACCTCTTATACTATTTTTAAAAAAATGTATCATATCTATATCCGTTAATAATTCTAATTTAACATCAGTCATTTTTAACATTGAATCCCATCTTAAACCTGGTAATGTGTAATACTGTGCAGGATCTAGCTTAAAGTTATTTAAAGATATATTTCGAAAAGCTTCAAAGAAATCTGTTAATATGAGAACATCTGACAATAAATAAATTTTGGTATAATCCATAAGATTTTGACAATTAAATAAATTCCAAATAGTAATTGCTCTATTGTAATCCGATGGACGCATAGGTTCATCTTTAAGTTTATCATAAAAATGTTCAATAGCTGGGAGTTGATTTTCATGTAATTTTTCGAAAGAATCAACGTAAGAATAAGGATAAACACCTTTTTTACGAATTTCATTAAACTGGTTAGGATCTTCAAAATATTTTTTAATCTCTATGCACTGATTTGGTTCCAAGCTTTCACCAAGCTTTTCCAAAGAGGAACCAACGAAACGGAATGAATCTAAAAATCTCATTTTAATAAACAGATTTTTTTCTTTATTATCCTTGTCTTTTACTTTGTCAACCAATATGGATTTTGAAAATGAAATATATTTTTCTTTGGTTTGTGCAAGTACATCAATATTATCTTCTTCACAGCACAATTGTTTAACAAATAAATGACTATCATAACCAGTTAAATTATGGAAAAAGATAGGTATAAAATTTGGAATTTGAAAGTTTAAGTTGCAGATACTGTGAGCTGCATTTCGAAATTTACCAGTTAAATGATCGTGATCCCTTACTTTTTCATTTTCTTCAAGTTTTTTATTACAAATATGACAAATTGTGCTATTTTTATAAGCCAGCTCTTCCTCATCGGATAAAGGAAGCATTTTCACTACAGGTTTAAGATGTTCATTATAAATTCTATGTACATGACCTTCAATTCGTTTACAAAATTCATCAGCTGCATCTAAACCAAAATATGAATCTAATACCGACAAAGAATCATCATATGAACATTTAATGAAATAACAAAAAGCATACAGTTCATGTTTAAATGTATTTAAAGTATAAGAATTCTGTTCGTTTCCTGGTTCTTGATGCTGCAAAGGTTTTAAAAAGCATTCAAAGTCTGCATAGATAACAAATGGAACTTTTAGTTGTTTTTGAAAATTTTCAAACTGTAAAATATTTTCTGGTATATGCTGACCGTACTTATTAATTTTAATATCGTTGGTAGGAACTTTTGTAAACAAATGATTACAATCATGTGATTGATGTTGTTTTAATTTTTCCATCGAAGTAAAATAAATTAAACAACCATCACAGAAATATTTTTTAAAGTGACTTTTATTAATTTGAGATGCTAGTAACCGTGACATATTCTTAATCCAACAATAATGGTTGTTTTCACCTTCACTTATCAACAACAAATTTATGTGCGCTGGAAGTTTTTTACTGGTGTAATGAAGAGGACCTACTACTTCATAGTTTAATTTATTATCTTCATAAACACTCTCTAAACCGTAAACATTTATAGATATTTGATTAAGCGTTTCAAATTTATGTATATCCTTTAATTTCACAGGAAAATCTATTCCTTCAAAATTTAAATACTCAAAAGGATTTGGATATGAACTTGTTCTGCCAACATGATTTTCAGTTGGAAACAGTGCACTTATCACACTCCATGCAAAACAATATGAATCATTATTTTTGATATTAACAACAGCTTTTTTATTCGAAATTTGTTTTGGTAATGGTATATACGATGAAGCTCTAATTGGATTAAATTTATTTATATTAAGCTCCAAATGTAATATTTTTTCCAACGCCCAACCTGATCCATTTTCTGTGAATATTGACACCTTCTCTTTAATTTCAGACAAAAATTGTTTATAAATATCAGATAAATCTGTTGTTGTTGAAGTTATGACCTTATTTTTTGTGTTAAACGATTTAGTTTCGATTGCCTCTTTGGTTTGTAAAATGTATTGTCCAAATAGTTCTACATTAATCTTAACACTTTTATGCTTAACTAACTGTTCGGAAAGTAAACTTACAAATTTTTGTTGTACTTCATCAAAAAATTCTTCAATGTCCACATACTTTTTCGATGGCAGCAACATGTAAGACACAATCCTATTTTTAAAAGCAGAAGTTAAAATTTTCACATCATCGTCACTTTTAAGTGCACTTTTATGTAGGTTTGACCGTAAATGGGCAGAAAGTTTATTTTTCACGTACCAAGTATCACAATCTTTACATCGCGATAAAGTAAGTTTAGGTATTGGAGGTCTGTCTTCTTTAATATCTTCTATTTTAGCTTTTTTCATGGATACATCACATACCTGGGTATTAGCCTTCCTTTTTTCTCGCGAACAAGATGGTCTCATGGCACACGATTCTCTTTTATGTCTATGCACGTTAGATTGATGCGTAAAACTCTTGTTGCATTCACTGCACTGATACATCTTGAGAACTGAACAAAAAAGCAGAAAAGACTGATACTTATTCAACAGTTCTTGGGATATTTTCACCGGTCTCACAACACTTTGCACAATACTGTTTTTGCAAACTAAACAATTAATATAATATCAACGCTAACTAACCGCTGAGGATATATACGTAACAAGGAGAAGACACAACTGTATTATATCCAGCTGAAGATGCGACTGCAGAACGAGAAGCGAATATAAAGAGAATCCGTCTGGGCGGGGCATGCCCATGCGCATCTCTATTGCGCAGTTGTAAAAAAATATAAAAAAGGTTTTTTTTTTTTGAGCCACCATTTTTTTTTAGCCACCATTTTTTTAGCCGCCTTTTTTTTTTTTTTTTTTTTTTGAGCCGCCATTTTTGTTTTTTTGAGCCGCCATTTTTTTTTATATGCGCAGTAGACCAAAATGCGTACCACGCGCACATCGAGCGTGCCAGACATGCGCACGGAGTGTTAGGAGATATACTTTGGTGTGTACATTCCAACCCACCCACTTTTAAGAATATAACTCCAATAGTAAAGCCACAAATAAAAAATTTGTTGTTTTGGGCGGGTCTACCGCTCTACATATGGGGTCTGTATTGACCTGTGTATTGTTCGAATTAGTACAACACTTGCGTTTTAAACGCACTTACCCTTTTAAGTAACGCGCTGTAATACGATGAAATGAGTGAAGCTTTGTGTAATGATGTTTAACGATTTAGAGTGGGGGGATTTGGTGGTGGTGGGATGCTGTAAATCCATGGATTAATGAATAATACTTCTAATTATTTGTTTGACATTTATAAAACATATATTAAAATACAGGTTTACTTTTGAACAAAAATAACAGTGAGTTTATCTACATTAGTCTACTTTATGTTTCTATAGCACACGAAACATGATTTCTGGGATACAGGAGGACCATCGAATTGTGTGCTCCAGTCAGGACGATTATAATGAAAAAAACATGGCAATTTAATTTGAAGATCAAAACTTGATTTATAAGACATTGGTAATTTTCCCCATACATCCAAGAGTTCCAAAGGATCTGCATAATTAATTAGATATTCCAAAGGTAACATTTCTAGTTCTTCTGTAGTAAAATCTATCAAGGTTTTCTTTCCGCTTACATGACTAAACATTACATTTGCTGTTGGACAAGACATAGTTTTTCTTTTTGCTTCCAATTCTTGAACTTTCTTTCTCTGTTGAGTTCGAAACTTTTTTTTAGCACTCTTAGATAGATTGGGAGGTGGATTGATTATTATCAAATTGTTTTCTATGTACTCTTGTGGATTATAGCTTTCGCAATGTTCTGTGTCCCATGAATAATCAATAGGGACTGCTACAGACATCGTTGTGAATTGTGTTAAATACTGTAAATATTGAGAATTTATAGCAATAAAAGTGGTGTGGCGGGTAGGAGGAATGGATTTGATATAAGAGTGGTAGGATTTGGTAGTGTGAAGAGTGCGTGTTGTGGAATGGTTTTAATGGTGGGGTGAAGAGTGGGGTGAAGAGTGGGGGGATTTTGGTGGGGTGAAGAGTGGGGGGATTTGGTGGGGTGAAGAGTGGGGGGATTTGGTGGGGTGAAGAGTGGGGGGATTTTGGTGGGGTGAAGAGTGGGGGGATTTGGTGGGGTGAAGAGTGGGGGGATTGGATTTGGATTTGGATTGGTCTGGTATGCCTGAAGGCCATCTACTACTGGCTGTCAATTTTAAATGAGAATATAGAAGTATGTAACTGTAAACAACTTTTATTCTGTTATGTATAATTGTTGTGATATGTTTGTACCTCTGAAACGGTCTCAACTTGGCAATAAATTTCCAATCTGGTTCTCACAAGAACTGAAAAATCTTATATTTCAGAAGAAAATCGCACACAAGAGATACAAACAGTTGATCAATCAAGAACATTACAATATCAGCTACGAATGCAATGTAGAAACCTAACAGAAGAATGTTATCAGCGGTATATCAGCAGCGCCGAAAACGCCATTACAGAAAATCCTAATTTTTTCTGGAGCTTTATTCGCTCTAAATCCAATCAGGGTGCACGTCCAAAGAAAATGCACCTTGATACACACAAAGCTGATAGTGGTTCTGACATTGCAAATCTCTTTGCCTAATATTTTTCATCGGTCTTCAACCCCAAACACTCTTAATCCCCAGCAAGCTTTTCCTGATGCATTTGACACTCTCACTAATATTATCGTAAGTGCTACTGATATTCAGAGAACTTTGCTCAAGCTTGATGTCAATAAAGGTGAAGGTCCTGACGGTGTTCCCAACAGAGTGTTAAAATCATGTGCACATTCTCTTTATCTCCCTCTATAATATATCTTCTCCCAATCTCTTACTTCTGGTAACTTTCCAAGCGTTTGGAAACTTTCATATGTTTGCCCTATCTATAAGTCCGGCAACAAGAATGACATTAAGAATTACCGACCAATCAGTATTCTATCAGCAATACCTAAACTATTCGAACACTGCATTGAAACTGTATTAACTAATCACTTTCAACAAATAATAATTAGTCAACAGCATGGATTTATGTCTGGTAGATCTGTTGATCTGTTGTCTTTTCCTCTATGTCAATTTCATTAACACATCCTTTGCACAGAATTCTGAGACTCATGCAATATACACCGATTTCAGCAAAGCTTTTGACAAGGTAAACCATGCCATCCTGCTTTCAAAGTTATCAAGGTACGGGATGGCTGGCACTCTGGTTGAGTCCTACTTGTCCGAAAGAGAACAACAGGTTAAAATAGATGGCTACCTGTCTAAGCCCTTCCAGACGACGTCCGAAGTTCCTCAGGGCTCCCACCTTGGACCTCTTTTATTTAGCTTGTTTGTCAACGACTTTGGTAGTTTGTTATCTTCGAATCATTTACTGTTTGCTGATGATTTGAAACTGTACACATGTGTGACATCCTCTTGTGACACGATTTCCCTGCAGAGGGATATAAACACTGTTTTTTCCTGGTGTCAGCTTAATGACATGTCGCTCAATGTCGACAAATGCTGCTTTATGAGGTTCAGCAGATCAAAGTGCCCATTTCCTTATCAATATTGTATAAATAGCATTCCTCTGAAGGAGGTGTTGGTGGTTAAGAACTTGGGCGTTTACTTGGACACTCAGTTAACCTTTACTGAGCATTTTGATGCTATAACTTGTAAAGCGAATAGAATGCTTGGTTTTATTAAGAGATCATGCAGGGACTTTAGAAGTGCGTACGCTGTAAGAACCTTCTTTATTTCATTTGTGAGATCCGTTTTAGAGTGTTCAAGCATAGTCTGGTCACCACACTATCAAGTTCATATAAATAGACTGGAAAGTGTCCAGCACAAATTCGTCAAATTTGCCAGATTTCTACTCTTCAAAACTGGGATTAATCTTACAGATGACCAGACTATGTCCTACCTGAACCTAGCCACGCCTGCGTCCAGAAGGGCGTTTTATGATGTCTGTTTGGCCTTTAAAGTACTTAACAACATGAGAAAGAGTCCTGAATGTGTTGAAATCTTTTCAATTATTCTCGTACCTAGCTATCAGACCCGTAAGCAAACCCTTCTCCCCACATTGTCGGACATACTATTTGTTGCATAGCCCCATAAATAGGGTAGCAGCGCATGTCAACAGGTATTATGACAGACTGCATATATTTGGTGTCTCGGTAAAGAAATTCAAAGCTTTGGCTACAAGTGTAATTTTAAAATGGTGCAGATTAATGAGTAATGACAGTGTAATTTTAAATCTTGTAAATGTACAATGTACGTTGATAAATAAATAAATAGTTTGTTGTTTGTTTAAAGGTTGTAGACCATAATGTATGTTAAGGAATAGAATATTGTCTTAAGTTATTGCTGAATCATAACGTTTCAACTGGTAAGTATGCTCCGCCATCTTACGTTCTTGATTCTGCAATAACTTAAGACAATGCAAGTCTAAAATATATCTATTCTTTAACAAAGTTTATGTTTTAATAAATGTTTTTAGAAAGAAAATTACTTCTTTTATTTTCACTTAGATTACTATACAATCTCACTTATAGTAGTAGTAAGTAGTTGTTGTAAAGGTTATTCCAATACAGGACAATTTCAGAAACACCCTGTAGAATAAAATTCTTATTTTCTACTTGCAAATGCCATTTAATAAACAAAAAAGTACATTCCAAAACCATTTTATTTATAAATTGTGAAAATATTGTTGTTTCCTTTTTTAATCTTATTGTCAATTGTAGTATCGGAAATCTTCTCTTCCATACTCCATACTGCCATTCTACTACATTTCTAGATCTGATTTGGGATTCATTATATAGAGCTTCGGGTCGAGCTTGTGGATTTTCTAACGGAATCATCATGTATTCGGATAATGTATAACCGGAATCACCCAAAAGAAAACTTTCATGAAAATTGCCATCCTCAAACTGTGCTTTCAGCCGAGAATTGGCAAATATTGTATTGTCATGTGTGGCCCCTGGCCACCGAGCGACAATATCTCTTATTCGTAGTTGGGGATCAGCTACAGTCTGCACATTAAATGAAAAAAAATTCTTTTCTGTTTCTGTAATTTTCTGCATCATTTCCACCTAAAAAAATAATTTAATTAAAACAATTCTGGAAAAATTCTCTCGGGTTATCGATCTTAGGTAGGGCCAAAGAAAATTCTTTTCTTTTACGCTTACGCTTATACTCTATACTATGGCAAAAATATAGATACTTTTGAGGTATCGAAGTATCAGCATCCCTATTTATTTTATTTATTTATTTATCCAATATTAATATATAAAATTTACCAAATAGGTGTAGACCGTGTCACAAAATTTAAAACTTACAACTAAACTTAACGTAGGACACTAAAAATTTGAATAAAATAATTTGTTACACATTAGGTGGAAAGCCCTATTCTATTTACATCTCTATCTTCTAAGAAGTCGCTTATACTATAATAACATTTTTCTATTAAGAAGTTCTTTAAAATACGCTTCTGACTAGAAAGAGTTAAGCGTTTTAAAATATTGAGGTATTCTGTTCCATCCATATTTTCAACCTGTTTTCCTCGGTGTTGGGTTAGGATCTTCCGACCTCTTCTTTTTTGTGCTTTGTCATTTTCGCTACTTTGCCCATTCTGAGCAGAATTTTGGCGATTCAAAACCAAAACCATGTGCTCTCTTTGTTTATCCAACGTAAACAAACAAAGATAGTGTCACAAAAATCAAAACCATATTGTTATCCTTATTTGTACAATGCAGTCAAATCTAAATAAATAAAGACAATGATAAACCCTCGGGTTTGGCTTTGACGGTTTTCGATCGCCAAAAAACGTCTCTTATGTCCTTCAGTGCCCGAGCTCTAACCATTATCGCTCACTTCACAACGTCGTTGATCTTCTTTTTCGGTTGAAACTGTGGCTGTTGCTGCTAGTATTTTTGGCGCCAATTCTTGGAGAGATATAACTGATTTTTAATCCAAAATGCCGAGAACTTCAGCCGAGTTTACCGATATCGTTTTGTGTTATGGAGCAGCACATGAGAACGCTCGACAAGCGCGGCTTTTGTACATTGAAAGATTTCCTAATCGCGAACCTCCAAATGAAAGAACATTTGTGTCTGTGGTACAACATCTAAGGGACCATGGAAATTTTCATGGTTTTAATGCTGATAGAGGACGACCCCGCAATCAAAATACTTTGGCTGCAGAAGAGGAAATTTTAGTGGCGGTTGAAGAAAATCCTGGAGTCAGTACGCATCGCTTAACGACGCAAATAGGACGAGCGTCGAATTATATCACCTGGCGCACGTTGCAGGAAAACTCGCTCCATCCATACCACGTGCAGAGAGTACAAGCACTGTACCCGGAGGATTATGGTACACGAAGGGAGTACTGTCAGTGGTTTGCCCAGAAAAGCGAAGACGAGCCAGACTGGTTCCACAATGTATTATTCACTGACGAAGCAGGATTTACAAGAGACGGAATAATGAACCAGCATAACAAGCATATTTGGGCCAACGAAAATCCCCATGCATATCGTGAAACCCACCACCAGCGGCAGTTTTCAATAAATGTTTGGGGTGGGATATTAGACAACCACTTAATAGGACCGCATATCTTACCTCCTAGATTGAATGGCAAAGGCTACTTAGCATTTTTACAAGGTGAGTTACCAGATTTGCTAGAAGATGTGCCACTGGCTGAGAAGAGACATGTGGCTTCTGCATGATGGCACCCCTTGTCATAACGCGGGAATAGTTAATGAATACCTACAGGAAAACTTCCCCAACAGATGGATTGGACGAAACGGGCCTGTCCGATGGCCTCCACGGTCTCCTGACCTCAATCCATGCGACTTCTTCTTGTGGGGTACGATGAAGGAAATAGTGTATAGTGTCCCAATTGAAAACGTGGAACAACTGCGAAATCGTGTTGAAATGGCAGCTGAAGAAATAAGGAATATGGAGAATATTTTTGAACGAGTTAGAGACAACATGTTGCGTAGAGTACGGGCTTGTTTAGAAGCAAATGGGGGCCATTTTCAACATATTCCCTACTAGATAAGTATCAATTTTTGCAACTTTTATTTATTTATCAGTTTTACATATTGATATTTAAGCCACAGTCCTTTTGGAAGCAATATGCCCATTTTAAATAATTATGTGCATGACAACTTGAGAAATACTCTCCAAATTTGTTTGTGTCAGGATCACCAAGCAAATTATTTAAAGCACTGCTTAACTGTTCATGGAATGAGGATGTGTCTGTAGTTTTTAAGAGATATTTTAAAGTTTTATAAACTAATACATTCTTTATCACGACTGCCAATTTTACATAAATTTGTACGCCAAACACAATCGACATGCCAAGAACAGTAAAGTTGGTGTTGTGAAGCGCCCAAAACCTCGACCCAAGCATTATAAAATGTCCCACTAAGATTACTCATAAATGATTTCCATGAAATGACTCCTACTTTTTGCCTTATCGCTTCAAAAAATATTTAATTTATAAAGGTATCTTTTCTGTTACGGAACATTATGGCAACTGGAAAGCCTTCATTAAAATCATCCACTACCATAATAGTGGTCCTCTCAGTCATAATTATTATTAAGCCCATCTGTGCTATCAATATTTTTTTTCAAATTGAGACAGTAGTGATGCTTTCATGACAATAAGACAAAAGTCAGGTCCATAAAATAATCATATGATTGACCTTGTGGTTTGTACATTAAGAGGATTATTTTGAGCTGTTTTACATTCCTGTACCCATAACTCTATACTAATACACAGCTTTCTAAAACTTACTTTGTAGTCTAAACACCTTTCTAATAATTTTACTTCTAACTGTTTATCAAGTTTACGTATCCTTAGGTGTTAGATGTCATTTGAATGTCCATAGTGTGATGTAATCCTCTTACCTTAAATAAAACATAATTTTATCACTTGTCAAAACCAACTGTTTGTGTAATTTAATTATCTATTAAGAGACAACAATTTTTCTAAATTTTATTGTAGGTATATTGTTTGTATACAAAATTATGTACTAATATTTTTCATACTTACCACTTCTACAACAACGGAAGTATTGTACTTCATCACCTGAGCCTAAAATGTTCTTTCGCCCATAAAATTATTTGGCATTTGTCCCTACTTTCGACATCGGCTTTCCAAGATTTAAATTCTAAAATACTTTATTTTAAACATTTTCCACGCAATTTTATAATAACAATACCTTGTATACTATGGAACTATTTTTCTTGTTGTTCTATGTATATTTAACGAATGTTCATTTTGTAAGTGATAAATAAAATCATTTCCAAAAAAACCAATGACAGTCCAAGCACAGAAAGTTTAATTTATTTCCAGCATATAAATACACTTGCTTTTTAATATCGTGCTTTCTTCTACAATGTTCGTTTAGATTAAATTGGATACTAATTACAAATAAATTGACCAAAAATTAAATAAAAATATAACCTAAAAATTCCACCTTGACCTAGGCTCATTTGACATACGAATCACGTGCACGTGACCAGCACTGACGAATAGAAATAAAGCCAATCACGTGACACTTTTAACCACTTGAATCATAATATAAGGTATAAGTGGTTGCCTATGACTAGAGCATATTAGCTAATTTCAAATAAAGATATTTCAACAAATTTGACACTAAAAATTTTTAAGTGTTACATTTTGTATGTATTTTATATTTTAACTGCCCCGGAAGAGTTTTTACAGCTTATTAGAAAAAAGCGCTATCTAAATTACAAATTACTCGCGGAATTTCAAAAACTCCGCCGAAATAATCTGTAACCAATAAGAACGCGGTTACGTCTCCAAGGTCTTTGGTCGTCTCATGAGTCATGATGCCCAATCGGCGCAAAACGATTAGTGAATTGCATGATCAACTTAACCGTAATCTATGTGCATGATTTAAAAAAATATCTTATAAAACGAGAGGTTGTAGCCGATTTTTAATCTGTTAATCCAAGATGCCGAGATGCTTAGCTTGTTTTGTACTACGGAGCAGCTAACAAAAACGCCGGACAACTTTTGTACATTGGAAGATTTTCTAAACTTCGAACCTCCCAGTGAAAGAACATTTATTTTGTGTTAGTGGCACCTACAGCAGCTAAGGAACCATGTCAGCCACTTCTTGTGGGTACGATGAAGGAAATAGTGTATAATGTGCCAATTAGAAAAGTGAATTAACTGAGAAATCGTGTTGAATGGAGAACATCTTTTTACGGATTCGGGATATTGTGCTACGAATCGTGCTGATTTGGGAGCAAATTAAAAACATTTTCAACACATTCCCTACTAGATAAGTATCATTTTTGCAACTTACTTTTAGTTCTACTTATTGATATTTAAATTATGTTAGGCAACTACTGGTTAAAACTAAGGCTGCTGACAAAAAGGATTGATTTTGCAGTGGTCGTTTTACTATTTTTTTTTATTTTTTCTTAGGAAAAGGTTTAAATTTGTTTTACCTTTGTCTTAAATTACGGTTAATAACAGAAAATAAATGATTCTTAAAGATTTATAATATTGTCTGGCAACCTTACAAAAAATTCAATTGTTTTAAGTTTTTCCCGCGCAATTTTCTGTCAAACGCTATGACGGACAATGTGCTCGCTGAGACAGGTGCGTCGAACATGGACGGGTTTTAGGGTATTTTTGAAAATTTTTAAAATGTTCGATTTAAGAAAAAAAAAGTATTGGGTATGTCTGTAGACTACCCCAGGAGTCACCCATTCCAATATATGCAGTGAATTTAATAACACCCTGTATATATATATATATATATATATATATATATATATATATATATATATATATATATATATATATATATATATATATATATATATATATATATATATATATATATATATATATGTAAATGCGAAGATTTACTTCTTCGCTAGTGCAGCGAAAAGGCCGTGAATGAAAAATAAAAAAATTTTTCATTCACGGCCTTTTCGCTGCACTAGCGAAGAAGTAAATCTTCGCATTTACATTTATTATATTACCTATAGGCCAAGAAATCTTCCATTTTTCTACTATATATATATATATATATAATTCCTCTTTGGACATTTAAAGTAAAAAAAGCACAACGAACTCAGTTTATTTTCACCTCAAATATTCAACTGTCTTGAAAGCACCAGACAAAATAAATTCCTCTTTTCTTTTCCTTAACTTTTGTTCTTAATAATCATAAAATAACCCACTACAAACAATTTCAGAAAATAATCGAGATTGATATGATAAGACGAAGATCAATAGTGCAACAACCCACATAAAAAATGAAATGGTTACTCAGGATCCCAAGGGAAGGGTGTGCTGTCTCCCTAAGTGACAAGGGTACAGCCTTCTAGAGAAAAAACAATTTATTTAAAAAATGTGAGGTGGGTTGCTTGACGCCATTCGCAAGTGACAGGTGTGGGGGCGGCTATGCTTACGCCATCTGACATGAACTTATGACTAATAAACCTTAGTAAAACAGAACGGGTTTCCTGACCAACGCCATCTGGTGCACAACTGTCTGTTTGGATGACTGGAACATTCTGCAATATTCTCCAGCTTTCTAGACCGACAGTTCTGACACTGTTGACACATTAGATCTTAACCTGACCGCTTCAGACTGTAACGAAACCATGTGGCCCAAACCTCAGGGTTCTCTAAAAGAAATTATGTAATTGCAATAACGTATATTTAAACTGTAAGACCTGGGTTGGAGTGTTTGTCCTGTTGTGCTAGATGTTACAAAGGTTTTTTTAACTCACTTTGCACCCTAGCTAATGTCCAATATAATGTAAATTAATTAAGTTACTAACTGTACTCTGTGTTGTAGCCTTGATAAAGAAAATAAACATTTTCGAAAGCTTGGCGTAGTAAAAAAAGAGTTTTACTTCCGATGCCTCAATAACCACAGAGTTTGTTTTTTAACTAGTCAGTCAAGACTGCCCTACCAATTCATATATATATATATATATATATATATATATATATATATATATATATATATATATATATATATATATATATATATATATATATATATATATATACTAATATACTAGATTCTTGAACCATTCAAATATATTCTTTATAAATTTTTCTTGGGTTTTTTTGGTTCAACAAAATTCAGTAAGTCTACCTCATATTTTTTATTTCAAACGTTTCGGCAACACTTTTGCCTTCATCAGTGTAATTTTTATTCTAAAATAACATTTTGAATTTCAGTCAAACATACATTTTTATAGGTTAATTAGACTGACTTACCATAAAAAGGTTATTTCCTATTGAAAGATAGGGTGGTCAAAATGACATAATATTTACAAAAAGACACCACATTTAAAAACTTTAAAAACGTTCTAAAATACATCCATACGAAACATAAACACATGAAGTTGAAACGGTACTGAGATTTGCCAAGATAGATTTGTATGGGATCTGCTTTGGTATTTTTTGTTATTTTCGAGATAAGAAGTTATTTTTTGTTTTATATTTATGATTTATTTGTCGGAGAAGAAAAAGAAAAAGGGGGGTTGGGGGGGGGGGGGAGGATTGTTATTAATTGTATTAGTCAATAAAATATTGACTAATTAATCAATAACGTTATAATAAAATTTTGCTTAAGCAAAATTTATTATAACGTTAATTAAACTTAAGCAAAATTTATTATAACGTTATTGATTAATTAGTCAATATTTTATTGACTAATACAATTAATAACAATCCTCCCCCCCCCCCCCCCAACCCCCCTTTTTCTTTTTCTTCTCCGACAAATAAATCATAAATATAAAACAAAAAATAACTTCTTATCTCGAAAATAACAAAAAATACCAAAGCAGATCCCATACAAATCTATCTTGGCAAATCTCAGTACCGTTTCAACTTCATGTGTTTATGTTTCGTATGGATGTATTTTAGAACGTTTTTAAAGTTTTTAAATGTGGTGTCTTTTTGTAAATATTATGTCATTTTGACCACCCTATCTTTCAATAGGAAATAACCTTTTTATGGTAAGTCAGTCTAATTAACCTATAAAAATGTATGTTTGACTGAAATTCAAAATGTTATTTTAGAATAAAAATTACACTGATGAAGGCAAAAGTGTTGCCGAAACGTTTGAAATAAAAAATATGAGGTAGACTTACTGAATTTTGTTGAACCAAAAAAACCCAAGAAAAATTTATAAAGTATATATATATATATATATATATATATATATATATATATATATATATATATATATATATATATATATATATGAATTGGTAGGGCAGTCTTGACTGACTAGTTAAAAAACAAACTCTGTGGTTATTGAGGCATCAGTCTATTCGGGCATCGGAAGTAAAACTCTTTTTTTACTACGCCAAGCTTTCGAAAATGTTTATTTTCTTTATCAATGCTACAACACAGAGTACAGTTAGTAACTTAATTAATTTACATTATATTGGACATTAGCTAGGGTGCAAAGTGAGTTAAAAAAACCTTTGTAACATCTAGCACAACAGGACAAACACTCCAACCCAGGTCTTACAGTTTAAATATACGTTATTGCAATTACATAATTTCTTTTAGAGAACCCTGAGGTTTGGGCCACATGGTTTCGTTACAGTCTGAAGCGGTCAGGTTAAGATCTAATGTGTCAACAGTGTCAGAACTGTCGGTCTAGAAAGCTGGAGAATATTGCAGAATGTTCCAGTCATCCAAACAGACAGTTGTGCACCAGATGGCGTTGGTCAGGAAACCCGTTCTGTTTTACTAAGGTTTATTAGTCATAAGTTCATGTCAGATGGCGTAAGCATAGTCGCCCCCACACCTGTCACTTGCGAATGGCGTCAAGCAACCCACCTCACATTTTTTAAATAAATTGTTTTTTCTCTAGAAGGCTGTACCCTTGTCACTTAGGGAGACAGCACACCCTTCCCTTGGGATCCTGAGTAACCATTTCATTTTTTATGTGGGTTGTTGCACTATTGATCTTCGTCTTATCATATCAATCTCGATTATTTTCTGAAATTGTTTGTAGTGGGTTATTTTATGATTATTAAGAACAAAAGTTAAGGAAAAGAAAAGAGGAATTTATTTTGTCTGGTGCTTTCAAGACAGTTGAATATTTGAGGTGAAAATAAACTGAGTTCGTTGTGCTCTTTTTACTTTAAATGTCCAAAGAGGAATTGTGAGACCCCTCTGTGGTCTTATTTTTGTTTAGAGTGACAATATACGAGTAGATTGAGCTCAGGTCTACGATGTTCCTTTTTTTATTAAGACAGTTTGGTGTCAAGTGTGTTTCTGCCATTTCTAAGAAGAGTCTTTTTCTCAGTTTACTTTCTGCATATATAGTGTTGGTCTCTGACCCTGAGGTTTGGGCCACATGGTTTCGTTACAGTCTGAAGCGGTCAGGTTAAGATCTAATGTGTCAACAGTGTCAGAACTGTCGGTCTAGAAAGCTGGAGAATATTGCAGAATGTTCCAGTCATCCAAACAGACAGTTGTGCACCAGATGGCGTTGGTCAGGAAACCCGTTCTGTTTTACTAAGGTTTATTAGTCATAAGTTCATGTCAGATGGCGTAAGCATAGTCGCCCCCACACCTGTCACTTGCGAATGGCGTCAAGCAACCCACCTCACATTTTTTAAATAAATTGTTTTTTCTCTAGAAGGCTGTACCCTTGTCACTTAGGGAGACAGCACACCCTTCCCTTGGGATCCTGAGTAACCATTTCATTTTTTATGTGGGTTGTTGCACTATTGATCTTCGTCTTATCATATCAATCTCGATTATTTTCTGAAATTGTTTGTAGTGGGTTATTTTATGATTATTAAGAACAAAAGTTAAGGAAAAGAAAAGAGGAATTTATTTTGTCTGGTGCTTTCAAGACAGTTGAATATTTGAGGTGAAAATAAACTGAGTTCGTTGTGCTCTTTTTACTTTAAATGTCCAAAGAGGAATTGTGAGACCCCTCTGTGGTCTTATTTTTGTTTAGAGTGACAATATACGAGTAGATTGAGCTCAGGTCTACGATGTTCCTTTTTTTATTAAGACAGTTTGGTGTCAAGTGTGTTTCTGCCATTTCTAAGAAGAGTCTTTTTCTCAGTTTACTTTCTGCATATATAGTGTTGGTCTCTGAGTAGTTTTGATCATGACCAGTTTCTATATGATGTTCAGCTAAAGCACAAGAGGGTTTTTTCAATCTGCAATCGCTCTTGTGTGAGGTTAGTCTGTCTTTAAGCACTCGAGACGTTTGTCCTATGTATACCCTATCACAGGAAGAACAAGGAATACTATACACGACGCCTGATTTGTGTCTTGTTTTTTCTTTATCTTTGAGCTTTGTGAAAATGTTACCCACCGTCTTAGAGAAACGCTGCGTTATTTTTATTGTTGGGGTGTTTTTGAAGACTTTAATAATCTTTGTTGTGATAGAGTCTATTGCTGGTAGAGAAAAGTAGTATAGAGCTCTATTCATGGAATTAAAAGCATCGATTTCTGGTGAGACATCCGGGGCCCCCCTATCTCCTACAGAGGCCAACGCTCTGGTGATGTATATAAGTTTTTTTTTAACAAACCCTGGGGGTATGAGTTTTCAAGTAATGCACGATATAGTCTGTCCAGATTCTATTGTCTCAATGTATGGTGACTTATTTTTTCTATTCGTGACTTGAGGGCAAGCACCAGGTTGATCTTCATTTTTCTGTGTGGTATGAGTTGTATTTCATGTATCTACCTGAGTTAGTAGGTTTGACATACCAATCTAAGATCACCTGGTTGTCCTGTGTCCGAATTAATTTGGTGTCTAGAAAGGGGACACCTCTTTCTGACTCTTCCTCCATAGTAAATTGTATGGAGGAGTTGTAAGAATTGAAGACACCAAGAATCTCTATTTTTTTATTTTCAGGAATTGTACAGACAATATCGTCCACATATTTCTTTAGAAAGGGTAATTGGAAAGATAATTGGGGAATGCAAGCCTCTAAGAGGTCATCCAGGACATATTGAGTCACTATTGGAGACAGTGTAGCTCCCATTGGATTACCTAAAATTTGTTTGTAATATATGTTGTCTAGTTGGCAGTAAGTTGAGTCAAAAATGAATTTTACTATCTCTAAAAATTGGTTTTTAGGAATTTTCGTTAAGGGTGACATATCCTGCCATCTTTTCTCTATGCTTTGGGTAACTAAATAATGTGGGATGTTACTGAAAAGAGAGACAACATCTAAGCTTATTAGTACATAGCCCTCTGGGAGCTGTTTTCCGTTTATAAATTCAGCAAATTGAAAAGAATCTGTTGTATAGTATTCGTTGTCCCTGCTGTACGCCAATGTAAGTATATCTGTTATATGTGCGGAAAGTTCGGACACAGGACAACCAGGTGATCTTAGATTGGTATGTCAAACCTACTAACTCAGGTAGATACATGAATTACAACTCACACCACAGAGAAAAAATGAAGATCAACCTGGTGCTTGCCCTCAAGTCAGGAATAGAAAAAATGTCACCATACATTCAGACAAAAGAATCTGGACAGACTATATCGTGCATTACTTGAAAACTCATACCCCCAGGGTTTGTTAAAAAAAACTTATATACAACACCAGAGCGTTGGCCACTGTAGGAGATAGGGGGGCCCCGGATGTCTCACCAGAAATCGATGATTTTAATTCCATGAATAGAGCTCTATACTACTTTTCTCTACCAGCAATAGACTCTATCACAACAAAGATTATTAAAGTCTTCAAAAACACACCAACAATAGAAATAACGCACCGTTTCTCTAAGACGGTGGGTAACATTTTCACAAAGCTCAAAGATAAAGAAAAAACAAGACACAAATCAGGCGTAGTGTATAGTATTCCTTGTTCTTCCTGTGATAGGGTATACATAGGACAAACGTCTCGAGTGCTTAAAGACAGACTAACCTCACACAAGAGCGATTGCAGATTGAAAAAAACCCTCTTGTGCTTTAGCTGAACATCATATAGAAACTGGTCATGATCCAAACTACTCAGAGACCAACACTATATATACAGAAAGTAAACTGAGAAAAAGACTCTTCTTAGAAATGGCAGAAACACACTTGACACCAAACTGTCTTAATAAAAAAAGGGACATCGTAGACCTGAGCTCAATCTACTCGTATATTGTCACTCTAAACAAAAATAAGACCACAGATGGGTCTCACAATTCCTCTTTGGACATTTAAAGTAAAAAGAGCACAACGAACTCAGTTTATTTTCACCTCAAATATTCAACTGTCTTGAAAGCACCAGACAAAATAAATTCCTCTTTTCTTTTCCTTAACTTTTGTTCTTAATAATCATAAAATAACCCACTACAAACAGAATTTCAGAAAATAATCGAGATTGATATGACAAGACGAAGATCAATAGTGCAACAACCCACATAAAAAATGAAATGGTTACTCAGGATCCCAAGGGAAGGGTGTGCTGTCTCCCTAAGTGACAAGGGTACAGCCTTCTAGAGAAAAAACAATTTATTTAAAAAATGTTAGGTGGGTTGCTTGACGCCATTCGCAAGTGACAGGTGTGGGGGCGGCTATGCTTACGCCATCTGACATATGAACTTATGACTAATAAGCCTTAGTAAAACAGAACGGGTTTCCTGACCAACGCCATCTGGTGCACAACTGTCTGTTTGGATGACTGGAAGATTCTGCAATATTCTCCAGCCTTCTAGACCGACAGTTCTGACACTGTTGACACATTAGATCTTAACCTGACCGCTTATTGTAACGAAACCATGTGGCCCAAACCTCAGGGTTCTCTAAAAGAAATTATGTAATTGCAATATCGTATATTTAAACTGTAAGACCTGGGTTGGAGTGTTTGTCCTATTGTGCTAGATGTTACAAAGGTTTTTTTAACTCATTTTGCACCCTAGGTAATGTCCAATATAATGTAAATTAATTAAGTTACTAACTGTACTCTGTGTTGTAGCCTTGATAAAGAAAATAAACATTTTCGAAAGCTTGGCGTAGTAAAAAAAGTTTTATTTCCGATGCCCGAATAGACTGATGCCTCAATAACCATTGAGTGTATATACAGGGTGTTTCAAAAAACATGTGCCATCGCTTAAAGGGAGATTCTTTGAAAGAAATTAAGGCAATAAGTTCTTATGAACATGGGTCCGCAGATGCTTTGTTTCAGAGATACAGGACGTTAAATTTTTAAATGGTCTTTACATGTTAAAACCGATGGTTGGGAAAACTAAACCAGTAAGACGGTTAATAAAATTACATTTATCTCCCAAACGAAATGAAAATTGAAAAAATATGAAAAATATGATGAGATAAGTTTTGTTAAGAATTTAACATACTATTTGACCGATATAGGAAAATGTGAAAAAATCAGTGGCGTACATGTTTTTATTGGAAAAATATTGTACGGTCTTCTCATATGCACGCCCCTGGAGGACCTGTCAAAGTCTTTTCATGGTCAGAATTATGCTTAAGTTAAGTACTTTACACAACGTAAATTTCATCAAAATTGATGAAGCCATTTTGAAAATATTTTGGAAAAACTGAAAAAAATTAAGAAATTGAACACCCTGTATCTTTGAAATGAAGCATCTGCGGACCCATGTTTATATAAACTTTTTGAATTAGTTTCTTACAAGGAATCTCCTCTTAAGCGATGGCACATGTTTTTTGAAACACCCTGTATATATATATATATATATATATATATATATATATATATATATATATATATATATATATATATATATATATATATATATATATATATATATATATATATATATATATATACCGGGTGTCAAGGAGACCACTTTCCGGCTGCCATTTCTTTAGTATTTAATCGAACAAGATGAAACTTGGCAGGAGTCATAGATTAATAAAAAGTCACTTTTCGAGGTACTTGTCAAATTGACACCAACTATAGATTTTCAAATGAGACACCCTGTATTTTTCTTGATTTTTGGAATCTAGAGATCATTTTACGTACAACTGTATTATTTGTATTACTTTTTGTGTCAATTTACCATTTTTAAAACAATTTTTTTGTTTTAATCTAGAGTGCCATGACCCACCTTAAATCGTTCTAATAGACGGTTACATCTGCACAAAAATACCTACACAATTTTACCACCTTTCATTTGTCTCACCAGAGCGTTCAAAGTTGACTAAATCACTTTTTTGATAATAACTTTAAAAAATTAAATACAACTATAACACTTTCATAGTATAATTAGATGTAGTTTTTTATTACAAATCCAACATAAAAATTCTCTTGGATTTTCTAAAGAAAACTACATTTTATTGCAATAGCCATTTTATATGGTTTGATCAAACATGCAACTGCACGACGATCAAATATTATATCCACTTAGCCATGACAAAACTGAATAATAATAATGGGCGGCTGTAAACAATTCGCCACAAATCAGAAACATAATATTAAAGATCAGAAAAAATAATTGTTTACAAATTTGTAAAATTCTATCATTTATCCTGAATTCAATTGTTTTCTATGGCAAAGTTAACAATATTTTGAGGCTTTATTCCGTTATTTTTTAAACAGCTATAATTTAATTGTTTGTCATGGCTAACTGGATATAATATTTGATCGTCGTGCAGTTACATGTTTGATCAAACCATAACAAATGGCTATGGCAATAAAATGCAGTTTTCTTTAGAAAATCCAAGAGAATTTTGATGTGATACACCGTTGGATTCGTAATAAAAAACTACATCTAATTATACTATGAAAGTGTTATAGTTGTATTTAATTTTTTTAAGTTATTATCAAAAAAGTGATTTAGTCAATTTCGAACGCTCTGGTAAGACAAATGAAAGGTGATAAAATTATGTAGGTATTTTTGTGCAGATGTAAACGTCTATTAGAATGATTTAAGGTGGGTCATGGCACTCTAGATTAAAACAAAAAATTTGTTTTAAAAATGTCAAATTGACACACGTAAAATGATCTTTAGATTCCAAAAATCAAAAAATATACAGGGTGTCTCATTTGAAAATTCAAAGTTGGGGTCACTTCTGGCTAAACCGGAAGTCGTCGAAATTTGACAAGTACCTCGAAAAGTGACTTTTTATTAGCCTATGACTCCTGCCAAGTTTCATCTTGTTCGATTAAAAACTAAATAAATGACAGCCGGAAAGTGATCTCGTTGACACCCGGTATATATATTGTCAGGTTAGGTTTTTATTTGTACTAACAGCTTTATGTATGTTTTCGTTTGACATTAGAACTTTAAGGCGGGACTGTATCAAGTTCGGACCGCGGAGTCGATTAGCGTTAGAAATGTTGTATCGGTGGTAAGAACCAATTGCTTGGCGCATACACGAACGGTCCTAAAGCGCGTTCTGGAGCCGTCGATATATGAACGCAGCTGCCGCGGTGGCGGTTTCGAGTGTGTGAAGGTTGGAATTTTGTGGCACTGTCCATTAATTACGTGAGGTGTTGTTTCTAAAATTTGGACCCGCCTCCCCCTTGGTGAGATTTGGTAAGATGTGGTGGGACCCCCTCCCCCTCACGTGAGATTTACCCTATAATTTTAAAATAATTAAATTTATTTGATATGTTCATTTATTTTGCTTCATACCACTAAATACCTAAGCGTTAATACTGATGTCTTCTATGTACTGCATTTTTTCTGTGAATTAAGAGGAGAAAAATGATACTACGTTTAAGGTGCACTATAACGAATTTAATTAAATTTAGTAAAAAATAGGCTGCGACACCACCTTCCCTAATTCTTTACTCACTCCATGGGCATTCTATTGTAATGACTGGACACATGACGTCCCCGTCTTTTCGTAGTATAGGAAGACAGTCATTAGACGTATCTACATCCTCCTCGTGCAGCCACTCCAGCATATCGTCCACGACGCACAGCAGCTCCTCAGCCCGACGGGTGACCACACGCGCTGGTCGAACCCTGACGACAGGTGCTCGCGGGGTTGCATGCAGCGGTGACCTGTGTTTCTGCAGCTTCACACGCGAAGCAAAGTAGATGCCGCACGTCTTGCAGCATCTGTTATGGATAGTTTGATCATTCACCAAAAGAGATGGGCAGTAGTAATCGTAGGGCATCTGGGAATAGCCCGCATGTTTGGGATACACCGTGAGGCATTGTCGAAGCAGGAACGGTGCGAAAGACTTCCCATCGTGTTCGCCAGTCTCCGGCACAGTCGGTTCTCCGGTCACTTGGAGGATCGGATAAGGTGGAGGCATGAAGCGTCCGCGGACCACAGTGTGCAGCGCACTCCTCAATGTCCGGCAGCTTATAAAACGAGCTTGGACTGTATTTAATATTGTCCATGCCCGGGATTGATTTTGTAATACAAAATGTTATTTGTTAAAATAATGTATATTCTCTGAATTAAAAAGTTGACGTAAGATTTTCATTGACCTCCCCCCCTTTAAATGAGCTTTAGTGAGATTTTGGACGTAATTAATGGACGCCCCCTGACGTCATCGCTTTTCTTTGACTTTGACTTACGTCATCGCTTTTCTTTTATGAGTTTCGACGTTCTGGGTTTCTAGTTGCTAGTATCTTCGGATACGTCCGTGCTGTAATAGTGCGTCTCGATCGGTACTGGTGTTGGTGTCACTTTCTGTAGTTCCGTGACTTTATTGATTCACGCAAAAGGTCTCTGTATGATTTAAGTGTCTTTGTTTGATTGAGTGGAGACAATTAGAGTTCTGAGTTCCGATGGTTTTTGCGTTTGTTTCTTTGTGCAGGGTCATGCAGTCATGCATTCGGGGTCATTTGAAGGAGCAGCTTCTAATCCATGCTTACAATTGGTTGAAATTTAGTAATTCTTGTCGGTATGCCGTGGCGCCATCTTTAGACTCTAGTAATTACTGTTATGGTTCTCCGCTGAGTGTAACCCTTTTCTCCCCCGAAACTTTTCTGTGCCACCTCTTTGGGCTTGCGCAGATATCGAGCGGAGTGTCATTTCGTTCATCCGAGAAGGGCTGGTATTTGAATTTTGGTTTCCGACGGTCGTTGCGGTCTCGGATTTTGGCCATTTTAGAGCCCAAGTATTTTTGGATTAATTCCGAGACCGCGATTAAATTCTTTTGGTGAATTTTTGCCTGCTAGATGCAGGGTTTTGTTTGCGACTTCGGTCGATATCATCGTGTCAGTTATCCCCGTCTGGTTAGTGCTGTTTGCCTGTGGCTGCCCCATTTGCTGAGATTTGTCTCTAGAATTTAGAATATCGAGCCCTCTTTTGAAGAGGGGTTTTCCGGTGGGTGCGAAGAAGCCTCCCTATTGTCTTCGGGAGGGGCTAAGAGACATCCTATCTTTTGTTCCGGTGGGCGTTAACGAGCCTATCTTGAGGCATGATGATAAACATCCTCACAAAGTTATTTATTTGTGTATAATTTATTTATTTTGCGGGGACAAAATCGCCCAACCTTTTTTATGTGTCAACAATTGTAAATTGTGCAGAAATATATGTATTTAGGGTTAGTGTATTTACGTTGTTTTATTCAGCTCACTGCGCCCTACGTTTTGATTTTAAATTATGAATAGCAGGTTTGTTGTGTGTTGAAGCAGGTTCCTAGACCACCCAGGCGACTTCCAACTTGTGTCGGTGTAAAAAACTGGTGGCGTCCAATAGAACCTATCCGGCTAACTGAGCTAAGGGCTAATTTGCACGCGCTCTACTACTTCTCTTGAGTACCTTTCGGAATTATTTTAATGTTCTTTCCTTTCAAGTTTTAAGCGGTAAGTACTTGGTCAATGATACTCATCATTGTATCTTTGACAGTTTATAACTAAACACTTTTCTTAAACAAAGTGCGTCGCACTTTCCTATTAAACAGTGCCCACTTCTAAAAATATCAATTTTTTTTTTCATCTTAGTTTTTACTGAAAAAAAATGTCACAAAATATACAAAGCAACAAATATCCACCAATGAATTACCTGTGTGTGTACAAGCACCCTTGCTGTTGTATAATATAAGCCACTTCTACGCGAACCGATCAGATATTCGTGTACAGATGCCCCGATACTAACAAATCGATATTTTTTTATTGCTTCTATGGAGGTAAATTTCGCGGATGATTTTAAAAACTACTAAACCGATTTGGTCTCTAGGTTCGAGGTTCCTGAGTTTCAGGCTATATATAATTGTTAGCCGCTGGCATTCGGTATACGGAGTAAATGAGGGAAATGTTTATATTAGCCTAGGTTTAAAAATGTTGATAACTAGTTAAATAATTTGAAAAATACTTTTACTGGTAGGTAGCTTGGACCTTCTTAAGTGTCACAGTTTATATGTAATTATTATCGGCGACTTCACCTGCAATTAAGCAACTTGGCGTCTGGCGTAAGTTTGTAGGAAAACTGAACAATTTTTACAAATAACTGGATTATAAAAAAGACTCAAAACTAGTGTGTTAATAAAAAAAAATAGCAAAATTTTAATTATATTCCAACATATTTCATAACCTACCTTTCTTTTCTGTGTAAAAAATTCCTTTCTGTTCTGTCTGTTAACCTGGTTGTAATGCATATTTCCTGTGTTGTTAATGGGAAAGCCTTGGTTGCTTTGAGGGATAAAATTCGGATTGTTGTTAAAGTTTTGTTGGGGCATTGGAGAGATATTTCCTTGTTGATTATACATTTGAAAATTGGGTCTTGGTACCTGGGGTGGTTGAGTAGGGTTCATCATCCTAGGTGGCGTAGGTTGGTAGTTATTTTGCATAAATATGTTTGGGCTCTAAAAAATGGATAATCTTATAGCTCGTCTTAAAATTTTATTTAAAATGAAACTAGTCAAAGACATTTAAGAATATCTTTTTAACATCACTAGTATCTTCTTAACGTCGTTCTTGCAAATGACTCGGTATTAACAAGCAATACTTTTTTAAATAGTTTATCCAAATTAAATATGTCAAAAAAAAAGATTGTATGAGAACAAATGGAACCCCAATTTTCATCGATATTTGCTGTATTTATTATATAGATTTTGATAAATCGGTCAACATCGACAACAGCCAATATATCTAAAAAAAATCCCGTTGCTAGTACCATGGTTCCTGAAACAAATAATTACTCTAGCATCTAGATACCACTATCAGCTCATGGTACATACACATCATACATACGTACTATTTAGTAATTTAGTATCGACTAAGTAGCTCCTTGGATAAAATTGACAAGGTGGTTCATTTTCCTTTAGTTTAAGTTTAATTTTATTTAATTTGAATTTTAGTCCTGTAGAATATTCATATAATTCCCGTAATACTAATATAACACATATAAACATTTAATACTGATTGCGCCATCTGCGCTTTTTTGTTTGACCTAACTTGATATTAGCTTAAATATCTAGTTGACAAATTCAGTGATTTGGCTTTTACCTGAGAGGTGACTTCTTATCGCCATGCGCGGGAGCGGAAGTCTCGCTTCAGCATTCAAATAATGTAACTTAACGCAATAACACCCGCATACACGCTTCTTAATAAACTCGCTAGTGAAAACCGTAATATAGTGTCCGCATTCTATAAATAATTTAGATTAAGACTACGTTAAGTGCTAGTTATGACCCAGATTAACACATCCAGGGGGCCCCCATGTTTCAGTGAACGTTCCCAGATCGGTAAGTCATCTTCTCATTGTTGCCGCCAATTCACTGAACCTTACAAAAAACTTAAAGCTATCGAAGGAATTAACATATCATTTGGTCCAATCGCTTACCGGATTTTGATATTTGTGCCTGAAGGATGAAGGCATAATTAAGTAATTACTTTCTTAAAAAGGGTGTAGCAGGATAAGCATGACGAGTTGGCCCCCAAATGGCAACCTATATCGAAACTTATGTTATATCATCGGCTTGATGTAGGAACACGATTTATATATGTTTCGCCTCCGGACTCCGCTTTGACCTTGAGATATGGACAAAAATGACCGCACGCATGACTATCGTTCAAAGAGACATATCTTGAAAACTAACTAAGTTAGAGAGGTAAAACCAATGCGAGACCTCAGGTAACCTTACAGAGTATATACCATATTTTTTTAGATTTAACGAATAATTACGCATATGTTTAAAAAAATAAAGAAAAAAATGATTTTTTTTTTCGTGTTCCCTCTGACTTACAATCACTAAAATAATATATGTTGTAATCCTTTATATGCACTAGTACCCATAAAAATTGCGTTAGAAAAAACTTGGTGCAACACTTCGAAAAAAAATAAAATTCACCGCGCACTACATAATATAAGGATACAAACTTGACATAGGACACATATAGACATTTTTATGAATTGAAATTATTGGTAAAAAAAGAAATAAAAAAACCAGAGCCAATGTTTAATATTAGTTCGTATTATTATTAACATTTTTATTAATTAAATTAAGTATAAGGAGAAAAACAATGTTAATCATCATCACAACTGGAATATTTTGAGTCACAAATAGCTTTGTTAGTACATCAGCAGGTCGCAAGATTCTGGATACATACTGTCCATATGATAAGTAATAAATTACAGCTGCCGCATGAGAACAGCTTCCCACTGTGCGGTTGCCGTTAGGACAATCGCAGCAATAACGATGAGGGCTGTTGTGATCAGTATCGTCAGAAATCTAATATATCTACGATAGACTTTGCTATTTGTATGTTTTGATTTGACTTCTGCTTTACTCATATTAGGTACTGATTGCTTTACTGATATTAGGTACATATTGTATTGAAAGATTGTTTTGATCGTCCAATAATTCGGCCAAATAAGATAGAGTCTGTGAAAAGTGATAAGAGCCTGCGAATAGAATCTTGAGCTTGAACGCAGAAAATCAAGTAGGTCAAATGCATTTGAATGGCAAACATATTGAAATGCATCATTGAACGCACAGTGGGATGCTGTTCTCATGCGGCAGCTGTAATTTAATACTTATCAGGTACTAACAAAGGTATTTGTGACTGAAAATATTCCAGTTGTAGTTACTTACAATAGCGATGATGATTAAGATTGTTTTTTCCTTATAATATTTAATTTACAAAAATGTTAATAATAATAATAATAATAATAATAATAATAATAATACTAATAATTAATAATAACTAATATTAAAAATTGGCTCTGGTCTTTTATTTCTTTTTCTGCCAATGATTTCAATTCATAAAAATATGTCTATATGTGTCCTATATTAAGTTTGTTTCGTTACATTATGTAGGCGCGGTGAATTTTATTTTTTTTCGAAGTGTTGCACCAAGTTTTTTCTAACGTAAATTTTATCGGTACTAGTGCATATAAAGGATTACATCATATATTATTTTAGTGATTGTAAGTCAGAGGGAACACGAAAAAAAAATTAATAATTTTTTTCTTTATTTTTTTAAACATATGCGTAATTATTCGTTAAATCTAAAAAAAATATAGTATATACTCTGTAAGGTTACCTGAGGCCTCGCGTTGGTTTCACCTCTCTAGCTTAGTTAGTTTTCAAGATATGTCTCTTTAAACGATAGTCATGCGTGAGGTCATTTTTGTCCATATCTCAAGGTCAAAGCGGAGTCCGGAGGCGAAACATATATAAATCGTGTTCCTACATCAAGCCGATGATATAACATAAGTTTCGATATAGGTTGCCATTTGGGGGCCAACTCGTCATGCTTATCCTGCTACACCCTTTATTTAGTTTTCTAATTTTTTACGAAAAAAGTATCACTTACAATTACATTCCTTAAACGTGCATTTTTGTCGCATTTTGTTTGCCATTGATATGAAGTGTTGGTAGTAAACAAAAAACAAATAGTTTGAATAAATCGCAAAATAATTTTTGAATTTTACTACGTTTACGCAGTTGTAAGTTGGTCATTTGAAAATTAAACTGACATTGTCTTTTAATAATATATCTTAAAAACCCTAACTAATTATTGCTATTTAAATTAAATTTTCTTATTTTCACGATGTCAAACGCTAATCAAATTAAAAAGTGTAAAGTGTTGCGAGATATTGAAATCTCTAAACTTAACGAATTGCTTTCTCTGGGTTTAGCTGCAAAATCAGATAATTCAAAGAAACGCATTTTTGAACCTGCTTGTGAGGATTTGGAACAAATTCGTAATGAATATCTTAAACACCACTCTGCGCTTATAAATTTGACTTATACCGAGGATGATGAAGTAAAATTGGCTACTAAAGAAATTAATAAATTCAATTCTACAGTCTCACAAGTTAAAGCCCTTTATAATGAATTATTTTCCTCTGTCATCTATAACTAGTTCTACAAAATCTAGAACAAGCATTGGTAACTCCAATGTGGTAAACCCAGACCATGTTAATCTGCCAAAAATTGAATTGATTAAATTTAAAGAGATATCAAATCGTTTCCTGCATTTTATGATCTTTTTGAGAATTTGGTACATAACAATCCAATACTTTAAAATATTGAAAAATTTTCTTATTTGATTTCACACCTTGAAGGTACTCCTTTACATTTGGTTAAATGCTTGCCAATGTCTGCCGCTCATTATTCTATCGCTCATGATAATTTAGTAAAACGCTACAAAAATACTAGACTTTTAGCACAAGCATATTGGAGCAGCATTGAGAATGCCCCCAGTGTAAAGTCTGATGATCCGAACGCTTTAAGAAATTTACTAGATATATTTTCAAAAAATATAGAAGCACTTAAAACGTTAAATTTAGATCCAGATTCTTGGGATTTTATATTAACGCACTAGCGTCACCAAAATAGAATTTGGACTAAAATGTTCTACTTACAGAATTTTCGCAGTTTATAGGTCTCCCTCGTCTAGCGTTACAGATTTTCTGGACGAACTAGATACATGTCTTTCTAACGAATGCATCTGTGATATAGACATCTTTATGGGAGATATAAATATTAATCTTTTGTCCGCGAATGATAAAGATGTAAATGCCTATCTAACGATTATGGCTACTCACGGCTTTGAACCTATGTTTCGAGAAGTAACGCGTCCAGACTCTGGAACCTGTCTTGACCATATTTTTTTTAGAAGGAAAATAAAAACTAGGCGTACAGGCTTTAATCCATATATTATCAATCACGAGTTAACAGACCACTTCCCTATTTTGTTGGACATTTCTGACTTTGAGAGAAAGTACGAACATTCACAAACCGATAAGCCTGTTATTGTTAAAATTGACTATAACATAATTAAACAGCTTGCTTCACAGGTTGATAGGACCTCAATCCTTGCGACAGAAAATTCTGAGAGTGCTGCAGATTCTTTGATTAATAAACTTAACACAATTGTCAATAAGTCAAAAGTAACTGTACAGCTTGGTGGTGGAATAAAAAAAATAAAACCCTGGATCACATATGGAATCATTAACTCAATAAAAACACGCGATAAAATGAACAAAAACTAACCCTAAATTCTAGCCCCCAAGAAGTTCAGCTGTACAAGGAATATCGAAATAATTTAAATAAATTAATAACAAAGACAAAGAGTTCATATTACAAGGAAAAGATTCAAGACGCTGGTAATGATATCAAAAAAATTTATAAATTAATATCCGAGGCCACTAACGAGACGCAAAAAAAATATGTTTTACCCCTGCAAATCGAATCCGAAAATAAGCAAGTCTTGACAGATTCAAAAGATATAGCTAATTGTTTTAATAACTATTTTATTAATATCGGGAAAAAAATGTCAAGTAAATCGAGGAGCCTGCAGAGCCATTCAGAATGTCGTATCAGTCCAGTCATTCTATGTACTTAAGACTTGTAACCCCGGCAGAAGTAACTCAATACATTAACAGTTTAAAAAACAATTGTGCCCCCGGGCTTGATGAGATCTCATCTCTAGTCATAAAGTCATTACATCCATATCTGATAGAACCACTAAAACATACAATAAACTTAATCTTTAAAACTGGAATAGTGCCTAGTAAATTTAAAACTTCGGTCGTGATCCCTATATATAAATCTGGAAGCAAGACAACACCGGGTAATTATCGTCCTATCAGTGTTATATCAAATCTGGGCAAAATTTTCGAAAAAAGCCTTAAAAATCGACTGACTCAATTCTTTGAAATGAGTAATACTATTAGTTCAAGTCAGTTTGGATTTAGGGAGGGGATGTGCACAACGGATGCCTTGTATGCACTGATCGGTAAGATTACTGAAGGTCTGGATCGCGGTAATGTTTGTGCTGCGGTGTTTCTGGACCTTGCCAAGGCGTTTGACACGGTATCCCACGACATACTTCTTCAAGTTCAGGAGAGGTATGGCGTGAGAGGTATTGTGTTGGACATTTGCCGTGATTATCTTTCGGAACGTACCCAACACGTTAGGATTGGTGACGCTCTCAGTGAGCCGGGGATTGTTCAGATTGGGGTACCGCAGGGCACGGTTCTAGGGCCCATTCTGTTCAATGTATATATTAATTCTGTGTTCCACCTAAACATTGATGGCGCCGTTATTGCTTACGCTGATGATTCGGCCCTACTGTTTGTTGCCCGAACTTGGGCTGAAGCCAAAGAAAAAATGGTCGCTTCACTAATAAAAGTAAAGAGTTTTTTCGATTCATTTAAACTATCTCTGAACATAGATAAAACAAATTACATGGCTTTCTCTATTACTGAAGCAAAAAGACCGGATTTTTCGGATATTGAAATAGATTTGTTTGATTCCCCTATTAAAGAAGTACAAACCACGAAATACCTTGGCATCATGATTGACAATCATTTAAAATGGGAAACCCATATTTCATATTTATGCAGTAAAACAAGATACCTTGTTCATAAATTTTATCTCCTAAGAGAAATCTTAAGTCACAGAGCGATGATAATGGTTTATAAGTCCCTGTTTGAGCAGATCGTTAGATATGGCCTATTAATTTGGGGTGGTCTCTACAGTGGCGCTTTAGAGTCATTAAACGTAACCCAGAATGGCATACTTCGTGTAATTTATAAAAAGCCCAGGCTTTATCCAACAAATCTATTATACACTAAAGACATAGTGAATATTCGATCATTATATGTAATAATGGCCTGTATATTTGTGTTTAAGGATACTAAGAAAGTTATTGTGAGCAATCCCTATAATTCCAGAAGCCAGAGAAATCAGTTGTTGACATTTCCGTCTAGAAAACGTAATATTAATCAAAGATTTATCAATTATCTGGCACCCAAATGCTATAATTTCCTACCTTTAAACTTAAGAAACGCAACATCTAATTTAATCTTTAAAACCAGGATCAAGACTTATGTCCATGAAAATCTTGATCAGTTCCTTCGATTGTTTAATGGTAAATAAACAAATCCTCACGTAAGGGTATTTGAATACTGTTTAACTTCTTTGGCAGCTCGGAATTTCAAGTCTAGCCCTAATTCTCCTATCTTTCTGACATCCCTCTATAGTGTGTGTGTGTGTGTGTGTGTGTGAGATTGTGTGTGTGTGAGTATGTGTGCCCATTAGTGGTATGTGTGTGTGTTGTAATTTGCATATTGCTTTTATGTATTGATTTTTCTTAGTATTAGTATTGATATTTTTTACTTTTATTTTACTTTTACTTTGTATCCTGTCGCTGATTGATTTGCACATACAGGTATTGCATACCTAGGTGCAGTAATGTTTCTTTAGACTAATATTATTATTTTGTGACATGGTATATCCCAGTTATGTAAACTAAATGAATTTTAAATAAATAAATAAAAAAATATACTTCTTAAAAAGGTTGACGCAAATATTGTTACCCGCTTTGAAATTGCGCACGGAAAACATGGAGAAATTCCGCAGTATAAAAATGTCTACAATTTCTTAGAAAACCATTGTAACGCTTTATTTACTGTTACCCCCACGCAGCAAAAACCTAAACTCGCCTTAAGACCGCAAAAATATTCTATACGCTCTCAACCGCGACCTAATCCTTCTTCCAATGGAATTTTTATAGGTAACGTAACAGATAATCCGCTCCGCTGTATTGCGTGTAACGCAGATCATGCTTTATACAACTGCCCAAATTTTATTTCTAAAACGCCGCCAGAACGCTTTGATTACGCAAAATTAAAAAGATTATGTTGTAACTGTCTTAGTAACATTCATCGTACAGTAAATTGTCGCTCCGCCATGTCATGTAGAATATGCAAAAAACGCCATCATAGTTTGTTACACTTAAATAATTCGCCGCAAATTTCTTTACACTCGTCTCCGCCTGAAATGAACGGTGTAAACGCAACCAACATGCCATCCGATTTACCTACAAACTCAAACGCAAGTTTTTCCTCTATTTCTAAATCATCTCAAGTACTACTCGCCACAGCATTTGTTGAAATTCAAGACGTACGCGGAAACTTTCAAAAATTTCGTACTTTATTAGATTCAGGTTCGCAAATTAGTTTTGTTACTCACAAGTGTGCAAATAATTTAGGTTTGCAAAGACAAAAGATACATTCTGATATACAAGGTATTGGGGATACCCATGTGCAATCCCAAGTCGATTCAGTATGTTTAAATCTTCGACCAGTAGGTCAAACTAGTCCCATTATTAACCTTACTGCTATGATTTTACAAAAAATTTGTTCGCCACTTCCAAGTCAAGAGTTTAGTGTTGACAACTGGAATTATATTAAAAATTTAAAATTAGCAGATCCAAATTTTAATAAACCAGGACCTATTGATTTTCTAATTGGGGCTGATTTATATCCATATATTATACAGGATGGCCGAGTCTTTGATAGAGACAATCGCCCTGTAGGTTTAAATAGTATTTTCGGTGTCGTTTTATTGGGTAAAATTGAAAACTTTTCTACGCAACAGGTGATCCAGTCCTTTTTATGCAAATTAGATTGCCAAGAAATAAATAATATGCTTACCAAATTTTGGGAGTTAGATAATATCCCAAGTAAACCTATTCTTACACCCGATGAAGAATATTGTGAAAAATTATTTTCTTCTATTTGTTCTAAAACCGCCGATGGTCGATTCATTGTTTCTCTACCGTTCTCTAAAATAAATCCTAGTTTTAAAACAAGTCGGGCATTAGCATTAAATCGTTTTTTATCACTTGAACGCCGATTACAAAAAAATCCAAATTTGTACAAAAAATATTCTGATTTTATGAGAGAATATTTGGAATTAAAACACATGGAATATTTTAAAAATCCCTTACAAACTAATGCCAGTTTCTACATTCCCCATCCCCCTGTTGAACGTCCTGATAGTTTTTCAACGCCAGTCCGCGTAGTATTTAACGCTTCCGCAAAAAGTGGCACTGATGAATCGTTGAATGACGTTTTATTGCCTGGTCCAAAATTACAAACAGATATATGTAAAATTTTAATAAATTTTCGGTTAAATGCAATTGTCTTAACGTGTGACATTTCAAAAATGTATCGACAAATTTTGGTAACGCCAGATCAGTGCGATTATCAACGCATTTTATGAAGATTTAAAAGTACAGAGCCTATTTCTGAATACCGCTTACTTACTTTAACGTATGGCACAACGCCTGTCCCTTTTCTCGCATTAAGAGTCCTAAAACAATTAGCTAAAGACGAAGAAAATGACTTTCCAACCGCCGCGAAAGTTTTACTCACCGATGTCTTTGTTGACGACATTGTGACGTCATGCGCTACAACTGAGGATGATCTAAACCTTAAAGACGAACTTACGCTTTTATTGAAACGTGGAGGTTTTTGCTTACATAAATGGGCTAGCAACAAACAGTTTTAGAAAATTTACCAAAGTCAATAATTAATCCTTCGGCGCTCTCTTTGGATCACGATGAGACAGCAAAAATTTTAGGACTACGTTGGCAACCTTCTTGTGATTATTTTACTTTTTATATAGAGCCAATTCAGAGGGCATGTACCAAGCGCAATATATTATCGGAATTAGCAAGAGTTCATGATCCGTTAGGCTTTCTTTCGCCATGTGTAATATTCGTTAAATGCTTAATTCAAAAATTGTGGGTATTAGCTGTTGACTGGGATAGTACGCCACCGCCAAATATATGTCAAGAGTGGGAACGTTTTAGAGACGAGTTGTCATGTTTAAAAAATTTTACTTTACCCCGTCACATAAATACGTTCTGCGGACGTGCGAGTTATGAATTGCATGGTTTCGCTGATGCCAGTGAAAAGGCATACGCTGCTATAGTGTATTTACGTGTTCTATGGAAATCATCATTTTCGGTTTACTTTATTGCTAGTAAAACTAGGGTCGCTCCGCTTAACACTATTAGTATTGCTCGTCTTGAGCTATGCGCCGCCAAATTATTATCCGAACTACTCGAATTCGTAAAAATAATATTTCGCTTCCAATTGACTTTCACAATATTTTCGCGTGGTCAGATTCCACGGTTACACTCTATTGGATAAAATCGCACTCCTCACGCTGGAAACCCTTTGTCGCTAATCGAGTCGCGTTGATACAAGAAAAATTACCTCCAAACAATTGGTTTTACGTAGATTCATCATTAAATCCAGCCGATGTCGCATCAAGAGGAATTTTCCCTTCAGACCTGTCAAATAATTCAGATTCATAGCTCGCCGCGGCCGTTGTACTCATCTATACAGTGATAAGGGAACAAACTTTGTTAGCGTAAATAAGCAACTTTTGAATTATGATTCGACGGAACCTATCAATTGGCATTTCATTCCCCCCAGTAGCCCTAATTTTGGCGGGCTTTGGGAAAGTAACATTAAGTCAACTAAGACACATTTAGCTAGGGTCGTCGGTTTGCAAGTTCTTACATATGAAGAATTTTATACAGTTCTTTGTCAAATTGAGGCCGTTATTAATTCAAGACCTATCACTCCTTTAAGTTCAGATCCCAATGATATGAGTGCATTAACGCCCGGTCATTTCTTGACACTGGAGCCTTTGAGTGCTGCTCCAGATGCTGATGTTATCCAGTTGAAATTAAATCGCTTAACTCGTTGGCAATTGCTCCTGAGAATTCAACAAGATTTTTGGAGGCGTTGGCAACGTGAATATCTTCATACTCTCCAACAGCGTAATAAGTGGTTAGATAGCAACAGCGTTCCTGAAGTAGGAAGTTTAGTCGTAATAAAAAATGATTTGCTACCACCACTTCAATGGCAATTAGGGAGAATTACTGAAGTCTATCGTGGATCGCATAATGTGGCCCGTGTTGCTCTAGTTAAGACTGGCAATAATGTGTTAAAACGCCCAATTTCAAAATTATGCCCATTACCGATGGATTCTACGGTAAATGCATAGCATTTACGGTGGGCCGTTATGGTTCATTTTCCTTTAGTTTAAGTTTAATTTTATTTAATTTGAATTTTAGTCCTGTAATACTAATATAACACATATAAAGATTTAATACTGATTGCGCCATCTGCGCTTTTTTGTTTGATTGGGTCAACTTGATATTAACTTAAATATCTAGTTGACAAATTCAGTGATTTGGCTTTTACCTGAGAGGTGACTTCATATCGCCATGCGCGGGAGCGGAAGTCTCGCTTCAGCATTCAAATAATGTAACTTAACGCAATAACACCCGCATACACGATTCTTAATAAACTCGCTAGTGAAAACCGTAAAATAGTGTCCGCATTCTATAAATAATTTAGATTAAGACTACGTTAAGTGCTAGTTATGACCCAGATTAACACATCCAGGGGGCCCCCATGTTCCAGTGAATGTTCCCAGATCGGTAAGTCATCTTCTCATTGTTGCCGCCAATTCACTGAACCTTACAAAAAACTTAAAGCTATCGAAGGAATTAACATATCACAAGGGTTTAATAGGTATATTAGACCAAGTGAAATCAAACAAACTTGTCGACAACACAATTTATTCACATATTTATATTTATTCGCGTCAAAATTACTATTAACAGTAATTTAATCGTTTAATATTTTTATTCGTTAATCGCTAATTGAATTAATTTTGTACAAATCAACTTATATGCAATATTTTAATGCAATTTTATCCTAAGTGAAAATAATACTTGATATTCTTAGTTACACCGATTTCTCTATAGGTAAAAATGCTTGCCCGCCATTTACAGAAATTAACCTGATAATATATATTTTTTACAAGCTTTTATTTAACTTCACCTGTTAGTTTGCTTGTATGTATGTATGTATGTTTAGGTCAAATATTGCAATCAAAATTTCGACTAGTTCTAATTAAGCCAGAGCTTTGAAATTTTGCACACGTGTATAAGTCCGGTCACAATGCAATATAGTATATTTAATATTGTTCTAAATCCAATATGGCGGACGCCCCAAGATGGCGGATTACCTTTTTCTTTACAATCCTCTTGATATGGGTGTCAAATGAAAGGGTTTGACGAGTAGAATACGATGAGCTACGTGACGTCATTCTAAACCCAATATGGTGGACGCGACAACATGGCGGATTACCTTTTTCTTCACAATCCCCTTGATATGGGCATCCAATGAAAGGGTTTGACGAGTAAAATAAAATCTATGTGACGTCATTCTAAACCCAAGATGGCGGATTATCTTTTTCTTCACAACCCCCTTGACATTTGTATCAAATGAAATTGTTTGACGACTAAAATAATATAAGCTGTGTGACGTCATTCTAAACCCATTATGGCGGACGCCACAAGATGGCGGAGTACCGTTTTTCTCACAATTCCCTTGATATGGGTATCAAATGAAAGGATTTGACGAGTAGATTACGATAACAGGTAAAATGTCTTATAATAATGATGTTGGATGGGGCGCTGTTAGCCACCCTTATAAAGACTGTAAATTCATAGGTTACGCTGATACGCAGATCTCTTATTTAGACTTCCTCACGGATAGAAATCACCTTTCCAGTCCGGTAATCTTTTGTAACGTAAATACAATCAGAATATAAAATTTATTGATAGCAATTCGACTTACCTTAGGGAAACATCAGGGAAGAGGGTAAAACAGCGGGAGATTTGGGAGCACTCCGAACGCACAGTCTCTTGCCGAGTATCGTTTCGTTCTCTTCTCTCTCTGCCATCTGGCTATCTCCTTCCCGCGTCGTCGCGTACCACACGTTGTAGTACTACCGGGAGTAAGTAGGTACGAGGGACGGTAAAATAGTAGGAAAGCAGGAAATGAGAAAGTATAGTAGGCAGGTCGAGAAAGTATAATTGTAAAAGCATGAACGATTAGCAAATTTATGAAAACCCGTAATTTTGAATGCAAGGAGACACAAAATTTAGGGTAATTATCTTAATATATTTTAGAATAGAAAATGAATTCATATATGTAGCAAATTTCAGAAAATAATATAATTAACTGTACAAACACACACAAATTAATATCTACAGCGTAATCGAGGACGAAACATCCCCACCCCCATGAAAACATATGGGTTTTCATAGAGAAAATATAACTTTAATTTAGGGTAAGGGACACAGTTTGGTCAAAGGTCTCTTGAGAGCACCCTTAGCCGTCCTCACCGTCGCAACCCGAGGTATCCCATCGTGACCAGGGAATACCTCCACAATTCTACCTAGTACCCAATTTAAAGGATTATTATTTTCATCTTTTATGACAACCAAGGTATCAGGCACCACCGGATTAATTGGATCGTGCCACTTGGCTCTTTGCTGCAAAGTGTGAAGGTACTCTCTGTGCCAGCGATTCCAAAAATCACGGTGCATCCTTTGCAAAAGTTGCCACCTTGTAAGGCGATTTAGTTGTAAACCTACAGTGTCGGGATCGGGTAAAGCAGTAAGTGGTTTTAATGTTAAAAAATGGCCTGGAGTAAGGACTGCCAGGTCAGAAGGATCTGAACTTATTGGACACAGGGGTCTCGAATTGAGAACAGCTTCTATTTGGACAATAACTGTATTAAGTTCTTCGTATGTTAGCACTTGCGAGCCCACTACTCTTATCAAGTGAGACTTAACCGATTTGATGTTAGCCTCCCATATGCCTCCCATAGATGGGGCAGAGGGGGGGTTAAAATGCCAAATTATTGCCTCGCTTTTAGCAGAATCTTCAAATATTTGGCGTAAATATTTGTCTCCACCGATAAAGTTGGTGCCACAATCCGAATAAAGATTTAAGATTTTGCCTCGTCTGGCAACAAAACGGCGTAGAGCTGCCAAGAAAGCTTCAGTAGAGAGGTCGGATACCAATTCGAGATGTACTGCCTTTGTACTGCAGCAAATAAAAAGACAGATATAGGCTTTGTGAACTCTGGCGCCCCTGAGTCTACCGATAGTAATTGTAAAAGGTCCACACATATCTAATCCGGAATTAGTAAATGCTTTAGGAAATTCAGAAACTCTAAATTTAGGCAAATCACCCATAGGGGGTTGATAGGGTTTAGGGTTTATCCTCCAGCACGTATGGGATTTATGTATAACTTTTCGAATAGCCCTCTTAGCAGATATGACCCAGAAATTTTGAAAAAGTAAATACTGAGTGGTCTGTATACCACAATGTAAGTATGTATAATGTATATCATAAATAAGTAAGTCAGTAAATTTTGCAGTTGCAGGCAAAAGTAAAGGAAACTTGTTTTTATAAGGCAAATCAGAATGAAATAGACGGCCACCTACCCGTACATACCCATCTTTGTCAATGAATGGCTTTAATTTTTGTAAATATTTTGGTAGAGGCTTGTTATTTTTTAGTAAAACTATTTCTGAAGCGAAGTAAGTTGACTGAGTATATTTGGTAAGAAATAGCAATGTATTGTGCAATTCCAGAAGAGTCAGATGTGGCGGATAGTGTATATTATTTTTTTGTTTGCAATTCTTAAATATAGTTACGGCTCTTAAAATATATGCAATTATTCGCTTGACCTTAGAAAGCGAACTAAATTTGTCGAAAAGAAAATCAATAAAATTTAAAGAAACAAATGTAGTCACAGTAAATTTTCTTTGTTCATGGGAAACATCGGTAAATTTAGTTATCGAAAATTCTGAAAAATTCCAGTCATTCCGATTTTGAAGCAGGAAATCTGTTCCAGCCCACCAGAGGGAAAAATTCGTGAGCTCTGAGAGAAACATGCCTCTACTGCCACAATCTGCAGGGTTGAGTTCAGAAGGCACATGTGACCACAAATTTGGTGCAAGCCTTTCCTGTATATAAGACACTCTGTTGCTCACAAAAGTTTTCCACCGGTGTGGTGAACTCCTAATCCAGTTCAGAACAACTAAACTGTCAGTAAATGCAAAAATATTTTTAAAATGTATTTTTTGTGAAAAAACCTCCAAAATGTAAAACATTAGTTTTGCAAGTAAAACAGCTGCACAGAGCTCCAATCTGGCCAAACTTAGACTTTTAAGAGGACTAACTTTTGACTTAGCACACACAAGGTAAGTTTTATATATATTATCAGGAAAAAGAACGCGTATATAAATCACCCCACAGTAGGCGCGTTCTGACGCATCACAGAATCCAAATAATTCTGAAGAAATTGAGTCGGTAATATTTATTTCACGATCAATTTTTAAAGTATTTAAGAAATGCAACTCTGATTTAAATTTGTCCCACTTATTTACGACCTCTCTTGGCGGTTTTTCATCCCAATCGATCCCAAGTGACCACAATACTTGTATAAGCATTTTAACAAATATAGTAATAGGAGTCAAATACCCAACAGGGTCAAAAGTTCGAGCGAGTTCAATCAGCATTGTACGTTTAGTACATTCGTTATGGAAATTTGAACATGTATAACGAAAAACATCTGAGACTGGGTCCCATTGTAGTCCCAAGATTTTTAAAGTGTTATTGCCCTCCATATCAAAAGAAATATCTTTATTCAATACAAGGTGTTCTGGCAAATCTCTAAGCAACTCTGGGCAGTTACTCGCCCACTTTCGAGCGTCAAACCCACCCCGTGATAACAGCTCAAATATTTGATTTTTTATTAAAATTAATTGTTCAGGATTAGAGGCACCACCTGCTATATCGTCTACGTAAGTTGAGGTTTTTAAAATTTCTGATGCTAATGGAATATCTGTATAGTCATCTGCTAGTTGTAATAATGTTCTGATAGCAAGATATGGACTGCAAACAATCCCGAAAGTAACAACATTAATCTGATAATGAGAAATAGGTTCATTGGGTGAGAAACGCCACAATATTCTTTGATAAATTCTATCTTTAGGAGCTACCAAGATCATTCGAAACATTTGTTTTATATCGCAAGTAAAAACATATTTATGCAATCTAAAATTAAGTAAAATATTTACCAGGTCCCTTTGTAGTTTAGGCCCCGTATACATAGCTTGATTTAAAGAGGGTTTACTAGTGGCGCAAGTGCTAGCATCAAAGACCACCCGAATAGGTGTACTAGTAGAATCCTTTTTGAAAACCGCATGATGAGCAATATAAAAGTAATTTGGTATATCAGTAAGAGGAGGTTTAGGAACAATCTCCATGTGCCCGTTATCTAAGTAATCATGTATTACGTCACTGTAAGACTGGTAAAAATTTTCATTTTTTAAAAACCTTTTTTCTAGAGATAAAAATCTTTGTAAAGCAACACTATAAGTATCGCCGAAATCGGGTGCAGTAATTTTAAAGGGCAATGATACAACATATCTACCCGATTCCGTTCTGGTAGTTGTTTCAGAAAAATGGTTCTCACAATATTCGTCTTCAGGGGACTGAACTTTGACCTCTGGAACTTCTTCAAGTTTCCAGAACTTTTGTAAAGTATCATTAATTGTTTCACAACTTGAAACTGAAGTAGTAAAGAAAAATTTAATTACTTTGTTAGTAGGATTAAAGATAGTTTTACCCATTAAAGTCCAGCCAAATATAGTGTTAACACAAACCGGTTGGTCTGGACCGTTATTAAGTCTGCCATCTTTTAAAATGTATGGAAATACATCATTTCCTAGTAAAATATCAATTTTAGATTTTTCAGCAAAATTGGGGTCAGCCAGTAATAAATTTGAAGTAAAGGGAAAATTTTCTTTAGAAAAAGAAACAGCAGGTATCTCGTCACAAATTTTGTCGAGAATAATTGCGTCTAAATCAAATGAAATATTTTGATCATAAACGGAAGAAATAGCACAATGCATTCCCAATTTTGCTGTTGTACGCATGGAATCTAATCCTTGCAATGACATAGCAATTTTAAATTTTGGCAAAGATAATTTATTGGCAAGGCTTCTGCTTATAAATGAAGACTGAGCTCCACTGTCAAGAATGGCCTTAACCGTATGCCACGTATTAAAGGAATCTTTAATTTTTAGTAAAACGGTGGATAATAAAACTTCATGATCATTAATTAACATCCCTACTGTGGAAGTTTCGACAGATACGGCCGAATCAGAATTTACCGTAGTGAAGTTATTTTGCAAATCTGAGTTAGATGGCCCGGAATCCGAATGGTTATTAGAATCGGCCATTATATTTTGTCTAAAACAAAGCATAGTATGATGCTTTTGATGACAAGAACGACAGCGCTTTTCTGAAGTACAGCGGGTTACCGTGTGCGTAGTTGCAAGACAGTTAACGCACGCCTTTTGTTGTTTTATAAGATCAAAACGTTGTTGAACAGATTTTGCAGAAAAAACAGGACATCTATAAATTATATGATTGTTCTTGCATAAAAAGCACGTATTACTGTTTGACGGACTATTTACGAAAAATGCAGATTTGTTTTTTTGACTTCGGTTACATTCAGGTCGATTGTGAAAACTACGAGGGGAGTTCACAAAACTAGATTTTAAATTAGACGAATTAGAAGCAGGTTTCGGTTTTTGTGGAACAGATTCCAAAGCAATGCAATATTTTTGAAGGAAAACTTTTATTACGTCATATTTGGGGACGTCATTTGAAGCGTGTTGTTGTTCAAAGGATTTTCTTGTTGAAGGGTCCAACCTATCAAGGATCATGTAGGCTAATATAAAGTCCCATCGACTTGTATCAAATTTTAAATTTTGTAAAGCAGCTAAATTCTTTGAAAAGGTATCTAACAGATTTCTTAATCCAGCTATATTCTCAAACATTAAACGAGGGTATTCCTCGATAGCTTTCCAGTGGGTAAAAGCTTGCAAACGTTTATTGTTATATCTCTCAATTATTGTATTATAAGCAATAAGGTAGTTATCATTCGTAACTTGAATGTCAGAAATTAAATTTAAAGGTGGACCTTCCAACGATGACAGCAAATAATTAAACTTTTCTATATTAGTTAGAGTTCGATTAGTATGTATTAATGTTAAAAAGGTTTGGTTGAAAGTAGGAAAGCTCGCAATATCTCCGTTAAAAGTATGTAATGTGATTTTAGGTAAAATCGCATGTTCGCGTAAATTTGAATTTTGATTCCTATGTGGAGAGAAAGGAGGGTGAATCGAAGTATCTAAGACGCCATTATCTTCTAACGGTAACTCGAACAATTCGTAATAAATTGTCTCTATCTCGTGACAGCGTTTAGCAAAATCAATTCCCGTTTTTTCCTCAACCTTGAGGTCTTCGGGTTTTGCGGCAAGCAAAGCAAGTAAACTATTATTATGTTTTTCAAAATCTTTCATGATTTTGCTAAGGCTTCTGTAACGGATTTTAAAAGGATTTAATTCAGCTTCATCAGTTTTAGCTAATTTAGCGGCGTCAATAATCAAAGACAATTGTAAAATGGCAGTTTGCCTTAGAGCTTTCGCTTTTAAAATTTTATTGTCGGACATTTTTAAGCAAATGTAAGAATAATAGGTAAACTGGAGTAAATAATTACAAAATGTATTTTGTATGTATGCAAATATAATCCCTAAAGCATAAAAAATTGTTTGAAAATTAGAAAGAAAAAATTTTCATTAAATAATTTTCAGAGTGCCCCTGTAATTCGTAAGTTATACCTTTTAGGAAAAGGACAACGTATTTTATTTACCGTTTAAAATAAGTAAAGGAGTATCAGTTTCGGCGTATAAAAAAATAACCAAAGGTTGGAAATATTTTAACGAACTGATAAGAGAACCTCTTTTTGCAAAGGTGCAACCGGCTTTTGGTACTAACGTGACACAAATTTTGTACGCTGTAAATATTAATGCGGTAAAATTTGCGGTATTTATTGAAAGAAACGAAAAATTAATTTATGTAATTTTGAAATATGTATGCTTAATATTCGCCAGATAAACTGCAAAAGCAGTAAAGTATAGTAATAAAGTAGGTACAGCAAAAGTATAATATTAGTACATAGAAGTAAAATTCACAGACTTATCGGCAAATACCATGCAAGTAGCACCAAAGTGTGACAAAATAGCAATAAGCAAATTAGCAAATAAGCAAAGTAGTAACTAATTTGTAAAGTAGAAGAAAATCGCAATTTCCCAGTAAGATCGTTAGATTTGCATTCAAAATTAAATTGTAAATCACAGAATTGAAAAGGTGAACCCAACGATAAGAAAGTCCAAACTTTAAGACTAATAAAACGTATCTGGGGAGAAGGACCAATGGTTGGGGCGCTGTTAGCCACCCTTATAAAGACTGTAAATTCATAGGTTACGCTGATACGCAGATCTCTTATTTAGACTTCCTCACGGATAGAAATCACCTTTCCAGTCCGGTAATCTTTTGTAACGTAAATACAATCAGAATATAAAATTTATTGATAGCAATTCGACTTACCTTAGGGAAACATCAGGGAAGAGGGTAAAACAGCGGGAGATTTGGGAGCACTCCGAACGCACAGTCTCTTGCCGAGTATCGTTTCGTTCTCTTCTCTCTCTGCCATCTGGCTATCTCCTTCCCGCGTCGTCGCGTACCACACGTTGTAGTACTACCGGGAGTAAGTAGGTACGAGGGACGGTAAAATAGTAGGAAAGCAGGAAATGGGAAAGTATAGTAGGCAGGTCGAGAAAGTATAATTGTAAAAGCATGAACGATTAGCAAATTTATGAAAACCCGTAATTTTGAATGCAAGGAGACACAAAATTTAGGGTAATTATCTTAATATATTTTAGAATAGAAAATGAATTCATATATGTAGCAAATTTCAGAAAATAATATAATTAACTGTACAAACACACACAAATTAATATCTACAGCGTAATCGAGGACGAAACAGATGTATTATCAGAAATGCATACGTAACTAAAAATTTAAAAATAAAATCTTGTAAAAATACTTTTTAAAAACAAGTTTTTATTATTTGGTTGTACTAAAACTAAAAAATAAGTAGGTATAGTTTTTCCATTGGGGCAAGGCTGAATGCTATTTATAAGTGGATTTGGTGGAAATTTTTCCCGCGCGACGAGCTTTTAAGCCTATAAATTTAACATAATATATTATATGTTTCAGTGATTACTTTGATACTACCTTTATTAGGATCCACCCACGCGAACGACGTCCACTTATAAATAGCATTCAGCATTGCCATAATAAAAAAACTATACCTAATTATTTTTTGTCGTTTTAGTACATATAAATAATAAAAGCTTGTTTTTAAAAACTATTTTTACAAGATTGTATTTTTTTTAATTTCGCCTATCCCTTCAACAGTATCTAATTAAACGTTCATTTTCTTTACATTGCTCTATTGCGGTAATATCTTCAAAACTTAATAAACGTGTTCTTTTTCTCTAGTTTCAGCTTCTTTTAGAAATTATTGTAAGATTCAAATTTTTTAACAGTTAAACATTTCTAATTTACTTCTTAATTGAAATCAACCCTAAAAGTTTTTTCTCTAAGGACTGGAAATAAAAAAGACCTGTGTGGCGAAGTGCCACTAACTGTACACATCCTCGTTGGTTCGTTTATGTTTAAGCTGCCTTTAGACAACGTCACTTAGTTGGCAGTGCAAAGTAGTTAACTGGTGACGCTACTACGAGCGTCAGTGTCGTTGCCGCAAACGATTTCAATAATAAAATTTTCTGCATTCAAATTCTTAGGCTTTTTTGTGGTCTCACAATTCTCACAAACCCTACAGGTAAAAACCACATGATAGAACAACTAACCTCTTCCAGAAGATAAAATAAACTATAATCTGTCCAAAAGTTACATTTTTAATACTTTTTTATGGACAATGAAACTTTATTTTGGCCACGACTGTACATACCTGGTAGAGAAAAATGCGACAAAAATTCTTAATCATAATATTCAGCAGCATAATACAATCGATCCATCATAAGTACCTGTGAGGTAGTATGTGTAAATACAGATTTTTGATGATACGGTGCTGTACAATAAATGAGATTTTACCTGATTTTTCCCTGTCAGATTTCTCTGAACAGGCTTTATTTAGGTAGTATATGGACAATATGACAAACCTCGCTTCTCGCTTTAAAACTTGTACGATTTTTTTTATGAATAGTGAATAAATAAATCTTGTTTGTAATCCGTCATTTGAGTTATTGCCATTGGTATGAGAGTTAATTTAATTTTCCAGATTTCATGAATATACATAAACATTAAAATACTTAATAATAGAATGATACTTATGCGTCAAAGAACTAAATTCAAGTAAGAATAACTTTTTTAGAAAACAATAATTGTAATGAAGTACAAGAAAAAACTAAAAACTGTATACGAATTGATAATTCGCTCTTAAAGTCCTGAGAAACCCTAAGCAAACCGCAGCAGTAGAAAATTAAATTATAAATAACATACTGATAGGAATAGTAGAGATTTTTATTTACTTTGGCTTGTGTTTATGGTAATCGGTATTCTGAATATGCGTAGTATTACAATATTGTAATGATTCCTTTATTAAGGGTCGAAGAAAGATTCTGAAACCCATATTTTAGACTATCAGTATGTGTGCACCGACACTTTCGAGTGGAAGGAACCGATCGGTTGCAGCTCCAGTTGAAAATCGCGACAGACGAGATATGAACATGGCGATTAAAATTATGGTCGGATACAGTATTTCAACGCAGTCCTGTTCCGAAGACATTTGAAATAAGTTGCATTGAATTACATGAAGGTTTTGCGCGATAAACGTAAACATATTATTATTTATGCAAAAATTGAGAATAAATTCTCTAACCACCTGAAAATTCCTTATACAATAAGGATTTCAAATAATGGCAAAACAGCTATTCTCCGGGCTATATGCCCCTCCGAGCGCTGAATTACATGCCAAAATTTGCCGTATTTTCTTCTAACACAGTTAGATAAGAAAATACTAATGTTTCGAATGCAAGAAACTACCAGGAAGAAGGAAGCTTTTTCTTTAGTTAGAATGTCGTCACCTGCAGACCGGTTTCGAACTCGTTGGTTCTCATCAGTACAGGATAGACGAACATACCAACCTTCCGAAAAAGTAATCCCTTAAAGCTACAACTGTCGTACTGCATAAGCAGTGAGACACAGGCAGCGCCATCCATTAGCAGTTTCAAGCATTCAGAGTAGAGTTTACCGTAAGGTAAAATTTTCAAACGTATGAATGAAAGTCTACTTGTCAGGGGTACATATAAATATGCAAAAATTGAGAATAAATTCTCTAACCACCTGAAATATTATTATTTAAACAAATTAGAACTGAAATGGCATTTAAGACCCTTATTTCCCAAGTAGTTAAGTCCTATTTTTCCATTTTTGGAAAATGAAGAATTTGCATTTGCTTCTGTTGAAAAATTCAAATAAGCGCTAAGACTTAGTTTACTACTGGGTTTACTTTTAAAAAAATAATGACTTTTATTTGTGTTAAGAACCTACAATTTTATTTAGATCAGTTTTTAAGTTACGTGGATTAATTCTAAATTAAATAGTTTTTTAAATGGTTATTTTCCCTTTTTTCAAAATATTATTTTATAAATATTCAACAACTCAAATAATTTGAACCAGTATAGAGGGTATAAACATTGGGCTTGACAATGTTGACTATGTTAAAATGTCATAATTCAAATCGTTGCTATTATGTACTTCAGTGAGAATGTAGGTGTCCAGGGATATTTTAATCGCAATTTTTTCTTCATAACTCAATGTTTATACTCTCTATAAACGCAACGACAGAGCGGTCGGCCTGCCTTCTCTACATGGAAATAACAAAACATAAAGAACACAAGGTTCAAAAATACTTTTATTTGCAGTAATACAAGAAAAATAAAGTAAAAACACTTTCTTTTTCGTTTTGGGACAAATCAAAAATACTACATAAAAAGACCAAGGCTACTATATTTTAATAAAACATCATTAAAAAACAAAAATGAAAACAAATCTCTTCTTGTTAAAGTATAATCAAGTTAGTCAGCTTCAACTTTGTAAGCATGCAGACTTACCCGGGACTTACACCATGGTTTCCTAAACAGACGCTTAATTTCATTAACCTCTGTATTTTTACTTGCCTTGTACTGGATTATTTGCAAAGTTAATTATATTAAAAATAAGCAGAGAAACAACAATGGTGTTTAATATATTTCTACTTCGCAAAACTTAAAAAAAATAATTGATTTGACAACTGAAAATTGAGACGAAAAACTGTAAAAATAGGCTGTGTTAACTCATTTTAACAAAATTTATTTGAAATAAATTTGTGCATGTCTTCAGATGGAACTATTAATTGTTTTCAAAATTTGTGAAAAATTTACAAACCTAAGCAAAATTTTGTACAAAATTCTAGTAAAGATCCGTGGGCAATTATGCAAAAAAAGTGCAACATTTTCGTAAGTGTAATGTATCTTTATCATGCAACTTCATGAATAGAAATTTGTTCTAACGCTTTATGACGACCACAGGATTAACTAAAATGAAACTGAATCCACTCGAATTCATCGGAACAGGATTTCACGATGCTCTATATTTAAGGTTATTGATATTCCGAGCATATGCCGTACTAAAACGTGTTGTGTAAATAAATCACTTTTAAGAATAAAAACGAGCTGCGTTACTACGAAAAATTAAGAAAATCTGTTGATTACTATTTAAATTTATTGAGCTGCTGCCAAAAATTATGGAATTTAATAATACTTTCTGATTTTTTTGAAAATAAGATTGAAAGTATGTAAAATACTAAATAACAGTGATAGAAAACGGGGAAAAACTGAGCAATTTCGTTATGCAAGTAATTTAGCATACAATACTAAACGAAACTAGAGATGTACGAATCGCTGTTTCGCCGATTCGCAAATTCAATATATTATATGTACGATACTAATAATAAAATTTTAATTTTGCGCATATCCAGAATAACGGTAACCATAACTATAGGCTAAAATAAGGGTTCCAAATTTTCTCTAGTGAGCGACACGACGAGAAAACATCGGTTATCATAATCGGAATATACAATATGAATTATAACACCCAAACAATTCGAATTATAATTCGATTATGACAATAATTTGTAACCTAATAATCCAGCTTTAAAAATAATACGATTCTGCTCACTACTAAATCTGGGACGGTGAGCAAAAGCAGTTGTCGAAAAATCGCTCGTTAGTAGCGCCACAGGAGTGGAATTCGGTAACTTTCTAAAATAGCCATAGCGAAAGAGGTAAAGAAGCGAAGAAAAAGCGATCGCTTTGACTATAAGCATTTCTTTATAGGCAAGATAGAGTTAAACCTGATAAAGAATACTGTATAGTGTGTTCTAAAAACATACATTTTTTAACAAAAAAGAAGAGATTTCCGGTCTTAACCTCAATTGTTAATTGTTTCTAGTGTCAACATTTTTTTAAAATTAATATTTGATTTCCATTTTCGATTATTGTAATATGTTTCCTGCATAAACGTTTATAATTAATAATTTTGGAAACGAGCGACGAATATACGAAAATCGGGTTCAAAAGCGTGTAATGAGAGACGGAAGTGGTCCCTTTTCACTTCTTCTTCTTCTCGGTGTGCCTTATCCTCTCAGGACGTTGGCGATCACATTAGCCCATCTAACTTTATCCACTGCAGCTCGGAACAATTCATTTGAAGTCATATTCGTCCATTGTCGCAAGTTTCCTTCTTTTGCCTGGTCCCCTTTTTCCGTCTATTTTCCCTTCAACTATGAGTTGTAGCGTTCTGTATTTGTCGATTCTCATTATGTGTCCAAAGTAACTTGCTTTTCTTTGGTTGACAGTATTCATTATTTCTGTTTGTTTCTCCATGCGGTTTAGGACCTCGATGTTGGTAGTATGGCTTGTCCAAGGAATTCTCAACATTCTGCGGTAGCACCACATTTCAAAGGCCTCCACTCTCCTTTGTGTTGTTTCTGTTAGCGTCCACGTTTCCACGCCAAGAACAATGTGCCAAAAACATAGCATCTCAGAACACGGAGCCTGGTTTTAAGGTTGAGCCTGAGATTACACAGCACATTACGCATGTTATTAAATATTGCTCTCGCCTTTCCTATTCTAGCCTTTATCTCAACCGAATGATCCCAACTATCATTGAGTACGCATCCCAGATATGTCATGTTTCTCACTCTTTCCAGGGTGTTCCCGTTGACGGTTATTTCAGCTTTAGCATCTGGGTTTTTACTGATTACCATTGTCTTAGTTTTATTTATATTAAGTTTCATGCCATATTCTTCGCAGACGGTAACTACTCGATTCATGAGCCGCTGCAACCCTTCTTCGCTGTTGCTCATGATCACCGTATCATCCGCATATCGCAGATTATTCAGACCTTCGCCATTGACAGTAACACCATCTGTTGAGTTGTCCAGTGTTTTTTTAAATATTTCCTCCGAATATACATTAAACAACAGAGGTGATAGGATGCACCCCTGTCTTACTCCTTGCTTAATATATACACTGTCTGTTGTATTGTCTTTAATTCTTACTTTGGCAGTTTTATTCCAATATAAGTTTGAGATGATACGAAGATCAGCAGCCTCTATACCCCCAGACGCCAACACCTCAACAAGTTTGTCATGGTTCACGAGGTCAAACGCTCTGCTGAAGTCTATGAAACATAGGTATACATTTGTATTGACATCTCTGCATCTTTCAATAAGTACTTGTACAGCGAACAGAGCTTCTTTTGTACCTAGTCCCTTTTTAAAGCCAAATTGAGTGTAACCTGTATGTTCCTCTAATTTATTATATATTCGTCAATGAATTATCCGAAGGAATAGTTTTAGAGCGCGACTCATTAAGCCTAATGGTTCTGTATTCCTCGCATTTTTTTGAGCTGGGCTTTTTTGGCAACGGAATAAAAATAGATGTCAACCAGTCCTGTGGCATTACTCCTGTATTGTATATAGTGTTAAACATGTCTTGTATGTCGTCAATGTATTGATTGGCAAAGAGTTTAATAACCTCAGCTGGTATATCATCTTCGCCGTTTGCTTTCTTGTTCTTTAGCTGCTTTGTTGTGTGAATAATTTCTTCCTTTGTAATCGGTAAACCTTCAATGTCTATCTTGATTTTCCTGTTGTCGCCTCGTTGTTCCTCATCGAACATTTCTTCCACGTATTCCTTCCATCTTTGAAGTTGAGCCCCTATGTCTGTTATTGGCTTTCCATTCCTATCTTCTATGATTCCATGATGTTGCTGTTTCCGTGTTCCAGCTGCCTCTTTTATCTTTTTATGCAAGTTAAAGGTGTCATGTTTCCTCTCCAGTTCTTCGATTTCGTCACATTTGTTGTTAAGCATTGCTTCTTTCGCTTTCTTTATTTCCGTTTTGATCTTCCGGTGAATTTCCTTATATTTTTGTACTTCCTTATTGCGATACTTTTTTCTTTCTTCCATTAATTTAAGGATGTCGTCCGTCATCCATGCCTGTTTCTTTTGCCTTGTCTCCTCTGGTATGTAGTGGTCGATGGTATTCTTCAGAATTGTTTTAATGTTTCCCCATTTTTCTTCCGACATTGTTGTGTCTCTAATTTTCACGGTATTTCCCTGATTGTTCATTTCTGTTATTATACGTGACTTTGTTGGTTCTGCATTTACTGTGTTGAAATCTTTTCTAATTTCCTTTTTCTTGGTTTCAATTCTTTTCAGTCTGACTTTTACTGTTGCCAGAAGGAGATTATGATCAGTTGGTATGTCTGCCCCAGGGTACGTTTTGGCTGATTTTATAGAATTTTTAAATCTTTTATTAATAATAATATAATCAATCTGATTTCTGACTAGTCGGCCTTCTATTCCGTCTGCCGGACCTTTCCACGTATATATTCTTCTAGGAGGTAATTTAAAGAAGGTATTCATTATACAGTATTCTTTTTCCTGGCAGAATTGGATTAGCCGTTCACCTCTGTCATTACGTATCCCAAGGCCATGTTCTCCTGTTACATTTTCACTTTTACCTTGACCAACCTTAGCGTTAAAATCTCCTAGTATAATGTTAACCTCTTCTTTTCTTAGGAGATCCATTGTTTTACTTACATCGTCGTAAAACTGTTCAATTTCTTCTTCACTGCTTTGGCTTGTTGGTGCGTATCAGGGCCGGATTGGCAGATTTTTTTTTACCGAGCTGAGGTCAGACCGGACTCTTTTCGGAGCGGCCTCCTTGGGACTCTTGGGAGCCAAATACAATACAAATGGGTTAAAGACATTGAAATTTAAAATTAAAAGAGTAAATATTTTCTTAACCATAAAATAAATATATTCATATGATTTACAAACAAAACAGATATACAAAACAGGAAACCCAAAAATAAAAGAATACTCTGTTAGCCTTAAACAATAAAAATAAAATGTGATTGTGAAAAAAAATCATAGTTAATAACTAAGACGCTTTCTTTCTCATTGTGTCACTTTTTCGGCTATAAAATGACATCTTGCGCTTGAACTTTATTTAAAAAACACGATTTGACGCACAACGAATTGTCAAATGCGGAACAATGTTCTACGTTCTACCTACAGTTCCGACTTGTAAATTTATATCCTAATATTCCATAAAATTTCTTTTTTTTTTTCAAAAATCTCTTAACAAATATTTAGGGTTTTCAGTGACGCGGGTAATTTAAGGCTAGTGCGGGTATTTTCAACACTCGAAGTGGGGAAAGTTGGATGATTGCATTGGCAGCACTGAACACGATTGCGTCGCACAGTGTAACGTTTTTGATAGTTCGTGGGCATAGGGTAAAACAGCGACTATCGAATTTTAATTTGTTTTGTCTCCAGACTATTCGTAAAATGTATCACCTTAAAGTACTTCCTTTTTAAGCAGAACTTTGGCTTTTCTGAGAGCAATAAAAATAATGCGAAAAGAAGTCCAACTGAAAAAAAATCATATGTGTTCTATAAAAAATGTGAAAGCAATTTTATAATAGCTATAATATGCTAACTACTCTTGATATTTTCAAATTTTCGTGGAAATATTTGTAAAGTTTCTTACATACGGAATTTTGAAGAACCGTGCTCCTAGTCGAAGAAAAAACAAAGTTTAGCGTGATTTTTAATGCCTAAATATGCCTAAGTTGTCGCATACATTAGAGTAGAGGATTAAACAACTCTTATACATTAGAAATCAAAATCTCATCCGATTATTGAAAAAAATATATTTTTCTTTAGTATTGTCGCACGTGCAGGAATTCAAAGTTAGTTTTTAATGCCGCTTTTGAAGATTTTCCAGGTATGTTAATTAAATTTTCTAAGAAGTTACAAGTAAATTTTAACTAATTTAACTTTTACTAAGAAAAGTGGCTAGAATAAAATTAAATAAAATATTCATGAATCTAAGTACCTACCTACATAGATTTAAAAATACGTTATTACACCCAGTTTTAAATTATTATTTTATTAAACATCATATTATTCTAAGAAGTAGGTAATAAGTTAACTCATTAAGTACGCTTTGTAATTTCTATTTCAATTTATTTACTCATGTTCTTAAAATCTTCACAATTTTTTTGCATTCGTCAAAGGGTTTGCTAGTGTTTAAAATATCAGAAAAAGTAACAACCTAAAAATGTTACGATACAAAATGCTAAAATCACAAAAGAGAACTTACATACGACATATATTCTGACTTTCACAATAATTTATTTTTATTTTTTATTCACGGGACACTGACTCATTGATGCCACAAACACTGTGGGGTTACTTAATTAAGATGCCACTAAGGTTGAAAACAAAGTAATAAAAGAGCAAAGAAAAAAGAAAATACAAAATGATTTTCGAAATGAACTTGGGATACTAACAGACGTTGTAAAACAGAGTGAGGGCAGTATAAATGACGGCAATAGTGCTGGAACTTTTTTCCGACATTACGAAAAATCAGCAGCAATCACTGGATTCAACAGAAATTTAATTAACAAATTTGCTGTAATTCTTTAAGCGCTTTCTTCGATAAGACAGATAAGTACTGCAAAATTGTATGGTCCACTATATAGTTGGTGCTATATGCCATCCAGTATTCACATGTTATTAATATATGGGGCAGGAATTTGCGAAAACATTGCTTCTATTCCTATTGGACATTTATCTAAAGAGGCATCAGAAGCTAGAAAAAAAGAGTTTCGTAAATTCCGAGAACATTATGCGCGAAAGCGATGACGGACCGAGAATATTGATGTCATACTGCACAACTTGTTAATTTCTTCAAATCGCTTTATTTCCTTTATTATGCCGAAATATACGACAAAAAAAATTATCTGTTCTTAGAAACCGAAACACTTTTTAAAGAAACTAACGTTGAGGAAGGCAATTCTAATAGATTAGTCTCCAGCTCAGATTGTGAAAATTAGGTTAATTAAAGTTTGTTTTTTATAATTAGTATTTAAGTCTATTAAACCGAAAACAGTATTTTTTTATTTATTTTGTCGTAAAATAATTATATTTTTTGAGCGACCGGTATCTAGTAAGGTACTACGTAGGTCTAAATTTAGTACAGTAATAACGTACTCCAATATATGTTTTTATATGCCACAATTTTTGCAAAACAGTGAAGAAAAGTACCAATGTCCACGAATTTTCGGTTTTGTTACACTGTGCATTGGTCTAGATAATAATCACCTATCGGGGACTTAGTTTTTTCCGGCGCAGTGTTGCCAACTAGTGGGGAATTTCCCGATTTCTGGGATTTCTTTAAGAAAACTGGGAAGAAATTTTTTATTAACAATTATAACAAATTCTGAGTTTTTGTTTGTAGTTTACAAATTGTAAATCAAACAATTTGAATACGTTTGAACCTTTGCACATTCCTAACGAATAATAACAAAATATAAATTTGACAGATACGCACATAGCGGATGGCCCCAAAAAAGTGTTTATTTTAATTTTATTTCACACGCGAGTTATGTAAATGATATTGAAAAATATAATATTTAATATAAAAAATAAATAAGTAAACATTAATATATAAATAATAATTTATATCGTTTTCAAGGTTTTTTCTTTTTATGTTTGGGGTTGGGAAATCTTATGATTCGAAGCATCGAAGTGTGATAAAGTTTAAGTGCCCAGGCCTTCGGCCTCACTGGCCTCTTTGGGCCGGCGGCCCACCGAGATTTTCTAGCTCGCTCACCTGTCCCAATCCGGGCCTGGTGCGTATACTTGCATTATATTCAGATTGACAGGCTTGCAACTTATCTGTAACAGAACTATTCTATCTGAGACTTTCACTACACGACAAAAGATGTATCGAATTATTCCGTCTTAACAAGGACCTAGTGGTATATCTTTTTGATAATTTAGTGGGCCATTTATAGGCAGAAATAAGGTCAACTAGAATACCATGTTGTTTAATTGGGAGGATATTTTATTTCACGTAATTTTCTCTTCCACTAGTACCTGTGAAATTGTGAACCCACTGAGCTGTATTTGTTTTTCGCCCCCTAATCCCAGAAATATTAGCACGCTTTTCCATAGTAAATATAATTTTTACATCACTCATAACCATCGAGGTAAATTTATTTTACCTCGATGCAAATAACAATGACCTTCAAATAGGTTATGTTTATATTGCACAAGAGAGACAAAACGACTTTCTAGCTAAAGGTAAAAAGAGACAAAATTACGTCGCTATCAAGGAGAGATCTCTTGAGCTATCGCTTTCGCTACATAAGTTCGTGCTATATCGGCCTACTTCGAAACATACCGAACATTGATACAGAGTAGGAATTTGCAAAGAGAGCCCTATCGCTATCGCTATTTTTCAGAGTGCCACTCCAGCGCGTGAAACCGAATTTGTCTCTATCCTTCACCAGCAGTACTCCGACTAACGCGTGCTAAGCAGCCACATCTTAAAGAGCCCTTAAACTACTAACTCAACCAAACTAACCTAACCCAATAAAATGGATAAAAGAATTAAAACTATTATCCGAGACCATAATAATTATTGTTAGTGCCTCACCCCAGATGCAGACGCATAATGCGCAAAACAGACCCGAATTTCAGCAGCAAGTGTTTTATTTATTTATATATACAGTGTCACATATAAAGTCAGCATCATATAGGAACTTTTTTTCCTAATCGGTTAAGGAAAATTTTTATTTTGCTAATAGTTTTTGCTTTAAAAATGATACCAAATGACATGCACATGAGCAGTCACGTGACTTTTTTAACTGTCAAATTTGACATTTTTTCCAAAAAATGTTCAAAAACGCGGTTATTTCTCAAAATTTCGAAAAATGTTAAAGAGGAAAGTTGCTTGTTTTTTCACACCCATACAGATTCTAGTACAAATTTAATTTTTTCCCATTTTTTTTAAACTTTGAATTTCTGGGTTTTTGAAGTTTTACCAAACCTGTACAAAATTATTCCTTTACACCAAACTTACCTTGTCAATATATTTTTATCACCAATTGTTGTTCTAAATACTGTTGAAATACTGAATGAAAAATAAGAAAAGCCAGCAAAAACTATGTCAAAAGTTGTGCAAAGTTGAAATAATTTGTACAAAGGATTTGACTTTAGTTCGGTTTTTTACTAAACAGCTAGATACATAAACCAAATTAAAAAGCAATCGCAATGAAATATCTTTAATTTACCTTTTACTGCATTTTTTAAACAATAAACCCTTGTTTTAATAATAAGGAATAATTACAAAGCAAAAGGAACTAAGAATGCTGTGAAAACAATTGAAAATATTCTCTATTTTGTAAATAAAACTCTTTTGCTTTTTAATGTTTCAGGTTTAGTAGAGTACGACTCTACATATGTTTCGCCTTATTAGGGCGTTTTCAAGAGTACTGATGTAGTAATACTAAAGTTAGGAAGGATCGTTTACAAATATATATACCTGATCTTATTACCTAATTGCTTTAAGATTCTTTTTAGTAAATCTTCGGGAAGTCCAAGTCATAAAGATGATAAATATTTGTCAATTATTGGGGTGTTCTGGAAATTTTGTTGGTCATTTGTACAGGGTGTTAAATTGTTTTTTAATGATTTTTTAATTTCTAGTTGTTCTAATAGGTCTAGTCTTTTGCCTTTATTTTCATGGTGAAGTAATTTAATATTATCTAAATTTATAAAATGATTGTTTTCTATACAATGGGTGGACATCCCTGAGTTTTTCATATTGTTTAAAATGGACGTTTTGTGTTCTTTTAGTCTTGTTTTCACGCTTCTACCACTTTGGCCTACATATATAGGGGGTCATCCATTAATTACGTCACACGTAAAGGGGGAGGGAGGGGGTCCAAAGAGTGTGACTGGACGTGACAAGGGGAGGAGGAGTCATAAGCTTCGTGACGTCACATTTAATCTAAAATATTAAAACATCTAAATAGGGCATAGGGCCACGGGCGAAATGAACGATATATAAATATAAGTATGCTATTTTGAATAGTAAAATTGTTTGCCTTTGGTAACATACACCGAAAGACCGATACCGCCTTTGAAAAAAGCCGACGTAAAGGGATTTATTGTTTTATTATACGTTTGCAACGTTACCAGGTCTACCGTTTACCGGTAGATCTATCGTTTTCGGCCTCGACCTACCGCCCTACCGTTTATGAACCTGATTCTACCGTAATTTTTAATCTGAATAATATACAGTGACCGCCAGTGGCGGCTCGTGACCTAAAATTTTGGGGGGGCACAAATCACAATTTCAAATTTCTCTATGTCAATGTGCTACGTATAAAAAAGCGAACATTTCTTGGTTAATATATTATTTTTAATCTTTCATAAGTTCAAATATTTCTGATGGCTATTTTTAAAATTAAAACCGACCAAATAAATTTGGGGGACCTGTGCCCTTCCAAGCCCCCCCGACGAGCCACCACTGGTGACCGCCAACGAGTCTGCACCATGAGAAGCTTTTTTAAAATTTGATTAAAGCCAAATTTGACTTTGGCATCAATTTTTGCTTGACCAAGAACCTTAAATGACATATATAAAGATAGTCACGTGATCCATGTTAGCTGTCAAAAGTTACATTTTTTGAAAAATGAAATAGTAAAAAGTTGTGTGGTTTGTCATCGAGATTCCATTATTAAAGTTTTGTTAAAAAATTTTGACTTTTAATTTTTTACATATTTTTTAGTATCATAAATTTATTTAAGTGTTTATCTTTTATTTCGTTATTATTAAGTTTAAACGCCATATTGCAACGTTTCTAAAGATGAGGTATACATTGTCTAAAGTTTACAGAGTTTTTGTAGCACAAAAATAAATATTTTTTAAAATTCCCTGAGCGCTATTGGACTATTACTTTAGTTTTTAAGTGCTACACAGAGTTTATTATTAACCATATCAAATACAACAGTTAGAAAGGCATATCATCTATAGGATTTTAGAAGCTAACCCATAATTTTTTTTCCTTAAAACTTATTTTTAAACTAAAACAGGAAAAAAATTTAAAATTTAAAGCTTATTCTTAAAACAAAAAAAAAGTTTACATTTTAGTGTGCCGTCCTTCCCTTTCCATACATTTAATTGATTTTCTGGAAAACCCTTTTGTAACATTTTTCAGAAATCTTGGTGGATTTTCAAGGCAAGCCCCTCCTATAGTGTGTTCCAAGTGATCCACGTTTTGAAATGGCCGTTTACGGTACGCTTTTTGTTTGAGATAACCCCACAAAAATAAATTCATGACAGTTAGGTCAGGTTTGCTAGGAATACTCAGAATATCTGCCAATCCATTTTCCTCTAAACAAATTGTCTAAAAAATTTCTGACCTCAACCGTGCTGTGAATTGTTGGTATCACAATATCAATCTTTCCGGTAGTGACATGTAATCAACAACATTGGTTATCTCAGTCCTTACAAAGTTTAAATAGATTACTGCGTTTAAGTTTTCTCTACAAAAAATAAGGCCCAATCAATCTTACGTTAAAAATTCCACACCAGACATTTACTTTAAAAGAATATTGCACTTTGCACTCAATTATGAAGCCAGGGTTTTCATGAGCCCATCACCTACAGTTTTGAGAACTTACTTCCATTTGAATAAAAAGGTGCTTCGTCTGTAAACATTATTCCTTTGGCAAATGACCGATTCTCTTCTATTCCCCTGTACCCAGGCACAAAAATCAAACCTTGCTTCAAAATCCCTTTCTTTAAGAATATTTATAAACTGACGTTTACTTGTGTTCAATTGCATCTTATAACAACACATTTTCTTATTCTGGTTTCTTAAAATTATTCAAAACTGTTCCAGTTCGTTTGAATTTGTCGAGAATACACCCAATTGTGGAATGCGAAACAAACTTTCGTGGGTGTCTTTGATTAAAAATATTCCCAGTGACCCTATTTGTCCTATTTTTTACCGTGAATTAGAACTATCTCTATTTTTTCTTCGGTAGTAAGCATTTTTTAGGCCTGGGTTACCCAACTTCGTAATTTTTAGTCCTTAATTCTTAATTCTTAAGCATTTCGTAAAATTTGAGTGAGTTATTAGATCAGGTTTATCCAGTTTCTTTATTCTTAATTTTTGTCTCTTCTTTTTCCAATTCTTCTTTTTTCAGCTCTTGACAGTTGGACAATACATGTCAAAATTGACATAGGAAATATAAACACAACTTGTTTATTTGTGTTATAAATAGTTAAATTCAATATTAAAATTAAATACAAAAATCATGAAGACTGTCGTCCATCACCAAACGTCAAATTAACCCGGATAACAATGTCATTTGTCAAGATCTGTCTAAAACAGCTGAACAAGCCGCATGCGCATTTAATATTTCCTTAATTCTTTATTCGTAATTCGTAAAAGTTAAAAATTGGCAACTTTCAAGGTCGTTCTTAAAAATTAAGCATAAAGAATAAAGAATTAAGAAACTGGGTAATCAGTGTCACTTAATAGTACATTGTGAACTTGCTTATGAGTTAGGAATTAAGAATTAAGAAGTTGGATAAACCCGGCCTTAATCGATCTTTAAAAAACTTTTACATGTCAACTTGTCATATTTACATTTGTTTTAAAGCCTTCTGTTGAATTAAATTACAATAAAAATGGTATTTTTTAGTTTCAAAAATATTAACGATGCTTTTAAGAAAAAATAACTTTCAGATTCACTAAGAAGGTTTAAGATTTAGTACTGGTTTAAATTAAGATCTTATAGTTGATTATTAGCTATGTTTTGACAGGTTCTTGTCAAAACATAAAAGTTTTTTATTAGCTAGCTCTAAAAATCCTATGGATATGCTTCTTTAAATGTTGTGTTTGATATGGTTAATAATAAGCCCTATAGATCTTAAAAAATCATATAATAGTCCCAAAGCGCTCAGGGAATTTTAAAAAATATTTATTTTTGTGCTATAAAACCTCTGCAGACTTTGGGAAATGAATATCTTATCTTTAGAAACGTTGCAACATGGCGTTTAAACTTAATAATAACGAAATAAACGTGAAAAATTGAAATAAATTTATTACACTAAAAAAACATGTGAAAAATTAAAAGTTAAAATTTTTGGATAATACAAATAGAATCTCGATGAGAAACCAAACAACTTTTTTCTATGACATTTTTCGAAATTTTAGCAAATAATATCATTTTCAGCACATTTTCTTCAAAAATTTAACTTTTAACAGATAACATGGATCACGTGATTATCTTTATATATGTCATTTAAGGTTCTTGGTCAAGCAAAAATTGATGCCAAAGTCAAATTTGACCTAAAATAAATTTTAAAAAAGTTTCCTATATGGTGCAGACTTTTTGGCGGACACTGTGCCTATTTATCTTACTTCGTCACTGATATTATCAATTTACGGCCGGTATTACAGGTTGTTAAAACTAAACTCAGGTTCTTCTGGTCCATGGACACAGGATGATTAATTTTTTTCAGTTCAGTTCAGTTTTCAGCCAAAAACAATGTAAGAATATTTTTTACTGTTGATTTTGAGTACCTATCTATTGTTTGAGAACGTACAAATTGTTACTTTAATGAAAATATTTTTTAAAAATAATAATATTGGAAGTGCTGTTTTAATTAATTTATAAATTTCAAATTGCAAAATGAGTGACGTCACAACAGGGCGGGGGGGGGGGGGGGGGTCCACACGAATGTGACAACGTGTGACAAGGACGAGGGGGGAGTCAAAAAACGATGAAATTTTTGTGACGTAATTTATGGATGACCCCTAGCTCCACAATTGGCACAATTTATTTTGTAAACTCCCGATTTGTCTAATTTGTCAGTTTTGTCCTTATTGTTTACTAGTAGCTTGCCTAGGTTTAGTTTATTTACACATATAGTTCTACAGCCTAAATTATTTAATCTGTTACAAATATTATTGGTAAATTTAGAAGTATAGTTAATGAATTTAAAGTTATTATTTTTTGGTGGACTTATACTATAAAATTCCTTTCTTAATAATTGTTTCTGTTTATTTTTTAACATTTTATCAATTAGGCTTTCTTTGTATCCGTTGCTTTTTGCTATCTGCTTTATGACACATAGTTCTTTTTGAAAGTTTTCCTGGTTTAGTGGAAAGGTGACTAATCTGTGTATGAAGCTGTGGAATGGGGACAATTTTATTTTCCATGACTGTTTTGATGTGAAATGTATTGTATCTGTGGTTGTTGGTTTCCTATAAATGTCAAATTCTAGGTGGTTATTTATTTTTTTAATATTGATATCTAAGAAGTTTATTTCGTTGTTAACCCCCTTCTCCATTGTGAATTCAATATTTTTATGTAGTGAATTTATAAGGTCCAAAAACTGATCTAAATTTCTGTCTGTGCCATCCCAAATGCAAAAAACATCGTCTACATATATGTTCCAATAGAAAACATTTTTGACGAGAGGATTATCAGAACTAAAGATAGACTTTTCTAAATTTGCCATAAAGATTTCTGACAATAAAGAAGAGATTGGGGAGCCCATCGGGAGTCCATCTTTTTGTTGGTAGATTTCATTATTGAACTGAAAATAATTATGTTCCATGCATATTTGTAACGCGTTTATAATTTCAGTTTTTTCGTCAACATCTAAAGTAGAATTATTAATTAAATTTTTTAGAAATGTGGTGAGTTCCTTTAGGGGGATCGAGGTGAAGAGACTTTTTATGTCAAATGAAACCAATCTTGAATTATTCGGGACTGTAAGGTTTTTTGTTTTATCAATAAACTGATAGGAGTTTTTTACTGCGTATGTTGACTGGAAATTTATTAATCCCGGTAAGGTTCTACTAATTTCTTTTGCTAGTTTATAACAAGGGGCATTATATATCACAGGGTGACCTTATTTTAAGCAAAGCTGACAAGGGCAATACTATCACTATCTTAACAAACACCGATTACATTAATAAGGTAAAAACACTATTAGAAAACAGTGAAACCCAAAAAATTCAAAATGACCCTACAAAAAAATACCAATCAGAAATTATCAAAACTCTTAAAAACATTCCACATATAACTCAAAATCAAACATATAAGTATAAAGTTATGAATCCTTTAGGGGGATCGAGGTGAAGAGACTTTTTACGTCAAATGAAACCAATCTTGAATTATTCGGGACTGTAAGGTTTTTTGTTTTATCAATAAACTGATAGGAGTTTTTTACTGCGTATGTTGACTGGAAATTTATTAATCCTGGTAAGGTTCTACTAATTTCTTTTGCTAGTTTATAACAAGGGGCATTATATATCACAGGGTGACCTTATTTTAAGCAAAGCTGAAGCTGACAAGGGCAATACTATCACTATCTTAACAAACACCGATTACATTAATAAGGTAAAAACACTATTAGAAAACAGTGAAACCCAAAAAATTCAAAATGACCCTACAAAAAAATACCAATCAGAAATTATCAAAACTCTTAAAAACATTCCACATATAACTCAAAATCAAACATATAAGTATAAAGTTATGAATCCTTCGGCACCACTTCTTTACGGTTTCCCAAAATACACAAGTGCTAAAAATTCAAATAATTTGGTGCCCGTCAGCTAGCGCCAAACAGATTTTCACGTAATGTAACAAGACGCGGCAGGGTGAGTACAGACGATACGGTTGGGTTACATTGCATAAATGTTAATTTACCTTTTATGCGTTTAGGTGGTAAGATGTGGAAATATAACAGTGCTAAGTGTAAACTCACAACCACTCACGAATTTAGAAAAAGCAAGAAAAAACTTACAATTTTAAAAATTACCAGTAAGTATTTTTGATAGATGGAAATATTATATTACTAAATTATTATACCTACTAAATCACAAATAAACAAAAATGGGTAGTACCTGTAAAATAACAATTTGTGCTAATAAGGGTGGTTTCATAATAATATGTAGTAGGTATTTATTCTTCAGTCTTTGTTTTTACTATTTTTTTTGTTTTAAAAATATATCTAATATCATATTATCTACAAACATGATGAAGTGTGCTACTGCCGCACGAAATGAAAGGCCTCGTGTAATTAATTTAATTAGTCAGTTTGACAATACTTACACATACATCCAAACGCATTAAAAGGAAAATCTACATGTATGTATAATAGTAATGTATGATTTTACAAAATATATAGTATAAGGCGTATCCCCAGCATCTATAATATAATTGATTAATTGAAAAGGATTAGGAAAGTCTTTATAATTTTTGATAGTTGTAGAAAATATAGATTTGTGTTTTTTTCTTTTAAGATTTTTTGATAATAAATACATTCACGAATTAATCATGATTCATGAATTATGACATTAAATAAAAAACTTTTTCGTAAAAAGAAATAAAGGTAAGTTAGACTAAAAAATGTTTTTTCCAACTCCTAGTTAGATGTTGTTCTTTAGTGTTTTTTATTATTAGCACCAATGGTTGTCTCTAAAAATATTCACGGCCAGATTCACTAAAAAGGTTTCAAATTTAGAACTAGTTTGAATTAAAATCTTAATCAGTCTTAAACTTGCCAAAACATAATTTTTGCCAAGTTTTTCTTGATGATGTAAACGTAAATTCCTTTTTGTTAAGTACGAGTATTAGAGTATTTGTCTTTCATGTGTTATTAATTTAATGGATTTATGATAAAAAAAAATCATGTTTTAAAAATACACTCAGGGGCACAAGAAAAGGACGCCCTAAAATGTTATCTTAAGTTTTAGGTTTGGTAATTTTTTTATTTTTAGTCCGATTTGAATAATTTTTTCATCAAATTCATCAAATTTTCCATAAACCTTTATTTGACATTTTATACAAGGATAATCGGAATACTGTTTTTTCACCTAACTTTAAAACACCCTGTATTATAATTGAGCAGCGTAAAGATTTCATAATGCCCCTTGGGTTAAAGTTTCGTCTATCCTCTAAACTTTGTTTTTGGGTTTATGTCAATATCCGCATTTTTTAACAATCAGGTATATATATATATATATATATATATATATATATATATATATATATATATATATATATATATATATATATATAGATATATATATATATATATATATATATATATATATATATATATATATATATATATATATATATATATATATATGTCTCATTCGTGTAACAACAACGTGGTTCAGTTTTTAAAAAGAAATTGATAACCAGTATATATTGCACCTGGGTGCTGAAACGCAGAGCTGCAGATATTGACCATTGACATGGTTCCAAAAATAAAGTTTAGAGAATAGATGAAACTTTATCCCAAATGACGTTTTGAAATATTTACGCTGCACTATTATTCCACAGGGTGTTTTAAAGTTAGACGAAAAACAGTATTCCGATTATCTTCTCTCACTACATTAAAGAAGAATCTGACTGACTGGCTGACTGACTGGCTGACTGACTGACTGACTGACTGACTGACTGATTGAATGACGTATCAACGCACAGCTCACACCACTGGGTCTAGAAACTTGAAATTTTGCATAGAGGTTTTTATATAACGTAGGCATGCACTAAGGAAGGGTTTTTCAGAATTCAACCCCTAAGGGGATGAAACAGAGGTTCAAACATTGTATGTAAAAAATATTAGATGGTCCTATTAACTTGAAACTTCATAGAAGTACTCTAAAAAATAAATGTTTAAACACGTGTATTGCAGTTTTTAATAATTCAAACCTTTTGGGGGTGAAATGGGGGTTTAAAGTTTGTAATCGAGTAAAATTGTTATACCGTGGATGAAGTCGCGGGCGCAAACTAGTCTCTATATATAAAAGGGGAACCTGACTGACTGACTGACTGGTTGACTGAGGTATCAACGCACAGCCCACACCGCTGGGTCTGGAAACTTGAAATTTTGCACAGAGGTTTCTGATATTTCGTGGGCGTGCACTAAGATAAGGTTTTTCAAAATTCAACCCCTAAGGGGGTGAAATAGGGGTTCAAGCTTTATATGGAGAAAAAATACTAGATTGTCCATTAAGTCCAAACTTCATAAAAGTACCCTAAAAATAAATGTTTAAACGCGTGTTTTCCAGTTTTTAATAAATCAACCCCTAAGGGGGTGAAATGGGGGTTCAAAGTTTGTAATGGAGTAAAATTTATATACGGTTCTATTAGCTTGAAACTATGTAACAGTAGATACTCTAAAAAATAAAGACAAGTTTTATAACTTTTTAGAAAATTTAATTTTGCGTAATAAATGTTAAGAAAGTTAACGTGTGGGAGAGGGGGTATCAAATGATCCTCTGAAGCTAAGAAATAAAGTCAAATCAAACATGCTAAAAATAAGATTAGCTGTAATTAGAGTCATAAGATTAAGAAAAAATGAAGACTGTTCGCATACCGTTAAGAGCATAAATTTTAAAAATGGTATATAAACATTCCTTGCCATGTATTTGGACAGCATAAGTAATGTAACGTTTTAAAATATGTTTCTGATACAGAAAATATAGTTCCTGGCCTTCAATATTGTGGAATATACTCAAAAATAATAGAATTTCTTCAGTATTTATCTAAAATTTAGCAAAAGTTTAATATATGATGTGGATAACAACCTGGCCAACCAATTTAGTAGCATTATTTGTAAGTATATTGGAGGAAAAAGATTAAACTATACACGGGGAAGACAATTTTCTGGTAGAAGTGATATGGCTACCATAACATACAATACAATCATTTAACTTTCTATGATCTGTATAAATCTTATAATGACAAAAGTCCCAGAACCAGACGAGCCACTGATAAAAGCTATGGTCGAATGTGTCAAAAACCAGACCTTCCACCCCAAATTGCATTTCTAGGAGACATTTCTAAAAACCATAGGAAATAAAAGAACTGGAATTTAACACGAGAAAATAATCCCACTCTGTTAAGTGGATTGAGGCTAGAAGAAAAATAATAACAGCTTTAAATTTCAGGACAATTTGTAAAAGAAAAGAAACCACTCCGGGTGCTAATTTGGAAAAGATTCTAATTGTCATAAATTATTTAAAATGTTCCGCGATAGAATACAAATATGAAAATCAGGCGTTGTGTGACTTGGCTAAATTATTGAACATTACAATAGAAAAATGTGGACTGCTTATTCACCAGGACAATTGCTACCTTGTATAGCGTCATCTGATGGTACTGTAGGAGACAGCGGTCTGGTAGAAACCATATGTCCGTTTTCAGCGAGGAAAATCACCCCTGAAGAAGGGATTGAATGCAAAAGATAACGTTCTGGAAAAAATAAGGCGACCAATATATTGCCAATAAAACTCATAAATGGTTTTACCAAATTCAGGGACAGCTCGCAGTAATAGACTGCTTCTACCGTATTTTTTGTGTCTGGAAACCACTGGGTCTTAAAACAGAGACAGTTCTAAGAGACAGTGATTTTTGGCTTGAAAAAGTGCTATCCAGTTTACAAAAATTTGGTTATAATTGAATGTTGCCTGAATCGGTTGATAGTCGATTGAGTAGAAACATGCCAATTCGTGAATCTGTTTATATTATGGAGGCAATCGAAAAGAAGAAAAAACAGTTAAAGAAATAGTAATTAAAATATTATTTATCAGAACCTAATTGTTCAAGAGATATTTCGATGTTTATATTAACAAAATTAAATAAGTGTGTTAATCCACCACGAGCACGCGTTAGAGAAAAAATTTCGGGAATAAGTAAAAGGGAGTTACAATTTTCAAATATTACTCCAAGAGACTGGAAAGTTCTACATTAAACAAATTCAAATAATATGGGTATTTTAAAATCCTTTTAAAAATTTTTTTAATTCAATAAATACAAATTTAAAACTTGTTTCGTCTTTTACAAAGAGTAATAAACCATAAGAAAAAGGAACATTCTTCATAAAAGAAATATACATTGATCAGTCATAACATTTTGAGCGACTCTGTATATTCAAAATTTATTTTTGTATGCAGAATTTGAATTTCCTTTTACTTCTTTGCGGAACTTTTTCTATAGCAGATACTTTTTGGGCTTATTTAATTTACATTATTAATATTATTATTGTAATTAATATTATAGATAAAACGTTTTTATACTTAAATGTTTCATTTATCTAATTATACTTAATAATATATGTTAAGTTTGGTATATTCTTTAAACTGTGGTTTGGTGGATAAATATTCTATTAATAAATGCCTCCATGCAGTTTCTCCCAAACTTTATTGTGGTCGCTGTATATTTAACTTCACCGGAGGTTCGGTTTATTGCTACAGCTCAGGTCGCGCTCTCTCGCCTTTCGCGCGCTTGGAAATCAATTAGTCCTCTTAACAAATATTTAGGGTTTTCAGTGACGCGGGTAATTTAAGGCCAGTGCGGGTATTTTCAACACTCGAAGTGGGGAAAGTTGGATGATTGCATTGGCAGCACTGAACGCGATTGCTTCGCACAGTGTAACGTTTTTGATAGTTCGTGGGCATAGGGCAAAACAGCGACTATCGAATTTTAATTTGTTTTGTCTCTAGATTATTCCTAAAATGTATCACCGTAAAGTACTTTCTTTTGAAGCAGTAATTTGACTTTTCTGAGAGCAATAAAAATAATGGGAAAATAAGTCCAACTTAATGAAATTCATAATATGGGTTCTATAAAAAATGTGAAAGCAATTTTTACTGTAGCTATAATATGCTAACTACTCTTGATATTTTCAAATTTTGGTGGAAATATTTGTAAAGTTTTTTTACATACGAAATTTTGAAGAACCGTGGTCCTAGTCGAAGACAAACAAAGTTTGGTGTGATTTCTAAAAAAATGCCTAAATATGCCTAAGTTGTCGCATACATTAGAGTAGAGGATTACACAACTCTTATACATTAGAAATATCCAAAAATCTCATCCGACTTTGTCCGAGTATTGAAAAAACAATATTTTTCTTTAGCAATGTCGCACATGGAATTCAAAGTTGATTTTTAATGCCGCTTTTGAAGATTTTCCAGGTATGTTATATTAAATTTTCTAAGAAGTTACAAGTAAATTTTAACTAATTTAACTTTTACTAAGAAAAGTGGCTAGAATAAAATTAAATAAAATATTCATGAATCTAAGTACCTACCTACATAGTTTTAAAAATAAGTTATTACACCCAGTTTTAAATTGTTATTTTATTAAACATTATATTATTCTAAGAAGTAGGTAATAAGTTAACTCATTAAGTACGCTTTGTAATTTCATTTTCAGTTTATTCATGTTCTTAAAATCTCCACAAATTTCAATTTCAATTCAAAGGGTTTAAATAACATTACAAGAAACAACCTAAAAATATTACAATAAAAAATGCTAAAATCACAGAAGAGAACTTACATACGACATATATTCTGACTTTCACAATAATTTATTTTTATTTTTTATTCACGGGACCCTGACTCATTGATGCCACGAACACTGTGGGGTTACTTAATTATTTAGTATTTTTTATTTATTTTGTCGTAAAATAATTATATTTTTTGAGCGACCGGTACCTAGTAAGGTACTATGTATGTCTAAATTTAGTACAGTAATAATGTACTCCGATATATGTCTTTATATGCCACAATTTTTGCAAAACAGCGAAGTAAAGTACCAATGTCCACGAATTTTCGATTTTGTTACACTGTGCATCGGTCTAAATAATCACCTATCGGGGATTTAGTTTTTCTCCGGCGCAGTGTTGCCAACTCGTGGGGAATTTGCCGATTTCTGGGATTTCTTTAACAAAACTGGGAAGAATTTTTGTATTAACAATTGTAACAAATTCTGAGTTTTTGTTTGTAATTTACAAATTGTAAATCAAACAATTTGAATACGTTTGAACGTTTGCTTTGCACATTCCTACCGAATAATAACAAAATATAAATTTGACACATACGCACATAACGGATGGCCCCAAAAAAGTTTTTATTTTAATTTTATTTCACACGTGAGTTAAATGGTATTGAAAAATATAATATTTAATATAAAAAATAAATAAGTAAAAATTAATATATAAATAATAATTTACATCATTTTCAACGTTTTTTCTTTTTATGTTTGGGGTTGGGAAATCTTATGATTCGAAGCTTCGAAATGGGATAAAGTGCCCAGGCCTCACCGGCGGCCCACCGAGATTTTCTCGCTCGCTCGCCTGTCCCAATCCGGGCCTGACCACGCCGTTTGATGTGAAGGTACCTTCATCTGTCCATAAAATTTGATAATGAAAATTAATATTTTGTTCTCTTTCCCGTTCAAACCAAAAAGAAAACTCCCGTTCTTTTAATGTATTCATAAAATTAGGTTTATAGGGTTTAATTTATTTTCATGTAAAATACTTCTTTCACTCTGTCGATTAACGCTTATTCTATCTGCAGCATGTTGAATACTTGTTTTTTCTGTTTTACAATATCCAAGCACACATTTAATTCTACAACTTCAGTATTTTTGGAAGGTTTATGTGATTTTCTAAAAGTAGTGTATACCGAGCCAGTAGATTTAAACTTAGCCATTCGCCTACTACCCGTTGACTGATGAATATTTCTCCCAGGGTGTCTGACGGTAAAAATATCAGCTACTTGTCGGTGACCTGTATTTTCACCACATGTTAACACAACTTCAATTTTCTCCTGCAGAGTTAGCATTTTTAATTACTAAACTAAGAGATATATTAAAATTTGTTATAGCTAAATACTATTTGGCAGATGGCATAGAGGGAACTCGCAAAATATCGCGCCCGCTTGATGCGAGGTTTCAATCTTACCGCTGTCTCGACCTCTACACGGATGCTTGTATTCCCCTTACGTCGCGCCGCTAGCCAACAGTTACAGTAGCGATGATAAAATGTTGCCTCCACAACGCCACCGTATACAGACAAAAACTTTGTCTGTATACGGTGACAACGCCGATAATTATAGCCTTTTATTTTCTTTGACGCCGATGTCTCGTGTTTGCAAGGATCATCAGCGAGAGTTTTCGCATTACCTATTTAATAAATATACTTCAGATTTTGTAATTTCAGTTAAATTTACCAAACGAATGTTACTCTTTCGTCATGTTAAATTGACTGATGCGCGTCAAAAGTAGTATAAGTCAATTTTTTTAAGAAATGAGTTAAGTGCACCACATATATTATAAATATGACTAGTTCCTTTGGGCAAAGTAGTATAAGTCCATTTCAATGCTAAAAGCTATAAAAAAAGTTAAATATGTATAAGTCTAAAAACCTTCTTGAATCGAGCGGGCAAAAAAGAATAAGTCTACTTGTACTATCATACCCGATGTTAAAACTAGTGTATGATAGTATAAGTCGCACTTGCATTATTTTAACCTCGGCAAGACTTGTCATTTGAAGACAAAGTTCTCGAAGAAGACTAATAATTTAATATTAGATACTGAGTTCACTTTCAATAATTTTGTATTTTTTTCTAATAAAATAGATTGTGTTTACTCTTTCAGCTGTGCAAAATAGTATAAGTTAATAAAAATTATGTGTTAAATAGTATAAGTCACGAAATATTTTTTTATCACAATAAAAAGAAACAAAAACTACTATATATTTTTCTAATAAAATATTATTAATAAAATATATTCGTTCAGATTCACTAAGAAGGTTTAAGATTTAGTACTGGTTTAAATTAAGATCTTCTAGTTGATCAGTTATGTTTTGACAAGTTTTTGGCCTGTCATCGTTAATAAGTCGTCACTAAAAACTTATGAATTATTCTGATATTTCAGTGATTTGCTTGATTTCCAAATGAATTTCATCTTGGAAAGGGTTGCTAGAATGAATTTAGTTCCATTATTGACGAAAGTACGTACTAAAATTGCCCTTTTCATTATAAATTTGCGAAAAATCTCAGAAATAAATTCATATTATAAAACTTAGTTGTCCTATTCTTACACTTGTCAGTTTAAAACTTTTGGTTGTCAAATTAGATCGGACTAGCGTTGGAGAATCTGACTGATTGTATTTACTCTTTCAGCTGTGCAAAATAGTATAAGTCAATTTATATGTCAAATAGTATGTCATGAAATCTTTTTTTTATCACAATAAAAATAAACAAGAACTGCTATATTTTATTTTGCGATTCTAAAAGGTATTATTATTAATATATTGGCAACAAAATATCCGAGGTACAATATAGCTTTTCACTGATTTCGCAAACGGTAACAAAGTTTAATCGCGCATAACTGAAAACTATAATTTTAGACTTATACTACTTTTCCCGCGCATAAGCCAATTAGTCTGGCTAATTCAGTGGCAGTAGTGATACTAATGATGAAATGGATAGCGCATTCTTCACATGCATTTGATTTTAATACAAATTTTAGGGTTCGAAATACGACAGTGCTGTTCGTGAATTATGTATGTATTCGTATTGATCCAAAAATGTATACTAGCAACTTTATTGCGCCAATTTTAAAATGAAACTTTATCGCTAAAAAAATCACAATATTGATTCACTGGTATTGAAAGTAGTAAACGTCTGTATACAGGGTGTTTCATTACGGGTGATGAGGTACCATATCTCAGGAATTGATACTCCAGGAGCTTTGGAAAGATGCCCTCCCAGGTCACCTGATTTGTCCGTTCTCGACTTTTTTTGTGGGGATATTTGGAAAATAAAATATTTCATACCCGACATCAAACGATAGAAGAATTGCGTAATGCTTCTGAAATATAATTCAGAATTTGCAAGCACGGCCAGTTATCCTTTTAATTGCTTTAGGAAGAATAAAAAAATGTGACAATATTGTGTTCAGAATAACGGAAATCAATTCGAACAATCTCTGTAATATGTAGGTATACGTTTTAGTTCACGGCCTACTATAAAATATTGACACTTTTATTAAAAATTGTGATTCATCGGCTTCAATGAAAAAATAAATATCATGTGTTATATATTTTTGAAAAGCCCTAGAAAAGCGGAATGTAATGACGTATAGATATACAGGGTGTCCCCTTTAAAAAACTACAACTTTACACCATTACTCGAAAATTATAATATTTAGAAAAAAATTAACTACGTCATCGTATTATACGTAATATTCTGCATAAAAAGCAGTTTTTACTATTTTGATATGATGCGGCATAGCCGAGATACAAGGGGTGCTCAAAAAGGGAAAATTTTCAAAATCACCTTGTAGCTTAAAAACAAAGAAAGCTATGAAAATTCTGTTCGTGGCATTTTTCGACTCACAAAAAAGTAGCGCCATGACGTGCAAACCGCAACCTTCTATCTTTACTAATAACTGAGATAACATAACCCGCAAATACAACGAAATCCGAACACCCTGTACACTAGAAAGTAAATACCACGAAAACGAAATGATAACTATAATATGAATAATTAATTAGAACACAATAGTTCTAGTTCACAGTAATCAATTAATCACATCACATAAACCGCTCTGCAAAAACTGCACAACAAAAGCCGGTTCGCATGCACTTGGCACGCAGGCACGCGTCATGGTCCAACCCGACGACGGCTCAGCCGCTGTCTGGCATTTTAGGCGAGCGGGACACCCCCAAAAAGTAGCTTAGAAATAGCAGTATGTGACCACGGCGCCCTAGTCGCTAAAAACAGCTTTACTTTATGTTTTCGAGGTCGCTGAACACGAATCCAAAGTTATTTTTTTGATTAAAATGGGGGAACATTGAAAAAAATGGCAATTTAGTGCTAAATGAGGAAAATAAAATTTTCATACTTTTTAATATTCAACTCGCTATATCTCAAATAATTATTCATATTTCTTTTTCAAATTTTAACCACTTATTCTTTAAGGTATTACCTAGAAAACAAGCCCCATCCGAAGGTCTCAAAGCAATTACTGGCTGAGTGGCAAATATTCAAAGTTGTGCTATCAGGTTTTATGAGTCCTCACATACTATCGCAAAAGTTGAGTGACGAAGTTTCGAATTTCGAGTAAATAGCTATATAGTACCTATTACAATATAGTATATAAGGAAGTTTTTTGTAAAATTTGAGCGCCTTATATTTAATAGAAAAAAAGATATACGATTTCAAAGCTGAGAGCTGAGTACGGGCGCGTGCGTTTGGCGCGCAGTGATTATAGCGGCAGGCGTATACAGCCGTTTGAATGATTTTACCTAGCTCGATTGCTTACTATATCGCTTTTTTTTAGATATTTTTATTTGTTTTAGTGAAAACACGTTGTTTATAAATATTCCAAATGTTTTAATCAACAAGGTAAGTACAGTTAGCTACACGATTTATGTTTATCATTGGTGTAGTGCTAATTCAATGAACATATATTATAACTATTGCACACTTTCAACATTTGGAAAATAGTCCTCAGCTGTGGTTTTTTACAGGAAAAATTTCGGTCCGCACTGATCTGAGAAGATCCTATACACATTTTAGCCCAAAAACTAGGAAATCATTTATGTTCATCTTTCTTAGCTGCACATGCTTTGACCGGCTATGATACAAATTCATCATGATTTTATATTGGTAAAAAGACTGTTTATGCCACTCTAAAAAAAATGTCAAATGAAGAATTGCTAAAATAAATGATTTGTCTATAGATATTGTCCAAGAAATCGTTAGCTTATTCGTATCGTATTTGTATGATCTCTCCAAAAAATCAAAAGCTATTCGCACTGACATCAATTCCTTACGCTATAATTTAGCCATTGAAAAAATCTAAACATCTCAAAACTTCCTCCGTCAAAACCAGCTATGCTAAAGCATATTTTAAGAGCTCTTTGGCAAATCAACGAATGGAGGCAAGCGACAAAATCTATAATTGCTCCTGAAGATGTGACAAAGTTTGGATGGTTGGTAGAAGACTACAAATTGCCATTCGATTATTATGATGGACCCACTGCCATAGAAACACTACAAAAATATTTTTGTTCCTGTAATGGTAAAAATGGTTGTGCAACTGCGATTTGCCCTTGTATAGTATCTAACTTAAGATGCTGTGATGTTTGTAACTGTAGTGATGCATGTGTCAATGTAGATAAAATAAACGAATAATTTCAAATTTCTTTCAGTGATTTTCATTTAATTAGGAGTTGTACTTACCTTGTTTATTTTGAATATTTATAAAAAATGTTTTTACGTTAACACAAATAAAAAGATCTAAAAAATCGATATAGTAAGCAATCGAGCTGCGCGCCAAACGCGCGCGCCTTTACGCAGCTCTCAGCTTTGAAATCGTATATATATATATATATATATATATATATATCTATATATATATATATATATATCTATATATATATATATCTATATATATATATATATATATATATACATAATATATATATATATATATATATATATATATATATATATATATATATATATATATATATATATATATATAAGTTATATGTCAGTCACCTTCACATTCCGCAGGTCAAGCACACCCGACAACAGTCGATTCAGCAGAATCAGCAAGATTGCATTATAGCATATACGTTGAATGAACTTTATTTTAATTGTTAATAATTTTAGTCTTGAATTAGAATCGAATTGTAACAGTCGAATTTTTCAGTAATAAAAATTGTTTTTAAAAAAGGACTTTACAGAAAATAAAACTTAAGTGGCGCAGTCGGTAGGATGTTCTAACGGCATTAACGCATATAATACCGGTTTGTTTCAACAATTTATAGAACACCTGTTTTTAAAAATTCGTGAGTGACAAAAGGTCAAAAAATCGCGAGTTCCAATCCCCAGATCTTAAAATCCAGTTAAGTGAATTGAGTAGCTTAACGAGAAGCCCCGAGTGAATATCGACGGCAACTCATCGCAGTGACGTGAAAACTTCAAGTGAATATTGAAGGGCGTTACATGGAGAAGATACTGGTTTTTCTGTAAGTATCTATGTCATATAGAGGTCCTTTAAAAATATATAATTCTGAAAGTTCAGACTCAGGGACAAATTCTGATTCAGACTCATCAATCACCAATATTTCAACCTTGTATCGCACAAGATCTCCCCTAAATTTTAATTGTAACTGTTATACAAATTTTAATAATACAAAAATGGCTTTACCACAATTAAAACAAGAATATTTGGGCATGGGTTCCAGAATTTCATGGCGAAACTGAACTACTCCCAAGATTCTTAAGTGTAGGAGAAAAATTGGTTAATAAATTCTACAACACAGTAGATCTCAATGACTTTCAGAATGAATATCTGATGTCTAGTCTTTTAGCAAAAATTAAAGGCGAAGCTGCTGTGAATATATCTTCTTGTATAATTAATAATTGGCACGATTTAAAAACTGCACTTCTCAATGCTTACGCAGACAAACGTGACATTTACACCTTGAATATCGAGATGACAGAGATGAAACAAGAAAATGAGTCACCATTTGATTTTTACAATAGATTACAACAAATTCTAAATGTACAAATTTCATATATTGCTACACACAGTGGAGCAAATGAAGCTCAAATCTTGTCTCAGTACTGTCGAAATTTAGCTTTAAGGGTATTATTAAGAGGGTTAAAAGACCCAATAAGTTCCTTAATGCGTACTAAAAATCCCCCGGATTTAAATACCGCTCTTAGTATGTTAACAAATGACTTTCAACTTGAATCGGCGCAGCATAGAAAATTTAAAAATATACAAAAACCTATGACTAAACCAAATTTTCCAAACTTCCAAAATAAACCAAAAATTACACCGCCTTTACAGTTAACAAATTTTCCGCATAATTCACAATTTTTACAAAGGCAAAACCAACCCCAATTTAGTGGAAATCCTGGGCCTAGACCAAATGTTTTTAGGCCTAATCAAAATAAAAACTTCTCAAATCCAACACCTATGAGTACCAAGAAATACTTTTAGACCACCATTTAGTAATGGCCAAAATCAAAGTTTTAACAATCACCCCAATTCGCAATTTAATAACAATAGACCAAATTATATAATAGAGGAATTATATAATATTGACGATCAAAATCATATTGACGACTCCACCGAATGTGAAGAACAAAATCAATATGAGATTGATAGCCCAGAATCCCAACCATATATCGAACATCCTGTAGATTATGACAATAAGGAGTTTTTTCGGGCAGAAGCCTCGAATTACCCAATTTCCAATTAATGAATCTCACTAATAATGAAAGTAAACTTCCCTACATTATCTTTCCCGAATTTAATTTAAAAATTTTAATTGATACGGGAAGTACCAGATCTTTTGTGAAACCCAAAATTGCCGAAAAATATTTTAAAAAATCCATAAAAAATGACCCTTTTCAAATTTCTACAGCTCACAGTACCACGGTAGAAAAATTTAGTACCATGATACCTTGTTCAAACATTTTTAATGTAAATAATAAACCATTAAAATTTTATATTTTTAATTTCCACGATTATTTCGATTGTTTACTAGGAATGGATAATCTAACATTACTTGGCGCTATTGTAAACTTGCATAAAAATATTATAAGTACTACAAAAGCAGAAGTAGAACTATTTTATCATAGCATATCGCATAACAATACAAACTGTATAGTGTTACAACCGAGATGCGAACAAGTTGTAAGAATTAATGTTAAAAATAAACAAAACGGCGATGTTATTATTCCTTATTTAAAATTTGATGATCTTGAAATACCGGAGTGCCTTGCAAAGGTCGAAAATTATCAGACATTTTGCCCAGTTCGTAATTTATCGGAATTAGAAAAAACTGTTGATTTTTCAGAACCTATAGAAGTGATTGATTTTGATAATTACGAGGTGCAGCCAAAAAATTGTAAAAATTTTAATCATTTAAAATTCGAAAAATACAAGTTTGATATTTCTAAAGTTAGGCATGAACGTTTGAAGCTAGAGGAATACGATTACGACATAGTGAATAAAAAAGGCGTTTTAAACAAAAATGCCGACGCACTCTCGCGTATAGAGTTAAACGCAAACGAAACGACGACAGGACCGGACTCCATTTTTAAACTTAGCGAATACGTAGATAAAATAAATCAAAACTTAGGTCAAGATCAAAACGAAAATCAATCAGTTATAGTTGAGACAGGCGATCTCGATAACGCAGAAAACGCAATCGAGGACAGTGACCAAACTGTACATTCTAACCTAGAAAATCCTATTATAGGCATTCCTATAATTGATTGCCCCGTAAATTTTGGAAAAAAACAAATTATAGTTTCTGAAGTAAATTTTGCTGCTGCAGAACCAAGTAGAGTCACCCTGTATAAAACCAAACAAAGAACATTTATTCAGTTTTCAAAAAACAACTATGAACAAGAAATAATTAAATTTATTAAAGAGGTCATTGTACCAAAAATAAAATATTACTTATATTTTGAAGACCCAATTTACGAAAAATTTAGTTCTGTCCTCCAAAAATATTTTAAAAATTCCCAAATCAACATGATAAAATGTACTAAAAAACTAATTGACGTGACATCCGAGGACGAAATTAAACAAACAATACAAAACCACCACGAAGGAAAAACTAACCATCGAGGAATCGAAGAGACCGAAAAACGCATAAAAACTACATATTATTGGCCAAACCAACAAAAATCAATACAAACTTATATTAATGAATGTGAAATTTGTCAATCCACAAAATATGACAGACGACCTCTCAGGTTAGAGTTTAATGTCACCCCAACGGCCGTAAAGCCATTTCAAATTTTACACATAGACAGCATCACTTTAGAGAATTGTAAATTTCTAACAATAATTGATTCCTTCTCTAAGTACACACAAGCATATAAACTTAACTCTTCTCAAGGTATCGAAGTAGCAAACAGCCTTGTTAAATATTTCACCCACCATTGCATTCCTGAACAGATCATTTCAGATAACGGCCTTGAGATAAAGAATTCTGTTGTGCGTGAGCTCTTGTCAACGCATAAAATTAAAATTCATTTTATAAGCTCGCAACACCCCGAGTCAAACGGGCTCATAGAACGTTTTCACTCTACCCTCGTAGAACACATAAGGTTGCTTAACAACCAAAATGAGTACAAAAAAGAACCCATAGAAATAAAAGTAAATTACGCACTTTTAGCTTATAATAACACTATTCATTCAGTCACAAATCTAAAACCTTACGAAATCGTAACAGGCCATTTTGGCACCGAATCCCCCTTTAATTTAGATATTAATAAACAACTTGTAAATAATTATGTTTTAAAGCATCGCGACAAAGTAAAAATTCTTTACCAAAAACTTAACGAAGACATTCAAAAGAAAAAAGAATGCGTCATAAATAAAGCCAACGAAAATAGGGAAAAACTACCGGAAATATCCGACACTGTTTTTGTTAAAAACAAACAAAAACAAAGTAAAACCCTTAACAAAGACAAAAATGAAAAAATCAGATCTCTCGACAAAAATTTAAAAACCGCGAAAATAAAAACTACACACGGTAATACCACAGAAAAAATTCACATTTCTAATGTCAAAAGACCAAAAAAGAAAACTTATAACTTTGAAAATATTTCAGGTTCCTCACGGTCGGACAAGGAATAGAAATAAGAAACATTACAAGAAATCTAGGTGTCCTGCCAATAAATTTGGGCCCTGCCAAACTACAACGCACGGAACACACTTTTGTTCATTATTTTAATTTAGAGCCTCTATTTAACGAGTTTAGTAATTTAAATATGCAATTTAGTAATCTTAAGTCTTATCTTGTAAATAATACGGTTTATAGTAAAGAATTAGAAAATTATTATAAAATGACAAGTTTTAGCAAAAAAAATATTTTAGAAAAAATAGAAAATATCCGCTTTCATAAAAATAATCGCACAAAAAGAGGGTTAATAAATGGTTTAGGTTACGTAATTAAAGGTGTAACAGGTAATTTAGACGCTAGCGATGGTGAAAAAATCTATAAGATTTTAAATCATCTACAAAGCAATGAGAAAAGCATTGAAAATCAATTAAAAATGCAATATTCCTTAAGCAGCCAAATTGTACAAAATTTTAACGAAACTATTAAAGATATAATGCATAATGAGTATATTCTAAAGTCAAGAATAATGCAGCTAAGTCAAATTGTTAAAGACGGCGCTACGCATCAAGATATGCTTTTTGCAAAAGATTTATTTAACCAACTAATTATTTTATATAATTCAATTTTAAATACGTTGCAAGATATAGAAAATTCGGTAACTTTTTGTAAACTAAATACCATGCACCCCAGTATAATTAAATCTAAAGATTTGTTTTATGAATTACAAAGAATATTCTCACTTTACAAATTTACTTATTTTTTATCTTTGCCTATAGACTATGAAACAAATTTTGATCTTTACTATTTCTTATCGATCCCTTCTAAGTATGAGTCAGAATTTGTCACTATTATCCCTAATAGTAAATATTTTTTTAAAATCAAAAAATGACGACATAATTAAACCTCTAAATGGCATATGTACCCAAGGTAAACCTTATCAGTGCCCAAGTATCCTACAGTCTAATTTTAACACGTCCTGCGAAGAAGACATCTTAGTTCACCAAAGCACTAGCAGATGCCGCTTCAGCAAACTTCAGATTTCAGAAAATCATATGGAGATCATCCCGGACCTTAATCAATTTTTGGCCGTCTTCCCAAAAGAAGAAAAGCTTGAAATTTACTGCAAAAACCAAATGGAAATAAGAGAACTAATAGGAATATATCTTATAAAACAAAATTATTGTAAGATAATATTCCGCAAACAAGAACTAGTTTTTCAAGAAATTAGTCATGGAAGGCCAATGGTTATAAATACACCACAATTCCAGTTTTCGCCCGAAAACCAACCAAAATTCAATATCGAATTGGAAAAATTACGTTTTGACGTGCCGCCCATGAACCCAGTAATGCCTATAGAAAAATACACCCAAAATTACTATGTGCCCAGTTTATGGACCATTACACTTTATATTGCCGTCGCTATTGCAGTCACCTATTTGTGGCTTAAGAAAACCAAAATATGGAAAAGGACTCCGACAACAGCTACACCAGAAGAAAATCAAGGGGTAGATATCCCTCTTCAATCCCGATGCCCAAGAATCAACCTTCCAGGGGATGCTTCTTTCTGAGGATGGAGGAGTTATATGTCAGTCACCTTCACATTCCGCAGGTCAAGCACACCCGACAACAGTCGATTCAGCAGAATCAGCAAGATTGCATTATAGCATATACGTTGAATGAACTTTATTTTGATTGTTAATAATTTTAGTCTTGAATTAGAATCGAATTGTAACAGTCGAATTTTTCAGTAATAAAAATTGTTTTTAAAAAAGGACGTTACAGAAAATAAAACTTAAGTTATATATATATATATATATATATATATATATATATATATATATATATATATATATATATATATATATATATATATATATATAATTGAATATAAAGCGCTTAAATTTTACAAAAAACTTCCTTATATACTATATTTTAATACTATATAGCTATTTACTCGAAATTCGAAACTTTTGCGATAGTATGTGAGGACTCATAAAACCTGATAGCACAACTTTGAAAATTCGCCACTCAGCCAATAATTGCTTTGAGAACTTCGGATTCAGCTTGTTTTCTAGGTAATACCATAAAGAATAAGTGGTTAAAATTTAAAAAAGAAATATGAATAATTGTCTGAGATATACCGAGTTGAATATCAAAAAGTATGAAAATTTTATTTTCCTCATTTGGCAATAAATTGCCAATTTTTTCATTGTTCCCCCACTTTAATCAAAAAAATAACTTTGGATTCGTGTTCAGCGACCTCGAAAATATAAAGTAAAACTGTTTTTAGCGACTAGGACGACCGTGGTCACTAGTCGGTCATTTTAGGGGTGAGTCCCGCTCGCCTATTTCGCGAGAGACCCCTTGCTCCGCGTCCGCAAATCCGAGAGAAATGGAGATATGTTTTGGATGGGATCTTGAAAACCACATATCTATGTTATTTTTCAATCTAATGCAAAAATTTCATAAACCAATTATTTATAATTTTTCATTCCACGTCGATTGATCGTTTTAGAAAATCGATATTTTGATTTTATAAATTTTAAAAAATCAATTTTGCCAAAAATAAAATACAAACGTGCAAAAAATCAAAAAAGTAAAACGATCAAGTTGTCGGCATACCGATTTCCTACATTTCAAAAAAAACAAAAAATTTATCGGACTAAAAATAACGAAAAAATATGGGTTTGTTTGAAACGGTCATTTTAGAAGAGCGGTAGTTTGCCCTTATCTACTATCGTTCAATTGTTTTCAAAGCACTTTTTGTTCCTTTTGCGTTGTAATTATTCGTTATTATTATAACAAGGTTTTATTGTTTAAAAATTACAGTAAAAGGTATATTAAAGATTTTTCATTGAGATTGTTTTTTAATTTGGTTTATGTATTTAGCTACTTAATAAAAAACCGAAATAACTCAAATGTTTAGATATAGTTCGTACAAATTAAAAACCGATGCACGTCATCAAACTCGTGTTTAAGTTTTAGAGGACACTGTTGCCAGATTGTTATAAATTTATCGAATATTGAGAAATAATTTACCTAGCACATGGATGGATTTTTTTTGAATTATTTACTCATTTTTATTTTTTGTTAAATGACTTATCTTTTAACATTAAAAAGATGTAGAATAATTTAAAAAGTTTATATCGTTGTATAAGACATTGATTAGTGTATAAATATGCAAGCACAAAATAGAGTACGAAAAATGATTTGTAAAACTGGTCACAGACGCAAGGACATGTAGGCGTGCATCAACGCACGTTCATCAATGCCCGTGTGTAAGTATGAAATGACTAACTTTTTTTATCGTGCGTGCCACATTCATAACATACAACACGGGCGTTGATGCAAGCGCTTTGATGCACTCATACACCACTCTGTGTCTATGGCCAGCTTAGGTAAAGATATCTTTTAATGGGAGAAAAAAATGGTAGGAAAAAAGTACACTGACTTTTATTAATTTTTTAAAATATATTAAAGAATAAAAAACTTTTTCACAAGCACCATTCAGTTTTTTTTATGTTCTGACAAGACCGAGGTCTAAGTACTATGTACCGTGGGTGTACTGGGGAAATCCCACTCACACATCCAGAAGTGGAAACATCCGTACGGACTTCATCAGCCCCTTAAGAGGATGTGTGGGGTGGTACCACCTCGGTCGACGAAGAAATCCTCTACCACCTTCCTAACACATGTACAAATATTGTAGTGCAGTTCTTTGTACTGTCGCGCAATTGTCTCGTCAGGGATGCCTGGTACGCTAGGTACCGATTGGACAAAAGACAGACAGCGCGTCTGTCTTTGTCATGGGTGGACCCACCACCTTGTTACCCCGCTAGCCAGAAATTGCTAGCGATCCACCAAGGAAGAGGTGACGATAATATTTAAAATTCAAAAAAGAATGTTTTCCCAGAAGGTGTCACCAGGATGGTACAAAGCCCGGAGTGTCCCGGAGACCTTCTATGAAGTGGGAAAGCTGGCACGGGCATGTCCAGCAATTTTTTTAAATTTGGGCAGTCGTGACTACACAAAACTGAGATTTTGCATGGTGGGCAAATTTTGCTTTCTTAGTCTCTGTCAGTTGTGGGAATTTACTTTTATCAAAGAAAGTCTTGTTTTTGTAACGTCATGTCTCCGAGCCACCTAAATCTAACTATGTACATGCATTTTATTAGGGCTAAAACTTTCTTAGTTCTATGGCCGTAACAAGAGCCACTACATAAGGTACTTTCCTAAAGTAAATATTTCAACCCAAAAATGCAATGGTATGGGTGGAGATGTAAAACTCAGTGTCCATATTGTTTTGCTAAGTTATTTACTAAATATCTTCGTGCTGGTTTATTTCTAAAAAAATATCTAGTTAGCAAATATGTTAACACAATAAATTGTACCTATGTGATACTTACTGTGCTACAGTTCGCTTTTAAGCATCGGGGCTGCAAATTCTATGTTATTATTTGTTAACCAGTCTTGAATGGCAGCTTTGGTCCATGAGCCGTTTGGTATTTTGGTTAATAACATGCTATGATAAGGGGCATTGTCAATAATAATGAAAGACGGTTCAGTCAATTTCTTTAATAATTGATTTTCAAACCATTTCATGAAATTTTGTTGGTTCATTTCACCATGGCAATCCGCAAGTTGGGTTTTTGAGGAAAATATAAGCGCTACACCCTCGATAAATCCATCTTCATTGCCAGCATAAAGTACGATGTATCTAAAATAATTCTGATTAAAAACATTTTCATACTACACTACATTTTCACTACTACTATACTACATTTTCATCTATGACTTGTGTGAACACTATTTTTGTGTATTGACATAAATAAAGATATTGAAATATTGAAAATATTGAAATACATTTGCATAACTAACCTTTTACCATCAACTTTAGTAGTTTTTACACTTTCTTATTAACATCTTGCCATGAATGATCTATGGTACCATTGTGAAAAATCCAGGTTTCATCTAAGAAAACAAATTTGTACACAGCTTCTTCTTTTTCTTTGATATGAGATCAGTAGAAACATTCAAGTTGAGGGCTGCTGCTACACGCTAAAACAATATATTTGACGGTAATTGTTCCTAAATTTTTTATCATTATATAGGTATAATATTAAAATTACCTCTCTAACAGTTAAGGGTAGCAATGGGCCATTATTGTCTCGTTCTTATTCAAAATAGCGTATCACAGATGCTACTAACTGTTGGCAACGGCTGTTTAACTGCTTCGGCATTTTGCAAACAGGACTCTTACAACTATAACACTATGATTGTTCTAAAAGAACAGTTTTTAAACGCAAGATAAAAGTTTAAAGCTCCAAAAAGACACAAAACAAATAAAACCAATGTGAAGCTCGGATAAACTGTCAACCACAGCTGTCAACAAACTAGAAATGTCAAGAAATTAAACGGAACAACGCGGCACCCTCGCATATGCTGCCAACTGCCTAACAACGAATATCAGGCGCGAAATTTAAAATTCAATAAAACACTCCATTACAGTTTTCGTTTTATAATAATTATGCGGTGGTATGACTGCGCTCATTTAATAGCGTCATCGGTGACGTGCATCGGTTTTTATTTTGTATGAACTATATTTGTACAAATTATGTCAACTTTGCATGTATTCAGAACCACAATTGGTGATAAAAATACATTGAAAAGAACCCAGAAATGTCAAGTGTAAAAAAATGGAAAAAATGATATTTGTGCTAGAGGGTTAAACACTGGTACATAGGCCAAAAATTAAAAAACAAACAACTTTTCACTTTAACATTTTTCGAAATTTTGAGAAATAACCGCGTTTTTGGACATTTTTTGAAAAAAATATCAAACTTGACAGTTAAAAAAAGTCACGTGACAGCTCATTTGCATGTCATTTGACATCATTTTCAAAGCAAAAACTAATAGCAAAATCAAAATTTTCCTTAACCGATTAGGAAAAAAATTTCACATATGATGCGGACTTGATGTGTGACACTGTATAGGGAAATTTCTCTATATATAAATATATAGAAAATGGGGAATTTTCTTTGGTCGATATAGGTAATATATATGGCAGGAAATGCAAAAGCTTTAATTATTTCGCTACTGCAAAACACAAGACAATAAAATGACAAAATAAAATGGTAGGACTATTCTTTTTGATTCTGGTCTGGGTGCCCTCCTGCTATCGCGATTTCTGGGCCTTTACCCTTCATCAGGCAGGCTCACACCCAGGGTGGCTGAAGAACAGACCACATTTTGACCAGAACCAAAGAGAGACCTTATATCCAAACTGTTCGGAAAGGATTCTTTCCGAACAGTTTGGATTATATCATTGATTATGTCATTTTACGATCTTGAGTTTTGCACCAGTGAAAGAATTAAAGCTTTTGCATTTTCTGAAATATATATTACCTATATCGACCGAAGAAAATTCCCCATTTTCTATATATATATATATATATATATATATATATATATATATATATATATATATATATATATATATATATATATATATATATATATATATATATATATATATATATATATATATATATATATATATATATATATAGGGTGTTTCAAAAAACATGTGCCATCGCTTAAAGGGAGATTCTTTGAAAGAAATTAAGGCAAAAAGTTCTTATGAACATGGGTCCGCAGATGCTTTGTTTCAAAGATACAGGACGATGGTCTTTATATGTTAAACCCGATGGTTGGGAAAACTAATCCAGTAAGACGGTTAATAAAATTACATTTATCTCCTAAACGAAATGAAAATTGAAAAAATATGAAGAGATAAGTTTTGTTAAGAATTTAACATACTATTTGACCGTTATACGAAAATGTGAAAAAATCAGTGGCGTACATGTTTTTATTGGAAAAAGATTGTACCGTCTTCTCATATGTACCTCCTGTAGGACCTGTCAAAGTCTTTTCATGGTCAGAATTATGCTTAATTTAAGTACTTTAAACAACGTAAATTTCATCAAAATTGATGAAGCCATTTTGAAAATATTTTGGAAAAACTGAAAAAAATTCAGAAATTTAACACCCTGTATCTTTGAAACGAAGCATCTGCGGACCCCTGTTTATATAAACTTTTTGCCTTAGTTTCTTACAAGGAATCCCCTCTTAAGCGATGGCACATGTTTTTTGAAACACCCTGTATATAGATAAATTTCCCTATATTATTGCACAGTGGTGCACTTGTACTGTCGAAGAAAATCGACATTTATTTTACTATTATTTTAGCAGCCAAAAGTTTTGGAGCAACATACGTAGAGTAGTTTGGCGCGAGTCGCTACATCTTAGCCATCCTTTATGAACAATTTGAATATAAGGTCTCTCTTTGATTCTCGTCAAAATGTGGTCTGTCCTTCAACCACCCTGGGTGTGAGCCTGCCTGATGAAGGGTAAGGGCTCAGAAATCGCGATAGCAGAAGGGCACCTAGACCAGAATCAAAAAGAATAATCCTACTATTATTACTACATATTTTATGACATTTTACGGTCTTGTCTTTTGCACTAGCGAAATAATTAAAGCTTTTGCATTTTCTGAAATATATATTTTAGTTATTCTATATGCTTCACAGTTCATACACTGCTATAACCAAGGATTCGCCAACATCCACACCCCTAAAGACAATGACTCGCTGAGAATAATTTTGGTCTCAGACTATAGTAATATTTAATAATTAAGCTTCCAAAACAGAAAAAATCGGTCAAGTGGAAGCTATACTTGCACAATTAGTGTTCATCCTACTTAACCTGAGCAAACCGCGGCCGCCCGATCTCCGTCCACCTGCCGCAATACCCGACGCCGACGGCACCAACGCCGTATCGCATCGCGTATGTTCAGAGCTGAGTGGGCCTAATTAAAAATTCTGAAAAACGTGTAAAGACAAAAGTTGCTCCTTACATCGTGATAAATATTTTTTGTCGAAAAACGTTTTCTCTAAAACCAATGGTTTAGGAAATGGTTAAGGAAATAAACAATTAAAAATTGTTTATAACAATTGACCGAGCTAGAATTTGTCAATCCTGATAATTTTCAATCTACATAATATAATTCTCAATGTTCACGATTTTTTTTATTTTTCTGAGCAATCCTTCTGGTGATAAGGGTGAGGGACAGTAATTTTTAAGCGTTTTTTCCCCCAAAAATGTTTTAAAAAATGCATTAAAAAATACATCATATATGTATATCGTTGAATTCGTGCTTTAGTAAGCTCTCATTTGATACCCTACACGATGCCCTTGAAATTTGTTTTTTCATTTCCCCATTTACCCCCCGAAATTAATCCCCAGAATCAGAATTTTGCTTGGTATACTTCACGTCTATAATTGCGCCACCACACTCTATCTCTATGCCAAATATCAAATTTTTACGTCATATAGTTTCAAAGAAAATCGCTTGTGACAGACGGACGGACGGGCGGACACCGAAGTGATTCCATAAGTGTTCCGTTTCACGGGAAACTAAAAATGATTCAGATTGCAAATCGGATCATCAAAACAGCTCAGGTTCAATAATAACAAAATATAATAGGTAAAATAGGAACAGCATTAGATTGGTGCTATATTTGTCACTAAGACGTGCAACAAAACTTGTTAAATAAAAGTTAGCTGTGGGTTTCTAAAATTAATAAAGCAAAAAAATATAAATCAAAACAATCATTATTAGGCCACAAACCACAAGTATAATATATTTTAAATACCTGTTCTACTGAAGGATATTGATTTTGTCCATCCCAATAGGGAGATGCAGGAAGATTCTATCGAAAAACATTAAATAAAATACTCACATTACTAAAATTAAGTAAAAGAACAACAGAAATATAAAAGGTGTAAAATTAAGAAAAATCGTTATGGACCACCAAGAGGTTGGTACCATGTCCATTCAAAACAAATATACTAAAAGGTTAAGTTTGTGTGCGTTCGGAGTAATATACACATAAAACTCTTAGCTGTTGCTTCGCTATCGTAGCCCATCGAACAAGTAAGGACAATGATGCGGTTTAAACTTTTGCTTAAATTTATACCTACAAAACAACACAACTAATCCAGAACATTATTCGAGAGCTAGATCCTTCCTAAGTGTTTCAGTAAATGGTAATCAACGTAGCAATGACACTGGCTTATAAATTAAAGGAGAAATTATTTATCTTTTTCATAACCCATAAGTGCTCACAACGTATGTAGATATAACTTGTTAAAAATACAAAAATATATATGCTATATCTTTTAGATATTATAACAAGATCTCAATATGCGCGTAAGGATTCTTAAAGTTCACCATGTACTAACGCTTTGTGATTGTGATGGGTCTTAACGTCTCTATTGTGCTTATGCAGATATGTACAAACACTTTTAGTTAAGAAAAATGTTATTGCTTTGTGAAGTCATTCTGTAGCACGTAAAGAGTAGAAAAGTATTCACCTAGAATATACTAACATGCAATTTCCTCCTTATAAATATTACATTCAACGGTAATTACTAGATATAATTGATACACAGAGTGTTATATAATTTACTGCATATATTTGCATGAGTGACTCCTGGGGTATACAGACATATCCAATACTTTTTTCCCTCAAATCACAATTTTTTTTTAAATTTAAAAAATGCCCAAATACCGGCCCTTATTCGACGCATCTGAAGAGCCTGACGTCACGGGCTCTAATATTATAAAGAAAAAACAAATGATCCAGTCGGGGCATTGCCAAACTTAAATAATATTGTGACAACTCATTTTTTATCAGTCTTAGTGAAAACCGAAAATAATCAAAAGTATTTTTAATTCCACATACGGAATTTACCAAAGATTTATCACAGATGTGTATTTTAATAGGTGCAATTTTTTTACTTAATATCGTAAAATATGGAACACTCGTGAATTCGGTTGAAATTGTAACCAGAACAAAATAGGCTATGTGGTACCATTAACACAAAGAATATTCACTTACCTATTACGATATTTATTAATGAGATGAGCATACTACTAGCTTTTTTTTTTTTTTTTTTTTTTTATTTATTTATTCCCAACAAACCTGTGTAGTTCATTACAGGGAATTAAAAAAAAAATAATAATAACAATAATAGTTATTAAGCTAAACTAACAATAATAAAAATTAAATTTGAATTAACATATACATACAGAATATAAACATCTACACATTAATGCACATCCCTGTACATACATTACATATTGATATACAATCATATACAATACATATTATATTATACATACACACACAATACATACATTATGTGTATACATATAACTACTTTAATAAAAAATAATATTTAATAGAAATAGGTTATTTTCCCAGAAATATTTTCTTAACCATTTTTTTAAATTTTTTTATATTTTTAATATTTCTCAAGGTTATTGGCAGATCATTATATGTCAAAATTCCATTGAATATTAACGAACGTTTTCCAAAATTACTTTTTACCTGTATTAGTTTTATATTTTCGTTTTGCCTTGTATTATGGTTGTGTTGAGTATTTACTTTATCAAAACAAATATTCGAATATTTTTCTCTAATTATCATCGAGTGAATAATTGTACACTGTTTAGTTTTAAATAGGTTTTCTAAATCAAGTAGTCCTCTAGGTTTATATAAATTCACTGTTGGTTCGAGATAAGGTAATTTATAAATGCATTTAACAGCTTTATTCTGTAATCTTTTTAATGGTTTTAAAGAACTCGTTGGTGCCGAGCCCCAAATGGATATAAGATACTGTAATTTTGAATAAATAAGTGAGAAATAAATTATTTTCAATACGTTGAAAGTTACAAAATTTCTTATTTTAAATAAAATACCAATAACTGGGGCAACATCATTCCTAATTTTCTGAATATGTGTTTTCCAGCTAAGCCTTTCATCCAAATATAAGCCTAAAAATCTTATTGTATTTGAATATTTTATTTGATTATTATTAAAATATATATTTATAGGGTAATTTTTTTCCATTTGATTTTTGTTTATAAACATAAAATATTATTTCTCAAAATTTAAAGTTAATTTATAGAATTTCAGCCATTCATTTAATATATTTAAATCATGTTTAATATTGTCATAAATTTCCGAGATATTATCTGCATAATAAATAATTGTTGTATCGTCTGCGTATAGTTTAATATTTCCTTTTAATTTTAATTTCGAAATAGAGTTAATATATATTAAAAACAATATTGGCCCCAAAATGGAGCCTTGTGGTACACCACATGTAATTATTTTTTTAGAGCTTTTAATGTTGTTAATTTCAAGCAATAAATTGATTATAACCGAGTTTAAAACATACTTCGTGAAAGTTCTTTCACCGATGCTTCAGAATTTTACTGCACTACAAAAACTCACCCATTTATTACTTTTTTTTGTAGGGTTCTGCCCTCGGTATTATTATTCGCATGAACTAACGGTTCTCGTCAATATTATAACTTATAGCACAGTTTAGGACACTACAATGTGAACAATTACAACTTCTTCTGCACACCACATGATTTTTGACAAGCAACTACGAAATACATCTTATTTTTTATCTGTCTTTGTCTGTCTCTCTCTTTGTTGTATTGGAAAGCTGGCTTTTAACAATGGCCGTACCCACGTTATTAGGGAGAATTTGCAAGAACAAATTACGGATACGCTAATTAATGAACGATAAAATTTAGAGTGGTATTTTTTAGTCAGAGTTTTCACCTCATTTGCTAAATAAATCTATAAGCCTACCAGAGATTTCAATTTTTAGTTTTTTTTATAAACCATGTAATAGAAACACCACATTAAATTTTATCGTTTTTGGCTTAACGTTGCTAGTTGCAAAGCCTCACTATGAAGTATTTTGAGTTGCCGTAGTTCACAGCTTGGCGATTCAAGCTGGCGTCTCTTCAGGCGATTGGCTAGGGAAATGTTTCCGTTTCGTCCTTATCTTCATTATCGCATTATTTGGTATCTTTATCAGTTTTGTCGTCAATTTCTACCCCCGTTAAACATCAGCTGATTGCAGGCGGCTTCATTAATTTGAGTCGCCAATACTTTTCATTTGCCTTTAAAATTAGTTCCCAGTTTTTCACAACAAACTGTTTTTCTGTGGTTTTTTAGTAGTGCTGTAGTAAAAAATACCTTGTGGATTCCTTTAAGCATTGCATTTAATTAGTTAGTGGAATATTTTTTCATTAATGACAATACCTACGGTTTTGTTAGAATTGTGTAGAGTGTCACGTTTAATGTAAACATCTTTTGATAATAAGGGAAGTGAATTTTACAGAGCTTTTACTTTAAAATTAAAAAACAGTTTTCAGTTTTTAATAGTAGTGACAAATACCATGGAATATTTTGAATTTTGTGTTTGATGCATTATTGGAACTTTTTTTAGTGTAGTCAGGCGTTAGTTCCTTGCATTGGCTGTACTGTGTTGTCAATATTTTTTGGTACCTATATTGATATTTTCAAAAGAAGTGTATTTTAAAGAGATTATACTACAAAGGTAATAATAACATTATTTCTTATGCTAACTTGTTACATAAAAAATATTGATAGAATTGGCAACTTACTCCGTATCATGTGTTTCTTGCCAGTGGCGGGTACTGCTGGTTTGAAGAAAATTTAAGGGGCGATTACCAGCTTATTATTGCGAGGCGCCATTTATAACTATTTTTCTTCAATCTGAATGCATATCAGGATTTACAAGTTTCAATATATGCAGTGAATTTCTTAACACCCTGCATATCAGATGTTTTATGAAAATAAAAACTTGACTTCGAAATATCAACATTCACAGCGCTAAGTAAATAGTTTTGATACACTGAATGGACTCAGTCATTTCGTGTTTTCAATAAATACGTTAATAAATACTGCACAACCAGTCAATCTAAACACGCACACAAAAAAATACGTCGGTTGGGCGGATTATAACAAAAATATTAAGGTTTAAAATTTGACCAAATTTGAAAAATACAGGTTACCGCCTAATGTCATATCAACAAAGACGACAGCAGTGGGACTCTGCGTCGTTATAGTAATCTACTATAGCTTTCTACTACAGAAATCTATTAGCGTTTTCTACTATCGTCAAATGTGCAACTCTGTTTAGTTGTAGACAATGATCGGGTATCTTCGGAACTCGCCAAAGGGTAACTGTCTGAGCTAATTTTTAATTTTATAACTAGAAGTTTTGGACAGAAGAAAAAGTTTGGTTATATTTATGTTCAAAAGCATAGTAGAGTTGAGAGATATAGTGATTTTTCGATATCTGTTAGAACAGAGATGGTGATTTAAGAATAGCCGTTATTTTTAACGGTGATTTTTCACCACAGCGATTTTTATTTTTAAGGCGAAAAGGAGCAGCATAGTTGCTTTTACAAGACTAATATTCGATATAAATATTGAATAATGCAGCTACAATTGGAAGTAAAATTATAAGTTGATTTGGTTAGTAAGTTATTAGGGTAAAAATAGTATTTTTTCGAAACGCCAGGTGCCAGAAGCGTAGCGAATATTAATCGAAAATGGCCTTTATTCTTGATTTTTGCGCTAGATTAAGTTAAAAATATTACATTTTTTCCGAAATTAGAATTATAATGCTTTTGGTAATTTTGAGTATAGGTATACCTGAAAATGTTTTTATGACGCTGAATTTAAATACGACAATAAATTAATAAAATTATAATCTCTTAGATACTTTTCAGATTTGAAATTAACCATCTAAAACTGCAAAAAAATCCCATTTAATAGCTTAAAATTGAGGACACACTGAGTCTAAAGGAGATTATAAAATACTTAATAACTCACAACATAAATAACAAAAGAATTATAAACAATAGTATCAGAAAATATAATAAAAAAAAACATTCCCTTTTATATCTAGCTATGTCCTGCAGTGGGACTCTGCGTCGTTATAGAAAACTACTATTGCTTTCTACTATAGAAATCTATTCGCGTTTTCTACTAAAGAAAATTTGCAACTCTATTTAATTGTAGACTAATGATCGGGTATCTTCGGAACTCGCCAAAGGGATAACTATCGGAGCTAAAAACATTTGCGAAAATTCTAGGGATTTTAAATTTTATAACTAGAAGTTTTGGATAGAAAGAAAAGTTTGGTCATGGATCTATTATAATATGGATTCGATATCCGTATACTGTGAGCGTATCGAACGTGAAGCCTTATATAATATAAATATTTTGTTGTTTGTTATTCTCTTGAGAGAGCAGTTTACGAACTACGAACATAGACAAGACTACGAATTACTACGTAATTGAATCAAGAATGGTAGTAGAAAGAGATAAAATAGCATTGGAGTGTTGGAGCTCAGAAGTGTTGTTGTCTGCTCGGTGCTTAGGAAAAACGTCTGCGAACGCTCGGTTACACGTGCGTCTTTGTCTAATGAACTAGAAAAGAAAAAGTGCGACGTATAGATTTATATAGATTTATAAATGACTCAGAGCGACTTTAAATAAACGCCTTTAGAAATAACCTAACATAACATAACCTATAAATAATAAAACCTATTTAACTTAAATTTATTACTATTTAGCAGAAAAATACAATATTTTGGGGCTTTTATTACTTTTAGTAAATCTTGTGATGCTTCTAACGTATTTTTGTACAAAAATACAAGGTAAAATAAGATGTGGCCAATGTTTACAAATTGTGTTTACAGTGTCGTTTAGAATGGTTTGTTTTGGCTTCAAAGAATGTGAAATCATCCCGTATGCAGTCCTAATAAATCCATGGGTTTGGTTATATTTAATGTTCAAGGTTCATGTTCAAAAGTATTTTACCCTTTACCTAAGTTCAATTTTTTCATTTTTTCCATGTGCCATCCAAAGCCCTTCTAGAACTAGTAACACCTAAGTATAGCTTATACAATAACACAGCTACCTAAGTAAGTTAAACAGGGGCGCACCCAGGATTTGATTGTCTCAGTAGTAGTTTGTAGGAGTGTTTCAGGGATCACGCGATTTGGTGGATTTTTTCAATTATTAGTGCACTTTTTAAATTTTTGTGTGTCTAGGATGTTAGTTTAGGGGGAACTGCCCCCCCCCCTGGGTACGCCGCTGAAGTTAAACACCGCAACGCAAGTCGCAACGTCATCAGCCGAGAACTTACTGCCGCTGTCGACTGTTGACGTTGCGGTGTTGTAACTTAAAGAAGGTCCTCACCTCACGGGCAGAAGAAGCGGAACAGCGGACAGGAACTTCGTTTGTTAAACATGGCAGAATTCAACTAATCATATAACGAAGCGCCTCTCCGCTGTTCCGCTTCCTCCGCCCGTGAGGACCCACTTTTACGGCGTTACTAGTTCTAGCCTCTTTGGCTATTTATTTGGATATTTTTATTTCTGGATGAGATTCAGCGAAGTTGATCAAATAAAGCCAGTGTTCACTTCTTACGCGCATTTTACTACAAAGATACTTTTTGTTTGTTGCTTATTTAAAACTATTTAGTAAAAAATGTATGTATTTCGATCTCAAAATTTTCAACTGAGTAATTTGTATCCAAATTATAAGCAAAGTGCATAAAAGCAAAGTAAGGAGCTTTTACTGGTCCTTTTTATTTTTTATAAGCTCTGCACTTAGGACAATTTGTGGTTATACCTAATGCCAGAGTGAAAATGCACAAAATTTTGAGACTCAGACTCATTAGGAATAATCTTAAACAGAAAAAGCAATAGTTCAAACATATGACCTCTAAAGCCTTCGTTCACCGAACACCGAACCGGCAGTGCTCTGATCCAAAAACATGTAAACAACTTGATCCATAACCTCACAAAACCGATAACTACAGCATTGGCGATGTCGTTTCAAGACGACAAGATGGCTGTCACATAATCGACTTCGAACCATACGCAGAGTACGAAACGATCGTTCCGTTTCTACAAATAGAATTCTATGACATCGTGGAGTCCCACTGCAGCGTTAGCGATGTCGCTTTCGTTTCAAGACGACAATATGGCTGCCACATAATCGACTTCGAAACCTACGCGGAGTACGAAACGATCGCTTTGTTTCTACAAATAGAATTCTACGACATCGCGGAGTCCCACTGCTGAGCTGCGTTCATAAATCGTTACAAAGTACATATTTCTCTTACCAAGCTTGTTCATAAATAGACTAGAACATTATCTTCCCAGCGTTCTGAAATAGTCGGTAGCGGCCACGAAAGACTATATTTCTTACCGTGCTTAGGAGTAGGGTAATAATTTGCCGAGTTTGCGCAGAAAAAAATTCAAAAGTCAAATATGTGTTAAACAGCGATTTGGCTAACAGCAACGGCAATCATTTTAATGATTTTCTATGATTTGTGGTTAATTTAAAAAATCGGAAATGAGGTATCTAGTTTCCTGACAGCCAGAGCTGGGAAGTAATCGATTACTTTTGTAATCGATTACTCTAATTGATTACACTGATTGTAATTAGGAATCGCGGCTGGTTACTTTTTCAAGAGTAATTAGTAATTGGTAATCGATTACAATTTTTGAGGAATTTGTAATCATTTCCAAAATTACTGTAGGAAAGGTAATCATGATTACTTTCGGAAGTCGTGATTCCATATTGTAATCGTGATTCCTTATTGTAATCGTAATTCCTTATTGTAATCGTGATTCTTTATTGTAATCGTAATTCCTTATTGTAATCGTCATTCCGTATTGTAATCATAATTACTTAAAGGAATTGGAAGGTTCGTGATTACTTTAGTAATCATGATTACAATGAGAATTCACGATTCCTTTTTGCATGTTTATTGCATTACATGACCACCACCTGGTCAAACAGGATTTCTGGAGGCTTTATATCGAAATCTATCAACGAGCCGCATTACAGTTTTCGTTGTCAGTGTGTCGTAAAAATTAAGTTTTGCGCGCGGTGGACTGAGAGTGGTGAGTGTTAACTATTCCACATAAGGCCGATATCTTTTTAACTTTGTATTTTATATGGCGGTACTCATTCATCAATGAAGCTGCCCGCCGTGAGTAGGGCTACCAGGTGCTAAATTCGTAAATCCGGTAAAAAATCCTGATTTCATAAAAAAAAGTCCGGTTTTTGGTGTAAAAAATATTTTTTTTATTACCATTTTATTAGTTTTATAAGTTTTTTTAACCCCTTAAATTATTTATATTTTTGGCCACTTGAAACAGTTTTTAAAAAGTCTTTTTTGCCGGAAATTGCATCGTTGCCTGATGGTGTAGAAAATCCAGTCTTTAACGAAATCCGGGCGGAGTCCGGTCAACACCTTTAAAATCCGACCAAGACCGGATTTATTCGGTCAGATGGTAACCCTAGCCCAGAGTGACGCTTCAGTAGCATTACATCGCGGGGAGCTCGGCCGCAGCAGGAATTCAGTTTAGCTTTGCCATCGTATGTGGTGTGTACGCCGACGTGTTGATTCTATTTCTCTATCGCGTCGCTGTGAATTTGGTAGTTCGTAATATGCCGAACATGTGCAATAATGCGCGACCGTTTGCGTACAGTGTTAGAAGGTTCATACGGGAATTTCCTAATTTAAAATATCATGGGTACTTCTCACAAGGTCGTCCGCCCCTAGACGAGTATTTTTCAAGGTCGTCCGCTCCCCAGACGCGTATTGTTTCCAAAGTCGTCCGCTGCTCAGACGCGTAGCACTCGCGGAGCGACTTTAGAGATATACATCATGCTACAAATGTTTAGCCGAACCAATCCGAATCTTTAATGCTAACTGTGTAAATATTACATTTTATATACCTAAAAGACGTTTTCAGATGACTTTGGTCATGGTTGCGGTCAACCGATTGGTTAACAAATGAAGTTTAATCCATTGTTTAAATGTCAACCGCAACCATGACCAAAGCCATATGAAAATTAGTAAAGAATTATTATCACTTATACGTAGTTGCTTCTATACGCCGCCCCTGGTGTGGCATTCAAGCGGGCAGCCTTATTCATGAATGAAAAATTTTACTATACTCACTGCATTGTAAAAATAATAGGCAAGTTTTTTTTATTGGGTTATAAAATCCATTACGTTAAGAAAATATTTACATTCTATTCTACTATAACAAAAGTTTTTTTTCACTAGAAAATCTTTAATTATGTACATAAAGTAGGCTGCGATTAAATTTACTGAAACCTTCAACAATTTATGTACAAAATTTGTTCTACACATCATAATACTCTTATAAGCACTATAGTAAGGATAGGATTTTGGTTTTTTCCACTCACTTAATCGTGTGAAATACCAACAATAAAAATAACAAGCATAACTAAGAAATGCCTTGCCATTTCGTATTTATTTTTAGTATTTTTATTCTAGGATAGCTTGTATTCTAGGATCACGTTTCTTGCACCAATAAAAATGCAAACTACTATTTTTTATATTCCCATTCCATTAGTTTAATAAACCAAAAATAGACTTAAACTTCATATATATTTAGAAACATTTAATTTATGTAATTGTACTGTTACTGGTGTTCATATTTTCCGTAATTAAGAATAATTACCTACACAAATACAATGCTTTGGTGCAACTAACTCTCTCTGCAAGTGCAGTGCGAAAACTCTCGCCGAGAGAACCCAGGATCAGTTGCGTTACATAGGGAAAACGTATATTCTTGCATAAATTTTTTTTATGTGCAAACACTACATAATTAATAATTAATTATTTGACAATGTTTTTCCAAAAGCAAATAAATTGTAGTAAACATGTGAACCCATAAACGTCACGGGGTAGCAGGTAAATGACTATTTATTATATGGGAGAAAATTTGTTACGGTTGTGGCGTTTGTAATGATAAAAACCTCTACTTGTAAAGTAAACCGTTTTAACACTAAAAAAGAAACATCCAGCAAAACATCCTAACTAAACGCTCGCACACTACAAAAATGAATAATTAACAGCGCCAAATAATTCACAGCGTTATGGATTCACCCGCACCTCGCATTCGCCGTCACTGGCCTTACAACTTTTTAGCCAAGCTTATATATCAAATTTGAATCACTTATCACAAAAAGATTAGTAAATTTACTAAAATGCCGGTAGTAGTAGATTAAACAATAAAATAGTGCATAGTAAATACGTAATAAAAATTGGAAAAGGAATTTAACGTCTGTCGTCAAAGTACATCAATCCAAGCCGCGTCGTCGGCGGCGTTTGATCTAAAGGTGCAAATACTGAGAAAAGCTCGTGGCGGGTTTAAAAGTATCACACAACTGTTAAATTCGTTCGGTGTGTCCCGCAGGATGCCATTTAGTTCGTTTATAGACTGACTGTAGTGTTTGTTTAAATTCGTAAAAAAGTAAATGAAGTAGTAAAATGAGTGCGAAAAAAAAGCTCATTCTGATGTTTTATTTCAAAGTGACCTGAGTAAAGAACGGAATTTGTTTTTTTTTTTCATTAGCAAATAACTTGTAAACATCTAGACCAAGAGTCGGCAACTAATTTCTAGTAGGGTCCGGATACTTTTAAAAAATTGGATCGAGGTCCGGAGAAAAAAAGAAAAACTTTAAATGGACAGCAGGTAATTGTTGTTTCTCAAAAAGGAATGTAGCTCATAAAAAGTCAAATTATTTATTTTAAATTTTTATTTTTGCTCTTCAAAAAAAAAAATATAAAATAGATAGGTATTTGTTCTTACAAATTAATAGATTATTTTGGCGGTTCAGTTTTATACCTTCTGCGGTCCGGATCCGGACCGCCAGTTGCCGACCCCTGATCTAGACCCAGTCGTTTCACGTAGTGAGAAAATGAGTTGTTAGTGTTACATTATAGAAAAAAGTATTTTGCGGTTTTTTGCATACATATGGCAGTTCTATCCCCTACATGCCCTCGGGGCATACCAACTATGTTTTGTGTGGAGATCTTTGTAGTGACATAAAAAATAAATTCTCAACTTTTATTTTTTTTAGTTTTACACAATATCGGCACAACTTAATTTTTATGTTCTGAGAATGTTGTTCTAATACACCCACCTTGACAGGTGTACATAAATTATCAACATTTGTTTGTTGACAGAACTTAAGTTGAAGTGGCTGTCTCCATATTCCATTATCTTATTTGAACGGGAACATGGTGTTTGGTGTGCAGTGTGTAACTCTGAATTTATTTGTACACAACAAAGTCACATCAAGCGACATGTCAAAGGTCCAAAGAATTTAGAGAAGATGCAATCCCATGCGGGGCCATCCGCATCTAGAGAACCTGACGTAGTACACGTAGAGTATTGCATGGATTTGTGTGAAGCCTTTGTTGCAGCTGACATTCCTCTCCATAAAATAAATAATCCATCTACATATGAAGAAATTTTTACAAAAATACTGCCACCAGAGTACGAAACGAATCTACTCTTCGTAAAAGTTATGTGGATAAGGTATACTCAAAAACTATTGACATAATACGTCACAATATTGAAGGAAAAAAGTTGTGGTTTAGCATCGATGAAACCACCGACATCAAAGGCCGATACGTTGCTAATATTATAGTTGGACCATTAAATCCTATAGTGTAGCATTTGAAATGCTACATTGTTTTTGAAATTACTTTTTAGTGCATTTGGTTTTCCTGACAAGATGGTGAAGATGATTTTGTAGAAAATTTTGACATTACTTTAAGGCAAACACTAAATATCTCATAAAATCTTATTTTATTAAATTATTAATTTCTTACACAAATAACAAGCATTTATGTTTTACAAGGATGTAGGTTATGCAATTTGGCATCCTTTTTTTATTCTATATAGTTCAACCCCACTATGTTGTGCGAGTCCAGAATGTCTTAATTTTATTTCTGCACTTGAGTTGATTCACCCTAAAAGATCAATTTACAGTATTGTATTCATTGTTTAATTTAGCATTTCCTAAGAATATTACCTATATCATTGCGTGTACTTTAAGAACTACGTAACGACTGGCCCTGATAAAAAAAAATTCTTATTCTTGTAGCACGTTTCTCCCATTTTAATTGTATATAGTATATTTTGATTAATTGTAAACTAAAATAAAATACTAATTAATAATTGATTACAAATTCTAATTAACGAAGTGAATACTTTGTTTTTCTAAGGCTACAGTGTCTGCACGTCCAGAGAATCTTCCGTTTCTTTTCTTCTTATTTCCTAATATGATTGCCATTTCAAAACATCGTGTTTACTTTTGGGAACAACCAAAATATAATTATGTAGAGGCCGAGTTTTGAACGGCGCACATTCGGGCTGACGTCGAATGCTTTGATTGGTCCAATGTGACACATGGAGTTCCAATTGTGAGGGGCAAGAAATTGATGTCGTGGGAGGTTTTTGGGGTGAATTTAAGGAAGGACAAGGTGGTCGTGAGGGACAATCTTGGCCAAACAGTCTTGGCAAGAGAGGGCCGTTAGTTATAACCCTCGTTTTATAAGTTGAACCTACTAGTTTGTGATTGTGGCAAAAGTCACAATGTGGCCGATGGTGGTTTTTTCGTTTTGGTGACCCTCCAATGGGGATGAGGTAAGCAAAGCTTTTATTCTCCCCGAATTTCTTGGAGTGATTTGTACTGTTGTATTACAGGGTTTTTCCGGGTAAAGGAATAATTTTCGACAACTGAAAGGATGTTTCATGGTGGATGCAACCCTATGTATGTGGCTTCTCATGAGTTTCTATCGTCAACACCATAGAGTCTGAAGGGGTACCTACTCCAGGTGGTCCAGCCGCATCACCTCGATACAACCTTTGGTACCATGCCGATCCACATCTAGAAAGGTAGCTTTTCAGAGCTTTCCTCCTCCGTCAGGATAGTCACCCTAAGCACTCAGTTCCGCGTGCTACGGTGGATTGTACTCCATTTTGTCTCTGGGTAAGGCCTGTACGCCGATTTTTGGTTATAACTGCATATATAAAATGTTAATTTATGAATTTATTATTATTACATAATCCCTTTTATTTAAAGCATGGCAGTATAAAGTCTCCTGTGGACTAATGTAAATTTTGTAAAAATAAGTATTTAGAGGTAATATTATTACGTAATTACCCCTATTTTAAATCTGCCGTATTATGTTTTTGATTACTGATGAATATAAAATTGTATATATATGTTTTTGGTACCATGCGGCTTATCAAGTGAATATTGACTTATAGAGTGTATAAAACTGTTTTGGTAAGTTTTGTATCATTTTCTTTAGGGCGTAGCGAAAAGAATCATGATTTTTTTTGGTATCTACCCTCGTTGCGTTACCTGATGATTTACTTTATCTATTTTTATTATACTATTTGTAGCAGGGTGTATATTTAATATTTACTAAACTGTACTTGCCAAAATGGTACTAAAAATATTTGATAACCTTTCATACTGTAATTTAATTTAAGTACCTACTACCCATATGTTCAAATAGGTATTATTTTATTAATGACCAAATCCTTTTAGCTGTCGACAAGCTTTTCTAAAATAAGAATAAATATATTTTATTTTGGGGAATGGTTTGTTTTATTGCCTGCTAAAACACATGCAAAGAATTTTATAACATTTTTTAAAATCAAATATCAGCTTAAGTTCTGAGTTTATTAAGCTGTAAGCGTATTTTTCTTTAACAAAAACTCAGTGGCGCCCTAGTGCCTTGGAAAACCTAAACAAAGAAGAGGAAAAGGGAAAATTAAAAAACCTACGGCCCATAAATGCTCCTGGCGAAAAGCTGCCGCGCACTTGTAGCACTTCTGGGTAGTTAAATTTATCAATTTAACCCCAGAACGCTGCAAGTTAAATAGCGCCCAGTAACGTGAGGCTCCGAATTTTCCATTTTCCAAACTAAGAACGTTAAAAATTATTTAATATTAAACTATTTTTTAATTCCAGGCATTTAAGTAAATTTTATTTTCTCAAGTTGCATGTGTTTGGTAGCATAAACAAACTTATTCTTATCTACGAATGATAACAAAATTCTTGATATTTTTACCTACTCTTTTTATACTGTTGGAAATTCCTTTTTTTGTGGTACACATACATTCCTTTGCGATTTTGACTAGATATTTATGAAATATTTTATTTAGAATACAAATAATATAGTACCGAAAATATTTATAGAAATGGATTACCAATTTTCCCCTAGACATCTTTTGTTGCCTGAGATTGATTATGAATTGAATATTCGTGGTGTTAGAAGTAGAAAAGAACGTTCCGAAAAAATTAAAATTTTAGCTAGACTCTTGCAGAAAGAAGCCCAAGGAGCTGATAAAATTGATTTAGATAATTATATAAGTGATTTTGACACAGAACGCGATGCTATTAACGCAACGGTTGTCGATATAACCGGTCTTATCTTAGATTTCGAAGGCAATCCCGAAGATACGCTTCTAGCTAGAATAAAATCACGAATTGCTCATGTTACGAACCGCGTTCTTAGACTTAAAATTCCTACCGAAGGGGATGATATCGAAGACGTAAAACTTTATAAAGAAGAAACGTACGCAACATGCCTTCAATTAGATTCAGATGTACATGCTAGAATAATTATTACTGATACCGCGAACACAAGTAACCAAAGTTTTCCTAGACCATCAATAGTAAATGTTCCGCCCCCTATAATAACGTGTCAAAATAAACAGATTTTACTTTCAGATTGGAATGTTAAATTTAACGGGGATCCAAAAGCCGTGTATAATTTTATTGAACGCATAACTGAAGTCGCGGACGCGCGGGGTGTTTCTGAAGACGATTTATTTAAATCGGCTGTTGAATTGTTTGTGGGCGATGCTTTTGTTTGGTACCGTAGCATAAAGAGCTCTGTTTTAAATTGGCCCGATTTATTAGAAAGGATAAAAAGAGACTTTCTATCGCCGTGTGTAGAAGACGAAATTTGGGAACAAATAAAATCGCGCAAGCAACGCAAAGATGAGTCGGTCATAATTTTTGTAGCTCAGCTAGAAAATCTTTTTTCGAGACTAAGCAGAACCCCATGGGTGAAACAACTAAAGTTAAAATTTTAAAACAAAACCTTTTAGCCGAACATATTACTCAGCTAGCTTTATGTACTATTGATTCCGTTCAAGAATTGGTAAATTTAGTTAAACGTTTAGAGGAGGCTAATTACATAAAAAATAAAAATCGTTGTTCTGTTTCTCGTTCTTCCTCTCAACTCTGTGAAATTAATACGGATAATAATAATAATTCAGGCAATAGGAATAGACAAAATATTTCAAAATTTCCGTCTCGTGTTTTTGAACGCCACGTTTCGACACAAAATTCCTCCTCAGGAAACAGTAAAGTAAAATGTTGGAATTGTAATAAATTAGGTCATGTTTTCTCCAATTGCAAAGCCAAGAGAAATAAATTTTGTTTTGGTTGTGGCGCTGCCAATTTTACTATTAAAACTTGTACCAGGTGTTCAAAAAACTAAATCGTAGCGGCATACGTTACGGCCGAAACTATGTCGCAAATAAACAGGCCAAAATTAAAAATAAAAGCTACCCTACTGTTGAACAAACTAAATATATAGAATTCTTTAAAAACTTTTATCATAACTTAAAATTTCCCGTAGTGAGGAATGAAATTTCTCCAATGTTGGAAAAAAGAAATTTTGACAATAGACCTTATATTTCAGTAAAAATATTTGATACCGAAGTAATTGCTCTTTTCGATTCCGGCGCAACGTCGTCAATTATCGGTGCTAGCGGTCAAAACATTTTAGATCAGTTTAAAATTAAAATAAACCCAGCGAGTGTAAAAAATATTTCCGTTGCAGACGGCTCGCCGCAAAAAGTGATAGGCCTGGTTGATTTACCAGTGGTGATTAGCGATGAATGTCGTGTAGTTAGGGCATTAGTTGTACCTTCAATACGCCATGGGTTTATTTTCGGTAGCGATTTTGCACGCCAATTTTCACTATTATTGGACTTTAGAAATAATACATGGAATACTCAGAATAATTTAACTAGCACATCAAGCACGAATCAAACTAATTTAAATTATTTGGTGACTTTAGATGAACTAGAGTTTGAGCAAAGAGCAGCCGCTCAAAAATGTATCGATTCTTTTCAAGAAATTTCTAGTGAAACGCGTTTGAGGCGTACAGATAAAATTACTATGACAATAGATACTGGCGACGCAAAGCCATTTAAGAAAAAACAATACCTTATGTCACCTTATATGTCAGAAATTTTAAATAAGGAGCTAGACGAGATGTTAAATTTAGATGTTGTCGAACCTTCAAATAGCCCTTATTGTGCACCGGTTTTACTTGTGAAAAAATCAAATGGTTCTCATAGACTGTGCTATGATGGGCGCATGCTTAACGCGCAGACGCGTCACGATTCCTACCCTTTGCCTAGTATCGACCGTATTTTGAATATGTTAAGGGACGCAAAATTTATATCGACTATAGATTTACGCAAGGCGTTTTGGCAAATACCGTTAGACGAAAAGTCACGCGAAAAAACCGCATTTAGTGTCACCGGTCGAGGTCTTTTTCAATTTAAAGTTGTTCCGTTTGGACTTTGTAATGCTGCGCAAGTACAGCAACGTTTAGTTGACAAAATTTTTGGGCCACGTTTCGAGCCTAAAATATTTACCTATCTTGACGATATAATAGTGTTAGGGTCTACTTTTGAAGAGCATTTATCTTTGTTAAGAGAAGTAAAGAATCGTCTTAAAGACGCAAACTTGACTATTAGTATAGAGAAATGTGAATTTTTTAAAACTACCCTTAAATTTCTTGGTTATGTTGTAGGCGCAAACGGGTTACGTACCGATCCGGAGAAAATTTCTAGTATGATAAATTACCCGCGTCCTACGAATAGTACCGAAATTAAACGATTTATTGGACTATGTTCGTGGTACCGTCGTTTTATTAAAGATTTTTCTACTTTGACTTCTCCTATTAACGATTTATTACGTGGTAAGAAAAAAAGAGAGCCTATTAAGTGGACGAATGAAGCAGAGGAGGCTTTTACGAGAATTAAGCAAGCCTTGGTGTCTGCTCCAGTTTTATGTCAACCTGATTTTACTAAGCCTTTTACTGTTGAAAGCGACGCTAGTGATACGGGTTTAGGCGGTGTGCTTACCCAAATTTTAGACGGTGAAGAACGGGTTATCGCGTACGCGAGTCGTTCTCTTACTAGAACTGAGCGTAATTATACAGTAACCGAAAAGGAATGTCTAGCCTTGTTATTTAATTTAGAGCGTTTTCGACCGTGGATAGAGGGTGTTAGGTTTACAGTAATAACCGATCATTACTCTTTACTTTATCTGAATAACCTAAAAAATCCTACGGGAAGACTTGCACGATGGGCGATGAAATTGCGCCAGTACAATTTTGATTTAATTCATAGAAAAGGACGTTTTAATGTAGTCCCTGATGCTTTAAGCAGGATTCCACAAGTATCCTTAATAGACGTTTCCTTAGAACAGCTAGATCCGTGGTATATTACGTTGAAAGAAAAAATAGTTAAAAGCCCCGATTCTTACCCTCATTTTAAGGTAGAAAATAATATAATTTATAAGCTTATTTTGTCTAGATCTAAAGTAAAGACTAATATAAACGAGTGGAAAACTTTAGTTCCAAAGTACTTGCGTAATAAAATAGTTAGTTCTTGTCATGATCCACCTACTTCTGGACATTTTGGTTTCTTTAAAACTTTAGGTAGAGTTCAAGATAATTATTATTGGCCGCGAATGAGAAAAGATATTTTGCGGTATGTTAAAGCTTGTAAGGTGTGTTCTTCACAAAAATTAGCTAACAGTCCGCGTATGGGTTTTATGGGTGCTGAGAAATCCGTACAATTTCCTTGGCAAATTATTGCCGTAGATTTAATGGGACCTTTTCCCCGGTCTTCCAAGGGTAATGCTTATTTACTCGTCGTGGGAGACTGGTTTACTAAATATACTCTCCTTCATCCGATTAGACAAGCTACAGCTAAGAGTGTAATAAAATTTATCGAAGAAGTTTTTCTTGAGAGAGGCGTTCCTCAATTTATATTGTGTGACAATGGTTCACAATTTGCCGGTTCGGAGTTTAAAAAGCTTTCTCAGCAATACAATGTTCAAAAAATTTGGTATAGCCCTAAATATTCCCCCCACTGTAATTTCGTCGAGCGAAATAATAAAACTGTCGGAACCGCAATCCGTTGTTACATTGAAGAACATAAAGACTGGGATAAAGAATTACCCAAAATTAGACATGCCATTAATACCGCCAAACACGAAGTGACTGGTTACTCACCAGCGTTTTTAAATTACGGTCGTTATGTACCTATTTCTGGTCGTTACTACGGGGATATAACTTCTACCGAAGGTATAGAGATTACTGCCGGAGATCGCGACGAGTACGTCGGCGATGTTAAAAATTTATCGGATATTTTCGAAGAAGTTCGAAAACGGTTGCACGATGCGTATAGACGCTATGCCAAGTCTTATAACCTCCGGAAGCGAGATGCTAGTTTTGAACAGGGTGAACGGGTTTGGCGACGCAACAAAGTTTTATCGGACGCAGCAAATAAGTTTTCCGGTAAATTAGCCCCTAAATATGTTCTTTGTACCGTAGAAAAAAGAATCTCTCGTTTAGTCTATGAATTGCGCAACGCAGACGGCACACCCGCTGGTCGTTGGCACGTGAAAGATTTAAAACCATATTTTGGTTCTAATTCAGATGTCTCTGTAAATTAACAGGAATGCAGATCTTACGTAGTTCTAAAAAAAAAAAAATGTCTAGAATACTGTCGAATATCTTTGAATACCTAGTAACTTGTTGTAAATTTTGTTTTATCCGTGCACTAAAGTTTTGGTAGACTTTTACCGATTAAGACTATAGCCGAATTGTGACTGTACCCGAATTATGACTTATCAAACTGTGACTCCAGTAGGACGTTTTGATACGCGTGAGATATCAACCCAGAACTTGGTGTACGAGATAAAAAATATGTTAACTGTAGTTAACATATTTTTATTTTTTCGAAGGGGGTAGTGTAGCATTTGAAATGCTACATTGTTTTTGAAATTACTTTTTAGTGCATTTGGTTTTCCTGACAAGATGGTGAAGATTATTTTGTAGAAAATTTTGACATTACTTTAAGGCAAACACTAAATATCTCATAAAATCTTATTTTATTAAATTATTAATTTCTTACACAAATAACAAGCATTTATGTTTTACAAGGATGTAGGTTATGCAATTTGGCATCCTTTTTTTATTCTATATAGTTCAACCCCACTATGTTGTGCGAGTCCAGAATGTCTTAATTTTATTTCTGCACTTGAGTTGATTCACCCTAAAAGATCAATTTACAGTATTGTATTCATTGTTTAATTTAGCATTTCCTAAGAATATTACCTATATCATTGCGTGTACTTTAAGAACTACGTAACGACTGGCCCTGATAAAAAAAAATTCTTATTCTTGTAGCACGTTTCTCCCATTTTAATTGTATATAGTATATTTTGATTAATTGTAAACTAAAATAAAATACTAATTAATAATTGATTACAAATTCTAATTAACGAAGTGAATACTTTGTTTTTCTAAGGCTACAGTGTCTGCACGTCCAGAGAATCTTCCGTTTCTTTTCTTCTTATTTCCTAATATGATTGCCATTTCAAAACATCGTGTTTACTTTTGGGAACAACCAAAATATAATTATGTAGAGGCCGAGTTTTGAACGGCGCACATTCGGGCTGACGTCGAATGCTTTGATTGGTCCAATGTGACACATGGAGTTCCAATTGTGAGGGGCAAGAAATTGATGTCGTGGGAGGTTTTTGGGGTGAATTTAAGGAAGGACAAGGTGGTCGTGAGGGACAATCTTGGCCAAACAGTCTTGGCAAGAGAGGGCCGTTAGTTATAACCCTCGTTTTATAAGTTGAACCTACTAGTTTGTGATTGTGGCAAAAGTCACAATGTGGCCGATGGTGGTTTTTTCGTTTTGGTGACCCTCCAATGGGGATGAGGTAAGCAAAGCTTTTATTCTCCCCGAATTTCTTGGAGTGATTTGTACTGTTGTATTACAGGGTTTTTCCGGGTAAAGGAATAATTTTCGACAACTGAAAGGATGTTTCATGGTGGATGCAACCCTATGTATGTGGCTTCTCATGAGTTTCTATCGTCAACACCATAGAGTCTGAAGGGGTACCTACTCCAGGTGGTCCAGCCGCATCACCTCGATACAACCTTTGGTACCATGCCGATCCACATCTAGAAAGGTAGCTTTTCAGAGCTTTCCTCCTCCGTCAGGATAGTCACCCTAAGCACTCAGTTCCGCGTGCTACGGTGGATTGTACTCCATTTTGTCTCTGGGTAAGGCCTGTACGCCGATTTTTGGTTATAACTGCATATATAAAATGTTAATTTATGAATTTATTATTATTACATAATCCCTTTTATTTAAAGCATCGCAGTATAAAGTCTCCTGTGGACTAATGTAAATTTTGTAAAAATAAGTATTTAGAGGTAATATTATTACGTAATTACCCCTATTTTAAATCTGCCGTATTATGTTTTTGATTACTGATGAATATAAAATTGTATATATATTTTTTTGGTACCATGCGGCTTATCAAGTGAATATTGACTTATAGAGTGTATAAAACTGTTTTGGTAAGTTTTGTATCATTTTCTTTAGGGCGTAGCGAAAAGAATCATGATTTTTTTTGGTATCTACCCTCGTTGCGTTACCTGATGATTTACTTTATCTATTTTTATTATACTATTTGTAGCAGGGTGTATATTTAATATTTACTAAACTGTACTTGCCAAAATGGTACTAAAAATATTTGATAACCTTTCATACTGTAATTTAATTTAAGTACCTACTACCCATATGTTCAAATAGGTATTATTCTATTAATGACCAAATCCTTTTAGCTGTCGACAAGCTTTTCTAAAATAAGAATAAATATATTTTATTTTGGGGAATGGTTTGTTTTATTGCCTGCTAAAACACATGCAAAGAATTTTATAACATTTTTTAAAATCAAATATCAGCTTAAGTTCTGAGTTTATTAAGCTGTAAGCGTATTTTTCTTTAACAAAAACTCAGTGGCGCCCTAGTGCCTTGGAAAACCTAAACAAAGAAGAGGAAAAGGGAAAATTAAAAAACCTACGGCCCATAAATGCTCCTGGCGAAAAGCTGCCGCGCACTTGTAGCACTTCTGGGTAGTTAAATTTATCAATTTAACCCCAGAACGCTGCAATAGAAGCGGAAAGCTCATATGTAGTCAACAGTTCTGGCTAAAACCAATAGTGAGACAATAACTCAAGCTGCAGTAGAAAGTATCAGGTCGCTCTTCCCAGATGCGAATTTTACTGAAAACGTTGTTTTGCTGCGTTCAGATAGCGCGGCATATATGATAAAAGCAGGAAGACAGTTAAAAGAACATTTGGCAAATTTGATTCACATCACATGTCTAGCTCATGCCTTGCATACAATATGTCAACTGATTCGTGACTTCTATCTTTGGTTAGTGAGGTAAAAAAAGTTTTTCTTAAATCACCAACGCGAATAAACAAATTTAAAGAAATGTGTCCTAATGTCCCATTGCCCCCACAACCTGTTATTACAAGGTGGGGAACATGGCTATCAGCCGTTATATATTACCATGCAAATTACGACTTAATTAAGAATGTTATTGGCAGTCTAAAAGATGATGCTTTGAGTGTAACAAAAAGTAAAGAAGTTATAAGCGCACTGACGCTTAAAAATGATTTAAAGTTTATTTCTGAAAATTTTGGATATCTTCCAGGTGTAATTGAACAGTTGGAGACACAAAACCTTCCCCTTTTGACTTCTCTTATTTTATTTCTGACAACCATAGACAAGCTCAAAGCATGTCCTACCGAAACTGGTGAAAAATTAAAAGTGTATATACCAAAAATCTTAGGAAGAAAGCCAGGATTTTCAGAAATAACAAATATTTTTGAAACATTGAAAACTAAAAATACTGACTTGTATAATCATTACCGTTTCGCTCCTGTTACAAGCTGTGATGTCGAAAGAAGCTTTTCTAGACTTAGAGATATTCCTAATTATAAATGAACGCGTTTTACTGAAGCGAACTTTGAAAAAATGTTAATTAAACCATGTTATGTGAATAAATTGTAATAGAGTCTAGATTTGTTTTCATTTTATATTTATTACACAAAAATATTTTCACGCCGCCCATGATCTTGAAACGAGCTCGTATGATTTTCCTTTCCTTAGTAATAAGGCGGACTGTCATCATAACTTTAGTCTGCCTTAACGAAATTAAACAAGTTCTGGCTCATTTAAAATTTTTTAAAGCTTGATTAAATTGAAAGTAAAGTTTTGGTTGGTTGTTGCTAGTTTCTAACACAAGAAATAAATAAGTAAATAAAAATTTCCCTATTTTGTACTTTCTTCTCTTATTTCAAATGAAACCATTTAAATAAATACTAAATAGTGCAAATCGGTAGCTGACTTCACCGGAACACCTTGTATAAATAAAAACGCGTATGGAATATTATTTCCAGTTGTTTAGGGGATTGTATTTTTAGTTTTAAAAATATTATTTACTAATGTGAATCATTTTTTCTTTTGGTCAAGCAAAAAGTACTCACAATGTAATCGTGTTGGTGATTACTTGTCGATTACAAAAGTAATCGGGAATTGATTACAATTTTTACCTGTAATCAGTAATTAGTAATTGATTACTTTTTCGACCAAGTAATTGTGACCAGTAATCGATTACTTTTTTGCTGTAATTGTCCCAGCTCGGCTGACCGCAAATTGTTTAAATTGGTTTGTCATTATAGCAACAAATAATACGAGTAGTGCGTGAGATCAGTTAGTGGTTGAACTTCAGTTCAGTTCAAAACTTTTATTTGATTAAAAAAATTCGGTCAAGTGCAAGCTATTGCACAATTAGTGTTCCGTGCCATCAGCCCCCCCCCCCCCCCCACATAACCTGAGCAAACCTCGGCCGCCGATCTCCGCCCATCTGGCGCACATCGCGTATGCGCGGAGCCTTGAAAAACGTGTAAGGACAAAAATTATTCCTTACATTGTGAGAAATATTCTTCGTCAAAAAAAACTTTTCTCTAAAACCAATGGTTCAGTAGTTATAAGGACAATTAAATTGTTTATAACAATTGATCGCGCTAGAATTTTTCAATCCTGATAATTTTGGTTCAATCTACACCTAATTCTCAAAGTTCAAGATTTTTTTCATATTTTTCTGTGCGATCATTTTCGTGATAAGGGTTATTTCCCAATTTACCCCCAGAATCAAAGTTCAACTTTTTATACTTTAAGTGTATAATTGGGCCACCACACTCTATCTCTGTGACAAATTTCAAATTTTTACAGCGAATAGTTTGAGGGAAAATCGCCTGTGACAGACGGACGGACGGACATCGAAGTGATTCCATATGTGTTCCGTTTTCACGTAACACTAAAAAGGAAGATTTAAAATAAAGAACTAACTTTAATTAAAACTGATCGATAACGCATAGATATTAAAAATTTGTAAAAGGTCAGAGTTTAGGTTTTTTTTCTTGTTCAACCAACAAGTAAGAGTTAACAAGGTTCATTTACAAGTGCTCAAAAACTAACTTTAAAATGTTATCCATTGATGTTACAGTTTAAACGTCATTTATATTCTATTGCAAAGTAATGCATTACAGTGTATTTCATTTATGAACGCAGCCCTGAACACAAGAAGGCTAGAGAGGCCTATTATGCTTAATCCAGTACATATTTTTTGTATTTGCGTTATGCTTATTTTTCTTTTATCTCATTTCACTGACAAACTTTACATAAGTTATCCAACGAATCAAAAAACCCAAATCACGTTGTGCAAGCGCCACCCACAACAATACTGCAGTATAATGAGCGATGTTTCATCGCTCTATTGAGGATGTAATTGACCAGAAAATTTGGATTACTTGGGGAAAGCTTCTTGAAGTACTTTTATACTCTGAAATAAAAAAAAACCGCTTGGTAACCCCATTAACTTCTTCGCGGCATACTGTCATTTTTTTCACCGAATAATTTCTGTACATACTTGCTTGCACATAAGTTAAATAAGTTCTCAACCTCAGCACAATTACCTTATCTGAGTAAATTTCAGAGTGAAATTCAGTACAGAGCTTATAAGGAATTTCAAAAAAATATGCTGTCAAAAATCAGCAATATATTTATTTATTAGGTTCTATCCAGAATATGATTTATGGAACATATAATATCTTTCTTCCTCCGAGCATTAAACAGAAATAAACTAATTCCGTTTTCACCTACACAATAATTGTGTTATACCAAAACCTTTTATTTTTGTTATTATAAAATTGCAAACAGGTCTTGGATCTCATTTCTCTTGACCAAAGCGGGAATTCTTTACAAATGTAGAAAAGAGGTGGAATTTTATTTAGATATTCCTAATCTAGTGTATTATCTTAAATTTATGTATTTTTGGGATAACTTAAAAACTGCTTTAATAACTCACCGAAGCAGCATCCCAAAAAACTGCAAAAGCTTAATACCCTAGTAATTACGATTGGTGGTTCTGTTATTTAAAAATCGTAAAAATTATTTAAAAACCTAATCTATTTATAAATACACTTTTTTATCACTTAAAGCCATAGAGTAATATTTTGATAGCGAAAACCAAAAAACCGGGAAACAAGCGATTTACAACATTGTCAGTTATTTATAAATTTAAAAAATTACCCATACCTTTTAGTTATGCATTACCATTAAAAAGTATTAATTATAAAATATAAAATTTAATGTATATTATTTCATGCTTGGTATATCGGGTATTTATGTTCCTCACGATAATTAGTACAGAACATGGCGCCGCGCCGGCACAAATTTCGCGTTGACTTCCTTACCTTCGTTGTCTAGCCTCGACTACGTGACAATGTAATATTAGTAGTGTGATAAAAGTTACCAGTGTGCAAAAATAAAAAAACACGATTTATACAAGACAGAAATAAAAGTAGGGTATTTTATTTCAATTGATAGTACTTTTCTTAATTACACAACTGTAATAATAAAATGGTTTAAACAAAAATTATGTATTCGAATCTGTATTCAAGGGTGGACAACATAGTGTACAGTCATACAAGACCACCACCACCAATCATACACAGATAGGCCTTGTCGTGTCCCCTTTTCGGCTTGCTTATAAAGGGCGCTTGTCATAGTCGACGGGGTAGGCCAAATGTTGGTAAATGCGTTTTATTTCTTAAAAACATAACATAAGTATTATATTTTTTGAAAAATTTGAATAATTGGAACAGCAAAAATACCAGAGTAATAGACTATTTTATTATTAATAAGTACCTAATTTACCTAGATTAATGTAATATCTTTAAAAAATTGCACTTTTTTACATATTATTAAAAAAATTGCAAGATGGAATGAGTAAGTCCTAAAGAACTTTGCAATTTGCAAGTCCCAATCATTTGTTTATGTTTTGTTTATAAAGAATTTATGGACCATCAGAAATTTGTCTATTTTTAATTCTGTTCAGTTCGATTTTCGAAGCTTTACTCCATAAGCCAGTGCGCCATGCTACTTTAATTAGAGAGAGGTGATTCTTAATATATGAATGCATTATGATCAGTGATGTGAAATGACGGTCATTTATCATTCGTGACAAATGACCATCATGTGACAGTCATATGACGGTCATATAGGTCATTTATAAAAAATACCCTTAATTTAAATTAGTCATAAACTAAAAGTTTAAAAAATACTTTGTAGTTAAAAAATAATATTCTTACAAAATTTAAAAAAGAAAAGCATGTCCTTAAGTTTCGTCATGTTTTTCGGCGTCATGTGCAAATTCGTCGTTTATTTCGTTTTTGTCTCGTTTTAGAATTAAGCCAGGAATATTTTAAAACGCGACAGAGCACGCGTGATGTCTTCATTTCTATGAGGCTCGTGACTTTTTGTTGCTTAATTTTTAATCTTGCGTCGAAACATGAAATTTAAGGTTAGGTTAAATGACCTGATGGTCATTTATTAATGTGACGTAACGGTCATGACGTCATGACCGCACAAAATGACGCGGTCATATGACCGACTCACATCACTGATTATGATACATTCATGTAAGATATACGTCATATGTTTTAAGATTGCAATATTAGGATAGTCTATTACCTGAAATAGAGGTATCTATAAAAATACTGAATTATCTCATATTGAAACAATTTTTTTAATAATATACTTATGCATCTTTTCTTTCAAAATATTAATAGATAGCAATGTTTAAAGAGAACTTAAGAGACCAAGTATATACGTCATCACTTACTCTCCATTAAATTGCTTTAGTTAGTTTAATAAAAGACGAAATATCAAGAAATAAAAAATATGGGTTTATTATTTCTTGATTACCTATTCATTAGACTAATAAATAAGGCAAAACATCTTGTCGTAAAATGCTCTATTTTATCATATCAGATTATACTAGAAGTCGGGCAGGATAGATAAACAGTGGATTTGGTTGAAAAGCACGGCAGTCTTATCACTGCTTTATTAGTAAACGCAACTAATTGCCTATATCACGATACACTTACAACGGTATGCTACGCTATGAATCAAAACACGTCGTGGCTGCACAGATGACGTTACTTCGAGGGAACATCAAAGTGACTAGGGCGCTTGATTAATGCAAAATCCCTCGCAGTGACGTCAAAATGGGAGGAGCCTGGCCAGTCGATCGACGCATCGGCATACCGTTGTTAGTGTATCGTGGCCTATATCTATTCCCTCTGTCAAAAAAAGAAATCATAAATGCCCTCTGTTCTGGAACTGTTTTTTGTTTGCTAAGGTTTACGCGAAAATTCACATTATCCATTTGGAAACATTTGCTACTCACATATTTACGTACAAAGCAGCAAATAAAAGGACCTAGTACAACTCATTATTTAATTCTTTAATATAGACTAACCTGTACGGGTGAGTGGTGCACTCCTGGCGGCAGCGGCTGTGGCATATATGGTTGCTGAGGAGGGGGGATGTACTGCAGCTGCTGCCCCGGCGGTCCCAAAGTTTGAATCGGTGGCATTTGTCCTTGTTGCATTTGTGGTTCCTGATGCATCGGCTGCATAACCGGTCCTTGATAATTCGATTGCATGTGCGGAGAAGCGTGAAAACCGTGCATTGGTGGACCTGCTTGTATTGCTGACATTGGCGAGCCTAATGTGTTAGATAAGTAATATTTCAACATATTTTTGTAATGTACTATGGTACGCCAATTCCCAGATTGGAAAAAAGAGATCGAATCGGAAGAAATTCTGGAGAACTGAAGTATTTCGTAACAACTCGGTAAAAATTTTTAATAAACAAACAGAAAGGGCCACAGTTGATTCGGGTATAGAAAAATGCGCTAATATGAGTGCCAAAAATAACAAATCACATTCAGGGAATTATTGGTAAAGTATATAAAATAGTATTTAAAGACTAGTTCTGTTATATCAAAGAAAATAAGGGCATGATAGACCCCCCCCCCCCCCGTTCCCTTTTTGGTTTTAAGTATTTAGATTTATTTTTATCCTTCCTAAAACACACACTTTAATCTTTGTTTATTCAAGACTTTTCCATAATGAGGAGCTAAAGTCTACCTTATTTCATGTATTAGCTCGAATTGCTTTTTCGCGCTGTAGCTTATAAGCTACAAATTTTTAAATGAATTTAATAACAACTATCTCAAATAAAATAAATGGTACGGCACGGCTACATCGCATATACTTTTTCGCTGGACAAAAAAATCTTTTGCGCGCTCGGTGTTCCCAGATTTGGCGCTTTAACGTAAAGTACACATACAATCGCATTTAATTAATTTTCTCACATCGCTTGCTGAATGCAATAGTGGTACAACTCAAAATTTATTATTTTTCAGTTATCACATATTCAGCACAGCAAACGTGGCGCAACACAACAGTTTTCTTTAATTTCAGTTCCAAAATTTAAAATACTATATATGTTTTTAAATATGAAGCTAGAGAGATAAATACTTGACTTAAAATATATACAGGGCGTTATGAAATTCACTGCATATATTGAAACCCGAATTAATGGTTAATATTCGAACAGTGCAGAAGTGCTCAAAAATCGATCGGAAAATCAAAACAAAAGTGGTGTCAACATCGCAAGTTATACCGACGACACGCGTTCGTAAACTATGTCAAGTTCAGACGTTCATCATTACACATTGACTGTTGACAAGGTTGCAAACTTTTAAAATAAGGACAATGCGTTGCAATTACAAACTTTTAAAAATAAACGTGGGATTATGGTTGGAATCCAGCCTGAAGGATGGCGGATTACCATTTGTTTCACCTTAAAATGAAGAATTAGCTAAAATTAAAATCTTAGAATCACAACTAAATGAAACACTTAATAAGATTAAGTGGCTAAGAGAAATAATCGTTTCTTTGCAGCCAAAAAAACTACTGCGCAGTCAATTCTGATGAGGACGAACCCAGGAGACATGGCTACTACCCAAAAATAAGAGACGAAAAAGGAAAGCCGCTAGCTCACCAGAAAAAGATGATTATAATAGTTCTGAACCTCAACTTAAAACGCCCAAAAATAAATTAGTTGTACCCAAATCACCAAAACCACCACCTGTGATTTTAAGCAATGTGAAAAATATAAAAATATAAACCAGTCGCTAGAGTCAAATGATCTTAAATTCAAAGCAAATTTAATGAATACAGGGTTCCCAGCGATTTGCTAAAAGAAAATTCCCTGACATTTCCCTGACACTTCTACAGAAATTCCCTGACACGACAACAACATTTTATTAGACACCGTTTATTATACTTATTTTGGTATTAAGTCCGATAAATCATGCTCTAAAAAGCAAAATGCAAATACTTATACTCCACCCACCATCAAAATTTGTAGCAGTGGTTTCTCTCTGAGATATATTTTCAGATTTTTTGGAGTTAGACAGCATAGCCGAAACGGTATTGTTGGTATTTACTGCATGTATTTTTTTTTAATGAGAAGTACTTTTAAAATGGCTAGCAATTGCCCTCTTCCCCATATTGCTAAGTTCTATTACTTTAAAGCATAAACTGCAGTAAGCCTGATATTTGTTACTCAATACTGGATTTAAATATTTGCCTCATTTTGGAGGATTTAAATCCGGGTCGATCGAGTCACATTTAAAACTATTTTTCTCTGCTATCTTGACATCGCATCGCACCAAAATTTTAAAAAGAATGTATACGAATATGTTAACTTTTCGAAAAACGGGATTATTTAATAGACACCACTAAAATAAACATAAAACATAGGAGTAAATCAACAAAATACGCGTCAGTAAGATTTTGGATAATATGTATTCTGCATCTTTATTTCACTTTTAATAGAGGTATATTTCTTCGTCGTTCTGATAATAACGAATTCGATTGGTCAGAAGGACGGGAAAAATATTCACTGCGCGATGCATGTTTTATTTTCTTTTTTATTTAATACATTTATAGCGTAACAAGCTGTCTTTCTCTAAGAATGCTAAACTATATGGGTGTTTCCGTACTACGAGGTGCGCTCGAGATGTTATAAGACATATACGAGGCGGTACCGCAAAATACCGTACCTACTAATTTCTTGTAAAAAAATTATAATTTTTAAAAATAAAATTAACGGAGCTATTTTCCCCGACTTTAAGAAAAATATCTTTATTTTTACTGACTATTACTAAAAATTTTCGTTTTCCCTGGCGGTTTTTAAATTCCCTGGCATTTCCCTGTTTTTCCTGTCGTTGGGAACCCTGGAATAATAACCAGCTAAAAATCAATGTAGACATCGAAATCGAATATCGAGACCTCCATGAATAGCACTGACATGGAATGGCATACATTTGGAAGCAAGCAGACTAGACCGCTAAGGGTGATGGCAAGAAACATACAGCCTTCATGTGATCCACAAGACATTAAGGAGTAGAGGCTTTAAAGATCCTTGAAGTGGTAAACAAAATGAAAAAGACAAAAGTTAAGGGCCAGGTTAAAATAATCCCCCTGCCCCTATTTATGTTTACCTTCGAAAATTCGGAAGATATAAAAAATATATACGAAATTCAGTATATATGTCATATGAAAGTTAAAATTAAAGTCATGAGGAACAATAAATTGATACCCCACTGCAAAAATGCCAAATATATGAATATACACAAAAAGTCTGCAAACACGCAGTCACTTGTGTTAAATGCGCTGGGAATCACCTGACCTCAGAGTATACGAAGTCAAAGGAAACTCCACCAAAATGTTCAAACTGCGGCGAGGCACATCCTGCAAACTACCGTGGATGCGTGGTAGTACAAGCACTACAAAAAAGACTAAATAATGCAAACAATGCAAAAAAACACAAAATGAAAAACCAAAAAATTTCACATCTAGAAAAATACGAACAAAGAGGTATCCTATGCACAGACAGCACAAGGCCATAAATCTCAACCTGCACCAGTCCCGAATAAGCAACAGTCCATGATGATAATGTTACAAAATATGATGAACCTAATGAACAAACTTTCAGAAGGGTTACACAGACTGGAAACCAAAAACACAGGAGCTCATGAAACACATTAATACCTCAACAAGATCTAAGAATAGGAGCTTGGAAAGCTAATGGTATCTAAAACAGAATGCAAGAAATAGAAATTCTTTCAACACACAAAGTATTGATGTGTGTCTGGTCTCAGAAACACATCCAACAAATCAGACCTACCTAAAAATAAAGGGTCACCAAGTAGTATATCAAACAATTCATCCCGACAATCAGGCACGTGGGCAAACTGCTGTTATAATAAAGAACGCCCCTCGCCATTAGATAACGTTCGTATTAGCTAGAAGTCGGAGGGTCAAATCTCAATAGGTGGAGAAAATCTAATGAGAAACTTAAAGAGGAAAACCTAAATGTCCTTACCCAGGTTGCGCCAGGCTCTTACATACAAGTGCCCGGTGCCCGGGGAAGGAGAGCTTTTGGTTTAATTGGTTTAGTCGTGTGGCAGCGCCACTAGGGCCAAAATTTGCCGTGGAAGAACTTTCTAAGGCAAAATATACATATGTATGTAGATGTTACTGATCATATTTTCTAATATTAATAATTTTTCCTATGTAAATTTTCGAAAATTCTTAGATAATATCTAGCCCCAGGTAGTTTTCATTTAAAAACTTTAAAAATTTACAGCTTTGCAATTTTTTTCGATTTAAAAATACCTGGGGGTATTAAAAAGAGAGAGAATAAATTTTAAAACCAAGACACTTCCAGTTTAGAAATTTTTTTATGTGTTAAGTTTATAATTAAAACTTTAAACATAAAAACGATTGCATTTTGAAACATTTACCTGCCAATGCCCGTTGGATTGCTTGCATAGGACGACCCATTCGGCCAGGAAGCCCGCCCGATGCCCAGGAAGTAGATTGGTACTGTTGTTGAGATGTATCCCACGCAAGTCGGGCTTAAAGATTATTAAGATAACTTTACTAATACAACGTTACATATTTAAGAAAAGGAGAAGGAAGAAAGACATGCAAGGATTGGTATTATAATTGTTGGATTAGGCACAGTAGCTTACAGGTATTATTTTTTATTTATTAATTTTTCCTTAAAAGCAGAATCGCTTATTACTGAACAACGTGATTTTAAAGATCTGGTCAGTTGTACAGGATTTTGTAAAGCGAAAACAGAAATATTTTATTTACTAAGATATAATCAAAACCATATTATCTAGATCACTGGACTTAACATTCTTTTTTATTAGTTGGTGATGCTGATATAACCGGGACATTTTTCTTCCATCCAGAAAATTTGAAGACTAACAGCAGTGGACAGTTTATCATAAAACTTTTATTTTGGGCAGGTTTGTTTAAACAAATTTAATGAAACTATCCAACAGTTTTACTTTCATGTGAAATACTGTGACACATTATTTCTTACTTAACTAGTTTTTAACATTTTTTGTCGGCTAATGACGTTTTTTAAGGTTTGAAATTTTTTTTTAAATTTCTGTTTTCAGCGAATATATCGCTATAAAAATCGATGTAAAATTTAAATTATCGAGGATGCTTATGTAATATTATAAGGGAATTAAATAAGTATCAGCATTAAGAATATTGTGTTGACGTGTTTCTATATACTTGGTTTTGTGAAAATCCTAGAAGTTTGAATTTAAAGAATACTATAAAATTGCTTTTATGCAGTTGCCACTATTATGCCTTCAAATTAAAACGCTACAAAATGTAAGAATATCTTGGTTGATAACGAAGAAATAATTGTATTTGTACTGCTTACAGCTTCAACTTGTTAAAAACGTATGTCACACGTTTAGTAAAGCGTAGAGTCGCTGTCAGTTTGGGTCTTGCTCCTGTATGTACCATTGGTGTACAGGGTATCCCATTTTCGGCACTTTTGCGGGGTATCTCCCTTATTTTTAAAGATAGAGGGTTGCGGTTTTCGCGACAGTGTGCTACTTTTTTGTGAAATTAAAGATAGCGCCAGCAGAATTTGCATAGCCCTTTTGATTTTTGAGATACAGGGTAGAATCGAAAAGTGTAACGTTTGAGGTATCCCCCGTATCTGAGTTACTTTTAAACTTATCGAAGAAGTTAAAACGTATTCTTATATAATTTTTTCCGTAGAATCCAGTGGCGTTGTCAGTTTTTTTCTAACACTTTCCGTTTTTTAGGTATGAAGCAAACATGTTCTTTTAAATGGAACACCCTGTATATTATTTTTCATATTTATTAGGTATAATGTGGCCTTTCCAAAAATATATAATTGTATACAATTATTTTAAAAACAAGCTCAGAATTTAAGATTTTCTAAAAGATTCTTTTGTGTCCAATCAGTAGGGAGTAGGCTATGGCTAAAATTTACTAAAAACAAAATCGATGTAAGTAATTATTATACTTTCAAACTTAATTCAAAATATCTTTTTTAATTCTCAAGTCTTAATTATTTATTACAGCATTTTAACTTAATGATGACAAAATTATTGAATTTAACTCAAAACAAAACAATAATTACCTATCTTACTTAAAAGTTAAGTTAGGAAAAACAAAAGAGAAACGGAATTTTGAATAAGCAAAGAGTTTTTAAAAGTGGTTTTCAAAATGATGGCCATTTTCCCGTATGCAAAATTGGCACACTGTCGTTACTCTTCTAATAGCGTTCAAAAGAGCCATAGGCTTTCTTTCCAAATTTAGGAAAGTTAAATCGATTGCCGCACGAAGATCCGCTACAGACTGATATTGTGTTTTATAGATTTTATTTTGCATGAGACTCCATAAGAAAAAATCCAAAACTGAAAGATCCGGAGATCGAGGGGGCCATCTTACAGGTCCGCAGCTACCAATCCATCTTTGAGGAAAGTTATCGTCTAAAAATGCCCTTAAAAGCGCCGAGTTGTAGCTTGGGGCACCGTCTTGTTGAAGATAAACGGCATTATAAATGGCCAATGGAACATTTTCCATCAATTCTGGAATAGCTTCCACAAGGAGTTCTCGGTACCGACGCGCTGTGAGACCTCCTTCAAAAATTCTGTAGACTATGCGTCTTCCAAAAATGAAACGAGACCCCAACCCCAAAGCGTCCTTGTTGTGCCCTCTCAAAAATCAAATGGTGTTTTTCTATGGACCAATTCCTTGTATTATGGCGATTGAAAATTCCCGCACTTGAAAAATAAGATTCATCGGACCAGATAACGAGTCTGCCAAAAGATTCATGAGTATTGATTTGTTGTAAATACCATTGGCAAAACAACATTCGGCGCTCGGCATCACCGGGGTGCAAATGTTGAACTATGTGGAATTTATCGGGGTGATACTTATATTTTTGCAAAGTTCTTTGAGCATTAGACTTGGATGCACCAGTTGCTTCCTCTATTCGCTTGCAAGAAGATGAAGGCGTCACTTCTACATAACCCAATACGTTTATTTCTTTTATATCTCTATCTTGTTTGGTGCATGCCTTAGGACGGGGCTGGATAAATGATTCATGCTCTACTAAATTTGATTTAAGGCGGGCAAATATATCTGGGAAAGGTTGCCTTCTCTCTGGATATCTAATGTGAACAAAAAAAAACACTAAGATATTATCATAACCATAGCGCTGAAAATACGTTACCTTTGTAAATATAATTCTGAAGCTTCTTGGGGATTTTCATTAGATTGTATAAAACAAACCAACATATCATACTTTTCATTATTTTCGTAAACCGCCATTATTTTTTAAAAAATATCACCAAAACAACAAAAATATTTTACTAATAATCAAAAACTGACAAACCCGAAAAGTTTTTGACATTTTGTCTTTTATTCCAAACAAATTAGCCATAGCCTACTACCTACTGATTGGACACAAAAGAAAACTTTAGAAAATCTTAAATTCTGAGCTTGTTTTTAAAAATAATTGTATACAATTATATATTTTTGGAAAGCCCACATTATGCCTAATAAATATGAAAAATAATATACAGGGTGTTCCATTTAAAAGAACATATGTTTGCTGCATGCCTAAAAAACGGAGTGTCAGAAAAAAACGACTACGCCACTGGATTCTACGGTAAAAATTCTATAAGAATACGTTTTAACTTCTTCGATAAGTTTAAAAGTAACTCAGATACGGGGGTGCCCCAAACGTTACACTTTTCGATTCTACACTGTATCTCAAAAATCGAAAGGGCTATAAAAATTCTGCAGGCGCTATCTTCAATTTCACAAAAAAGTAGCACACTATCGCAAAAACCGCAACCCTCCAGCTTTAAAAATAAGGGAGATATCCCGCAGAAGTGCCGAAAATGGGATACCCAGTACATACAGACACAAATACATACATAAACAACAAATCTTGTTAATCGAGTTTAGGGCCCACAACACGTTATTTCTATTAGTTGAAATATCTCACTTGGCCAGTTGGCCGAGTCAAAAAATTATCGACTTATGGTCTACGGTGCATATTGGGACTATATGTATCTTGCGCCGCGTATTGTGCGAAAGAATACAACGTATATATTTAAACAGACAAAACTAGACTGCTGTGTTTTAGCGTTTCTCGAACCCGTATAGGCTGACGGTTATCTGTTGTTAATAACATCGCACTTATTTTATGTAATCATTGATAGTTTTAAAGGCTATAAATATAAGAATAATCAAATGTTTGACTATTTTGTATTATAACTTTTATTTGCATTCTAGGCCTAAACATTTGAAAATACTCTTATCTACTTTTGGTAATGTGAAATAGGGGCCCGAAACGCAAAAGATATGAAGTAGAGATGTAAATTTCTTGGCATTCCTATACAACGCCATTTATTGACAATGTTTTGACATCTGCCTAACCCAGGGCAAGTAAACAATACTTGAATACAGGCTTCACACGGGTATTCACAAATGACTTATCTCGCTATCAGTTGGTTAGAGTACTTATCAGTCAGTTAAATTATTTTTCGGTATTCAGAATAATTCACCATTTAATAATAGGGTACTTGCACAAAATTTAAATATTTTAAAATTTAACATATTTTAATAGTAAATGGTATTTAAAGGATATATCTAAAAAAACTATTCCTTACAACGGAGTATTTTTCTAAATATTTAAAAAATAAAATTGTAAAATATTCAAATCTCAAAAACGATTTTCATTGGTTTACGTCACTAATCGTCAAAACGTTGCCATCTCCTCGACAAGAATTGTACAATTTGATCAAACTTTGACGTTACCAACTATTTACAGTACATCATTTATAAAATTGTACAAAGTCGTTATAAATGATAATTGCAGTATAAAGGATGGTAATTATAAAACATGTAGAATTATGTCATATTCCAAGACTAATAATGAATCCAAAATATCATTAAGTATGAGAAACAATAAGGATATTATAATTTGGATAACTTACTGTTGACAACGCTGGAGAAAATAGTGATTACAGCAACAACTGTGGTTGTCAATCAGCGGGCCTTAAAAACCCGGTAGATCATTTGTTTAATTTTAAAAATGTATTTCCATTAAAAACAATGATATCTTAAAATTAATAAATAATATCTGGGATTGCTCTGGTAAAATTATTTTTAAGCGTAAAACAGCGTTTTAGTAATAAATTTTATTGAAATATATTACAACGGTTGCCAACGACGTGTCCAAGTTGTAGTCACTGCCAAATATGTATGTGGGGTTAGATTTGCATTGTTTTGTCTGCACCGTCAATAATTTGTTTACGTTTTTTAATTATTGGTAACAAAAACAAAACTTCTTCTGTAATTTAATAAAAAATGATTGAAACCGGGTTTATAACTTTATAAAACATATTTGAACAATTTTCCGGAAGTGAATCGAGTTGTGGCTGCGGTTTTTTTCTGCAAGTGATCTTTTCATCCCCGCTGAACACTGACAGGTAATTAGGTTATTTTATGATTTAGTACAGTCTTTATGTAGTAGGAAATGCTTGTTAATTTTTTAAAACAGATAGGTACATGTTCATTATTTTCTCTATATATTTACAAAATTTCATTATTATAAAATATATGTCATCTTTTTTTTTAAAGCTTCCTAAGCAATGGATATAGAAATCCTATCCTATCCTATTCTATGGATGATTAAGTTTATATGGGGGCCCTCGATCCAGTTTAGTATTCCTCTAAAATTATGTAATAGATAACAACACTGTTTCATAATCTACTTTTGATTGGATCAAGTGACCCCATTAAAAATGTAATCAGTAATGTTTTGCATACTGCTAGGTATTAGCCTCAATACTAACTATTAAGCATTATCCAAGTTAACATTCAAATTTTAAAAACTTATTACTGATAGTATCATAATATGCAGTTATTAAATGGTATGTATACCTTCTTATCCTTTTAGTGCTGACAGAAGGAGCTCTTGTGAAGTATGGGCAGTTAGAACAAGAAAGCAACATGTACATATTAAACGGGAAAGTTTGCACTGAACGTAAAGTTAGGGGTAAATAATACAATGTTACTGTAACAGTCAATGAAGTGAAGGAGAAAGTCTGTAGCATTATGTCACGATTGAGCTGCTTCATCAGGTAAATAAATAATAGTAGAGGGAAGTTGCCTAAAATTAGGATAGTGCCTAATATTGGACACCTGCATAACTATTTTTTATAGCAAACATACATTTTCAAGCTGGGTTATGCCTACCTGGGTTATATCAGGACGGATTTAGAGATTCGTCTTGGAGCGAGTTCGCGAGAAACTTTATATTTTTATTGTTTAGGGTTCTAAGAAATTTCATAATGGACAAAATATCTGAACCTGTCCTTGCAAAAACAGTATGGTCTGTCATCTTAACTTACCAATATCCTACCATTTTTTTTTATTTATACCTTCTATCCATTTGGACTGATATATGAAAATTTTTCCAAAACCGATTTATTGAAAGCACGTTTTTTCGAAAATATATTTTCTTGAAAACTCTTTAGATAATACAGTTATTCGAAAACTAGGGATGCTTCCAAAAATTTTTTTTTTTTTTGGAAACCAACTTTTCGAATTTTTTTAACCACTTTTTGAAACTACCTTTTTTTAACAAACCATGTTTTTAGAAAGTACATTTTCAAACATTGTTTCAAAAAAGACTGCGAATATTCATATTAAAAAAAAATCACTTTTTTGAAAGTAATTTACTATATAGCAGACACGCAAGAAAACGTAAACCTGACCAAACACAAAAACGGTTCGTTTAAGTTAGTTCAGAATCTTTCTGTCATTTTTTCATTGGCAAGTCAGCAGTGGGACTCCGCGATGTCGTAGAATTCTATTTGTAGAAACAAAGCGATCGTTTCGTACTCCGCGTAGGTTTCGAAGGCGATTATGTGGCAGCCATATTGTCGTCTTGAAACGAAAGCGACATCGCTAACGCTGCAGTGGGACTCCACGATGTCATAGAATTCTATTTGTAGAAACGGAACGATCGTTTCGTACTCTGCGTATGGTTCGAAGTCGATTATGTGACAGCCATCTTGTCGTCTTGAAACGACATCGCCAAGGCTGTAGTTATCGGTTTTGTGAGGTTATGGATCAAGTTGTTTACATGTTTTTGGATCAGAGCACTGCCGGTTCGGTGTTCGGTGAACGAAGGCTTTAGAGGTCATATGTTTGAACTATTGCTTTTTCTGTTTAAGATTATTCCTAATGAGTCTGAAGGTGCAATTCCACTGGTGCAACATTAGGCAACATGTAGCACGCGACACGTCGTCTAGTGTTTCCTTTTGTTGAATATGCAACTTGCCGCACATTAAAAAAAACAATGTTGCACGAGCAACTCGTCGCTCACTGTCGCATGCGTTTTGTAGCATATGTTTGTGGCATGCGTCTTAAGCAATTCAATAGAGGCAACTTCAGTTTGCGACATCATGTCTTTACAAACGGTTGCGGCGGCTGCATATCTGGTAATAGCTTTGAATAGGAAAAGGAAAAGAAGGAAGCCAAGGTGGTGGAGGAGACAATTATATGTTGGTGGTGAAAAAGCTCAGAATGATTTTTTTAATAAATTGATTGCCGACGACCAAGCTTTGTTTCGAAATTTTACTCGTATGAGCCGAGAAGATTTTGAATACCTATTAGGGAAAATCTCATCGAGTATACGAAAATCTGATACCAACTTTCGAGAAGCAATACCACCTCGTGTTAGGTTATTAGTAACATTAAGATATTTGGCTACCGGCGATAGCTATCCCTCGATTATGTATCTGTTCCGGATATCTGAACCAAGCATTTCGCGAATTATTCCAGAGGTATGCAAAGCTCTGGTCGACATCTTACATGATTTTGTCAAGGTAAGTAAAATTATGATTACTAATATTAAATACTTTATTGTTCATAAAAATAGCTTTCATACAATCTATTATTGTGTTGAGGACTTAGAAAGTAGGAACTCAGAGAGTATTGTGAAACTCGAAAGGTCTCCTTGCTGTTTGTTGTTTCCAAGGTTGTCAGATGGCTGTACATAGATATTGCTGGGATCAGAAAACGTTGATTGGCGCGAACGAGCAGATACCACGGAAAGTGGTTCACTGTTCAAGGTGTCAGATGGCAGAACATGGATGGCACTGGGGTCAGAAAACGTTGACTGGAGCGAACAAGCAGATGCCACGGAAAGTGGTTCACTGTTCAAGGTGTCAGATGGCACTACACGGATAGCGCTGTGGTCAGAAAACGTTGATTGGTAGGAACAAGTAGATGCCACGGAGGGTGGTTCATTGTAATTACTTTCATCGTTTTCTAAAGGTGTGGAAGTGCGAGTGCTAGTCTTGCCATCATATTTGCCCATACTTGCGTGAAATAATATATTGTTGATCAAGTGCTTTGCCATTGTTCGTGCTGTAGGGCTTAGATGTCGCAGTTCATTACCTACATGCTCTCCGTACGTGGAAAACTCATCTCTTTGACATGCACGTTTTAGAATATTATACGCTTCTTCCTCTCGATCCGAAGGAGATATAAAGCGCTTTTTTTTCTCTGTGTTTTTCTTAGGGGCAGTAACTATGTCCCTTCTTTCTTCACGGCTTCTGCGATCGGCTATATCAGTGACTTCTGCTGGAGTTTCTTGTGTGTCGGAGACCGAAATATCATCGTCATGCTGCAACAACAAAAATATATACATTACTTATGATAAATTTAAAGGAAGAGTCAGTGAACACCCGTAAACACGAGTTAGCAAGAAATATTTTATAAAAATGTCTGGCTTTCAAAAATCTACGTATCCGAAATAAAGTGAAATATACGGGGTGAATCATAAAGTTTTAAAGCAGTAGACTTTTATAAAATGGAACTCCCCGCACAGCACACTGCTGCATTTTTGATTTTTCCTCAAAGATATAGGGTATTTTATTTTTAAAACAAATATTGCTTTACAACTTTATGAGCCACCCCGTATATTCCAATTTATTTTGGATGCATAGATTTTTGAAAGTCAAAAACTTTTGCAGGGTAACATATTTTTTGCTAACTCGTATATTGTCATAATTAGCTTTTCTTGTAATTCGTCCTAAAGCTGTATATCAACATTATATGAAATAATTAATAAGATTGTATTTTTTTTCAGATTCCGGATACTGAAGATGGGTGGAGAAACATAGCAAGGGATTTTGAGGTTCTCTGGAATTACCCACATTGTATTGGAGCGTGTGACGGAAAACACATCATCATGCAAAACCCAAAAAACAGTGGCAGTTTATTCTACAACTATAAAGGAACTTTTAGCATTGTGTTGATGGCAGTTGTAGATGCCGACTATAATTTTATATACGCTAATATAGGTTGTCAAGGCAGGATATCTGACGGAGGTGTATTCCGAGAAACAACATTTTATAAAAAATTGGCAAATAATAACCTAGCATTACCGCCCGCGGAGTCACTTCCTGGTAGCAATACGTTATCACCTTATGTTATATTGACGGATGATGCGTTCCCTTTACAGGAACACATCATGAAACCTTTTAGCGGCTACCATGATAAAGGCTCCTCTGAGAGGGTATATAACTATAGACATTCACGAGCTCGCAGAGTAGTAGAAAATGCTTTTGGATTGCTAGCATCAGTGTTTCGTGTCTTCAGAAAACCACTTATGGTAAATGTGGAGAATGCTGAAATCATTACAACAGCATGCATTTATCTTCATAACTTTTTGAGAAGTAAAACATCCAGACCGCTGTACTCTCCGCACGGATCATTTGACCATGAAACACGAGATGGAAACATTATTCCAGGATCATGGAGGGTTACTACCCAAGGTGACACTAGTATGCTGAATTTGCAACATAGAGCACGCAGGTCGACCTATGAAGCCAAAGAAGTTAGGAAAGAATTTATGAGATTTTTTACATCAGATGAAGGACGTGTGCCTTGGCAGGATCATTATGCTTAAGTGTTATATTAGTAAAAGTTTTATATTAGTAAAGTTGGAATAGATGTATTGTTAAAAATATTGAAGATTTTAGTTTACATATGTTAGTACAAAAAACTCACCACAGATTCCTCTCCCTCGTCACTGGCCGTTGATGTTGTTGCTCTAGGTTCATCGACATCTAGTAAAAAACTCAAAAGCTCAAACGCAAACCATGGTTTTTTCTTGGGAGGAGATGAACCACTTTTTTTCGATTGTTTTTGCTTTTTTCTTTCACGATGGAAAGCCGAACGTAAATTCTTGATTTTCTTTTTCACCTCAATCACAGTGCATTCGTATTTAGTCGCTATCTGTTTTAACTTATCATTTTTAAGTCTGTTGTCTTTATAAGCAGCAATTTTATTATTCCATAATTCCGGAGCATTATGGTAATCTTCAATAAACAAAGCAGTTTTCTCATTACTCCACTCCATGTCGCAAGATACAAGTCGCACCGAACCGATGACTATCGGATAAACGCCGACATTGTTCGACACGCGTAATCTTGTCGAAAACTGACGCATGTCTCTGGGCCACAGTTGTCAACATGTGGCATGCGTCATTGTCGCATGCTACACGTTGCTTTATGTTGCTCCAGTTGAAAGACTGAGTGTAGCATGCGTCATTGTCGCATGCTACATGTTGCCTAATTGTTGCCCCAGTGGAATTGCGCCTTGAGTCTCAAAATTTTGTGCATTTTCACTCTGGCATTAGGTATAACCACAAATTGTCCTAAGTGCAGAGCTTATAAAAAATAAAAAGGACCAGTAAAAGCTCCTTACTTTGCTTTTATGCACTTTGCTTATAATTTGGATACAAATTACTCAGTTGAAAATTTTGAGATCGAAATACATACATTTTTTACTAAATAGTTTTAAATAAGCAACAAACAAAAAGTATCTTTGTAGTAAAATGCGCGTAAGAAGTGAACACTGGCTTTATTTGATCAACTTCGCTGAATCTCATCCAGAAATAAAAATATCCAAATAAATAGCCAAAGAGGCTAGAACTAGTAACGCCGTAAAAGTGGGTCCTCACGGGCGGAGGAAGCGGAACAGCGAAGAGGCGCTTCGTTATATGATTAGTTGAATTCTGCCATGTTTAACAAACGAAGTTCCTGTCCGCTGTTCCGCTTCTTCTGCCCGTGAGGTGAGGACCTTCTTTAAGTTACAACACCGCAACGTCACCAGTCGACAGCGGCAGTAAGTTCTCGGCTGATGACGTTGCGACTTGCGTTGCGGTGTTTAACTTCAGCGGCGTACCCAGGGGGGGGGGGGGGGGGAGCAGTTCCCCCTACACTAACATCCTAGACACACAAAAATTAAAAAAGTGCACTAATAATTGAAAAAATCCACCAAATCGCGTGATCCCTGAAACACTCCTACAAACTACTACTGAGACAAAATTCTGGGTGCGCCCCTGTTTAACTTACTTAGGTAGCTGTGTTATTGTATAAGCTATACTTAGGTGTTACTAGTTCTAGAAGGGCTTTGGATGGCACATGGAAAAAATGAAAAAATTGAACTTAGGTAAAGGGTAAAATACTTTTGAACATGAACCTTGAACATTAAATATAACCAAACTTTTCTTTCTATCCAAAACTTCTAGTTATAAAATTTAAAATCCCTAGAATTTTCGCAAATGTTTTTAGCTCCGATAGTTATCCCTTTGGCGAGTTCCGAAGATACCCGATCATTAGTCTACAATTAAATAGTTGCAAATTTTCTTTAGTAGAAAACGCGAATAGATTTCTATAGTAGAAAGCAATAGTAGTTTTCTATAACCACGCAGAGTCCCACTGCAGGACATAGCTAGATATAAAAGGAAATGTTTTTTTTTATTATATTTTCTGATACTATTGTTTATAATTCTTTTGTTATTTATGTTGTGTTATTAAGTATTTTATAATCTCCTTTAGACTCAGTGTGCCCTCAATTTTAAGCTATTAAATGGGATTTTTTTTGCAGTTTTAGATGGTTAATTTCAAATTTGAAAAGTATCTAAGAGATTATAATTTTATTAATTTATTGTCGTATTTAAATTCAGCGTCATAAAAACATTTTCAGGTATACCTATACTCAAAATTACCAAAAGCATTATAATTCTAATTTCGGAAAAAATGTAATATTTTTAACTTAATCTAGCGCAAAAATCAAGAATAAAGGCCATTTTCGATTAATATTCGCTACGCTTCTGGCACTGGGCGTTTCGAAAAAATACTATTTTTACCCTAATAACTTACTAACCAAATCAACTTATAATTTTACTTCCAATTGTAGCTGCATTATTCAATATTTATATCGAATATCAGTCTTGTAAAAGCAACTATGCTGCTCCTTTTCGCCTTAAAAATAAAAATCGCTGTAGTGAAAAATCACCGTCAAAAATAACGGCTATTCTTAAGTCACCATCTCTGTTCTAACAGATATCGAAAAATCACTATATCTCCCAACTCTACTATGCTTTTGAACATAAATATAATCAAACTTTTTCTTCTGTCCAAAACTTCTAGTTATTAAATTAAAAATCCCTAGAATTTCCGCAATGTTTTTAGCTCAGACAGTTACCCTTTGGCGAGTTCCGAAGATACCCGATCATTGTCTACAACTAAACAGAGTTGCACATTTGACGATAGTAGAAAACGCTAATAGATTTCTATAGTAGAAAGCTATAATAGATTACTATAACGACGCAGAGTCCCACTGCAGTAGTGTTCATAATTTAAATTTAGAAAAATTGTTTGGGTTTGCTTGGGGTAAAAAATATATTTTCGTAGATTTTTGTAGATCTATTTCCGAAAAAGCATCTTTTGAAGTTGTTTTTAGAAAAATTTACATAATTTGACATCAAAAAACATGTTTTTGAAAAAAAAAACAGAAAAGTTGGTCATCTTAGCTTACACGACAGGACAAATAATTTGTCCAACAATGTCCAATTGTCCAACAATGTCCAATTGTCCAATAATTATTGTTTAATTAATATGAATGTGTAAATATTGTATCATTTTTTTATTTACGCCTTCTGCTTATTTGGGGGGATAGACGAGTACTTACGAAAGTACAATTTTCCTAAAAGTAATTTTCCGATTTTTTTTCTCAAAAAGACATTTTCTTCAGGAGACTTATTTTTCGAAATTAGTTTTTTTGCGGATATGTGTAAGGAATGGTTTCAGATTCAGTCTAAGAGCATGTAAAGCAAAAATGCCAAAAAGGCTTAAATTATTAATATTACATATTAGTATTGATCTATTATTCATATTTTTGTGGTATAATTAATTCATTTTAAAGGCCTTACATATGTTTGTTTTTGTTTATATTTTGTAGACTATATATTAATTAGGGTTTGCAATCCCGGAGTTATATTTGCATCCCGGGATTTTCGGGATCAAAGAAACAAAATCCCGGGATCCCGGGATTGACCCCGAAAAGTTGTAACAATAATAAAAGTAAACTATTTTTATTTATATTATTGTAATTTTAAAATAAAAAGAAAATTTATGCAGAGGAAACATAAAATTATAAGAAGTAAAAATAATTTGAATTCTTTTACATAAGTACTTAAGGGGGCAGACCTAGTTGAGACGTCCAAAAAAGCTCTTTATTTAGGATTTTTTTTGGCCGCACCTTAAAATAATTAATGACAAATATTTTTCCACATGGAAGATATGTATTTGAAGAAAATATTATAAATTATTCAAGACTAAATATGGAGAAATACGTGGGATACAGCGTATTTGCGAGGGGTCCAAAAAAATAAGGGTTTTGCCGTGATCACTGCAGCTCGTCAGTGGATCATCTTAAAGCAAAAAAACAAAAAGGGATCATTAGTTAATGACATAGTGCTCCGGATGGACGAAGGGATTTGAAAAATTTTGAGTTGTCGAAAAATGGCGGATGTTGAAATTCAAAAGTGTTTATACGACCAAAATTTTACTCACATTTTCGGCTATAAAAAAAAATATAATCGTCCAAAAAAAATCCTTCGTCCATCCGGAGGACAATTATATATAGAAGAAGTGACAAAAATTTCAAACTAATCGTGAAAGCCGTTCTCAAGTTACAGTGATCACCGACTTCGAAAACATGTTTTCGAGAAAATCGCGTTTAAAGTTTTGAGTACGATTTGCATGCAGATAAAAAATTTATTGTAGAACTGAATTTATTTTGAATCGTCAATTCCAGGACCATACAATGCTTTAGTAGCTGCATCAGCAGTGATTGTTAGCTTTCGTCGAGCAAGAGTCAACCGATACGTCTGCTGTCAAATTTGACATATGTGGCATTAGAGTCGGCTCCATTCAAAATTATTTATCTCTATAAATAATAGTCCGATTTGTCTGAAATTTTCAGAGAATACTTTCGAAATATTCGACTTTTAGAAAATGCAAAAAAAAAATAAATCGATTTTTTCAAAATTCTAACTAGGTCTGCCCCCTTAAATGAATCTTCCGGAGTTGCCATATCACGCGTTAAACATTACTTTTAGGAAAAATTCTGCGATGTTGCTTTAAGCGTTAATTTAATTAGATTTTTTAAAACACATTTTATAATTTATTCATTCCGGGATTTAAGTGCCCCATCCCGCGATTTTTCGGGAATTTTTAACGGGATCCCGGGATTGCAAACCCTAGTACGAATGGTTAATGTTTATGTTACAATTTTTATTTTTATAAAATTCCTTATTGAAATCCTTTTTGTACAAAGCTTTAAAGGGAGACCCCTACGCCCCCTAAATCCGCGCCTGCCTACTATGAGTAATTTGGCGCCCCTCCAAATCATTGTGCCCCCTCCGTCCCAAAAGGCGCGGCACGCCACTGCTAATATTGGACACAAGGGGGTTCCAAGTATTTCCATATATTTCTAGTTGATTATTTTTTTTTTTGACTAGTTAAGGAGTACACTAGTAATTATTGGAGTATGCAGCATGTCTTTAAAGTTTAGTCCGAGCTTTCGGAAATCTTTATTTCCATCATCGGGGAATAACTTTGTTGAGGTTGGTCATTGAGATATTAATTGTTGATTTGAACATTGTCAAAGAGAAAAAGCCGAAATTCGGGTCCAAAATATTAACATATACAAGTTTAAAATTTTTATGACAAATAAAACATTGATAAAATTGTTCTAATTCTGAGGAACATTGATTTATATACTTAACTAATATCAATGTTTCTCATAATTAGAACAATTTTATCAATGTTTCATTTGTCATAAAAAGTTTAAACTTGTCTGTGTTAATATTTTGGACCCGAATTTCGTCTTTTTCCCTTTGACAATGTTCAAATCAACAATTAATGACCAACCTCAACAACGTTATCCCCGATGATGGAAATAAAGATTTCCGAAAGCTCAGACTACACTTTCATTTGCTGCATACTCCAATAATTACTAGTTTACTATATATATATATATATATATATATATATATATATATATATATATATATATATATATATATATATATATATATATATATATATATGTTACGCCGAATTTGCGTAATTGCCTATTTCAAGGTATAGGCACACAGTTCTAATGAGCTAATCGTACAGGAAAATTGGGGCCAAGCGAATCGGAGGGCACCCGAAGGTCGGAACAGGGTTAGCACTAGTGTTGTAAATATCCGTATTCATTAGATATCCGAATCATACGGAATCGGAATCAGCTAATATCCGTATCCATTATCCGAATACGAATCCATTTCTTGACCCGCGCGAAAGCGGTTATAGATCATGTATACGTATGCATGCAACAGACTAAAACATTTTCTATCCGGATACACGGCTAGGTAGGTCGATGCGGTATCGGTATCATACCATTCGAAGTCGAAGTTTAGGGATAAGGCACCGCGTCGCGCCGTTCTCGTTTGAATTCGGTTCGGGTGAGGCGGGACTAGTTTAACCAATGGGTCTCATCTCATATGATACCCGTTACCCCGATAACTATGCCATCTTTTTTTAGGAAATGTCATTAGAAAGAGAAAGCACAATATCAAATATGCCAAATCGCAGACCGTGTTGTTCGCTTACACTCGATTCCGATTCCGTTTTCTCTTTGCACTTTGCATTAGTAACCACCCGATGCGAATTTATTTTGATTCCGAATCCGTCTTCAAGTTCTCGGCCGGTTCCGGATAATCCGGATTCTTTTAATATTCGGATGCAACGGATTTTTGGATACGTATCCTTACATCACTAGTTAGCACCTGGTTAGGGGCCCTGACAAGTCTCTTTCGCAGGCCCCAATTTACCTGTACGATTAGCGCATTAGAACTGTGTGCCTATTCCTTGAAATAGGCAAACTCAAGTTCAGGTTCCGACCGCATTTTTCCGTTGGTTTGGGGCCCTGACAAGTCTCTTCGCCTGCGAGGAAAGAGACTTGTCAGGGCCCCTAACCAGGTGCTAACCCTGTTCCGACCTTAGGGTGCCCTCCGATAACCTCTAATTTAAAAAATCAAATGTTTAGTTTGTGCAGTTGCCTATTTCACGTAATCGGCAAAGGCGTGTGTGCCCAGTTCATGTATTGGGACATTATTTGGCCTATTTCACGAATTCGGCAAAAATTTGCCGATTACATGAAATCGGCAATTACGCAAATTCGGCGTAACATATATACATATATATATATATATATATATATATATATATATATATATATATATATATATATATATATATATATATATATATATAGTTAAGTATGTTTGGAATTATCTGGAGAACCACTGTTTCGTCTTCCTCGGTGTCTAAGTTGTTAAAAGACACCACATCGACTCATCAGAGGCCTTACAGTAGCATGAGCATTTCTGCTCCCATATAATTCCACAGTTCTTGCCTATAAAAAGACAAACTGAAAGTTTTGAAAGGTAGAATTTCTTGAGATTGCTCTCTGAGAAATGTCATAGGGATCCTTATCGGATCTCCCATGGTAGCTTGGATGTGGGAGTCTCGCGACCTCTCCACACTACCTGAGACATTCTCATTTATGAACATATATATATATATATATATATATATATATATATATATATATATATATATATATATATATATATATATATATATATATATATATATATATATACCGGGTGCCCACGAGTTTACTGGCCAGCTCGTTATTTCGTTGAGAAATAATATTTCGATTTGAAATTTTGGGAATTCGTATGGTTGCTGTAGATGCAGATTTTGAGTGCTCGAACATCTGACTATCGTTTCCGGTTCAACCGGAAATACAGTCAACTTTGTTATTTTAAACGAAACACCCTGTATATATTTTAATATTTGGATTCCACGTAAAATTCTAAGTATAAAACATGTATCATACCCTATACCTATCTTTAACAGTTTTCAAGAAAATGGCGTTTGAAAATGTCGAGAGAGCCGCAAACTATACTGTTTTAACATAAAACAAATGCAGGGCCGTCCCTATCCGGGGGTGCAAGGAGTGCCTCGCACGCCAGCGGCAAAGTAGCAAAGGCGGTATGAGATATATTAAAAAAAAATAAAAAAGCGTTTTCCATTGTTCAGTAGTTGTTCTGCTATTATATATTTATCCCTTATCCCTTTATTATTATTATGTAATTTATTAATTTTAATTAATATCAATTTTTTAAGATTAAAAAACAATAGAAAATGTTGGATTTTTAAATGGCATTTATTATTTCCCATTCCTATCAAATTGGTTAAAAAAACTTTTTTTTTATTTAGAATAGAATAGGTTAGGCGCGGATTTAGGGAGGGGTGCAGGGGGCGCACCCGTAGAGCCTTTTACAAAAAGGATGTCAATAGCGAATTTTATAAAAATAAATATTGCAACGTAAATATTAACCATTTGTACATATTCTACATAATATTATAAACAAAAACAAACATTTACCATCTATGTAAGGTGTATAATATATAAATTTAACCACAAAAATATGAATAACAGATCTATAATATGAATAGGTATGTTATTTAAAAAAGCTTTTTTCGGCATTTTTGATTTACATGCTCTTAGATGGATTCTGCAAACATTCCTTACTAAAGGAAACAAATAACCAAATAGGTTTTTTTTCGAACAACATCTTTGGGAGCAATTTTTTTTTCAAAATTTCAAAATTCAAAAAGTTGGTTTCCAAAAAAAATTGGAAAACCCCCAGTTTTCGAATCAAACCCAATCAAAACTGTATTATCGAAAAAATACTATTTTCGAGAAAATATATTTTCGAAAAAACGTGCTTTTAAAAAATGTGTTTTCGAAAAAATTTTGTATATCCGTCCAAATGGGCAGAATGTATAAATAAAAAAATGCTAGATAATTTGTTAAGATATTATGAAGTTAAGATGACCAATCGTTTTGTTTTCGCAAGAACAGATTTAGATTTTTAGATTATAAAACTTGCCCGGTTTTTTTGGTATATGCTTTTGTGTAGCTCGAGGTGATGTTGCCCCCCTAGACGAAATTCTAAATCCACCCCTGGGATAGGCAGCAAATTTCATTTCGCACCCCAGCGGCGCAATAGTTAGGGACGGCCCTGAACAAATGAATATGCGAAAAGTTGAATATTATTCTTACTTCTTTTTAGGGGCCTTGTATGCTTGTGTCATGACAATCTCACTTCCGGTGCAACCGGAAGTGCTAGAAACTATGACATTCAGGCACAAATTACTTCAATAATTTCAATTGAACGACCTATTTTAAACTCTAAATTCTAATTAATCTTACTTTTCTCTATAATTTTTATATACACCATCCCAGCTCTAAAGTTGATAGTTCTTGAGATATGGACAGCTAAAAATTTAGATGCATTCCAAATTTCAATCTTTCTAATTTTATCTAGGCGGCTATTGAGATCATTTGCATTAAGAAAATGTAGAAAGGATACACATAATTAATGATATCAGAGTAGTGCTTGAAGAATAATTTTATTAGGTTTTCATTATAAAAAATAAGAAATTAGTCATAAATAAAGTATTCGAATTGTTGACCCTTTTCTCTCAGACGAACTCTTTGAAATTCCCTGAGCACGTTGTTCATTTGTTTTGGGGGTGATACTATTAACAGAAAATATGACAAGTGTCTTGAATTCATAGCCATCTTGATTAAATAATTGGAAATTGACATGGTTATGATCATGAAGCAGTTCAAGCGACAAATGATCTCCATAGCCGCCTAGATGAAATTGAAAAAGTTGAGATTTGGAATGCAGCTAAATTTTTAGCTGTCCATATCTCAAGAACTATCAACTTTAGACATGGGATGGTATATACAAAAATTATAGAGAAAAGTCATATAAATTAGAATTTAGAGTTTAAAGTAGGTCGTTCAATTGAAATTATTGAAGTAATTTGTGCCTGAATGTAATATTTTGTAGCACTTCCGGTTGCACCGGAAGTGAGATTATCATGACACAATCATACAAGGCCCTTAAAAAGAAGTAAGAATAATATATTAAACTTTTCGCATATTCATTTCTTTTATGTTAAAACAGTATAGTTTGCGGCACTTTCGACATTTACAAACGTCATTTTCTTGAAAACTGCTAAAGATAGGTATGGGATATGATACATGTTTTATAATTAGAATTTTACGTAGAATCCAAATTTACAGGGGGTTTCGTTTAAAATAACAAAGTTGGCTGTATTTCCGGTTGAACCGGAAACGATAGTCAGATGTTCGAGCACTCAAAATCTGCATTTAAAGCAACCATACGAGTTCCCAAAATTTCAAATCGAAATATTATTTCTTAACAAAATAACAAGCTGGCCAGTAAACTCGTGGGCACCCGGTATATATATATATATATATATATATATATATATATATATATATATATATATATATATATATATATATATATATATATATATTTGTTGTGGTTAATACGGGAATACATCCGTTCGTTTGGTTCATTTCTATTTGAAACTTGCAGACGTTTCGCCAAAATCTCATTTGGCATCTTCTTGTGCTTACTCGCTGGTCGTAGAAAGTAAACTTTAGTTTACTTACACAAGAAGATGCCAAATGAGATTTTGGCGAAACGTCTGCAAGTTTCAAATAGAAATGAACCAAACGAACGGATGTATTCCCGGATTAACCACGACAAATATTTCTCCATCCGTGAAACTCTACGTACTTCCATATATATATTATATATATATATATATATATATATATATATATATATATATATATATATATATATATATATATAGTTTTTAATTTTGTTTTCTTGGGGATTTAGTCCGTTGTGAGGCAAATAAAATGTGGTGTTTTTGGTTACATTTTATATTACTAACGTTTCGGTAATAGATATACCTTCATCAGAGTGCAGTAGCTGAAAACATTTTTTTATATTTTAACAGTTTTTAGGTAATATTCTAGGAACTAGTTACTAAGTTTATATATAAGTATAAAGGTGTTACCTTTTATTAAAAATCCAAGGATTGGCACATTGTACTGCGAGGCACTTTATAAAAAATTGCACTTTCTGTTACTTTGAAGTTTTTAAACAGATAAGTCGGTATATACATATTTAGTCGAGCTTTATTAAATAGTAACTGAAAAACGCCCATCTACTTTTGGCGAAGGGTCGTCTGACAATTTGGGAGTGTTTGCCAGATGTATCTATTTGGCTTAAGGGGTCCAATTATTGTTTTGAGGTCTGTGTGTTTTTATTTATTATTTTTTAATTAATTAGTTATTAGTATTATGTAGCTTGTGAGAAGGGTGAGTTTATTTTATAATATTATGGTAAATTTTGTGAAGGTTTTTTGTGTCGGATTTATAAACGCTAAATCCGACACAAAAAACCTTCACAAAATTTACCATAATATTATAAAATAAACTCACCCTTCTCACAAGCTACATAATACTAATAACTAATTAATTAAAAAATAATAAATAAAATCACACAGACCTCAAAACAATAATTGGACCCCTTAAGCCAAATAGATACATCTGGCAAACACTCCCAAATTGTCAGACGACCCTTCGCCAAAAGTAGATGGGCGTTTTTCAGTTACTATTTAATAAAGCTCGACTAAATATGTATATACCGACTTATCTGTTTAAAAACTTCAAAGTAACAGAAAGTGCAATTTTTTATAAAGTGCCTCGCAGTACAATGTGCCAATCCTTGGATTTTTAATAAAAGGTAACACCTTTATACTTATATATAAACTTAGTAACTAGTTCCTAGAATATTACCTAAAAACTGTTAAAATATAAAAAAATGTTTTCAGCTACTGCACTCTGATGAAGGTATATCTATTACCGAAACGTTAGTAATATAAAATGTAACCAAAAACACCACATTTTATTTGCCTCACAACGGACTAAATCCCCAAGAAAACAAAATTAAAAACAATATATATATCAACAGTCCAAGAACCTGCCAAAAATACATATATATATATATATATATATATATATATATATATATATATATATATATATATATATATATATATATATATATACAGTGCTTTTTTAACTCAGGACATGGGATTTGCGTAGTAAATTTTTCACCCCATGTTAACTTTTGTTCTACTCGGAACTAAAAGACGAAATTTGCAACAGATGTTATTTAGATCCTTAGAAGACGGCACAGTAACTTATTTTTACCAGTAAGTCTATCAAAGATGTAAAAAATTACTTCTTTTTTTTGGTAAAACGCATTTTTTTTAACCTCTGAATGTCAGGTATTTCATTTTGACAGTTCAATGCATTGTTTAAATTAATTTGTCACTAGAAACTAAATATACAAGGACTAAAAACTAATTTATCATGAAAAATAATAGATTTTCATGAAATCGGTATGGAATTGCTGAAAAAACAAACGTTAAACGCGAATTGACAACCCTAAAATATGTAAGTACCTACCGAGATTTGCCCCAAAATTTTTAGTAAAACAAGTTAACATGGGGTGTAACAATTGCCATGCAAATCCCGCGTCCCGAGTTAAAAAAAAAGCACTGTATACATAATGTAACCTCAACGATTTCTTTGATTTCAGGTGGCTGTAAGCAACGCGGTAGTTTTTCCCATGTGGATTCGCAGGTGCAGCGAAGAACCATCGCCAACAGAAACCCAGTGCTATTGGAAATAATTAATACTTTCTAGGGTTGAAACCACATTAAAAATTTAAAAGTTGAAGATTTTGATGCCTCTCCCCCTAAAAGTCCCACTATTTTCAGGACCTGAAATCTTTTTACAAGCTGTAATTAGAAATGTTACTGCAAGTGGGCCTTCAGTATATTAATCAAGCTAGCAGATCTACAACGCCTTTTCAAATATTTTCTCATATGAAGTTTTTGCTATTTTATTGCTAATTTATTACCTTATTTTTAATATTTTTTCTGCTCGATTTAAAAACGAAAACGTCTAGCTCTGCTAGCTTGAGTTCAACCTACAGAGCCACGCTAAATAATGACTAAATAATTTATTTTGATTCCGAATCCGCCTTCAAGTTCTCGGCCGGTTCCGGATAATCCGGATTCTTTTAATATTCGGATGCAACGGATTTTTGGATACGTATCCTTACATCACTAGTTAGCACCTGGTTAGGGCCCTGACAAGTCTCTTTCGCAGGCCCCAATTTACCTGTACGATTAGCGCATTAGAACTGTGTGCCTATTCCTTGAAATAGGCAAACTCAAGTTCAGGTTCCGACCGCATTTTTCCGTTGGTTTGGGGCCCTGACAAGTCTCTTCGCCTGCGAGGAAAGAGACTTGTCAGGGCCCCTAACCAGGTGCTAACCCTGTTCCGACCTTAGGGTGCCCTCCGATAACCTCTAATTTAAAAAATCAAATGTTTAGTTTGTGCAGTTGCCTATTTCACGTAATCGGCAAAGGCGTGTGTGCCCAGTTCATGTATTGGGACATTATTTGGCCTATTTCACGAATTCGGCAAAAATTTGCCGATTACATGAAATCGGCAATTACGCAAATTCGGCGTAACATATATATATATATATATATATATATATATATATATATATATATATATATATATATATATATATACCGGGTGCCCACGAGTTTACTGGCCAGCTCGGTATTTCGTTGAGAAATAATATTTCGATTTGAAATTTTGGGAATTCGTATGGTTGCTGTAGATGCAGATTTTGAGTGCTCGAACATCTGACTATCGTTTCCGGTTCAACCGGAAATACAGTCAACTTTGTTATTTTAAACGAAACACCCTGTATATATTTTAATATTTGGATTCCACGTAAAATTCTAAGTATAAAACATGTATCATACCCTATACCTATCTTTAACAGTTTTCAAGAAAATGGCGTTTGAAAATGTCGAGAGAGCCGCAAACTATACTGTTTTAACATAAAACAAATGTAGGGCCGTCCCTATCCGGGGGTGCAAGGAGTGCCTCGCACGCCAGCGGCAAAGTAACAAAGGCGGTATGAGGTATATTAAAAAAAAATAAAAAAGCGTTTTCCATTGTTCAGTAGTTGTTCTGCTATTATATATTTATCCCTTATCCCTTTATTATTATTTAATTTATTAATTTTAATTAATATCAATTTTTTAAGATTAAAAAACAATAGAAAATGTTGGATTTTTAAATGGCATTTATTATTTCCCATTCCTATCAAATTGGTTAAAAAAACTTTTTTTTTATTTAGAATAGAATAGGTTAGGCGCGGATTTAGGGAGGGGTGCAGGGGGCGCACCCGTAGAGCCTTTTACAAAAAGGATTTCAATAGCGAATTTTATAAAAATAAATATTGCAACGTAAATATTAACCATTTGTACATATTCTACATAATATTATAAACAAAAACAAACATTTACCATCTATGTAAGGTGTATAATATATAAATTTAACCACAAAAATATGAATAACAGATCTATAATATGAATAGGTATGTTATTTAAAAAAGCTTTTTTCGGCATTTTTGATTTACATGCTCTTAGATGGATTCTGCAAACATTCCTTACTAAAGGAAACAAATAACCAAATAGGTTTTTTTTCGAACAACATCTTTGGGAGCAATTTTTTTTTCAAAATTTCAAAATTCAAAAAGTTGGTTTCCAAAAAAAATTGGAAAACCCCCAGTTTTCGAATCAAACCCAATCAAAACTGTATTATCGAAAAAAATACTATTTTCGAGAAAATATATTTTCGAAAAAACGTGCTTTTAAAAAATGTGTTTTCGAAAAAATTTTGTATATCCGTCCAAATGGGCAGAATGTATAAATAAAAAAATGCTAGATAATTTGTTAAGATATTATGAAGTTAAGATGACCAATCGTTTTGTTTTCGCAAGAACAGATTTAGATTTTTAGATTATAAAACTTGCCCGGTTTTTTTGGTATATGCTTTTGTGTAGCTCGAGGTGATGTTGCCCCCCTAGACGAAATTCTAAATCCACCCCTGGGATAGGCAGCAAATTTCATTTCGCACCCCAGCGGCGCAATAGTTAGGGACGGCCCTGAACAAATGAATATGCGAAAAGTTGAATATTATTCTTACTTCTTTTTAGGGGCCTTGTATGCTTGTGTCATGACAATCTCACTTCCGGTGCAACCGGAAGTGCTAGAAACTATGACATTCAGGCACAAATTACTTCAATAATTTCAATTGAACGACCTATTTTAAACTCTAAATTCTAATTAATCTTACTTTTCTCTATAATTTTTATATACACCATCCCAGCTCTAAAGTTGATAGTTCTTGAGATATGGACAGCTAAAAATTTAGATGCATTCCAAATTTCAATCTTTCTAATTTTATCTAGGCGGCTATTGAGATCATTTGCATTAAGAAAATGTAGAAAGGATACACATAATTAATGATATCAGAGTAGTGCTTGAAGAATAATTTTATTAGGTTTTCATTATAAAAACTAAGAAATTAGTCATAAATAAAGTATTCGAATTGTTGACCCTTTTCTCTCAGACGAACTCTTTGAAATTCCCTGAGCACGTTGTTCATTTGTTTTGGGGGTGATACTATTAACAGAAAATATGACAAGTGTCTTGAATCCATAGCCATCTTGATTAAATAATTGGAAATTGACATGGTTATGATCATGAAGCAGTTCAAGCGACAAATGATCTCCATAGCCACCTAGATGAAATTGAAAAAGTTGAGATTTGGAATGCAGCTAAATTTTTAGCTGTCCATATCTCAAGAACTATCAACTTTAGACATGGGATGGTATATACAAAAATTATAGAGAAAAGTCATATAAATTAGAATTTAGAGTTTAAAGTAGGTCGTTCAATTGAAATTATTGAAGTAATTTGTGCCTGAATGTAATATTTTGTAGCACTTCCGGTTGCACCGGAAGTGAGATTATCATGACACAATCATACAAGGCCCTTAAAAAGAAGTAAGAATAATATATTAAACTTTTCGCATATTCATTTCTTTTATGTTAAAACAGTATAGTTTGCGGCACTTTCGACATTTTCAAACGTCATTTTCTTGAAAACTGCTAAAGATAGGTATGGGATATGATACATGTTTTATAATTAGAATTTTACGTAGAATCCAAATTTATAGGGGGTTTCGTTTAAAATAACAAAGTTGGCTGTATTTCCGGTTGAACCGGAAACGATAGTCAGATGTTCGAGCACTCAAAATCTGCATTTAAAGCAACCATACGAGTTCCCAAAATTTCAAATCGAAATATTATTTCTTAACAAAATAACAAGCTGGCCAGTAAACTCGTGGGCACCCGGTATATATATATATATATATATATATATATATATATATATATATATATATATATATATATATATATATATATATATATACAGTGACCGGCAAAAAGTTCGCAACATATGGGAAAAATTTTTATTAGGAGAGTATCGGAAAAACTTTCCCAGGGGATCGGTTCTGCATGTCCGATAACCTAAAAATCGATTTTGACATACGTCACGTGACCACTGGTATAGCGTCAAATTAAAAAAAAAATTGTTAATTTACAAAAAGTGAGGTTAGTTGACGAGATATCAAAAAAAGTTATTTGAAAAAATTGCTTAGAATTAAATTCTAGGTCCTTGTGCAAAATTTTAAGATTTTATTTAAAAAAATCGGAAAACTCAATTTTTTTTAAATATTTTTTTATCGATTTACAAATTTCCGGTTTTTTTCGTTTAGATAGCTTGGCTAATGTAAAGCCCATGTATCTGGATGAAAATAAACGAATGTAGTAGTTTTTTCTACAATTGACAGGACAAAATTTAAAAAAACAGGGTTTCGCCGGACGCTAGCTGTTGCAATGATTTGTATCTAGCAGCAGTGTCAAAATTTTAGAGACATTTCAATGAGATTACATTGAGAAAACCTTAATCGTCTTAAATATATCTGAAGTTCGACTTTTTGTAAAGTTAAGGGGATTAAAATAGATAATAAACAAAAAATTACCTGTTTATTTAATCGAAATTTTATAAACGAAAACCAATGTAAGAAAAACTTAAAAGTAGTCAAATTCTGTACTAACAACACAAAAAATCATTGTTTTTCCTTGGGTGCACAAAATTTAAAACTCAGTATGACCACCATTTCTCTCCATACATACTGTTGTTCTCGAGCGCAACTCTCGATTAACATTTCGGAGCATTTTACGATTTATTTGCAATACACAATTTATAATGACATTCTCTAAATTTTGTATATTCCTAAAGGGTCGATGTTTGTACACAGGGTTCTTTAGGTATCCCCACATAAAAAAATCTAACGGAGTCAGATCTACAATTCTACAATTGACAGGACAAAATCGAAAAAATAGGTGTTCGCCGAACGCTCGCTGTTGCAATGGTTTGAATCTAATGAAATGACTGTATCAAGATTTTATTAAGATTTTTCGCACATAAATTTAACAACCAGGTCTATTTAGTTGTACTTAAAACTACCAAAGCAGGCTCTGAAATTAAAACAACCAAATAATCTAGTAGGTTAAAAACAACAGAAAAATGTCAAACAAATTATAATTTGTTTGATTTCAACCTATGTCATTGGTTTATGTCTCGCATCTTACTAAGTTTGATATTTTACATAAGTTTATTAATATTTTATTCCTTAAAATGGCACCCACACTACTTCTTCAGGAAAAGATAGAAATTATTTTAATTTCTGGAGATAATTACAAAAGCCATAGAGAAACAGCAGCAATTTTTAATGAGAGGCACCCCGATAAATCCCTCCATTATTCCACAGTATCTCGTCTAGTCAATAAATTTAAAGAAACGGGATCGGTAGAAAATCAGTATAAAGTTTCCCATGAAAAACCGGTAACAGGTGACGAAGGTTCTCTGGATGTGTGTTTGTCGATCACAGAAACACCCCAATTAGCAGTTAGTCAAATATCGGAGATCACTAACATTCACGAAAGATCTGTGCGGAGGATATTAAAAAGAAACAAATTTCATCCGTACAAACCTAAATTTGTACAAGTATTAAAAGATAGGGATTATGACGCCCGCTTCGATTTTTGTGCCTGGTTCCAGGGTATGATTGAGGAAGATTTTAATTTCCCAAAGAACGTTCTTTTCTCGGATGAAGCTACATTTACCTCTAACGGAACCGTCAGTTCACAAAACTGTAGATGGTGGGCCACCGAAAACCCAGACTTTGTAATTCAGAGTAAAGACCAATATAGTTTTAAGGTTAATGTGTGGTGCGGAATTTTCAACCTCAGAATAGTGGGACCTTTTTTCTTTAGAGACAATTTAAATTCAGAACGATATTTAGAATTTCTACAAACTGAGATATCTGACTTTTTAGACAATTTGTCATTAGCCGAAAGAAGAAATTTATACTTTCAACAAGACGGAGCTAGCATTCATTCCACAAATGAGGTGAAGAGATGGCTGGATCAAGAATTTGGAAACCAGTGGATAGGACGGTTTTCTGAAAATCCGTGGCCTGCGAGATCACCAGATCTGACTCCGTTAGATTTCTTTATGTGGGGATACCTAAAGAACTCTGTGTACAAACATAGACCCTTTAGGAATATACAAAATTTAGAGAATGTCATTAGAAATTGTGTATTGCAAATAAATCGTAAAATGCTCCGAAATGTTAATCGAGAGTTGCGCTCGAGAACAATAGTATGTATGGAGAGAAATGGTGGTCATACTGAGTTTTAAATTTTGTGCACCCAAGGAAAAACAATGATTTTTTATGTTGTTAGTACAGAATTTGACTACTTTTAAGTTTTTCTTACATTGGTTTTCGTTTATGAAATTTCGATTAAATAAACAGGTAATTTTTTGTTTATTATCTATTTTACTCCCCTTAACTTTACAAAAAGTCGAACTTCAGATATATTTAAGACGATTAAGGTTTTCTCAATGTAATCTCATTGAAATGTCTCTAAAATTTTGACACTGCTGCTAGATACAAATCATTGCAACAGCTAGCGTCCGGCGAAACTTTTTTTTTAATTTTGTCCTGTCAATTGTAGAAAAAACTACTACATTCGTTTATTTTCATCCAGATACATGGGCTTTACATTAGCCAAGCTATCTAAACGAAAAAAACTGGAAATTTGTAAATCGATAAAAAAATATTTAAAAAAAATTGAGTTTTCCAATTTTTTTAAAAATCTTAAAATTTTGCACAAGGACCTAGAATTTAATTCTAAGCAATTTTTTCAAATAACTTTTTTTGATATCTCGTCAACTAACCTCACTTTTTGTAAATTAACAATTTTTTTTTAATTTGACGCTATACCAGTGGTCACGTGACGTATGTCAAAATCGATTTTTAGGTTATCGGACATGCAGAACCGATCCCCCGGAAAAGTTTTTCCAATACTCACCTAATAAAAATTTTTCCCATATGTTGCGAACTTTTTGCCGGTCACTGTATATATATATATATATATATATATATATATATATATATATATATATATATATATATATATATATATATATATATATATATAGTTGTGGTTAATCCGGGAATACATCCGTTCGTTTGGTTCATTTCTATTTGAAACTTGCAGACGTTTCGCCAAAATCTCATTTGGCATCTTCTTGTGCTTACTCGCTGGTCGTAGAAAGTAAACTTTAGTTTACTTTCTACGACCAGCGAGTAAGCACAAGAAGATGCCAAATGAGATTCTGGCGAAACGTCTGCAAGTTTCAAATAGAAATGAACCAAACGAACGTAGAAAGTAAACTAAAGTTTATTTTCTACGACCAGCGAGTAAGCACAAGAAGATGCCAAATGAGATTTTGGCGAAACGTCTGCAAGTTTCAAATAGAAATGAACCAAACGAACGGATGTATTCCCGGATTAACCACGACAAATATTTCTCCATCCGTGAAACTCTACGTACTTCCATATATATATTATATATATATATATATATATATATATATATATATATATATATATATATATATATACAGTGCTTTTTTAAGTCAGGACATGGGATTTGCGTAGTAAATTTTTCACCCCATGTTAACTCTTGTTCTACTCGGAACTAAAAGACGAAATTTGCAACAGATGTTATTTAGATCCTTAGAAGACGGCACAGTAACTTATTTTTACCAGTAAGTCTATCAAAGATGTAAAAAATTACTTCTTTTTTTTGGTAAAACGCATTTTTTTTTAACCTCTGAATGTCAGGTATTTCATTTTGACAGTTCAATGCATTGTTTAAATTAATTTGTCACTAGAAACTAAATATACAAGGACTAAAAACTAATTTATCATGAAAAATAATAGATTTTCATGAAATCGGTATGGAATTGCTGAAAAAACAAACGTTAAACGCGAATTGACAACCCTAAAATATGTAAGTACCTACCGAGATTTGCCCCAAAATTTTTAGTAAAACAAGTTAACATGGGGTGTAACAAGTGCCATGCAAATCCCGCGTCCCGAGTTAAAAAAAAAAGCACTGTATACATAATGTAACCTCAACGATTTCTTTGATTTCAGGTGGCTGTAAGCAACGCGGTAGTTTTTCCCATGTGGATTCGCAGGTGCAGCGAAGAACCATCGCCAACAGAAACCCAGTGCTATTGGAAATAATTAATACTTTCTAGGGTTGAAACCACATTAAAAATTTAAAAGTTGAAGATTTTGATGCCTCTCCCCCTAAAAGTCCCACTATTTTCAGGACCTGAAATCTTTTTACAAGCTGTAATTAGAAATGTTACTGCAAGTGGGCCTTCAGTATATTAATCAAGCTAGCAGATCTACAACGCCTTTTCAAATATTTTCTCATATGAAGTTTTTGCTATTTTATTGCTAATTTATTACCTTATTTTTAATATTTTTTCTGCTCGATTTAAAAACGAAAACGTCTAGCTCTGCTAGCTTGAGTTCAACCTACAGAGCCACGCTAAATAATGACTAAATTCTTTTCTAAACATTATTATAGTGGAATTTTTGGCCAATGAATAGCCCCTGAAATATATGTAGACGCTAAGAAAAAAATAACCTGTCAACCTGTTATTTTTTTCTTAGTATTTGTACATATTTCAGGGGCAATTAATTGGCCAAAAATTCAAGTACAAAAATATTTAGGAAAATACCTAGTTTGGTGGTTACTCAGCGTGACTCTGCTAGCTTGAATTCAAGCTAATGTCAGTCAAGCTAGCAGACAACACCTTTTAAAAAATTTTCTTAAGTTATAATTTTTTGTTTTGTGTGGCTCCGCTAGCTTAAGTTCAAGTTAGCAGAGCCACGCTGAATACCAACTAAACCAAGTATTTTTATACTGGAATTTTTGGCCAATTAATTGCCCCCGAAATATCTACAGAGACTAAAACCAATAAACCGTTAGAAAAAAAAAACAGTGCTTTTCAGTTTCATCGTTAGAGGAATCAAATACTATTACCTAAAATCACAAAATAACAACTTTATAATCTATGAGTATCTACCATGTTCTAAACAGGCCCTGCATTTGAAATAAATAAAAAAATTATATATCTTATGTTAACTGTGATTAAGATTTTTAAGTCCATCATTAATGCAGCTGAAACATTATGTCGTAACAATATTTTTCCAATGTTAATTAAAATATTGACATAATACGTATTATGTAGTTTTATTTCTTCACATAAGTGTGCCCAGTAGTGGAATTTAAATGTAACTTGACTTTAATAAAAATACAAAAATGGAACCAAAAAATAATTTAAGTAGATGGGATTCACAGATTCTATATCAGGATATACTGGATATACAAGGATATATATCCAAATCCCACCACTCTTCACCCTACCACTTTACCCCACTTCTCTCCCCACCACTTTACCCCACTTCTCTCCCCACCACTTTACCCCACTTCTCTCCCCACCACTTTACCCCACTTCTCTCCCCACCACTTTACCCCACTTCTCTCCCCACCACTTTACCCCACTTCTCTCCCCACCACTTTACCCCACTTCTCTCCCCACCACTTTCTCCTCTCCATATCCCTCCGCTTCCCTCCACTCCATATTTAAAGCAATACCGAATGATTCCTTGTTAGTTATGTATCCTCAGTGGTTAGTTGACTTAGCTTTGATATTATATTAAGCTATCATTGTTTAGTTTGCAATAAACAAGTATTGTAAAAAAACAGTATTATGAAAAGTGTTGTGAGCTGAGACTGGTTAAAATATCCTAAGAATTGTTGAATAAGTATCAGTCTTTTCTGCTTTTTTGTTCGGTTCTCAAGATGTATCAGTGCAGCGAATGCAACAAGAGTTTTACTCATCAATCGAACGTGTATAGACATAAAAAAGAATCGTGTCCCATGAGACCATCTTTTTCGCGAGTAAAAAGAAAAACCAACACCCAGGTATGTGATGTACCCTTGAAAAGACCCACAGTAGAAGATAGACCCCCAATACCTAAACTTACTTTATCACGATGTAAAGATTGTGATACTTGGTATGTGAAAAATAAACTTGCTGCCCATTTACGTTCAAACTTACATAAAAGTAAACTTAAGAGTGATGATGAAGTGAAAATTTTAACTTCCGCGTTTAAAAACAGGATTGTGTCCTACATGCTGCTCCCATCGAAAAAGTATGTAGATGTCGATGATTTTTTTGAAGAAGTGAAACAAAAGTTTATTAGTTTAATTTCAGAACAGTTAGCTAAGCATAGGTGTGTTAAGATTAATGTAGAACTATTTGGTCAATATCTCTTACAAACAAAAGAGACAATCGAAACTAAATCGTTTAACACAAAAAATAAGATCATAACTTCAACAACAGATTTATCTGATATTTATAAGAAGTTTTTGTCTGAAATTAAAGAGAAGGTGTCAATATTCACAGAAAATGGTTCAGGATGGGCGTTGGAAAAAATATTACATTTGGAGCTTAACATAAATAAATTTAATCCAATCAGAGCATCATCCTATATACCATTACCAAAACAAATTGCATGTAAAAAAGCTGTTATTAACATTAAAAATAATGATTTATATTGTTTTGGATGGAGTGTCATAAGTGCATTATTTCCAGCTGAAATTAATGTAGATAGAATAAGTTCATATCCTAATTTCTTTGATTTTTTAAATTTTGAAGGAATAGAGTTTCCTGTAAAGTTGAAAGATATACATAAATTTGAATCGCTTAATCAAATATCTATAAATGTTTACGGTTTGGAGAGTGTTTATGAAGATAATAAATTCAAGTATGAAGTGGTTGGTCCTCTACATTATACAAGTAAAAAACTTCCAATACATGTTAACTTGTTGTTGATAAGTGAAGGTGAAAACAATCATTATTGTTGGATTAAGGATATGTCAAGATTAGTGTCAGCACAAGTAAATAAAACAAGGTATAAAAAATATTTTTGTGATGGATGTTTAATTTATTTTACCTCGATGGAAAAATTAAAATTACATCAATCACATGATTGTAATCATTTGTTTACAAAAATTCTTACCAATGATATCAAAATTAATAAGTATGGTCAGCATATACCAGAAAATATTCTACAGTTTGAAAATTTTCAAAAACAACTAAAAGTTCCATTTGTTATATACGCAGACTTTGAATGTTTTTTAAAACCTTTGGAGTTTGATCAACCAGATAATAATGAGGATTCATATACTCGAAATACATTTAAACATGAACCTTATGCTTTTTGTTATTTCATTAAATGTTCATATGATGATTCTTTGTCCGTATTAGACTACTATTTTGGTATGGACGCTGCTGATGAATTTTGTAAACGAATTGAAGGTCATGTACATAGAATTTATAATGACCATCTTAAACCTGTAGTAAAAATTCTTCCTTTATCAGATGAGGAAGAACTAGCTTATAAAGATAGCACAATTTGTCATATATGTAACGAAAAACTTGAAGAAAATGAAAAAGTAAGGGATCACGATCATTTAACTGGTAAATTTAGAAATGCAGCTCACAGTATCTGCAATCTAAATTTCAAAATTCCAAATTTTATACCCATCTTTTTTCATAATTTAACTGGTTATGATAGTCATTTATTTGTTAAACAACTGTGTTGTGAAGAAGATAATATTGATGTACTTGCACAAACTAAGGAAAAATACATTTCATTTTCAAAATCCATATTAGTTGACAAAGTAAAAGATAAAGACAATAAAGAAAAAAATATTTTTATAAAAATGAGATTTTTAGATTCATTCCGTTTCGTTGGTTATTCTTTGGAAAAGCTTGGTGAAAGCTTAGAACTACATCAATGCATTGAGATTAAAAAACATTTTGAAGATCCTAACCAGTTTAATGAAATTCGAAAAAAAGGTGTTTATCCTTATTCTTATGTTGATTCTATGGATAAACTGTATGAAAATCAACTTCCAGCTATTGAACATTTTTATGATAAACTTAAAGATGAACCTATGTGTACATCAGATTACAATAGAGCAATTAATATTTAGAATTTATTTAATTGTCAAAATCTTATGGATTATACCAAAATTTATTTATTGTCAGATGTTCTCATATTAACAGATTTTTTTGAAGCTTTTCGAAATGTATCTTTAAATAATTTTAAGCTAGATCCTGCACAGTATTATACATTACCAGGTTTAAAATGGGATTCAATGTTAAAAATGACTAATGTTAAATTAGAATTATTAACGGATATAGATATGATACATTTTTTTAAAAATAATATAAGAGGTGGTGTCTGTCATTGCAGCGTTCGAAAAGCTGAAGCTAATAATCCATTCTTGAAAAATTATGACCCAAGCAAACCAAATTCATTTATAATGTATTTAGACGCAACTAACTTGTATGGACATAGTATGAGGCAATGTCTCCCCGTAAGTGATTTTTCTTGGTTGAACGATGAAGAAACTGAAAAACTTGATGTGATGTCTATATCAGATGATGCTGAATTCGGGTTCGTTTTGGAAGTAGATTTAAAGTATCCTCAACATTTGCATCAAGAACACAATGAACTACCCTTTTTGGCTGAAAATATTTGCGCACCAGGTTCAAAACAAAAGAAATTAATATGCAATTTAAACCATAAAGAAAAATATGGTATTCATTATCGTAATCTTAAACAGGTGCTTAAAACGGATTAAAACTAACTAAAATTCATAGTTATTAAATTTAAACAAGCTGCATTTCTTAAACCATACATCGATTTAAATACCGAAATGAGGAACAAATCTAAAAATAAGTTGGAAAAGGATACTTATAAATTATTTAATAATGCCATTTATGGTAAATCTTTAGAAAACATTGACAAACGAGTTGACATTAGATTAATCACACACTGGGAGAACATTGGTAAAAAGCAAGGAGCGCAGACATTGATTGCTAAACCCAATTTTAATGATCGATTAGTCTTTAATGAAAACTTTGTCGCAATACAAATGGAGAGAGTAAAGATAACTTACAACAAACCGGTTTATGTTGGTTTCACAGTCTTGGAATTATCAAAAACCATTTTATATAATTTTTATTATGATTATATTAAAAGCAAGTATGGAGACGAAGCAATTTTGTTATATACGGATACAGATAGTTTAATTTTAAACGTAAAAACGGAAAATTTTTATAAAGACATGCAATACAATTTAGATAAGTTTGATACTTCTAATTATAGTGAAAATAATATACATAATATAACTAGGAACAATTCTGTATTAGGACGAATGAAAGATGAGTTTGCGGGTAAACCAATTTTAAGTTTTTATGGGACGGGAGCTAAAGCCTACTGTGTTAATTTAGAGAATAAATCTGAAAAAAAGGCGAAAGGAGTAAAAAAATATGTTATAGAAAATTCCATTACTAAACAAGATTATAAAGATGTAGTTGAAAATTCTGAAACCAAATTTAGAAAAATGAATATATTTCATTCAATTTTACATGATATGTTTACACAATTAAAAAATAAGGTTGCTTTGTCTCCAAAAGATGATAAACGCTATATAATTCGAGATTCATTTAGGACTTTAGCTTGGGGACACAAGCATATAAGTATTTTGGATGAGAAATCCAAGACTGACGATGAGATGGTTAATAATGTAATTGATACTCTAAAAGATTTAGTTCATGATGAATATAAAACATAAGAACCCTGGAAAAATCTTTTATTTTGAAAATGGCTCTGCTACCAGTAGGAGTTATATTTCTATCAGCATTCCTTAACAATACTTTGTTCATACAAGTTGATCCTAATGTTCGAGAAGCATTTATTTGTCTATCTGTTAATAATGTAAATAATGATAGTTGGCCTTCAACATGGAAAAGAATGAATATAAATAATGGTTTATTTACCTACAAAATCGATGATAATATTATAAATAATTCTACCGTTGTACAGTATAAGTTAAGATTATATTATTTCAATAAAACTTCAGTAGTGACACAGGAATGGAATCAGTTGTATAGAAAATCTTGTATAGAAGAATGCAATGTAAATGTGTGTATAGTATTATTAAGTATATTGTTAGTAGTGTTTATATGCACTATGGGATATATATTATTCAAAGTATATTTGTATTATAAATTAAATTCTCAATAAAAACATATTTATAATAAAGGTTTTTATTCATAACAATGTCTATAATTATATAACAATTTTACGTTTGCTAATGCACAATGCCATGGATTTACATTTTTGTGAAAATAACATTCTGGAATTTTCTTAAATCTACTTAATTTTGGTTCTTAACCAATGGGAATAGCGTATATGAAATCCTCATCCAAAAACTTTTTTAAGTAGTTTATTTTTTCATTCCCTTTCACGTAAATTTTTGGCGATTGGTAAACTTCTAACACATGCTTTAAAATATCATCAATTTCATTAAGTTCTATATTTCCAAATTCCCATTTTAGTCCATGATACTCTTCGGCCCATTTAACCAGTTTGATATCAGAAGCAGATAACATATTTTTTTGAAATGGCGATTTAAACAGATAATTTGAGCAACGAATCCCATCGTAAATCGCTAATTCTTTTGGAATGTATCCAAAGGAACAGTTATATCCTTGAATGTCGATAAAAAGTTCTGTCTTACACTCATTCATGGTTTGACGCTAAATGATGTTTAGATCTATAAGATTAGTGTTTAAATCCCCCACCTCTCTTACTATCCCCACTACCACGCTTACTATCCCCACTACCACATCTGTCTATTTAAGCAGTCACCCACAGTTCTACTGACATTATTTCCAGCAAGCATCTGAAAATGTATCAACCAACAGGAAACCAACAAGACTTTAGTAAGAAGCGCAATGCAGCTCTCATCAATGAATTCATCTACTACATAAACAAATGCAAATCCAAATGGGTCAGCGTTGGATTTTCCTTAGAGAGAAAATATATTCCTGTTGTTAAACTCTGTGGATACAAATACAATCAAAATGTGATTTTTAATGAAGATCAATGGATTTCCTTCCTAAATAATCAAGGAATTATGTTGAGCCTTATTTATTCCAACAACACCGGGTGGCAACCCATGAAGGGAAATGGTTATGAGATTCACTTTGTGTTTATTGGGGATGCAAGAATAATTAAGATTACACAAGATGGTGGTAATGAAGTTTTCTTAGCTGGTGACACCATAAATGAATTAGTGAACTTGACAAATTTAATCAAATATCGTTTTGATATCTTAAAAAAGCAGGAATTTTCCAAATATTATAATATTTTAGTTAGTGGAATCTCTATGAAAAATGGCGATTTGTTAAAAAATGTATATGATGTTATTTCACCTATGGAAAATAGTTTAAATGTTTGCTGTGTTTTAGAATTATTAAACTTTTACTCAGATTGTGTTGTGGAGGATGTAGAAATATTTGCATGTAATGAATTTGTAAAAAGTTGTATTGAAAATAAAAATTTATAAATATATATTTTTCTTTTTATTCCTCCCACCTCCTAAATTAATATTTAAAGCTCTGAACTTACTTTAAGTCTGAACATTCTCCAACAAGATGTGGTTAGCATATGTTCGTGAACGGGTAGCATATAACCTAACAAGTGCTATAGAGAATCTAGCACAACACTTTAGTAATTTAGAATTTGATGCTGAGCATGAAGCCGAGTATGGATTCGAAAGATTCTATACGTATGAGGAATGTATCGATATGGCAAGAAAGTATGAAAAAGCTGCAGAAGCCTGTAACATATATTTACATACTTCTGATATAAGAACATTTCTGCAAACCATAAAGGAAATGGGATTTGAGGAGCATTTGGATGAAGTAAAGAAGTTCTTGTCACCTGAAATTATTCAAGAATTCAACCTAATTAAAATAAAAAACTTTATTTCATTTATGTGTTTTATTCAATCATTAAATAATTATTATATAAATTGTATACATTAGTAAGTGCACATATACATGGTGATTTAGAATGATAAAAACAATGAGCTTCTTCTTCTTGTAATTTTGGATTTTCATCAAGTTCTATGACTGGTTTTAATGAATATTTTCGAATGTATTCGGATTTCTCTCTCCCTTTCACATAAACATGATCTACTTTCTCTGTTAAATTCTTGATTATTTCAGAAAACTTGTGAATTGGTGTATATCCTTCATTCCATGGGATACAGTGATGATTTTTCATTAACCACACAGCTTGTTTGTGTAAGTCAGGTGGCAGGTATTTTAGATCAAATGGTGCTTTAAAAACATAGTGACAAGTCTTGCTTCCATCATAGGCAGCCAACTCTTTGGGAATAAACTTCTTATTTTCTATATTAAATCCTTGCACATCGACAATTAATAACCTCATAATTTCAAAAATGAGAATTGTTTAATCATAGATTTCTTGTCAGAATATTCTTGTAGTTGTTGTTTTAATTTTTTCAGCTCTTCTAAAAAGTAGGATACTCGAAGTTCCAGTTCTTCACCCATAATGGTAGGAAAGAATAGTAGAGCATTGACTTTATATAAAATATTAGACATGCGCTTTAAAGTTGTCTAACATTTTTGGTTAATGGACTGTAGCTAAATACTCTCTCATGCATAATAAGACAATAGCAGTGCATACACAAGCTGAACGTCCAACATTTTACGTAGGATTGCACGATGCAATATCTCAACCTACGCAGTCTGCGTACACTCCTATGTTGCGCATTTGGTGCAACTACCTGCTCGTCGTCACTGGAATAACCACTATCCGAACTTGATGTCATCTTGCCAATAATAACCTCATAACTTAATAAGCGAAAATTATTTAATCATAGATTTCTTGTCAGAATATTCTTGTAGTTGTTTTAATTTTTTCAGCTCTTCTAAAAAGTAGGACACTTGAAGTTCTAGATCTCGACCCATAATGGTAGGAAAGAATAGTAGAGCATTGATTTTATGTAAAATATTAGCCATGCGCTTTAAAGTTGTCTAACATTTTTGGTTAATGGATTGTAGCTAAATACTTTGTCATGCATAATAAGACAATAGGCAGATATTTTATCTATAAGATCATCATGTAATTCAAACTCAACTCTCATAACAATAGGCCCGGATTCAATTGTTTCTTTCTGATGTGAACAATCGATATATACGATAGGAGCATAAGTATTAAATTCCTTTGGAGAAAAAATGGGCTCAGGTGTTAATCCATAGTAAGATTTTTGAAATTGTGAAAACATTTCGTATAATGATGCAAATTTATTTTTAGCAAAGTCTAAATATAGGTCGTTGTAGGGATATCTCTCAGAGTTTAAAAATACTTTGATGTTTCGTAATTTAACGTTGGAAAATAGAGACATATCAGTTGTCGATTTATCCCTTAAGTCTTTTTGAAAAGCAATTGCTACATGACGTGGGGTATTAACTTTTGTAGATGTTTTGACAGGCCAGTTATGACGATTAGTTTTTAATAATTCCGGGTATTCAATCAGTTCCCAACTCCGGAAAGCGATTATTATATCAGTATTCTTATTAATTATTTTAGATAATGCCAATTCTTGAGGAATAGCTACTGAAATGTGAGGTATATTCCAAGTTAGCTTTGTAAGCTCAATTTTTGGATTTTCGTCTGCAGTATTAATTGTAGCATTTTTGTCTGAATTATCGCGTACTAAAATAAGTTCTTGTTTGGCATTTAAAATAATTTTTTTGTAGTCTTCAAAAAATCCCATTAAGAATTTAAGTGGAATGCAAACATTAAATAATCCTGTTGTTGCATCAACAACTTGTGAAGATTCCATAGGAAACCAACCTGCGTTTTTAAGTTTATTGCATTCATTTTTATTATATGACAAATATCCCTTTATTGTCGAAGTTAACCCAACATCTCTAACTGAATCTATTGTAACACCGTTTAATTGATAACGCATTTCTTTAAAAAGGAACGCAATCCCATTGTTTATCAATTTTAATGTATTTGAGATAGCATTATTATCTTTTGTTAGTTTGCCCTCTATGTAAAGAAAGCTTTCGGAAGGAAGAGTATACTTGTCTACTTCATGAACAGGTATTATAATTTCATCGTTATTTCCCAATTTAGTAGGTAGGTATGGTTCATAACCATGAACTTCGGAATGCACAATTGAATTATCTATGAAAAGACCTTCTGTTACGTTAAGGACATCCATTATACTAAAACTTTTAAGCCTAGAGATTTCAAAAAGCTTATATTTTCACGTGTTATCCCTTGTGTGTTTCTCCTTCTACTAATCTTTGGTTTACGATGTTTAGTCTTCTTATAGTTTTTATTAATTTTTGCGGGTAAATTGAAGGTTTTTCTATTATAAAGGATAACCATTATACTTCTTTTACATGCAACCGTATTGTTACAGTCTCGTTTCGAAAATCAACAAGATTTAAATCTTGGTCTATTACCTTTACTGTTATTTTATCTATTACTTTTACTGTAACAGGAAAATAAATAATATTTTGGGGACTTTCTATTATTTTAAATCCAGGGCTAACATTAGGGAAAAACTGATGAATAATGTGTACTGGCTTTCCGTTCAGATAGGAACCTTCTGCGATACTGCAGTCTATGCATAAAGAATTAACTTTTATAATCTCTGCTGGATTTTCCGATGTTTTTGGAACTCCATCACCAGATATAATCCCATTATTAAAACCCAAAAGCTTTCCTATTGTACCGTCTTTAAAAATAATATCCGTAGTAGACTTTATTGTTGATTTTAATGTGTTGTTATTTGCATAGAGGTGAAATGAAATATTTCTTTTTTGGAATTCAGCCTGTAAATATTTATTAACATCGTCCATTTCATAACTTCCCGTAGGAATTGTTAAAAATTCATTATTTTTTCCAAAATATACTTTATTATTACTTTTATCAATATTTGGTATTGCATTAAAAGTTTCAAAGTTGGTAAGTCCGACCACGTAGGAAGTGTTAGGATCTAAGTAAATAGGTGGATGAAAGTCTGTTTGAAGTATACCTGAATTTGCGGAAAGAGCTATAGTAAACGACATGATGGTCGTAATAAGAATAAAATGGAAACACAATTACGTATTATTATAAATAAACTGTAAGCATAACTGTCCACAAGTTGAGGTATTAAAAGATTGATATTTATCATAATTATATTTAATATTGTTTTTGCTACCATCGCTATAGAAATAAGCTATAACTTCATCTGGTGGTCGTAAATTTCCAAAACTATCAAAGTAAATTATGTTATTATTATTTTTAACATACGCTGTCCAGTGAGTGCCTTCCCCCATATCGTCATCTAAATTTATAATACCTCTTTCATATTTTTTTATTTTCTTGGGTAACTTATTTCTCATAAAGACACCTCTAAAATGTGACAACTTTAATATTTTCGCATACTTTAATAAATCTATATTTGTCAAAGGTCGGCGAGGTAGCAAATTTAACAGTTTTTTGAATATGGTTTTAAATATAGACCACACCCTTTCTTATATGGTTTTAAATAAAGACCTTTTCCAATTGATATTTTTTCCATTTCTTTGTTGTGTCTTGGTTGTTCTTCTAACTTCTTTTGTGCATTTTTGGCAGAATTTACTGCTTGGGCAATGCCAGCAGCGCCCCCGCTTAGGGCTCCGAGAGCAGACAAACCAGCAAAAATAGGTATTAAAGGTAAAATTCCACCAGTTTTTGGAATTGGAATAATTCTTTGTTTAGGTTCTTTTATTTTTAATTTTTTAATTGATGACAAAGCAGTGCCGGCAGCGTTTCTTATATTAGCAAATTTTTTCCCAGCTAGCTTTTTACGTGCTTTTCTTACACCTTGGTTAAAGGATATTTGACCTCCTTTCTTGCGTTTATGACTTCTTTTTCTTATTCCCATACCGAGTTTTGTTTTTGATTTCATGATTCCGGCCACAGCCAAGGATGACAGTTTTTCACCTAGATTTGAATCTGAAGCTTTGAATCTATTAAATGCCTTTTTAGCTAATACTTTATCTGCCTCGTTTCTGTTTTTTAAATCGGAATATTCCGAATATGCTATATCGTGCTCTTTGCAAGCTTCGTCTAATAAATTAATTCCCTTATCACCTCGGGCAAGCCTTTTGTTTAACTTTGTACCAGGTCCGCAAAAGTTATAAGAAGGAATATGGAGCTCTACTGGCAATTTATTAATAAGAGTATTTAATAAACCACTACCTTTTCTCTGTCCTTCCACGCAGTGAATGACATTATTATGTCTAATCATTATATATAAATGATTTGAAAACGCAAATAACCTTACTTAAATAGTGATGTTCAAACAATGAAGATTAAAAAACAAGATTTTTCTTTACCGATAAAAAATTTTGATTTATATCATAATTATCGAAAACATGGACAATTATTTGGTGGAAACTGTAAAAGATGTTTAATAGTAGGACCATCGGGTTGTGGGAAGACAAATGTTATGATTTCCCTTATAACACACGCTAATGGATTAAGATTTGAAAATATATATGTGTACTCAAAATCCTTATATCAATCAAAATATGAATATTTAAAAAGGCTTTTTGCACCACTAAAGTTTATTGGTTATTTTGAATCATCGAACGCTGAGGATATTGTTTCACCCACTGAAATAAAACCAAACTCACTGATTATATTTGATGATATAGTATGCACTGATCAAAGTCTTATGAGGGATTATTTTTGTTTTGGACGTCATAAAAATACAGATTGTTTTTATTTGTGTCAAACATATTCATCAATCCCTAAACAACTTATACGTGATAATGCCAACCCCTTGGTAATTTTTCAACAGGATGCTACAAACTTGAAACATATATATGATGATCATGTAAATGGTGACATGAGCTTTCAAGAGTTTAAAAACTTGTGTTCAATGTGTTGGAAACATAAATATGACTTTGTCGTTATTGATAAAGACTGCCAATTTAATGGTGGTCGCTATAGAAAAGGATTTGATAATTTTATTTCCACTATATAACTCTCTGACAAAACGATAATTTTCTAGTATACAACCTACCTTTTGTAAAGATGGACGAAAAAACAGCGAAAGAGTTGGTAAAAACTAGAAAAGCTGTCAGACAAAAGTATAAAGCTTTAAAATCAGATTTATCTGATAAAGAAATTCGTATGGAAAAAGAATATAAACCAATAACTCAACCTTTGCACGAGTTAATTCAGACAATTAAAACAGAACCGTTCATTAAAAAAGAAGTATATTCACCACAATTAGTTTCAACCCCAAAATTTCAATTTCCTACGCCAGAGATCAATCAAAGGAAATCAAATGCATATAGTAAATATCTTTCAACGCACATGCCCTCACCCTTAGGAGATGATGAAGTATTTGGGGAAGATTCGCAACAGTCAGGAGAATCAAGCCCTGAAACAACAATTGAACCAACTATAGGTGAGTTGCGACAAGATGTTTTAGAATTAACAAGAACACCTGCTTATGAAGAATACTTGGAAGCATGTCATTCACTTCTAAGACCATTCGTGGATGGGCTAATAAAAGACACGGAAGGCAAATTTGATAACAAATATGGTTTTAGACATGATGTTGATGCAGATAAATATAAGATTGCTAAGTCTGTGGTGGATTTCATAGGAAAAGATTTTAAAGTTGAAGGAGTTAGGTATGAGGGAACACCTGAATTGTATGAGCTTCTTTTTAAAAAAGAACCTGTTGGTTATACATCAAATGATATGGAAAATTATATGGATGTTTTGAATAGGACAAATGCATATAGACGAAATTTTGATCCTGATAGTCAAATTCAAGGTTCGACCGACATTAAATACTTGACAATAGTTAAACCTTACTTATTACAAAAAGGTATATTAAAACGTGGAAGCACAACAGAGACAGGTTATCGTGCAATACTACCAAGTACTTCGCGTTTGTTACCTCCACAACGACCGCGTTCTACAAGAAATCTGTCTACAAAAAGTGGAAAGGGGGGAGCTATGTTAAATCTATCAAAACAAAAAATGGATTACGTTTATTATGACGATCCAAACGAAATCATAGATAGATTGAAATTGTTAATGTCATCGCAAATGGCTGGACATACTGGTCACCAAAATGAAATAATATCGATTTTAGAAGAACTAAGAGAAGCAAAAATAATTAAATAAATACTAAGTCTCACATGTTTATTCCTTATTCTACCGCTGGCAACAACCATGTCTATTGACAAGTTTGGTTCCCACATCTTTGGCAAAGATAATAAAGAACATAACATTATAAAACTTGTTGACCTTAGTGCTGTTAAACTATATTATAATTTGGTATTACCTTTTATGGGAAATTACTCTCTGTCCGATAGAGTTTACCATTTATTACAAGACAAACGAATTACATATGTTTTTCCTATGGAATCTGCTACAATAATTGGGGCAGAGTATCCAAAAAAATATATTTTTTTAAAAATTAATGGAAAAAAGATCACTGACCCTGTAGGTATTCGGTTAAAGAAAGGGGATGTTCTTTCTTTTCATCGTCCTGAAAATAGCCATTTAGAAGATTTTTATGGTGAATTGTTAATAAAATGTCCTGTAGAAGTAACAAACTAAACATTTAGAAGTCATGAGTAAACAAACCAACATCAAGGAAGATCTAGTCAACGAGTTACATAAACCGGCTAGAAAAAATTTTAGACGACGACGGGTTGTTATTAAAAATTTAAACGACTTATGGCAAGCAGATTTGGTGGAAATGATACCTTATGCAAAACTAAATAAAGGATATAGATATATTTTAGTTGTTATAAACACATTTTCCAAATATGTTTGGGTTCAACCTGTTAAAAGAAAAACTGCTGAGGAAGTAACTTTAGCTATGGAAAAAATTTTAAAGCTTGCGAAAACTCCTCCAACTAACATACATACAGATCAAGGAAGAGAATTTTTCAACAAAAACTTTAATAAATTAATGGAGAAATATAACATTAATCACTACAGTACATTTTCCACAGTCAAAGCAAGTATTGTTGAAAGGGTCAACAGAACTTTAAAAACTCTCATGTGGAAACAGTTTAGCTTGCAAGGCAATTATAAATGGTTAGATATCTTAAATAATATTGTTTTTAAGTATAATACAACTAAACACAGAACAACAGGATTAAAACCTATAGATATAAATGAAGAAAATGAAAAAGATGTTCTAAAATCAACTTATAATAATATAAAAACACTTGACCCCAGAAAATCAAAATTTAAACAAGGGGATTATGTTAGAGTTAGTAAATACAGGGAGGCTTTTCAAAAGGGATATACACCAAACTGGTCAAATGAAATTTTTCAAATTAAAGAAATTAAATTAACCAACCCAAGAACATATCTGCTGACAGATGACAAAAATGAACTAATTTTAGGTAGTTTTTATGAACCAGAGTTGCAGAAAGTCAAACATTCAAACGTGTATCTCGTGGAAAAGGTGCTAAGAAGAAAAGGAAATAAAGTTTATGTCAAATGGTTGGGAATGGACAAATCACACAATTCTTGGATATTAAAAAAAGATGTAATATAGCAAAATAAAAAACTTTATATTTAACAACATGGTTTTATTTACTTCTCATCATGTCACTTATGTACAACAATAACACTAGAGCTTGATCAGTACTGTCATTTTTCTTCACAAGAATCTTTTCCTTAGTCTCTTTTAAAACAATTGAGAAATAGAATCTTCTGCAAAGAGGACAATGTGCGTTGGTTTTTGACCACTCTGTTAAGCACTTTATACAAAATTTGTGTGTGCACGAATTGGGTGTGCAAATTTCTTCTCTTCTCATGGAATATAAACAAACAGGGCATCTGCTTCTGTCTTCTTGTTTAAGTTTTTTCACCGATTTTCTGCAACCAACCAGCTTTCGTTTTTGAATCATATTTATGTATTATTTCTAGCAAATAATGCTTTAGAAAATGTGTGCGTATAAATTTATAGATATTCCCCCACTTAGTACTGCAAGTCAAACTCGCATGGGTGGGAAAATATTCCCCACTTAGTACTGCAAGTTAAGGAGGAGGTGGGAGGATATGACGTTGAATTGGTCGTACTCAAAAATTATTTAAAACGTTCATTGTATATTTTGTTCCTAAAATTTTCATCCAAAACATCCCTTAGGAGCTTCTCAGCATATTGAAGTCTATTTTGAAAGCGGTAGCGATCCAACACATACTGTTCGTAATCACTTTTGCGAGATTCTCTATATGCAAAATTCCATGCAAACAATACATGGATTTTATTCATATTTTCGTTAAATGTTACAGCTTTCATATTTTAATCGGAACCGTAGTTGTGAAATTGTTGCAATGTATATATACTCATTCTTGTAGCTTAAACCAGTTCAAATCAACAAAAAACTTTCTTCTCCGAAACTATGAACAGTATTTCTAGTTTACTTGTATTCGTAGCAGTAACCTGTCTAAATATTATTAACTAATTTTGTCTATAAAGTTGTTAAATATCGATATATCTTGTGGTTAAATAAATAATTTTCCTACTACTCAGCGTTTTCTTCCTTCAATACCTTTATTACATACCGTTCTCATAGTGACTTCGCTAAAAACACCAACTTGCTTGCCTAGCTGTCGCAAGCCTATATGTTATGAGCTAAATATTTTATGAGAAGTCGATGGTGAGATCGGCTAACGCGCTGGTAATTCCAATTCCATTCCAATTTCGATGCAGTTAGGCCCCAAATAGATAGTGTCCCCCAAGTAGTTGATGCCACCTCAAGTAATGTGTGACAGAGGACGTATGATAGTTGTCATATGACAGTTGACAGATGACAGTTGACAGATGGCAGTTGACAGATGACGTATGACAGGTGACAGATGACGTATGACAGGTGACAGATGACGTATGACAGGTGACAGATGACAGTTGACAGATGATGTATGACAGGTGACGTATGTGCGCGCAGGTTGGGTTTGATACTGACACATGTGGTATGGCTGGGTTTGATACTGACGTCATATATCACAAGATAAAATCCCACCGGTGGACGGCGGGCGCAGAACATATCATCTATCTCTACTAACGCATATGTGTTGAGCTAAATTAAAATTTTTTAAAAAATGTGAAAGGACAAAAGTTGTTTCTTATGCCGTATGAAATACTTTTTGTTAAGAAACTTTTTCTCTAAAACCAATGTTTTAACAGTTATAGGAAAATAAACAATTTAATTGTTTATAACAATTGATCGCGCTAGAAATTTTCAATCCTAATAATTTTGACTCAATCTACAGCTAATTGTTAATGTTCGTGAATTTATTCAGATTTTTCTGAGTAATCCTTCTGGTGATATTATATTTTAAGGGATTTTCCCAAAATAACGCATAAAAAATAAATCATATATTGTTAAATTCGTGCTTCAATAGGCTTTCATTTGATACCATACCCTTAAATTTTTTTCCATTCCCGCAGAATTAAAATTCCGATTTTATACTTTAAGTTGCATTTTAGCAGCACACTGTATCTCTATGCCAACTTTTTACGTCGAATTCAAAGAAAATAGCCTGTGACAGATGGACACTGAATTTTGTGCAAAAAAATCTATATTCGTCGTGAATTTTTATCGACACAAAACTTAGGAAATTTTAAATATAAACTTGACAACATCTGCTTTTTCGCGGCTTCGACCAGTTGACCTCGATGGTCGGTGCTCTTGTACGACAAGTCCACCGGTACTGTTATATCGAAACGAAGAATAAAGCAAGTTCGAAACTGAAACGCGTGTACGTTGTATCTAGGTATTTACTAACCTACATATATAGTTTATTTGTTATGTGATTTAAGTGATTATTATTTATTTATTTACGAGTACTAAATAAGTTTCTTTTCGATGTGATTTATGTGGTAATTAGTTTTGTAAACTGTGTACAGTGCAATGCCAATAAAATTCGATGGTGTCTGTTTTAATTTAATTTTAAAGATTTTTACGCTTAGGTCCACTAGGAAGGTAATTTAGTACTGGCTTAAATTAAGATCTTATAGTTGATCAGCTATGTTTTGTTATTGTTAATAAGTCGTCATTAAAAAACTTATGAATTATTGTGATATTTCAACGATTTTCTTGGTTTCCAAATGATTTTCGTCTTGGAATGAGTTGCTAGAGTGAATTTAGTTTTATTCTTGTACATACTAAAATTGCTCTGTTCGTTATAAATTTGCGAAAAAGCTCAGAAATACATTAATAGTATAAAACTTAGTTGTCTTATTCTTACACTTGTCAGTTTAAAACTTTTGCTTGCCAAATTAGACTGGAGAATATGGTTGCCAGTTTTTTACTTGAGATAAAGCTTGGATTTAAGTACTAATTCTATTATTTCCCTACAAATTATTCTAAGTTCTATGCAAGTACTAATGCAGCTATAATTGGGGTTTTACTAGCCTAAGTAAATAAAACAAAATAAAATGTTTCGTAATCTCTAGGGTTATATAGAGACGTAGGTATATTTATTTATATATATTTACAAGGTTTAAAACATGTTTTAAAATAATTTTTTTCTCTTGGCAATCTGGTCGTTTAATTTTTCTTCTTTGTTTGAATTAGCGAACATCACAACAAGATTTCTTTTTTTCTGCTCAAGCACTAACAAAAGTTCTTTGAAATCTTCTATTTGTTGTTCAGCACTGAGTTTCTTAATTTTTGTTTCTTTAATTGAGGTGTTGATGTCTTTGATTCGTTTCAAGTGGTTAATCCATCTCTGCTGGCGGTTCTCTGGGTGGTAATGTTCTTCTTGGCTGCCCATTCCTTCTGGCTGTTGAAACTCTGGTTGAGCGCTTGGAAAAATTTCTTGGTTGCCCATTCCTTCTGGCTGTTGAAACTCTGGTTGTGCGTTTGGAAAAACTTCTTGGTTGCCCATTCCTTCTGGCTGTTGAAACTCTGGTTGTGTGCTTGGAAAAATTTCTTGGTTGCCCATTCATTCTGGCTGTTGAAACTCTGGTTGAGCGCTTGGAAAAATTTCTTGGTTGTCCATTCCTTCTGGCTGTTGAAACTCTGGTTGAGCGTTTGGAAAAACTTCTTGGTTGCCCATTCCTTCTGGCTGTTGAAACTCTGGTTGAGCTATTGCTTCATCCCACTGAGGAAGGTTTCCATTGATGTATTCTTCAATGTTTTTCGCAGCTAAATAGGTCTCTGTTGGCGAAGATGGCGGTGTTTGGAATTCTTGTGGAGAAGTTGGTTTATCAAAAAAAAATCCATTAGTGGATTCGGCACATCACCTTCAAATTGTATTGGTTCTTGTTTGATTAATATATTTTGTAGAATTTTAATTGATGGTTTGCCCGACATTTTTAAAATCTTGTAAATATATATAAATATATGTACGTCTCTATACAAGCTAGAGATTGCGAATGGTCTCAGTCTAGCCCTTGGTTTCATTTATATTAAACCAAAGTCGAAAAAATATACTTGTTCACATAATTATCTAGCATCTAGGATTGTAAAAATGTATCCCGTCGGCCTAACATGAGCGAATAACTAGCATCTTGGATTGTAAAAATGCATCTCGTTGCCCGGCGAAGGCGCCTAGATTTTGTAAAAATGAATCCAACTAGACATTGACCGGGCAGTGAACTAAGATTTTAAAAATGAAGCTAGGACAGGAGAGTATTTGCGAATTTAAAATATCAATGCATGGGTGCATAATATCTTTAATGGCATTGGCAACATTGTACAAAAACAATTTTAATAATTGATTTAAATGTAAAAAACAATTTTTACTAATTGATTAAAATTATCTACATACTCCGTTATGACTGCATTATTCACTAAGAAATACTTTCCCTAGTTCGTCTCTGTGGAAAGTAGATTTTTTAAAACAAGTACCTGGTCGGTCGAAGTCTTCTAAGTAATTATATTCCAGTATGTTGTTTCGATCTTAGTAAATTGCAGAGCAGAATATTACTTTAAAGTAGTACGTTTAAATTGCCCATTTATTTTAATGAGATTCTGCTATGATAAAGACGGTTTAAATTATACAGGATGGGATAAAATAAAAAATAGAAGCGAATGTGGGAATGGAGATGCAACATAAAAATTAAAGTCATTGGCTTTGCATTGCCAAGGTAAAATGCGTTCGTTGAACAACAGAATGTGGGAACTGGGATGCACTATAAAAATTAGCTTCGTGTTTTCGCATAGAAAATAAAACAGAAAATTGAATATACTGAATATTATTGAGCTTGATGATTTTTTACAAATGCGACGCTTTTTCATGAATGCCATTTCTTAGGGATTCTTGTATTTCCTGATGTTGTTCTACCTAGATATAAATAATACAGGATCTATTGAAATAAATATTTTTATTATAAATTAAATATTTATAGGCTGAGTTGAGAAGTTACAAAAATAGCATTGTCTTTGGGATGACGGTGGTCCATCTACATGGGTTTTCCAGTCTGGCCTATTATAATGTAGGTAGCATGGTAAATTAATTTGTAAATTGAAGCTGATCTTATATTCTTCAGGTAAATTTGACCAAATTTCAAGTAATTCTAAAGGTTTTGCATATCTAATCAGGTACTCCAAAGGTATTAGTTTCAGTTCTTCAAAGCTCAATTCAATAAGTTGTCGTTTGTCATTCATAAGATCCATTAATAAATTGACGGCTGCACATGTCATTTTTTCTGGTTTAAGTCTGCTTCCAGTTCTTGAATTCTTTTACGCTCGGCTTCTCGAAATTTCTTTTTAGCACTCTTGGAGAGATTAGGTGGATGTTTTCTTAAAATTAAATTGATTTCTATGTACTCTTGTGGATCGTAAGTTCCACAAGTTTCTGTGTCCCAGGAGATCCGCAGGTACTGGCAAAGGATCGTAAGTTTCACAAGGCTCTGCGTCCCAGGAGAGATCGACAGGTACTGGCAAAGGCATTGTTGTGTATTTTGTTTTATTATAACTTTAAGGAGTTTATATAGAGTAGTGTTAAGAGTGGGTGGATTTTGGTAGGGAGTGTGGGGATTTGGTAGGGAGAAGAGTGGGGGGTTTTGGAATGGTGAAGAGTGGTGGGATTGGGATAGATATCCTTGTATATCCAGTATATCCTGATATAGAATCTGTGAATCCCATCTACTAATTTAAAAAAACTACATACTGACAATATAAAAAGCATAAAGAAAGAAAACTAATTTCAATAGTGTAAATTCATTTTTTAACCGCTGTAGCTTTGCCTATATATTTTTTACAATAAACAACTTTACATTTTGAAAAAAAAGTCGTGAGCAATTTATCCTATTTATTTTAAGGGGTATATAGTGCAGGTAGTAGCAAAGAACAACATTTAGAGACTATTCCACATAACGAGGTTACCAACAACAGACAAGAAAATAATTTAACCAACAGCTTTAATATATATTTCGTCCCTGTCCAGGCAAAGTATCCTAAGGGTCATTTCTGCAATTTTACAGGAGACGCAAAAAGCTAATATATAATACATTCTTTATCAATTATTACTATTGTAAAAGTTGTAAGTTTTATTCATTTCATGTTATGTTAAACAGTATTAATTACCTGGTTCTAACTTTATTTATCTAATATTTTTTAATGTTGGCTAAAATAAAAGGCGCCTGAGATATTTCAAATTGTTCTTTAACTTTCTTCTGGAGGTTATGACTTTTTGTTGTCGCTTACGATATCTAAAATTGTAAGACCTGCAATGGTTTTTTTAAAGATATTCACTACTAAATAATTTTTAGGGCTTATCTGTTTTACTTATTTGATGTCTCTCAAAGGTGGTTCCATCAATACCGAGAACCTCGAATGAAATATTTCTTGGCGCTTACGATGCTTTGCCTGGACAGGGTCAATTTGTTAATACACGATTTACAAGTTTATACATGAAACACAGACAGAAAAAATAACATGAACATCAAAAGAAAGTAAGGAATCAAAAAATGAAACGTAAAATTAGTTAGGTATACTGTTAAATGTGTAACAAACCTGGGCAAATTTTTGATATTCATCGAGTAGAATGAACTTCGGTCAATCTTCATAAATAAAGAATCGAACACAATACAAGCCTTGGATAACGTGAAATATCAGCACAGCAAGTTTAGCCTACATTCATTGAAGTATACATATAAAGTAGTACATAAGTTTATTCAGAAAAAATAAAATGAAGTGTATTTATAACAACATTTTTTAACCAAATTTTGAGACAGAATATTGCAACAATAAAAAATTATGCAAAAATATTTATTTGTGCATACTAGAAAAAAAAATTGCCTCAGAATTGTTCAGTCTTTTATTCTATTTTAGGTACTTCTTAGTCAATAGTTTTAATTTTTTTCGATCAACTGTTTTTTCTTCTTCAACATTACATAGGATTAAGTGGTAGAGCATACAATCTGATGTGAACTTCCCCTTTTGATAATTATCAAATAAAGGCGTTTATTATTATTATTATTGATTTTTATTATTACTTGAAGACTGTGCCGTTGGCGAAAATGTTGATGGTTATGCAACGGAAGTTGCCTCAGCCGTATCTGATGAGTATCTGAAATGCTTTTTATGGAGTTCGTTGATGTTTCATCTCCTTCTTGGGGGGACTAAAAGGTGAACATTGTTGATCAAGCACTTATGGTGCTATTTCAACACTATTTGCTTTGATAATGTGGCTTAACTAATGTAGCTGTATCCTGATAGCTGCTTCACTCTGAATAGTTTTTCATAATCACTAAACCTGTCAGTGGAATATGGATAAACTGATTGAAGAGCTTTGGAGGGATATGTCTTTACTTAAAGCAAAGAATTTTAGCTTCCTTACTCCCCCATGTCTACTTTTTTCATAAATTTCACTTTTTTCATTTTAAATAAATTTTTATGTCACGTACTAGCTAAAACAAAATTTAAAAGTTATAAAATTCATTTTCATTTTTGTTCAATGCTAAGGATCTACTTACTTACTTATAAACACTGATATAGGACAGGGTATTTGACAATTTTTTAAAAGGTCTTGACTTATTGTTCACATCCTTGTAACATACCACTGGTATTTTTATTTTTCCGATATAAAATCGCTAAATAGCCTAAAACAGTCTCTAAATTTTGGCGCCAAAATGCTTGCTTCCGGCGCTATTTTAGGTGTCACATCACTATGATAAACAAACGACTTAAGTGCGACTTATTTTTAATATTTCGCCCTAATTATGAGTCGCCAAATATATATCTAACTGGTTGTAGAATCAGATTGTATAATTACAAGTATAAAGACAATCTTAGTTAGCATAATTTCAGGGTTTTTGGATTAGAATTAACTTAATGTTTTGTAAGATTTCATAAAAATATACAAAGTTTTTCATTAATATTGACTTACGAGATTTTTTATTATCGTTATTTACCTAGGTAGAGAAATTTAACTTCTCATTAGAGAAATGAAAGAAATAATGGCGATTTCTGAGGTTGGTAGCAGAAAACACAATAATATATGCACTTGAGTGTCTTCACACATAATTTATCATATTTACATATTCCAGAACTTAGTGCTAACTGCCAACACTGTCAAATACCTTCTTCCAATCAGTAATTTTAAAACTATTCCGAATATGAAATGCAACTGCAGTGTAAAAGATAACGAAAGGGTTATTAAGAATTATTTTTTACTTACGTCGAAATGGTCTTTACACCATTAATACCAATACAAAGTAAGTACTTGTCGATGCAAAGCTCGAGACCAGACAACGTCTTTGGGTGCTTTCTGACGATGCCTGAATAAAGATCTTTTCCTGCATTTTAATACTCGTGTTTTTGCAATGAAATATTATAAACATCGCTCATTTTGAAACAAAACCAGAAAGTAGGTTATGTTATGTTGTCAATGTCAACCACCACAATGCATTTTTTTTAAACTATTGTACCAAGGTATGAAATTGTACAAATAGCATATTTGGCAACGTTGACTTTTGTTGATTAGTGACGTCACGGATTTGAAGAGTTTTGGCGCGCGTTTAAAATTGGGCATTTTATTTTTTAAATATCTAGTAATACCATTGGATTTAGAGAAATACAAAAATAGGGTGAATATATGGGCCTGTACCGAGTCCATTGGACATAAAATTGAAAATTGTGCAAGTACCCTATTATCAGGGGAGTTAAGGTTAACAGCAATGTTGGGTAATAATGATTTAACAAGCTGTTATCTGTGACAGCTTATGTTATATTTACTCTATTGCGGTGTTGTTTTATTTTATACCTATTTTACTGTTTGATTTTCCCAAATTTGGTAAAACCCGAATTAATATAATAAATTGGATGACATTGAATTTAAAAAAAAAAAATTAGAATAAATAAAGTTACTTTTCAACATCTTGTGAACTTTTATTAGAATAAATCCGATGGGGTGAACAGTTTTCAGCCTGACTCAGAGAGGATGCAATTTGTCGTAATATTAACACGTGTTCACGAAGCCGCACTCATCGTTAGTATACCTTTAAACTTTCAAGAAAGTGCATTAAGTAGTTTTTATTTTACCATCGTTAAAGTTTATGAAGTTTTACATTCTGTAAAAAATGGAAAAAATCGAGATTCGTACTCTAAGAAAATATTTTCATATTAAAGGTTTATCTCCTACAGTGATAAACGTTGAGCTTTAGGTGAGTCAGCTCCTTCATTCTCAACAGTTAAAACTTGGGTTGCAGACTTTAGACGTGGTCGTACTAGCACTGAATATTTCTAATAGGCCAAAAACGGAAACTTCTAAAGAAATTGGAAAAAAATTATACAATCGTTTCGAATGATTGTCGGCTGAAGTTGGGTACAACAGCTGAGACTGTGGACATCTCGAAGGAGCGGACGCACCATATTTTATGTGAAGTTTTAGATACGAGAAAGCTGTCCGCGAAATAGGTGCCGCGACTGCTGACAGTAGAGCAAAATTCATCCGCATGGCCGTTTGCAATGCTCCTTGCCACAAACCAGTAATTGTTATGCCAAAAATTCATCAGTTACATTTCTAACTGGTTCCTCATGCCCATTATTCGCCATATTTGGCCCCATGAATATCAATTTGTTTCAGAACAGAAAAAATTTGTGGCCAGCAGAAAGATCGCTTTGGATTCAGAAGTGACTACTGCCTCAAACGTTTATTTCAACGAGTTGGACAAATCAGCTTATAATGATGTGTACCTGGCCCTTGAACATCGCTGGAATAAATGTGTTGAGTGACACAGAAACAATGTAGACGGGCAAAAGCATTTTTAACTAATATTTTGCTGCCCTATTTGTTAGACCGGGACCCATCCTTGTAACTGAACTCATAAATGATTGAGAGAAACAAATTTCCAAAACAACACAAATATTAATTTGCCTCAGGTTTGCTTCCTGTCTTTTTAAACAATATTAGGGATTATTTAGATATTTTTCAACCAACGATATGCTGCATTATAAAAAAAATTACAAGACTTATGTAGCTTTAAAGCCTGTTCATACAGATGCATAGAAACATAGGAGAAAAGAAGAGAATCTGTTTTCAAATTCTATGGGATTAGAAGATTAGAAAGATTTTTTCCTACATTAAACTCAATATTTAACTCGAATTTCGACAACGTAAACTTTCCTGGTTGTGATGTAAGTATTATTATTCTTTATTCAAAATAGGAAATCCTAATATAAAATTATGTGAGCAAGAAAAATTAACAACTATACTAAAATAGACTAAATAGAAGTCGTAAATATATAAAATTACACAATAACAAGATTCTCTTACATCACAATCGAAAATTAAATCACAATTAACAATTAAATCACACTTAAAAATTACATCAGAAATAAAAATTACCGATAGACAATTCTGTTAACACGGTTGCCAGTTTAAGGTGTCTAGTTTTGCTGATGATGACACGGTCACTTGGAGCCACCATGATCCTGCAGTTCTTCACAACCAAATCTCTTCTGATCTGGTCAGTATCAAAAAATGATGCGATGCCTACTCACTCTCACTTATTCTTTCTAAAACTCATCTCATAACATTTAAAAATCTTAATCTTCCGAATATCTCCTCTCTCGCACCATATCCTTGATTCAGTGCCCTCATCTAAATTTCCTGGTCTCCTTGTTGATCTTAAACTAAAATTTGAAAATCACGTCCTATCACTGAACAAAAAACTAGCATCTGGATGCTACAGTTTAAGGGTTGTTGCCCCCGAACTAGGCAAAGCAGTGGGAAGAACGACTTATTTTGCATTAGTGGAATCTCATTTATGATACTGTTTACCATTCTGGGGCTGCTGTATACTTGTTTCAATCAGTATTCATGATGCAAAAGAGGGCTGTTCGGTTTCTTTGTGGAGTTCACCCTGGATATCATTGCAGACCTCTGTTTATTTCAAACAAATTAATCACCCCTCCCTGCCTTTTTATCTTAGAAACAGTGTGTCTCATCTATAGACATCTCTCGCGTGAATGGTTCTTACCAAACTCGATAAATTAATAACCTAAGATTGCCAATCCAACACCTTACACCTATTTATAATGGAATTAAAATGTACAATCGCATGCCTGTTCAAATTCGGTCAATTACTGACCTTCAAAAGTTCAGAAGTAGATGTAAGGTTGTTTTTCTTGAAGAGGTTTTCTACTCTGTACAATCATTTGACAATAGATTTTAATAATCTGCTATGTTTGTCTTCTTACATGTAATTCTATGTTTCTTGTTGATTATACAATGAATGTACTATGGAAGTTTTACTTTTGTGGTGATGAGTTAATATGTGATAGTTTAAGTGTAGGAAGCTGCAGCTGGAGGTGTGATATATGAGCATTTGTTTTTGATAACTATGAAAGTTTATATTCTTTATAATGGTGCATATACAATGTGTAACCTAAAGTTTTAGTTAGGCTTAGTTTGTTGTTTTGTTGATAAGAATTTTGTTCTTGGACAATAAAGCTTGTTTAAATAAACAATAATAAAGAAATAGTGTAAGGTGCAGCACAAAAATCGCACTATCTAGGAACTTATTTATTATATTCACTTAGACCTTTGTAAAAAAGTGACATCATTGTATTACTATAACAAGTTCTGTTTATGTGGTATTGGTTTCTAGTTAAGTAGTTGGGAATTTCACCTCTCAATGTCAGAAACTCATCAAAGTATTTCCGCATTAACCCCTTATCCAATTTGTAAATAAACGGCATGGTTAGAAAGTAGAGCCGTTGTTTTACCGAGAACCAATTTAGAAATTTAAGCATCACCTTCACTGCCTACTATATCGAAGTATAATTCTGATTCCTTGATTAAACAACACCTGCAAGGAACTGACATACCTTTCCGACATCAAATACAAGATTGCACGGTAATCAAAATGTGGCTGCACTATGCCTTTGAACAATGTAGTTCGTGCGTATAGAGTCAAATTTTTAGCAGCCCTTGCAAAAAAGCAAAGTTTTTCCTCATTTTTTTCTTAATAAACTCAAAATGCTCTTTAAAACAGAAAATTAGCAATCTGAAAGCCCAGGTAGTTTATGCTCTGCACTGAAGCTTTTCCCATCTATCTCTAAGTTATGATTAATTAAATTTGCGTTTTTTAATCTATTTCTGGTTGTTATTAGCATTATTTTGGAATTGTCAACATTTAATTTTAGTTTATTTATTTTAAGGAATTCATCAAAATTCAGTAATGATGATTTTACCTTTGTAATAACTTCTAATTTTTTACCACTACATGAAAATAATGTGCCATCCGCAAATAAATTTACAAACTCTAGACCTTCAATAAAATTGATGTCATTTATACAAATAATAAACAAAAGAGCTGCCAAAATACTCCCCTGTGGTAAACCATATTTATTTTTCCTTTCATCTGATTCCTTTTTCCAACTTTAGTATTTTGCAACCTGCCCTCTAGATATTCTTTAAACCAATTTAACGAACGAACGGTAATTACAATTACATAGTACTGTAGTTTTTTTTTTATCAATACTCGTATACTTCTGTCTATTGTTTCAAATGCTCTTTGGAAGTCAAAGAAGACAGCCACAACATATTTTCCCTAATCGACATGAATTTTCCACTTCGACAGGGTCAACTGAACAGCTGCCTCCGTCGAGTGGCCTTCTCTAAAGCCAGATTGGTTACCTAAAAATAGTTTGCTACTATTAAAGAAAGCCAAAATTTGTTTGTATACTGCTTTCTCTAGCATTTGTTCTATACAGGGCAATGTATTAACTGGTCTAAGCTTTCTAAGCATTCATTACTTTTGCAATTAGTGTAATGGTGCTGTGTTTAGATTTTTTCGAAATTTACCGTATGTCAATGATGTATTAACAAAGTTCAGTATGGCGCACACTGGTATATAGGCGGAAAAAAGTCAATTTTTCACAACATAGTACAACGTAACGTTTGCCCCATTTTCTTGTTTCCAGATAGTTAGTGGTTACTACCGACTGTTATTTTTTTTTTAATTTTCGGAATATACGTTTTACTAGAGCACCTTAAACTTACGCAACTTGTTTGAAGTATATTTAAGTAATGTCGAATAATTGAAACTATCGAATTTTATGAAATTTATATTATAGCTTTATAAATGTTCCTTGTGTTCATTTACAACATCAAACCCTAATGTTTTCTATTCTATAAAATTATTACTTAAAAATTGCATATAGCTATTAAAAACAAAGTCGGAAGAAATACTGTAAAATACAACTTTGTGTTTTGAATCTTTAGTGATACAAAATCAGCTCCATTCGCCTCCACGTCCATATGCATATCACAATATACTTGATACATTAACGTATTAGACCTGTAAGTTTCAACTGCAGAATTATCTGCAAATCCACTTTTAACACTCTAGGACAGGCTCTGACGCGCTCGCTGCTGTACGATGCTTAGACTTGCTTTTTTCTTTTGGAAATAATTCGCGTATAAACTCTTCTGGATTTTTATTTCTGTTTACAGTTATATTTATAAATATCATAATTTATGTATTTTATTTATTGTGTAAGCTTTTGAACGAGAAGGATTGTGTCGCGATTCCGTACTCGGTTTTATGCGATGAACTAATTGTGTGCGGACATGAAGTAGCTAAACTTCGCCCATACATCGAAAGAACATATCCTATACTTAGTGAAGAACAGATCGAAATAGTTTGAAGTGCAATCCAGAAACGTTTTCTGTCCCATTTCAGGGAATGGTGGAAAAAAGTGTTAAGGTTAAAGACTTCATTTGAACGCAAGTATGCTGCCTGGTTGAAAGGTGAATTTTTGGTAACATTTATTCAAAACGTAGAACCTCGCCAGAGCACTAGCAGTATTGGACGACCACGAAAAAGGTTTGAAGAATGCTGTGATAGAGCAAAGTGGTATAAAAGGGGCGAAATTCGAGCTGCTTTCTCCCAAGAAGAAATAAATTACGCTTCTACTTCACGGGATAAGACCTCTACATACCTTAGCGCCGAAAAAGTTCTTTCTGTGTTCGTGCATGCCGAACTGACTAAGGAGCAGTACCATGTCTTAAGGTGCTTCTTTAAAGACGAAGGACATGATATTCTTCCTCCTTATTACAAAATCATGGAATCCAAGAATAAGTGTTATCCCGATGAAATTAGGATAACAGAAAGCTCGGCAAGCATACGTTTACAAAAGCTGCTAGATCACTAGATTATTAGAAAGCAAGACTGAGGAAGAACTGAGCAAAGTAGAAGGAGAATCGCCGACTCTTTTCTCAAAGTGGGGTTGCGATGGGGCCTCTGGGCAAGACGAATATAATCAGAGATTTGTTCAAGACGATGAAGTTTCAGACACCAATATGTTCATGTCCTCATTAGTGCCTTTGAAAATATCTCTGCGGCAAAGCGAAAACAGCATTATATGGCAAAATGATAGGCCTTCTTCTACAAGGTACTGCAGAACTTTAAAGTTCCAGTTCGTAAAAGAAACCGCAGACATTATTAGAGCAGAAAAAAATAGAGTAGACTACAGCGAAAATACATGATCGTATATTTAAAATAAATCATAAACTAATGTTTACTATGATTGACAGGAAAACTGCTCAAGCTGTTACAAATACTCCTGCGTCCTCTTCTTGTTTCGTCTGTGGTGCAACCACATCACAGATGAAAAATCTGCTGAAAATACAAAATAGGCCTGTCAGAGAAGAGGCTCTAAAATTCGGTATGTCTCCCTTACATGCACGAATAAAGTTCATGGAATGTTTACTGCACGTGTCTTACAATCGTCTGTTTGAGAGTTGGAAATCAAATGCCGAAACCCATCCTATTAAAGAGGCTGAAAAAGAGCGCATTAAAAAAGAGTTTGAACAACTTGGAATTAAAATTGATAAGGTGAAGCAAGATAAAGGTACCAGTAACACTGGCAATCCCTCTAGAAGGTTTTTCGCCAATCCTACACTGAAGTTACAGGAATAGACGAAAATTTAATTAAGAGGTTCGCAGTTATTCTAGAAACAATAACGTGCAGTGAGCCAGTGGACGCCAAAAAAATTCGGAAATTACGCCTGGGAAACTGCAGAACTATTCGTCCACCTGTATCCATGGTACAACATGCCTTCGACAGTTCATAAGATTTTAGCACACGACTAAGAAATAATAGAGAACTGCACGTTTCCCGTGGGAGCACTATCAGAAGAGGCTCAAGAACATAGAAATAAGGATTACAGGCGATACCGAGCTCTTCATTCAAGAAAATGCAGTAGAGTCTCCACAAATGAGGATGTCATTCATTGGATTTTGTTATCGTCTGATCCTTTACTATCTAGTCTTCGGCCAAAACCAAAAAAAAAGCATGTGCCTATTAGTGACGAAGTCAAAGAGCTGATTTTATAAAATGGTAAGGATTTGTTTCAATTTTTATTTACTTTATTATACCTTATTTTCTATATTGCCTCTACACCTTACGAGTTCTGCAATATGCTCCCTTAGTAATTTTTGAGTAGTGCTTGTGTTGATAATAATATAACATATACAAGTTGCTTTAAGCAGGTCTTCACTACTTTAACCTCTAAAGTGTTATATTTTTTCTTTATTTGTAGCTATAATATTGTAATTGCGTTTAACTGTATTATCTGCATTTAAATGACAAATATAATTTTCAAAAAATTTCAAAATAATTTAAGTATTTTAAAAGGTATAGAATATTTTCCGCTTTACTATATACTATAGACCAGTGTGTGGCGTGCCCAATGCTACCCAATGTATTTTTAAGTAAGTATAAATTTAAGTACTCTTTTTTAGTTTAAGACCTTATGTAATATTTATTAATTCTTCAAATGAAATACTCTGAACCAGTTGTAGCCGCATCTGTACTAGAAATATGTTTTGGCAATTCCATCCTCTTACTTATTTACTTATACTTCTTATAAAGTAGTCGTTGAACATACATGCAGCCTCCCATGCATTCTTTGCAGTCATTTATCCTCCATTCATACTAAAACTAATATTATTATTTAACTAATTTTTCCCTTTGTAAATACGCATGTTCACATTTTTCTACTGTTATTTATGTTTTTATCAATTTGATTTTCGTAATACTGATACTTTTTAAATTTTAATGTGTTTACAAAACTATTCCGTTTTTGTTTATACTCTTCCCAAAATACAGCTCTATCATCCACACCATTCATGCATTTTTTGTGAGCTATATCTCTTTCTTTAGCTCTGTTTTTAACATCTTTATCATATCAGGGTACTGAGCATTCATTGTATTCGACCTCCATCACAGGAAAATGACTATCCAAGACAAACCTGTAATTCTCATACATATTATCAAAAAGCCTGCCAATACCGTTGCTTACCGTTTCCCACTGGCAGGCCAACCGGCATACATTTACCTCCAGGACTGCATCTTCATTTAATTTTCTTGTATAAATTGTCTTTTTACTAGATTTTTTGCTTAAATTAGCTTTTATCTTTACTCCTATTATAGAGTGATTCACTATCTTGGGCTGGAAGTATGATACACTGCGACAACCATTGACCGTGTTTTGCTTAACACTTAACACATAGTCTATTAAAGTTTTACTATTACTATTAAAGTGTTATTCCAGTGTAATCCCTGACATTCTGCGCTATTCCGAAAATCTCCAACAAATTCTTTATTTCTTTATTGTAAAAATCATCACCATTAAAGTCCAGATTAAAATCACCAATAATACAAAATGTAACTACCATAATATTTCTTCCATTTTATCCAGAAATACTGAGTGACTTTCACTAGGTGAATTATATAATCCTCCAACATTCCAGCCAGTTCCACACAGGTTTACAGAAACAAATTAAATGAAATAGTTGGCCTCCATTAAGTACTGGTTGCTGATAGAAAATTCTAACTTGTTTTTACAAAAACAATGACATCCCCCGTATGCCGTGTTTCTGAGTCACATAATATAGTAACATAGCAATCTACATTTTAGATATTTTTCAAAGTAATTTTGGGTTAGACATTTTAAAAACTACGAAACTTTAAACATTTTTTATTCGAAGTAAAACGTGGCATGTTTTTTTTTACCTTTTCCCGGTTAATACATATACAGCTATGGAACATCTCTGAAAAAGTTTTACTTACATTTTTACATATTACCTGATGCAAAATTCTCCTTTTAAACATTTATAATATGTTAAATTAGTTTAATGAAATAGGCCTATCACGGAATGGAATTTCTTTGAATTAAATTTACTTAAAATTTTTATTTTTGAAGCATAATGTTAAAATTACCATTGGTATTCACATGGACGACCCCTTGAAACCTTGGATTAATTAACACGGTTTTGTTTCTACCAACTTGATTTCCATAAGCATATCTTCCTCGAGCTTGGCCTCTAACTCTACCGAAGTTACAACCACCTCTTCCTCTCTGATGAACCCGGTTGTTTGACCTTGGAAAGCGGTTATTTTGCCTGGGTGTATTTGATATTTCATCTAGAACTAAAAAATATTTAATCTTACAGGCGTTTTAGATTACACAGAATACTCAAAAAATTAACACTTTCACTATATCTAGCCAATTTTATAATTATAATACTAATATCACAGATTAGGACCCAGATGCGAATCTTACGCTTTCGACGGTGGCTCAATTTCGAGAAATTATAAGGCGGCGATGCTCCTTATTATTTAGTCTGTCGCCGAACGGTGAATTCCTCGCTGTTAGCGTGTGCGAGCGTCTCGGTGGAATAGAGAGCAGGCTAATGTTATTACATCAGTTTTGTTGCGTTGATTTTATGGTTTCAATTGTTGTTGTACTAGGTTGTAGTGTAATTTTAATAAACGAGATACGTTTTTGTACTTGTTAATGATATAATTTTATATAAAATGCCACACAATATCATGTTTTACTATTTTAAAATATAATCCATAATTTCTCTGAATTAAAACCTACCAAACGCGTGGAAAATTCCATTCACGGCTTCGACGCTCGAAGCGACCGGGCCGCTCTGTCCGTAGCGCCAAGACCGCGGAATCCTGGTATAGGAAAGTTATTAAGAGATTCGCATCTGGTAGGAGTAATCTGTGCTAATATCTAAAATAAGGGGACATGATGAGTGCTTGATCATTCTAAGATGTAGTATGTTTTATTTGGAATATAACACCAATATTTAAACAGAAATCTACGATAATGTTTAACAGGCCTAGACCAATTTATATTGAATATAAAAGGTTGGATGTTAAAAAGCAACAAAACATGAAAACTAGTAGCCCATGAATAAATATCAACAACACAATAAAAAATTAAAATGCATTTTGACTCAAAATCTAAAACCAGAATTTGAGAAAAAAAAATTCCACACATAAAAAATTCAACATTATAGATTAAGCATTTAAGTGGAATATACCTGTAGATTCCCTCATTTAAAATGACAGTAACACACTTCAGAAAATAATACACAGCTAGTAGACTCGCTGGCGGCGGCTCCAGTTTGGGATCGAAGTACTTAGACATATGAGGTGGCAAGTACTCATATATCTATCATGTCTGTACGGAAAAGGAAACAAGCTTCTAGATGGGGTATTAAGTTGAAATTTGAAAATTTTCAGATATTCGCAGTTTTATTGAACGGAAAATCTATAAATGATCAAAAATCATCTCTGAGGCACCCATGGAGTGAAAAAACCTTTGTTTAAAGTTCTTTTACGGACCAAGAAATGACGGGGTCTCCTCGGATTTCGAACAAACCTGAATAGTTCCTTAGGAATAGGACTTCAGATACTTTTTATATTGGGGAGTATACAAGACATATCATGATGATTACCCCAAAAATTAGGAACTAGTTAGGACCGTCTTTACAAAATGTAGTTAACACATAGATTATTTTGTGGTTTCAACCATGCATATACATATAGTTATAAAATTCACTGCATATATTGAAACCGGTAAATCCTGGTATGAATTCACATTGGAGAAAAATAATCATAAATGGCGCTTCGCAACAATAAGCTGGTAATCGCCCCTTAAACTTTCTCTACCCATCACTGGCAAGAAACACATAGTACAAATAAGTTGCCAATTCTATCAATAACTTTTTCTATGCTACAAGTCAGCATACGAAATAATGTTTTCGTTACCTTTAACGTAAAATCCATTTAAAATACACTTCTTTTGAAAATATTCTAGGGTAGGTACCCACTAACAACACAGTACAGCCATTAATGCAAAAAAGAGCACTCGACTAATAATTAAAATAAAAAAAGCCGAACCTGAAAACTGCTTTTGCTACTTTTAGAGTAAAATCTCTGTAAAATATACTTCCTGTAGAAAGATTATTCCAAGTAAAATAGAATAGGTTTGTTAGATTATACGTTAAACTTATACAACAGTAACAAAAAGTAGGTATAGCCTATAAATGTAAAAAACGGTCCACTAACTAATTAAAACATAATGCTTAAAAGAATCCACGGTATTTTTTACTAACCGCACTATTGAAAAAGTAAAAAGTTATTTATTTATTAAACAACATAACTCTTGTGGTCCTCAAAGATATTTGACATATCTAACTGTTTCAAATAATTTTACCCTTGACGCAACAAAAGGTAGGCAACGGAACCGCAGTATAGAGAATGTGACAACTCTGTAAACTAAAAATGGCACATTTTCTCTAATTTAACTGACCTTATATCTTTTACCGTTCTTGAGACAGCAATAGTGGTATCACGTATTTTAGACACCCTGTAGATGTGTTTAAGGGGGCAGACCTAGTTAGAATTTTGAAAAAATCGATTTATTTTTTTTGCATTTTCTAAAACTAGAATATTTCGAAAGTATTCTCTGAAAATTTCAGACAAATCGGACTATTATTTATAGAGATAAATAATTTTGAATGGAGCCGACCCTAATGCCTCATATGTCAAATTTGACAGCCAAACGTATCGGTTGACTCTTGCTCGACGACAGCTAAAAATCACTGCTGATGCAGCTACTAAAGCATTGTATGGTCCTGGAATTGACGACTCTGTGTTCAAAATAAATTCAGTTCTACAATAAATTTTTTATCTACATGCAAATCGTACTCAAAACTTTAAACGCGTTTTTCTCGAAACCATGTTTTCAAAGTCGGTGATCACTGTAACTTGAGAACGGCTTTCTCGATTAGTTTGAAATTTTTGTCAGTTATTCTATATATAATTGTCCTCCGGATGGACGAAGGATTTTATTTTTGGACGATTATGTATTTTTTATAGCCGAAAATGTGAGTAAAATTTTGGTCGTATAAACAATTTTGAATTTCAACATCCGCCATTTTTCGACAACTCAAAATTTCTCAAATCCCTTCGTCCATCTGGAGCACTATGTCCTTAACTAATGATCCCTTTTTGGTTTTTTGCTTTAAGATGATCCACTGACGAGCTGCAGTGATCACGGCAAAACCCTTTTTTTTTTTGGACCCCACGCAAATTTGTTGTATCCCACGTATTTCTCCATATTTAGTCTTGAATAATTTATAATATTTTCTTCAAATACATATCTTCCATGTGGAAAAACATTTGTCATTAATTATTTTAAGGTGCGTCCAAAAAAAAATCCTAAATAAAGAGCTTTTTTGGACGTCCCAACTAGGTCTGCCCCCTTAAGTGAAACCTTAACTTTGGTGGTCGAGCCACTGCGTTCGATCACCGAAGTTAAGCTACGCTCGGCACGGTTATTGCTTGGATGGGTCACCGCCAGGGAATGCCGTGTCTCGCAGTAAATAAGGAAGGTGGTAGAGGAATTCTTCCTCGACCGAGGTGGTACCACCCCACTCATACTCTTAAAGGGCTGGTGAAATCCCTACGGATGTTTCCAGCTCTGGATGTGTGAGTCGATCCCCCAGTACACCCACGGTACATAGTACTTAGACTTCGGTCTTCGTGGGGTGTCAGAAGATAAAACAATGTATTTTTGTGAAAAACCATCAGAGGCCACCGAAAACTGATTTCAGATTCGTGTTCTACGACCGAAAATTAGGGTCTATCTAAAACTTCATCAAAAAATTGGGTGTTTCCGCACACGTGTGTATAAGTCCGGTAACAATGCAATATAGTATATTTAGTACTGTCCTAAATCCAATATGGCGAACGCCCCAAGATGGCGTTTTTTTTCTTTACAATCCCCTTGATTTGGGTATTAAATGAAAGGGTTAGACGAGTAGAATACGATAAGTTATGGGACGTCATTCTAAACCCAATTTACCTTATACCTTTTTTTACAACCGCCTTGACATGGTTATCAAATGAGAGGGTTTGCCGAGTAGAATACGATAATCTATATCACGTCATTCTAAACCCAATATAACGAATTACCTTTTTCTTCACAACCCCCTTGATATGGGTATTAAATAAAAGGGTTTGACGCAGAGGTCCGAAGGTTTAAATGGGCTATATGGCAACAAGGGATTTTGCGGGGTAGCGTGTACGTCCCCACGTAAGGTGAGGTAGATATCATGCGACTTCCACTACAAATTATAATAAAAAAACACGTGATATGCAATCCATGGTTGCGGTTGGTTATTTTCGGACCAATTAGAACATCTTTGCTCAACCAACAGATTTTTTCATTCAAACTTGTGCAACCTGGTCTCATAATGCTGGTTCAGTCTAACAAATAGGAAGTAAACGTTGTTTCACTTTGTCTTTCTAGTCTTTACTGTTGCAGAGTGTAACACTAAAGTTAAATGAACCTTTCTTTCTTTGCCAGTGAGCAGTCGTCCTTTATCGTCCAATTATTATTTATTAGTTTATTACTACTTCCATTTGTATTAAAAAGTTTACCCTTAAGGCTTTGTATTTTTTAGAAAAAAAAGTGTTGCCTTCAAATTTGAGGTAGGTAATTAATACATTTACCTAAAATTGAATAAAAATAGCAATAGTAAATATTTCTTATTTACTTTAACCTTTGTGAAAAAGGTGAGGTCATCGGCATTTCTCCAAAATAATTTTTGGAATATTTGTAACCGATTTTGTGATATTATTAAAATGTAATATGTTTCTAAGTTTCTTGAATATAGGGAACTTTTGTTTTGACAATACCTATGATATGACTTCTGCCCGAATAACAAATAAAATAATTTAAAATAAAATATTGGTCTTGTAAACCAAAAATAAGAAAAATCTTTTAAAACTTCAGGAAAAAATCTTATTTTTAATCTCCAAAGTTAATATTTTATATAGGCTATTTTATTATGACGTCTTTTTATAGATATTTCAAATATAACATATTTTGTCAGTAAAGTTGTATATTATGTAAAAAATAAGGATTACTTTATGCTACATTTCATTTTAAATTAAATAAATTAACTTTCATAAAAGGTATATCAGTACACTATACATAAATCTGGTGTCCATATTGCTTTTAATACACTTTTTTTGCTTAATGCATTTGTTAAAGTTAGGGATTATAAATATTGATAAAGTTTATGTTGTTTTACTTTATTCTAAAGCGAATTTAATAAAAATTTCAGCTATTCCCACAGCACGAAAGAAGAAGACATGGATGATCTGAGCAGTTAAGCTCAAATGACCTGTATTCTTTTTTAATCTGTAGAATATCACTCCCACTGGGAATGTTTCCTTTAAATTTGAGGTGAGTAAATAACACATCCATCTAAAGTTCAATAAAAACGTAAGTTTTATTATTAAAATCTAACCCAAGTACAAAGAGATAAGGTCATTGGCATATTTTCTAAATTATTTTACAAAGTTGTTTTTGCATGGATGTATGCATTAACTAGATTTTGTAGAACAGATCATTCGACTTATAGATAACATAAAGTTAATGTAGATTTCCCACTTAACATAAGGAAAATCACACTGAGAGGTGATCGATGATTAGCTTGAGTTTATGTACATATAGGTGGGATGCATCCCTTCACAGCAAATTGTGGTTTAAATCTCAGCTTCTAACCTTAAATTATTAGCAAAGTAAAAGAACCAATAAATTGTTTTTCTTTACTATTTTTATATGCTAAATGAAATATCTCATTTTTGATTACGATTAGGGAATTTAGATTAAGTTATAAGTTTTTAACGACGACTTCTGAACAATGACAGGACAAAAAGCTGTCAAAACCTAACTGATCAACTAGAAGATTTTAATTTAAACCCGTACTAAATCTTAAACCTTTTTAGTTTAGTGAATCTGAACAATCATGTTTAATAAAGCATGTTAATAGAGTTTATTCGCTTTTGCTTTATTCAAAAGTAAATTCAATAAAAATTTCAGCTGTTCATGCAGTTCGAAGAAAGAACACATGGATCATCTTAAGCTACAAGGTATCACATAAATATAGCAACAAATTATAAATTACTACGCTGGGGCTAGATTTTTAACGAAATTATTTTATTACATCATAATGTAAATGTAATAGTAGTAAAATGGAGGAACTGCCTAACTGATGCAGGTACATTGACACGAACACCTCTCTGAAGATTCGTGTTGGGAATAATCGAATGAATTAAATAATCGAAAGATTCGCTCGAAAATGATTTTAATATCGAATGATCATTTGAAATAATCATTCGAATTAAAAAAGCATGCTACTAACCGCTGTCTCCAATGACGAATAGAAATATCATTCGAAATAATAATATAATCTTGGCCCCGGCCCGAGCAACGTCGAGTGCCGAGTCGGCGGCGGCGTCATTTTGTATTTCGTTTCGTCATTCGACAAGGCGAAAGGCGATATAACCGCTCGGCTAAATCATTCGAATGATCGCGTTGACCTCTCGAGATATCTCGAGTGATTTCAATAATCCAATGATCGATTATTTTTTATTCGAGATGTCCCACACTAACTGAAGATTCATTTACATAATCAGTATAATGCATACTCCGAGTTATTGCTCGTGATTACTTAGTTTTAAAATATAACCTTAAAATACTGTTTAATTTATTTTAAAATGTATTAAATAGTGTTATCTTTATCTATACGAGTTTTATTTTTACTTTAAAATTTCGTAAAAATTCGTAAAAATGTATATTAATTAATTTTTGTTGACACTGTCAACAAGATTTTATTAATATTCATTTTCGATAAAACAGACATTAAAAATACTAAAAATCTAAAAGCCAAAAGGAATTTTAGTTCACCATGCACCTTCGGTTGGTGGCGCTAGTATTGAAATGTCATTATTGTCATTTGTCATTAATGTCTATTTGTCTTGTACCTCATTTTACATGGGAACCGCTCTTCTCACTATTTGTATTTTTTGGTTTGACGAGTACGATGATACAATTAAAATTTCTTGTAATAGCGATCAGAAATGCTTAGGTTAAGACGTACCTAAAAATTTAAAAATAAAATCTTGTAAAAAATACATTTTAAAAACAAGCTTTTCTTATTTAGATGTACTAAAACGAAAATAATAAGTAGTTTTTCCATTGTGGCAATGCTAAATGCTATTTATAAGTGAACGTTCCGTCCCCGAGTTTTGGAAAAGTAATTGATATACCAACGTGCAAAGTGAACCTGTATAGTGTACGTTAACCTTTTTACAGTCAAGTACAAGTTACAGTGTTACAGATTATTATATAAGGGTAACGTCACTTTTCACGCTACAGATTAAAGTAGGCCCTTTTTCCATTAATGGGGAAGATGGATTTGCAGTTAAATTATTTCAAAGTCAAAAAACTGAAAACTATCTTGGAGTAGTAAAACATTGTATAAGAGACCTAGATATATAGAAAAATAGTGTATGATAACACCAAGTCTATGTATGATAGTGTATAACTCACGTCGGGTTGTTCAAAATATTTTAAACAGTGGTTAGCTAATAAAATTCTTGGATAAATAGATTTTGACAAAATAGGTGAAATTGGCAAAAATGATTCTAAAAGTCAACTTCAGCTTTGAGTAAGTTCCAATATCACATCATGGAGCGGAGCGGAGCGAGCTGATTTTTGCGTCACGTGATTCGGGAGGTCTTGGAGGATATTTGAATAAAGAAACGGCTTCAGACCAAATTGAGCAGTAAACATAACCTAGGTTGATTTTGTGATTCTTTTTTCAGTTTATTTTTTTCTATTTTCAATAAAAATGGACAGAGAAATAGCATTATTTATGTTTACTGCTGCTAATATTATAAGAGGATTAGTAATTGACGATGAAGAGGAAGACGTCGATGAACGTAATATTTTGAAAAAAAAAATGATCTTTACGCGGAATACACCATTTACAGATTTAATGACAATCAATTTCGACAGCATTTCAGACTGCTTCCTTCAACTTTTGAGGATCTGTCATTAAAGATTCACGAAGCTAAAAATGATCTTCATATTATCCATCCTGGGCAACCAGAAATATTCATAGAAAAACAAACCCTTATGACTGTATGGTTACATTTATTATATATTGTTCTGACATGGTAAATACAATATTTTCTCGACGCTCAGCCCGCTTTTCATTTACTTTGTGGTGCACAAGGCAAAAAAATCCGTTAAAAATTTAAAAGAACCAGCTGTTTGACATTTGACAAATCTAAGATAAGAACTCCCATTTCAAATCCGGAGCAGAAAGATTTTGTCCGGACGATCTGAAATATAATGAAACGGCGATAAATCAGCTCGGTTCACTCGAAATGGAATAAAGAAACGCTTTAGAGCAAAAAGAGCAAATAAATGTAATATTGGAACCCACCCATAGTGGTTTTTTTTTATAAATTAATCTAGATTAAACTATACATTTGACAACGACGCCTTCGTGCGGTCACAGTAATATTCAAATGAAAGGAAGCCAAAGTTAGTGAATATTAGTACAAGACTCTGTGTTACTCAAACCTAAATCTTGCAGCCGACCTAGAAGACTGAAGTTGTCGTCATTTGAAGATCGAAGTTCTGGAAGTGGTCGCCATCTACAGAACTCTCATGTCGCGCCGTCTCCCTCTGGACACCGACGGGCCAACGAAGTTTGAACTTAAGTTTAATATGTTGAGTAAAACCCCAGACTTTTGCATAACAATTAGATATATATTAACGAAATAAATGAAAATATGCTATACAAACAATGATATAACAATAGACAAAAAAAAAATAAAGATATAAAATAACACAGAACAATCTAAGAAAAGTGAAAAAGAAAGATCTGATCAATAATTTGGCAAGCGTTTACTACACGTGAGAACTCGAATCAAAAAGATATAAAAATAAAAGACCATTGTTTATAATCTATAAACTCTCCAATTACTTATAAAAATAACGTTAAAAAGCTACCCTTACATCTGTTAACCCCGTGAAGTTACATAAGTCCCCTAAACACATACTAATTAAGTTCAAACACGATGTGCGACGGTGGCGTCGCCACCTTCGGTACGGCCTACGATCCGTCCAAGCACTCCCCTCGAAACCCGGATTAGAACTGATCCCCAAAATTCACCCAGTTTTGATTGCCTTTTGACTGCGAACACCACGATGTTTTCCTAGAGTAACATGCACAGGCCCAGCAAAATCTACATCACTGTTAGAAAAGGCCTTTACCTACGAGACTCTTGCAGGCCGTAAGTTGCCCATAAATGGCGTAAAGGAAGTCGGGTTAGCACGAAAACATGTATTACACTTCGACAATACATGACGAATCGCTCGTCTTGCCGACCATATCCAAAATTGTTGGGTTATTAAATACTGAAGTCCTGTGGGACCAGGATGACAATTATCACGATGAAATTGTAAAATAATCAACTCTGTTATTCGATGGTTTCGAGGAAGAAGAACTGGATGCTTAGCATCAAATAGCAAGTCAGAATTCCTCAAACGTCCGCCCACCCTGACAACACCAGAGCTGTCAATGAATGGAGCTAATTGCCGTAGAGGCCTAGAACACGGTGAACCTTTCTTAATTTTTGCCAAGTCATTCGCAAAAATTTCTTGAATCATTTCAACAACCAATAAGGCGTCATAAAGTTCACTATACCGGCATTGGAAATAACAACATCGTTCAGCAATTCAATCTTTTTATCAGTTTTTCGGCAATTTTGCAATTCGCATTTATATGAAATAAAAACAAACTTCCTGCGACTAACGATGAAATATCTAAATGTCTGAAATAATTTTACAATAGAAAATGGTCTTCGTCGATTCGTTGTTAACTAATATTTTGCTGTTTTATCTAGTTTGTGCTTTGATTATAATGTTTCTTAAATTAGCCTAATAGGGTTGACAACTAAATTAAATTTATCACTAATAATATTTACGTATTATGTAACGTTTGCGAGAGCAAGAAAGCGATTTAGATACATCTCCACTTTAGAAAAACTCGTTAGTGGATATGTTCAAAAAATCGGTGCCACGATAGTTTTCTTGACAAAAGGCCAAATAACAACTTTCTGAACGTGCTGCGTGAAACAGAATAATGTTTTTTTTCACAAATCCTGTAAAGAAAGAATTTTGGTTATAAGTTTAAAATACTGTGTAGTTGTGTTCAATTAGTGTTTTTCGTTTTAATTTTTAACATTTTTTTAGCAGAAAGTGCAAGCTAGTAGGAATAATATTTATCTCATTAATAACGTAACATAGGGTAAGTCATAATTCTTTGTGTTGTCGGTATAACATAGCCTGTTTCGTTCTGGTTACAATTTCCGATTTCACGAGTGGTTCATATTTTCCAATATTAAGTAAAGAAATTGCTATTAAATTAAAATAAAATAAAACATTTTTTTGTAAAATGCGTCTGTGGAATTAAAAATACTTTGGATTATTTTCGGTTTTCACTAAAACTGATAAAAAATGAGATGTCACGATATTTAAGTTTGGCAATGTCCCGGCTGGATCATTTGTTTTTTCTTTATAATATTAGACCTGTGCCTATGACGTCAAGCTCTTCAGAAGCTTCGGATAAGGGCCGGTATTTGGGAATTTTTTAAAATAAAGAAAATGTGCGATCTGAGGGGGGAAAGAGTATTGGGTATGTCTGTAGATTACCCCAGGAGTCACCCATTCCAATATATGCAGTTAATTTCATAACACCCTGCAGGGTTGAGAAGATTTAAAGATCAGTTGATTAAAATCATGATTTTAATCAAGTGATTTTTAATTTAAAAGTCATGATTAAAATTAAAAATGTAAGCTAAAATCAGGAAACTTAAAAATATATTTATTCATAAAAATAAAACTTTCAACTTCTTTTGATACAAAAAAAAACCTTGATGCATTTTCATTTTTATAATATTCAGTATAATACTTGAAAAGGAATGTAGTTGCTTTTCACAAAAATAAAACTTTTAAAAAATCCTTTTAATACAAAATACAAAAAATAGAGAACAAAACCTCAAAGGAAAAATAAAATATTGTCGCGCTTTTATAATACTGAAGTGTTATAATGCTTAAAAAGGAATACTAGTTTAGCTGCCTTTTCATTGCCTAGTCTGTTTCTGACATCTGAATGAACGAGTGCATAGGAAGAATATCAGCAGAAGATGGACAGGCACACAAAACAGAAATCACTATAGGTAGCACTTGCATAATTTCTGGAACATTTTCTTGGGATCTCCACCACTGTACTGCTGTTACATTTTAAATTATTTCATACGAAAACATAGTTTTGTGAAAAGGGTCCGACGGGGCTTTCCACTTAATTATTATCAATGGTAATAAGCCTGTCTGTAAAATGTTCGGCAATAGTATCTAGAGCATCTCTCTTTTCTCCAGCAAGTAATGAGTATTCTTCTTTGTTTATTGTGGGATCCAATATATATATATATATATATATATATATATATATATATATATATATATATATATATATATATATATATATATATATATATATCAAAAAGTGAAAAGGGGTTAAAGCTTGGTCATATCTTTTTTAAATAGTTGATATTAATGCAAACTTCAAAAGTAGTCATTAATTTTTTCCACGCTTGAACTGCTTGAAACAAACATGCACCCTTATGTTGTATTGCGTCAAGTGCTATAGAAACTGGTTTTGGTAACTATAAAAAATCTTCATCCATCCTTTTAATATAGATATCGGATACCTTTTTAAAAATTACTGGATCAATTTCTTCTTTATGCTCTTCATATAAATAACAAATTTTGCCACTCCTTGACTTAAATCTCAAGACAATCCGAAAGTGTATGCCATCGAACGTCTTCAAGTAACAAAAGTTTCTTGCCTCCTTTTTCTTTGTATGCCACTGGCCACTGCCATTTGGCAAATGGATATTTCTAAAGTATTTTACAATTTGTACTATAATATGTTCTTTTACCTTAGATACTTCTAAATCTTTGGAAAGCTAACGAAGTAAGTGCGCCGAACAACCAAATGTAATTAAAGGATAATTTAACGACTCTGCAATCTTTTTCTTCATACTGACCATGTTGGCAGCGTTATCTGTCACAACCCTAGTAACTTTACAGTTATATTAATTTTTGCGTTTATATATTGAGTCGATAGCCAATTTTGCAAAATAATCAGCCGTATGGCAATGACCGGATGTATCTATGCTTTCTAAAAGAACACTGTTTAGATCTTCTGTTTTTAAAATGACACAGATTATGGGCTCATTATGAACATTAAACCATCCATCTAAGGGCATGCAAATAGACTGTCCAGATAAATTGTTAAAACATTTACGTTCAGATTCACTAAGAAGGTTTAAGATTTAGTACTGGTTTAAATTAAGATCTTATTGTTGATCAGTTATGTTTTGACAGGTTTTTGTCCTGCCATTGTTAATAAGTCGTCATTAAAAACTTATGAATTATTGTGATATTTCAGGGATTTACTTGGTTTCCAAATGATTTTCATCTTGGAACGAGTTGCTGTAGTGAATTTAGTTCTATTATTGTTGAAAGTACGTACTTAAATTGTCCTTTTCTTGATAGATTTGCGAACTTCCTTATTTTCTATCGATCTAAAACTGAAGTTTGTTGCGTAAATAGCTTTAGCGATTTCCATGTCCAATTCTTTCTTCTCATTTTGACAAATTCGTACAATAAAAGAACCCTAATCGCCGCTAAGTACTTCCACTATTTACACTTCCACCTCCATTTCCCTTCTGTGTTTCTTTGCCGACTGGATAACTTCATTTTGGCTAGTTCCAGGCTGGAATTCATACTTCACAACAGACATTCAACAATCACTTTCAAGACCACTAATATCACTAGTTCTACTTTTGCAGGTTTCCCAGTAACTTTTCAGTCTATCCACTTAACCTTGCAACTCTTTACCACACTTTTTACACCGCTCTGTATCCTAGTTTGCCAAGTCTTTTCTATAAAATGTTGCCAAATACTGAATTCCTTTCTACCCCGACTTATCATGATTTAAAATTTCGTGCTACACTACTCTCATAAGCAAAAATATTACTGACAACTGGAATAGGCGCGTGTCATATATATAGCCGAGCGTTTTCCGCAAGTCTTTGTAAGTTTCGACGAAGTCGCGAACGGAATTTTTCCGACTAAACTTTTCGAATTTTGTTTCGTTTCTGTATTATTTACGCTTAAAAATATGTTTTCATCATAAGTTTGACTAAACAAGATATGAACTGTTAGAAAATGCGTATTAATGAAAATTAGTCCAAAATAAAATATTTAGAAAAAGAATCATGATTTTTATCAACCCTGACACCCTGTATGTATATATGCATATATATATATATATATATATATATATATATATATATATATATATATATATATATATATATATATATGTATATATATATATATATATATATATATATATATATATATATATATATATATATATATATACATATATATATATATATATATATATATATATATATATATATATATATATATATATATATATATAAAGAGAGGAGAATTATTGTGGGCATGTCCGCTAGCAATGAACAGTAAAATGAAAAGTTAGAATGGTAACCCGTACGACACGTGTTTCTGCTCATTGGCTTCATCTGATGAAGCCAATGAGCAGAAACACGTGTCGTACGGGTTACCATTCTAACTTTTCATTTTACTGTTCATTGCTAGCGGACATGCCCACAATAATTCTCCTCTCTTTTTTTATGTATCGATCCGCGCTAGTTTCTAGCATTTGTTTTTTATATATATATATATATATATATATATATATATATATATATATATATATATATATATATATATATATATATATATATATATATATATATATATATATAGTGATGGGCAGAATTTACGCAGCATATGGGAAAAAATTTTATTGTTAGATTTTAACAAATACCGATGTTGGCAATCGTTTCTGCATCATTGGAAACCCCAAAAAACATTAAACAGCGGCGTTCGTCTTTAGGGGTTTGGCGGGAAATTTAAAAAAAACAAAAATTATACAGCAAAAATGACCTTAAATGAAAACATATCCAAATTTTTTATTAAGAAATGTTGTTTAGAATTAAATATTGACGACGTACACCAATTTTAAAAGCAATTGAATAAAAAATAAGAAATTCTTGTTTTTGCCAAATTATAAATTTGTTTATACTAATAATGCAATTTTTCGTGCGAAATATTATTAACTGCACTAAAACAATTACTCCAAATCACGTTCCCTAAAATTATACTTTTTAGTTGCCTTTCTTAATAAGAAAAAAGAAATTGTTCAATTCTGGCTGGTACTCCATTGCTTCATAACGAAAAATTTTTATGGCCTGTGCATGCTAGACCCCTCCAATCAATTTATTATTAATAAATGGCATACATGTTTATGTTTTTAAATACAGCTTTATTATTCTTATTACAAACATTTTTAAATATCATTCAAAAGAAATTTAAAATTGGAAATGATAAACTAAATATTATTGTATTTAAATCATTCACCTAATTAATATTATATCTTATTTTATAAGAACGTAAATAATAAAAAAATAAAGTATCTTAAACAAGGGACAAGAGTAATTTTGACAATTTGACTTATCGGTCTCTAGGCAACAACGATGGTGTAAATTTTTCCATGGCTCACTTTATTATTTAGGCTTATTTAAAATCCGACGATTTCTGATTTATTTTACGATACATTTTTGTTCCTAGTCGTTTCGAAATTAATTTGGGAAATAAATGTTTAAATATAGGTTAATTTAAAGGAATTTTCGGAAAACTAAATTTGGAAATTGTACTTATGAAACTGCTTTCTAATATTTTATTTTAATTAGGAGAATGATTAAATACATGTTTAGTTTATCATTTCCAATTTTTAATTTCTTTTGAATGATATTTAAAAATGTTTGTAATAAGTATAATAAAGCTGTATTAAAAAACATAAACATGTATGCCATTTATTAATAATAAATTGATTGGAGGGGTCTAGCATGCACAGGCCATAAAAATTTTTCGTTATGAAGCAATGGAGTACCAGCCAAAATTGAACAATTTCTTTTTTCTTATTAAGAAAGGCAACTAAAAAGTATAATTTTAGGGAACGTGATTTGGAGTAATTGTTTTAGTGCAGTTAATAATATTTTGCACGAAAATTGCATTATTAGTATTAACAAATTTATAATTTGGCAAAAACAAGAATTTCTTATTTTTTATTCAATTGCTTTTAAAATTCGTGTACGTCGTCAATATTTAATTCTAAACAACATTTCTTAATAAAAAATTTGGATATGTTTTCATTTAAGGTCATTTTCGCTGTATAATTTTTGATTTTTTTAAATTTCCCGCCAAACCCCTAAAGACGAACGCCACTGTTTAATGTTTTTTGGGGTTTCCCATGATGCAGAAACGATTGCCAACATCGGTATTTGTTAAAATCTAACAATAAAAATTTTTCCCATATGCTGCGTAAATTCTGCCCATCACTATATTATATATATATATATATATATATATATATATATATATATATATATATATATATATATATATATATATATATTAATTAGACATTTCCATTAAATAATGCAATGCAAATGTATGTTTACATTTTAAAACAAAATGGCTTTCACAGTCTCATATTAGTTTCCTTCTTCCCGGAAATTTGACTTTCGGTCCACCATACCATAAGCGACCTTGGAAATACTTACCTAATGATTCAGGAGCTGTTATACGTTGGCGCTCAACGGCAAATTTTTCGCGATGGGTCTCTACGGCCTCTTCATCTTGCTCGGAAATGTTAACTCTTGAATCTAAAAATAATGTTGTGGTTTCAAATCTCTATTATTTAAATCAATATCAAATTAACTTGTTACTAACAGTTTCGTTACAAAATATTTTATGGTGAGGTAATAAATTCCAAAAAGTTTTACTTTTTACTACATAATAAATTTTTTTAAAGATCTTTCATATTAACTTAAAAACCTAGAGATGTTTGAACATCAAGTTTTTATATTTTGCTTTGTGCTGAATTTTTCAAATTACCCAAAAACCTAAATATAAAAAACTTGCAAGCTAGGTACCTGCAAACCTACGTTGAAATTATATCAAAAAACTGATTTAAAATAACGGTATATTTAAGAGGGGCATCAGATTTCCCAAAATCTCACTACAAAGTGTGGTAAAACTCTTACAGATAAGGTTTAATTCACACTTAATAGATGGCATTGACTATATTATTTCATGAATTTTTTTTAAGTAATTCACTGATGTCTAGGTAATCCACTTATTAGATTCTTACATGCTTTTTCCACTACTCAACAGATAGCGCTTGACCTAGCAGGGAAAATATGTTTTGTGTGGTATTGTTACAGTGTATGAAATAAAACAGGGCAAGTTTTAACTATTTACATCCACATACGCTATAAATTCTATTCTCCCCTTTTTAATATATCAAACAATAAATGGTAATTATTCGGAATAATGGGAACACCGGCTTTTTTAATGAAATTTTGCATTGGCCCTAATTTTGGGTCGCAGAATACGAATCTGAAATCAATTTTCGGTGATCGCATATGGTTTTCCCAACAAATTTTTTTAGTTTTTAGGTTAGGTTTTTCTAGAGATATCTTTAAATTTCGACAGTTTCGGTTAAACATATAATATAAATTTATAATTTATCTGTTTTTCGTAGCAAAAAACATTACATTTAGGCAAAATACGTAAGAAAATTGCTTTTCTCTGATTATTCTTTCCAAAATTCCGTTTTAGATCGCTATTAACCGCCATTATTTGCCCACCTGTCAACACTAGTGTTTTGTGCGGTGTTGCCACATTTACTATTTTTTCCTGAAAAAATGTAAATTAAGATTAAAAAATAAAAGCTAACCAGAACAAACTAAAATAACAATTATGGCCAACTTAGTCAACAACAGTTGGTAGTGTTAGTGTTATCAGGCCAGTTATTTAAAGAAAACCCTTTTGTTTTCAATACCGACGTTTCGATTTATTTAAAATCGTCCTCAGGGCTCTATGGAAAAAGGAACAATAAGTACCAATTAGGTATTTTTTATATAAAGGAGAGTCATGAATTATGAATTTCTGTCTAATATGTATATTATTTGTATGTATAAGAAAATATGTTTACGCTTTGCCATAATACTAATAATCATTATTTAAAGCTTCAGGGTAGAACGCCAAATAAAATAACAAAAAAAGAAACAATAATAAACAAGGAAGCAAAATAAATGACACTTATCAAAAAAAAAACGTGTTAAAAGTTAAATGAAATTTAAAAAGGGACGCATTAGATACATCTAACAGAATGACGTACAAAATAGACGTAGAACAATTTTTTTTTAAAATATATAAGAACCACTACTTATGTATTAAGGTTGACTAAGGGATCTATTTGCTTTTTAGATTCTAACAATTAACAATAATAATAAAAAACAAGATTCCAAATTTATTGGCTAATTGGGATAATTATTTTTGATCAGGAACATTTTAATCATTCAAGGTTTTTTTTTATGGTAATTTGGAGACGAAAGCTTTAATGCCCTATGCTTTAAATTATAAATTATATTTATCTTTTGACGGAAGTTGTGATTTGAAAAATAGTTTAAGAATCTTTCCGAAAAAGTTGGCTTATGATACCAATCCACAGTGATAAAACCATCATTGGACCGAATCACTCTTGTGTCAAGAAACGCTATGGAATTATCTTTGTACTTTATGGATTGTCCCAATTTTTTTATGGAACTATTACACCGGGTAACTTTTACGAAAATTTCAGCAGTTTTAATTGCGTCGTGAGCAAATCATTTTGTACAAATTGTATCGACTATTCTCAAATGCACTCATGACGCATGCGCGCAATTGAAATGGCTGCAATAAGTTGCCCTGTGTAATATGGTCACTATAGCAAGACCGCCATTTTTTAACTTAACTAGTTTCGTTCGCATACAAATATAATAATCAGACACGTTCCTAAAATCGAAACCCTCCCCTGTAAAGCTTGAAACACACTTACTCGGACGGCAAAACTTCTGAAAGAATTATTTTTAATACACTTTCTTATGAGATGTGACTATTTATAAAGTTTGTATTAATTTCTTGGGAATTCCTTTAGCATTATTGCCCATCGGTTCCGGCTGAATAAGTGGTACAAGTCTAAGCTTTAAAATAAGGGGCGTCCCCTCAGGATTTATAAAATGGCACAGAAACCATGGCCCCAATCTCAGGTCTCTTACTTGTCCTCCCCCCTCTACAATGTGGGGATTGCGAAGTGTTAGATTTGCTCCGGTTTGGCTGCGACGCTGATAATTACCTAAAAGGCGCGAATCAGAGGATCCGCGCGCGAAACATTCGATCAGTACACACATTCGCACAAGTGTTTTCGTTTGTTTTTTGACTTTTGACACTTGCTGTTTGCAGTGGTGCAGCCAAAAATTTGGTTCGGGGGGTGGGGGGGGGGGGCGGACTAAATGTCTCTACAATTTTTTTTAAGACGTTGAGTTTTAAATGAGTAAGAATGGGTTAGGAATTAGAGGTACATTCAATAACTATAAACTGTGTATATTAAGTTCCAACCCGACACATAAAAATATGTAAAATACAAAAAAAATCTACCTAATTACGTAATTAGGCTGGATGTACAGAATCTCGGGGGGGGGGGGTCCCCGGGCCCCCCCCCCCCTGGCTGCGCCTCTGGCTGTTTGTGTAGATTTTCGAAAGTTGTTTTATCTTCATTAACTTCAAGTACGCACAGGACATAATAACAAAAGCTGCTGTTCCAATTAATGTCATTGTAGGGGCCATCCATGTTCGATGACAAATGACAAAACTTAAATCAATATCAAATATTCGTGTTTCCCACACTCGCTTGTTATTCGACACGTAAACAAATGTGTGTATCAAAGCGCCCGCGTTTCGCCAAAAGTCACTCGGCGACAGCCGAATTTCAGCTTTCGCCGAAAGCCGCATGTGTGGCGCCGGATTTACAGATATAACAAATCAGCTAGGTCTTGCCCCGTATATGTATTATCAGGACAAATCAAGTGTTAACCGAAACGCAGGATTAGGGCGGCACTGCGGCAGGGATAATATAATACTGATAATAAGTAACCCTCTAACATCCACCTGTATTTTATAATTATTACGTATTATCACGGTTAAAATTAGCCTGCCTTCATTAAGCGAGTATAAAACCCCTTTCAGTAAACAGTCACATCAGAGATTTTTTTAATTGGTACACTATATATTTCCAGTTCATTTTTTCGAACACGTGTTACGACACCATTACAGAAAACTGCAATTAAACTATACCTGGGTTACTCTACTGCTCTCTGGAAGGTAGTGGCTGAACTTTAGGGGTTCGTGTGATGACTAAGCAGCTGATTGTCAAAATTAAAGATAACAAATAAAATTATAAAATTTTGTCCACGAATGGTTATCGTCCTTATTAGAAAGTTGTTTAGGCTAAACTTTTGTTAAAATATTTATGAAAATATAGACAGGGAGCTGTTCCATTTTCATAAGGTTCCGTGACAAAAATTTTTAATTTTTTTTTGTCACATGTACATGGTTATCTGGCCGTATTTCATTACGAAAATCGGTAGAGCTCCTAGCTTAATGTTTTAACTTTTGATATTTGTCTCAAATTTGCGCTAAAAATCAGTAGCTTTTGCAATGACCATTTTTGCGCACAGCTCTGCGAGACCGTTCTGATGCCCCTCTTAAGTCTCTACTGCATCAAGTGTAACTACGTATATATTTTTTTTTTCATACATTGTTAATGTAATAATAAAATGGAAATTAAGAATACACATAGATATTTTAAAATGTGAAAAAGTCAAAACACCAAATATAACTTGAAAGTTTAATAAAACCGTATCTTATTCTATTTTATTATTCAAATCGTGCAAAAGAGAAAAAATTTATATTAAATAACTTTGCGCCGATAATTCTTAAAAACCTTACTTTTTATGATACCTAGCATCTGGCTTTAACATTATTTTTTCTTTTCTTTTAGAAAATTCCTGATTACTGTGATATACTGAAAATACAAAATCAGCCAGCTTTTCTTAAATTTTATATTTTGCAACTTGTTCCTACCAATGATTATGAGATGATAAGTGAAATTTAAACTATGGATCAATCAATATCAACATCAGTAGGTACCGGTAAATCGGCAAACAGGCCTATAGTATCAACGACGGAAGTGTTGATTTTTACTCGCGATACATTAAGAAAGTATTATAATAATATAGTACTTGAGGAGTGTGTATGTGTGTGTGAGTTCATGGCACTGGTTTAAACCAAATCATTGTTCTATATTAGTGTTTAAAAAAAATATATGAACAAACATGTGGTGAACTGTTGAGATCCTGAAGTTTAAACAGCTTTGTTATTTTCTACATAATAAATTTGAGAAATCAAAATATCTTTAAATTTGTATAATCATTCTTCACTATGCAACCTCATATTTGGGTGTATATGTGAGAAGGCAGCATAATGTAGGTACGTAATATGATACAATAAAGTGAAATGGCTACTAGCAAATCATTCATTCAGAACAAAATTTTCAACGTTTGTTAGTTGTCAAATGTTTCATATTTCTAAAGCAACAACAACAAAATAAATTGTTATTGTTATTAAAAGAAACTATTTGTGTAGGAGTGGACACTCAGGATAGGTATTACCCAAATGTCGGCCAATTTCCGGTATTGGCAAAAAAGTTGCTGTGGATCCTCATTATAGACCATAATTATAGACAATAATTATTTCTTATAGTAAAATCCTAGGGATGGTTAAGTTGCAACTACTTGAGTTTTCAATTATTTTTTTTTTCAGGAACTATTTCTATTATTTTAGCATGTGGGATCATCCCTCCTCCCAATATACTGATGAATTTTCCAAACAACTTTCATTTATTTATTAATTTATTTCAGTAGATATTTAATATAGCTTTTAAGTGAAAAAATGGAAAAAATGCTAATACCTAAATTGTAATAACAATCTAGTTTGATCCAGATTAATAAAATAATGTCTAGTATAAATACAATTACAATTTATTATTACTTAATAGAATTATTGTACTCTGCTTTGTTTTATTAATTTTTAATTAGGACATAAAAGTTTAACACTTCAAATACAAAATATTTTGATAGTGCCGTATTGACATTACCATCTAGAGATTCCCCAAGTTCCTCTTCTGGAACCAACTGAAGAACATCACCATCATCATCATCTTGAAGAAGAGCATCCTCATCAGCTTCTCCTAAATCAGGGTAATCCTCAACATCATTGAGTAATTCTTCGTTACTAAATATAAAAATTCTAAGTTATTAGGTGAATAAAGCAGTAATTTTTAATTTAAAGAGCTCTTGGGGAATAGCAGAGAGAAAGATATTATACAGATCACTGGATAGTTCATTACTTATTTAGAAGGGTTTCCTCAAGACTACTAATGTGATGGTGATTACAATAATTGGTCTATTAGAACCTTTCTCTTGAACTCATAAGCCATACATAAACACGTTACCGAAAATGACTATTATTTTTCTACAAAACCACAATGAAGTCAAAAATTCACAAAAGAAGTTATGTGCTTACTAGTGCCAAGCAGAGTGACATCACATTCATCATAAAGGACATAAAAAGCATATACTCTTAACAGCACGGTAAATTAAATAAACAGTGTAAGTTTTTTAAAATCTGACATAGGCTAACTTTTTTATTTAAAGAGATAGACTAGTACTTCCAAAAGCAAAGTTGTATGAATTAACCTAACTAAGAAAAATCAAGAACAATTTTTTTTCAGAGTTGCCAGATGTCACAGTAAACAATATTTGTTAAATGGTAACGCCGCATTTTTTCACATTATTGAAGAGATCTCAAGATTATGAATAGAAAATGTGCAGTAACATTTTTTTATTCAAGTAGCCGTTTTCGAGCAATCGGTCGAAAAAAATTCAAATAATAGCATAACGCCCAATACCTATATTGGAAAATGTTAACAATAATATTGTAAAACGGGCCTTCTGACGTAGACTACAAGAAGGGAATCAATTTGAGCATTTATTGAAGAAAATTTGTGCTATATTGTCCCTCAAATAAATGTTTTGATAGCAATAGACTGGGGATTATTTTAATTTTTTTTCGCCCGATTGCTCAAAAACGGCTAATCGAATGAAAAAAAATGTTACTGCACATTTTTTATTCATAATTTTGGGATCTCTTAAATAATGATAGAAAAATGCGGTGTTGCCATTTAAAAAAATATTGTTTAAGTGGCTACTGTGAAATCTGGCAACGCTGGAAAAAATGTTGATTTTTCTTAGTTAGGTTAATTCATACAACTTTGCTTCTGGAAGTACTAGTCTATCTCTTCAAATAAAAAAGTTAGCCCATGGATTTATTAAGGATTCGATGTCCGTATAATGTGAGCGTATCGAACGTGAAGCCTTATATTTGTTGTTTGTTATTCTCTTGGGGGAACAGTTTACAAACTTTAAGGAAATACGTAATTGAATCAAGAATGGTAGTAGAAAGAGATAAAATAGCATTGGAGCTCAGAAGTGTTGCAGTCTCTGCTGGTTGTTTAGGAAAACGGCTGAACCTCGGTCTGAACACTCGGTTACACGTAGGTCTTTGTCTAATGAACTAGAAAAGAAAAAGTGCGACTTATAGATTTATAAATGACTCGGAGCGACTTTAAATAAACACCTTTAGAAATATCATAACCTATAAATAATAAAACCTTTTTAACTTAAATTTATTATTATTTAGCAGAAAATAAAATATATTAGAGCTTTTATTACTTTTAGTAAATCTTGTGATGCTTCTAACGTATTTTTGTACAAAAATACAAGGTAAAATTAGTAAAATAAGATGTGGCCAATGTTTACAAATTGTGTTTACAGTGTCGTTTAGAATGGTTTGTTTTGGCTTCAAAGAATGTTAAATCATCACGTATCCAGTCTTAATAAATCCATGAGTTAGCCTATGTCAGGTTTTAAAAAACTTAAGTATACTGTATATAAAATGAAATGAAATAAAATATATCACCAGCCAAATTGAGTTACATTCATAGGGAATGGTCCGAAAGTAACCGACCGCTGTCATTAGTGCCATTAATGACAGATATCATGTGACAACCACTACAAATTATAATAAAAAAGCACGTGATGTGCTAACCATGGTTACGGTTGGATATTTTCGGGCAATACCCTTAACAAAAGAAATGTCACAACTTGTCAAATACGTCAAAGAAACTAAAATTACCTGAAATTAGGGATGCGAAAAGAACAAAAAGTATCGATACCTGCCAATATTTATCGAAAAAGTATCGATACTCTCATGTATCGGTATCAAAAGATTTACACAACAGTTTTTAGAAATAACACTCAAAAAAGTGTTGGTAATATTATATTTTATATTACATAAATATTTAAACTTAAAACAGAGTTACTAATTGATTACTTTATCATGCAAAATTAGTAGAGGAGAGGATGGAGGTTTTGTAAAATAATATGTCCTGCGCTACGTTTTGGTATTTCCCAGAAATCTATTAATCTATTCTCGTCAAGGTGACAATGCCGCTAACGAGCCACGGGTCGAATTAACTCAAGAAACAAAAGCAACAGCCAAAAGATTTCCATGCCTATGGAAATAAAACGGGGATTCAATTTAATGCTGCTCAATTTACAAGGAAGAATTTGCATACATTTTTGAGAAATGGAGATTTCTATAATAATATGGTAACGCGTAATAGAGATGAGCCCCCTTATTGGATGCATAAAGATATACAATGCACTGCCTCCTATTATAAAACAGATGACCAATGACAATAAATTTAAAGCTAGCTTTAAAAGATTTTTAGGCGGGAAAGAATATTACTACAGGTCATTCAAATTCCGGTGCTCCTCATCCGGGTGACTTTTATTATGATTATAGAATCCGACCAAAAACAAAAAGGTACAACAAATGGCGTCGGCAGAATTTGCACAGTGGTTTGTTTACGCTCGTCGCTTAATTATGTATTTTACGGTTAAAATACTGTAATTGTTGGATTTAATAAATTACTCTTAGACTTGAATTATGTGTGTTTTTATTTTAACTCAAGAAAAGCTGGTGGCAAACTAAGACACTTACAATATGGTACTTTTCTTTATATAATAAAATGATCCTAAAAGTGATGATAAATCCTGGCATAATTAGATAAAATACGGGAATTACATGAATTAACAACTGTCAGAAATTATCGAAGTAGATATAACTCAGTAGGAAAAGATAACACCTGGTATAATGTAATGTAAGGTAAAATTCGATAATTATCATAAAAAGATAAAGTCCAGCATGAAATGATAAAATACGGTAAAAAGGCGACGCAGCATCTTCTCGAGTCTTATCTGTTGGTTAGGGTATTCTCCAGTGGCGTATCCTGGTAGTTTGGTTGTGATACATAACTCCTCCCTTCTGAGATAACGCCTTAGGGTTGAAAATGTTGTCTAAGGATGCTCTTGCATTTCCAAATCTTCTGTCTTGGTTTTCCTTTTACTTTTACGTTGGTATGGATAAGTGTAACAGGTTCTGTAGTAGCATATTACCGCCAAGAAAACAATCATTGCGACCGTAAGGCATATGAGAACATGAATCCATGTAGGCACTGATTTTTCCTCTAATAGTGCTGGATCTTCTAGAATGTTTACTTCATGTTGTGTATTTAACTTTTTGGTCAAATGTTTGATTTCTTCTAAGTCCAAACTGGTAAGTTTAATGTGATTGGAGCGTTCTGGCAGCAGTGAAAGGTTTAACTGAGGAAGCTGAATTACTACAGCAGGTGAAATGTGATCATTTCCAGCAGAGAACACTTCTTGGTTAATGAAGTAGTGGCAATTACTTGGTATAGTGATTATATAGCTTCCAGGGATTAGTTCATGATGCTTTTCAACGGAACAGCTTTCGGTGAGGACGATGTCTTTTCCAGTGGTGAAGAGGAACAAGCGTCTACGGATAGCTCGTCACTTTTATTCCGTCACAGGTTGAACGGTGGATCGGAGGGCACCCTAAGGTCGATAAAAGTGACCGATCCCTCTTCGTCTGCGAGGAAACAGACTGGTTAGGGCCCCTAACCAGGTGCTAACCCTGTTCCGACCTTAGGGTGGCCTCCGATCCACGGAATAAAAGTGACGAGCTATCCGTAGAAAAGCGTCTACTTAAGCTCGTCACTTTTATTCCGTGGTGGATCGGAGGGCACCCTAAGGTCGGAACAGGGTTAGCACCTGGTTCCTCGCAGGCGAAGTGGGATCGGTCACTTTAATCGACCTTGGGTGCCCTCCGATCCACCTTTCAACCTGTAACGGAATAAAAGTGACGAGCTATCCGTAGACGCTTGTGTGAAGAGGATGTTGTGTGGGGTAACTTGGTTGGCTACTGCTTTGTCCAAATGAACTGGGACAGTGGTGCAGTTGTTTGGCTTATTGTTCTTTATGATGCTGACAACACAATCGTCTTCTGTTTGCAGGTGATTCAGACAGTAGTGGACGTTTTCTACTTCTTCGCATGGTTCATTTTAATATTGATCGAGAACACTTCTCTCATTTAGGATAAGGTAAGGTTTACAAGGAAGAATTATTTTATTATTGATTGGAATGGGGTAAATAAAGTATGTCTTAAAATTTGGAGGCATTAAAATTGGAAAGTGAATCAGAAAAATATTCGGTCGTCCTTAAAGATTAATTGAATTCCCAAGAAAGAGTAATAACTATGATGGTCTGTAAAATTAACTAATTGAGTGGAAGGGTAAGAAACCTTTATTTTTGTAATAATACAATTTAGGTTTTCTGAAGGCAAAAATACAGGATGAATTTTATTGTCATTAGCAAAACTTATGGCATTAGTTACTTCATTTAAATGACTCTGTAAAATTAAAAGAGAATTTATAATCAAGTTTAAAGTATTTACTTCATTTATTCCTTCAAAGAATTGATCGATATTTTGGGTAATCATTAACATATTAGATTTTATTTGCGAAATGCTATTATTTGTTATTGCCATAATTTCCTTTGCTAAAGTAATCTATTCGTTAATCTTTTCCTGAAGTAGATGATCACTTTTATCGAGATGCTTAAGAATTAAGTCTATTCTTTTGCCATCTTCGGCATCTAAGGTTCCAAAAAGCCATTTGGATATTTTACCACCAAGGTCTATTAATTCGCGTTTTGATCTTTTGGGATAAATAATTTCTAAAGAACTATCACTATAGGATAATAATGTATTGGCTTGTTTTATTAAGTTTAACGTATGAGAGCCAAGATTTTTCTTTGATATTGCAAAAGATAGTTGTGACTTTAAATGATTTCTTATATTAGTGAAGTCTGAAATGTTTAAATAAGTAACAAAAGTGTGTCTGTTTGTTATGATGCGTGTGGATTTTAAACTAACGGGTAAAATTGGGTTAGTAAGCTTTTGAATAGAGGCATTAGTACTTATAATTATAAGGGTTAATAATAGGATGAGAAAAAGTCTCATCTGAAACAAAAGAAAAAACATTAGTGTGTTTTTTGCGTTTCTTTAAGTTATGTTTGGAGTATTTTGAGACGTCAGTTTTAACTTTGTTTTTTGTTTGTGCTACTGGGATTATTTTTGTAAATCTAGGAGCTAGTTTATCTCTTGGTTGTTCTTTGTGATAAACTGCATCGTTTTCTGACAAAGTAATTGGTTCTTTTCGATTAGCATTTATTTTGTCTAGTTGTTGTTGTTTCTTTTCTTTAATTTTTTCTGTAATTTCTTTATATTTTTCTTTGTGGTCTTGCACATATTTAGACACAATATGTTTTTCTTCGACGTCAAATGGGTCTTTAGAGTTAAAGTGACCGGATACTATTTCGAATGGTGTATGATCTGTGGAAGAGTGAATGGAATTGTTATAGTGTAACAATGAATACTTAATAATGTTAATAAGAGATTCTTTAGGGTTTATTTGAGTTTTTATTCTTATCCGCTCTAATAGTGTAGAATGAAGTCTTTCAATGTAACTATTCGAGTTTGGATTCTTTGGGGTGGTATAATGGATCTCAATTTTATGTAGTTTGAAAAATCAGTAAAGCTATTGTTATTGAACTGAATTCCATTGTCGCAAAATTATCATTTCTGGCAGACCGTAGTGTGATATAAAAGTCAATAAACCATCGAGAACATTAACTGCATTTACTCCAGGAATGTGATGTACTTGGGCAAATTTAGAAAATCTGTCAATTATGGTTAAAAATTTTTCTTTTGCTATTGACAGCGTGTCGATATGGATTCTAGCAAAAGGTTTGAATCCTATTGGGACGGGTTGGAATTTAAATTCATTAGGCTTTCTCTCATATTTTGACTTTTGGCAAATGATACAGTTATTTATGTAGTTTGTAACATCCTTGATCATAGTGGGCCAATAATAGTTTCTTTTGAGAGAATCTAAAGTAGTTGTTATGCCACGATGTCCAGTCTTATAGACATGGTGATAGTTCATCTTGTCTTGTTGATTGTTTTGTGTCGTAACATCAGTCAGTTTCAAAGAACAAATAATTAATTTTGACGGGACTCTAGCGATTTTTTCTTGAATATGTTTAAGAAAAGTCTTTTTGTCATCTTTATTTGGAAAATGAAGATGATATGTGGTTTTGTTATTTAAGTTTGCTATGTAGTCTTCTTAATCTTCTTCCATGTTGCTTCTACGGAGATTAATAAAATATCTTTGATTGTCAAAAAAATTTTCTCTTATGACTCTGGGTACTGGGGATGCGTCAGATATTTTGACGATCATTTTATGTTTATGATGATTTAATGGAAAATCACAATAGGGGTAGGAAAGTAGTGGAGGTTCGTCTGCAGAGTGTATTGTTGTAACATAGTTTTCATTGCTTTTGAAAAACTCTCGAATGGTGGTATATCTCCTGATTCGTTCATCATTGAACCAACTTTGTCTGTTTGTTTTTGAATTACTGTATTGGTTGCTTCGTTTATTGATGAAATGTTTCTGGATAGACGGTCAGCTACATTATTATCTTTGCCCTTAATGTAATCAGTATCAAAGTCATTTATTGGGAAAACTTTTAATGGTCTTGGAGGGTTAAAATAGAGATCTTCAATGTTCACGTTGAGAATTTCAACCATAGCATGTCCATTCTCTACAGTGGTTATTCCTTCAGGTATAAAGCAATGTGGATTGATTGATTGGTAAGGGATATAGTATGTACCAATTTCTTTAGCATTTGTTGGAAGTTTCGTCCTTAGAACTTCATTTTCATTTACTGTGATATTAAAACAGTTATAATCTGAGGGAGAACACTGATAAACCGGAATTTTAAGGTTGTCTTTCAAGATAATTATGTTGCAAATTCCAATTGAAACCCATATTTTTAAGATCTGTAAAACTTATTAAACCATCGAAAAAAGGGTGAAAATCAAATAGGGTTTGGAAATTAAAATTTCATTTGTTTGAAATTCCTTAAAAGCCGGAATTCGCGCTTCATATTTGAATTCTTGTGGACCACAAGCTGTTTTGATTATATTGGGTTTTATGACAATAAATTCAGAAAAATACTGTTTTGCAACATGGGGATTTAGTAACGAAATATGACTGCCTGAGTCAATTAATAATTTTAGGGTTTTGTCAAAAAATAAAATTTTAATAAACGGAAGTTTGCGTGAATCTGTTTCATTTACTAGGTAGAATTCATTACAGAGGCTTCTTGATAAAAAATTTCATCTCCTGGGGTTTCTGTGGGTATGTATGGCGTCATTGACGTGTATTCTGCAGCGTCATTGAATTGTTCCTCTAATTTATTAGTATTAGTTTGTTCTGGGATATAATTCTGGATTTCGAAATATTGCTCTTCGAAGTTCTGGTAGTATTCGTGTGAGTTGTCATCAGAATTTTCTAGGTTATACAATTCGTCAAAGTGAAATTTGGGGGGGTCTTGATTGTGGTTGGAATGTATTTGGATTTGGTGATCTATACTGGAAATTATTTGTTCGTCTAAATTGATTTCCTGCTGTGGGTTGCGAGATATTTCTTGGAGCCAAAGTTTGTCTAGTTGTTATGGACATTGGAGTTGGTGCTTCTTCTGAAGTCTGTCCAGTCGGTTTGAAAACGTTGGTTTTATTAGGATTTCCAAATACTTGCTGGTTCGTAAAATATTTTCTTTCTGGAAATTGCCTTGGTAAAATATTTATTGGCTGACTTGGGAAATTTTGTTTAAATCCCGATTGTTGTCCTGTAAAATTTTGTTTAAAACCTGAAAATGCAGGTGTGAAAGTCTGTAGTATGTGTCTTCCATACGTTTGCTGGTATCCTTGATTCATAGGTGCTTTAAAATTTGGTGAGGGAATATGTTGACTGGTATTCCTTTTAGTTTCGTTACATAGGGACAAAAAATTTTCTTCCTCTATTACATAATTCATCGCTTCTTCTATGCATGTAGGGTTCTTAAGCCTTACGCCTGTTTGAATTTGATGGGGTAGGTATTTTATAAAAGAAACCAAAAGTAATTTTTCTATATTGCCAATTTGTGCTATTTTTGCATTAGCCTGTAGGGTATTATCGTTATTAATAGAGGTGAAAATCAGACTTCTAAAATATTGGCAGCGAATGCCAAAATTATAAGGTGTTTCTTTCGGGTGTGGTTTTAAGTTATGAAGTTCGTTTAACAAACAAGTGAAAGATCTTTGATCACTAAAAGAAAGCTTTAAAACATCTTTAACTTTATCCCAAGTATCTAATTCTGTGCGACTAGATATTAAAGTTAAAGTTTTACCTTTAAGTTTCCCTAAAATACCACGAAAAATAAGTCATTTTCATCTCTAAAATTACTAAAAGTATCATCGCATGCTGCGATAAAATTATTCAGCTCGCAAGGGTCGTTTTCAAATTGTGGTATAATATCCAAGAAAAGTCTTAACTGTTGATAATTTGTATTATTTACTGACATGTTTGGTGATAAATTAATATTGGCAAGATTATTTATTATATCTTCTACTTCAGAATTGGATTCAAGGTCAAAATCAAATGCGTTAATTGGGTAATCAACCAGGGATTTTTCTGACAAAGTGTCAGTTTCACTTTCAGATTCTGAACTAATGTTGGCTAAATCCGTAAACTTTTTCCTAATTTCCTTATTTTTCTTAGCAGATTCTTTTAAATCGCTAAACATTAAACATTAAGAAAACACAAAAATGCAGGAAAAATAAATTCTATACTTACAGGATAAAATAAAAAAAATAAAAAAGGGAAATTTTATAAATGAGAGAAATGCAAACAAACAATAATCAAAAATGAAACAATGGTTATTTCTTACCATGCGTCAAAGTTTCTTCTTTCTTCTTTGTGTTGTACACTGTGTCACTTAACTAAAGCCAAACAAGGGATATCCGTTCCGTCGAATGACTTGCTGTACCCCACTTTTTAATGTACAGGCAATGTTCCAAAAATAAGGCCCGGTGTGTCAAGAAAAGAAATATACGGTTTCTTCTTGAACACCATTTTTTTTTTGAAAGTCCCGTTAAAGATTTGAAAACCACCAGAGTTCATAAACCACTATCTGTATAGTCAGTACGGCACTATGTTTCGAAATCACTATAAATAAAGTCAATACGGCACTATGCTTCGAAGTTCACTATCCATACAGTCAATACAGCACTATGTTTCACTTATCTGTACAGGACAATCCTACCGACTGCGCCAATTATGTATTTTACGGTTAAAATACTGTAATTGTTGGACTTAATAAATTACTCGTAGACTTGAATTATGTGTGTTTTTATTTTAACTCAAGAAAAGCTGTTAACAAACTAAGACACTTACAATATGGCACTTTTCTTTATATACTAAAATGATCCTAAAAGTGAAGATAAATCCTGGCATAAATAGATAAAATAAGGGAATTACATGAATTAAAAATGTCAGAAATTATCATAGTAGATATAACTCAGTAGGAAAAGATAACACCTGGTATAACGTAATGTAAGGTAAAATTCGATAATTACCATAAAAAGATAAAGTCCAGCATGAAAAGATAAAATACGGTAAAAAGGCGACGCAGCATCTTCTCGAGTCTTATCTGTTGGTTAGGGTATTCTCCAGTGGCGTATCCTGGTGGTTTGGTTGTGATACATAACTGCTTAGCGACGGCCAGGTGGACACGGCTGTTACAGCAATTCAGTGCCGTAACTTCGTTAGAGGGTGGCAGAAGTAATTAATAGTGTGAAAATAGTGATTGCAGGAGGTAGTGTGCGAGTTGTGTTTGTTTTGTTTAGTATGTACCTATTATTCTTTGTTCCTGATGTCGCCAAAGACAATTGGAAGGAAAGGGAAACCCCTAAACAGCCAAGTGCGGGAAATTATAGACAATATAGCAAAATTTATGGAGAATGAAGCAAATAATGGATTACAAATTTCTCTAAAAAATTATAGGTCAGTATAAGTTAAGTCCTATAATAAAATTAATTCGAGTATGTTACATTATCATAGAGCAAAGGTTGTTCTTAAAACAATCATTGAAAGGTAATTTTAAAAAATTTATTGACTAAAAATGTGGTTTGTTTAATTTATTGTAGGTAACACTTTCGATTCATTTAAAAAAAACTTTTGTGGTGTGTAAATACTGACCTTGAAACGCACTTTTTTTAAAATTATTAATCTGTGTAGTGATTAAAACAATCCCTCTTATTCACTTAAGCGGTTTTAACATTTAATGTATTTGAGAATGTAGATTTTCTAGTGGGTCAGTTATTTTGTGATTAGGTCGTTACCGATACAGATTTTAATTTATAAATTGTGCAGAGTTTGTCATTATACAAATACCATTTTTCATATTTTAGAGAACGGATTTTAGCAGCAACTGGTATTGGTAAAAATACTTTGTACCAAATTAGAAAAGCCATTCCACCAAAGAAAGGGCCCCAAGAGAAGATCGTACTGAGCCCTGGAAATATTGACAGATATAAAAAATATCATTTATAATTTCTACACTACTGAAAAACGATCACCTACGATAAAAGGCAAGCATTTACTATATATTATTAACCCAACCCAACCAAAGCTGAATCTGCTCACCTATGTGGAGTATCTGTCGGACATATGGGAGGGGGCCGGTGAGGTTCACGCGGTTTACACCGACTTTTCCAAGGCGTTCGACAGAGTCCACCACACGCTTCTGCTTGCTAAGGTTGAGACTTTGGGTGTGAATTGTTCTTTTCTGGATTGGTTGTCCAGCTACCTCTCGGAACGGACTCAAATTGTTAAAATAAATAACTTCATAATCAGTCATAAGTCAGGTGAAATTAAAGTTCCATCGGGTGTGCCCCAAGGATCTCACTTGGGGCCCCTTCTATTTAACATTTTTGTAAAAACCTAAAAGACCAGAGACTTCCAGTTTGGCATTTAAGGTGAGCGCAGACCTTGAACTCCTAAATGAGCTTTATAAGGTAGAGAATTGGCCAGTTGGTATTATAGTTAAAAGATTTAGCTTTCGTAAACCCAACAACACAAATGAACAATGGTACTAGAGTAAATAAACGAGCAATTCATCACAGTAAAAAGAACAAACCAACGAGAAAATCGCACTCAGATGGTTACCATCCAATGGTTTATTATCAGAATGCTGGTGGATTCAGAACAAAATTGGCTCAGCTGCAACAAGCTGTCTGTATCAGTGAATATGACATCATCATGTTCACTGAAACGTGGTTAAATAAGGACTACTCCAGTGCCGAATTGGGACTGTGTGATTTTGATATCTTTAGATGTGATCGATGTGATGTTAATATCCAAACGGGCCGTGGTGGCGGTGTGCTAATTGCAATAAAGAAGTGTCTTGGTGCAAAGAAGTTATCTGTTACCCGAACAAATGTTGAACAAGTGTTTGTTTCGGTGAAAATTAACTCTGATTTGGTGATACTAGGCTGCGTGTCTATACCGCCAAATTCGAGTCCGCGCTTTTACATTGAGCACTGCAACATTATCAAGTGAATAAAGATGGCGGGTGAAGTAGACGTGGATAACGTCGGTTCTCAAAGAAATTGCAAGTATTGTCAAAAATTAATAGCAAATACAAAGGCTAAATGTGTAAACTGTGAGGAAGTGTATCATACATCCTGTGCCCTAAGGGTGGCAGGTTTGGTGGCTGTGGGGAAAAATAATTTGGTAAAGTGTTGTTTGAGCGAGGAAGAGGTTATGCAGAGCAGCATGGGAAAAATCGTATCGGAAAGTGTCCAAAAAATACTAGCACCCAAAAATGAGATCCTAAAAGGTAAAGACGAAATTATTTCTGAGCTGAGGGCCAAGGAAAGCCTACTGTATCAAAATATGAATTTGCTAGAAGAAAAACTAGAAAATACGGACAAAAAACTGTAGAGGTTGGCAACAATGGCGGTAGAACAACTTATGCAGCCAGTATTGCATCAAGTTCGAGGCAAAATCCAGCATCGAAGCGAGCAACCAGTATTGCACCCCGGGCTGGTGGGCTGCCGAGTCTAGAAAGTGCTGATAATGTCAACAATAATAACCTTAAATCGAAAAATCAAGAATCGACTATAATTTCCTCCAGGGCTGTAAATGCGGCTGTTTTGCAGGCACAAACTGCTAGCAAGATGCAAAATATTCAGCATCTTGGGTATCAACAAATTAACAATGAAAACAGTAATGCTTGGCAACAGGTCAGGCGAAGAACCCGACGGTTCGTCGTTGGTAGGAATGAAGGTAATACTCAGATACAGTCAGTTCCGAAATTTGTGTCCCTGCACGTCACTAGGCTCCTTCCTGGAACAAAGCCAGAACAGCTGAAAGCTTTTCTGCAACCCAGTTTCCCAGAAGTTAAGTGTGAGGAACATGTATCAAAACATCCAGAGTTTTATACATAAATGAAAGTAACAATTAGAGGACCTAAGGAATGCCTGGAAGCGAGAAGCCTGGTCCAGTGGAACTCTTGTTTCTAGATTTTTTGCGACAAAAAGGATGCTGACAACCTCGACAGATCCTCAAGTAGAGGGAGTTCAGGAGGGTCCCAGGGGACTCACAGTAGCAGATACCGTAAGAATAACATAGAACTGAAAGTGTACTATCAAAATGTACGTGGTCTTAGGACCAAGACAAATGATTTCTTCACTAGTATCATGTCTGAAGATTATGATGTATTAGTAGCCACCGAAACTTGGCCGACTGATGGAATTAGTGATCCTGAGATTCTGGATGACAGGTATCTAGTCTTTAGAAAGGATAGGCACGATGGAAGGATGAGAGGAGGAAGAGTCCTGATAGCTATCAAAAAAAAGTTTACGGCTGAAAATGTTTATATAAACTTGGACATAAACTATAATATTGAGTTTATAGTGATAAAAGTTCAGGTGAAGAGAAACATGTTTTACATGTGTTCTGTTTATATCCCACCAAATGTAAATTTGGATCCTTATGTACAGTTTTTTAATATATTTGATAGAATTTTGGGTAATTGTTGGAGAACTACTCCAACACTGTCTGTTTTATTAAAATACAAAATATTTCATTTCTTGAATCATGATTTAATTTATTATTTGTATAAAATCTTTACACCAAACGTTCATCCAAAGCGTCTATAAATAGACATTCTCGAAAAATTACTTCACGCAGACAGTCAAGAATGCGAGATAGTCACTCAACAAAATGTTAATTCTTTATTTCGAACGCATCTCTCACTAATTGACTGGGCTCGCTGCTTTCTCCAAAGGGCGATCAGCCAATTAAAACCCTTTCGCGCGCGTTCAAACGTTGAACGGTACGCCGACACCGACACTCTCGATCGAAACTTACGATTGTCAAGTACACCGTAAACAACGCGTTCAAAGATGAATTTTGATCGTCATTGAAATATCTTTCGCGTTTTAATTTCTTGAGCAGAAAAACTGCCTTGAAACTTTGTATTTCGATACAATGAATACTGTAAACTCTTGCAGAAATGTTATTGTGGTTGTAATTACGTCAACCTTGTGTTTTATCCACGCTTTCGCGCTAAATTCAGTGCTGTGAATAATTTGTAACTACAAACGACCCGATAGAGTCAGGTAGGATCTTTCTGTATTGACTTTGGTAGTTCTCAACCCTGTTACGACATTTTCGCTGTATGGAAACGTAGCAGTTATCCCGTTTTAATTTGTTGACAAACCAAATAAATTACTAGTGTAATTTGATCATTTGAAATTTGAGTAAATTGATATTATGTTTTCTTCTGCTACGAAAGTAGACAAACTTTAAAGGTACTTACACCTTTCATGATGTAGTATTTAACTTTTTCTCTTTGCCATAACACACTGTTGTGAATCTGTTAATAGTGAAACTTAGTGTTTGATTTCCCCCTTTGTATTTATTGTACAATCTTTTATTGTAGTAAAACGGTAAGAGTAGGATTTGTATAAAGTATGTATTGAGTAGCCCGTGACAACACGAAATCATGGGATTTATAAAGCTGTTCTAGTGAATAGCCGTTCGGGGTTACTCTTGTACTGTTTATATAAATTTGTTGACTACTTTTGCATTTTGTAAATAATTCATATTATGAAACTTAATTGCCGTTGAACATTATACCATAATAAACTTTATAAATAAATTCCCACTTGTATGTAAACTCAGGCTTACAATTATTTCAATTTAAAACCCCAATGAACCGTACCTAAGGAAAAACAGGAATGCCTTAAACGTAACTTTTGCTAACCTTCGACAAACCACGAAGGTTACCCTGCAGATATGCTTTATGAACTAAATAGTTCCTAAACAAATTTAATGGTCCTTCGAGTCGCGGATTTTTGTAAGTTTGAGTTTGCATAATTGTTATAAAAAATTTTGTGAAAAAAGAAAATTTTCTCTTTGAAAGTTAAAATTTATTTCTTGTCTTTTACACTCATCAGTAGTGATAAATATCTCTAATTAGTTTTTTGAAAAGGTATAAATTGTGTCATGTAAAACTTTCTGCAGGCATTCGCGCGTATTAAGATTTTAAATTTTGTACGTACACTAAAAGAGTGTTATTTTTTAAAGTATTGAAGTATCATAGATTATTCTTGATATGGCACAAAAGGTGTCATTCTTTTCTATCGCTCGTATAGAAAACTCATAGCAAGTTTAGAGTCATCAGTACCCTAGCTTTCTATTTTATTTTATTGCCTTTCTATCGCTCGTATAGAAAACTCGTAGTAAAGTTTAGAGTCATTAGTACCTAACTTTCTATTTATTTTGAATTGCTTGTCTATCGCTCGAATAGAAACCTCGTATTAAAGTTTAGCGTCATCAGCACCTGACTTTCTATTTTATTTTGAATTGATTATTGAAAAACAATTTATGTCGCTCTCTTGCTAAAGTGTTATTCAACGTATAAACCATTTTTTGTACTCGCACAGCATGTGCAAACATTGAAAACGTTTTTTATTGCTAAATTTTGACTACTTGTCTAAAAAAACAAAATTTGTGTTACACTCGAAAAAAGTGATACAAATTTTGACAAATCGTGCTACACTGAAAAAAATTGGCACAAATTTGGATTAAAGTTTTATTTGCTCAAATTTTTGTTTTTGAACAGAAATATCGCTCTATTCTTGTACGCCCTTTGTCTTAAGGGGCATAAACCTATCTTTTACACAAAAAAAAGATAAATATTTTTTGAAAATTTTTCTTTTCTCTGCACAATCGGTGTGCTCTCTCGAAAACTTAAAACAAAAAGGTTTTAATTTTTTGCAATTTATACATTGTTAGAAATCTTACATAATGACGTCAAAAGAAGACTTATGTAGGAAACGGGCAGGTTACAAAGGTTTTATTACTCACTTAACCAACTGGTTTAGTACCGCGCAGGATACTGAAGATAATTATCTTGCATATAAAATTCGACTTGAAAGCTTAACTAAAGTTTTTGCTAATTATTCTACCGTTCAAGAAGAAATTGAACTAATTGACCCTGAAAATACTGATCGAGCTGATGTTGCAGATAAATTCTTCAAGTTACATGTGGAATTTGAAAGCAAAATTTCCTCTCTTTTACAATCGCAAACTCGGAGTGTTACTCCTCCCCCAATAACTGTTGCCAGGCCAACTATTCCCCAAGTACGGTTACCTGAAATTCACATACAAACATTTGCTGGTGAAATTTCAGAATGGACCTCCTTTTATCAACTTTTTTCTGCATTAATCGATGATAACCCCTCTTTAGGTGATGTACAAAAGTTCATGTACCTTAAATCTTTATTGAAAGATGAACCCTTAAAACTTATTGACACGCTTGCTGTCACAAATCAAAATTATGCTTCCGCTCTTACCATTTTAAAAAATCGGTATGAAAATAAAACGACTATTATAAATACGCATCTAATGAATTTATTAGACATTCCCTCCATCTCTAAAGGTAGCTCTCATGCTCTAAGAGATTTTGTCACAAATTGCAAACGCAATGTTGAATCTTTAAAAAATTCAAATTTGTCTTTTGAAGAACTTTGGAATCTCATAATTGTCCATTTACTTGAAAGAAAATTGGATTTTGTCTCAAAAAAGGCTTTTGAAAGTGAAAAGAAAGTAAACACTATCCCAGAAATTGATGACTTTTTTAAATTTCTTGATCATAGATGCAGTCTTTGAAAATCTAGCGAGTCTAGATGGCACTGCAAGTAAAAAATCTAATTTATCTCTACATGTCAATCAGACAAACTCTCGTTCTGAAAAATGTTTATTTTGCAACGAATCGCACAAAATCTACTCTTGTATGAAATTTAAAGGTTTACAAGTGGCCGAAAGGCACAAATTTATAAAATCAAAAAATTACTGTTTCAATTGCTTGGGTGATGGTCATAGAACCTCCCAATGTCAATCTACACGAGTGTGTTCCATATGTTCTCAGAAACATCACACTCTTTTACATTTTTCCAACTCTCAACATGCGACTACGTCATCGTATCAACAAGCAACTTCCCCCAATTCTCAAGTTGTGAACCCCCCTACTTATCAACAAAGTATTTTGTCACCACAACAAAATATAATTACCCCGAACTATAATGTTCCTCCACCAAACTTTCAAAATACTTTCCCAGTTACAAATGTAACAAATCAATCTCAATCGTTATTACCTCCTCAGCAATCTTCGCATCGGGCAAGAGCTGAAACCTCGCAAGGGAATAGTACACGAATTTTCCACGCAAAAAATTCTGGGCAACCTAGCCCTACTACAAACTCGAACAATTCGAATATTGAATCAAGCGCTCCACAATCGTTGTCTGCAATGACAAATAAACCTTCTCATGTGCTGTTAGCTACAGCTTCTGTATATATCTACAATGCAAATGGCATTCGTATCTCAGTTAGATGTTTGTTGGACAGCGGTTCCCAGACATCATTTATTACTAAATCAATGGTTAACAAACTACAATTAAACACTTATAAAAAACAACTTAGTATTTCTGGAATTTCCCAGACCAATTCAACCTCAAATGAAATGATAGATTTAACGTTACATTCTAAGGTCAATTACAGACAGAAATTTAGACTTTCTTGTGCTGTTTTGCCAAACATCTCGTGTCAACTTCCACAAGTAAATATTAATGCCTCTAGACTTCATATCCCAAGAAATGTTTCCTTAGCTGATCCAGACTTTGGAACTTCTCATGACATTGATTTATTGATCGGAGCAGAGCTCTACTATACTCTGTTGCTTCAAGGTATAATAAAACTTGGCAACAACCTTCCCATACTCCAAGAAACTTATCTAGGATGGATAGTTGCTGGAAATATTCCGCAAAATTTATTGACTCATAATAAAAATGTTTCTCGTTTTACTTCTTGTTCGACTGTGCAAGGCAGCGAACACTCAAAGGTGTCATTGTTTCTGCAAACTGCAGCAGAACAACAAACTCTAAATGATACTCTTGAAAAATTCTGGACCATTGAGGAACTTCCTCAAAAGGTTTCTCTCCCTCCTCTCGATGAAAGCGCTGAACGCATTTTTGTCAACACGACTGAAATTTTACCTGACGGTCGATATCAAGTCGACCTTCCCCTCAAAACCCCTGATGAAATTAAAACCCTTGGAGAATCTTTCTATATTGCAAAGAAAAGATTTCTCAATCTTGAAAATAAACTAAACAACAACCCCTCACTTCGTCAAGATTACTCAAAATTTATTGACGAGTATACTGACCTAGGTCACGCTAAATATGTGCCTCTATCTCTTGAAACGACAGATTGTAGCAATCAAGCTGTCAATAAATATTTTATTCCCCACCATCCAGTATTTCGCGAAAATAGTGCAACATCAAAAATTCGAGTAGTTTTTGATGGTAGCTGCAAGACGAGCAGCAATATTTCATTAAATGATATTGTTTTGAAAGGTTTTCAGGTGCAGCCTAACCTTTATGACATTCTATGTCGCTTTCGTTGTTTTAATTTTGTTCTGACTACGGACATTGAGAAAATGTACCGCCAAATAAAGATAAACCCTGATCACTGTTTTTTATTGAACATTCTTTGGAGACCTACTCCAAGTGAAGATATTAAATGTATTGAACTTTCCACAGTTACGTATGGTACGAACTGTGCCCCTTATTTAGCAACTCGTGTCTTAAATGACATTGCTAATAAAAATGTTGAACAATTTCCCCTGGCCTCTGACGCCTTATTGAACCATACTTATGTTGATGACATTATTTATGGATGCGAATCTCAACACGATTTACAAAAAATTTATGATGAATTAACTTCTTTATTAAAAACTCATGGTTTTACTTTGCACAAATGGTGCTCCAATTCTCCCACCTTTCTTGAAAATTTGTTAATGAAACAACCCCCTGAAGTTGATGTGCCCATTGGCGACGCTTCTAGTTCCATTTTAGGGTTAAAATGGAACCCTTCTACTGATATATTTACTTTCGCTCCCCCTCAAACGTTAAACACCACTTGTGTAACCAAACCTGCTATTCTCTCCATTATTGCTCAAATGTACGACCCCCTTGGATTAGTTTCGTGTGTCATTGTACTCGGCAAACTAATCATGCAAAAACTATGGCTCCTAAAAATAGGTTGGGACATAGAAATTACTGATCCTCATATTCGCTCTCTTTGGAATAATTTTATTTCCAACATTGTAAATTTAAATCAAATTAGAATCCCTCGAAATTTATTTCTTAACAAACCTAAGCGTAAGACACAACTACATGGGTTTGCAGATGCAAGTATGTCAGCTTATGCTGCTTGTGTGTACTTTCGAACCTTGTATGAAGATGGAACAGTTTCATCAAGTCTAGTAACTTCTAAATCTAGAGTTGCTCCCTTAAAAACCATATCTCTCCCAAGACTAGAGTTAAGCGCAATGCTTCTCTTATCTCAGTTAATTAAAAATGTACAAGAAATTCATGAAAATCATTTACAAATAGATTCTACTCACTTATGGACTGATTCCATGATAGCTCTCTGCTGGATACAATCTCATGCATCCAGATGGTCTGTCTTTATTTCAAATCGAGTGTCACAAATTCAAGAGCTTACGTCAAAATGCACTTGGAGACACATTGATACAAAAGATAATCCCGCTGATTTGCCCTCTCGTGGTTGCTTACCACAGCAATTATTGAATTGCCCCCTTTGGTTCAATGGACCAGACATTTTGTCTCAAACTGAAAACTTTGATTTTTCACCCGTGACTCATAACATTGAAACATATAGTTCAAATGAAAAGGTCTATAAAGCAATGCTTTCTGAAGAAAAAAAAATTTCCCCCTTGTCACTGCATATTTCTGCTGACGAAATTGAATTTTGGAACACTGTATTTGGAAAATTCTCAAAATTCTCCAAATTACATAGAGTTATCACATATTGTCTTCGCTTTGCAAATAATGCAAAACCCAATGTTACAAGAAACTCTGGACCTTTGTCCAATGTTGAATTAAATACCTCTTTCCTTACTGTTGTCAAGGCTTTGCAAGCCAAACACTTTTCCAAAGAAATTTTGGAATTGAAAAATAATAAACTTTTGTCAAACAAAAATCTTTTATCATTTAAACCATTTTTTTGTGAAGCTGACGGCCTTCTACGCGTAGGAGGACGTTTAGAAAACGCAGATATTCCCTTTGAACATAAACACCCCATTTTATTACCAGCTCATAATAATGTAGTTACTATGATGCTCTCGCAAGAACATAAACGGTTGGGTCATGCTGGAGCTCAAACTGTTTTGTCAAATTTTCGCTTACGTTGTTGGCCGTTAAATGGCCTAAAAGAAATCAAAAAGATTATTCGCAATTGTATTACATGTTATCGCTTTCGCGCTGAACCTGCTCAGCAACTTATGGCCGATCTTCCTAAAGATCGTGTCCAAATATCTCGTCCCTTCCAAAAAGTTGGAGTTGACTTTGGTGGACCATTTCTCATCAAATCATCTCGCCTCAGAAAGGCTCCTCCAACAAAATGTTATATTTCGATCTTTGTATGTATGGTTACAAAGGCAGTTCACATAGAACTCGTCTCAAGTCTCTCGACTGAAGCATTCATTGCTTGTCTTAAACGCTTTATTGCCCGACGAGGCAACCCGTCTGTAATTTATTCAGACAATGGCACAAATTTCCAAGGTGCAAAAAATCAATTATATGATCTTTATCAATTCTTTCAAAAGCAAACCAATATTGATTCAATTCATGACTTTTTAACGTGTAATCAAACGATTTGGAAATTCATTCCACCTAAATCTCCTCATTGGGGAGGAATTTGGGAAGCCGCAATTAAAAGCGCAAAATTTCATATGTTACGACTTATTGGTAATGCTCATCTCACTTATGAAGAGCTTAGTACTGTACTAACTCAAATAGAAGCTATTCTAAATTCTCGTCCTTTATGTCCTTTATCTAATGACCCTTCAGACTTACAAAGTCTAACCCCTGGACATTTTTTGATTGGTACCAGCCTCATGGCGTTCCCTGAGCGGGACATTACTAAACAAAACGAAAACCGACTTTCATTTTGGAGTAGATGTACTCAAATACAACAATTGTTCTGGAAGCGTTGGTCTACAGAATATTTGAATCAATTACAAAATCGGCCAAAATGGCTTCTCCCATTTGAGAATATTAAACTCAATGATATCGTCTTATTAAAAGAAAATGATACTACTCACCCGTTGAAATGGCCTTTAGCAAGAGTCGTAAATACTATTTGTGGACCTGATGGAAAGGTTAGAATGGTTATGCTGAAAACAGCAGAGGGAACATACTCTCGTTCCATAGCAAAAATTTGCCCGCTACCGATGGAGTCAGCTGCCAGTGGAAATACCAGCAGCAACACCTAAATTTTTGTTTTTCCTTTCTTTACTGCCACTATGGCTCTTGCGCCCCAACACTGGTTGCATCCCGGTGTATAAATAACAGATGCCTTCTCTTCCGGTGGTAGTGCACCATCCCTTCGGACCATGATTCCACACTGGACATGGCCCGGTTTCGTTGCTGGGTGGTTGACACGTCAGCAGCTGATTCCACTGTTTAACTTACTTATTAAAATTGTAATTATAGTATTTTTTCTTCTTGTTTTTGAAGCTATGACGCTTCAACGCGGGGCAGTATGTTGGAGAACTACTCCAACACTGTCTGTTTTATTAAAATACAAAATATTTCATTTCTTGAATCATGATTTAATTTATTATTTGTATAAAATCTTTACACCAAACGTTCATCCAAAGCGTCTATAAATAGACATTCTCGAAAAATTACTTCACGCAGACAGTCAAGAATGCGAGATAGTCACTCAACAAAATGTTAATTCTTTATTTCGAACGCATCTCTCACTAATTGACTGGGCTCGCTGCTTTCTCCAAAGGGCGATCAGCCAATTAAAACCCTTTCGCGCGCGTTCAAACGTTGAACGGTACGCCGACACCGACACTCTCGATCGAAACTTACGATTGTCAAGTACACCGTAAACAACGCGTTCAAAGATGAATTTTGATCGTCATTGAAATATCTTTCGCGTTTTAATTTCTTGAGCAGAAAAACTGCCTTGAAACTTTGTATTTCGATACAATGAATACTGTAAACTCTTGCAGAAATGTTATTGTGGTTGTAATTACGTCAACCTTGTGTTTTATCCACGCTTTCGCGCTAAATTCAGTGCTGTGAATAATTTGTAACTACAAACGACCCGATAGAGTCAGGTAGGATCTTTCTGTATTGACTTTGGTAGTTCTCAACCCTGTTACGACATTTTCGCTGTATGGAAACGTAGCAGTTATCCCGTTTTAATTTGTTGACAAACCAAATAAATTACTAGTGTAATTTGATCATTTGAAATTTGAGTAAATTGATATTATGTTTTCTTCTGCTACGAAAGTAGACAAACTTTAAAGGTACTTACACCTTTCATGATGTAGTATTTAACTTTTTCTCTTTGCCATAACACACTGTTGTGAATCTGTTAATAGTGAAACTTAGTGTTTGATTTCCCCCTTTGTATTTATTGTACAATCTTTTATTGTAGTAAAACGGTAAGAGTAGGATTTGTATAAAGTATGTATTGAGTAGCCCGTGACAACACGAAATCATGGGATTTATAAAGCTGTTCTAGTGAATAGCCGTTCGGGGTTACTCTTGTACTGTTTATATAAATTTGTTGACTACTTTTGCATTTTGTAAATAATTCATATTATGAAACTTAATTGCCGTTGAACATTATACCATAATAAACTTTATAAATAAATTCCCACTTGTATGTAAACTCAGGCTTACAATTATTTCAATTTAAAACCCCAATGAACCGTACCTAAGGAAAAACAGGAATGCCTTAAACGTAACTTTTGCTAACCTTCGACAAACCACGAAGGTTACCCTGCAGATATGCTTTATGAACTAAATAGTTCCTAAACAGTAATAATGTTAAAATTCTAACCTCGGAGATTTTAATCTACCATATTCTACTGCGGACAATTGCAATAAGAGTGTCTTACTGAGTAATTTTTTAAATGTTCACAACCTCGATCAATGTAATACGGTTTATAATCACATGCAGAGAATGCTGGATTTAGTACTGACTAATATGGAGGTTTTAGAGTTGCAAAGGTGTGAAAGTCCTCTTGTACACGAGGATTTGTATCACCCTGCATTAAGTATGTTTTTGCCGATTAACTTTTCTAACACATTGGTGTCTCATAGCATTCAGCCTTCCTTTACATACGATTATGATACAGGAGACTTTTACCTGTTATATCAACTATTAAACAACACTGATTGGTCAGATCTGAAGGGCTGTAGTGATGTGAACACCAGTGTGGAAATGTTTTATAATAAATTGTATGAATGCATTGACTTGGCAATACCTAAAAAAATTAATAAAAATAAATTTAGGGGAGGAAGGAAATATCCAGTTTTCTTTTCATTGGACTTAACAAAAAAAATAAGTCGTAAGAATCGTCTGCACAAACAAATTAGATGTGGTAAAGCTAGTCACGAAACTATTAGTGAATATAAAAACTTAAGTACTATTAAAATACAAACCAAAAATGAGTTTAGATTGTATCATGAGAATGTATAAAATAATGTAAACTTTGATCCAAGTAGTTTTTGGTCTTTTGTGAGGGAACGGCGTAAGACAAATGGCTTTCCAACTACGATGAGTTTTGGAGGCCGAGTGTTTAGTGATCCTCAGTCGATTGCGGACGCTTTTGCACAGTACTTTGGTTCAGTGTATCAAACTTCTAACAAGATTGACCTGTCTGATTGTCAGGGTAAATTTTGCTTTTCAGGAGCTACAGAGGAACAGGTCATTAAAGCTATCAAAACATTGAAACCAAAAAAGGCCACTGGTAGTGATAACATTCCTGCCTATATATACAAGGGTTGTGCAGAAATTTTGTCTGCGCTCTTAGCTTGTGTTTTTAATTATGCTATTGAAAGTCAAGTATTTCCTGACCGACTTAAGGAAGCAATTATCTCTCCTATCTTTAAGTCGGGAAATGTTGGGTCTGTGGAAAACTACAGGCCAATAAGTATTCTTAACTCAATGGCTAAAATATTTGAAAATTTACTTTATGTCAATATATTACAAACATTTCAAGATGAATTTGTTCAGAACCAGCATGGTTTTTACCGGGCAGGTCTACGGTCACAAACTTGTATTTTAACAGAGGCAGCATCAGAGGCAATAAGCAATAAGGTGCAATTAGATGTTATTATGACTGACTGTGCGAAGGCATTTGACAGGGTCGACCATGGTGTCATTGTTGATAGATTGAATGAGTTTGGATTTTCTGCAGCTGCTTGCAGGTTTATGGAGTCCTACCTTTCCCATAGGAAGCAACAAGTAAAGGTCGCCAGCGGCCTGTCTGAAAAGCTTATTGCCACATCTGGAGTACCACAAGGAAGTAACCTTGGTCCACTTTTATTTGCGTTGTTTATAAATAGTCTGCCGGCTTCTGTAAGCTTTTCGGACAGTCTTCTGTTTGCAGATGACTTCAAGATGTTTAAATTAGTATCAACATCCGCGGACTGCCGGCAGTTGCAGAGTGACCTAGATTATGTTACGGATTGGTTAATCAATAGTAAAATTAGTTTAAATATCGACAAGTGTCAGGTGATAACGTTTACACGCAGGACTAACTAGAGATGTAACGACTCGACTTCGTAAACCGGTTCAAACCGAGTTAAGGTTGGACCGAGTTGAATCGATTTAGAGAGATGTAACGACTCGACTTCGCAAACCGGTTCAAACCGAGTAGAATCGGTTTACGGGGATGTAACGACTCGACTTCGCAAACCGATTTAAACCGAGTTGAATGGGTTTGCGGAAATGTAACTACTCTACTTCGCAAATCGGTTCAAACCGAGTTGAATCGGTTTACGGAGATGTAACGACTCGACTTCGCAAACCGGTTCAAACCGTGCTAAGCTTGGACCGAATTGAATCGGTTTAGATCTACGTCAAACCGGATTGGAATGGCTCATTCGTTGCGGTCCATCCATACGTCGCTTTGCTTGCTATGCTACTAAACCAGTGCTGCCAGATCATCGACAGGAATATCGGTAGATTTGATTGAAAGTTTTCGATAGAGTCCGTAAAAAATCGGTAGATTTGAATTTCTTCGCGGGAAGTTTATGTTTTTTTTTATGTCATAAAATCAATAAATACAAGGGTTTCCAATGTTTCCATTGCCGTAGCTTTCTTTTAAACTTTAAGACATGCATATAATAAGCCCCAAGTGTTAAAAAGCTTATATTTTTCTAACCTCAAATTTTCAATTACTTCAGTTTCAGAAAGAAAGGGAAACAAAAATGGTCCAGAACACTGCTGATTACTGAATAACGTCTATCTGTCTACAACACACAACGTTCACACCAAGTCACTGAAGTCACTAAACGCGCAAATAAAATAAAATAGTAATTTGCGGGTAATCACATCACGGAATCCCCTAAACCGGCAGGGCATAGTGTGTATCTAACGTGAAAACATCGACATTTGACAGGGAATAATTATTATGGTGGTTTGATAAATTGCATTTTTATCCTTTGTTGTTATATGCTTCTAGAAAAAGACAGTACCTAATATCGTTATTATTTATCGTTATTAGTTAGCAGACTATTCACTTAACTTAAATAGAAGCATTTTACAGGCACCAAGCACGCCCAAAAATTAATGTGTCTTACTCGTAAATATTTCGAAATACTTTAAAAATTAATATATTTTTTAAACTTTAAATTTTTATTGCAATACGTAATAATTTTTTATTCGGTTGAAATTCAACTAAAATTGATAGGTAGCTTCCGAAATCGGTAGATCTACCGAAAAATCGGTAGGTCTGGCAGCACTGTACTAAACTAACCCGTTCCGCATATGAATCAAACCGAATTCTTGGTCCTTGCGCACATCGAATCCACGCGCAATTAGCTCGTTGTTGTACAGCCAGCAGCTTCAACAAAGTTGTTTAGAATTATCTTAGTTGGTTAGGTAGTTATAAAATCTGTGTTTTTTTTTTTTATAAAATTGTTGCGTGTAAAGTGTTTAATTTATAATGTGAGATCACAGAACAAATCTGTTGTTTGGGAGTTTTTCGAAAAACCAGTAGAGGAAAAGTTAAGGGCAAAAAATGTTATTTGTCTTACAAATATTCCGGGAATACAAGCAAAATGACTACTCACATAAAAAAGAAGCATTCAGCCAAGCAGAGTTTGTAGACATAGTGGATTCTGATGTTAAAAACATTTGGACATTTGAAAACTGGTTTGTAAACCGGTTTGCCAAACCGGTTTGGAAACCAGTTTACCAAACCGGTTTTCAACCCGGTTTCCAAACCGGTTTGGAAACCAGTTTACCAAACCGGTTTGGAAACCAGTTTGCCAAACCGATTTTCAACCCGGTTTCCAAACCGGTTTGGCAAACCGGTTTGTAACCGGTTTGCATTTATTATCAAGTCGACTAACTCGGTTTGGCCCATCTCTAGGACTAACTGTATAAACTATGATTACACAATCAATAACGCCATTGTCAGGAGGACTAAAGAGTGTCAGGATCTTGGAGTTCACCTGAGGGCAGATCTAAGATTCAACAGACATTATGAGATTATTGTTAACAAGGCGTACAGGGCGCTTGGCTTTATAATTCGAAACACAAAGTACTTTAAAAAGATAGGTTCCATTATTCAGTTATATAATGCCTTAGTAAGACCACATTTGGAATATGAGTGTGTTATCTGGGCCCCACAGGCTGACGTCAATAGTAACATGATAGAGAAAGTGCAAAAAAGATTCTTAAGGTATTTATATGTCAGGAAACATAATGTGTATCCGTACATGATCTCATATTACAGTATGTTAAAAGGTTTTAATTTGCAATCCTTGAGTCGGAGAAGACAAATGCAGGCTGTCTTATTCATCTACTGTATTATCAATAATATTAAGTATAAAATCTGTTCCTCAATTAATTATATTTCATTTAATGTTCCTAAAGTTAACTTAAGAACGACAAATCCAAAGTTGTTTTTCTATAATCTCATGAAATGTTCACCTGTGAATAATATGTTACGTGAGTGCAATATAGTGATAACAAACTGCGATATTGATATGTTCAATACTACTTGTAAAAAAATTAAATTATATTGTGAATCCTATTAATATATTTGTTTACATTATGGGTTAAGTTATGAACTGTCTTATGATAATTCTAAATTTGAGACTGTGTTTTATACCTTCGTCTGCTGTTTTTGGCTCTAATCTTTGTTTAGGTGTAGGTCAGTTAGGTTATAAGTCTCTCACTCTTATATATAATTACATGCAACTAAAATTGTACTGTGTTTATAAGAGTATAAAATAAAATAAAATAAATTATTGAGAGTGTTGTTGATGCACATCTGAATTGTTACGCTGTTATTGTTGGAGACTTCAATGTACCTGACTGTTCATGGGGTAACGATGAATTGGGTTTAACAGTCCGTGGGCCACCAAACTCACCAGGCATTATTTTGGCCAATTCTTATAGTTATTTAAATTTTTATAAGGTAAATAATGTTTTGAATGATAGAAACGTAGCCTTGGACCTTATGTTTAGCAATCTTGGCAACATTTTATCACAAAGAGCTAATGAATTGATCTTTAATAATACTCAACATCACACCGCGACAATGTTTAATATATTATTCTCTAGTGCTGCACAGACGGCTGAATATGAGGAATATTATTATGATTTTAGGAATTGTGATTATGTTCAGATTAATGATTATCTTGTCTTGGTTAGTTGGCATGAGGTCCTCAACTGTGACAGGGTTGAGGATACCGTAGCCTCTTTTTATGTGGTTCTTTATGAAGCTATCCAACGATTTGTCCCCCTTAAGAGATACATAACGTTTACCTTCCCTAAATGGTTTGACGCTGAACTGAGAGGTTTGGTGATCCGGAAGAAAATCACTCATAAGCATTTTATGGAATCGGGTGATGAAGGTTGTTGAAACCAGTCTTCAGAATTGAGAGAACGCTGTAAGCAAAGAATCAAATCTAATCAAATCATATCCATAAATGACGCTGAAGACCTTCAGCGGAGTATTGACAATGTTTTCCAATGGTGTGAGAGTGACAGAATGAATGTCAATGTAAAGAAATGTTTTAACACGTTCACCCTCACCAACTGTCTTCCATTATACCTTAAATGGTATAGTTTTACCCCTGTGTAACAACATGAAGGATTTGGGTGTAACCTTTGATTCCAAAATGTCTTTTAGTTCTCACATTGTTACCATTGTCACTAAAGCACACAAAATGTTAGGATTCATTCAGCGTATTTCGACAGAATTCTGACGTTTAGAAACCTATATTGCTGTTTTGTTCGATCACTGTTGGAGTACTGTTCAGTTGTTTGGTCTCCTAGCTATACCGTGCACATAGAGGCCATTGAAAGGGTGTAAAGAAAGTTTCTGAGGATAGTTGCCTATCGGTGTGGGTATTATACGGGTTAATATCGGTATGACATTCTTTTGGAGCTGGGCATGCAGACGTTAAGTATTAGAAGGAGAATAGGGGATTTGGGTTTTCTGCATAACATAATTAATGGTGGCACTAAATGCTCCGAATTATTGCAGTTGGTGTGTTTTAATGTTTGCGTAAGGAGTGGTAGAGGTTCTGACGTCTTTAGGATACCATTTCACTCAACTAACTATGGCCAGAATGATCCTATCACTAGATTATTAAGAAGTGCGAATAATGTAAGCAACACTTTTGATGAGGTTAATCTTTTTAGTTCCAAACTTATGTAGCTGGGCATGCAGACGTTAAGTATTAGAAGGCGAATAGCGGATTTGGGTTTTCTGCATAACATAATTAATGGTGGCACTAAATGCTCCGAATTATTGCAGTTGGTGTGTTTTAATGTTTGCGTAAGGAGAGGTAGGGGTTCTGACGTATTTAGGATACCATTTCACTCAACTAACTATGGCCAGAATGATCCTATCACTAGATTATTAAGAAGTGCGAATAATGTAAGCAATACTTTTGATGAGGCTAATCTTTTTGGTTCCAAACTTATGATATTTAAATCTATGTTGAAAAGTTTGTTGTAACCTCAAGTATGTGACATGGAATTGTAAACCTGGTGTTTCTTCTGAGGTTTTCATTAATTTAATTTATTTAATTCGACTATATTAGTGCAGATTAGGAATGTATTGATTCCATCGTGTATAAGATTTATATTATTATATTATTTTATTATATACACATATTTGTTGGTTGTAACCAAATTATTCTTGACAAATCAAATCAAATCAATTTATTCCTGTTCTTAACATAAGTCTTACATACGTCATAAGAAGTCATAAAATACAAAATTAATTTTTACAATAACATAGTCATAGTTTACACAGAAACACTTTAAGTCAACATATTAAAAAATTAAAACATTAAAACCTTTTCTATACATAACAGTTTTAAACAAAACCATCACAATGATCTTAATCAAAATCAAAACAATCGCACCTGACTCAATGTCCACCCCAACCCCAAAGAAACATTGCCTCCAGACCAGATAGTCTTATGCGACCTGAACATTGGAATTCAAAAATTCGTCTATGCTATAAAATGCCTGTCCCAGCAGATAACTTTTTACTGTTCTAGCCAACGAGTTTTCATCTCTATTTCTTATATGTACAGGGAGCCTATTAAAAAATGTAGGTCCATAATAATTTGTGCTAATGAATGATTTAGACAATCTTAGATAATCAACATTTATATCACAATTAAACCTAGTATCATGGCCACGATGGTCATTGCGGAGGCTATAGTCGTTGATATTTCTTTTAATGTAATTAAGACATGCCATAATATACAGAGGAGGCAAGGTTATTATCTCAAGCTGAACAAATCGTTGCCTGACCTCCGCTCTAAAATCCAAGTCAGCCAACACTCGGACACCTCGCCTCTGGAGTTTAAAAAATCTAGTTGCCTGGGCAGCATGACCCCAGACTAACAGGGCATAGTTACAGTGAGACTGAAATAAAGCATGAAAGGCCATTAATAACACCTTTCCCTCAACCGATTTCTTAAGGTTTTTTAGGAGAAATATTGTACTAGATTGCCTGCTAGCCAACTGGTCTATATGATTATTAAAGATAAGAGCTCCATCGAGATGAACTCCCAACAGCCTAACCGTGTCCGTTGACGGCAAGTCCCCGGCGCCCCCATCCCGACCTACATCTCTAAGAGTAAAACATATTTTCTCCGTTTTATAAATATTTCACGACAGTTTGTTGGCACTGAACCATTCCTCCAGTCTGTGAATGGCGTCCCGCATTTGTATAGACAGAGAATCCAGATTCTTACTCTTCATAAGTGCTGTTGTATCATCAGCAAAAATTACAAGTTTATCATCCGTGGACATTTCTGTCATTGATATAACTGAGGAATAGCAGAGGACCCAATATGGACCCCTGTGGCACCCCATGCCTCACCGGCAACGACCAAGAGAGCCGCCCCCCAGCAAGGTCCGCTGCACCCTGTCTGTCAGATAACTACAAAGCAATCCCACACTCCGATCACTCAGTCTGTAATACTTAAGTTTCAGAAGTAGCGTGTCATGGCATATACAGTCAAAAGCCTTAGAGAGATCACACAAGACCGCCCCCACGTGCTGACACTCCCCAAAGCCCCCAACTACATACTCCAATATAGTGAGTAAGCACTCGTCGTTGACTTAGTTTTCCTAAAACCGAACTGGTTAGCAGCAAATAATTGTTATTTTCAAGATAGGCATATAGTTGAGCCTTCAAGAAATGTTGAAAGACCTTAGACAGGGCAGGCACAAGAGTAACTGGCCTATAGTTGTTCATGTCATCAGTGTCACCCTTCCTGTGAATTGGGACTACCTTGGACATTTTGAACGCATCAGGATAGGTACCCTCCTTTATACATGAATTTATTAGGTGTGTTAGTGGACTAATTAAGTAATTTTTCAGTCTCTTCAAAAGGGTTGTGCTGTAGCCATAGATAACTTTACGAGTTTTTTGTTTTATGTCATTTATTGCATCTCTAACTTCGATGAAAGCAACCTCTCTAAAAGAAAAGTCATCGTTTGGTATATGAAGCTTAGAAGTAAAAGACTGAAGGTACTGTTCAGGTTTTATCTGTGATGCCTGAGGCATGCTTTGAATAATTCGATTTGCAATGTTAGCAAAAAATGTGTTAACGTCTTCTGCATCCAGATTAGTTGAAATTTGTCTTTTTTTACCCCCTTCTATCGTTTGTTATTTGCCATGCTGCCCTCACCTGTTTTGGGGCGTTTTCGATAAAATCCGAGTTTGCCCTCACTTTGGCATCATTTACGGCCTTTCTATAGCTCCGTCTAAATTGATTTTTAATTTCGACTATCTCGGGCAGTTCTGAGATTCTGCAGAGATCATTTAAACATTTTAGGCGTTCCCTCATTTCACCCAGCGCTGGAGTGTACCACCTTACATTTTTACCTGCATTGAAAGACATTTTTTTAAGAGGAAAGCAAAGGTTGTAGTTTTGAGAAAGGAAGTTCATAAATATATCGCATATATTCTCATTTGCTGCTATGTCAGCCTTCACAAAATACCAATCTGCATCAGTCAAAATCTGAAACAGGTTGTTAGTACTTAACTCTGTCAATGGCCGATGATAATAATTCTTTTCTACTTCAGCATTTTTAACCATTTTGATACCTATCTCCACCGCTAAGTGATCTGAGATTACTTATTATTATAAACGAATGTTTATTAAAGTTTTGTTAACACATAATAAATTAATTCTGGGTATAGAATGAAATCAACCAATGAATAATAGCCCTGTTCGCAGAACAGTCTCAAACCAGTCAGAGCCAATGAAATTACTGGAAACCAGTCCGCAAACTGTTACGTTTCCAAATAACTAAAATTTGATTGGCGCTGATCGGTTTGTGATTTCTCTACGAAGAGAGCTAATAATAATTATCTACTCATAATAAAACCAAAAATTTTTTTAGCTGTACGAATTTCTAAATTTATACTAGGTTCAGTTACGGCAAATGAAATTCGGACACCAATTTGATATTTTATGACATTTATGCAAATTTTGGTAAATTAGATTTTTACCTTAATTTTTGTCCACCTTTACTAGTTAACCTATTATTTCAAAAGGCATTTTTTAGATCACTTTTACGATGACTTTACTCTGCAGTCGCATTATTCCAACAATCCGAACCTGAATTTGTGTGGAAAATGCTTTTTAAAATAAAATAAGGCCACACAATTTAGTTACTGACTTAATTATGGGAAGTAGATAAATAATAGTATTTACCTAATACCAAAATCAAATTTTACTGTTAAGTAAATAAAAGAAACAAGTTTTTAATTGGTATTTTACTAAAAAAAAATTAACCCGGTCAAGTAATAATATTTCATTGTTTCTCCATTGCTGCCAATTACAGAGTTTAGTCTTCTAGGTATTGAGTCCACTACGGCTAGAGCCTAGTTTTGCGGTAATGTATTCCAAACTTCGTGAATTTTGGTCCATAAATTGTCTCTATTTAATGGACGAAAATTATTTGCTCCGGCAATTTTTTGACCATAAAGCCTCAAACGTTTTCCATTCGGTTAATATCCGGGCTGTGCGAGGGCCATGCTAATACCTGGATATTTTTTTAGGTTATCCATTCTTTTACTCTTCTAGCCGTGTGGACAGGGCAGTTGTCATGCTGGTAAATAAAATGATTAGGGAATTATTCAACTACGGATGGCAGCATAACGTTTTCTAATACATTTATATAATCGGTGTTAAACCTTTTAATATTTGTGCACACTCCAATCCCTCTAGCACTCATTTATCCCCAAACGTTAACCGAAAAACGTAACCTTTCGCTTATATTTTGTGTACATTTTTCTTCAAAATGAGTATTTGGAGGCCTGTACAGATACATTACATTACATACATGTACATTATAATACGACTGAAATACCTTCTCATCGGTAAATACCTACATTTTGCCAAAAGTCCATTCCTTCTGTGTGGAACTGCAGTGAAAACCCAACCCGCTGCTCCTTATTATTCTCACTTAAAAAGCCCTGTTTTTTTGCTGCAGAATGATTACGCAAGTTAGATATTTCCTTTCCTACGATTTCGAGCAGTTCTTACGCAACCTGGAAAATTGGAGATGGCCTTTGCTGCGACTGCAGATTGGAAAGGATGATTTTGAAGAAAGTGTACCAATCGTATTCCTATTCAGAAGAAATCCTATGTCCACTTCCTACTTTTCTGTCTAGTGAATTTCTTTCATCATATTTCTTTTATATGGCGTCGACAGTACTTTTTGGTACTGCGAGTATTTCGTTCACAGTTCTTCTTGACCAACCTACGTCTATTAGTGTGACTATCTTGGCTTTCTCTTCTTTGCATGGTCATGCACAGATGTGGGTATTTATTAAGACAGAAAAATATGCCGCTTTTTGACACTGACACTACCATTTTTAATTTAGGTAGATTTAACGTATTTGTAGGTGTTAAAAGCTAAACAGAATAGTAAGTAATATTTACAATATAACAAAGTGCCGTCCGGATTTCAGTTGCTGTAACTGTACAGCTAAATTGAAAGTGCCCGCGGAAAGTATTGCAACTGAATAAAACGAATTTATTTTGTAAAAAAGAGTACATTTGAGAGGATTTAATAAAAAGTAAGAGTACACAAATTTAGGATCTCAAAAAGAGTACATGTACTCTTAAAAGAGTACGGTTGGTAACCCTAGTTGAAGTGGACATTGAAATCACCTATGATTACTACATTTCTAAAACTTACGGTTAGAGTTTCTAAAATCACATTTATTGTACCTAAAAATAAGTTAAAATCTCCATCAGGGGGACGATAAACAGTGATAATGACTAGATTAGCTTCTGGACAGCCAGATCGATTGTGCCTGACTATTGGGGCTAGTTTCACTGTTTGTTCCTGCAAGGCGCACAAGGCAGCAACAACTTTTTTATGAAGGCTACCAGCGGACCAACTACGGCCAAACCGCCTTTGTCAACAGAATAGCGTGGAATTACAATTCTGTATACTCGGACTGCGATATTTTTAATGTTACTTTGTCAAACCTCAGAAGATTAATATTGTTCAAATAATAATAATAATAACAAGAACAATAAAAATTTTAATTGTTTTATACTCTCTCTTATCTTCTGGGTGTTTTCTGTGTTTTGTTTGTATACTTCGTTTCTTTGTTTTCTCTGTATCAGTTGGAATTTACATTCCGTAGTGTATATATAAGAAATAAATAAACCTTATTTTTAATTCCAAGAATATCTACGAGACGGGTCCAATTATTTTATGAGCGGTATCACACGACAAACTATGATCTAAATTCATTTTTACACCGTTTAGTGTACCTATATTTATAACACATTTTTTCTGACTGTGATATCTTTTTTACTGGTCTGACAGCGCTGAAGAGAACTTTAAAATTCAAATAATTAGTTTTTGTCTGTTCTTTATATTATTGTAGAGCGTAATTTTAGTCCTAGTGATTTATGAAATTTGTACCATTTAGAATTTTTAATTCTGTAGTGTACTATAAATATAAATAAATAAATATATTATTTCATTTCAATGGCAGCCAGCTCTACCGTCATAACGAAGAGGGCAGTAAGTATATATGGGTTTCCATATATACTTACTGCCCTCTTCGTTCTGCTCACATGTCATTTCCAATGATTTCTCGACAATATCAGCTCTCTCGCTGAAATCCATACCATTTCTGACCAGAATCATCGCCCCACCACGTAAATGTTGTTTTCTTGCAAACACAGATCCCAATGTGTAGTTTTCCACTGTTAAGTATTTTGTTTCTTCAGGTTTCATGGAATGTTCTGTGAGGCACAGGACATCAAATTTCACTGGGTTATCATGTAGGAATACTTCGAGTTGTCCTAATTTATTTCTTATAGAGCATACGTTTTGGTGTATTATGTTTATTTGTTTGCATTCCCCGTTGAAATTATTTAGTACTAGAAACTCCCCGTATTAGCGATCATTCCATAGTTATTTTATTTATTTAAACAAGCTTTATTGTCCAAGAACAAAATTCTTATTGACAAAGCAACAAACTAAGCCTAATTAAAATTTTAGATCTCACACTGTATATGCACCATTACAAAAAAAAACATATACTTTCTTAAGTTATTAAAAACACATGCTCATGTATCGCATTTCGAGTATCCAAACCATGACACATTTACTTGTCACCACAAAAGTAACACTTCCACAATACATTCATTGTACAATCAACAAGAAACATAGAATTATAATATGTAAGAAGACAAACATAGCAGATCATTAAAATCTGTGGTCAAAGAATGATTGCACAGAGTAGAAAGCCTGCTCAAGAAAAACAACTTTACATCTACTTCTGAACTTTTGAAGGTCAGTAATTGACCGAATTTCAACAGGCATGTGATGGTACATTTTAATTCCATTATAAATAAAAGAGTCTCTGACAAGCGTAAAGTGTGGAATTGGCAATCCCAGGTTATTAATTTGTCGAGCTTGGTAAGAGCCATTCCCTGTCGGAAAACGCGAGAGATGTTTATGGATCAGACACACTGTTTCTAAGATAAAAAGGCAGGAAAAGGTGAGTAATTTGTTTGAAATAAACAGAGTTCTGCAATGATATCCAGGGTGAACCCCACAAAGAATCCGAATAGCCCTCTTTTACATTACGAACACTGATTGAAACAGGATTGGCTACAGGAACCCCAGAATGGTAAACAATATCGTAAATGAGATTCCACCAATGCAAAATAAGTCGTTCTTGCCACTGCTTTGCCTAGTTCGGAGGCAACAACCTTTAAGCTGTAGCATCCAGATGTTAATTTTTTGTCCAATGATAAGGCGTGATTTTCAAATTTTCAATTTTTTTTAAGATCAACATGGAGACCAAGAAATTTAGATGAGGGCACTGAATCAAGGATGTGGTGCGAGAGAGAGATATTCGGAAGATTACGATTTTTAAATATTATGAGATGAGTTTTAGAAAGATTAAGTGAGAGTGAGTTGGCACCATTTCTTGATACTGACCAGATCGGAAGAGATTTGGTTGTGAAGAACTGCAGGATCATGGTGGCTCCAAGTGACCGTGTCATCATCTGCGAAAACCGTGAATGAACCAGATACTTATATCAAGGGTCATAAGGTCATTGATATAGATGAGTAATAAAAGGGGCCCCAAGACCGAACCCTGGGGCACGCCAGATGAAATGAGTTTTCTCTGAGAGACATTTCCACCAAGGGATACCTCTTGATAACGATCATCCAGGTAGGATTGAAAGAATTTCAATTCAGTACCCCGGAAACCGTAAATATTCATTTTTTTATCAACACAGAGTGGCTGACACAGTCAAATGCCTTTGACATATCGCAGAACACTGCAGCTGTAGATTTATGGTTGTTAATGGCTTTAAGAAGGTATTCCATAAAGTTAAATACAGCATCGGTTGTACTTTTACCAATTTGAAAGCCAAATTGATTTTTATTTCAGATGTTGTTTTCAGAAAGGAAATTCACTACTTGTTTTTTGACTACAGACTCCGTGAGTTTGGATAGTGTTGATAATATGGAAATTTGATGAAAGTTAGAAGGGATTTTTCACCACCTTTGTGGATCGGAACAACAGTGGCAGACTTCAAACATAAGGGAAAGTGACGACGAAAGAGTGCCGTTGATGGCATCTGTCAGTGCTAGAAGGGCTTTCTTAGGGAGTTCCTTAAGAATTTTAATTGAGATCCCATCACTACCAGTTGCATCTTTATTTTTTATGTCGTTTATTGCTTTGACTGCCTCATCACGTGATTTGTCTGAAATGGAAGGTATTTACAATGTTAGTGTTAGCAAGGTAGCCTATTGGGTCGACATTTGATGTTATTGTGTTAGTATAAATGTTAAATCAGGTAAGTTACCTAGGGAGAGTTTGACTATAAATACACGAGGTAGGATAAATTATTATGAACAAATAAATCATTAGCTGTCAAAAATCATATGGGATTATTTAGAGAACAGGGTGATATTGACAATAAGTATGTTAATTTTTATAAAAACATGTTGGGTGTATTGAATGAGGTAGCGCCAAAACAAGAAAAAATAATAAAAGCTAAGTATAAAGAATGGTATAATGATAAGGTAAGAAATGCTATTGAGGATAGGGACATAGTTATAAAATATTTAAAATAAATAAATCTGATTGCAATAGGGAATATAAAAAATGTAGAAATAGGGTTGTGTCAGTGATTAGAGAGGAAAAATGTAAATATTATCAGAATAAGATTGATTTGTCAAAAAATAATCCAAAAAAGATGTGAAACATCCTAACGGCATTAATTACAAACAAAAATTAAAAGCAAATTGATAAACTTGAAATAGGTTCTGAAATTATTAGTTGTCCTAAAAAAATAGCGGAAAATTTAAATAAATATTTTGTTGAAAGTATAAGGGATATTATTAGTGATATACAAACAGATACTTAATTTGGGATCCCCTCAGACATCTAATGATTGCATGGGAAACCAAAATCTTTCTTCATTTCGAATGATTGATTTCGATGAACTAAGGGAGATAATTTTTTCACTACCGAATAAGGGAAGCCCAGATGATATCACATCAGAATTTTTAAAAATACTTATGAAAATATTAAGAAACCATTAGTAAATTTAATAAACTCTTCACTGGAAGCTGGCAGAGTTCCTACATTGTTAAAAATGTCCACAATTATCCCTATTCAAAAAACTCAAGGGGCAGTAAGGGCAGATGATTTGCGGCCAATTAATATGTTAGCAACGGTTGAAAAAATCTTAGAAAAGGTGGTATATAAACAAATAATAAAATTTATTAATGAAAACAATATTTTAATTGAAAATCAGTCGGGATTTCGAAAGCATCACAGTTGCGAAACCACAATGCAGAATGTACTACATGATTGGAAATTATTACTGGATGATGATTATGCTATAGGGGCAGTTTTCTTGGATTTAAGGCGGGTTTTTGAAACTATAAATAGGCAAAAATTAATAGACAAATTAAGAGGATATGCTATAAATGATAAAGCTTTGGATTGGCTTATAGATTATCTTGATAACAGAAGATAGGTAACTAGGGTTAATAATGAGATATCAATAGAAATATACAATGAGAACGGTGTTCTGCAGGGGAGTACTCTTGGGCCTTTGATGTTTTTACTCTATATAAATGATATAAGTAAAATGCTTCATAACTGCTGTATACAACTGTTTTCAGATGATACATTAATTTATTTTTATTCAAAAAACTTAGAGCATTTAATGCAAATAATAAATATAGAGTTAGAAGAACTTAACAATTGGTTTCATCAAAATATACTTAAATTAAACATTAAAAATTTAAATTTATGTTAGTAGCAAATAGTAAATATCAAAGAGACGTTGAGGAAAGTACCCTTTGTATCACAATAAAGAACGAAGTTATCGAAACAGTGAAAAAAATTAAATACCTCGGTTTTATTGTGGATAATGGTCTTAATGTCAAGGAGCATATTTTATCTACTAAGTATTGACAAAATAACAAATAACAAATTTTTTCTCAAGGATTTCAGTGCATTTAACACAATGGTCGAAGATTACAGTTTATAACACACTGATTTTACCTCATTTTGTTTATAGTTCCTCTTATCTTGTATTTGGCTAATAAAAATGAAATTGACAGGCTACAAAAACTGCAAAACAGAGCAATGCGCGTAATTGTGGGAGAGAAAACGGATACCCCAATAAGAAATATGCTGGAAAGATTAAACTGGTTGTCCATGGAAAAGTTTCGTAAATTCCAGACTATGGTACTTATATATAAAATTAAAAACGGACTGACACCAAATTACTTGACAAGAAGACTTATTACTAATGAATCGGTACATCAGTATCCAACAAGAAACAGACATAATGTCTATATGCCCACAAAAAACAAAGGTAGCTCAGAAAACATGGTTTATCATAAAGGATTCAATTCAGAATTCAATTCTTTGCCAGTACATGTAAAAAACTCGAGAAACCTGAAATTGTTTAAAGTAAAGTTGAAACAACTTATTAAAGGGGAATGATATTAGGTGAACATAGTCAAAGTCAAAGTCAAAAAATGCTTTATTATAAAAAGAACATTAGTTCTCGTTTACAAAGTGTGAGTTACAAAAATACAATTTATGTTGCAATAAAAAATTTAAAAAATAAGAATTTAACTATTAAGAGTGAAAATGTTCAACAATAAAAAGACACAATAAATATGATAAATTATCAAAAAGTCAAAAAATACAAAAACCAATCCATGAAAGAAAAGTCAAAATTTAAAATTACATGTATAAACGTATTGAATACATTCACACACACACACACACCACCCATGGATATTATGTACATTTTCACACAATTCTTCACGCAACACAAACACAAACACATTAAAACTTGTTAAAATTATATGGTCCAAGAGCTGGTAGACATTTTTGGGTAGGTATTTGAGGCACTGTGAAAGTGTTCAAAACTCTTCTAGTTATACCTGAATTCGAAAATGCAGACCTGGCTGACGGGTGGCGGGCTTAAGCGACCCTTAAATTTTTAAAGGAGCCAATTTTTTTTGCAAAAAATATTCTTGTGGCACTTTGAAATTTTTACAGGATAATATTTGTGACTAAAAATAAATATTTACAAAAAGACAGGTCGTTTCGGCAGGACATTTTACCTGCCAGGTGAGTGAGAATGTTCAGCGTGAGTGCGAGTTAATTCCGCTATGCATAAATTGAAGTGTGAGAGAGTGCGTATATCGTCGTTGTCTCAAGGGGAAGCACGCTGCGGTGTAATTGGCTCCCGCAAGACCACGTGATTTACAGTACCCGTGCGATCGTTAGTAAGAATTTTGGAGCATAACGTATATTGACGTAAATTGAAAAAAAAACCTAATGTTTTTTTTTGTGAAAAAAAAACATAGGGCTTGTTTTTCTTTCAAAATTGCGTTTTTTTCACAAACTGGAAAATATAAAGGTTTTAGAGGAAAATAATTGAAAATTCATATGTGATTACATTTTTAACGATAAAGTAAATAATATGCAATAAATAGGTACGTCACTATTTGTCAGTACATCATACATCACTACATATATTTCTTGTGTGAAGATGTTTGGCCAATGGGCATTTACGTTAACCAGTATTTTCTTCCAAAAAACAATTTTCAAGAAACAAGCAGTTCTAATTCTAGTACAAAAACTAAATAATGACGGTAGTATACTGGTGGCACACGTTAATATACGATCATTAAAATCTTTTTTTGAATTTAAAGAATTTGTTTTAGATATAAATCATGATATTTTAGCTGTAACTGAATCTTGGTTAAATCATAATGATTCATCTACTTATTTTGAGATTTTTGGCTATAAGTTTTTTAGATTGGATAGGAATACTAAAGGTGGTGGAATTAGCGTTTACGTTAAAAATTATTTACAAGTCAAAGTAATAACTGTTCTTGACACTAGACCTTTGGAAACATTTTGGCTTAATATTCTAATTAATAAGAAAAAAGTAGGTTTTGGAATCATTTATAAACCACCAATTAGTTTCAATTCATTTCTTATTCTTAACCAGGTAATTCCACAAGTTTACTTATCGGTTGATAGACTGATCATAACAGGTGATTTTAATGTTGATCTGTACAATAAAAATCAAGATGGCTATCTTCTTGAAAATTTATTTGCAACTTTCGGTTTGAAACAAATTATTTCAGAGCCTACAAGAAAAGAAACGTCACCAAAAATAATTGATCATATTTATAGATGAAAATATCAATATCACAGATTCTGGTACATTCAAAACACAATTAATAAAAAATTCTTCGGGAATTTCTCTAACTGATCATGCAATGGTATTTTGTAAACTTTTATTAGAAAATAAATCTCCTAGTTCATTAAGATACTACAGAAATTTTAAAAATATTAATTTTGATTTATTTAATGAAGATTTAGCGCAAATTGATTGGATTGCAATTGAAAACATTAATAATTTTGATACTAAAATTGAAATATTTAACAATAATATCCTAAATTTATTTAACAAACATGCACCAGTTCAAATAAATAAAAATAAAAAAACAAATTCATGGATTAATTCAAATATAAAAATTTTTATAAAATTAAAAAAAAAAGCTTTCAAAAAATATTGTAAAAAATATTAAAAAAATCTGAATCAAATTGGAAAGATTATGTAGAAATAAGAAACTTTCTATCTAAATTTATAAAGAAAGAAAAGCAAGCATTTATCAAGAATAATATAAATCCTAATAATCCGACACTTTTTTGGAAAAATTTGAAAAAATTTAATATTAATTTAAAAGAATCTAAATCAGTAAATGAATATCCTTGTGCACAGGTACTAAATAATCATTTTATACATTATGTAAAAAATGGATCACCAAATCAAAATTTACTATCTTTTTATTTGAATAATAAGCTTTCTAAAATTGATAAAGATGTGTTTCTAAATTTAAAACCAATTACGAATTATGATATTGTTAAAATATTATCAAAAATTAAAACAGAATCATGTGGAACAGATGGTATTACTTTACACATGTTAAATCTATGTATAAGTCAAAAAATATGATATTTTACCAGATAACTAATCAGGTTTTAGAGAAAATTTTAGTACTTCTACTTTACTCTGTAAACTTAAAGATGATATTTTAGAAAATTGGGATTCAGGTTTTGCTACTAATATAGTCTTTCTCGATTTGGCTAAAGCCTTCGATTCTCTAAATCATGAAATGTTATTAGCAAAGCTTAAATATATAGGTTTTAGCCAAAAATCTTGTCAGTGGTTCAAACATTATTTATCTGACAGAAAACAAGTGACAAAAATTGCAAACGAATACATTTGTGACATTTCAAATTCACTGCCGATTTCTAGGGGTGTTCCACAAGGATCAGTATTAGGCCCTTTATTGTTTATTATATACACTTTTGATTTTCATTTATCAATTAAACACGACAATCTTTTAGCTTTTGCAGATGATACTCAAATATACCACTCAATCAAATACACAGATTTAAAAAATAGTATTTCTTTAATCAATAAGGATCTTTTAAATATTTCAAAAACTATAACTGATCATGGATTAAAAATAAATGAAAATAAAACCAACTTAATTTTAACTGGTCCTAAAACACTAATCACTAAAATAAAAAATAATCCTTATTTCAAAATTGTTCTTAACAATAATTTTAAGATAACTTCAATCGAATATGGTAAAAATCTTGGAGTAATTTTTGATCAGTATCTAAATTTTAATGAACATATAAAAAATATAATTAAAAAAGCATACTACAAACTAAGAATTTTATATAAATTTAAGGACTACTTAAATACCGATACTAAACTTAGGCTGGTTGATTCAATTATTCTAAGCGGATTAGATTATTGTGATATAATTTATCACAAAAATATCAGTAACGAAGATAAACAGAAATTACAAATTCTTCAAAATAACTGTGTTCGTTGTTCAATAGGACTAAAAAAATATGATCACGTATCACCTTCCTTTAATAAACATAATATAATTAAATTAGAAAAAGACGCGAAATCCACTTATCCTGTTTTATATATAAAATAATTTTAACTCAGAAACCTAGATATTTATTTGAAAAAATTGAATTCAGGAATAGTATTCATAATGTTAATACTAGAAATCAGAACGCTATAGAAATACCTAAACATCATACTGAAAAATATAAGTCTTCGTTTAAATATACATCTTCTGTAATTTTAAATAATATTCCTTCTAGTCTAAGGGGCTTAAGCTATATAACTTTTAAAAATAATATAAAAAATTATTTAGTAGGGGTAGGATTGGAAGAATGATTTCTTATAAATCAAAATCCTACCTATTTATGCCAACTAGTATACTACTGTCATTTTTTGGTTTTCTTTTTTACTTTTATCAATTTTATATTTATATTTTATATTGTTTTTATTGGCATAAATAAACATCTTTATTATTATTATTATTATTATTATTATATATTAAAAAAAAACAAGGAAAAAATTTATGATCAGGAACACAAAACAGCCAAAACGCATAAGACTAGTAATTGTAATAATATTACTAAAAATAGGAACAATAACTAATAATCAAAAAGTTATTGTGTGGTATGGCCTATCCTATTGAAGCCAAAAAAATCCAAATTTAGAGAAAAATAGAAAACGAATTACGTACTATATGTACCATCTAAAAACTTTTTGATTCATTTATAAATGGGATCTAATAATATGTCAACACTAATAAAAAACTCAAAGCAGATCACCTGTTTGCATTGCACACTAGTATTGCACATGTGAAAAATCATTTTATTTCATAAATTTATGATGAAATAATTTAAATTATTGAGTTTAGAAAAATATTTTTTAGAAATTTTTTTAAATCGGGACAAATCGCGACCCATTTTAAAGTGTGTCGGGAAGCGGGACTTACCCTTTGAAATCGGGACTGGCCCGATAAAATCGAGATATCTGGCAACCCTAGGTCACAAATTCATAGGCGTAGTTAGGCAGTCAAATTCAGGGGTGCTTATGCCCAATTCAGCATGTGGCCAAAAATTTTGTTCATATGGTGGAGGGTTGTAAATTTTGGCGGTACTTATTAAAGTTTTGGGGGTGCTAAGCACCCCAAACCCCCCCTTAACTACGCCTATGCGCCAATAGCGAGTCGGCTAACAGGATAGGTGCACCCACATCGCTTTCTGGCGCGTTTCTTTTTTAAATAATGGCTTCTTGAAAAAAAAAAAATTTTTCATGAAAAAAAAAACTGCTTTATTTTTCACTGTAAATCACGTGGTCTTGAGCACACCGCACACCGCAGCGTGCTTCCCCTTGAGATAACGGCGATATACGCGCTCTCTCACTTCAATTTACGCATAGCGGTATTAACTCGCACTCACGTTGAACATTCTCACTCACCTGGCAGGTAAAATGTCCTGCCGAAACGACCTGTCTTTTTGTAAATATTTATTTTTAGTCACAAATATTATCCTGTAAAATTTCAAAGTGCCTTAAGAATATTTTTTGCAAAAAAATTTTGATTTCTTTAAAAATTTAAGGGTCGCTTAAGCCCCGCCACCCTTCAGCCAGGTCTGCATTTTCGAATTCAGATATAACTAGAAGAAGTTTTGAACACTTTTTCACAGTGCAAATACCTACCCAAAAATGTCTACCAGCTCTCGGTCTAATATGTTTACATAAAAATGTCAGAATAAACAAACCCAGTAAAACTTCAAAAGACAAAAAGAAAATAAATGAAACAAATGAATAGAACGAGGTTTAAAATATATCATTATAGAACTCCCCAAGAGTGTAATATGCTTTACTCTGCAGGAATAGTTTAACACTTGTAACAAAACGTTTGTTGTTCTCAATATTTTTGCACTCTACAGGTAAATGGTTAAATATCTTTATACTCTCATATATAACAGAATTTTTTGTTAAGGTGCTTTTAGGTATCGGTAAACGTAATTGATTGCCGGTTCTAGTGTTATATGCACTATTATTAGGAACAGTTCTATATTTTTTATGTACCAAGTTTACAATAAACACATGAAAGTAAGTATTTTTCCCCGAATGAATAGAGGCCTACAGTGGTCTCTGGATCCAACCCTACACAGATAGCGAACAGCCCGCTTCTGTAAAACGAAAACGGACTGAATGAGCTGCTGGCAAGCAAAGCCCCAAAACTGGATACCATATCGCAAGCACGACTGAACCAGGGAAAAATAAACAATCCTAGCCATCTCACAGCCTAGGTCATTTGAAACCACTCTTACTGCATAACACGCAGATGCTAATTTCTTATTTAAATTTGATATACGCTCATTGAATTTGAGATTGTTATCAATAAAGAGCCCCAGAAACTTAGTAGGCTCTTCATTTTCTCAAGCATGGCTATTTTAAAATCTGTGATTTGACATTTGAAAGTTAACATGTGAGTTTTTTTTACGTTAAAAGTTAAGTAATTACTCTCACATCATTGCTTGATTCTATTTAAATCTCGCGAAACTATTTCACTAATCAATTCAGCATCCTTTCCTAGCCACAGAATTGTCGTGTCATCAGCAAATAATGTAAAAACTCCCTCAATGTCAATGGAAGCCAGATCACCGATATAAATTAAGAACAGTATGGGGCCCAGCACTGAGCCTTGGGGAACACCCCAGTCAATATTAAGCGGTTCCGAGACACTGTCACCACACTTGACAACCTGCCTCCTGTCAGACAAATATGATGTTAACTAGTGTTGTAAATATCCGTATTCTATAGATATCCAAATACGGAATCGGAATCAGCTAATATCCGTAACCATTATCCGAATACGTATCCATTTCTTGACCCGCGCGAAAGCGGTTACAAATCATGTATACGTATGCAACACTAAAACATTTTCTATCTGGATACGATACGGCTAGGTAGGTGGATGTGGTATCATATCATTCGAAGTCGAAGGTTAGGGATAGGAAGGCACCTTCGTTCGTTCTCGTTTGAATTCGGTTCGGGTGAGGCGGGCCAAGTTTAACCAATGGGTCTCATCCCATATGATACCCGTTACCCCGATAACTATGGCTATATTTTTTTAGGAAATGCCATTAGAAAGAGGAAGCATAAGATCAAATATGCCAAATCGCAGACCGTGTTGTTCGCTTACACTCGATTCCGATTCCGTTTTCTGTTTGCACTTTGTAGTAACCACCCGATGCGAATTTATTTTGATTCCGAATCCGTATTCAAGTTCTCGGCCGGTTACGGATAATCCGGATTCTTTTGATATTAATATCCAACGGATTTTTGGATACGTATCCGTACATCACTAATGTTAACCATTTCAAAGGCACGCCCCTGAAACCATACCGGAACAGCTTTTGCAGCAGTATTCCGCGATTAACACAGTCAAACGCCTTTGAAAAATCTCAAAACACCGCTGCAGCCAATTCACCCCTATTTAGGACTAGGTAGGTATAACTTCTCAAGAAAGTTAAAAATAGCGTTGTGTTCTTACGATCCTGGAAACCAGACTGAGAGGGGTTTAGTAAATTGTGTTTGTTTAAGAACAAAATTATTCTCATCCTCTCATCCAAGTAATATTTACAATATAACAAAGTGCCGTCCGGATTTCAGTTGCTGTAACTGTACAGCTAAATTGAAAGTGCCCGCGGAAAGTATTGCAACTGAATAAAACGAATTTATTTTGTAAAAAAGAGTACATTTGAGAGGATTTAATAAAAAGTAAGAGTACACAAATTTAGGATCTCAAAAAGAGTACATGTACTCTTAAAAGAGTACGGTTGGTAACCCTAGTTGAAGTGGACATTGAAATCACCTATGATTACTACATTTCTAAAACTTACGGTTAGAGTTTCTAAAATCACATTTATTGTACCTAAAAATAAGTTAAAATCTCCATCAGGGGGACGATAAACAGTGATAATGACTAGATTAGCTTCTGGACAGCCAGATCGATTGTGCCTGACTATTGGGGCTAGTTTCACTGTTTGTTCCTGCAAGGCGCACAAGGCAGCAACAACTTTTTTATGAAGGCTACCAGCGGACCAACTACGGCCAAACCGCCTTTGTCAACAGAATAGCGTGGAATTACAATTCTGTATACTCGGACTGCGATATTTTTAATGTTACTTTGTCAAACCTCAGAAGATTAATATTGTTCAAATAATAATAATAATAACAAGAACAATAAAAATTTTAATTGTTTTATACTCTCTCTTATCTTCTGGGTGTTTTCTGTGTTTTGTTTGTATACTTCGTTTCTTTGTTTTCTCTGTATCAGTTGGAATTTACATTCCGTAGTGTATATATAAGAAATAAATAAACCTTATTTTTAATTCCAAGAATATCTACGAGACGGGTCCAATTATTTTATGAGCGGTATCACACGACAAACTATGATCTAAATTCATTTTTACACCGTTTAGTGTACCTATATTTATAACACATTTTTTCTGACTGTGATATCTTTTTTACTGGTTTGACAGCGCTGAAGAGAACTTTAAAATTCAAATAATTAGTTTTTGTCTGTTCTTTATATTATTGTAGAGCGTAATTTTAGTCCTAGTGATTTATGAAATTTGTACCATTTAGAATTTTTAATTCTGTAGTGTACTATAAATATAAATAAATAAATATATTATTTCATTTCAATGGCAGCCAGCTCTACCGTCATAACGAAGAGGGCAGTAAGTATATATGGGTTTCCATATATACTTACTGCCCTCTTCGTTCTGCTCACATGTCATTTCCAATGATTTCTCGACAATATCAGCTCTCTCGCTGAAATCCATACCATTTCTGACCAGAATCATCGCCCCACCACGTAAATGTTGTTTTCTTGCAAACACAGATCCCAATGTGTAGTTTTCCACTGTTAAGTATTTTGTTTCTTCAGGTTTCATGGAATGTTCTGTGAGGCACAGGACATCAAATTTCACTGGGTTATCATGTAGGAATACTTCGAGTTGTCCTAATTTATTTCTTATAGAGCATACGTTTTGGTGTATTATGTTTATTTGTTTGCATTCCCCGTTGAAATTATTTAGTACTAGAAACTCCCCGTATTAGCGATCATTCCATAGTTATTTTATTTATTTAAACAAGCTTTATTGTCCAAGAACAAAATTCTTATTGACAAAGCAACAAACTAAGCCTAATTAAAATTTTAGATCTCACACTGTATATGCACCATTACAAAAAAAAACATATACTTTCTTAAGTTATTAAAAACACATGCTCATGTATCGCATTTCGAGTATCCAAACCATGACACATTTACTTGTCACCACAAAAGTAACACTTCCACAATACATTCATTGTACAATCAACAAGAAACATAGAATTATAATATGTAAGAAGACAAACATAGCAGATCATTAAAATCTGTGGTCAAAGAATGATTGCACAGAGTAGAAAGCCTGCTCAAGAAAAACAACTTTACATCTACTTCTGAACTTTTGAAGGTCAGTAATTGACCGAATTTCAACAGGCATGTGATGGTACATTTTAATTCCATTATAAATAAAAGAGTCTCTGACAAGCGTAAAGTGTGGAATTGGCAATCCCAGGTTATTAATTTGTCGAGCTTGGTAAGAGCCATTCCCTGTCGGAAAACGCGAGAGATGTTTATGGATCAGACACACTGTTTCTAAGATAAAAAGGCAGGAAAAGGTGAGTAATTTGTTTGAAATAAACAGAGTTCTGCAATGATATCCAGGGTGAACCCCACAAAGAATCCGAATAGCCCTCTTTTACATTACGAACACTGATTGAAACAGGATTGGCTACAGGAACCCCAGAATGGTAAACAATATCGTAAATGAGATTCCACCAATGCAAAATAAGTCGTTCTTGCCACTGCTTTGCCTAGTTCGGAGGCAACAACCTTTAAGCTGTAGCATCCAGATGTTAATTTTTTGTTCAATGATAGGGCGTGATTTTCAAATTTTCAATTTTTTTTAAGATCAACATGGAGACCAAGAAATTTAGATGAGGGCACTGAATCAAGGATGTGGTGCGAGAGAGAGATATTCGGAAGATTACGATTTTTAAATATTATGAGATGAGTTTTAGAAAGATTAAGTGAGAGTGAGTTGGCATCGCACCATTTCTTGATACTGACCAGATCGGAAGAGATTTGGTTGTGAAGAACTGCAGGATCATGGTGGCTCCAAGTGACCGTGTCATCATCTGCGAAAACCGTGAATGAACCAGATACTTATATCAAGGGTCATAAGGTCATTGATATAGATGAGTAATAAAAGGGGCCCCAAGACAGAACCCTGGGGCACGCCAGATGAAATGAGTTTTCTCTGAGAGACATTTCCACCAAGGGATACCTCTTGATAACGATCATCCAGGTAGGATTGAAAGAATTTCAATTCAGTACCCCGGAAACCGTAAATATTCATTTTTTTATCAACACAGAGTGGCTGACACAATCAAATGCCTTTGACATATCGCAGAACACTGCAGCTGTAGATTTATGGTTGTTAATGGCTTTAAGAAGGTATTCCATAAAGTTAAATACAGCATCGGTTGTACTTTTACCAATTTGAAAGCCAAATTGATTTTTATTTCAGATGTTGTTTTCAGAAAGGAAATTCACTACTTGTTTTTTGACTACAGACTCCGTGAGTTTGGATAGTGTTGATAATATGGAAATTTGATGAAAGTTAGAAGGGATTTTTCACCACCTTTGTGGATCGGAACAACAGTGGCAGACTTCAAACATAAGGGAAAGTGACGACGAAAGAGTGCCGTTGATGGCATCTGTCAGTGCTAGAAGGGCTTTCTTAGGGAGTTCCTTAAGAATTTTAATTGAGATCCCATCACTACCAGTTGCATCTTTATTTTTTATGTCGTTTATTGCTTTGACTGCCTCATCACGTGATTTGTCTGAAATGGAAGGTATTTACAATGTTAGTGTTAGCAAGGTAGCCTATTGGGTCGACATTTGATGTTATTGTGTTAGTATAAATGTTGAATCAGATATGACATTTGATGTTATTGTGTTAGTATAAATGTTAAATCAGGTAAGTTACCTAGGGAGAGTTTGACTATAAATACACGAGGTAGGATAAATTATTATGAACAAATAAATCATTAGCTGTCAAAAATCATATGGGATTATTTAGAGAACAGGGTGATATTGACAATAAGTATGTTAATTTTTATAAAAACATGTTGGGTGTATTGAATGAGGTAGCGCCAAAACAAGAAAAAATAATAAAAGCTAAGTATAAAGAATGGTATAATGATAAGGTAAGAAATGCTATTGAGGATAGGGACAATAGTTATAAAATATTTAAAATAAATAAATCTGATTGCAATAGGGAATATAAAAAATGTAGAAATAGGGTTGTGTCAGTGATTAGAGAGGAAAAATGTAAATATTATCAGAATAAGATTGATTTATCAAAAAATAATCCAAAAAAGATGTGAAACACCCTAACGGCATTAATTACAAACAAAAATTAAAAGCAAATTGATAAACTTCAAATAGGTTCTGAAATTATTAGTTGTCCTAAAAAAATAGCGGAAAATTTAAATAAATATTTTGTTGAAAGTATAAGGGATATTATTAGTGATATACAAACAGATACTTAATTTGGGATCCCCTCAGACATCTAATGATTGCATGGGAAACCAAAATCTTTCTTCATTTCGAATGATTGATTTCGATGAACTAAGGGAGATAATTTTTTCACTACCGAATAAGGGAAGCCCAGATGATATCACATCAGAATTTTTAAAAATACTTATGAAAATATTAAGAAACCATTAGTAAATTTAATAAACTCTTCACTGGAAGCTGGCAGAGTTCCTACATTGTTAAAAATGTCCACATTTATCCCTATTCAAAAAACTCAAGGGGCAGTAAGGGCAGATGATTTGCGGCCAATTAATATGTTAGCAACGGTTGAAAAAATCTTAGAAAAGGTGGTATATAAACAAATAATAGAATTTATTAATGAAAACAATATTTTAATTGACAATCAGTCGGGATTTCGAAAGCATCACAGTTGCGAAACCACAATGCAGAATGTACTACATGATTGGAAATTATTACTGGATGATGATTATGCTATAGGGGCAGTTTTCTTGGATTTAAGGCGGGTTTTTGAAACTATAAATAGGCAAAAATTAATAGACAAATTAAGAGGATATGCTATAAATGATAAAGCTTTGGATTGGCTTATAGATTATCTTGATAACAGAAGATAGGTAACTAGGGTTAATAATGAGATATCAATAGAAATATACAATGAGAACGGTGTTCTGCAGGGGAGTACTCTTGGGCCTTTGATGTTTTTACTCTATATAAATGATATAAGTAAAATGCTTCATAACTGCTGTATACAACTGTTTTCAGATGATACATTAATTTATTTTTATTCAAAAAACTTAGAGCATTTAATGCAAATAATAAATATAGAGTTAGAAGAACTTAACAATTGGTTTCATCAAAATACACTTAAATTAAACATTAAAAATTTAAATTTATGTTAGTAGCAAATAGTAAATATCAAAGAGACGTTGAGGAAAGTACCCTTTGTATCACAATAAAGAACGAAGTTATCGAAACAGTGAAAAAAATTAAATACCTCGGTTTTATTGTGGATAATGGTCTTAATGTCAAGGAGCATATTTTATCTACTAAGTATTGACAAAATAACAAAAAACATAAATTTTTTCTCAAGGATTTCAGTGCATTTAACACAATGGTCGAAGATTACAGTTTATAACACACTGATTTTACCTCATTTTGTTTATAGTTCCTCTTATCTTGTATTTGGCTAATAAAAATGAAATTGACAGGCTACAAAAACTGCAAAACAGAGCAATGCGCGTAATTGTGGGAGAGAAAACGGATACCCCAATAAGAAATATGCTGGAAAGGTTAAACTGGTTGTCCATGGAAAAGTTTCGTAAATTCCAGACTATGGTACTTATATATAAAATTAAAAACGGACTGACACCAAATTACTTGACAAGAAGACTTATTACTAATGAATCGGTACATCAGTATCCAACAAGAAACAGACATAATGTCTATATGCCCACAAAAAACAAAGGTAGCTCAGAAAACATGGTTTATCATAAAGGATTCAATTCAGAATTCAATTCTTTGCCAGTAGATGTAAAAAACTCCAGAAACCTGAAATTGTTTAAAGTAAAGTTGAAACAACTTATTAAAGGGGAATGATATTAGGTGAACATAGTCAAAGTCAAAGTCAAAAAATGCTTTATTATAAAAAGAACATTAGTTCTCGTTTACAAAGTGTGAGTTACAAAAATACAATTTATGTTGCAATAAAAAGTTTAAAAAATAAGAATTTAACTATTAAGAGTGAAAATGTTCAACAATAAAAAGACACAATAAATATGATAAATTATCAAAAAGTCAAAAAATACAAAAACCAATCCATGAAAGAAAAGTCAAAATTTAAAATTACATGTATAAACGTATTGAATACATTCACACACACACACACACCACCCATGGATATTATGTACATTTTCACACAATTCTTCACGCAACACAAACACAAACACATTAAAACTTGTTAAAATTATATGGTCCAAGAGCTGGTAGACATTTTTGGGTAGGTATTTGAGGCACTGTGAAAGTGTTCAAAACTCTTCTAGTTATACCTGAATTCGAAAATGCAGACCTGGCTGACGGGTGGCGGGGCTTAAGCGACCCTTAAATTTTTAAAGGAGCCAATTTTTTTTGCAAAAAATATTCTTGTGGCACTTTGAAATTTTTACAGGATAATATTTGTGACTAAAAATAAATATTTACAAAAAGACAGGTCGTTTCGGCAGGACATTTTACCTACCAGGTGAGTGAGAATGTTCAGCGTGAGTGCGAGTTAATTCCGCTATGCATAAATTGAAGTGTGAGAGAGTGCGTATATCGTCGTTGTCTCAAGGGGAAGCACGCTGCGGTGTAATTGGCTCCCGCAAGACCACGTGATTTACAGTACCCGTGCGATCGTTAGTAAGAATTTTGGAGCATAACGTATATTGACGTAAATTGAAAAAAAAACCTAATGTTTTTTTTTGTGAAAAAAAAACATAGGGCTTGTTTTTCTTTCAAAATTGCGTTTTTTTCACAAACTGGAAAATATAAAGGTTTTAGAGGAAAATAATTGAAAATTCATATGTGATTACATTTTTAACGATAAAGTAAATAATATGCAATAAATAGGTACGTCACTATTTGTCAGTACATCATACATCACTACATATATTTCTTGTGTGAAGATGTTTGGCCAATGGGCATTTACGTTAACCAGTATTTTCTTCCAAAAAAAAATTTTCAAGAAACAAGCAGTTCTAATTCTAGTACAAAAAACTAAATAATGACGGTAGTATACTGGTGGCACACGTTAATATACGATCATTAAAATCTTTTTTTGAATTTAAAGAATTTGTTTTAGATATAAATCATGATATTTTAGCTGTAACTGAATCTTGGTTAAATCATAATGATTCATCTACTTATTTTGAGATTTTTGGCTATAAGTTTTTTAGATTGGATAGGAATACTAAAGGTGGTGGAATTAGCGTTTACGTTAAAAATTATTTACAAGTCAAAGTAATAACTGTTCTTGACACTAGACCTTTGGAAACATTTTGGCTTAATATTCTAATTAATAAGAAAAAAGTAGGTTTTGGAATCATTTATAAACCACCAATTAGTTTCAATTCATTTCTTATTCTTAACCAGGTAATTCCACAAGTTTACTTATCGGTTGATAGACTGATCATAACAGGTGATTTTAATGTTGATCTGTACAATAAAAATCAAGATGGCTATCTTCTTGAAAATTTATTTGCAACTTTCGGTTTGAAACAAATTATTTCAGAGCCTACAAGAAAAGAAACGTCACCAAAAATAATTGATCATATTTATAGATGAAAATATCAATATCACAGATTCTGGTACATTCAAAACACAATTAATAAAAAATTCTTCGGGAATTTCTCTAATTGATCATTCAATGGTATTTTGTAAACTTTTATTAGAAAATAAATCTCCTAGTTCATTAAGATACTACAGAAATTTTAAAAATATTAATTTTGATTTATTTAATGAAGATTTAGCGCAAATTGATTGGATTGCAATTGAAAACATTAATAATTTTGATACTAAAATTGAAATATTTAACAATAATATCCTAAATTTATTTAACAAACATGCACCAGTTCAAATAAATAAAAATAAAAAAACAAATTCATGGATTAATTGAAATATAAAAATTTTTATAAAATTAAAAAAAAAAAGCTTTCAAAAAATATTGTAAAAAATATTAAAAAAATCTGAATCAAATTGGAAAGATTATGTAGAAATAAGAAACTTTCTATCTAAATTTATAAAGAAAGAAAAGCAAGCATTTATCAAGAATAATATAAATCCAAATAATCCGACACTTTTTTGGAAAAATTTGAAAAAATTTAATATTAATTTAAAAGAATCTAAATCAGTAAATGAATATCCTTGTGCACAGGTACTAAATAATCATTTTATACATTATGTAAAAAATGGATCACCAAATCAAAATTTACTATCTTTTTATTTGAATAATAAGCTTTCTAAAATTGATAAAGATGTGTTTCTAAATTTAAAACCAATTACGAATTATGATATTGTTAAAATATTATCAAAAATTAAAACAGAATCATGTGGAACAGATGGTATTACTTTACACATGTTAAATCTATGTATAAGTCAAAAAATATGATATTTTACCAGATAACTAATCAGGTTTTAGAGAAAATTTTAGTACTTCTACTTTACTCTGTAAACTTAAAGATGATATTTTAGAAAATTGGGATTCAGGTTTTGCTACTAATATAGTCTTTCTCGATTTGGCTAAAGCCTTCGATTCTCTAAATCATGAAATGTTATTAGCAAAGCTTAAATATATAGGTTTTAGCCAAAAATCTTGTCAGTGGTTCAAACATTATTTATCTGACAGAAAACAAGTGACAAAAATTGCAAACGAATACATTTGTGACATTTCAAATTCACTGCCGATTTCTAGGGGTGTTCCACAAGGATCAGTATTAGGCCCTTTATTGTTTATTATATACACTTTTGATTTTCATTTATCAATTAAACACGGCAATCTTTTAGCTTTTGCAGATGATACTCAAATATACCACTCGATCAAATACACAGATTTAAAAAATAGTATTTCTTTAATCAATAAGGATCTTTTAAATATTTCAAAAACTATAACTGATCATGGATTAAAAATAAATGAAAATAAAACCAACTTAATTTTAACTGGTCCTAAAACACTAATCACTAAAATAAAAAATAATCCTGATTTCAAAATTGTTCTTAACAATAATTTTAAGATAACTTCAATCGAATATGGTAAAAATCTTGGAGTAATTTTTGATCAGTATCTAAATTTTAATGAACATATAAAAAATATAATTAAAAAAGCATACTACAAACTAAGAATTTTATATAAATTTAAGGACTACTTAAATACTGATACTAAACTTAGGCTGGTTGATTCAATTATTCTAAGCGGATTAGATTATTGTGATATAATTTATCACAAAAATATCAGTAACGAAGATAAACAGAAATTACAAATTCTTCAAAATAACTGTGTTCGTTGTTCAATAGGACTAAAAAAATATGATCACGTATCACCTTCCTTTAATAAACATAATATAATTAAATTAGAAAAAAGACGCGAAATCCACTTATCCTGTTTTATATATAAAATAATTTTAACTCAGAAACCTAGATATTTATTTGAAAAAATTGAATTCAGGAATAGTATTCATAATGTTAATACTAGAAATCAGAACGCTATAGAAATACCTAAACATCATACTGAAAAATATAAGTCTTCGTTTAAATATACATCTTCTGTAATTTTAAATAATATTCCTTCTAGTCTAAGGGGCTTAAGCTATATAACTTTTAAAAATAATATAAAAAATTATTTAGTAGGGGTAGGATTGGAAGAATGATTTCTTATAAATCAAAATCCTACCTATTTATGCCAACTAGTATACTACTGTCATTTTTTGGTTTTCTTTTTTACTTTTATCAATTTTATATTTATATTTTATATTGTTTTTATTGGCATAAATAAACATCTTTATTATTATTATTATTATTATTATTATTATTATATATTAAAAAAAAAACAAGGAAAAAATTTATGATCAGGAACACAAAACAGCCAAAACGCATAAGACTAGTAATTGTAATAATATTACTAAAAATAGGAACAATAACTAATAATCAAAAAGTTATTGTGTGGTATGGCCTATCCTATTGAAGCCAAAAAAATCCAAATTTAGAGAAAAATAGAAAACGAATTACGTACTATATGTACCATCTAAAAACTTTTTGATTCATTTATAAATGGGATCTAATAATATGTCAACACTAATAAAAAATTCAAAGCAGATCACCTGTTTGCATTGCACACTAGTATTGCACATGTGAAAAATCATATTTTATTTCATAAATTTATGATGAAATAATTTAAGTTATTGAGTTTAGAAAAATATTTTTTAGAAATTTTTTTAAATCGGGACAAATCGCGACCCATTTTAAAGTGTGTCGGGAAGCGGGACTTACCCTTTGAAATCGGGACTGGCCCGATAAAATCGAGATACCTGGCAACCCTAGGTCACAAATTCATAGGCGTAGTTAGGCAGTCAAATTCAGGGGTGCTTATGCCCAATTCAGCATGTGGCCAAAAATTTTGTTCATATGGTGGAGGGTTGTAAATTTTGGCGGTACTTATTAAAGTCTTGGGGGTGCTAAGCACCCCAAACCCCCCCTTAACTACGCCTATGCGCCAATAGCGAGTCGGCTAACAGGATAGGTGCACCCACATCGCTTTCTGGCGCGTTTCTTTTTTAAATAATGGCTTCTTGAAAAAAAAAATTTTTTCATGAAAAAAAAAACTGCTTTATTTTTCACTGTAAATCACGTGGTCTTGAGCACACCGCACACCGCAGCGTGCTTCCCCTTGAGATAACGGCGATATACGCGCTCTCTCACACTTCAATTTACGCATAGCGGTATTAACTCGCACTCACGTTGAACATTCTCACTCACCTGGCAGGCAAAATGTCCTGCCGAAACGACCTGTCTTTTTGTAAATATTTATTTTTAGTCACAAATATTATCCTGTAAAATTTCAAAGTGCCTTAAGAATATTTTTTGCAAAAAAATTTTGATTTCTTTAAAAATTTAAGGGTCGCTTAAGCCCCGCCACCCTTCAGCCAGGTCTGCATTTTCGAATTCAGATATAACTAGAAGAAGTTTTGAACACTTTTTCACAGTGCAAATACCTACCCAAAAATGTCTACCAGCTCTCGGTCTAATATGTTTACATAAAAATGTCAGAATAAACAAACCCAGTAAAACTTCAAAAGACAAAAAGAAAATAAATGAAACAAATGAATAGAACGAGGTTTAAAATATATCATTATAGAACTCCCCAAGAGTGTAATATGCTTTACTCTGCAGGAAGAGTTTAACACTTGTAACAAAACGTTTGTTGTTCTCAATATTTTTGCACTCTACAGGTAAATGGTTAAATATCTTTATACTCTCATATATAACAGAATTTTTTGTTAAGGTGCTTTTAGGTATCGGTAAACGTAATTGATTGCCGGTTCTAGTGTTATATGCACTATTATTAGGAACAGTTCTATATTTTTTATGTACCAAGTTTACAATAAACACATGAAAGTAAGTATTTTTCCCCGAATGAATAGAGGCCTACAGTGGTCTCTGGATCCAACCCTACACAGATAGCGAACAGCCCGCTTCTGTAAAACGAAAACGGACTGAATGAGCTGCTGGCAAGCAAAGCCCCAAAACTGGATACCATATCGCAAGCACGACTGAACCAGGGAAAAATAAACAATCCTAGCCATCTCACAGCCTAGGTCATTTGAAACCACTCTTACTGCATAACACGCAGATGCTAATTTCTTATTTAAATTTGATATACGCTCATTGAATTTGAGATTGTTATCAATAAAGAGCCCCAGAAACTTAGTAGGCTCTTCATTTTCTCAAGCATGGCTATTTTAAAATCTGTGATTTGACATTTGAAAGTTAACATGTGAGTTTTTTTTACGTTAAAAGTTAAGTAATTACTCTCACATCACTGCTTGATTCTATTTAAATCTCGCGAAACTATTTCACTAATCAATTCAGCATTCTTTCCTAGCCACAGAATTGTCGTGTCATCAGCAAATAATGTAAAAACTCCCTCAATGTCAATGGAAGCCAGATCACCGATATAAATTAAGAACAGTATGGGGCCCAGCACTGAGCCCTGGGGAACACCCCAGTCAATATTAAGCGGTTCCGAGACACTGTCACCACACTTGACAACCTGCCTCCTGTCAGACAAATATGATGTTAACTAGTGTTGTAAATATCCGTATTCTATAGATATCCAAATACGGAATCGGAATCAGCTAATATCTGTAACCATTATCTGAATACGTATCCATTTCTTGACCCGCGCGAAAGCGGTTACAAATCATGTATACGTATGCAACACTAAAACATTTTCTATCTGGATACGATACGGCTAGGTAGGTGGATGTGGTATCATATCATTCGAAGTCGAAGGTTAGGGATAGGAAGGCACCTTCGTTCGTTCTCGTTTGAATTCGGTTCGGGTGAGGCGGGCCAAGTTTAACCAATGGGTCTCATCCCATATGATACCCGTTACCCCGATAACTATGGCTATCTTTTTTTAGGAAATGCCATTAGAAAGAGGAAGCATAAGATCAAATATGCCAAATCGCAGACCGTGTTGTTCGCTTACACTCGATTCCGATTCCGTTTTCTGTTTGCACTTTGTAGTAACCACCCGATGCGAATTTATTTTGATTCCGAATCCGTATTCAAGTTCTCGGCCGGTTACGGATAATCAGGATTCTTTTGATATTAATATCCAACGGATTTTTGGATACGTATCCGTACATCACTAATGTTAACCATTTCAAAGGCACGCCCCTGAAACCATACCGGAACAGCTTTTGCAGCAGTATTCCGCGATTAACACAGTCAAACGCCTTTGAAAAATCTCAAAACACCGCTGCAGCCAATTCACCCCTATTTAGGACTAGGTAGGTATAACTTCTCAAGAAAGTTAAAAATAGCGTCACCTGTGTTCTTACGATCCTGGAAACCAGACTGAGAGGGGTTTAGTAAATTGTGTTTGTTTAAGAACAAAATTATTCTCATCCTTTACAATTTTTTCGGTCAGTATGGACAATGTAGGAAGCAGTGAAATTGGACGGAAACATGAGGGGTCCTCCGAGTTGCCACCTTTATATAGTGGTCTTACCACAGCCGTCTTTAAACTGGCAGGGAATGTGCCAGAGTCAAACGACATATTCATTGTCCTAAACGACATGTTCATTGTCCTAACAAGAATCTCCAGGACACCATCAGGTAGGTGAGTAAATATGTTTAAGGAAACCTCATTAATTCCTGCTGAGGTTTTGTTTTTTATCAACTTAAAGGTATTTTTTAATTCAACAATATCAGTATGATGAAGACAGAAGGACTCAGCCACAGAAACCCCGCTCAAGTAAGTCATAGGATCAGCTGTAGAAGTTAAGTGAGCAGTTAAATTTTGTGCTACGGAGCAATAAAAGTGATTGAGAACATTAGTTTAAATCAGATATTGAAACTTTATTAGAATTACCTCTCAAATCATTTATGATGGGCCAACTTTCTTTGGATTTGGACCAAGGAAAACTCAAACACGCCCTCCATCAACAAGTAGTCAAAATCCGAAACAGTAGCAACACTAAAGCTGTATAAAGCTGTTAAACTTAATTTTTGAACTCGACAAACTGTTTATAGATGGTTTTTAGAGTAATTGTAAGGATCGGAACTACTGATCATGTGGTCAGTGGTTTTTGTCATTGTTGATATTTTGGTAGTTTTTGGGTAGCTGATTTTTGCATTAGTTGTTTTTAATTATTTTTGACATTAATACGAATACATGTTTTTTATATTTAATTGTGTCTACAAGTTTGTTAAAATGTTGTATTTGTTATATTTAAATATAGTATAATGTATTAGCCAAGTGCTAATCAAAAAAAAAAAAAAACAAAAAAAGCTCAGACATCCACGAACTAACTGTAGAAATTATAAAATCCATAAAAAAACTTGCTCGTCATACCACTTACTAAACTGATAAATGATTGTTTCCGAGAATGTGTTTTCCCAGATGTACTTAAAAAAGCGGTCGTCTCTCCAATTTATAAAAAGGGGAATACTGGTAAAGTAAATAACTACAGACCGGCATCTCTATTGCCGGTCATCTCAAAAATATTTGAAAAAGCAATGGCGATCCAAATTATAAACTTTTTTGAGTCAAATAATTTTTTTCTCGCAGAGCCAATACTGTTCCAGGTAAATCAAATCAAAAAAAATCAAAAAAAAAAAAAATACCACCCATGCGGTCATGGATCTTGTGAATGGCATAATGGATGGCTTTGAAAATCAGTCATATCTTTCAGCTCTGTTCTGTGATCTCAGTAAGGCGTTTGATTGTGTATCACACGACTTACTGTTAAGAAAACTAAAATACTACAAATTCAGCGAAAATAGCATCAAACTGATAAACTCATACTTGAAGGGGAGGTATCAAATCGTAAGAGTCAGGGGAAAGCTGTCTGAACCAGCAACCACTGATATTGGAGTCCCGCAGGGGTCAATCCCGGGACCAGTCCCATTTTTAATATTTATAAACGACCTGCCTATCAACCAACAAATAGGTAAATATGTACTGTTTGCGGATGACACAACGGTCTTTGTGAGGGGAGTGTCAGAGCAAATTGCTACTGAACGTATGGAGGAGGCGAGAGCGAATGCTGAAGAATGGTTCCTGTCAAACCGACTCCTACTAAACAAGGACAAAACCCAATCCATGATGTTTACCCTGAGACATCTGGAGACCACATCTAATGCATCACCTGCTAAATTCTTGGGAGTTTGCTTGGACCCAAAGTTAAAGTGGGATGTGCACGTGGGAAGTGTGTGTGGAAGGCTTGCCAGTGGCATATTTCTGCTAAGAAATCTGTACGGATGTGTCTCCGAGGTAACTATGAGGACGGCGTACTATGCAGTCTTTCATAGTGTAATGACTTATGGGATAATGGCGTGGGGAAAATCAGCGCAGGCCCGCAGAGTGTTCGGACTGCAGCGGAGGGCTGTTAGATTAATGGCTGGCTTGGGATACAGACGGGATTGCAGGGGTGCCTTTGTCGGATTGGGGATACTTACCTTCCCATTGGTCTCCATCCTGGAAAGTCTTCTGTATGTGAAACAGAGGGAGGACTTGCGAATGCACCAGGACATGCATGGGTACGACACGAGAAACAAGACCAACTTTGTGCCAGTCCACTGCAGACTGGGAAAATGTCAGGGCAGACCGGAGTATTCTGCTGTTAAACTTTTTAATGTGTTGCCAAATCGGATAAAAGATTTGCCATTTCTAAAGTTTAAAACATCAATAAAATTATTACTCATTGGTAATGCATTTTACAGCACGGAGGAGTTCTGTGGGTATAAATTGAATGACTGATGTTTGTAAAGTTATGTTTTTGATTGATTAGTGTAACATATTACAAGCAACGTAAAATGGACTACACCGCCTTCCAAAAAAGACAAACACAGTGCCATAATAAAAATAAAAGATGAAAAAGACTCCACAAGAGTTCTCAGAGAAATAAAACAAAGTTTTAAAAACAAAGGCGAGGGACAACAATCATTTAAAAGTGTCATAAAACTACAAGGAGGAGGAGTATTAGTAGAATGTCAAAATCCGGAACAACGGACAAAATTAAAAGAAACAATAAATTTAGAAAGTGGTTTCGTAATGAAAGAACTTCAGAAGAAGAATCCAATGATAATGTTGACTGGCATTGAAAAGGGATATAAGCCTGGAGAGTTCATAACAGGCTTAATTGAAGAAAACCCAGAAATGAAGAATACACTCGGTGATGATGTTGATACAAAAATAAAGTTCATTACAAAGAGAGAGTGCAGAAATAAAAGAAGGGAGAATTGGATTTTACAAGCACAACCCACAGTTTTTAAATGGTTTATTAAAAATGATAACATCAATTTTGATTTAACCAAAGTTTACGTAAAAGAATATTATAATCCTGCTATGTGCTACAAATGTTGTCTATTTGGACATGTTTCAAAATATTGTATGGGAGAACTGTGCTGCCACAAATGTGGCGGAAATCATGAAGGAAAAAGCTGCCCCCAAAATACAACATTGGACTGTCCAAACTGCAGGAGGCTAAAACTAAAGGATCGAATACACTCGGCTAGAGATCCAAAGTGTCCTGCTTTTCTTCAGAAAATTGAGAAGTGCAGAGAAAGCACTAATTATGGAAACCAATCAACAGAGGCTTTTTTAGATTAGAGGAAAAAGCATACGATAAAAATAAGCTCTGTATAATACACCAAAATGTGCAATCCATTGGAAATAGCATTGAGAAAATCGAAGCATTGCTAGAAAATAACCCCAAATGTTTTTGCTTATGTGTCACAGAACACTGGAAATCAGAACACCAGTTATCAAAAATAGGGATAAAAAATTTTAAATTGGCCTCTTCGTTTTGTAGAGGAGAAGGGCAACACGGAGGGAGTGCTGTGTATATAAAGAAGACAATTTCATATAAGGTCATGAAATGTATAAATTTATTATCCGTAAAAAATGAATGTGAGTGTGCTGCGGTTGAATGTTTTCTTAATGGTAAAAAAATGTTAATACTATCTGTATATAGACCTCCGACAGGTAACAAAGAACTTTTTTATGATAAACTAGAAAGTATGTTGTCTCATGTCAGTAACAATTCATTAATATTTATTGCAGGTGATTTTAATATAGAGATGTTGAAGGATAATATTAATAAAAATATTCTGTTTTCACTGTTAAACTTCTATGATTTAACAGAAACAATTCTTGAAAATACAAGAATTACACATAATTCTGCCAGTTGTCTGGATAACATTTTTACTAATATTGAAACAAATAATTATCAAACATTTGTTATAGAAACACATATATCTGACCATACTGCTCAAATAATATCATTTTCTATTACGGAAAGTAGAAATAACCTCGTTTATAGGAGATTTTTTAATGAAGAAAATAAATATCAGTTTATACAAAATATAAAAAAGCAGGACTGGATAGAAGTTTTCCAGGTAGAAAGGAGGAATGTTAATTTACAATGGAATACTTTTATTAATACATATATAAGAATTTTTAATCAATGCTTTCCTAGAACTATTGTATATGCAAATAAAAAACAACAGACAAAAAGTAATGAAATTATTCAGTGTAAAAATAGATTGGATACATTGTTGGTATTATCCAGAAATAATAATTTATATAAACCAATTTATAATGAAACAAAAAACCGCTACGACAAACTTCTCCGCGAAGAAAAATCAAAAAAATATGAGAAAAGAGTTATATCTTCTGATAATAAAAATAAATGCTTATGGACAATATGTAATGAAATCAATGGGAAATTCAAAATTAATAGCACGTATTGCACCAATAATACACAAAAATTTGCAGATGATTTCAATAACCATTTATTAACTATAATTCCTGAAATGTTAAAAAATCAAAATAGCATTCCTTTTCAATGTAATATAACAGATAACAACCAATCAATGTATCTACAGCCTGTAACCAATCATGAATTACTAAACATAATGCAGAAACTAAAAAACAAATACAGTAGTGGTGATGACGATATTCCAACGAGTATTGTGACACTTTCAATTGCTGAAATTGTTGACATCCTGAACTATTTAATAAATAACTCTATAAAATATGGTGTTTTTCCCGACCAACTTAAGCTGGCAAAAATAAAACCACTTTATAAGAAAGGTTGCTTAGAAGATCTTAATAATTTTAGACCCATTAGTCTATTGCCCAGCTTTTCAAAAATTTTTGAATATGCAATTTGCACTCGAATAACTAGTTTTATGAATAAATGTCAATTATTTTCGCACACACAGCATGGTTATCTGGGGGGTAGATCTACCACAACTGCTATATTTCAATTTACACAAACCATTTTAGATCACTTAGAAAATAAACATCTAGCTTTAGGTATGTTCCTAGATTTGAGTAAAGCGTATGATTGCATAGATAAGGATTTACTTTTGTTGAAGTTAAGTAGATATGGCATTAGAGGTAATTCTTATGCATGGATTAAATCTTATCTGTCAGATAGGATGCAAAGAGTGGTAGTTCGGGATGACAGCAAGGAAGTGAAATCGGATATACAAAGGAACAGTATGGGCATAGCTCAGGGAAGTATTCTGGGACCTGTTTTATTTATACTTTTCTTAAATGACTTGAGCAATATTGTAGAAAATTTTACGATAACGAATTACGCTGATGATACTAACCTGTTGGTTCCGGGTTTAAACATGCAAGATATTGTCACAAGGGCAGAAGTTGCTTTCGAAAGAACAAATAGGTGGTTCTTACAGAATAAGTTAATTTTAAATGATGAAAAAACAAAATTGATTTTATTCAGAACAAAACAAAAAATAGAAAAACCCGATAATATTACTTTAAGTACATCAAACTATATGTTAGATAATAGCACTATATTTTTGGGTTTAACTATAGAAGAATTCTTGTCATGGAGTAATCATATTGATACGTTATGTCTTAAATTGAGTAGAGTGGGTTATGGGATCAAAATAGTGTCAAATTATATGAATTTAAAAACTTTAAAAATACTGTATCATGCAAACTTTGAGTCAGTGATGAGATATGGCATACTGTTCTGGGGAAGTAGTTCTGACTTGCAGAGGGTTTTTGTAATACAAAAAAGGTTAGTAAGGACAATAAATAAAATGAATTTTTTGGAGTCCTGCCGAGGAGTATTTAAAAAAATGAATATTATGACAGTGTATGCTCTCTACGTGTTTGAATGTTTAATGTTTTTATTTAGAAATAGAGAAAAATTTGATACTGTAAATAGTAATAGAACCAATAATTTGTTGTATCCTCGCCATCGTCTCACAGTAACTGAAAAAAGCCCTTACTATATGTGTATTAAGTTGTACAATAGTTTGCCAAATAATGTTAAATCTATCAGCACTCTAATAAAATGGAAACAGACTTTAAAAAAGCAGTTAATAAAGACTGAACCCTATTCACTACAGGACTTTTTAAACAAGGAATGGTAACATATTGTATTGTATTATTGACGTCATTTCATTTTGTGTATACTTGTGTATTATAATTTGAAATAAAGAAGTATTATTATTATTATTATTATTATTATTATTTTTAAATGTTAACTATACTATGCTTGTTTTAGCTTATATGTCTTAAATTTTGTGTGATTTTAATGTGTTTAGTGATTTTATATTTTTAAGTATTTTTAATCATGTTGAAATAGTTATTTTAAATTGTGACATTGAATTAATTTTTTATCTGACATGTGCACATTGTATTTACAAATTTAGCATGAATAAATAATCTGAATCTGAAATAAAGGATTAAATAAATAAATAAATATTTCTTTCAGTGAGTAGGGTAAATGATTAAAACCTTGTATTCGGAAAGTGAGTCGACTGTAAGGTTGTTCCAAAAGTGGTAATATGGGTATGGGTACATATATTTTTAGAATCCAGTTTTGTACTCCATGTTTCCGAATCCCTATGGTATTACCTAGGTAATAAACTTTTAAAACTTTGAGTTAGGTACGCACACAAGTCCTTTAGTAATACAGTTTTAAATACATCTAGGTATATCTAAATCCAAATTCAAAACGGAGCTTTTGAAGAAAATAACATGTACATGTCCTGTAGTCCATGTCTTGTTAGCAAGAAGCAACTAGGTACATACCGGCAGGAAGAAGTTAATAAAAATAAATTAAGGTGGGTTTATGCAGACCACTTTAAATTTAATTTAACCCTAATTTAACTTTACTTTTAATTTAGTACAAGTTAAATTCACATGAAGGCATAAGAGCGTTTATCCACAACTTTAATTTAATTTTACTTTAATTTTAAATTTCAATGAAAATTTCTTTAAGCAAAATTAAATTTAAATTTAAAGTGGTCTGCATAAACCACCCTTTAGTAAAATAGAAACATATTAAGGGGACAAGGCTGAAGGACTTGAAAATTCTCATTACTACAACGAAAAGAAACCACACTAGCCTAAAAAGGTACTTACAATTCGGACATCTTTTTGTTAGGTAATTTAAATTATTTTAAAAATTAATTATGAAGAAAAAATTACAAAAAAATTAAGAATAACAATTCGAACACTAAAAAAACCAAACAAATCAAACGATGCCGCGATTCGGATATTCGGATTCGATTCCTTGATAAAGATGTGTTGTTATTTAACTATCTGTTATTTTTAAGCTGTTATTTGGAACATAACAGTTGTAACTGTTAAATCAGTTCAAAAATAACAGATGCAAAATAACGTCAGAACAGAAAACCCTTGCGACTGAATGAGAACGTGTCGGTCGGTGCCAGTGCTATCGTTCGCGCCGCCGCGCCGCATTTGAAATAACATACGTTAATATTTAACTGTTGTTTATATTGATAGTAATATTGCTGTGCAGCTTTGAGCGTCGCATACATTTGCGGCTTACTGGCGCTGGACCAGTCCACTTTACGTTGAGGGAGGGATGGTCTGGTGTGAATCGAAGAATCGATTGTATTTCTAATATTTCATTTTACGTAGGTATACACGGTAGTAGTGTCGTACTTTCGTAGTTTAACAGCGGCGGAGAGAGTAGTAACAGCTGTTAAATAAAAAAAAACGGCATCCAATAGGTATTTTATGTATTTTTAATTATAAATACTAAATAAAAATCGCAGTACATAACATACCCCAACAAAATTAAAATATCACTCATTCTGGAGTGTAAGCTTAAAAAGATTCTGCAAACTATAAGATAAATTACATAATTATCACATTTACAAGGGCCAACCACCACTCTCCTCTTTCGCGCGGGCGAAATTATTCATGATTTGTCATAACCGTTTCGCTGTAACCGCATTGATCACCCATTCTCGTTTACGAGTATACGCTTACACCACTAGATGTTAAAAATAACGACAACCTGTTATTTTAAGGGGTTAATTAAAAATAACGGTAGCAGTTGTAACGGTTAAATAAAAATAACGCTTTTTCCCATCTTTATTCCTTGACTACTTAGGTGTCTTCCTTTCACCCCAAGGAGGAGCTCCCGTACAGGTCCTGAGCAGCACACAGTTGTTCCATTCAACTGGGGCATCAAGCACCGCAGTGGGACTCCGCGATGTCGTAGAATTCTATTTGTAGAAACAAAGCGATCGTTTCGTACTCCGCGTAGGTTTCGAAGTCGATTATGTGGCAGCCATATTGTCGTCTTGAAACGAAAGCGACATCGCTAACGCTGCAGTGGGACTCCACGATGTCATAGAATTCTATTTGTAGAAACGGAACGATCGTTTCGTACTCTGCGTATGGTTCGAAGGCGATTATGTGACAGCCATCTTGTCGTCTTGAAACGACATCGCCAATGCTGTAGTTATCGGTTTTGTGAGGTTATGGATCAAGTTGTTTACATGTTTTTGGATCAGAGCACTGCCGGTTCGGTGTTCGGTGAACGAAGGCTTTAGAGGTCATATGTTTGAACTATTGCTTTTTCTGTTTAAGATTATTCCTAATGAGTCTGAGTCTCAAAATTTTGAGCATTTTCACTCTGGCATTAGGTATAACCACAAATTGTCCTAAGTGCAGAGCTTATAAAAAATAAAAAGGACCAGTAAAAGCTCCTTACTTTGCTTTTATGCACTTTGCTTATAATTTGGATACAAATTACTCAGTTGAAAATTTTGAGATCGAAATACATACATTTTTTACTAAATAGTTTTAAATAAGCAACAAACAAAAAGTATCTTAGTAGAAAAATGCGCGTAAGAAGTGAACACTGGCTTTATTTGATCAACTTCGCTGAATCTCATCCAGAAATAAAAATATCCAAATAAATAGCCAAAGATGCTAGAACTAGTAGCGCCGTAAAAGTGGGTCCTCACGGGCGGAGGAAGCGGAACAGCGGAGAGGCGCTTCGTTATATGATTAGTTGAATTCTGCCATGTTTAACAAACGAAGTTCCTGTCCGCTGTTCCGCTTCTTCTGCCCGTGAGGTGAGGACCTTCTTTAAGTTACAACACCGCAACGTCACCAGTCGACAGCGGCAGTAAGTTCTCGGCTGATGACGTTGCGACTTGCGTTGCGGTGTTTAACTTCAGCGGCGTACCCAGGGGGAGGGGGCAGTTCCCCCTAAACTAACATCCTAGACACACAAAAATTAAAAAAGTGCACTAATAATTGAAAAAATCCACCAAATCGCGTGATCCCTGAAACACTCCTACAAACTACTACTGAGACAAAATCCTGGGTGCGCCCCTGTTTATCTTACTTAGGTAGCTGTGTTATTGTATAAGCTGTACTTAGGTGTTACTAGTTCTAGAAGGGCTTTGGATGGCACATGGAAAAAATGAAAAAATTCAACTTAGGTAAAGGGTAAAATACTGTTGAACATGAACCTTGAACATTAAATATAACCAAACTTTTCTTTCTATCCAAAACGTCTAGTTATAAAATTTAAAATCCCTAGAATTTTCGCAAATGTTTTTAGCTCCGATAGTTATCCCTTTGGCGAGTTCCGAAGATACCCGATCATTAGTCTACAATTAAATAGAGTTGCAAATTTTCTTTAGTAGAAAACGCGAATAGATTTCTATAGTAGAAAGCAATAGTAGTTTTCTATAACGACGCAGAGTCCCACTGCAGGACATAGCTAGATATAAAAGGGAATGTTTTTTTTTTATTATATTTTCTGATACTATTGTTTATAATTCTTTTGTTATTTATGTTGTGAGTTATTAAGTATTTTATAATCTCCTTTAGACTCAGTGTGTCCTCAATTTTAAGCTATTAAATGGGATTTTTTTTGCAGTTTTAGATGGTTAATTTCAAATCTGAAAAGTATCTAAGAGATTATAATTTTATTAATTTATTGTCGTATTTAAATTCAGCCTCATAAAAACATTTTCAGGTATACCTATACTCAAAATTACCAAAAGCATTATAATTCTAATTTCGGAAAAAAATGTAATATTTTTAACTTAATCTAGCGCAAAAATCAAGAATAAAGGCCATTTTCGATTAATATTCGCTACGCTTCTGGCACTGGGCGTTTCGAAAAAATACTATTTTTACCCTGATAACTCACTAACCAAATCAACTTATAATTTTAATTCCAATTGTAGCTGCATTATTCAATATTTATATCGAATATCAGTCTTGTAAAAGCAACTATGCTGCTCCTTTTCGCCTTAAAAATAAAAATCGCTGTAGTGAAAAATCACCGTTAAAAATAACGGCTATTCTTAAATCACCATCTCTGTTCTAACAGATATCGAAAAATCACTATATCTCCCAACTCTACTATGCTTTTGAACATAAATATATCCAAACTTTTTCTTCTGTTCAAAACTTCTAGTTATAAAATTAAAAATCCCTAGAATTTCCGCAATGTTTTTAGCTCAGACAGTTACCCTTTGGCGAGTTCCGAAGATACCCGATCATTGTCTACAACCAAACAGAGTTGCACATTTGACGATAGTAGAAAACGCTAATAGATTTCTATAGTAGAAAGCTATAGTAGATTACTATAACGACGCAGAGTCCCACTGCTGAACCGTTCGAGCCCTATCCCCCCTGCCCTCTCGTGCATTACTTATGACTTGAGCTTAATGTCAAACTTGTCAATTGTTCCTTTCGGAACGGTGTCGAGTGACTCCGGGGCGAGTCGGTCCGGGGCGTGAGACACCTGAAAGCACGATACACATGTGTATCGAGCCTGAAAGGAATATTACTCTTGACTCGAGTGTTGACAATAGTAGTGTTGGGAGATATATCAATCACCATGATCCAATCACCGTGAAAGACAAATCACTATCGCTAGCGGCGATCGATATCTCGGTAACGCAGTTATTCAGTATTCAGTGATTAGCAAATCTGCATGCGCCACGGACGGATCAGCGAAACAAAATAGATCACGGCGACCCGACCGCGTAATCGCCCCTTGTAAAATAAATATTTCTTGGGTTATAGACCCACTAAGCAAGAAACATACTTTCAACGTTTAGCAACGTTGCAACCAGGAAACAAATGCAACATATAAAACCAAACATCCTACATTCATTTCTGAAACGTTTCCTTTCATAATATTGGTATGAATATGTAACTGCAACGGCCTTTGCACTACGTTTGTTTTGCGTTTTGAAAAAACCGTTTCAACAAGGTTTTATTTTTGCAACGTCTCAAATAAGACATCAATAAAACATATAAGAGATTTGTCTAATGCGACATATTAGTTTTAAACCTAACGTTGAAGTTACATTAGGACAGTATTAAAATTATCAATATTCTAACGTTTCTACAGAACGCTCTCTTCTGTTTCAGAAACGTTTTTAAAACCATACGGTAACGTTTGCCGTCCGACGTGTAAGTAATAACTCCAGTGATACGTCATCATTGCGTACTGCGGACGGAAACCGCCATTTTTACTTCGCGTTGGCGTGTCGTGTAGATGTCATTGACATTTCGTTGAAATGTCAATGGTAGATGTACCTGGTGCTGGATCACGATGCATAGAATTCTACGCGATTTTGACACTAATGAAAGTGGCCATGTGATTGATTGTTTGTTTGATTGGAGTAGTCATGTGACTTTGACACGTAGAATAGAATTCTATGTGGCGTGATCCGGGGCCTGGTTGTTATACTTGCCTATGTTGTACCATTTTTTGGTTGTACCTGTATTAGTATTCGTTGGTTGTACCCTTTTATAATCATGGACCTAAAGGTAAGTACTTTTTATTCTACACAAGTGCTTTATTCTGAATTAAATATAATAACAAAGGTTACCGAACCGGGTCAATATCCCAACCCAAAAATTAATGACTTCCGAATAAAAATAATACGTAATTTGAGAAGCTGGTTTTGTCACCGCAGAATAGTACTAATATTAATATAATAAGAAATCGTTAGGTGCATTAATTTATATTTATGTATCCACATTTTTTTAATTTTTACTAACATAACCTTAATTTACAAGGGATTCAAGCAATTTATATATTCCAATTATCCGCAAAATATTTGAAATCTATATAATATAAAAAAGTGGATGTATTAAAAACGGCAGATTTTAATTTTTAAGCTTGAAATAGATTTTACATAAATATTTTATAACAAATTATAACAAAAGAAAATGTTTTGTGTCGTTTTACATAGAACAAAATATGGTAATTTTTTTTAGTTTTGTAATAAAATTGTATATAAGTGAAAGTGCTTCATTTTGGGTTTGGGACTCTGCTTGAATTCGAATATTCTTAATTATCAAAACCAAGCATGTTATAAATTTTTCGAATTTTTATTTTTTTTTTGCTTTGCATGTAGGTATAAAAGTAGAAGTACATGGGGTAAATTTGGCTTGTGCTTAATAAAAAGTTTATCTTTACCATATTTGGCAGCAAAAACATACGTCCGGTTGCACAAACAATTTAATCACGAATTAAACTAATTAGACACTTGTAATGTGAAACATGTGTATGTTAACATCATTGCCAAAGATGACTCTTAACGTCAGTTAAATGTACTACTTGATTAAAAGTTTTGTGCAACCTGCTGTAAGTTTTTGTAATTGTAACCTTTTTGTTTTATGGCTTGGAACTAAAATTAATAAATCAGTATAATGCATAACATAACGTAACATACAGTATTTAATTATTTCTCAGATGCGACCAAGCCTCATTTTATGGTGACAGAAGCAGAGTTTGAGCATGTAGTAATGTATTGGCTGAGAAACTCAAATACTAGCTTAAAACGTGAAGTAAGTTGTCATAAAATTTAATTTTTTATCATTTCATTTAGGCGGTAACTAAAACATTCCTGTTTTTACTTAATATTTCTAAAAAAATTATTTAAAGATGACAAAATTTAGGATACAGAATTTTGCTCTGTATTGTTCTTTGTTCGGTCATTTTTGTTTGTTTTTTCAATAAAAATAGCTGGACAGAAATAAATAAAAAAAATTACTGTTGATGTTTTATAGCTTTTTAATGATTAACCCAATTTTTACAATTTCTGACATTTAAAACCATTTTGATTCGGAACAGTTATAAAGTTAGAATAAGTAGAATGTATATAGCTTCAAAGATTGTTAAGGTATTAAGAAAAAATAATTTTGCCCATGTCAAAATTTAGGTAGAACATGTTCAAAAATAACAAAAATAAAGGTTTTGAGATCGAAAAACTTTCTTCAGAAAAAGTGAAGGTCTTGTCACAGCAAACATAAAAGTCAAATAACATTTTTTCTAAAAGTGTGCCGTTCTGGAGAAAAGCGCAAAAATGGCAAAAGCCTGCTGTTTCCCAAAATTTACCATACAGTATCTCTGCAATGGCGATTTTTTGGAAAAAATGTTATATATGACTTTTATTGTTCTCTTAACATGGGCTTCACTTTTTCTGTAGAAAATATCTTGATATTCCTAAATTTTTGTTTTCCTGCACCAACATATTTGTATTTCTTGAACACCATGGGGACCCTATCTAAAATTTGATATAGAATAAGAATATAGAACTTTGACCAAAAATAAAATTTTCAGGCAAATTAATAATAACAAGCTTCCAATTTGTTTCAGACCTAATGGACCACAATTAAAAATTAAATGTTTGGAAGTGTTGTTGCTTGTATCATTACTTTAACTGTATCATTGCCTTGTTCTTTATATCATATCCCATGTTCATAGGTTTGTTTCTTCAGCAGTTTAAAACTATTCGGAGCCAATCATCTTCAAGGAAAACAGTTTGCTGATAGAAACCGAGCAATCTCATTGGCTCCCATTAATTTTAAACTGCTGCAGAAACAAACCCCATATTACCCAGGCTAGTTTTATAAACCCTATATCTAAATTAATTATTAATGACATCCTAAAATTAACAATTTGCTTTTTTATTATTTTTAGACCTGAACAACGCTGGAAAGCTTAAAAGAAAATATTTTTTTTTTAGAAAAGATTTTTCCTTTTTCAATAAATTTTTTTTCAAGAAACATTCTTTTATTTATCCCTTATTGAATTTGTATCCAATTGTAAGATGTCATAGCATTAAAATAAAGAAGGAATTATTCTGTATAGTAGTATTGGTTATATTTTGATCATTATCCTTATATATTTTGTTGATTTAAATGGAAAATGCTCACAATACAAAATATATATAAAGCAATCGTGTACATCCTATATATTTTTTTATTTGAATTATAAAGTCGATTAATAACGTAATTTAAAATAACAAAAAAACTCGTCTATGGAATTAAAATAATAAAAAAAAAATGGCAAAAAATACATAATACGTATTAGACATCTCATAAAAATTGAAAAAATATTCATACATGGTTTCCCTTTAAATAAGCAAAAGAATGAGGTGGTGAATAAATGTAACTATAACCCTCTGTACAGCTGGTATGAAATAAATCCCACATCCCTCCAACGTTCCAATTACTGTGATCTTTATTAGATTTTTGATTTGGCAACATAGCATGAATCGTGACCTATGATACAGCTGTGATAAAACATCATGACTGTGTCGTAGGTCATGATTTATGTTATGTCGCAAATCAAAATTCTAATAAGGATTAAAATAAATGGGACGTTGAAGAGACGGGAGATTAACCTAATATGCGCTGTATATGCGATGAAAGAATTACATTTAATGTTCGTTACATAAACGTCGATTAGAACCTTAGAATAGCGAATTATTTAAGACATGTTTGCGTTTCTAAAACGTTGAAATTTTGTAAATAAGTCTTTATAATATGCAACGTTAATAATACATTTTTGTAACTTGCTTGTAATACGATTAAAGAAATGTTTCATAGATGTTTCAAAAATGTTCTATTTCAACAGCAAATAGCTGATATAGAAACGTTCCTTCTATGTTACTAAAATGTCTCATTGTTAACGTTGCATCAGAAAACGTGGTATGGTGTGAAATGCAACGAATCATTTGCGTTTAATGAAGCGTTACTTCTCCTTCTGGTCTAACATTACATGTAACGGAGAAAACACATTTCTAACGTTGTTGCAATGAGTTTTTGCTTAGTGGGGAGATATCGAGAAATAAAATCGCTGCTCGAACGGTTGCGCCAGATATTATCGCTTCTTGCGTTGTGGATATATCTGATTCTTTAGATATTCACGTATGTTTAATTGTTCAGTGATTTGTCGTTTATCGGTCCGGTCGGCCGTAGTCGATATTATGTTGGTGAATTAGCCATTTATATTCTTCATTGCGCCTAGTAACGATTATAGTGTAACCGATAAATTAGTTTTAATACTTTTAATTATAGCTAAATTCAACAGCTGCAATATATTTGGATTGACAAAATGTCCAAAAAACAGAAAACCAGTGAAATGTTGAATTTTTTTACACCAATTGAAGGTGAAAACTTCTCTGAAAAGTGCAATATTTGCAAAAAAAAATACTCACATAAAGCATCCCACTAAAATTTAAAAGAACATATGTCAAGTTATCCTTCGGTCTCAGTGTCTCAATGTAACTGAATTCTAAATTTTACCAAAAAGTATTTAAATATAAAAGAGAATGTTTTTTTGTTTATATTTTTTATATTAGCTAGATATAAACGAGAATGTTTTTTTTTTTTGATTATATTTTCTTATACTATTGTTTCTCATTATTTTGTTATTTATGTTGTGGGGTATTAAAAGCATTTTATAATCTCCTTTAGACTCAGTGTGCCCCCATTTTTAAGCTATTAAATATGATGTTTTCAGCTTGAGATGGTTAATTTCAAATCTGAAAAGTAACTAAGAGATTATAATTTTATTAATTATTGTCGTATTTAAACATTGTAATCATTTTCGGGTATACCTGTACTCAAAGTTGCCTAAAGCATTATAATTCAAATTTCGGAAAAAATGTAATATTTTTAACTTAATCTAGCGCAAAAATCAAGAATAAAGGTTATTTTCGATTAATATTCGCCACGTCTCTGGCCGTATCGAAAAAATACTATTTTTTTCCTAATAACTTACTGACCAAGTCAAGTTATAATTTTACTTCCAATTGTAGCTGCATTACCGAATATCAGTCTTGTAAAAGCAACTATGCTGCTCCTTTTCGCCTTAAAAATAAAAATCGCTGTAGTGAAAAATCACCGTTAAAAATAACGGCTATTCTTAAATCACTATCGCTGTTCTAACAGATATCGAAAAATCACTATATCTCCCAACTCTAGACACTAGACGTTTTTTGGCGATTCAAAACCATCAAAGCCAAACCCAAGGGTTTACCAGTGTTGTCTTTATTTATTTACATTTGAGTGCATTGTACAAATAAGGACAACAATATGGTTTTGATTTTTGTGGCACTATCTTTGTCTGTTTACGTTTAATTACGTTGGATAAACAAAGACAGCATATGGTTTTGGTTTTGATGGTTTCAAATCGCCAAAAAGCGCTAAATATTGACATAATCATTAGTGATGGGTGATGGGATCATCCGGATGAAAAATCATCGGTCATCCGATTATCAAAATATTCGGAACATTCCGATTATTAAGGGAAATGTTGGGATCCCACTTATATTGTTAGCATCCAATCTACCCCTTGTTAAAATTTGAAGCAAAGATAAATCATTTGTTTTGTACCACGTGATGTCTCAGCACTTTTGAAGTTTTGATGGAACTGTCACCCGATTAAGGGCGTGTACCGTTGTCAACTTCGGTTACGGTTTTGTGTCCCGTAAGTATCGGTAATCTGAAAAGTTGACAGATTGCAAACGCAATATCTGTCATTAATGTCACCGAAGAAACCGAGCGGTTAACCAGGTTTGACAACGGTACACAGCCTTATTCTCGGCTGTCACTGTCAGTTCTGACAGCAGTTTAAAATGTGAGCTTGTCCGTTTCCTTTTCGTCTTTTTGCCTTTCAAAAGTAGCGATTAATGTGTTTTTATTTGTGAAAAGTGGATTAAAAGTTAATTATTATCCTATTTACGATAATGTCGTAGCTAATGCACCGATTGTCAGGAGTTTAGACCCCCATTTGTATCGTTCGTCCCTTAAACAATGATTAATTAACCATCAATTAATTTTTAAAACAATGTTTAGTTTTTTGTGATTGCACCGTCAAAAATAAAGGCCGATTTATAAACTTGACGTTTGCGGTTTGCGTTCGCCGTTCAAAGTTAAATGCACCGAAATACCTAACACCATTTATATTTGCCGTTGACGCTGCCGACTGCCGTTGGCGTTGACGTTGGGTGCCGTTCGAGTTAACTCAACTTTATCTTTTGACGCTGGCCGTTCGTAGCAAAACCGTAGCCAATTGGCAACAACCAATCAAAAGCTTGGTACCTGGTGGCGTGATATTTGTTTACACATATAAACACACAAAATTATTCCAAGGGATGCTAATAAGCTTTCTGTATCCTCATCCATTTTAAACAAAAACACTCCTCACAAAAACAAAACAAATACATAGGCAAAAATAGGTTATGATATGCTGTCAGCGTCAGCTGTTATTTCAACGGTGGACAACGTTCAACTTCAAGTTTATAAATACCATAATTCGCCTTCTACGAACGTCAACAGCAAACTGCAACGGCAACGGCGAACGCAAACCGCAAACGTCAAGTTTATAAATCGGCCTTTAAACATTGATTAGTTAATCGAAGAAAATACTTGTCAGCAGCGCAATTTTTAGGTCGTTGCAAACGTCATTTGTTTATTTTATTTTTGTTAGTGATGGGATATCTCGAATGAAACATAATCGATCATTCGATTATTCAAATCACTCGAGATATCTCGAGAAGTCAGCGCGATCATTCGAATGATTTATCCGAGAGATTAATCGCCTTTCGCCGCTTCTAATGACGAGACGAAATGACGCCGTCGCCGACTCGGCACTCGACGTTGCGTTACGATGCATATTGTCTCGGATGATTTTTTCATTCGAATGATTGTTTATTTCGAATGATCCTTCGATATCGATCGAGCATTATTTCATCTCTCGACAACGCATAGTGTTATTAGCATGTTTTTATGATATATACAGGGTGTTAGTAAAGTATGTGACCAAACTTTAGGGTATTATTCCTTACTTAATTTTAAGACAAAACATAGATCCTAAACGACTTTGTTTTTAATACACAGGGTGTTGAATTTTTGTAAAAGGTTTTTTCTAAGTAACTAGAGGATGCAAATTAGTATAAAGTTGAAAAACAAAACGACAGATCGAAAAACGGATTCCTTCATAAGTGAAACTTTAAAATCTGAAATACTTTTACCTAAACATTTACCTAAACTAAAATCACTGGAAAATGGAAATACTTGGAGAAAACTGGAAATTTAGATTTTTGACCCAAATATTTCACGGTTGTTAATTTTTTGTGGGGTCAAAATGATTCAGATTAAAACAACGCATAGTGTTATTAACATGTCTTTATGATATATACAGGGTGTTAGTAAAGTATGTGACCAAACTTTAGGGTATTATTCCTTACTTAATTTTAAGACAAAACATAGGTCCTAAACGACTTTGTTTTTAATACACAGGGTGTTGAATTTCTGTAAAAGGTTTTTTCGAAATAACTAGAGGAAAAAATTAGTATAAAGTTGAAATTTGGTGACAATTTTTAATGCATAAAGGGCAATCTTGCTAGTTGTCAAATTTGTTAAAAGAAGTGTTTTTGTTTTTATGGATCTCTTACTTTTTTGTTATTTTTAACAAATTATACTAATAAATAATGTTATGTATAACTTTACATTTTTTTGTTTTTGTCGAAAACGGCCAATCCAAGCAAAAAAATTCAAGAGATGATTTTTGTGTAGTTTTATTTGCTATATTTTTTGATTCGAATGATTATTTCGAATGATCATTCGATTATTAAAATCATTCGAGAGCTAATATTTCTATTATTTAAATCATTCGATTTTTCCCAACACTAATTTTTGTTTTAACCTAACCTTATTTTGTCTTGTTACCTAAATCCAAACCACGTGATCCAATATGGTGGCCGGTAGGCAAGGGCAAGGGCAAGGGTACTAAACTTATATAGGAGTGCTCAATCAGCTCAATCTGTCAGCCAAATGAGGTTATGTCCTGTGACGTCACGACGTTACCTTTTTGCTTTGTTTACATTGTTTTGAATAGGCTGCATGTGTATCTTCGCCTGTTTTTTGATAAAGTTTGGGACATTTGGACATTGTAGCTATTAAACTACTAATTTAATTTTACATACATAATTTGGTATGATGTACAGAGATATTAAGGCTTGGTAGGAAGCTTTTTCAGTTTGTAAAAAAAGGTAATAAAGCCTGTATCTTTTCTTTGGATGTCCATTATCCAGCATCAATTTATTTTTTAGGACTACCGTGCAGTTTATGAAAGCAACAGTTTTGCTGGTATGCCTACCAAGATATAATCCACAAAATAGTTAAATATTTTACTAACTATTCCCCTTATCAGCAAAGCAAAGAACTTTGACAAAGGAATGGAGAAATGGTTAAAACTTTCTAGGATGGATGGATAAAATAATTAGTTGGATGCAGTAGAGCAGAATTATATTGAAAACAATCAGGACTTTTATTTAATTTAATTTATTTATTTCAACGGAAAATCCATTTTACAATTTACAAGTATATAGAAAATACAGGACATGAATTAATAATACTAAACATACAAAAATATACATATCTGTAATATAGAAGCAAATATACCATTAAACAATCAAATTAGCCACAAATGTTTGCCTAGATTGCATGTGGTACGTAATTTTCTTTTAAATCCCATCAAAGTCCCACCAAAGGGATCCAAATTAATATCGTTAAACCAGCGAACCATGCACGACATGGGGCTATGAAAGCCATAATTAGTTAGTGGAGTGATAAACATAGTACTATTTCTTGTTTTATGTACTAAATTAAAGGAAACAAGTTGAAGTAAATGGGGGCAACAGATGATAGCATTCAAAAGCCTAAACAGAACATCCGCAGAAAGTAGGGATGCTGAAATAATATGAATATATCAAATAAATGATATTTTTTGTTCGATATATCGACATTTTTAGGTGAGATTTTTTATACAGATCCCTATATTGAAATATTGATATTAAAATCTTACCATCGGATCGATATTTTTCGCCAGCTTTAGGAGCTGGATGGTGAAATGCTAAATAAACAATGTGCTAAATAATGCTGAATAAACAAGATTTTGACTATATTGTTTTTAATTAAAATTAATTGTTTACAAATGTTGTTTTTTTGTTGTTTGGATTTGCCCTTACAGCCTCATCGAAAACTTAATGATAATTTAGTTGAAAATTTGATACAATTTTAGTGTATCTAAAATGGACAACTAACAATAGGAATCCATAAGGGAAGATATAAAGATCTATGTAAAATTCTAAAGTAGCTTACGTTATGACTATTAAAGTGAAAATGAAATAATAGAAATACTGATTTGTCCGTATTTTTGCATATTTAAATGCTTTAATTAACTATTTTGCTTAATTTTCTCATTTTACTTCTAATATTAACATCGGAAGCACCGCTTGATCTTCTTTAAATGGACTTTTTTGCTTGTTCGGCATTTATATTTCTAAAATTAATTATCATGGTTCTCAGTTTACAAAAATCCCAAATCAGTTTATAAGGCAAGACTTTCTCCCTTTTCAAAATTTTTCTTCACAGTTTCTTAACCATTCCTGGTCCCCTTTGACACGCTTCTGCATGAAAAAAGTCTCTGACACTAAATAAAACAAGAACACAAAAAGTGGAATAACATGAAAAATAACGACTTAATAACTATAACAATAATATCAAACGATGAAGAAAATACAGAACTAGTAACAACAATAAGGATAAACTCTCCAAAAGTTTAAAAACTGTTCAAAAACAGGCAAAACAGCATAAAACTACCGTATTTGCATATGTAAACAAAGCAAGAAGGTAACGTGGTGACGTCACACAATCATATGATTAACAGTTCTATTTGCGAACATTGGGTTCCCAGTCAACAAAAAGCCGTTCATGGGACGTCCCAGGGACGTCCCGGAATGTCCCATAAGATCCCATTGACGTCCCTGGGACGTCCGTTTGGAACAGGTCGGGATGTATCTGGGATGATCCCATAAAGGTTACACATGACATATATGGGATCATCTTAGGACCTTACTAGGACGTTATAGCCACTTTTTGTGTTGTAAATCCCATTGCTGACGTCCTTGGGACGGCAACATAAGACGTCCGTAGGACGTCAGCAATGGGACCAATTTGGGATCTTTTCAAAGTCCAGGGGACGTCCCAGGGACGCCTTAGCTGGGATCGTCCCATCTGGGACGTTGGGGATCAAAATGGGACGTCCTGGGGATCTTTGTTGTTTGCTGGGTTAATGGCATTGAGCAGTCCTATATAAGTTTAGTACCCTTGGGAGGACCAGCTAATGGGAGGAAAATATTCTTCATATTAGGCATTTTGTTTGTTGACATTTCTAACCTAAGATTTCCTTGATTTTCCTGGTATGTTTCTCATCATACTTATTAGTAATTATTGTCCTCTTTTTTTCTCTAAAGTTCCCTAAAATGCCCGTTTTATGTTTCGACTGTAGTAAACTTTTTTCAACTCAATATAATCTTAACGTCTGTAAGCTCAAAGTCATAGGCATTTAGTTCATTAACAATATTCTCGAAGTTATGATTTTCCTCCAAATGTCTTTTAGGTCACTATTAAACTTAAAGTTAACATTGCATCAACTCAACGCACGTATATTTCGTGTCGAATGCGTAATCAATGGATTTAGGTTCTTTATTATGAACCGTTCTCATGTGTCTACATGCCACATCGTGCTAATTGGGCCATTTATAAACACAGTTCGCTGCTTTCATTTCATTGGTCCGAGGTAAAGTGACATTAATGACAACTGTGACGTCATAAACAGATTTGGAAAAAATAAAAAGCACACAATCCACAATCGCAAATTTGGAAAAAAGATATGGAAACACACAGGCACACCAAACGGCCACACACTTGTTTTGTTTACAAAATGATCGCAAATAATTTGCAGAGGTGTGGCTTCACCATCACGTGTATTAATTCTGCGTTTTGATTGGTGGGAGCCCAACTGCACCAACTGCGAACATAAAATTTGGTTATCTCGAACTTTACGCCAGCGTAATGGAAACGTCTGAACCAGGGCCCTGCAGCAGGGGGGTGTCAGCTTAATTGAGCCAATCGCAGCACCAAATTTGCCTCTACAGTTCGTCGGGGTGGTTGGGGCAGGGGGTTTTGATTAGGAGCTAACTTCACTGACATGGGTTTGACATAACTAGGGACTGTTATTTTTATTTTTCAAATTTCAGTTATATGAATAATCTTTTTTTGTTATAACATATTTTCAAAGTATTACTATTTTAAACATATAATATTTGTATCTTAATGTAATTCTGACTCATAAAATTTGGTAATTTTCTTTAACTTCTTACAAAAAATTTAAATAGTGTATGTTGGTGTTGGCTACACTGTTTTTTACCGCCGGACAGACATCTTGACAGCGACAGCAGAGCCGATTGTTCGTAAGTGCTTTGTTTTATATTTTTTATTTAAATCCTTTAATTTAAACGTAGTTTTTAGCGTTATTATGGTGTTTTTGCCATGAGTAGTGTAATTACCATTTAATAAATAGATTTATTCGCAGTAAAAGACATTTTTCGCTTTATTATAGATGAAAGTTTTCTACCTGACCACGCGGTGATTTTGTGAGTTGTTCTTCAAACAGGTATTGTAAGTATGCACATAAATTTATCATTTTATCTTAAAAACCTTTAATAAAATGTGCTTGCTGTAAATATAATATTGTTACATAGGTACAAGCTTATTATATAGGCTATAAAACTGATTTTCCATTTGTGCATGTTTAGCATCTTATTTTTGTATTTTAAATCGTAAGATAATCTGAATAAATTTAGCCTTTGATAAAATAATAGCTTTGATATTTTTGCTAGATGTTATATCATATTGGTACAAAAGTAGGTAATTATTGATATTACTGGAAACAGCGAATTTTTTCATGAAATTTTGCACAGACCCTAATTTTGGGTCGTAGAACACGAATCCGAAGTCAGTTTTTGGCGGTCTCGTAAAATTTTTTTTAAACTTTTAGGTTAGCTTTTTCAAGGAATTTCTTTAAATTTGTTGGGTGAGCAAAAATGTGGTCAGGTTTGCTCAGTTTTGATTGATATAGGTACATATATATCTATATCAATCAAAACTGAGCAAACCTGACCACCTTTTTGCTCAGGTTGGGTGAGCAAAAAAAAAATTTTTTTACGAGACCGCCAAAAACTGACTTCGGATTCGTGTTCTACGACCCAAAATTAGGGTCTGTTCAAAATTTCATGAAAAAATTCGCTGTTTCCAGTAATATCAATAATTACCCAAAAGTATTATAATCATTAGAAAATGGCAATTTTTTGTTATACTTGGTACAGAGTTATCTGCTACATAAATTGGGATGCTTGACCACTGCCCTCGTGAAGGAGACCACGAGGGCAGTGGCTTGACCCATTGTTGTTTTAGAAATAGGGGATTAAGTAATAATAATCTTCAGGCTGTGATACAATTTACTAACATTTATTTAATTCCTGTATTCGTAAGCTTTATATGTTTAAACCTAAGATGAAATTATTGTTTAAACAGTTTATGCTATGAAATTAATAACAAAATTAAGATTTCCATTATACAACTTTTTTCTTGTTTGTACCTTAATGTAAATTTTATTATTCTTAACATATTTATTTTCATAATAATTAAGACTTCCATGATTTCGACACACTTTTTGAGTTTAAAAATCAAATCAATAATGTGTGACATTTGCCCAGTAAGTCTGTGTTTTGCAATGTAATTTTTTTGAATCATGGAATTGCTGATAGATGTGAAAGATATAGGCATGGATGAATGGAAAAAACATATTACACTTATGTGTGTGGAAATCGACCCACCACACACTGCTTTTTTTAGTAACTAGTGATCAGTTTAAATAGAAAAGGCCATCTTGAAACTCGAGGACATGAATATCATTTAGAACACAAAATAAAATCTTGCTACAAATCAGTTTTTCAATCGTTTATATTTTGTAAAGATCATGTTGAAGTTTATGATGAACTAATTAATAAATGTATTAAGTTATCTATTTTCAAATACTGTAACGATAAGAAAAATCCTCCAGATTTTTCTAAAGGTCATTTTAAAAAACGAATCGATTCAAGAAGCAAAAATTATGTCACAATAATAATTTAAGTTTTTTAAGTTTTAATTTATTGATTCTGGTTTTACTTTTTTTTCTGTTTAATTATGTCTGTCTTTTGCTCATGTATTTTACAACTTTTCTGTACCTTTTATTGTTTGTTGATTATGGTTTGTGTGATTTTCTTAGTTTTAGTATTATTTATTTATAATTTTTTTTTATATACAAGTAGAAAATGTTTTGTTTTTATTTTGTTTTGTACTGTTAAACTGCTCTGGCTTTGTCGGCAAAACTTTGGTTTTTTGATAATAAAGCTTATTTGATTTGATTTGATTTGATAACCGTTGACAATGTATATACGTCACCTATTTGTAAGACACCTGATTGTGAGATAATAACCGATGTTGATATACCACCCGATACTGACTCAATTCCCAATTGTGACGACATAACCGATTTTGACAAACTTACCACTTGTACCGGAGTGCAAAAAAACTTGGAAGAGCTACTCACAATGGAACAGACTTTTGAAAGCGATGATTGTGAATTAGTTGAAGTAGTAATAGTGATCAGTGCCTTGAAAATGACATTATATTGTATGATACTCAGTAGTTGTTAAGAATGCATGTATGTGTATAATATATTTGTATGTTCCAAACATTTCTGTTCTGTGATAGGTGTATAGAATTTCTTCGTCTTTCTATGTAGGTACGTTTTGTAAATATTGCCGCCTGGAAGCTATACCTGGGGAACTATTTAGAATGTTTTTAAAATGTAAAGTTGAAGTTGTTAACTGTGTGTTGTACATACACATACTTAATTATCATTGTAAATATGCTTATCTAAATCATGGCTCTAAAAAACTAAAATCAAATATGTTTCTGATTATATCATACTTTTTTTGTACATATTATTATGTATTACTATTCATTTTTTATACTACTAAATTCTTTATTTATTGTTATAATAAATTCACCCTTTTAAGTTTCAGCTCTAGCGTCGATATGAATTAATGACCTTATTGGTTGCTAACATTTTTACTTAGTGTTATTGCAGATCAATTGTGGCCTACAGAAAAGTCCTGTAAAATGAATTCTAATTATTATTGATTTAATTTGCAATGATAATAGATTTACAGGCGACAATTTATTTATTTTCTTTTTATGAGCAAAAGATACTGCTTTTTTCTTTTTTTACAGTGTACCACAAGGGGGCCCCGTTGCTGATACGAGAAGTCAAGATCAAGAAATCAGAATTTTTTAATGTCTCTGTGTATTACAATTGATTTTGCTATTAATTTCTATATAGTGGTTTTTGGGCCAGTAAATGTTTTTTTAACAAAAATTTTTGTTTTATTAAAACATTTGTTAATATTTTATTATTACCTGAAGATGACATTGTTGGTAATAAAAAAACTACTGTTGGAAATCTTATCAACTTTAAGCTTTTGTTTGTAGCATTGCATTAAATGTATTTTATAAAATGTACTTTTTTTAGTAACAATACTCAAGAATGGGCCACATTGACTTTTAAAAACAAAATATACTTTAATATGAAGTTATTTTACGTTTAATATTGTATATAATGTTGCCATTTCAGTATAAAGTTATTAAAAAAAGTAAATTTTATAATTTATATTTATTGTAATGTTCCAAACAAAACTTATTTTGATTTGAAATTTTCCCGCACCACCAGTCGGTATAGTAGGGAATTTGTGAGTTACCGACCGGTGATGTCACTGTTCAGTCGGTAAAGAAAAAGTCCATTTTAGCAACAGAGTTACCATGCAGGTGGCTCATAGATGGCTCGTGTTTCGCACTGAATACACGCAACCGGCATTTCTCAAACCCTTTTTATTTTCTTTGCCCTGCAGTGGGACTCTGCGTCGTTATAGTAATCCAGGGGGGTGTCAGTTTAATTGGGCCAATCGCAGCACCAAATTTGTCTCTACAGTTCGTCGGGTTGGTTGGGGCAGGGGGGTTTGACCAATGAGGGCACCGGTTTGACCTAACTAGGGACTTTTATTTTTATTTTTCAAATTTCAGTTATATGAATAATCTTTTTTTGTTATAACATATTTTCAAAGTATTACTATTTTAAACATATAATATTTGTATCTTAATGTAATTCTGCCCCATAAAATTTGGTAATCTTCTTTAACTTCTTACAAAAAATATAAATAGTGTCTGTTGGTGTTGGCTACACTGTTTTTTACCGCCGGATAGACATCTTGACAGCGACAGCAAACTGATGGCGATTGTTCGTAAGTTCTTTGTTTTACATTTTTTATTTAAATCCTTTAATTTAAACGTAGTTTTTATAGTTATTATGGTGTTTTTGCCATGAGTAGTGTAATTATCACGTAATAAATAGATTTATTTGTAGTAAAAGACATTTTTCGCTTTGTTATAGATGAAAGTTGTCTACTTGACCACGAGGTGATTTTGTGAGTTGTTCTTCAAATAGGTATGTATGCACGTAAATTTATCATATTATTTTAAAAACCTTTAATAAAATGTGCTTGCTGTAAATATAATATTCTTACATACAAGCTAATTATATAGGCTATAAAACTGATTTTCCATTTGTGCATGTTTAGCATCTTATTTTTTTTCATTTTAAATCGTAAGATAATCTCATTAAATCTAGCCTTTGATAAAATAATAGCTTTGATATTTTTGCTAGATGTTATATCATATTGGTACAAAAGTATTATAATCATTAGAAAATGGCAATTTTTTTGTTATACTTGGTACAGAGTTATCTGCTACATAAATTGGAATGCTTGACCCATTGTTGTTTTAGAAATAGGGGATTAAGTAATAATAATCTTCAGGCTGTGATACAATTTACTAACATTTATTTAATTCCTGTATTCGTAAGCTTTATATGTTTAAACCTAAGATGAAATTATTGTTTAAACAGTTTATGCTATGAAATTAATAACAAAATTAAGATTTCTATTATACAACTTTTTTCTTGTTTGCACCTTAATGTAAATTTTATTATTCTTAGCATATTTATTTTCATAATAATTAAGACTTCCATGATTTCGACACACTTTTTGAGTTTAAAAATAAAATCAATAATGTGTGACATTTGCCCAATAAGTCTGTGTTTTGCAATGTAATTTTTTTGAATCATGGAATTACTGATAGATGTGAAAGATATAGGCATGGATGAATGGAACAAACATATTACACTTATGTGTGTGGAAATCGACCCACCACACACTGCTTTTTTTAGTAACTAGTTATCAGTTTAAATAGAAAAGGCCATCTTGAAACTCGAGGACATGAATATCATTTAGAACACAAAATAAAATCTTGCTACAAATCAGTTTTTCAATCGTTTATATTTTGTAAAGATCATGTTGAAGTTTATGATGAACTAATTAATAAATGCATTAAGTTATCTATTTTCAAATACTGTAACGATAAGAAAAATCCTCCAGATTTTTCTAAAGGTCATTTTAAAAAACGAATCGATTCAAGAAGCAAAAATTATGTCACAATAATAATTTAACCATTGACAATGTATATACGTCACCTATTTATAAGACACCTGATTGTGAGATAATAACCGATGTTGACATACCACCCGATACTGACTCAATTCCCAATTGTGACGACATAACAATCGATTTTGACAAACTTACCACGTGTACCGGAGTGCAAAAAAACTTGGAAGAGCTACTCACAATGGAACAGACTTTTGAAAGCGATGATTGTGAATTAGTTGAAGTAGTAATAGTGATCAGTGCCTTGAAAATGACATTATATTGTATGATACTCAGTAGTTGTTAAGAATGCATGTATGTGTATAATATATTTGTATGTTCCAAACATTTCTGTTCTGTGATAGGTGTATAGAATTTCTTCGTCTTTCTATGTAGGTACGTTTTGTAAATATTGCCGCCTGGAACTATTTAGAATGTTTTTAAAATGTAAAGTTGAAGTTGTTAACTGTGTGTTGTACATACACATACTTAATTATCATTGTAAATATGCTTATCTAAATCATGGCTCTAAAAAACTAAAATCAAATATGTTTCTGATTATATCATACTTTTTTTGTACATATTATTATGTATTACTATTCATTTTTTATACTACTAAATTCTTTATTTATTGTTATAATAAATTCACCCTTTTAAGTTTCAGCTCTAGCGTCGATATGAATTAATGACCTTGTTGGTTGCTAACATTTTTACTTAGTGTTATTGCAGATCAATTGTGGCCTACAGAAAAGTCCTGTAAAATTAATTCTAATTATTATTGATTTAATTTGCAATGATAATAGATTTACAGGCGACAATTTATTTATTTTCTTTTTATGAGCAAAAGATACTGCTTTTTGCTTTTTTTACAGTGTACCACAATGAGGCCCCGTTGCTGATACGAGAAGTCAAGATCAAGAAATCAGAATTTTTTAATGTCTCTGTGTATTACAATTGATTTTGCTATTGATTTCTATATAGTGGTTTTTGGCCAGTAAATGTTTTTTAACAAAAATTTTTGTTTTATTAAAACATTTGTTAATATTTTATTATTACCTGAAGATGACATTGTTGGTAATAAAAAAACTACTGTTGGAAATCTTATCAACTTTAAGCTTTTGTTTGTAGCATTGCATTAAATGTATTTTATAAAATGTACTTTTTTTAGTAACAATACTCAAGAATGGGCCACATTGACATTTAAAAACAAAATATACTTTAATATGAAGTTATTTTACGTTTAATATTGTATATAATGTTGCCATTTCAGTATAAAGTTATTAAAAAAAGTAAATTTTATAATTTATATTTATTGTAATGTTCCAAACAAAACTTATTTTGATTTGAAATTTTCCCGCACTACCAGTCGGTATAGTAGGGAATTTGTGGGTTACCGACCGGTGATGTCACTGTTCAGTCGGTAAAGAAAAAGTCAATTTTAGCAACAGAGTTACCATGCAGGTGGCTCATAGATGGCTCGTGTTTCGCACGGAATACACGCAACCGGCATTTCTCAAACCCTTTTTATTTTCTTTGTAGTAATCTACTATAGCTTTCTACTATAGAAATCTATTAGCGTTTTCTACTATCGTCAAATGTGCAACTCTGTTTAGTTGTAGACAATGATCGGGTATCTTCGGAACTCGCCAAAGGGTAACTGTCTGAGCCATAAACGTCGTAAAATAAAATAGACTACTAACGCCAATGGAGCTGTCATTTCAAAAGCAGTGAACTCGATACTACGTACCTGGAACGGACTCGTCAATCGACAAAAGTGAGGCAAACAGAAATTTAGGCAACCCGCCCTAGTGACGGATACCTGTCTCTTTTTATCTTGTAGCGTTTAATGGGGAGAGTACGAGATATTGTTTAACTTTTACAAATTTCTATTTTATTTTAAATCAATATTAAGAAATTGGCATGTAATATGGTAGAGTAACTATTTATCTATAATTTTATGTAAACTGATTTTGAAATTGATTTTATTTTTGAGTTTAAAAATAACCTTCAAGTTTAAATACAACGCGAAGGCAAGAAATAGGTAATTGTTAATGTCAAATTTTTTGTCGTCTTAATAAAACAAATATTCTCTAAAAGTGTATACCTATTATTTAAAGTGAATTTCGACAAAAAATTGTTTTTCTTAAATCAGTAATAAAATGAATGTGGAAAATATGAAAATAGGAAAAGAACAGAAATAAAAATTCTTTTAAGCAACATATCTTTATTTTTATTAACAACATTTATTTAGGTAGGTAGCGACAAATTACTTTTAATAAAATAAATGGAGAAATAATATAAACTAAAGCTTAGATAAAAATTGACGACTACTTATATTAAACAACGTACATATTTTATATCCTACAAGATGAACTTAAATCTAACAGTTTTTAAATAAAACAAGTTTCGTCATTTTTTGTCTTACCGTCGCTGCGTTTCCATGTAACTTTAAGTTCATCAGTTTAGAGTGGTGATGCTACTATTCATCAGTACTTATTAAAGTGAAACTAAACAATAAAAACACTTTAATAAATCTATACTTTACTTTAGTGCATAGAAGAAAAATGTACTATGTATTTAAAATAAAACTTACCTATTAAAGGGAATCTTTCTTTTATCTTGCTCATTTTTACAGCCATAAGCTACGCTATAAATTACCATTTAATTGTGACAACAAAAGCGGTAAACAACCACAAAAAACAGAAACAACACAGAACAGTTTTTAACAGAACACAATTTTGGTCTCTAAACAATACTTCGTCTACACCAATTCAGTCAAGAATAAGCCGGCAAAGAAAATAAAAGGGTATGTTTGGGTTTGCTTGGGTAACTCAGTAAGGTATATTTTTCCTAATTACCTTCGTTTTTCACTCAAAGGCAAGCCCAAATCACCGAAATTTGTACTTGAAGATAATTTATGCAAGAATACGCCATTTATTCAAACGAGTCAAACAGAGACAGGTTACCGTAACATTAGGCTATCTCTGTCTGTTGCCCCTGACACAGTTTGGCAAGCCGTCGACAACAGTCGGGTCCGTTCCAGGTAGTATTGAGTTCACTGTTCAAAAGTGTCGCCCGGCGCCATGTTGGGTGCACAGACTTATGGCAACACTGAATTTCATTGTCCCCAATGCATAGGAAAATAAAAATTTCAGGCGGGATATTTAAATTTAAAAATTGTAATTGCTGGAAATACTGAAACTTCTAATTTCTTTTTTTTTTTTCAGTGGTTGGCAACGTTGTGCTTCCATGAACTTTGTCAGTTGTCACTTGTGACTGTTTACTGTTTTATTAGTTTTATTATTTATTTGGAGATTTTCGTATCAGCAACGTTTAGTTTTGTGTGTGCTTATAAGTTATAAGCCGAGAATAAAATATTTATTTTCAGACTTCATTTAAAGTCCGTTATAAGATGCCTCACTATTTTGTATTGGGGTGCCCTAATAACACAAGAGCAAGAGATGGGCTTTCTTATCATAGGTAGGTTTATAAAGCATTATTTACGATCTGTACCTAATTATGCTTTTAGGTTTTTAATATGCTAGAGCGTGATACAAGTTTGAATTCATTTTTTTTTTAGCTTGCCTAAAGACACCCAACTGAGATCTCAAGGCAAAAGCTGCGCTCAGAGTTGCCGTAACGTAAGCCGTAAGAAGTAATCGATAGGCGATAAGACGTAAAAGTTAAGCCGTAACGACATACCCATTCATAGTTCTAAATAGTTAAGAATCTGGTTACAACTTTCTAGGTTATGATTTTTGCTTTTTGACATCTCTTCAAAACAATTTGTTTGGTTATTAAGCTGGTAATATGGATTTTGATTTTACTGTCCACGAAGATATTCTGGAGCAATATTCTGCTGCTACTTGTTAGTAATGAAGCAATGCAATGCAATGTGTCAAATTTGGGAATGTCAACATGGCGGTTAGGCACGAGTACGACCGATCCCGACCGAATCGATAAGCCGTAACGTAAGAAATGAAATTGAACCATTTCTTTACGGCTTACTTTACCGCTTAACTTGTTACGGCTGTACTATGAATGGATCTACTGCTAATCAATTGTTTATTTTTCTTACGGATTAACGTTACGTCTTAAAGCTTACGTTACGGCAACTCTGAGCGCAGCTTAAACCTTATTGGGCATGATCCAAATTCTTTAATCATATATGAAATACTATGTTCAGATCATTTTTCTGAAGATGATATTGTACTAAGTGGTAACAGAAGATATTTAAGTCCTGACGAAGTGCCAGAGCAAAATTTACCAATAGTGCAATGTGTTAGCGAAGATGGCGGAATTTTCAAATTGCCAGTTAAAGGGAATATAACTGAACCTGACCTTACAATAAAACCAATTAAGAAAAAAATTGCTTAGTTGATATTGTCAATAAAGAAATCAGTTCAGTTTCCAAGTGTGATAAACCTTTAGATGAACCTGTACCTAGTGGGTCAGAGAAATGTCAGAGAATTTAATCGCTGTAAATCCTGTACTCGGTATCCTATTTTGTTTGTTTTATTTTTTTGTGATTTATGTCTAATACAGTCCGATCCCTAATTGATTGATAATAAAACGTTCTTAGGGACATTCTTATTCATAATACCATTGACGGAATTGTATGATGTAATTTATTATTGTCACAATCTCTCCTTGGTAAAGTACTTGTAAACCTCCTAGAATTAAGTTTATACTACTTATAGTCAATAGAAATTAATTTTTCTTGCTTTACTTTCATGTTAAGATTTGTTTGTTTATGTTCCAAACTACACTAGTTTTTTTGTATGAGTGTCTTCTACAACTTCATAAATATTGTAAGTGCAGTTTGTGCAGCACAAACGACCAGACCATTATAGTATAAGGCTTTTTTATTTGTTATATATTTTATTTTTGAAATAAAAAAAAAACAATTTTTTGTCTCTTTTCGTTTCGAAACGTTTCCAAGAGGAACAAAATGACTACTAAAACCAAGTTATTATTATAAAATTATTATAAAATGTATCTATCGCCCTAAGTTTTTTCTTGTGCCAAACAAAGATCAGATTCACGAATACCTTTAACTGTTACAGGCAGGGAAGGAAAATGGACGCCCATACCCAGAGGGACTGATGTATCGAGATAAGATGTGTACGTTTTTAACTTATGGTCCATTGTGCCATTTTTAACAGAAATTCTGTGTTTGTAGTAATAGACATATTTTATGTCGTTTCTACACAAAATGATTTCCACACGTTTAAACTATTTTAACGTCCATAACCGAGTTTAAATAATATGTACATTGTACACTATTTTTCATAGAATATTGAAATGCAGAGTTGTTTCAAATGAACAGTGTCCCACGCGTTTTAAAAAATACATTAATTTTTTTCCAGAATTTAAACAATTTAATATTTATCTGTATTAACAAATTTATAAACAAATAGGTTTTTAAAAGTCATTTTAGGTTTATTTATATTTAAAAAAATTCAAAATACTACGTTCTCGTACACTAACAGCATACAAAAGAAAGATTCACCTTAAGTTTATTTAGTAACGATGAAATAAACAAACGTAATCAAAAATTTAAAAAAAAAGATCTATTTCCACCAATTAAAATTTTTTAATTGAAATATCCCGCCTGTAATTTTTATTTTCCTAGGCATTGGGGACAATGAAATTCAGTGTTGCCATAAGTCTGTGCACCCAGCATGGCGCCGAGCATACTGCAGTGGGACTCTGCGTCGTTATAGTAATCTACTATAGCTTTCTACTATAGAAATCTATTAGCGTTTTCTACTATCGTCAAATGTGCAACTCTGTTTAGTTGTAGACAATGATCGGGTATCTTCGGAACTCGCCAAAGGGTAACTGTCTGAGCTAAAAACATTGCGGAAATTCTAGGGATTTTTAATTTTATAACTAGAAGTTTTGGACAGAAGAAAAAGTTTGGTTATATTTATTATTTATGTTCAAAAGCATAGTAGAGTTGGGAGATATAGTGATTTTTCGATATCTGTTAGAACAGAGATGGTGATTAAAGAATAGCCGTTATTTTTAACGGTGATTTTTCACTACAGCGATTTTTATTTTTAAGGCGAAAAGGAGCAGCATAGTTGCTTTTACAAGACTGATATTCGATATAAATATTGAATAATGCAGCTACAATTGGAAGTAAAATTATAAGTTGATTTGGTTAGTAAGTTATTAGGGTAAAAATAGTATTTTTTCGAAACGCCCAGTGCCAGAAGCGTAGCGAATATTAATCGAAAATGGCCTTTATTCTTGATTTTTGCGCTAGATTAAGTTAAAAATATTACATTTTTTCCGAAATTAGAATTATAATGCTTTTGGTAATTTTGAGTATAGGTATACCTGAAAATGTTTTTATGACGCTGAATTTAAATACGACAATAAATTAATAAAATTATAATTTCTTAGATACTTTTCAGATTTGAAATTAACCATCTAAAACTGCCAAAAAAATCCCATTTAATAGCTTAAAATTGAGGACACACTGAGTCTAAAGGAGATTATAAAATACTTAATAACTCACAACATAAATAACAAAAGAATTATAAACAATAGTATCAGAAAATATAATAAAAAAAAAACATTCCCTTTTATATCTAGCTATGTCCTGCAGTGGGACTCTGCGTCGTTATAGAAAACTCCTATTGCTTTCTACTATAGAAATCTATTCGCGTTTTCTACTAAAGAAAATTTGCAACTCTATTTAATTGTAGACTAATGATCGGGTATCTTCGGAACTCGGCAAAGGGATAACTATCGGAGCTAAAAACATTTGCGAAAATTCTAGGGATTTTAAATTTTATAACTAGAAGTTTTGGATAGAAAGAAAAGTTTAGTTATATTTAATGTTCAAGGTTCATGTTCAAAAGTATTTTACCCTTTACCTAAGTTCAATTTTTTCATTTTTTCCATGTGCCATCCAAAGCCCTTCTAGAACTAGTAACACCTAAGTATAGCTTATACAATAACACAGCTACCTAAGTAAGTTAAACAGGGGCGCACCCAGGATTTTGTCTCAGTAGTAGTTTGTAGGAGTGTTTCAGGGATCACGCGATTTGGTGGATTTTTTCAATTATTAGTGCACTTTTTTTAATTTTTGTGTGTCTAGGATGTTAGTGTAGGGGGAACTGCCCCCCCCCCCCCTGGGTACGCCGCTGAAGTTAAACACCGCAACGCAACTCGCAACGTCATCAGCCGAGAACTTACTGCCGCTGTCGACTGGTGACGTTGCGGTGTTGTAACTTAAAGAAGGTCCTCACCTCACGGGCAGAAGAAGCGGAACAGCGGACAGGAACTTCGTTTGTTAAACATGGCAGAATTCAACTAATCATATAACGAAGCGCCTCTCCGCTGTTCCGCTTCCTCCGCCCGTGAGGACCCACTTTTACGGCGTTACTAGTTCTAGCATCTTTGGCTATTTATTTGTATATTTTTATTTCTGGATGAGATTCAGCGAAGTTGATCAAATAAAGCCAGTGTTCACTTCTTACGCGCATTTTACTACAAAGATACTTTTTGTTTGTTGCTTATTTAAAACTATTTAGTAAAAAATGTATGTATTTCGATCTCAAAATTTTCAACTGAGTAATTTGTATCCAAATTATAAGCAAAGTGCATAAAAGCAAAGTAAGGAGCTTTTACTGGTCCTTTTTATTTTTTATAAGCTCTGCACTTAGGACAATTTGTGGTTATACTTAATGCCAGAGTGAAAATGCTCAAAATTTTGAGACTCAGACTCATTAGGAATAATCTTAAACAGAAAAAGCAATAGTTCAAACATATGACCTCTAAAGCCTTCGTTCACCGAACACCGAACCGGCAGTGCTCTGATCCAAAAACATGTAAACAACTTGATCCATAACCTCACAAAACCGATAACTACAGCATTGGCGATGTCGTTTCAAGACGACAAGATGGCTGTCACATAATCGACTTCGAACCATACGCAGAGTACGAAACGATCGTTCCGTTTCTACAAATAGAATTCTATGACATCGTGGAGTCCCACTGCAGCGTTAGCGATGTCGCTTTCGTTTCAAGACGACAATATGGCTGCCACATAATCGACTTCGAAACCTACGCGGAGTACGAAACGATCGCTTTGTTTCTACAAATAGAATTCTACGACATCGCGGAGTCCCACTGCTGGAACACTTTTCTTCCTAAATGTCAGTCATCCATTTTATTTTATGAAATCCGTGGTCTGAGCTAAAAACATTGCGGAAATTCTAGGGATTCTTAATTTTATAACTAGAAGTTTTGGACAGAAGAAAAAGTTTGGTTATATTTATGTTCAAAAGCATAGTAGAGTTGGGAGATATAGTGATTTTTCGATATCTGTTAGAACAGAGATGGTGATTTAAGAATAGCCGTTATTTTTAACGGTGATTTTTCACTACAGCGATTTTTATTTTTAAAGCGAAAAAGAGCAGCATAGTTGCTTTTACAAGACTGATATTCGATATAAATATTGAATAATGCAGCTACAATTGGAAGTAAAATTATAAGTTGATTTGGTTAGTGAGTTATTAGGGTAAAAATAGTATTTTTTCAAAACGCCCAGTGCCAGAAGCGTAGCGAATATTAATCGAAAATGGCCTTTATTCTTGATTTTTGCGCTAGATTAACTTAAAAATATTACATTTTTTCCGAAATTACAATTATAATGCTTTTGGTAATTTTGAGTATAGGTATACCTGAAAATGTTTTTATGACGCTGAATTTAAATACGACAATAAATTAATAAAATTATAATCTCTTAGATACTTTTCAGATTTAACCATCTAAAACTGCAAAAAAAATCCCATTTAATGGCTTAAAATTGAGGACACACTGAGTCTAAAGGAGATTATAAAATACTTAATAACTCACAACATAAATAACAAAAGAATTATAAACAATAATATCAGAAAATATAATAAAAAAAAACATTCCCTCTTATATCTACCTATGTCCTGCAGTGGGACTCTGCGTCGTTATAGAAAACTACTATTGCTTTCTACTATAGAAATCTATTCGCGTTTTCTACTAAAGAAAATTTGCAACTCTATTTAATTGCAGACTAATGATCGGGTATCTTCGGAACTAAAAACATTTGCGAAAATTCTAGGGATTTTAAATTTTATAACTAGAAGTTTTGGATAGAAAGAAAAGTTTGGTTATATTTAATGTTCAAGGTTCATGTTCAAAAGTATTTTACCCTTTACCTAAGTTCAATTTCTTCATTTTTTCCATGTGCCATCCAAAGCCCTTCTAGAATTAGTAACACCTAAGTACAGCTTATACAATAACACAGCTACCTAAGTAAGTTAAACAGGGGCGCACCCAGGATTTTGTCTCAGTAGTAGTTTGTAGGAGTGTTTCAGGGATCACGCGATTTGGTGGATTTTTTCAATTATTAGTGCACTTTTTTAATTTTTGTGTGTCTAGAATGTTAGTGTAGGGGGAACTGCCCCCCCCCCCCCCCCTGGGTACGCCGCTGAAGTTAAACACCGCAACGCAAGTAGCAACGTCATCAGCCGAGAACTTACTGCCGCTGTCGACTGGTGACGTTGCGGTGTTGTAACTTAAAGAAGGTGCTCACCTCACGGGCAGAAGAAGCGGAACAGCGGACAGGAACTTTGTTTGTTAAACATGGCAGAATTCAACTAATCATAATATAACGAAGCGCCTCTCCGCTGTTCCGCTTCCTCCGCCCGTGAGGACCCACTTTTACGGCGTTACTAGTTCTAGCATCTTTGGCTATTTATTTGGATATTTTTATTTCTGGATGAGATTCAGCGAAGTTGATCAAATAAAGCCAGTGTTCACTTCTTACGCGCATTTTACTACAAAGATACTTTTTGTTTGTTGCTTATTTAAAACTATTTAGTAAAAAATGTATGTATTTCGATCTCAAAATTTTCAACTGAGTAATTTGTATCCAAATTATAAGCAAAGTGCATAAAAGCAAAGTAAGGAGCTTTTACTGGTCCTTTTTATTTTTTATAAGCTCTGCACTTAGGACAATTTGTGGTTATACTTAATGCCAGAGTGAAAATGCTCAAAATTTTGAGACTCAGACTCATTAGGAATAATCTTAAACAGAAAAAGCAATAGTTCAAACATATGACCTCTAAAGCCTTCGTTCACCGAACACCGAACCGGCAGTGCTCTGATCCAAAAACATGTAAACAACTTGATCCATAACCTCACAAAACCGATAACTACAGCATTGGCGATGTCGTTTCAAGACGACAAGATGGCTGTCACATAATCGACTTCGAACCATACGCAGAGTACGAAACGATCGTTCCGTTTCTACAAATAGAATTCTATGACATCGTGGAGTCCCCCTGCAGCGTTAGCGATGTCGCTTTCGTTTCAAGACGACAATATTGCTGCCACATAATCGACCTTAGACAAGGGAAAGAGAGTGGACGCGTAACGATGCCTGCCTGCCTGTTACCGACTGCCACATAAATCATGGCCGGCCAAAACAGCAAGGTCTCTCCAGTGGCGTATCGCGCAAAAGGAGCAAACGAGGATTTTAAATACGGTCATATTGATATAATTTATTAAAAATAAAGTTGTTTTAATGACGATGGCAGTTTTATTGCAACCTAAAAGTTACATTTTAGTTTAAACTAATAGTATGTTTTTGTTATGGATACTTTCAAGTTGTTGACTTATAGAACCAGAAATGAACTGTATAAAATAAGAATTAGTTAAAAAACATTTACATGGTTAAATAGTTTTTTTTTTCAGATATTGATTATTTTTCGTTGATCTGGTTTAGCTTAATATAATAAGAAACACAAATGCAAAACAAATTTTTATTAATTTTAAATAAATTAAGTACTTGTCATTTTGTTAAACACAAAAAATGTAAAACTACATACAAACATAAAAGACAAACTATTTTACAGCATCAAAAGTAATTAAAGGATAATAATTATAATATATAAGTATACAGAAAACGCAAATATAAACATAAGTAATACAGTAAATGTGAAGCCTGGGGCAGCATTAATATTTTGCAACCATTTCCCTAGTGTACTACAGTGTGGTAAGCAAATATCAAAAACACTTCTTACATAATTGTATGCCTTGGGAGAAAAAAAATTTAAAGTGAGAGCAAATTTCCGTAATTCTGGCGAATATGTTCCTTTTTCCCCAATTTTTCTTTGTAACATTTCTTTAGTTACAGATGTTATATTCCCTAATAGCATTGCTTTTTCATTATCTAATAAATTATTTTTTTGTAAAGTTTGTACCATTTGCTTTAAAGAAACAACTTTTTTTTATATCTTTTTAAAGACTGAGTTAATACCCGAATTTCTCTGGTTTTTGCTTTGCTTTTAGCAACCTCACGGAAAAGCTGTTTTCTTAATGACTTCTTTCGTGGCTTCAGGATCTGCTACAGGCAATGTAGGCTCATTTGAAGGGCCTGGTTGTGGACTACATGCTCTCTTTCTTGTCTACAAAAACAAACAGTTTTACTTCAACTAAATGAAAAAAATATTTTTTTTTTAAAAAAGCTTTTATACTTTACAACTAAAAATACCTTCTTTGACTGCAGATAGTGTGGAAGCTCAGAAAATAATGTTGGAACTGCTTCTTCATTCAGTAAACCAACTCTTGACTGCGAGTTACTTTTGTAGAACCAATGCTTTTCAAAGTGTTTTGAACAAAGGCGATCATGTTTTGAGGGCATCCAATCATCTACTTTCATATTTTCTATCCACTTTTTGCATTGCTCTCACTCTCTAGGAAAACTGAAAGAAAAAGTTAATTACTTAAGTAGGTAGGTGTACTACTCGTCCTTTTTTTCCCTCTTTTATTTTTCTTTAGTTACCCTTTTTTACAACGAAACATGTATTCTTTTACACATTTTAAAATATTTTAAATTTCTTTCAAAGAAAATTTATAATTTTATAACAGTATATTAGGTACGCCTATGAACACAAGGCGTGTTTCACCAAAGAACCTGAGTTTAAATACATAATTCTGACTAAAAGTAACTAAATACTTAGATAAAATTTTGCCTATTGTTACATTTTTGATCATACTTTAACATATTATAAAGAAATAACTCAAAGACTAGGTTTTATATCCAAAATTTAAACATAAACTAAAAGGGACAAAAGCATCTCTATTAGTTTTTACCTGTGAAATGATATTCCAGGCTCTTTCTTCTCACTTCGACTTTTACAACAATATGCTGAACAGTTCACCATAATGAAATTTAATATACTTCACTTCTCACCTTCACTTTACTGATATAAATTCGCAAAATAAACTTTCGATGCGTTTTGTTTGTTTGCCACATAAACAATGGCCGCCGCTCGAAAAGCGTAACAGTTTCTGCTCATTGGTTTAATGGCATGCGCGGTATCCTCTCTCTTCCCTCATCTAAGTAATCGACTTCGAAACCTACGCGGAGTACGAAACGATCGCTTTGTTTCTACAAATAGAATTCTACGACATCGCGGAGTCCCACTCCTCAAACTTTAAATACGAATTCTCGCAGCTGCCACTTGTCACTTGCTTGTCACATTTAGTTAGCGAACTTCCCACAGAGGCCCTTGCTTCCATTCGACAGACAACAGATACGTCAAAATTAGACCAATCAGGTCATGTTATTCTCGATGGTCTCGCCCTCCCTTGTCTTTTTCGTATTCATTCATCTGCCTTGTGTGATCTGTCATTTTAATTTTTAATGTCGAGTAGTTGAACTTTAGGCCTGATGGGTTTTAGGCCCGATGGAGCCATCTCGGCCAATTGCAGAAACGAAGATCTCCGATTCGATACGAAGTGAGCTTCGGGATTAGGCCAGATGAACTTTAGGGATAGCCACAAATGGCCTAAAGTTCATCGGGCCTAATCCCGAAGCTCACTTCGTATCGAATCGGAGATCTTCGTTTCTGCAATTGGCCTAACACTCGAGAAGTTGACAAACAAGGATGGAATACGCATACTTTCTTTATTGTACTCGTGTAAGTGTTGTATGGAAACAATTATTCGGTTTAGTATGTAGTGACGCAGTGGCAAGACTGGCAAGTGATATTGATTATTTTATTCTCGGATATTGGCGCCAAATTTTATTTCGGATTAGTTGCTGGCTGGTTAGATTTGTCTCAAGCAGCTTCCATAGCATCAGCGTCTTTTTAAAGATCTGAAGTGACCTATTATTTGTTTGAGATCTCATTTGTGTGTTGTGATTACAACAGTATTACAATTACAAAGCATACAAAGAAAATTACACTAACTTCAATAATTTTCAATTCGATTTTCAAATCAAATATTTTTTCTCTTAAAATTTAAGAATTGTCGACAAAATGATGTACCTACAATTTGTTTAGAAAAAATAAGAAATAAAATAGCTAAGCGTGTTAATTAATAAGGTGGGTTAATTCAAAAATTCAACTTTTATCGTAAATTACAAAAAAAAATCTTTACCAAAATATTCCTAGTAGGACTGTTAACAAACCTGACCTTACCATGGGTCTCATAAGTAGAACAGAGATATACAACTTTAAAGTTTTAGGGGTCACGCCTGAAAAGCAGTGCTAAATGCAAATAATAAATAATACACATTGTTTTATTTGAAATTTTTTATTTTAAATGTTTAGTGTTATTTTAGTACTACGCACAGGCAACCGTTGTTACATGTCTTTATGTAGGTGGCTGCCTATGGGTAGTAGGACACCTTTGAAGGCATGGATTCTTAATAAATCCATGTTTGAAGGCCTACTAAAAAGTTGCTAGGAGCAAGGAGAGGATTATAAGTTATATAAAAAAGAACAGTAGTAAAAACTGTTTAGTAAAAGAAGTCAATGATTCAGTGTTGCCGATTTGCGGGTAGTTAGGTACCCGAAAATCGTTTTTTTAACTGTTATGCGGGTAAAATTGTCATGCGGATAAAACCGGGTATTTCAAAATTGATATAAAGTTATACAAAGGTAAAATGGATGTCTAGCAACCGCTAAAGCAGCAAAATAGCTGCTGTAGCAGTTAAAAATTAAGAATCACGAGCATTTTTCAAAATGGTAATGTAAGCATTTTAAATCTCCCGCCTATTTTAAAATTTTGTTAGGTTAGGATTTCTTGACAATGATGTATGAAAGAGCAGGAAAGCAAAAAGAAGTGTCTTCTATTTTTTAGATTATCACCCAAATTATAATTACAATTCTAGATCATTTCACACTTAAAAAGCAAAGAACTACCCATTATAAAACCGTACGATATGAGGTACGCTGACAGTAAAAGTTCTTCGGAGTTAGTACTGTGGCAACAATTTTCCAAAGTATCCAGTTGCATAAGATGCTAGAAAATATTAGAATTGTTCGGCGATTTTCTCCTGGAAATAAGTGAAATAACTAATAATAGCAGTTTCTTTTAGTTCTTCCACAGATGTGTCCTGTATGACATAAGTATTAACTGCTAAAGTTTAGTTTTTGAAATGCAATTTAAAAGTAACAAAATATTAGGTAGGTACTCGGAAACTGATGAAAATAAAGTAAAAACGCACTACAAATAGACTTCGTTTTATCCCAAAAAAAATCAATAAAACAGTTAATATTATTCACCATTAATTAAACCACTAAAAACTATTCTTAAAACGTAAGCTAATTAAACAAAATAAGAAAAACAACTAATTATCCATAAAATAATGAGAAAGGTGCAAATAAATTAGTACACACTCTTTTATGGGACGGCGATAATTTGAAATTTCGTCTACGATCAGCTGTTCAGCCATTCTAACCAAAATCCAAAATAGCCTGTATTGATTTAATTAGTATTCGTTGCAAAATAGTTTGCTGCAAAGAAAATAAAAGGGTTTGCTGCACGTCAAGATTTAGGCCAAATGGGTGTAAAACGGATTATGCCATACGAGCTTAACCGAACGCCAGCCGATTACACTCGGGTTTAGGCCAGTTGAACTTTAGGCCCGATGGGTTTTAGGCCCAATGGAGCCATCTCGAACTTTAGGCCATATCACAGGGCCATATTAGGTATCTTCCTTTCACCCCAAGGAGGAGCTCCCGTACAGCTCCTGAGCCGCACACAGTTGTTCCATTCAACTGGGGCATCAAGCACCTGAACCGTTCGAGCTCTATCCCCCCTGCCCTCTCATGCATTACTTGAATTGAGCTTAATGTCAAACTTGTCAATTTGTTCCTTTCAGAACGGTGTCGAGTGACTCCGGGGCGAGTCGCTCCGGGGCGTCAGACACCTGAAAGGAATATTACTATTTGTGGCTATCCCGTGATGAGATGTGGACACCAGCAGTGCTGCCGGAGCTACCGTTATAACGGTAGATCTACCGTTTTCACACTAGCAGCTACCGTTCTACCGCCGAGACCACCGTCCAAATAGTAAATCTACGACCGTTTTCTACCAAACGCATAAAAACTGAAAACAGAGAGACATATTATAGTATCTACCTAATAATAAAAGTAAAGTAAAATTTTGAAAATTATATTCGGTTTTTCCTTTAAACTCAATAATTACAAATGTTAATGGTTTCTAATTTTTCCTGTAAATTATTAAACAGCCAAATTTATAAAAATATACTAAAGTAAGATCTTGCTACACGGTATTTGACTCGTTTTTTCGAAATTATGACGTCATATGACATCTACCGTTTTGAATCCAAAAATGCGAATCTACTGCCCTGACCTTTTAAGATCTGGCAGCACTGCACAGTTTAAGTTATCTATTTTCTTTTGTTTGTGTCTTTTACTTTGTGTTTAGCGATGGATAACGATTCCAATGAAAAGGTAAGTTTAGATAGTTTTTATTAAATTGATTTGGTAATTATTCGGATTACCGGAAACAGCGAATTTTTTCATGAAATTTTGCACAAATTTTGGGTCGTAGAACACGAATCCGAAGTCAGTTTTTGGCGGTCTCGTATGGTTTTTCCAAAAAAAAAATTTTTACTTTTAGGTTAGCTTTTTCAATGAATTTCTTTAAATTTCGGCACTTTTACTTAAACACATCTATACAAGTCATTACACACTATTTTTCTGAACCATATTTAGGCAAATTTAGGTAAAAACACATTAAAAAAACAGAGAAAATATCAAAAAACTGAAAGAAAATAAACAGGCAGCCCGAGGTTATACATTCTCGAAATGTCGCCAATGTTGCCAAATTTACAAATGGTTTTTCCCGCAAATGTTAACAATTTTAACCCAAGCAAACCTGAGCAAAAAGGTGGTCAGGTTTGCTCAGTTTTCATTGATATAGATACATATATATCTATATCAATGAAAACTGAGCAAACCTGACCACCTTTTTGCTCACCCAACCTGAGCAAAAAGGTGGTCAGGTTTGCTCAGTTTTCATTGATCTAGATATGTATGTATCTATATCAATGAAAACTGAGCAAACCTGACCACCTTTTTGCTCAGGTTTGCTTGGGTTGGGTATACACCTTTTTGTTCAGATATGGTTGCATGCATCAGCATGCATTTCAATAAAAAAATAAGTAAACGTGACAACACCGGACAGTCCGGACACAGAAATATATTGTTGACAGGTAGGAAAATAAAGGCGGCAACCAGGGCCCAGATCACGACAAGTAGAATTCTATTTTGATGACGTAACAAAAATAAGGAGAGAATAGAAAAGCTTGGCATCATGACAAATCGCTTCTAAATATCGAAAAGACCTTCGGATAAATTCGGAAACTATACTACCTTAGCTAAAAATATTAGTCTATTTTTCGACCTTACTTTAAGCCCAACCTTGGAAAAGAAGAAGAAAGGAAGAACTAACCTATAAAGAGCGCTGATTTGTTCTGACGCCTGATTTGACAGCCGAGAAAGAGCGGCCGAAAAATTGTCGTGTGTGAAAATCAAGGGAAATCTTGAAAATCCGTTAAAAAAAGTGATCAGATAAAAGTTATTAGGGACCAGGGATAGAAATCCCATAAAGATCGGGGAATATTTTCGTTTCCCAAAAAGTATTCCTTTCCTAACCTAAAAGGCATAACGCATGGGGGTAAATTCAGGGGGCCCGGGGGGCTCCCAAAAAGATTGGGTTAAAGCTGACAGAGAGGTAATAACTTACTCCTATAGAGATCAAGGACCCTTCTTGGTAATCTTAGAGGGACTGGAAAGAAATGTGGGTAATGTTCATCCAACAGTCATAGGGAAAAAATTCAAAAATGCAAATATAAAGGACATATTAAAAATTACAAAAAAAGGGAAAAACAGAGTTGCTATTGAATTCACTACAGCTAAAGCCGCAAACGACTTGCTTGGTCATAGTATACTTAATGCAGAAAATCTAAAAGCATATATTCCTTTTTCTCTTGCTACTTGTAGGGGCGTAGCTAGGGGTATTAGCTTGGATGTTAGCATGGAAGAGTTTATAAAAGAAGCTGAATCTATAGTGCCAATTATAGGGGTCAGAAGAATGAGCAGAAGAGTAGCTGAAGTCGATAAGGAAGTAAGATTTGAGGAAACGGAGACACTGATTGTGACGTTCAAAGGGACATCACTACCAAGAAATATTAAAATATATTATCATGAGGCAAAGATTAGTCTATTTATACCTTTACCTACGCAATGTACCAAGTGCCTTAGATACGGACATGTGGGTGCACAATGTAGGGGAAAAGCAAGATGTGCCAGATGTGCAGAGGAGCACGATGAGAAGAGCTGCTCAAAAAAACCAATATGCCTATACTGTAAGGAGGGCCATCTGGCCACAAACAGGAAATGTAGCGAATACACAAGACAAAAAGTAATCAAGAAGGATATGGCGGAAAATAACATCTCTTACTATGAAGCTAGAAAAAAATTCCCCAAAAATTGGGAGGCATCAGAGCAAGGAATAAAACAGAGTACTTTTAAAAGTCATCCCAAGGACTTCCCACACCTAAAAGAAAATGAACCAGAAACAATAAATATATCACAAAGAAGAATGGAAAATAACAAAACACCAGTGGCACAAGAATCGTACGTGTCCAAAGTTCAGAGAAAGAGAAGGTCGGTAGCACCAATATCTCCAGAAATATCAGGTTACGACAAGAAAATACACGAGGCATGTTTGTTTGCTTCACCATGCAGAACGGCAGGTAGCAGTCTTGACATGGACAGAGAGACGGAAGTAGTACCTCTCATGTCAGTGGTCACTAATTTAATATCACAAACTAACTTTAGTCAAGAAATGAAAGCAAGCTTAATAAACGAATGTCAGAGAGTACTGGGCGAAAAGCCCATAGATGGAAAAAAAGAAAATAATTTGGGGAAACTACCTATGGAGACAGAAAATTGGCTAGAAGAAAGAGAAACAGAAATAGCCGAGGGGGGAGGGAACATCAGTCCCTTCTCGGAATATTAAAGAAGAAGAAAATGGGGAGTCTTCGGGGGTTTAGGCCCGATTAACCGAAGGCTCTGTAACCACACCCAAACTGGAGGACGTGTAATTTGTCTCGGAGGGTCGCCCGAGTAACAGATAAGCGCCAGACCGGGTATAAAGAAAATAATTGGCTGGATGCCGATCAGGCAAGAGGCCATGGAAATTGTCGAACAGAACAGAACTGATTTGTTCTGACAATTAGATTTTTATATTACCAAGCTAGATTTATTAAAACATTTAATACTTATAACACTTATACTCCAATTTACGTTGTCTTCTACAGAAATAATTGCTAAGGTAAGTGTCGAGTAAAATCTTTTTGTTTTCTGAAAACCCCTTACATAGGTAAATACCTATTGTTATTTGTAAATATTCTAACTTTATTCTTGGTTTATCTGTTTTAAGATGCTTCCTGTTCAGATATGGGGAAATATACTAATTGAAGAAGAGGAACACAGACAAGAAATTAATACATATAATGTTGAGAGAAGAGTAATGAGAAGTGAGAGTGATCCTTTTAATTTGCGTGACGAACAGTTTATTGAACTGTTTCGCTTAACCAAAGATATGGTTTACTATTTGTTTGAAAGGCTCATTCCACGTATGTCCAATTCAGTGCATCCAGGCACTGTTCAACCATCTTTGAGAATTTTTGCAGTGCTGTATTTTTATGCGACAGGTTCATATCAGAGAACAGTTGGTCAAAGCTATCAGTTATCAATGGCTCAAAATACAGTTAGTAATTGCATACATGAAGTCACAGATTTGATAGTAGATTTGTTAAGTGAAGAATGGATTGTCTTTCCTACTACATTTAATCAGAAACTTAACGTAAAAAGGAAATTTATGGAAAGATTTAATTTTCCAGGGTGTATTGGGGCAATAGATTGTACTCATGTTGCAATAATTGCCCCTTCTGTAGAAGAGCACAACTATTTGAACAGAAAAGGATACCACTCAAAGAATGTGCAAATTGTTAGTATTTATTAATTTATTACAATATAATACAGAGAAAACTTTGAATGGGAAATATTACAAATATGGCAAATGTGTCTAATCCAATAATTTCTAAAAAATGGTATTAAACCTACCAAGTACCGACATAATAGATAGCTGTCTCACTCCACCAAATTAAGTTTGTCAGAGTTAAAGTGGTTTATTAAATATTTGTATCTAAAAAATATTTTTTGTAGGTGTGTGATCCAGACTTAAAAATATTAAACATAAATGCCAGATGGGGTGGTGCAACACATGATGCCTTTATTTGGAGAAACTCTAAAATAAAAGCCCACTTACAAGACAATTTTAATCGTAATGAGGATCAAAGCTGGCTTATTGGTGACAGTGGATATCCACAAGAACCATATTTAATGACTCCCATTTTAAATCCATTGCCAGGATCACCCGAAGATAGATATACGACAACCCACATTTTGGCAAGAAACTGTATTGAAAGATGCAATGGAGTATTAAAAACCCGTTTTAGGTATATAAAACTGACTTGCATCGACCTGCCAAACACCCTGTTTGATACAAATGTTAGTACATTTGTAATTGAATGTTGCAATTTTTTTTCAGGTGCGTGATGGGAGAAAGAAAGTTGCGGTATAACCCACCCAAATGTGGAAATATAATAATTGCGTGTGCAGTGTTACACAACATTTGTGTAAATGGGCGATTACCAATTGAAGATATTATATTAGATTGTGGTAATAATGAGGTTGAAGCAGTTAATGCAGATGAACCACAAAATTTTCTTGGAAGAGATGCCAGAAACACTCTTATTGAAAGATATTTTAATTAGTAATTTATACATATACTTAATGAATGTACAAGGTTTGTGTGTACTTTTCTCCAGTTTATTACACATTAGTATAGTATTATTGTATGTATGTATGTTTTATTTATAGTATAAATATTTTTTGTATGTACATGTGCTTTCTATCAGTTGTTTACAAGGCCCTTACTAAATAAACCACAGAAAAATATTTATTTTTTACTTCGACAATTATTAAGGTTCAAATTACCAATGTCTTTTTAACCACAAGAAGTTTAAGAATACCATTGTTTTAACAAAACTTGTAGTCATGGAAGTTATGTGGCGGTTATCACTGAGAGCACATTGATATTTTGGGTCTAAATTAATAAATACTCTCCAATTAACCATGGTAAAAACTTCTTTTATTTAACAAACTATATCACCATTCACAACCTTTGTCTTATAGAAAATCCTTAAAATAAACTTTTTGAACTAAGTACGCTCTGTAAAATACACATATTATGTATAGACTTTCTATACCTGCACATTTGAGGTAATATACCTACATTATTATCATTTACAATTTTTGATTACTTGTACCAATTCTCCCAAATGCACTGAAATATTTAAAACATTATTATTTATGTTATTCAGTACAGCTAGGACACTATCATTCATAGCATGCATCTCTTGTCTTATAGTACTGCTGGTTTCCCTATGCCTTTTCTGCGACTTTGGTGTGCGTGCATAATTTGCTGGTTGACCTAAAAAAGTAGATAATACTGTACTTAAAACACAAAATATCAGTAAATTGAAAACTAACCACTACGTGAAGCCACGGGCCTTCGTAATCCAAATGATTTAGAAACTTCTGTATTATCGATCACTGTTTCTATTTTACTTTTATTTAGATCATGTTGTCCATAGTTTTGCTCATTTTTGTTATCTATAAAAACATATATGTAAATATTTTATGACCATCGAAAATTATAAGTATTAAGAGTATATAAAATACACAAAATATATTATGGTAAAAACAAACCATCTAGTGAAGACACAGGACTTGTGAACTGTTCAGTTCTTGCTGTTGCGTCAATTTGTCCGATGTTCAATGAAGCAAACGGGAAGTTCTTAGGGGTACTAAGCAACATAGGCTGTTTAAAATCACGAGTTGTTACTGCCTGTTTAGGAGATTGATTATCTATAAAAAGAATTAGATGGTTACCTATTAACATTATAACAAAGTAATAAAATGTGGATAAAACATATAATTTAAAATAAACACAACCCTTCTCTGCGAGTTCACTGAATAGAATTTGGAAAATGTTTCCTCCATTTGTTGATCTTTTATAGGAAAATTGGAGTTTCTTAATATGTTTGGTTTGCTGATGTTTAGCAATGCAGGTACCTGATTTGGCCGAATACTTGTTGCCGGACTAAGAGTGTCATTATCTGGAGAGCAAATTAAACAAGTCAAAAGAAACAAACATTATTAATAAGTATACTTTATATCTACAACGTAAATAATTACCAATTACTACAATTTTACTGCCTTGCTGCTCCTGGAATTGCTCACACGAATTTTTGCAAATGGTAATATACCTTGGTCTCTTTTCTACAGGCTGTTGTGACTCACATGGTCTTTTTATTCCGATTTCTGTAACATTATCTCCTTGTATTGCAGTTTTGCCCATTATATTTACTAATCTTTCCTCAAACGATGTGAGTGTCATGCCCGGCGGCCCACCGCCAGTACCAACAACATACTTTGAAATTGCTGCAGCTTTAGCTTTCGTTTTGCTTTTCCAATCTATTAAAGTCTTTTTCCATCCTTCGGTGGTTTTTTCACCAAGACCTAGACCATTCAGAAAAACAGTTAGTTCGGCCCATTTTCAATATAATAAATTTTCACGACCACTTGGCCCTACTAATTTGTTTGTAATAATTTCGGGGTTTGCTTCACAAAAATCTACTATTACAGCCCAGTGATCAGCCTGCACCCTCATCATAAAAATCACGGAAAGAACCTATAAATCAATATAAATGAACCGAATAAGGTTTTTTCTTTATTCCTTGTAAAAGAAATACGGACCTATATTTTCATAAAATCACACGATATCAACAAATAAGTCACAAATGACCATAAACACTAAGTAGCAACGAAATAAAAACGTTCTTATTATTTTATTCTCGGTTCTTATGCTTAACCTTAAAATTCAAAATCAAAATATATTTCCCTCCCAAACTTCACGATCTGTCCATCTTTATTTAATACATAAAAGAAAGCGACAATCGAAAAGTGCTCGTAACCAAACGATTCTATGCGGGTGGGCGAGGGGTAAAGAGGCACCATTAGTGTTGGGAGATATATCAATCACCATGATCCAATCACCGTGAAAGACAAATCACTATCGGTAGCGGCGATCGAAATCTCGCTAACCCAGTTATTCAGTATTCAGTGATTAACAAATCTGCATGCGCCACGGACGGTTCACCGAAACAAAATAGATCACGGCGATCCGACCGCGTAATCGCCCCTTGTAAAATAAATATTTCTCGGGTTATTGAGATATTGATAAATAAAATCGCTGCTTGAACGGTTGCGCCAGATATTATCGCTTCTTGCGTTGTTGATATATCTGATTCTTTAGATATTCACGTATGTTCAGTGATTTGTCGTTTATCGGTTCGGTCGGCCGTAGTCGATATTGTTGGTGAATTAGCCATTTATTCTTCATTGCGCGTAGTAACGATTATAGAGTAACCGATAAATTAGTTTTAGTACTTTTAATTATAGCAAAATTCAACACCTGCAATATATTTAGATTCACAAAATGTCCAAAAAACAGAAAACCAGTGAAATTTTGAATTTTTTTAAACCAATTGAAGATGAAACTTTTCTGAAAAGTGCAATATTTGCAAAAAAAATACTCACATAAAGCATTCCACTAAAATTTAAAATAACATATTATGTCAAGTTATCCTTCTGTCTCAATGTACCTCAATTTTGAATTTTACCAAAAAGTATTTAAATATAAAAGAGAATGTTTTTTGTTTATATTTTTTATATTAGCTAAATATAAACGAGAATGTTTTTTTTTATTATATTGTCTTATACTATTGTTTCTAATTATTTTGTTATTTATGTTGTGGGTTATATTAAGCATTTTGTAATCTCCCTTAGGTTCCGTGTGCCCCCATTTTGAAGCTATTAAATGGGATTTTTTCAGTTTTAGATGGTTAATTTCAAATGTGAAAAGTATCTAAGAGATTATAATTTTATTAATTATTGTCGTATTTAGATTCAGCGTCACAAAAACATTTTCGGGTATACCTAGGTATACTCAATGTTGCCTAAAGCATTATAATTCTAATTTCGGAAAAAATGTAATATTTTTAACTTAATCTAGCGCAAAAATCAAGAATAAAGGTTATTTTCGATTAATATTCGCCACGTCTCTGACACTGGCCGTATCGAAAAAATACTATTTTTACCCTAATAACTTACTGACCAAGTCAAGTTATAATTTTAATTTTACTTCCAATTGTAGCTGCATTACCGAATATCAGTCTTGTAAAAGCAACTATGCTGCTCCTTTTCGCCTTAAAAATAAAAATCGCTGTAGTGAAAAATCACCGTTAAAAATAACGGCTATTCTTAAATCACTATCGCTGTTCTAACAGATATCGAAAAATCACTATATCTCCCAACTCTAGGCACCATAATTTGTTTGACGTGATTCCAATTTCTTGCTTCGAAGCGAGGTCAAGCCGTTGCTAGGTAACGTGACGTCATCAAAATAGAATTCTACTTGTCGTGATCCTACCACTAGGAATAAAATGGAATTTTCTATCGAAAAAAGCAATTTTCTTAGCTATTTTTGCCTAAATGTGGTGTTTTGTGTGACGAAATAAAATAAAAATTATAAGTTTACAGATATGTTGAAGTGAAAGTGTCGAAACTTAAAGGAATCTATATAAAAACCTAACCTAAAAGTTAAAATTTTTTTTTTCCAAAAACCATACGAGACCGCCAAAAACTGACTTCGGATTCGTGTTCTACGACCCCAAATTAGGGTCTGTGCAAAATTTCATGAAAAAATTCGCTGTTTCCGGTAATCCGAATAATTACCATTGAGGTAAATAAGAAAGTTGGTACTGCTCATGTAAAAACTACAAATTTAATTTTTTGTGGCGCTTGAAGTGACCATTTTACAACCGATGACTAAAAAATGGAGGTCAATATTTGTAATATTTAATATTGTAATTTAAGCCAGTCTAAGCCAACAATTTAAAGGAGGGTTCTAACAGACATTTAATTTAAAATTAATTATTTTGTGGCGCTCATACAGAAATTTAAGATCCAATCTTTGGTCAATGAAATACCGTGAAATAGGTACCTACGTCACTTTGAACCTGTGGAGGTGATTGTTTCGACATTTTGTTGAATTAATTCACTATCCCTAGTCATTTCTTCGGCACTTTTGTTTACAAATTCTCGATTTTTTCGCTTTATTTATCCTAACTTAACCACCACACCCATAACCTATAATATGCCAAAAATGTTAATTTAATTTAAAAAGATAAAAGTTGGCCAAGTTTTAAATTAAGTTATACCTAATAGGTATGTCATAATAATATATTCTCGTGTTTCGTGTTAAACTTTGAAGTGAACTGAACATGTACCGGGTGGCCAAATGAAACCATGACCTGACCTGACCTTACAGCGTTAGGAAAAAAATATCAGTAATAGGTATATCCAAGAGAAATCTCTGAGAATTATTTTTTTCATAAGATGTCCACTAAGGGGCATATCAGACATGGTCAAATAGAAAATTAGGTATTTCTCGTCATGTTACCAAATCAAGAGCTCCTGAAAATATATATGTTTTGGTCCTTAGGGTATGCCAGATAATTTTAATTACGTATACCTACATAATATGTTACCTTATCTATCTATATTATAAGTAGTAGGGGTAATTATTCAGATTGGCGTAAACAGCGAATTTTTGCATGAAATTTTGCACAGACCCTAATTTTGGGTCGTAGAACACGAATCCGAAGTCAGTTTTTGGCGGTCTCGAAAAAAAAAAATTTTTTTTCTCACCCAACCTGAGCAAAAAGGTGGTCAGGTTTGCTCAGTTTTGATTGATATAGATATACAGTGACCGGCAAAAAGTTCGCAACATATGGGAAAAATTTTTATTAGGTGAGTATTGGAAAAACTTTTCCGGGGGATCGGTTCTGCATGTCCGATAACCTAAAAATCGATTTTGACATACGTCACGTGACCACTGGTATAGCGTCAAATTAAAAAAAAAATTGTTAATTTACAAAAAGTGAGGTTAGTTGACGAGATATCAAAAAAAGTTATTTGAAAAAATTGCTTAGAATTAAATTCTAGGTCCTTGTGCAAAATTTTAAGATTTTATTTAAAAAAATTGGAAAACTCAATTTTTTTTAAATATTTTTTTATCGATTTACAGATTTCCAGTTTTTTTCGTTTAGATAGCTTGGCTAATGTAAAGCCCATGTATCTGGATGAAAATAAACGAATGTAGTAGTTTTTTCTACAATTGACAGGACAAAATTAAAAAAAACAGGGTTTCGCCGGACGCTAGCTGTTGCAATGATTTGTATCTAGCAGCAGTGTCAAAATTTTAGAGACATTTCAATGAGATTACATTGAGAAAACCTTAATTGTCTTAAATATATCTGAAGTTCGACTTTTTGTAAAGTTAAGGGGATTAAAATAGATAATAAACAAAAAATTACCTGTTTATTTAATCGAAATTTTATAAACGAAAACCAATGTAAGAAAAACTTAAAAGTAGTCAAATTCTGTACTAACAACACAAAAAATCATTGTTTTTCCTTGGGTGCACAAAATTTAAAACTCAGTATGACCACCATTTCTCTCCATACATACTATTGTTCTCGAGCGCAACTCTCGATTAACATTTCGGAGCATTTTACGATTTATTTGCAATACACAATTTCTAATGACATTCTCTAAATTTTGTATATTCCTAAAGGGTCGATGTTTGTACACAGAGTTCTTTAGGTATCCCCACATAAAGAAATCTAACGGAGTCAGATCTGGTGATCTCGCAGGCCACGGATTTTCAGAAAACCGTCCTATCCACTGGTTTCCAAATTCTTGATCCAGCCATCTCTTCACCTCATTTGTGGAATGAATGCTAGCTCCGTCTTGTTGAAAGTATAAATTTCATCTTTCGGCTAATGACAAATTGTCTAAAAAGTCAGATATCTCAGTTTGTAGAAATTCTAAATATCGTTCTGAATTTAAATTGTCTCTAAAGAAAAAAGGTCCCACTATTCTGAGGTTGAAAATTCCGCACCACACATTAACCTTAAAACTATATTGGTCTTTACTCTGAATTACAAAGTCTGGGTTTTCGGTGGCCCACCATCTACAGTTTTGTGAGCTGACGGTTCCGTTAGAGGTAAATGTAGCTTCATCCGAGAAAAGAACGTTCTTTGGGAAATTAAAATCTTCCTCAATCATACCCTGGAACCAGGCACAAAAATCGAAGCGGGCGTCATAATCCCTATCTTTTAATACTTGTACAAATTTAGGTTTGTACGGATGAAATTTGTTTCTTTTTAATATCCTCCGCACAGATCTTTCGTGAATGTTAGTGATCTCCGATATTTGACTAACTGCTAATTGGGGTGTTTCTGTGATCGACAAACACACATCCAGAGAACCTTCGTCACCTGTTACCGGTTTTTCATGGGAAACTTTATACTGATTTTCTACCGATCCCGTTTCTTTAAATTTATTGACTAGACGAGATACTGTGGAATAATGGAGGGATTTATCGGGGTGCCTCTCATTAAAAATTGCTGCTGTTTCTCTATGGCTTTTGTAATTATCTCCAGAAATTAAAATAATTTCTATCTTTTCCTGAAGAAGTAGTGTGGGTGCCATTTTAAGGAATAAAATATTAATAAACTTATGTAAAATATCAAACTTAGTAAGATGCGAGACATAAACCAATGACATAGGTTGAAATCAAACAAATTATAATTTGTTTGACATTTTTCTGTTGTTTTTAACCTACTAGATTATTTGGTTGTTTTAATTTCAGAGCCTGCTTTGGTAGTTTTAAGTACAACTAAATAGACCTGGTTGTTAAATTTATGTGCGAAAAATCTTAATAAAATCTTGATACAGTCATTTCATTAGATTCAAATCATTGCAACAGCGAGCGTCCGGCGAACACCTATTTTTTCGATTTTGTCCTGTCAATTGTAGAATTGTAGATCTGACTCCGTTAGATTTTTTTATGTGGGGATACCTAAAGAACCCTGTGTACAAACATCGACCCTTTAGGAATATACAAAATTTAGAGAATGTCATTATAAATTGTGTATTGCAAATAAATCGTAAAATGCTCCGAAATGTTAATCGAGAGTTGCGCTCGAGAACAACAGTATGTATGGAGAGAAATGGTGGTCATACTGAGTTTTAAATTTTGTGCACCCAAGGAAAAACAATGATTTTTTGTGTTGTTAGTACAGAATTTGACTACTTTTAAGTTTTTCTTACATTGGTTTTCGTTTATAAAATTTCGATTAAATAAACAGGTAATTTTTTGTTTATTATCTATTTTAATCCCCTTAACTTTACAAAAAGTCGAACTTCAGATATATTTAAGACGATTAAGGTTTTCTCAATGTAATCTCATTGAAATGTCTCTAAAATTTTGACACTGCTGCTAGATACAAATCATTGCAACAGCTAGCGTCCGGCGAAACCCTGTTTTTTTTAATTTTGTCCTGTCAATTGTAGAAAAAACTACTACATTCGTTTATTTTCATCCAGATACATGGGCTTTACATTAGCCAAGCTATCTAAACGAAAAAAACTGGAAATTTGTAAATCGATAAAAAAAAATAAAAAAAATTGAGTTTCCCAATTTTTTTAAATAAAATCTTAAAATTTTGCACAAGGACCTAGAATTTAATTCTAAGCAATTTTTTCAAATAACTTTTTTTGATATCTCGTCAACTAACCTCACTTTTTGTAAATTAACAATTTTTTTTTTAATTTGACGCTATACCAGTGGTCACGTGACGTATGTCAAAATCGATTTTTAGGTTATCGGACATGCAGAACCGATCCCCTGGGAAAGTTTTTCCGATACTCTCCTAATAAAAATTTTTCCCATATGTTGCGAACTTTTTGCCGGTCACTGTATATGTATCTATATCAATCAAAACTGAGCAAACCTGACCACCTTTTTGCTCACCCAACAAATTTAACGAAATTCATTGAAAAAGCTAACCTAAAAGTTTAAAAAATTTTTTACGAGACCGCCAAAAACTGACTTCGGATTCGTGTTCTACGACCCAAAATTAGGGTCTGTGCAAAATTTCATGCAAAAATTCGCTGTTTACGCTAATCTGAATAATTACCGTAGTAGGATATCAAAATTTAACCATCTAGAAATACCTAAACATCATACTGAAAAATATAAGTCTTCGTTTAAATATACCTCTTCTGTAATTTATAATAATATTCCTTCTAGTCTGAGGGGCTTAAGTTATATAACTTTCAAAAAAAATATAAAAAATTATTTAGTAAGGGTAGGATTGGAAGAATAATTTTTTATAAATCAAAACCCTACCTATTTATTATTATTAAATCCTTTATTTTAGCATATTGCTAGTCATTCTTACATAATAAAAAATACATATACATATAATCGTACAAATTACAAAGCCAATAAAAAAGAAACATGACCCTGGCAATGTTGAAACTAAATATTTAAAAACAGGCTAAAATTGAGCAAAAAAAAATTTAAAAAAATGAACACCAGTGGTTTTACACATCCACAAAACAACAAAGCAATACAAAAGCAAACACCGAGACACACAGCACCTCAGACCAATATACAACCGAGACATCACACCTGCCACTACTCAACAATAATATTAGCTGAGATCCACATATATATTCTCAATTGTCTTTTGAAGGTGTTCACAGAGTGCCAAGATTTAATGTATTCGGGCAGCTGATTAAATTCAGCTAATCCCCTGTGAAATACAGAATTTGTTCCTATCCTTTTATTTTTTGGTGGAATAAAAAAATCATTTCTTTGTCGAGTACTGTAGTGATGCACATCGCTATTATATATCAACTTACTCTGCAAATATTTTGGAGCAGCACCGATCTTCACTTTAAATATAAACACCAAGACACTAAACTTAATATACTCGCGAGCAGGAAGCCATTGCAGTGTTTGAAGCATTAGCTTAATTGGCGTGTATCCACTACAAGATAAAATCACACGCATAGCTCTATTTTGCAGCTTTTGCAATCTGTCAACCTCGTTCTGGCCAAACAAATACATTATGGTGGCACAATAATTAAAATGTGGCAGAACTATTGTATTATATATTAACTTTTTTGACCAAAATGATAAATAACTTGAACAGCGAGACAGATAATTTATGCTATAACTAATTTTTGAAACAATATAATTAAAATGATCCTTGAAATTCAATCTATTATCAATCTGTACACCCAAGTATTTAATTTTCCTAACTTCCTCAATCCTGGTTCCACCTATCTGTAAAGAACAGTCATTTGATACAAACTCCCTCCTCGCCGTTTCAGAAGCAAATAACATAAACTTTGTTTTACTCGAGTTTATTTTTAATAAATTTTGTGTGGTGTACTGATCTATTCTTGTTAGAACATTGTTCATATTTTCTACCGCATCCCTAAGATTTTTTGATGATACATATAGTAGTGTATCATCTGCAAAAAGATGTATATCTACACAATCAACTACATTAACAATATCATTGATGTATATAACAAACAGCAAGGGTCCCAGAATACTTCCCTGTGGTACTCCATGCTTATTTATTAATTTTCCCGATAATTTACCATTCAACTTTACCCTTTGTACTCTATCATGTAAGTAGCTACGAAACCAATCCAAAACCCTGCCACCAATTCCCATCTCAGAAAGCTTAGTCAACAAGAGGCCCCTATCTATAGTCTCAAACGCCCTCTGTAAATCCAGAAAAACCGCAACAACACTGTATCCACCATCCATCCAATTCTTCCAATCATCCACTACACACTGGAGAGCTGTTTCGCAACTATGGTTCTTTCGGAATCCAGACTGCTTAGTTGTTAATAAATTATTTGCATTTACATATTCCAGAAGCTGCTCATAAACGACACTTTCGAAAACCTTTTCTATTGAATATAAAATATTTAGGGGGCGAAAATTTGATGCATCAGTAGAATTGTCTTTTTTTTGTACAGGAATTATCGTTGATAACTTAAGCCCCTCTGGAAATATAGCCTGCTCCAAAGACGAGTTTATTAAATTCAATAAGGGATCCTGTATAGAATCAAAAACATTTTTCAAAAGTTCTACGTCAATGCCATCCGGGCTAGTTTTATTTTTCAAAGAGAATACAGTGTCTTTCAACGAGATTCTATCAATTAGTTTAAAATCCTGAAATACAGAACCATTTATCAGAGAACCCTCAACAGGGAAACTGGAATTAATAATGATGGTATCTAATATGTTTTCAATACATTCAATGTAATACTGGTTTAACTTATTTGGTAATATTTCTATGTCGTCAACAAGCTGATCATCAAACTTTATTTCATGAATATCTGAACTTTTTGCTTTTGGTAAAATTTGCTTTATAACTGTCCACATGTGTGATGGATCATTCCTACACCGTTCAATATTGTGGTCAAAATATTTTTGTTTTTCTTCTCTTATTATTTTAACAACACTATTTCTAGCTTGCCCGTAATAAACCAAGTTTATTTCACACTTTTTAGTTTTATGTTTTTTATAACTTTCATCCCTGATTTGTACAGCCTCTTTTACTCGTTCATTCCACCATGGTTTAAAATGTGATCGAATCTTAATTTGTTACAGTGGGGCAACAGTATTAAGGACCTGCAAAATTGAGTTAATTAAATGGTCATATTTTTTATTTACGTCTCTAATATGATACTGCCACGTAATATTGGATAATCCTGTATTAATCAAGTCATATGCCAACTAGTATACTACTGTCATTTTTTGGTTTTCTTTTTTAGTTTATCATTTTTATATTTATATTTTTAATTGTTTTATTGGCATAAATAAACATCTTTATTATTATTATTATTATTATTATAAAATCAGGCAACTTTGCTCGAGCTGATGATGGTTTTTCTATGATACTGCCGAGGGCCATTCTTATTTGGCCACCCGGTACCTACAACGATACGCAATATGTTTATGCTATAAGTTTTTGAATTTATTCTTCTAGTATTAAAATTTTTCCCTGATACAGTGTAGAAAACGTTGAACTTTGAACCATTGAACTCAAAGAAATATTACAAAAATGTTTTTTGGTGCTAAAATGGATTGTTTAATTTTTTCAGGGGTCTAGGAAATCAGGGCAGCCTTACACAGCTCGACACATAAAAAGATTAGTAAAAAATAAAATTGAAGTTTCCAAGTCTAGGCTTCGAAAGGTTGCATGCTCGAATATTTGTACAGTTCCTCCTATTAATTTACGTGAAGACCTTAATGCTTTGAAACCATCTACATGCTTGTCTTTGGGGGTGCCACCAGAAAGAAATTTATTTCGCTCATCACTATTCACTTCAATTTCTTCTACAGAAGCTTTTATGGCTTCAGAGTCTGAATTTAATACACTAGCGAAGGACGACATTTTTATAAAAAAATTGAATTCTTGGAAAGTAGAAAATAATATTTCCAACAATGCTTACTCAAAGTTACTTGTCATTGTTAAAAATGAATTAAAATTAAACATTCCTATAGATGCTTGTACAGTTCTTGCTACCGATAATCAAAAGATAATAGTAGAAATGACCGGTGGTGGAAGTTATTATCATTTCAACCTGGAAAAGTCGGTATTGTGTATTTTAAGTAATGTTGCTTTATCAGCACAGCATACTGATACTTTAGATTTAGCAATCAATGTTGATGGCCTACCAATATCAAAAAGCAGCGGAAGTCAGTTTTGGCCTATTTTGGCCTGTCTGCAAAATGTGGCTGAAAATTATGTATTCTCTGTAGGGTTTTTTCACGGGTTTTCAAAACCACACGATTCTAATGAATTTTTAAAGTATTTTGTTCATGACTATTTGAGACTAAAAGAAACTGGTATTTTTTATCAGGGAAGAAAATTTCACATAAAAGTATCAAAGATTTTGTGTGATGCCCCTGCCAAAGCTTTCTTGCTTTATGTAAAACATCATAATGCATATAGTGCTTGCACCAAATGCACAAGTGAGGGGAGCTTTATTTCTAACCGAATGACATATCCAGAAATAAATGCTACACTAAGAACAGATGAATCCGTAAAAAATATGCTTGATGAAGGATATCACACAGGTACGCCAACTGCATTGTTGAAGATGGACATTGGTTTAGTTAGTCAGGTTCCTCTTGATTACATGCATTTGGTTTGCCTTGGTGTTGTAAAAAGGCTTATTCAATTTTGGGTAAACGGAAATCATTCTATTAGACTCAGTAATTCAAGTATTGATGAAATTACTAAAAAGGTCGAAAATTATAAAAAAACTCCATTAGAATTTGCACGTAAACCACGAAGTATCAGAGAAGTTGATAGATGGAAAGCCACCGAATTTAGGCAGTTTGTTTTATATTATGGCCCTTTAGTAATGAAGGATTATTTAAATCGGGATATGTGGTCCCATTTTCTATGTTTACATGTTGCCCTCAGAATTTTATCATCATCTCAGTTGTGTGTAAAATATAATTCCTTTGCTAATACATTACTAAGACATTTCGTAGAACATTTTGATAACTTTTATGGCCAGGAATATATCAGTCATAACTAGAGTTTAACAAATGGGGGTAATTCCAGAGACGGCTTCTAACCTAGTTGGAAATAAAATTAGGATTCGATTTGAAAATAAAATACAAATATTTATTTACCCACATTGTGTTATTTGAAAGTGCGAGATACGAAAATATCATACAGGGTGTCTGAAAAGTCTTAGCATGGGCAAATATCTTTACTATTAATAAAGATAGCAACACCAAATTTTAGTTGTACCTTATTGGTTAGTAAATCTACTTTTTTACGTAATTTGACTCTTTCAACCCCCTTGGGGGTTACGCTAGCGAGTTGAGGTCCAAAATTTTGGATGCAAACCTATGCCGTGTGGCCTCTTCGTTTAAAAGTCTTCAAAAAAGAAACATTGTTTTAGTATTTTAGTATTTATTTATTATTGTAATTCATTTTTAAATGGCAAGCCTATAAAAATTATAACTCGTAAATCGTATAATCGGGCGGGGCACAAGTCGACCATTAGTCGGCCACTTGTGCCAAACAGTACAAGTCGGCGCTGCTATTTTTTGTTTTGTAGGGCACTTTTTTCTAACTTTTTTCCAACTTTACTTCTTCATTTGTCGTTTTTATATGTTTTGTTTTTTGACATCTGCGCAGTAGACCAAAATGCGTACCACGCGCAAACCGAGCGTGCTAGACATGCGCACGGAATTTCAGGAGATGGACTTTGGTGTCTACATTTGAACCCATTCACTTTTAAGAATATATCCAGTAGTTAAGGTACCACTGCGAATTTAGACAACAAAGTACATCCCCTGAAATTTCGTGCGAATGTCTAGCCCTCTTGGTTTGCGCGTGGTACGCATTTTGATCAATGGTAAAACTTTTTCCCCAAGTTTTTTTCGACTGTATTTTTCGTTATTTGCCACCGCGCAGATAGCAAAAAAAGAAAAATAAAATCGAAAAAACTTGGGAAAAACGTTATAAAGTTAAATACGCAGTGGTACCTTAACTACTGGAGATAGATTCTTAAAAGTGAAGGGGTTCAAATGTAGACACCAAAGTCCATCTCCTGAAATTCCGTGCGCATGTCTAGCACGCTCGGTTTGCGCGTGGTACGCATTTTGGTCTACTGCGCACATGGCACAAACTGAAAAATTAAGTCGAAAAAAACTTGGGAAAAACTTATAAAGTTAAAGACGTAGTGGTACCTTAACTACTGGAGATATATTCTGAAAAGTGAATGGGTTCAACTGTAGACACCAAAGTCCATCTCCTGAAAGTCCGTGCGCATGTCCAGCACGCTCGGTTTGCGCGTGGTACGTATTTTGGTCTACTGCGCACATGGCAAAAAACGACAAATAAAGTCGAAAAAACCTTGGGAAAAAGTTATACAGTTAACTAAAGGGTTTTCCAATAAGGTGTTATTTTGATATTCAAAGGAAAATGCCATTTTTTGAGATAAATGATCGGATGTTTATTTCATTATAAAGAGGAAGGTATGCCGTTAATAATGGAAAATAACATCTGCCAAATGACCACCACGACCACGGCTACAGGACCATATCCTTTTCATGAAATTTTCCATAACCAAATCGCAAAGTGGCTGCCCTATGTCCTCGATAGCCTCACGAATTCCATCTTTGAGGTCTTGAATCGACGCTGGGCTGTTGGCGTAGACCTTCTCTTTCACGTGGCCCCAAAGGAAGAAGTCGCAAGGTGTTAAGTCACAAGATCTCGGTGGCCAATTGTGATCACCTCTTCGAGAGATAACACGGTCCGGAAACTTTTCCCGTAAAAGATCAATGGTTTCGTTGCTTGTGTGGCACGTAGCGCCGTCTTGTTGAAAGTAAACGTTGTCCAGATCAATACCATCCAATTCCGGCCATAAAAAATCATTAATCATCTGTCGATAGCGCAATCCATTCACCGTAACTGGTGTTCCAGCCTCATTTTCAAAAAAGTAAGGTCCAATGACCCCGCCGGACCATAAACCGCACCAAACAGTCACACGTTGAGGATAGAGAGGCTTTTCAACAATAACTCTTGGGTTTTCCGAGCCCCAGATGCGACAATTTTGTTTGTTGACGAAGCCACCGAGGTGGAAATGGGCCTCATCAGTCAAGATGATTTTTCGATGGAATTCCGGATCATTTTCATGCATTTCAAGGACCCAATCGGCAAAGACACGCCGTTGTTGATGATCGGCCGGCTTGAGTTCTTGTGTTAACTGAACTTTATAAGCCTTAAGACCCAAATATTTATGCAAAATACGGTGTAATGACGTTTGTGGAATGTTTAATTCCAAAGAACGACGAGGAATGGACAAACCTGGGTTTTCTTCAACATGTTCGGATACAGCAGCAATATTCTCAGCTGTTCTTGAGCGACGTGCACGGGTTTTATTCTTCACATCACTAACTTGTCCCAACAGCTCGAATTTTCCCACCAACTTCTGTATTGCGGTCCGACAAGGTGCTTCACGACGACCCAAAAATGTTCGAGTTTTACGAACCGTCTCTGCCAAATTTTCACCATTTTTATAGTGAATTTTAATAATTTCAATGCGTTGTTGAAGCGTGTATCGTTCCATTTTTATTAATGGCGTAGTTTCTACTTGTCAAATGTCAAAAAATTACAGCTCCAAAAGTGACATCTACCGAAATAGCGGGCTATTCAAAATAACACCTCTTATTGGAAAACCCTTTACGTAGTGGTACCTTAACTATTGGGGATATATTCTTACAAGTGAAGAGGTTCGAATGTAGACACCCAAGTACATCTCCTGAACTTGCGTACGCATGTCTAGCACGCTCGGTTTGCGCGTGGTACGCATTTTGGTCTACTGCGCAGATGTCAAAAAACAAAACATATAACAACGACAAATGAAGAAGTAAAGTTGGAGAAAAGTTAGAAAAAAGTGCCCCACAAAACAAAAAATAGCAGCGCCGACTTGTGCTGTATGGCACAAGAGGTCGACTAATGGTCGACTTTTGCCCCGACCGATTATACGATTTACGAGTTATAATTTTTATAGGTTTGCCATTTAAAAATGAATTACAATAATAAATAAATACTAAAATACAAAAACAATGTTTCTTTTTTGAAGATTCTTAAACGAAGAGGCCACACGGCATAGGTTTGCATTCAAAATTTTCGACCTCAACTCCCTAGCGTAACCCCCCAAGGGGGTTGAAAAAGTCAAATTACATAAAAACGTAGATTTATCAACCAATAAGGTACAACTAAAATTTGGTGTCGCTATCTTTATTAATAGTAAAGATATTTGCCCATGCTAAGACTTTTCAGACACCCTGTATGATATTTTCGTATCTCGCACTTTGAAATAACACAATGTGGGTAAATAAATATTTGTATTTTATTTTCAAATCGAATCCTAATTTTATTTCCAACTAGGTTAGAAGCCGTCTCTGGAATTACCCCCATTTGTCAAACTTTAGTCATAACATTCATAATCTTATTCATATTTCTCAAGATGTTCTGAAATTCGGTCCGCTTGATAAGTTTAGCTGCTTCAAATTCGAGAACTATATGCATATTATTAAAAAATGTGTTTTTCCTTCAAGAAATCCTTTAAAACAATTTGTTAATAGAGTGTACCAACACAGAAAATATTTTTTATCTAAAGAGGTAAATACCAATACAGAAATAGAAGTTATGAAACGTGTTGGTGTTCGAACTATACAAAACATGGTAGTACAAACCTATGCTGGGGAGCAATTCAAAAATATAACAATTAAAGTACGTGAGCCGAATTGTCTTGCAATTCTTAAGAGTGGTATTCCGGTAAAAATATTTGGAATCTTTGAGAACTTGGAGGACAAGTCTATTCAGTATAGACAATTTGCAAGTTTTGAAACATGTTTCAAGAACCTTGTTTTTCCACACTTCTTAATTGTGGAATAGTAGGAAATTTAGAAAATACACTGAAAGTGATTCCTATTAAAGAAGTATTGTGTAAATCAATACTAATTGACAATTTTTTAATTTCCCTCATTTAATTTAATTAAAGTTATTCATTTAACAACATCGAAGCTTAATCTATTTAATATTCGTTACTTTTTTATTTTTTTGGTACACCTAAGCACAAATTAAAATTATACCTAATAATAAAATATAAAAAAAATTCAATTATTAAGTTTTTTTGAACTAGCATTTGTTTATTACGAAAAGATGAGTTTATAAAAAATAATTTATTTTTATCAGGTAAAATCTACTTAGTATGTAAAAAAACGTATAAAAAAAAATATATTTTGTGACAGGTGAAGGCTTTATCAACATTTATTTAAAGTATCAGTAGCTTTACTAGTACTTTTGATTTCAAAAATGATGATAATTTTTACTGTATCTACCTACTTTTTTAGGATAAATTACAGATAATTTGATCAAATTTTTATTGATTTCTCCTTCTATAGGTACTGATTATTGTCTTTTCTCATTTTGTTTTTTTTACTCCCACTAATTATATGTTAAGCCTTAGCCTGTTTGGACTAGAGAAGCAGTTAAAGTTTAGGTCAGTTCTTTAATTTACTAGATTAATAATATGGTATTGGTATAAGGGATACTTTATTTTAAGTTATATAGTGGTGTTTCGGCTTCTAATTGATTTATTACATACAGGGTGTTACAAATTCGAAGTCATAGCATTGCTATCTCGGTAACCTTAAGAGATAGAGAGTTGGTTAAATTGTGGCAAAGTTGCGCATTTTTATGCTGAAAATTAACTAAAAAAGAAATAAAAAAATTCCGATTACTTTCGGAGATATCCGAAAATAACTGAAAAAATCAATTCTGGTTTTTATTTATTTACGGCCTTAATACTAGTTATTTCCAAAAACCAAGAGCACTTTTTCATTGCACTTTTTTATGCTCTTAAAAAAAATAATTTTGTTTTTTAGACGCGACGTTTCGTTTCTTAGATACCATCATCAACTTTATTTTTTTAAATACGGACCTGGATTTTTTTATTTTTATTTTTAAAGTACACTTTACCATAAATACAATGATGTACGTTTCGACACAAATTATGCATCATCAGGAAATTTTTTAAAATATTCTTAGTAAGCCTATGGTTTTTTCAAATATTTTAATATTTATTTTAGATAGAATCGAGATAACATAGGAACCAGTTAAAAATAATATTTGAAAAAAACAGGCGTACTGAGAATATTTCAAAAAATTTCCTGATGATGCATAATTTGTGTCGAAACGTACATCATTGTATTTATGGTAAAGTGTACTTTAAAAATAAAAATAAAAAATCCGGGTCTGTATTTAAAAAAATAAAGTTGATGATGGTATCTAAGAAACGAAACGTCGCATCTAAAAAACAAAATTATTTTTTTTAAGAGCATAAAAAAGTGCAATGAAAAAGTGCTCTTGGTTTTTGGAAATAACTAGTATTAAGGCCGTAAATAAATAAAAACCAGAATTGATTTTTTCAGTTATTTTCGGATATCTCCGAAAGTAATCGGAATTTTTTAATTTCTTTTTTAGTTAATTTTCAGCATAAAAATGCGCAACTTTGCCTCAATTTAACCAACTCTCTATCTCTTAAGGTTACCGAGATAGCAATGCTATGACTTCGAATTTGTAACACCCTGTATTATCACCCTTTTGTGCATATTTTATGTAGGAATCCTGCACATTTTTATGGTAGTTTTTAATTTGATATATTTGAAACATTTATGGGCTATTTTGTGCTAAACGGGATAATTTTGGACGACTTTTTTTGGGCCGTAAAGAAACCAAAAATATGTTAATTCTGAGATTTTTTTTTTTTTGTGTTTATTTGTTTTACCCTTTTAATATTTGAAATAATTCATCCTCCGCTATATTTTAGAATATTGACGAAAAAGGCCCAAAAAAGTCTAGAGTAACCCCGTTCTACGGTGTATCAACATTTTTATGGGAGATTGTAAGTTATGGTAAATGGGTTTGTGTTTGTTGGTTTTGGAAATTGTACTAGATAATATTTTAAAGAGACAATTTTTGTTTTGCGGTTTGATTAATTTACTTTTTTGTTTTCAATTAATTGTATATTTTTAGTATTTTGTAATAAAATTTGAAGATGGAGCAGTATCGGTGGTACCTTCCAATTGGGTTAATGATACCACATGCTTATGTCCCAAGCATGGTAAAAATTTGAGAACCCAAATTATAAAAAAAGCTAGCCCAGAAGCAGACTGGGATGATCACAAAATATCTACCATTTTGGGTCGTTATGGTAAGTATATAAAAAACGTACAAAAAAGTTTGACCAAAAAACTACGATTTATTTTTTGTGACAAATTATAAAAATATTTAAAACATATTTTTATTTAATGGTCATTTATTTGTTCTTATTTGATTCTTTTACTGTATTAGGTAAATTTTAATTTTGCCGTATACAATTTATATTATAACTATTATAAACAAAAATAAAGATATAAACTATTATAATTATTAATAATATAAATCAAAAAGAAAACTAAAACTAGAAAAAAGAAAAAGATATCGACATAATTTTTACCTAAATATCCCATATTTCGTCAAGACCAGAATCCTCCTTAAGGGTACCCATCACTGACGCCGCGTTTCCTCGCTGGATAGCCAGGCTTATTCTTTGGGTGAGAAAACCTCGAGATTGTTCAGGAAAAATTCTTAAATTTATTTCAGAAACAAGTCTCTTAGCTTCCTCACCCCAAGGGCCCAGTGTCTCAACAGCAAATGGAACGAAATAAAATCTGTCTTTCAGATCTTTATATTTGACGTGTTTTTTGTTTTCCGAAATAAGAGCAGCAGAACCAAAAGATTTTGATGTTTTATCCAAATATGATTTTGCTAGAGTATGGCTGCAGGTGGCGTCCCATAAAAGTTGTTTACCTCTTTTCCATGGAATTAATGTCATTCCGTCTACTCGTTTACCATCATTCCTATATATTCCAGCAGGTTCAAGTTTAGCAGGACATTCTGCAGAAACTAGAGCACGCTTAAGAATGTCATTAATTTGTCTGTGTCTCGATGCACGTCCTGCACTTCTTTTGCAGCTTAGCCCATGGGAGCCATAAATATCAGCAGATTCGCTACAAATGCAGGTGTGTTCATCAGACACAGGCAGACCAAGTCTTAAAGAAACTGAAATTCTGAAAGAATTATTGTCAAGTAGATTTCCTATAGAAGAGGACGGAAGGGCATTAAGCCATGCGTTACTTTCTTGAGCTTGAAGAGCTAAGAGTCGAGCTTTGGTTTCATCTGATTGACAATTTAATAAAAAAGTTTTGGCGTATTTGACAAATTTTTTTATCAAATTCTTTTTGAGACTTTGGTAAAGGTACTGGTAAAGTTTCAAACTCACAAAGAGAACACCACTTTTCCAAACAACTATCAAAATCAAAATCGTTTGTGTCAGAAATATAAGAAGGCAGTATTGTTTTTAATAAATTTGAAACATCGGAAACTGAACCCAAAAAGGAAGATATCGAAAGAGTAGATGTGTCTCTAATTCCAAGACCGCCCATTCTCACTGGTAATGTACTTTGAAACCATGAATCATCCTTTATGGTACAGTTTGTTATGTCTTGAATACAATTTTGTAATTCTAAATCAAATTTCATTAAAGATTCTTTAAGTTTCCAGCAAGGTGTACATCTTAGTAAATAAGACATTCGTGGAATAGCAAAAGAATGTTTAAGCAAAAAATATGCAATATGAGAATCTAAAGGCGATTTTAAATCAGTGACTAAAAGCCTGACCTAGTCACCTGTATTCATGATCAAACGTCACAAAAATGACGTCACCAAGAAATCTGATTTAAATTCGTTTTCATATTATTCACTGAATGACAGATCACGTCAGTGGTAAAACTAACCTCAATTTATTAAGTATTTATGTTTTATGCTCATTTTTTCCGTCCCGTTGCTTTTTAACTTAGTAGTTTACGTCATTTTGTTCTTTCCGACAAATTTTTGTTTGTTTAGGACAAATTTAAGCCTGGTCAAGGTATCGCTGAACTACTGACTTCCATAAAATTAAAGACCTCTACCTCTACCGTTTATCACCCGCATAAGAATATCTCTCGCCTTTTGGAAAAGACAATTTTGTCGGTATTTCTTTCTCTAATTGCTTCCAGCTCGAGTTGCATTGCCACAAAAATGGAAAAACATAAATCAAAACAAACAACCCTTTCGCAAATATAAATATAAAAATTGACATTGACAAAAATGACAGTATATGGGGTTGACCATGCTCGCAATCGTGGTCAGGCAAATAGCAGACTAGGTCAAGACTACCTTCCGTATGACGTCATAAAATCAGATTTGAAATTGTATAGTCAGGCGTAGTCATGACTAGGTCTCTGATTTAAAATCGCCTTAAGAGTTTTAAATTCTGATATGAATCAAAAAAGAAATAATTTTTTTATGTATTTCCGAATCAATCTTGGACAAAGAATATGCACAACCTAATAAATTTAATTTGGATATGGGAACTTCCAATATAGAAGGTGAAAAGTCAAAAAAACTTGATTTATTTTTATTTTATTTGTATTTATTTTTTATTTACTGTTGTATTTTTTAAAATAATTTTGGCGGAATTATAATAAAGAACTGCCCACTTGTGCTTTATTTTATCTATTCTGAATAAATTCATTCTTTTTATTTAACAAATATCCGGACCGGAAAACCGGACGTCTGTTCCATCTCTAGTTATATATAACGACTTTTACTCGCAACGTTCATACTTTATAGGCAACTATAATAATATATGCTATTTACAGTATTTGTGCTTAATTTAATTTATTTACTGGCAATTGCATTAATTAATGGTATCGAAATACATAACAAAAAAACAAAAATATATAGTCATTTATTTTTTAGCTCTATATGCAGATGCATTAAAGGCAGAAAAGAATTTGCGCACACTACCGACGAAGAATCTGGGGATGATTTGTTGAGACCTGGGAAGAGAAAAATAATAAAAAAAAAAACTACCCGATGCCTACACCATCCCTATATTAGATGAAGAAAGTGATGAAGGTGCATCTTGTAAGTATAACAATAAAAACGAGTTTAGATAAAACAACATAATGTATTATAAATCAATTAAGAACCTATGTTATTATTATTATTTGATTGTTAAACTGATACATGTGGCATAAATGTGGTTACAACCAAGGATCGACATGACTGATGTCCCTATCCAAATGGATATTATGATATATTTAATTTGTATGGAACTCTTTCTTAAATTTAAAAAAAAATTCTTTTAAATAAGTTGTGAAGGGGCACATTTTTAATCAAAATTTAATTGGTTGTTATCTTTTAGCTTCATCAGCCTCGTCGCTTTTCTCAAAAGTGTCCACTAGTGCAAAACCAGAATATATTCCTTCTACTTCAAGCCCAAGAAAAGCTGATATAGAGGTGGATTCAGTTATAACTGTGACTGAAAATATTAACATTAATACAGTACAAGAAACTGGCACAGGTGACGATACAACCTTAAATGCATCAGATATGCTACTGCAAAACTTTACTGGAATTCCTGAAAATCAGTTGAAATTTTTGACAGATATGATTGTGGAAACGAATGCTATGGTAAAAATAATCCTGCATAAACTTAATGCAATGCCCATTAAGGAGAATATTAATTCTGAAACGTTAAAAGACGACAAGATTAAGGGCATTCTTCCATTAAATAATATGGAAAGTTTGCTACAGCTAGAAACCCAGTTAAAATGTGACAAGGAAATGGCTAATCAAATGGTAAAGTGAATTGTAAATTAATAAATAAAAATAACCAAAAAATGCTTATAATTATGAGACTCGAGGTATAAACATTTGGTTTTTTAATTTTCGTTAAAAATAAATTTCAATGTAAAGAAAAATAAAATGCACTGTAAATAATTTTTTTCATACCTAATAATAGAAAGCGTTGTCTAAACTTAGATATATTGGACAATTCTAAGAAATAATGGGTTATTAAATTTTGATCTAAAAAAAAATGAAAAGTATTTCTGTCTTAAGTTAATTTTTAATTTTTTAACTATGTAAGTACGTGCAAGTTTTCATGATGTATTACCAGTTTCTCACAAAGCAGACCTTTTTATAAAGAATAACTTTTTTTTGAACAATAATGCAAATTTCTACGTATTAATAACCTTTCTGGACAAGCCGAATAAGAAAATAGCTTAGATTTTTTAAATATTTAAATTTTTTTGTATTACTTTTCAATATTTGGTGATAAACAGCATTTATTTTTATTAATTTGCTTTCAGCTAAATCGACTGGCACTGGTCGGAGGGACAGACTACAGAAATGTATGTAGAAGGTGCCTGCAGTTTGTGTTCTCAGATGAATTGGGGATTTTGTGTTCATGGACCGGACAAAAGGACAACTTTAAAGTCAAAGATTTAGAAGTAGTTAATCTGATTAAAAGTAATAAGCATATTTAAATACTAATTTTGTTCACTTAAAGTAGTAGACCATTTCTTAAAGTAGAGTGAATGTTTAAGGGATAGAAAAATACACTCATGTCTACTCCATCATTTAATAAACCAAGTTATGCTAATTTTATTGTTATAACTTAAAAACGAAAAATTTGCTGACATCTAAGTTTTTTTTATTTATATACACTTATTGACAATAAGGTTGAATGGAACTTACAACTTTTATGGTCAAAAAGATACATTTTAGTTTCGTTTTGTTTACAGATGCTGTAAAAGGGTCCTTTCGTGGAATGACCGACCAGGAATTCTCCCTAGTAGTCGGGGACTGGTTTCGCTTTTCAAAGCAACGGAAACAAAGAAAACAATAATATATACATACATATATCTATTTGATTTGTAAGATTTTATTACAATAAATAAAACGCTTTATCTAAACACAGGACTTAATATTTGATTTTCTTTCTAGGCAATTATTTTATTTAGTACTATTTTTTAATGTGGCTTTGGATTAGAGATTTAATTTAGTAAAACCTTGCTGTAATTGACTGATTGCAGTTTTAAGACCAACCAGAATATTTAAATATAATTTCAGCTTTTTCATATACTTATTGATTATATTATTTTTCAGTTTTTCATATGTGTTTTGATTAGATTGATTTGATTTAAAAAAATAGTATTTCAAGTAAAATATTTATCTAAAAGTGAAATTGTGGATTCCTTATAACTAGAAACATTTACGCAACGTTAAAAAATATGTATATATAACGTTAAATAAACGATCAATAAATGTTCGTTACTTGTGTTTGAAACATAACAGAAACATTTCATTTTTGCAAATGTAAAGTTCCAATAATGTAAATATTATTATTATTATTATTATTATTATTATTATTATTATTATTATTATAGAGCAGATGAGCGGAAATCCGATGTAACTGCTCTGATTTTCTTGTTAATAGTGTTTTATACAGTTTGTAATAAAAATATATGTCTCTATACTTCCTTCACCAGACCAAGTCACAAACACATCACAGTCGAAGTTATCACAGACCCCGCTCTTGCATCACACTGTGTAATGCACAAGCAAGGTCTCAGACTCCCTCAAATCCCGGTCAACCCTGTTTTTAAACTGGTTAATGTTTAATGCAGATACGGTGTTCTCACTGAGGCTGTTCCATGGGTAAACTACTCTGTTGGTTAAGAAATTTCTTCTTTGAAGCTTATTGCACTTTTCTTTATCTAGTTTTTTGGAATGCCCTCGTAGCTGTCTATTTGTGCTTGTTTGTAGTACATTTAGATCGCAGGAGTAATACCCACTCGAAATTTTATAAACCTCGATAAGATCTCCTCTCAGTCTGCGATGTTTCAAAGTAGGTAGTTGCAATGCATCAAGGCGTTGTTGGTATTCGTAGCTTTTCAAGTTTTGTGGGATTTTGGTTACCCTTTGAACTCTTTCTACTAGTTCGATGTCTTTAATGTAGTAGGGCTGCCAAATGCACTGTGCATATTCCAGCTTCGGTCTTATGAATGATTTATAAAGTTTACAAATCATTTCATCTGAGTGGTCTTGGAAAGCTCTTTTTATTAGATATATGAGTGAATTTCCTTTTTTAACCTTTTTGGTATATGCGTCTCCCACTTCAAGTCCTCTGACACTATTAAGCCTAGATCTTTTTGGCTGCTCACCACCTGCATCCTCCTACCCCCGACTTGGTATTCCAGACCTGGATTATTGGGGCCAATGTGTAGTACCGAACACTTGCTTCCATTAAGGGAGAGAAGCCCCTTTTTTGACCATTTCTCTATAGTTCTAAGGTAGGTCATTGTGATGACTCCCAGGATTAGCCCATACTTTTGTATCATCTGCAAAAAGTGCTATGTTGGTTGTCATTAATTGAGGCAAGTCGCTCGTGTATATTAAAAATAGTAGCGGGCCCAGAACGGAGCCCTGGCACACACCACTAGTAACTGGGTGTTCACTTGAGCAACCACCATTAGCTCTGACACAAAATTTCCTGTCAGACAAAAAGGCCTCAATCCACTTTAATAAGTTATGTCGGACCCCAAAGTGTTCCAACTTAAGGATTAATCTTCTGTGCGGTACCTTGTCAAATGCCTTTTCATAATCCAAGTATAAGACATCAGTTGGTTGTCCCTCATCATGTGACTTGGTCCAATCATTTGTGCAGATCAACATATTAGTGACTGTAGATCTTCCCGGGAGAAATCCGTGCTGGTCCCCAGGTATGATACCATTTACAAGCATAAATTCGGTCAGTTCTTTGACTATAATTTTTTCCATTATCTTACATACATTGCTATTAAGACTGATAGGTCTATAATTACCAGGATCATGCTTGTCTCCGCTCTTGTAAATCGGTATTACTATGGAGCTTTTCCACTCTGGGGGAAGTACTCCTTTCTCCATGGACTCATTCATCAGCTGCGCCAGGGGTCCAATACAGTTCTGCAAATATATAGCTGGAATTGCATCAATACCTGGACTAGAGTCACTTTTTAGTGATTTAATTGCTTCCTCTACCTTTGCCTCAGTGAAAATAATGCTGGTAATGCTCGGTACACACCCCGGTGTATCCATCCCCGGAAGCAACCGAGCCTGCGGTTCCAGAGTGAAGACGCCGCTGAGCTGAGCTGCAAAACACTTCGTGACATCACTCGACTGGGTTACAACCTGGTTTGTGCCATTTATTTTCAATGTAAAGTTCGCAATGTTGGAACTCGGTGACCTTTTTATATACATATAAAACTTTTTATCTGATGAGGTTAACAGTCCATGTTCATATTCTTTTCTTGCATTAGATATGTCTAATAATGTCTAAAAATAATATGTAAAATAAATGTTTCTTAAAGAAAAGTTCTGTTACATCGAAGATGTTACATTTTCGTTGATACTACGTTTAAAATATGTTACGTGGTACAACCATGCTACGTAACATTAATGTAATTTTGATGTTATTCAGTTACTTGAAATGTAACATGTTACGTTTCTGACCATGACATAAGAGGTATATATACTGTTACATTAACATTGCTGCGTACATTTTGTAGACGTAACATTGTAATTTCGAAACATAAAAAAAAACATTAAAGTTATGATAAAATGTTTAATAAAAATTTTGAGAAACATGTTACAGCTCAAAATTTGTAATTAAGTCATATGTTTAATTAACGTTAAAATTTAATAATTAGGGTTGAAACATCGTTCAAAATGTTAAGCTGAAAAGATTCTAAATTAAATTTAAGATAACGCTTTAAGCATCATACTGAAATTTAGTGTGGTTCTCGTAATTCTTAATGAGTTCTAAAGGCCTTTCAAATGTATCACTCATTGTATGTTACAGAATAACAGGTATAAGAAGTAAAAACATTGACAAAAATAGACATTACCTATTTTTCTCTTAACTTGGGGAAATTGTTTTATCGGGTAAGTCAAACTATTTGCTAATTATCCCTGATATAGATTACTATGAATAAGTTAAATGTTTAAGTAGGTCTTTAGAACACTATACAAATTTTGAGATCAACACTATTTTTTTGTGCGTTGCTTAAGCGTTACCTTTAGGAAATTTTTTAAAATTTTCGAATGGGTTTCCCGCGCAAAGTTATCTCAGTCGGTAAAGAGGTTAGCTGTTTTGCCAGCAGTTTTTGACAAGGATCTGTCATTTTGGTTACTAAAAGGCGCAATCCAGTTGCAATTCAGCCCAGTTGATAACAGCTGATATTCGTGTTTCGACGGAAATACACTGTTCCGTCTTTTCTCATACCCTTTTATTTTCTTTGGTATCATATGACTGAGCCCCACGTGATTTTTATTTATTGTTTTCACTCTGGCTGGCAGCGTACGAGGCAAATCTCGTGCTGGTTCGACTATACATGCTCGTGAATAGTGTAGGGTCTATGCTATGGCTCTTTTTAATAAACTATTTCCAGGATTTAAAACCACACCAGAAAATAGTCATGAAGACAGTTATATCAGGTGTGTATTTCTCTAATGACATTTATTTTTCATAAGTTTCTTCATCAACTATGACTTCCACTGCTTATGATCTATCTAATCACTGGAAATATTGATATATCAAACTTATTAATGATGATATTTTCAGAATTTTTGTGGCTAAATTAGGGGACTATTTTATTTAATGACAAACTTAATTGTTTACTTATATAGAATCGGTTTCATAACACTATCCGGACACCTTTAATTTTGGAATTTTAACACTTTTCTTTATTGATATCGATGCTACTGACGTTTATAAATCATCTTTAATGTGGAAAATACAATATTTTAACTCAGAAATTACTTTGTTAGTAAAGAAACATGATTTTTATCACCTATTTGATGGTTTTCCGACATATTTGAGGTTATGGTAAAAATCAATTTTGAATGACGTTTTGGATTTATGGGAACACAGTGTTGCCACATTTGTAATTTTTTTGGTGTATTAATTCTTTTTTGTAAAATTTTGGCATTAAAGCTGTTGTTAGAAATAATATAATTTCTTCTTGTGGCCAAGGAGTTGTGAAATACATTCTCGGACAGGTTTGCTCAGTTTTAGGTTTCATCAGTATATTTTTAATTTGTTTTATCTTTGTTGAGTTTTTACTGTGACTGCGTGATACGTGTGGGTATAAAATTTTGGCACCACCGCATAGAACTGACATTTTATTGTGCAATTTTTCAAATTTCAATAATTTTTTTTAAGAAAAATACTGAATATTCCGCAAATTTTTTTGCAGAAATATACTATTTGAAATCCTTATTTTTCGATGACATGTGAAAAGATTCTTAATTCGGGTGTCCGGAAAGCGTTCCGGACCCTATAGAATCTTTAAGGATCTTATAAATCAATGTTAATTACATTTTTAAACCACTCATTTACCCGATTTTTTGTTTATTTACATATCCAGTGGAAAATAATACTAGAATAGGTATATCTCACTAAGTAGAATTTAAAAAGTTTGATATGATCACTGCAGAATTTTCTTAACAACAAAAGTGTGACTAGTAAATATTTATATATCATTCAATAGTGTGTGTGACATATAGCCAAAAGTTGTTTTAGGCAAACATAATATGGGTTTTCTTAAAGAAAATGTTGCTTTAAATTTTTATTTTACTAGGATGGTCTAGTGGCAACTTTGGTAATTATTTAGATTAGTGGAAACTGCGAATTTTTTCATGAAATTTTGCACATACCCTAATTTTGGGTCGTAGAACACGAATCCGAAGTCAGTTTTTGGCGGTCTCGTAAAAAAAAAATTTTTGCTCACCCAACCTGAGCAAAAAGGTGGTCAGGTTTGCTCAGTTTTGCTTGATATAGATATATATGTACCTATATCAAGCAAAACTGAGCAAACCTGACCACCTTTTTGCTCACCCAACAAATTTAAAGAAATTCATTGAAAAAGCTAACCTAAAAGTTTTAAAAAAATTTTTACGAGACCGCCAAAAACTGACTTCGGATTCGTGTTCTACGACCCAAAATTAGGGTCTGTGCAAAATTTCATGAAAAAATTCGCACTTTCCACTAATCTAAATAATTACCGCAACTTTAAATGGTCATGGTCTGATAAGCCAGCATTAACAACACAACACTCAACCAAGTCCGGGTTAAAATTTGTACATAAATAATCAATTAATGTGGATGAGTGAGATGTAACTCTCGTTGCTTGTTCCACATGCATCTTTACATTAAACGACCCTAATAGACTACCCAACATCTGTGTGTTCAAATCCAAACTGTCAAAAAAATTAATATTTAGATCACCAGTCAAAATTATAGAGGAATTAAAAGGAATACGTGACAACACAATTTCCAGTCTATTTAGAAAATTGTCAATATTGCCTGTAGGTGCCCTATAAATACATAATACATACAAATCAATCTTTGAACAATAAACCGCTGTTAACTCAAAAGTGTTCTCCTCCAGCTGATTACTAAATATATTTACATCCTTAAAACTATTGTTTAGAAAACCTTTGATTTATCAAAATAGCCGAGCCTCCATGAAGCTGAGTAGAACGACAAAACACGTCCAGTACAATATAACCAGGTACATATAGAGGTTCTCCTGGCTTTAACCAGTGCTCACACAGCATTACTAGACCCGGATAATCTAAGCCAGCTAGAAAAATGCTTACTTCATCAGTTTTATTCCTAACAGACTATATATTTAGCATTACTATCGAAAAACTGTCTCTGTTGCTGTGCATGGTAATTTTAGGAGAAACTAAGCAGTCTTTTGATTTTGAGCACTGGGTCGACACATATCACTGGCATTCCTAAAAAACCAACATTCGCACGAGGAAGATCAGCATTATCCATTACATGATCTTCCGAAACATCTACTGGTCCTTTCTGTTGCCCGTCCGCAAAATCATTCACAGGATGAATAGACACTAAATTTTTACATGACATTGTGGGAAACATTCTTAACTAAATGACCACAAACGCCTCTTTTATTATTGTCTATCCCCCTAAGCAAATTGAATTCCCTGTAAGTAATTAAACCCTCAACACAGTTATTTAGTCTATTTATAAATTGTGCCAGTTTGCTATTGTATCTAAAAATCTTGGTAGCCATTTTGCTATTTTGCAAAAGGCTGGGAACAGAGACCATTAATATATTAATATATATGGTATATGGTATGTATATAATACCTATATTATCTTGTTTCGACTTCAGAAGAGAGCTGTATGATATATGTTGAAGTTAGGATTTCGTGAGCCATGCAAACATCTATTTATAAAACATAAAATTATAACGCTACCATCTTTATTTCTGTTGGAAACGCTATGCCTCGTGTTCAGAAAGTACAGGCACGAACTGCACGCTACGTCAAACTACAGTACCCGTCAGAATTATTGTATGAAATTACCAATCCCAAACTCCAGTCAAAGAATTCTGTTATTTTTCAAGGCAAAAAGCTGTTTAACCATTTGCCACTCACTTTAAGGCGCGCTGCGAGTGTGAAAAAATTTAGAAAGGACGTAAAAAAGCTTTTGATTTCAAAAGCATATTATAGAATTGACCAGTATTTGGATGACAGCTTAAATTAGATTTTCTGTACGTAAAATTTGACTCTTTTGTCTCTGCAGCTCTATTCTGCCGTTCTGTGTTTTGATATAGGTATGCGTGGGTGTGTATGTAGGTGCCTAAGTATGTGTATGTATGTTTATATGTATGTGTATGTAGTGTATGTACATATATTATGTATAATTCTCTCTTGGTTGTTTTTATTTTTTGACCTTAGTGACTAAGTCTTATATATTGTTTACATTTAAATGTCATTTGTTAATGTTTCTTTTTTATAAATTATGCTTAGGACATTGCAATTTTGTTATTTGTATGTATTTATCTTTTGTACCTATAATATATTTTTTTATTATTTTAGATTTAGACTTGCTTTGTCAATAAGATGAGTCTTGGACAATAAAGCTATTTTTGATTGATTTGATTGATATTAGTATGAATACATTCACTAATTTTCAGGGTTGGCAAAAGTCATGACTTTTATAAAAAAGTCAAAAAAGTCCGACTTTTTGAATTAATTCGGACTTTTTTGAATCAATTCACTTAAAAAATAGTTATTTATTATACAAGGGAAAAAAGTATTAGATTTTAGCTCGAGAGCTAAAATCTAATATTTTTCCCGTGTATAAGACACTATTTTTTTCTGTGATGGGAAAATCGACGATTTTAATGTAACTTTTGTATAATAAAATATTCTAAAATTAAATATCTACCTTTACTAAGTGTATACCTACAACAATATCCGGGAAAAAAGTACTCATTTTTTTCCGGGTTCCGGGGAAAAAAGTAATTTTGTTACCTGTCAACAGAGATAAAATTTGACATTTTTTCCCGTCACAGAAAAAAAAACAATTTTTATTTGCTTGCTAAAACAAAATACAAAAAAAAAACAAAAAACCAAAAATAAACGAAATTTTTATTTTCTTTAAAAATCTGAAAGCATAACATAACAAAATATGCTCTTTTTCAAAATAAACCGAAACTATTGATTAAACAGATAATAAATACATAAGCAACTTATTACTTATTAAGAATCTTCATTAGAAAAGTTAGTTTTCCGGCTTTTTCCACTCCTGGTCTGTTGCGTAGGCCCTAATGTACCAATTCGAAGGATAAAAATATTCTCTCCACACCTGCGGACGAAGCTACTGCTGTCATAAGTTGTTTAATGCTAATTTGTGCAGCAAGATCTATCTCTATTAGTGAAAATGTTGATATCCACCATTCAATATCAGTCATGTTTGAAATAACAGAGTCTTGCATCAAGACCTGATTATAGGGGGGTCAACTTTCCATGGAATCTTCACAAGACCGGTAACAGGTTTGGGAACTCTGCAGCTGCAGATTCCAAAGCCATTTGCTTTTCTTCTTGGGTTAAGCTTACATTTTCCTTTATATTTGTTGAAAAGTGGAAAAGTTTGAATTAATTCGTGACTTTTTTAAAAAAAGTCATTTGAATTAATTCGCGAATTAAATCATTGACTTAATTCATATCAATTAATTCGTGCCAACCCTGCTAATTTTATTGAGCAGCAATCTAAAAGAAGGTACCTTACCACACACAAAGTAGTTAGCACCAGCCATTATAATGACATAATCGTTAAAATCAAATTTTTCAACCAACACACCTATATTTTCGTATTTTCCAAAACATTACCGAGATTGTCCCCAGGCTTGATAATGCACTCCACCCTAAATTTTCCTTTTTTGTTCATTAAATTCTTTTTTAAGCACCTATCAACATTGCGTCCATATTCATCACATAAAATCAATATCTTGCTCACCATTTCATTATCGGTCTCTTCCATCAATGCATTATTACTGTTGTTCTTCCCCTCTTCGTCGGTTTCTTCATTATCCTGATTTTCACACACTGAACCAGTCTGGGTACTTGTGGTCTTTACTGTTCCTGTACATGCTGGCATTTGCATCTTCAATAATTCTTCCTGATGTAATTTATTCTCGGCTTCCAGGATACGGATTGATGAAATCATACTTTTTGGCATATCATTTAAATCCTTAAGCTGTTCTTTTAACTGTATTATTTCTTCATCACTACATTTAATGTCAGCCTTGAGCTTCAAATTATTCTCCATGCTGGCATTTGCAACTTCAATAATTCTTCCTGATGTAATTTATTCTCGGCCTCCAGGATACGGATTTATTTATTTAATTTATTTATTTATTTATTTATTTATTTATTTATTTATTTATTTATTTATTTATTTATTTATTTATAAATTTATTTATTTATTTATTACAAACTTACAGATCTACGCTTCAATTACAGAGTAGGACAATAATGTCTATTTTAGTCTTAACCACCTTGTAGGTATAATTGTCTCCTTAGTTGCACAGCACTAGTATTAAATATGTCAAAGTTATTCCTTACTTTATTATATAATTTGCACATAACAATAAGAGGCGAATTACTGTAATAATTCGTGCGGCACCCGTCAACATAAAACATTAGCGGATTTCTGGTATTCTGGTTCTATGATTCGGTACATTTAACATAACTAAACTAAGTAAATTAGGATCATTTATTTGATTATTTAATAATTTATAAAAGAACATCACAGATGCACCATTTCTACGTTGCTCTAGACTAATTAGGTTATATTTCTTCATAATATCAATTTTTGGGATATGCCACAAATATACGCCCGTTGCCCTGTAATTCACATATCTCAAAAACCTATCTTGAATTCTTTCAATTGCATTCTTACTATTGAGATAATACGGACTCCAAACAACGGAGCAGTATTCGAAAGTACTCCTTACATATGATACATACAACTTCCTAATACTGTTTAGATTGGTAAATTGTCTACAGTTCCTAACAACAAATCCTAACATTTTATATGACTTACTTATTACTTCTGCTATATGAGGTCGAAAACTAAGTTGCGAGTCAAAAATAACTCCGAGGTCCCGCATATCAGTAACCCTGGACAATGCTACGCCATTAATTTTGTAATCATAGGTAATCACTTTTTTTTCCTACCAAAGCTTAATGCATGGCATTTATTGATGTTAAATTGTAGTCTGTTTTTGTCTGACCATTCATATATTTTATCCAAGTCTTGCTGCAGCATCTGACAATCTCTGTTGCTTTGGATTTTTAAATAAATTTTCAAATCATCAGCAAACATCAGCGATTTACAATTTACAGTTACTTCAATCAAACTATTAACAAACAACAAAAAGAGCAATGGTCCAAGATTAGATTCCTGCGGAACACCCGAGGAGGCGACAAAATATTCTGAGTAATAACCCCCAACAACCACTCTCTGCCGCCTGTCGCCTAAGTATGAGCTAAAAAGCTTAATTAGGTCATCGGCAAATCCATAGCGTGTAGCTTCCCTATGAGGATTGAGTGTGATACACTGTCAAAGGCCTTACCGAAGTCAGTATATATGACATCTACCTGGTGCATGCCGTCAAGGCTTTCAGATATGTACTGTAAGGCCTTTCACAGCTTCACACACGTCCTCATAAGTCACTTGTTTAATACACAATATTTCACTGATTTCACAGTCTTTAATGCCTGGTTCCATAATATTTTCACTACAATAAACAGAATTAAAAAAGTCCGCTAAGGCATTTGCAATAGATTTGCCTTCAGTATGCCATTCAATGCCATTCTTACACATTTTGTTAGGAATTCCAATTTCATTCTTTTTACTTTTGATGTATTGCCAAAATGACCCTGTATCCTCACTGATATCAGACTGTACTTTAATCAAATACTGATGGTTTGCTGTTTTTATGTCTCCTTTGATTTTTGCTCTCAATTCTATAAATTGATTGTGAAGTGCTATATTACCTGTTCTTTTACTTTTAAATCGCAACCTGTCCTTTGCCTTAATATTCTTAATAATAGTTTTATCGAACCATACATGATACTTTCGACTCGGTCTGCTTTTGGGTACGCAAATATTAAATATATAGTGTAATTTTTCATAAAAATGTTCAACAGCTAAATTCACATCATTGTAAGATTCAAGGTCATTCCAGCACATATTTTGGAACAGTTGATACATAGCTTCAAAATTAGATTTTTTAAAGTTAAAATTTAGTACATTCGTTTCATTGCTTACCAGATGTTTATACCTCAATTCCTTTAGTTCGACATCAATGACAAGAGGGGGATGATGTAAATCAACACTGACAAACTCACAAATGTTCCGAAATACCTTACACCTATACTTAGTTACAACCAAATCCAGTAAATGATTATTTACATTTCGAACAAAATTATGCTGCTGACAGTCAAAAAATTTAATGAAATTCAGTAACATATCTACTTGTTGATCTCTGTGATTACCTGTGTAGTAATCACTTAGATGAGTAACATTAAAATCACCAATTATAATAAATTTACCATCAAAAAGACATTCCAGTCCTTCTATATATGAATAGAACTCATCTCTTTTCATAACCGTGTAACTAGGTGCAATATAAATAACAAATATGTACAGGAAACTATTATCACTAACATATACCTTAACCGCTGTTGCATCAATATCTATTGAGGCATAGTCAAGTTTTAACAATTTACATTTTATAAGTTTTTCTTACTGCTAATAGGACACCTACAACACGCATACTGTCATCCCTATTACGATTTTTAAAGATTTGGAAACTGTCAGGAAACAGTTCACTGTCATACACACTATTAGATAACCATGTTTCGCTTAACGCCACTACATCATATTCTTCTTCTGTTAAGCACATTGTATTATAAAATTCCGCTGTTTTACTGTTTAAACCCCGCACATTTTCATAAGCGATTGTGAATACTCTATCCCCTGCCATTTGCTCATCATTGGAAGTGCTGTG